>OY720418.1:116645842-118003081 GCA_963082815.1 Melanotus villosus
ATAGGACACACCGTTTTTAATACGTTTATTTGAAGAACGATTATTTCTATGACTTGAGGTATCTGTTAAATATCGCAAATACAGTTGTCCATCAGCTAAGCAATTCAATCGTGTATTAATATTTAAACGAAAAGCTTTGGTGAAGTGTATTGTAAAATATGTTAATTTTCTTTGGCTTTATAATTACAACATGCTATTTTTAACTTTATTTATTTAGAATTGGAACTTATCTCGGTTAACTACATTGGTTATTACTTATTACCAGTCTAAACTCAACCTATCGTACTTCAATATTGTAAACGCTTCATACTTAATCTGGTTAGGGCTGCTGGATTCGAACTCCGCGCTTCTCGATTGTAAGGCAGGAACTTTAAGTTTTAACATCGAGACACTTCATTATTAAATTCTAAAATTTAAACAAAAACGAGTTCAAAACTGTTACCTACAAATTGTTAATAAATGACCAGGGCTTTAATCAAGTTAAGGAGGTCAAACCAATCCACATTAGGAATATTTATTAATTATCCATATCCATTATCCATACATAATATGCTCATTTAGAGAAACTTGAGCTAAATCATTTATAAGTTTTGTAATTTTGTAATGTATAAATCTAAATTAATTAGTCGTGTAAATATGAAATCCTCGAACTAAGCCTAAAAATGTACTGCGGAATTTAATTTTGTTATTAAATCCCTCCATACTACGAATCCATTTGTATTACTGTATTAATTAGGTATATTACGTAGTCGCCCTTGTACGCCCTGGGGCGCCACTAAAGCAACTCTCAAAACTTTGTTATTGTATTCTTCACTTTTGTGTACTAATTTAATCTCCTGCTGTTTTGTAAAGGAATAATTATACATATGCCTTACGGTGTTTTTGATTTAATCAGTTATTTATGACCGTAATAAGACTTCATTTGCACACGGCTTACGTTTTAAATTGTTTTCCTAAACTTTATATGTGAATTTAAGTTTTGCATAGCATCTTTTGCTGGATTATCGATTACTTAGCTTACATCTGTTGGAAATCGTGTCGCACCACTTGAGCTTTCTGAGAAGTTTATCCCATCTTCGTTAAGTTACGTGATTAGATAAACACGTGCAAGTTCTATACCTTGAAGACTGGTTAAAATCGAACTTTATTTTTAAGTCGGCGCAGACACGACTTGTGGCAACTTTAGGATTATTCTGACATGCACAGAATGAACGAAAAGTAACCCATTTGCGGTAGGCCTTGGAAAAAATCGTATATTGTAGCTTGGTTCACATTTTACAAACTGATAGCATGGATTTGACAATTATTCCTTATTGAATCAAAACGTTGGTGCTAATAAAACAAATTATTAAAAATGAACCTTTGTAGTCTGAATAAGTACTATAACCGGACGTTTCTTGCTAATTCCAATCGTCATGAGCAGGTGTCTCTTAAGTTTCTCTCCAATCGTTTATAATTAGTGGGTGCTTCTTTTACCTCTTTTTTTATTAACAATCAGATGTTAGATTAGTTCACATAGTTATTTACATTTAAGTTGTCATGTTAACCTTCAAAATGGTTTAAGCATAATTTGATTTAATTGAATTTAATAGGTAAGTTTTTCATTTAAAGATCTTTATTATAGAAGACCAACCCGAACAACAGAAAATGGCTGAGGTTGTTAAATGCTCAAAAGTGTGACAAAATTGAATTGCTTGTTAATGTGTGTGTACGAAACGTAATTACGTGAAATATTAAAAAGTGCAAATGGAATGGTTAAAATGACGTAAGAACGACCCTTTATTCGCAATTTGTCGTATGGAGCAGTTTCCAATAGTTGAGCTAAAGCCAAGGGGCCCCAGCAGGGAGGCAACACTTACTTGTTAACAACTTCAGTCAAGGTACATCGCAGTTAACTAATCTCTAAATCATCTAACTTAAAATTAGCAGGTGAGCTTGTCCAACAAACTATGTTTTCTTGAATATTATCGTTTAACTAAATTCAACTGTGTGTTAGCTTTTAACTTAATACTGTAGAGTTCTATATTATTTGTGTTCTAATGCTATGTACAGCTTAATTCAATATCAAGTTCGATTTTCCTGTTTAACTCAAATTTTATTACCAAACTAACTGTACAAAGTAACCAGGGTCGGACTGGCCAGGTCGGCAAGTCGGCAATTGCCGACGGGGCCAAATTGCAGACGGGGCCAAATTGCAAACTGAAGCCTTTTTTATTTTTACTAATTATTTAAAAAATTATATTTTATTAACAAACTCAAAAATAATTTCCTGGCCTCCGGACACCAGCTAGTTTAACATTTTATTAGTATACCTAACCTAACATAATACTATATCTACTGCTACTGTGGCCTAACAAGCGATTTGCGAGAAGCTGGAAACTGTAAAAGCGGCCCTAGTAGCGCCATCCATCCCATATTAACGAATTTGCCGGTCTCAGGCATTTCTCTGCGCGCAACTTTGCGGGTCTGTGAGAAAACTTTTATGTTGAATAATATATCAAACATTTTTAAAAATAAATGTCACAATTCTGACACTTAAAATTTTTAATTTCAAACTGCAAGCTTGTGTTGCCAACTTTATTGTAAATATCACAGCCTGCTCTAATTATAAATTCCGTTGATCACCCGGTATTTGTGTTGTTTTTATTTTTGTACTCTTTTGTTTTTTATTTTAGAGTAAAGTTTCTTTCGATATTTACTTTTATATTCAATTTTATTATTTAGTGATAAATAAACAAAACAAAATATTTATTTTATTGTTTTTTTTTATATTTTAAGGTGGGTTAATGATTTCTTTATATCCTGAGAATTATTGAAATTTTTAGGAGGCGGGCTTGGGGGCCAAATTACATTTGTTCCCTACGGGGCCAAATGAGGCCAGTCCGACACTGATTATTCCCGATAAAACCTTTACTTTTTGAGCAACCTCCCTCATTCAGTCAATCCAGTTTCTCAGTCCATTTAATTATTGATAACGTACACGGCAACATAGTAGTCTGTTGTTCGCTAGTCAGTTAAAATAAGTAATGGAATATTTACCAAATATTCTCTTATACAGGGTCCTGCAGCTCACCTCCCGTCTTATGTAGCTCATTTATTAATAGACATAGAATTTTTATATATCGCAGACGTTGTCTGTACCCGAGGGCGCATTTCAGGAAAATATTTTTGATTATACAGGATGTTCTCAAAAAGTGTGATGTCATTATGATATATTTTTTTAGATTACACGGCCGATATTTTTTTGCATATTTGGGTTCCTCTTGTGGTTACCTACATACCCCTAAAATTTGGTTGAAATCGGTTCAGCGATTTCAAAAAAAAAAAAAAAAAAATAGATAAAAAACTGCTTTGCACTACTGATTTTAAAACTTGATAAAAGATACAAATAGTGCCTCGTTAATAAAATTAAACGAGGTACTTATTAAGTAAGGTAATATCAGTTTCGTTAACCTAGTTTGGTTGATCCGAATTATACAGGGTGTCCAAAATGTAGTGTCAAACTCTTCAAATTTTAAAGCAATTTATTTCCCTTATTTTCAATTGGAGCCCCTGTATATTTTTATGTCATTCGATGCTAAATTAAAAAATAAACATTTTTTCTAAATACAACCCTATCAAAATTCCTAACACATTAAAAGTTATTCGGCGAAAACTCGTTTTGGTAACAAACTATTCCAATTAATGCCTATTAATATTAACGGATTTTGACATAATTTTGTAATTACAATAGTAGATTACGTGCCAAGTGCAGAAAAGTGGATTTTTACTAGACGAGTATGGCAGGTTTGAGTACGAGCGATAGCGAGTACTTAAATGCCATACTATTTTTTCGCATTTTATATTCTCATATAAAAAGTTATCTAAATTCATTGAGATACATTCTGAATAAAATTAATAAAAACACTCAAAAAAGTAGGCGGATTCTCGATAACATAGTAATCTGACAGGAACTGTTTTTGACATAACAGAATTCAATTCAAACAAATAAATACATTTTTTTTTTGAAATCTAATTCTGAAATGGACTTGAGTGACGAAAATAAGTTGGAAAACCATTCAGAAGATATTTTAAATGCTGCCCGAGAAGCTGTCAAATTGCATTTTAATGAAACCTGACGTTGTTATGCAATAATGGTTGCTATACTGTAAAGTGACCCATTACTTCACGATTTTGAGTGTACTAATGTAATACATTAGTGTATGAAACGTGAAAAAACATATGATATCAATAAATTGTTTTTCAATGCCACCTTTTTTCATTGAAATTACTATTGGAATAGTTTGTTACCAAAACGAGTTTTCGCCGAATAACTTTTAATGTGTTAGGAATTTTGATAGGGTCGTATTTAGAAAAAATGTTTATTTTTTAATTTAGCATCGAATGACATAAAAATATACAGGGGCTCCAATTGAAAATAAGGTAAATAAATTGCTTTAAAATTTGAAGAGTTTGACACTACATTTTGGACACCCTGTATAATTCGGATCAACCAAACTAGGTTAACGAAACTGATATTACCTTACTTAATAAGTACCTCGTTTAATTTTATTAACGAGGCACTATTTGTATCTTTTATCAAGTTTTAAAATCAGTAGTGCAAAGCAGTTTTTTATCTATTTTTTTTTTTTTTTTTTGAAATCGCTGAACCGATTTCAACCAAATTTTAGGGGTATGTAGGTAACCACAAGAGGAACCCAAATATGCAAAAAAATATCGGGCGTGTAATCTAAAAAAATATATCATAATGACATCACACTTTTTGAGAACATCCTGTATAATCAAAAATATTTTCCTGAAATGCGCCCTCGGGTACAGACAACGTCTGCGATATATAAAAATTCTATGTCTATTAATAAATGAGCTACATAAGACGGGAGGTGAGCTGCAGGACCCTGTATACATAATAGATAATAGCGACAGAATAATTATACCTCATCCCACCTGTACAGACTCCAGAAGAAAATAGCAATTTTATTTCAACAATGCAAATTACTGAAAACAAAAGAAAATTTTTCATTCGCTTTAATGGCTCGAAATGTATTCTTACATTAAAATAAAACCCTTAATCGCCTTAATAAATTCAGAACCGCGAACATTTTAACTTAGATTTACCTGTGGCGGTTGTAATTATAACTACTAATTAGAGAGTCTTAAACTACCATTAACAACATTTCCTTCTTATTATTTAAGTACAATTTAGTATTCAGAAATCGCAGACAGAGTGCTAACACAGAAGGAATTTATTGCCAGAAATCTTTACTTCTGTTACCGTTATTCGTGCCATACTTTTAAATCGATTTATTTGTTCCCGTATCAAGAGTTTGATCGAATTTTGATAGCAAAGTTATGAGGGGGAATTTTAGAAGTTTAAAATGAGTACCTATACGTGCTGCATTCTGATTTCTAAAGTTCGCAGCCATACAGATTTGTTGATAAGAAAACTTGCGAATATAAATCCGCAAACAAATTTGTAGGTGTTAAATAGGTTTTGCCGGTGATATTCCGTTAATGCACAAGAAACAAGCCGACGATTTCGCTCGCTTCATAAATATTATTTTTATGCAAACATAAAGTGACTTTAATACCGGTTCGTTGGTTTGTGTACAAGCCAAAGATCGCAACATGTGGATAAATTATTGTGAATTTGTGTCTGAGGAAGTCGAGAACGACAAGCCGCTTCGGCGATAGAAACCGCTGCGACTTCCCGGCTGTCTAACTTACACATTCCACCTCCTTAACTCTCTAACTTTCCTGTTCAGAAGAGGACATTTCTAAAGCTAACAATAATACGGGCCACCCCAAGACAGTTCCAGTAATTAGTCTTGTTTGCTACAAACTAGGTAATTAGATTTCCTACAGTTACATTCATTTATACCTGAAATTGCTTTTGAAAATTGGAAAAACAACTTAACCTTATTGAAACAAGCAAAACTTTCGTTAAAATGAAAAGTTAATCACTTAAGAATCATCGACTTTTTTATATAATCTTGCTAAAATAATTCTGAATTATTTTCAGTTAATCATAAATACAATTTTTAAAAGAAGAGATGAAGGTCGGTTGGCACAAAAGCAACCGAAATAGATTAGCGAATCCCTCAAAAACTCGTAGTACCTATCTAGTATTAGTCTTTTTATGCCGCACCCTACAACCGGGGAAGCTTTTACGAAAGTCGTAGTGAATACCGTCTCATCAATATACCCAATAAAAGCCAGATTAACTAAACTCGAATATGCTTACATTGTACGATTTCCTAGGTTTAACAAGATAAGATAGCAAGGATAAATTACCGGATATTATATGCAGCACAAATCAAAATGCTTGTTTAATCTGAGAGGTTGGTTGCTCTTTGGTTTGTTTATGAAATTAATCCTTGGTACTCTTGGTAGTCAACAGTAATCGACAGTAATTAATTTTTTACCTATTTATTGCGAATTAAAACACAGCTTTTTATATAAATCCGTAAAACAACCCCTTGCATTTTAAATAATACTCTTTAATCGACATTTTATAAATATAATATAAGACGCCCTAATTCTATTGAGTAATTATCGGTGACAGTTAACAGGCTATTTATTTTTGCTATTAAAATAAAAATGTTAAAATGACTCTTTTCCAAAAAGCATTTTTGTTTCATTCTATTGTTTAAAGATAAAGAAAAATTACTAAGTAGTTAGGTCACTTAAGTAGGGTAATGTTACGGGTATAATTCTCGTGTCTACATAAATTGTTACTATATTAGTTTTATAAATTTAATTTAGCTGTATTGTTCATCGACTATTCAATTGCAGGATATTTATAGATTTGAGCCCTGATGTGGGAATATTAAGTAAATATGGTATTCATATGTTATTTATATCTACTCACTTGATTTTGTGAAAGACGCTATTTTATAAATATAGAAGTAAATAAGAAGGAAATTATCATCTCATGAAAACGAAAGACGACTATCAATAATTGATGTTTACCTTTATTAGTTGTAGTTTACTGTTATATTTCATAACCTATAACATTTGATGTAAATATGACCTTTCAAAAACGCCCTTCATTTGTTCTTTCTTTCAATACTGTAAGTTTTCGTTATTTGACAGAAAGGGGCATATTGAATACAATCAATGACAATCACAAAAATTGATGAAGCGTGACTTCATGCATCTACAAACTTTTATGCTTATTTCTTTCGGTTACGTAGATTGATAATACAGATATACCTACCGAGTTTCGTTTTAAAACTGTATCAGACTTAAATTTTTTTATTAATTTAAATGTCATTAATGGTCAGATGTATTTTAGATGACTAAATTTGTTTAAAATGTACGTAAATATATAATCTACATTCATACCATTTAGGCCACTAACAGCTGTATATGTTATATTTCTCTCTTAATTAATAAATCAATTAGGAAAACACACTAATCTCTTTTGGGTGACACCATATTGCGAAAAACACTTAAACCATACATTTCGCGTAATTTTTTCGTAGCTGCTAAACTTTAATGTACGATCTACTGAAATACTGCGGAATAAATGCGAGCTGTTTATTGCTCAAATTTTTCATAGCAATTCCATGAAATAACGCGATAATAAATATTACTTTTATTTTATCTTATACTAGTCATAAAAAGATGCAGAAATCTTATTTTTCTCTATAATATTACTTATGTATTAACACTAACAGAATCTTAATTTTAGTAGTAAATCGTTTACCAAATTTATCACTGGGATTTTATGTTCACTTCACAGAAGTAGTACAAAGTCTGCGTCCATATACAGCGTGTCCTAGAATAATTGTCCCATTACAACTTAGCAATTAAAGTGAAAGATTAACACAGAACAGAAAAAATATAATTTAAAACAAATTACAGCATAACTAAACCTTTTTTTTATGTGTGTAACTTGAATCCGTTCCCCTTTTCCTTAACCGTCGCTTCTTCTTCTTCTTCTTCTTCTTATTCTTCTCATTCTTCATCATTAGCCCATTGCCGTCTATTATTGGACATAGGCCTCCCCTGTTTGTCTCCACATGTCCCTGTTCTGCCCTTTCCTAATCCATCCAAATCCTGCCGTTCTTTTTAAATCATCCATCCATCTAGTGTTTGGCCGACCCCTACTTCTTTTGCCCAGCCAAGGTCTCCATTGTTGAATCTCTTTGTTCCATCTTCCGTCTACTTGCCTCATTGTATGGCCGGCCTATTTCCATTTCAGTAAAGCTACTTGTTCTCTAATATCTGTTACTTTTGTTCTCTGACGGATGTCCTGATTTCTTATTCGATCTTTTAGCTTAACATTTATGTAACATTAATCTTTCCATTCCTCTTTGGGTCCTTGCTAGTTTTTCCATCATGGGTTTGGTTAAAGTCCATGTATTAGTGATACACTAGTCTTCTTAATTTTAGAGGTATTTTTAGATTTTTAATATTTTGCTTTGTTTTCCGAATGCCGACCACGCTAATCGTATGCGTCTTTTTATTTCTGCCTCTTGACTACTTTTCCCGCATATTACTAATTGCCCCTAGTACACATATTCTTGCACATATTCTAGGGTATGATTGTCGATTGTTATATATCTATTTTCTTCTTGGTTTGTGAGAATGTTTGTTTTTTGTTTGTTCATTTTTAATCCAACTTTTTTGCATTAAATTGTCAATTCTTGTAGCATAGTTTGCAGATCATTAAAGTTGTCTGTAATTAAAGTAAGATCGTCGGCATATTAAGTGATTAAGAATGCATGTTCCCATTGATGTTTACGTCTTTCTGCTCCCATTCTAGATTTTTAAATACGTCTTCTAGCGTTGGTATAAATAGTTTAGGGCTCATGCAGTCTCCCTGTCTCACTCCTCGATTAATTGCGATTGCTTGTGTATTTTCATGCAGTTGTACCACCATTGTCGCTTGCTGATATATTGATGATATAAGTTGTTTATATCTACAGGGTGACATTGAAAAAACTGCCATGCATAGTACCACGCGATAGAGGACCATAAAATAATAAAAAAAGTTCTTATACGCTAATGTCCGATCGCCTTTTGTTTTCAAGATACAGGATGTTAAAAGTTTGTTAGAAAATTTAATTTTTTTTTAATAACTACAATGCATAGTACCACGCGATAGAGGACCATAAAATAATAAAAAAAAGTTCTTATACGCTAATGTCCGATCGCCTCTTGTTTTCAAGATACAGGATGTTAAAAGTTTGTTAGAAAATTTAATTTTTTTTTTAATAACTACAATGCATAGTACCACGCGATAGAGGACCATAAAATAATAAAAAAAGTTCTTATACGCTAATGTCCGATCGCCTTTTGTTTTCAAGATACAAGATGTTAAAAGTTTAAATTTTCTAACAAACTTTTAACATCCTGTATCTTGAAAACAAAAGGCGATCGGACATTAGCGTATAAGAACTATTTTTATTATTTTATGGTCCTCTATCGCGTGGTACTATGCATGGCAGTTTTTTCAATGTCACCCTGTATAGTCTACTCTACAGTTATGTAAGGCTTTTTCAACTGCCCATAGTTCGATGCTGTCAAAAGCTTTTTCGAAGTCAATAAAAGCTAAATCCTTCATGAATCCTGCTTGTTCCACGGTTTAATAAAGTTCTAGCTTATTTTCTAATCTGTTTATTATTATTCTTGTTAGCAGTTTGTATACCTGTAACAGTTACAATATGGGTTTGTGGTTTTCTAAATTTCGTTTGTCGCCTTTTTTATACAGTAGTACCACTAGTGAGTTGTTCCAACTTTCTGGGATTTTTCCTTCTGTTAAGCATTTATTTAATAGTAGCTGTAATGCTATTACTATGTTCTGGCCACCTTCTTTTATGAGTTCGGGTAATATACCATCTGGGCGTGGTGCCTTATTGTGTTTCATGCATTTGATGCTGTTTATCATTTCTGTTTCGCTGATGTCCGGTATATCTTCTGAGTTCACATTTGAAATTCTTTTCTTTAATTGTTCTTTTTACTTCTTCCGGTATCTCATGCTTTTGTTCATATAGATCTTTCTAGAAGTTTTATGTCACTTTTTTCAATATTTCATCTCGGTTTCTTATCTCATTTCCGTTCTTATCTTTAATGGCACTGATATTTACTTGTCCCATTGATCTTCTTATACTCTTCATATTTTTGTTTTCTTCTATGACTCTTTCAATCATTTCTTCTACTTCTTTTCGTTTATCTTCTCGGATTGACTTTTTAAACGTTTTGTTGGTTTCAGTATATTCTAGTGTTCCTATCTTTCCCTGTCTCAACAATAGTATTCTTTTATCGAATAATTCTTTTGTTTTGGAGCTCCATTACCTTCCCTTTTTCTCGAGGCTTTGGCTACTTTTTTGCCTGCGTCTATCATTGCTGTGTTTATAATTTTGCTTATTTCATCTATATTCTTACTGTCAAGAAATGAATCAGAACTTTCTTTTATTTTCTGTTGGAGTTCTTGTTCGTATTCTGTTCTTTTTGTTTTCTTGTTAGAGATGCTTTTTATCTTGGTCACATGATCTGTAGCTCGTCAGTTTTTTTCAAAATGGCCGCCAAACATTCAGAGTGGGGAAAAAGTCACGCAATATCACTATAACTCTTTTATTGTCGACTTTTAGAAAAAATATTTTTAAGAAAAGTTGTTAGATGGTAAGTACTCCATATACCTGTGGCCCTGAATTTGTCTTACGTCATCACGTGTAAGTACAGGAGCATGCAACTTTACTTTTTTAAATGGGACGCCCAGTATATTTTTAAATTTTCGGATGCAGAATAAAAACTACCTTCAGAAATATTAACATAATTTTTTATATTAAAAATGTAAAAATATACTGGGTGTCCCATTTAAAAAAGTAAAGTTGCATGCCCCTGTACTTACACGTGATGACGTAAGACAAATTCAAGGCCACAGGTATATGGAGTACTTACCATCTAACAGCTTTTGTTAAAAATATTTTTTCTAAAAGCCGACAATAAAAGAGTTATACTGATATTGCGTTACTTTTTCCTCGCCCGGTATCCCCTTTTTAATGCATTATGTTAAAGTAAAAGAAGGTAATTTATGTCGAATACTATCATGTTTGGTATCAAATTAAAACCCTAGGTATTGCTAATTACTTTAGCGTGTTAGTTACCTATGTAAATTGATATGCATATACATTGGTTTACAGGCTTATATTATCGGATAGGTATCATAAAAGAAAACATTTTGTAGTTTAAGCTTTTCCACACAAAACATGATGGAAGGAATTCAATTAGAACGTTCTCCTGTGAAAGGAGGAGGACTAGATTTGTCATTGTCATTGTGCATAATCTGCTGCTGTGAAAAACGTGGGAAAAAGACACATGGAAGATTTGGTTCACGAATTGGAGAAGGAGCTAGAAGAAGAGAGCTTGAAAATTCCACCTTCTACATCTCTTATAACCACAACAGTCTTCGATTTTATGTTACGTGCACGTGCAGTAGGTTCGGCAGCAAAGGCAATGAAAACGTTTGGTGATTTAGCAGATTCGATAATTCGAAGGATCATATCTATATCAAAAACCTCTGCTAGGGTTGATATTGTATTTGATGTCTACAGAGACGGTAGCATTAAATCAGCGGAAAGAATTCGGAGAGCTACTACATATCCGATAGAGACAACCATTCACGGTGCAAGTAGTCCACTTCCAAAAGATATGAAAGCATTTTGGGCTTCATCCAATAACAAGCATAGACTACAAGAGTTCTTCGTGCAGCATTTTCTGGTATCAGGGTCAGGCATATATAACATCGACAATATAACTTTTTATTTTGGGGGTATTGGAAAATGTGGAGAGAAAACCGTATCATTTTCACAAGGTCAACAAAGTGATGTTCCAAACTTAATATCAGCACTTGAAGAAGCTGACGAGAGAATAATTCTACATGTTTATCATGCCATTCTCCATTCACAGGTTAAAAGAGTTGTTGTGGCAAGCTCCGACACAGATACATTTGTATTAGCAATGTATCATTACTTTAATACATTTAAAGCTGAAGGACTAGAAGAATTCTGGGTTCTGTGTGGAGTGGAAAACACGTCACGTGCTGTGCCAATACACAAATTTGATTGTGAAATTCCCTGTATATGAAAATATTATAAATTCATAATTTATGTTAATGTTCACTTGAATTAGTTTTCTGTACTTTATTATTAATATTTTCCGAGATGTTTGAATTGTGTTATTAACATGACATGAGTTATTACGAATTGCAGCATCTTTACTTAGTATATTCTATATAGGCCTAATAGGCATAATAAACAGAAAACATAATTAACCTATTACATAACTAACAAGCTAAAGTACTAAGTACTCCATATACCTGTGGCCTTGAATTGAATGAACGTGTAAGTACAGGGGCATGCAACTTTACTTTTTTAAATGGGACACCCAGTATATTTTTACATTTTTAATATAAAAAATTATGTTAATATTTCTGAAGGTAGTTTTTTATTCTGCATCCGAAAATTTAAAAATATACTGGGCGTCCCATTTAAAAAAGCAAAGTTGCATGCCCCTGTACTTAAACGTGATGACGTAAGACAAATTCAAGGCCACAGGTATATGGAGTACTTACCATCTAACAACTTTTCTTAATGATATTTTTTTTTAAAGTCGACAATAAAAGAGTTATAGTGATATTGCGTGACTTTTTCCCCACCCTGAATGTTTGGCGGCCATTTTGAAAAAAACTGACGAGCTACAGATCATGTGACCAAGATAAAAAGCATCTCTAACAACCTTGTTAACATAATCCGAAGAGAAAATTCGTAGACGCCCACTTTCCAACAGGCATACCCCAGGCCCCTGCACTATTATAGAAGGTTGTCTTCATACGAGGTCGTTGATGCATAGACTTGGATAATTTTAATGTTCAGAAGATTTGATACTTTTATTTTGCTGAACACTACTCTGTTGGATATGCCCCTGTAGACTTTTACGTTAGAGGCTATTATTTTATTTATTACAGAACCTACTCCTCCTGTGTTATCTTATCCTTCTTTTGGTCCTTTATAATATAAAACATTTTCAGAGTTTAACGTTGTACATTGTTCTCCTCTTCGTTTCACCTCAGATATTCCCATGATGTCCCATTTTATTTGTTTGAGTTCCTCTTCTAGTTCATGTATTTTTTCATCTCGTTGCATACATCCTATATTGTATGTGGCTATCGCTAAGGTCGTTTTTCTTTGGCAGCCTTTCCTTACGCAGGGATTCTTAGCAGCCTTTGCCCGTTCGTCTAGTTGATTGCTGCCGTAATCCGTCGACTCAGGGCTGCTTCGGAATAAGGGCCTTTCATTTCTCGTAACTATCATAATTAGTTTAGGATGGGGAGATTGGCATTAAAACGCCACGGTTGCTGGATGTGTTGGCGAGTAGACAGTAATCAATTCTTACTATGGCTTGGAGCACCGCCGTTGACCATTATTATTGGTTCCTCCGCTGATGCTTCTTAGGTCATCTTCCCGTTCATGAGGATGACCACCTTGCTGAACCGTTAGTAAATTTTATGAATGGCTTCAGCATGGCTGATAATTTTATACTTCCCTAAAATCAGGATTGCCACTTCCACCGATTTCGCCGTACTGATGTTTCTCTTCTCCGCCTCTATCGTCGTTGTTGTCTTCATCCGTAACCCTGGATAGGGGCCCATACAGAGTGCTATCAGCCGGAGCCAGCTGAACTTAGGTTTTTTTAGCGAGGTGTTACTCCTCGATCCCTCCTCCTTCCTTACCATGTCTGACAAGGCCCCAGGCTTGGGACTGGTATAGCGGAGTTATTTATATCTATTACGACCATAATAGTAGCCAGTTTTCTTCGAATTCCATATCATTTTCATCTGAATCGTTCAGTTCTTGTTCCGAATCTGTAAGATGGTCGCTGTGGGCACTTTCTTTGTCACTAATATCGCTATCTTCTTCCACAAAACCGTCCTTTTCAGAATTTTGTGTAACGTCATCATCAGTCATCACTAATATCACCCAACTGGATATCAAAGGTGTTCAAGTGCTTTTTCGCTTAGATATCGAGGTATTTTTTAACAATCACTAACAAAAAAAAGGCAACGCAACTGGTATAGTGGGGTGTTTTGACGCCCCGAAGCACTTAAATAACAACAGTCATATTTTTTCAACAATTCTTTTGCACTAGTAGGTAGACCTTCCTAAGTTAGTAGAATAACTGAAACAAGAAAGTTGTAGTTCAATTATAACTACATAATTTTTATAAAAATAAGGCGTGTGGAGTGTCGAAACACCCCACTATACCAGTTGAGGGTTTAGCGAGACTTCCGTTAATCTTGTACCTACCTAGATATTGTATGCTGAATCAGCTTATTTTACGCTGTCCTTGCAAAAATAAATCTTTAATTAACTTCTCGTTCACCTTGTTACTAAAGGTTCATAAATGCTACACGACAATCGAATAAACTTCAAATCAACGCCACACTTGATTTATTTTGTTTATTGTATTTGAAATTACATAAGGTCAAACTAATGGGACAGTTATTCTAGAGCACGATATACATTTTACTTTATTCATTCACTCATAAATTCTACATATTTCATGCCTATTATTAATTTATTAACTGTATTTTAGTTTCATTATTGAGTATTTATAAATTTTATCTTAAATTTTATTAAATATTTTATTGTGAATACAAACAGCATTTAATTATGAAATTAATGTGTGCTATTTTTAATCAAACGTAAATTACTGGATGTACAACATGCAACTCGTGCATATTTTCGCGATTAGTTTACAGACATTCATACCTATAAAATATTTTCACGTTCCAGTGAAATTGCAAAGCGCGATCAATTTCATTTTACCCATATTATTTTATTCAACAAGCAAATTTATAAAAATTAATTTCGAAATGAAAACTACGTTTACCTATTTGTATTTAGGAAATCGCCATTTCTATATAATTTTTATATTAAACAAGTTGGACTAAAGGCACAAAAAGGAAGAGCAGAATAAAACCACGTGTGTACCGTTTCCATCTATAAAATCTTAAACAAACCCTGAAACTAGTCTTTTTCTATTTACGTCTGTTTTCTTTTCGTGACCTCTTTATTGAACCATGTAGATCTTTTGTTCGTCTTTGAAGCAGGACGTATTTTAAATTCGCTATACAAGTAGATTTAACCGATACTCGAGAACGACTTTCTTTGTGCTTGTTCGACTACGGTGCTACCAGACATCATAAGTTTGTTCAAAAATATGTTTTACGGTTCTGTGTATGTGCAGTTTAAAGTAGCTGCATGTCCGATGCATGTATCGGAATGCAGACAAATACGAGAGACGTCTCAAGCTTATTAAAAATGCAGGTGGTTGTCGGCATTATTAGCCGAAATAAGCCTTTATAATCAAAGTTATCTTGTTTTAACAGCATACATTTGCATAAGAATTTTAAAAGAACAATTATTAGTAATGCTATCTTGTACTAAATTTAATAACGTTAATCCGGTATTACGTACATTCCTAAAAGCTTAAGTTGCGATAAACCCACCAAAATTTACACGATCCGTACTTAGTTGCGTGTTAATAGCGTTTCGTGTTGGTTGAAATATTCTTAGATAAAAACAAACAGTAATTACACATCTTAACAAGTAGACATTCCGTTATACGTTTGTATTTTATTTACCGTTTTCCTATTTTATGGTGTGTGCAAATAAATTCGTAAAACACAAAGTATCTCGATTTATCACAAGGGAAAGCAATGTCTTGAAAGAATTGGCTGGTATTATAGGTCTGGTCTTCCGAATACAGTTATATCGTTGAGGATTATCGATTTAAAATCTGCATTCGCTAAAGCACGGCCTACTTCCGGTGGGGTAGCTGAGAGGAAACAATTGCGAGGGAACGATACGTGATACCGCCGCGTGGCGCTTTCTGAAAGCTCCCGGAATTCTACACCCTTCTTCGATATGCTTGGTTGTTGCACTAAAGCGGTTCTGTGGCTCGTATATCAGGAAAAAAGCCATTGCTTGGAAAGCCTCAACTGCCACAGAAATTCTAAACTCTTTTACTTTCCCTGAAGCATCATCAACTTCTACATATGTCCTCTACTTTAAGCAACTAAAAGTTCTTGAGAGTTTTCCACTCACACCTTCAAAAACACGCAAAGTAACGGTGACTGGAGATTTGCGACGTGTTTAGAGTTCTGGTCTTTTAAAATACGGGCAAATATGTTTTCGGAAATAAGCTGAAAAAATCCTTTAAGATACCTATCCAAAAATACCTTAAAGCAAATTTTTGTTTAGAAGTAAAGTTAAACATTTAGGTAAGTAGTTAAACAGAAATATTCTTTCAGTTGACAATAAATCAGCAAGGATTTTTCACACATCGATTAATACTAAACTTGTGAATCTAAAGAAATAGGACTAATTAGTGAGTTACGGAAAGGATTAAATAGTTCTAGGGCCTGTCTTCAAAGCACAAAAGGTGTTTGAGTTTTTTTACACTTACGATCTACGTCTGTGATTGGTTATTTTTCTGCTTAACTAATGGAAATTTGCATCATTTTCAATTCTTTTCAACAATTTTCAAAGAAAAATATTTGTTCACTGCTGAAAAATTTTTGACAGAAAAATGACAAATTTTATGTTAGAATAATTGCATTTCTATATGAGTGTTAACTTTAATATGCATAACTGTGTAGATCAATAATTTGGCATTCGCATTGATAGCCAATTGACCTTCTAGATTTGTATGTAAAATTTCTTTATCCGGCCTGATCAAATGTCAGTTTTAAGTGTTTTCCGCCGAGAGCCACTTACCAACGGAAACAATTATTGTCATTGAACGCTGCTCATGTCGTTGCCAATGAAGCTAACGAAGTTTAGATATGCAGAGAGCATTCCCATAAGAGCACGCGTCGTTCTCTGTGATTTTTTAAGGATGAAGCTTTTGGGAAGTACTTCCTTTTTACAATAAGATTTTGATCAAATCCAACTACATCAATAGGGGCTTTGTCCTTTATAAGGACGTACCGTTTCGCGATTTTCACACTCAGCTTTACAGACTTGCGCTCTATATGGCAATCTCTGTAGGCAGTATTTGCAAATACTTCGACATGCTAGAAAATTTCTAAATAAAAATATCAAAATATGGGCTACAAGAAGTACGTTGTGTGCGGTAACAAGAATGGTCAATTTTGTCGGGTGCCCGCCCAATGCTTCTGAGCGTCGAAAAATGGTTAGAACGTCTATAAAGTTGTTGCGATACTTTTTAAAACTTTTTTGTTAAGCTTATTAACCACAAAGAAAGTATTTCATATGCCATAGGTCCAGTTTAGCTGTACAGCAATTTTAAGTTTCATATTCAAAATTCGTAATCTACAAACAAGGCTACAAACAATATTAATGCACAAAAAGAATCAGTCTATTCAAGCAGAAATATTTTATCTGTAGGCGTCGCAAATAGATAGATATTAATAACTTACATTCAAACTACTGTTCTAAATAATTTGAAACCCAGTGCATTAGACTGAAAAGCACAATTTAATTATTTTTTTCAATAGATACTTCTAAGCTGAAAGATTATTCGGTGTAAAATAAAAATCATGTTGAGAAGGAATGTTTCATGCATACAAAAAGAAGTCTGTTGGGGACAGATGCCGTACTAACCATATTTCTGAGTGGAGTTCACAGTAAATGTATATTTATTTATTCTTCAGTACCTATTTCATATTTTGAAGATATTAGTTACATCGGTTATTTGCGTTGCTATGTTGTGTTTCGCGAAACACAATTCTTGGCGTAATTGAGGTGAACTATACATTTCTCCATTAAAAAATGTATAGTTCACCGCAAATGGCGCCGCCGTTGTTTCTAAATAAAGTGGTAAGGCCCTTATATGTAATATTAATTCAGCGGGCCTTGCTCTACCTCGTACTCTCGTAGGTCGGTATTCGGAGGAGAGCGTCGTTAATTAGGTGCCCAACGACGAATGGTCACCGGGGCTCGATACCGAACTCCGGAAAATCTTGCACCTATAGAGATTCGAACCAGGGACTATCGCAACGCTAGCCTGACGCTCTTACCACTGCGCCACCCTGGCAGTCACAACATATTATTTTATCAGTAAATACGAGATATTAATTATTGGACTTTTAAGGTTGTTGTTTTCACCGGAAACCAAATACAAATACAATTTTAAGTTTCCTTATCTGTAATAGTTGGTTGTTATTTAGTTTTCAATAAAATGTAGTTTCCAATCTAAATAACTCTTTGAGCTCCTTGCATAGACAACTAAACACTTTGGGATCTTTTACTCGCCATTTTGATAGAAACGCCATTCGGCTTTGGCATATGTATGTCCCATATTTCAATTAACATTCGTTACCAATAAGGGTTCTAGTTGACGTATCTGCTAGATAATTAATTTTAACAATGAAAAATGGAAAATTGATCTAGTTAGCTCTGGTGAAAGCTGCGGGAATACTGCAGCTAAACTTCAAACTATGGACCAACCCAAAATGCACCAACGTCCAGAACCAAATAAAAAGTCCCATAGAAACACAGGCAGATAAACGTTTTGTTGTCGAAAAACAGGCTGTTATAGCAAGGCCCGCTGAATTAATATTGCATATAAGGCCTGTCCACTTCATTTAGACAAGACGCAATTAATAAGAACGCAGGCGCCATTTAAGGTGAACTATACATTTGTGACAAATGTATAGTTCAATATGCAGTATTAATTCAGCGGGCCTTGGTTATAGTTTCGGCAAATATCCAAACTATTTACTATTACTGTTACTATAAAGAAGAAGGCAGACAACTCCCAAGCAATTGTTGATGCAGTTATATGCTGAAAAATCGCCCTCGAGAGAATTCTTCGATTAGAGTAAACTTCCTGGCACAAAAGACCAGCATCACCACTCCCATTTGCTCGCCCATAAAAAAAAAACGCATATTGGCCAATTAAACCGTTATATAGCAGTTTCGGAATTAGAATGACATTATTCTAATATGCTTTTTGCTGCTGGAATCTGGAATGAACTTCAATTCTAAACGATTTTTGGTGGCATTTTATTTTCAGGAATTGCTAAGTTACATTAAATAATAAACAGAATATCTAGGCAATTGGTACTATTCTTTATTCAATGCTAGACCATAACGTCAACTATCATACTCCTGTTAACTGTCAAACATAAATTGCTGTTACCAACCTAACAATTTTAATAAAAATTTCCTCTAATGGAAATTGCCAAGTATTTTAAAACAAAGAGACAAACAAATAATGCAATTTATTTAAATTTTGCATTTAAGGTAAAATAATTCTGTTTTATCATATTTGTTGTTACCTTAGATTAGAATATTATTATGCTTAGAAAAGCATTTTTCAATAGCCTAAAAGGTGAAACTAAAAAAAAAAGAACACGGAATACAAAAATGTTTAGGAGAACTTCTACTATAACTATAGTATAAAAGGCCATTACAGTTTTCTATTTTATTATCGAGAAGGGCTTGATTACTGCCGCCTTATACGCTTATAAATGAATGAAGTAAATTTTACAGTTCTTAGCATTCACCTGCTTGGATAACATTTACATTAGATTATTAGTTTATTTATATATTCTTTATGTGCATAAGATCTACAGTTAAATATGGAAACGTTCAACAAGGTATCCCTATAGTAAATAATGAACAGTTCACCCTAACCCTTAACCACAACTCAAGTTATGCCTATTAAATCCCTTCTAGGCAATTATCATTTCATCTATCAAGATGGCTTTCCTATTAATATTCTAAAGCTGTATTAGTTCCACTGAACGACAGTCGATCTTGAACGTAATAAATTTAATATTTTTCAAAATTGGATTTATTTAATTTTGTAAAAATAAAATTGTTAAAATTCCTATTTATCTAAAATTGGAAAACATGGCAATTTCTTTGTAAATTTATTTCTACATACTTTTATATTTATTAACTTTTGGACTAAGGTAATATTTTGACCTCGGAAATCTAGAGTCTGTTTAAGGGCCACGCTGTATATTAACTATTAACAAACTTGGTTAAATTATTTGATTATTTCTTGAAAAGAGAGTTGTACCTTATATGTCTTCGAAAAACAGCAGACCATTTTTTACATTAGAAAATGATATGATTTTACGTAGTTTAGCTATTTCTTCAGATGTTGTATACAATGTGTACACAAACTGCTTATATTACAATGGGCCATACCAATGCAGTGGTTTCGTTAATGTAAACAAGATGTTAAGATTATGTTTCACGACAAACCATTGTTGCCAATTAATATAATAGGTCTAACAACACAACCCATATTTGGCAACAAAGTTTTCTTTACATGACTTAACATTCAATATCTAATTTTAAGATAAACTGAATAGAATAACAACACAATAAATTAAAATCTTATAGTTTAGAAATTACAAACACGTTAGACACTTCAAACAAATTAATTTTATCATAGACTTATTATTTAGCATTATTGAAGTTATTTCTCATATTTCTGGATCCTTTGCAATTATTCTTATATTTCAAAGATTTTCGTGAATGTAAATCTCCAAAAACTTTGTTTTATTCTTTTTTATGAAGATAATGGGCCGTATTCTGATCTTATGTTTAAAGTCGTCTCTAACTAAAGTTGTGTTTAGCGTAAACATAAAACGATATAGCTTTATATCATTTTATATGTGTATAACAGAGATACGCGATGTTGCCATGGTAATTAAACATGACGTTAAATTTAAATATGAGATCAGAATACGGACCAATGTCTTTAATATTCGTTAAAATAAAATATCAAAAATATTTTAGACTCCTCCACATTTATTAATAAATACCAAGTTTTAAGTCTCTTATATCTCTAATAAGCAATTTGAGAAATAATTGAAGCTATTTTATTTAAGATTAGCTCAGTCTTACCCCAGGTACGTGAGGGTTATACCTTAATTAGCATATTTTTTTAAAATATCATTCTACCGTATTATTTATTAAGGTTTCTTTTAAACATTAATTAATTAAAATATCTTGTTTCTTGGATGGTATTGCCGATTCATTTGTAAGACGCTATGGTTTCAAAAAACGAGCATTAAGACCTTTTCGTTAGCATCGCCTTTCAATAAAATTGAAAGCTTTCAGTTTGTGGTTTTTAAATTAGTCTTCGTTTAACAAATTTATTTGATTATTTCTGAGCGTCCCGGGGATTTTAGCATCTGGAAAAGTTCAAATATGTTTTAAAGCAAGTGACAGAGACCTTTAGCGGCGTATATTAACCTTTCCGAGTGTATTAGATTTTCGTCAAAACGTAGAAATTTCCAAATCCTCTTTCCTAAATTGGCAGCTGGCAATTTATAAACACAGTGGTTGCCATTATAGTGACGATTTGATCCTAGCAAACATGACAACCAGAGAAATAATTTAGTGGTTCGATCAGGTTTTGCACTTAGTTCCCGATAAGAGACAAGTTTCACTGTAATGATATTGAATTTTTCAAACAAAATGCCTTACGTTCACAGATGGAAATCTTTGCTTGTAACTCGAATTAATAATTGTCAAAGTGCGTCATCATTATGAAAAAGTAAAGCTTTTAAGTCGATTTTTAAAAGAGAAATGTATTAAATGTGTTTCTCGTTGAAAATAAGGAAGAAAATAATTTGACAGGATGATGTTATATCCCCCTTTTTTAGGAAAACTGCATGCAGCCATAAACGACGTTTAAGGGGTTTATAAAGAGCACCGGAATGTTTCCCCTTCCATTTTGAAGCGCTTTGCGCTGTATGCGCTGGTATTTTCGTAAAATCTGGATGGAGAATGCACCAATGCTTTTAGAATTAGTGCAGTACAAGTAATGCTACATAAGTTCATTAAACAATACATATTTTGGAAATTCAATATTGTATAACTGCAGCTTTTGTTTCAGTACTTAACGCTTAGACGGTGTTTGATCCTTTTGATATTAAATACCTGGTATTAAATTTAAACAGTGCAGTTGCATAATGCATATTCTAGGAATATGTCTTGTTCCTTGTGCGGAAATATCAACTATTTGAGTTGCATACGAACAGTAATACTACGAGCGCAATAATTTCACGTTGCTAAGCTGTTTAATATTTAGCGGTTTATTCCGCTGTACTTTCTCTTAGGGAATTGTTTTTACCAAAAGGAAAATTTCACGACTGCCTGCATTTTCATAACTCATTTCGGATGCACCACAAAATTATGAAACTTGGAAATATTTATCGTTTAGAACATGTAAAACAATTTTCAAATAGAAGCGCTGAATTTTGTTTGACTTTTCCTTAAGAATTCAGTTTATTGTTTAAGAACATAAAAAAGCGACAGTTACCTTACGGGAAGCCTGAGGGCAGGGGTCGTTTGTAATTACTGAATTATAATGGACTCCTTATTTAACGTTAACAGTTTATATAGGTACATTTATATTTGTAACTTAAGGTATTATTAGGATATCGGTTTGACTTTCGAGAAGCAAGGACGTATTAGTGCGGTCGCGGCTATCGTATATGATGAAGTGCAAGCTGAAGTTACTTATAATAATTTTATTCCGTGTGAATAAAGAATATTTCTAAATTAAATCCAATAATATAATCACAGCTATTTTGGTGCCAACCACAAATGGCTGGCACTAATCAACAATACTCCGTGCCTTACGCACAGTCAACAATGATGCAGTACCAAAGCTGAGTATCCCCAACTTCCGATTAGTATGATGCAACAGCAATTCCTGCAGCGCAGCCTCAATACACTTAATATACACACCCTGCACTTAATCAGCAGGTAGGTCAAAATGTAGTACTACAATACCCTCTACCCCCTATGCACTGGCACCAACCCAATTATTTACCATCTACGTCAAACCAACAACCCACGGATTGGACTACTGCCACTTTGAGGAAAAACAAACGAAACCAGCAAGAAGAAGTAAACCGTATAGTGAAACAAAAAACCTCAGTAAACCAAACACCATAACTCACTTTATCAGATCGTTTTCAGGCTCTCCCAGATAATGGGATAGATAATGTAATGGACCCTGACAAATCCACGGCAACCCGCTGATAAAAGAATTGAATACTATATCCGACAAAAAGTACACTTTAAAAATAATAGGCAGAAACCAAGTGAAAATCATGGCAGAAGATGGATGCAAATACTTATAGAGCTTTAGTAAGTAGATTAATAGAGATCACAGTACAATTTCAGACTTACCAAATGAAGGAAGAACGTAGCTTTCGAATAGTAATTAAGAACCTTCACCACTCTATTGATGTCAAGGAATTAAAAGCTGAAATAGAAAGCCAAGGACACAAAGTTAGGAACATAATATATGTATAATGCTAAGCATAGAACAAACAAACTACCGCTCTCCATGTTTTTTATTGATCTGGAGCCTTGCGATTTGAACGAAAAAATATACGAAATCAAACATTTACTATATACAAAAATAGTAATAGAACCACCTCACCAGAAAAAGGAAATCCCACTATGTGCTACCTGTCGCAAAGATATGGTCACACAAAGAGATTCTGTACATATCAACCTAGGTCTGTGAAATGCGGTGCAAACCACCAAACAAAAACGTGTACTAAAACAACGGACACTCAACCAAAGTGCGTCTTATGTAACGGTTCGCATCCTGCAAACTATTTATAAAGGATGTCAAATCTACCAAGAGCTGAAACAGAGAAAATTCCCACCGCCACGTCCTAGAGTGGCAGTGCCGCAGTCAGTCTTAGCCTCCACACATATGCTAAATAGCAATAAAAAAACATTATCCCAAATTGTAGCAAATTGAAAACAATTTCCATCCCACTTAAATGTAGCGCAGACTTCAAACATCGAAAAGCTAGAGAAAATTATGATCGAACTAGCAGAGAACGTAAAAACAATGATAAATCTCCTTACAGTCATCGTTTCTAAACTAAAATAATGACACAAATACTCAAGATCGCAGAATGCAACGCCAACGGCTTGTCAAATCACACAATAGAATTAAAGGCATTTATCACCAATCATGATCTAGATATAGTTTTAATATCAGAAACACACTTCACAGACAATAGTTATTTGTAATACAAGTGTTGAAAGCTTGCGTTTGCCACACGAATGTGAAGTTTGCAGCACGAACGCTAGTGAGTGCTGCAGTCACATGAGTGACTTAAAAATTGAGTCATGTCTTGACATGACATCAGATCATTCTCTGATCATAGTTACGCTAAGTGCACAGGTAATTAACAGGCCTACACTAATTAGACTCAGTAACAAGAAAACTGACTGGCACTCATTTAGACAACTAGCTAATGAACAGATAAACTTAGAAATACCTCTCAAGACCCCTGATGAAGTTGATGATGCAGTAGAGCACCTACATCGCACTATACAAAAAGCTGCATGGGATTCAACTCCCCAACCGAAAACGAACGACGTCCACAATACTCTTCCTATGATTGTAAAAAAAGCAGTAGCTGAGAAAAGAAGGCTTCGCAGAATTTGGTAGAACACTAGGTCTCCGAATGATAAAAATAGACTGAATAATGCAAAACGAAATGTGTAAGCGATTCTTCAAGAGCAACGAAATAAAACTATACAATATTATCTTTCAAACCTCTCTGCTACGGAAGCAACGGATTACTCATTATGGAAGGTCACGCGAAGATTAAAACAACCCCAACAAGCCATTCCCCCAATACGAAAACCTGACCGAAATTGGGCTAGAAACTAGCAAGAAAAAGCCGATACATTCGCAACACATCTAACAAATGTCTTCCAACCATTGCCCTCTGAACTAATTGTAGAGGAAGAAACCGAAATACAACACTACTTGGAAACACCAGACCAACTAAGTCTACCAATAAAAAAGATCACGCTAGCGGAAGTAAAATCCATAATAAAGTCCGAACTAAACCCGAAGAAGGCACCAGGCTACGACCTGATTACAGGTAAAATCCTAAAAGAATTGCCAGAAAATGGATTTAAACTAATAACAGCAATATTTAATGCTATCCTAAAATGGGACTATTTCCCGGCTCAATGGAAGGTGCTCATACCTAGACCAGGCAAACCTCAAGAGGAACCATCATCTTATCGTCCGATCAGTCTACCATCAGCTACCAATAGTATCTATAAGGTCTTTGAAAAACTTCTACTCAAAAGAATAAAACCAATCCTAGAAGAACGTAATCTCATACCGGAACATCAGTTCGGATTTAGAGAGGAACATGCCACCATTGAACAAGTTCACAGGATAGTGTGTGAAATCAACCAGGCCTTTGAACCGAAGAAGTACTGTTCTGCGGCGTTTCTAGACAAAACCCAGGCCTTCGATAAGGTTTGGCATGACGGTCTGCTGTTCAAGATTAAGAAAAACCTTCCACACACCTATTACCAACTGATGAAATCCTACCTAACTAAAAGACATTTCCAGGTGAAGTTCCAAGGCGAAATTACAAAATTACACCCTATAAAATCTGGTGTACCGCAAGGAAGTGCACTAGGACCCATTCTCTATGTACTGTATACAGCAGATATACCTATCAATGATCATACTATCACAGCCACGTCCTCAGGCGATACTGCAGTTCTTGCAACCCACAATAACCCTGCTATAGCATCACAAAATGTACAAATCTGTCTCAACAAAGTACGAGACTGGCTAAGCATCTGCCGCATACGAGCAAATAAAGTGAAATCTACACAAATCACCTTCACACTCAGAAGGGAAACGTGCCCGCCAGTTACCCTTAATAATACTCCACTTCCACAATCACAGGACGTCACATACCTTGGCATGCTCCTTGATCGCAGATTAACGTGAAAAAAACACATATTCAGCAAAAGGAAACAACTGGGATTGAAGCTAACAAAATTAAACTGGCTGTTAGGACGCAAATCTAAACTGACTTTACAAAACAAGGTACTACTGTACAAAACGATATTAAAACCCGTATGGACATATGGTTTGCAATTATGGGGGACCACAAGTAACTCCAATCTGGATATTTTATAAAGATTTCAATCCAAGACTCTGAGAGCAATTGCGGATGCATCGTGGTACGTACAAAACGAAATCATCCATCGCGACCTGCGTGTAAAACTAGTGAAAGAAGATGTGAAGTATACGTGAGTGCAAAGTATCCTACACGACTTGAAAACCATACAAACACTTTGGCTGTAAATCTGCTAGACAACAGCAACACTACTCACAGGTTGAGAAGACACGGCCCTCTAGACTAGACCTACCAGACCGATACTGACATTATTGTGTAACAATCTTATATATGTATATAAGTTATTCTTAAGGGAGCATTTCACTGGGAAAGCATCCCTCATGTACTAATTTTGTAAGCTCACCAGATTTGCTTATTGCTCGCTAGAGCAGATTGCAAATACAAAGTAAAAAAAAAACTTATTATTATTTACCCAATTCGGAAATTATAAAGTAGAAGAACCAGTTTCGTCAATAAAAAATAAAAGTCTCCTTTTCTACATTTTCTTTATTGTTTATGTTTTGTGTGACAGTTTTATTACTGAGTTTTAAATATGAATTCTTGAAATATTTGTAAACAGTTACCTCAGCTAATAATTAATTAGTCATTTTAAAACATAAGCAGACTTTACTAAAGATAGAAATGTTAATAAACAAGTGACATATTGAGTTAATATTTAAAACTTTGGTTTTTAGTTATGCTCTGAAAAAGATTAAAACGGTAACTGACCGAAATGTAGGTTTATTTTTGCCATAAAACCACTTTGGCTTTATATTATATTTATTAAAATTAGGTATTATTTATTTTATAGCTACGTTGTGCACTTTTTACTGTGAATCCTAAAAGAACTAAAAAAAACTAATAATGTAAAACCTACATACGCAGGCGTTTTAATGCCAAAAGTACGAGTGAAAATAAATAAATTATTTTACATAATTGAATATAAATATTTCAATAATATTGTTTAAGCGATTGTCCGCCGGCTTGTGAAAAGTATGTGAATTGATTTCCGACGCCTGCAAATTTAATAAAAATAATAGTGTTGGAATTTTTAAAGTTATCTACAGACTCAGTTTTAATCAAAATTAAAACCTTTTTAATAAAGGAAAATATCAATCAATGGAAGGACAAAAATGGAAATATAATTATTTAATCTATTTATTTTCTTATAAAGTTTGCTATAATATAATCGTCTTACTTGGAAATGATATTTTCAGAAGATAAAAATAAACGTTTATTTTGTTTTCTATCCTATCAACAGCAGTATTGTCGATATAATTTCAGCGGCTTGAAAAAGAATCCAGTGAGCTGTATATGTAACATGGACATGCCTCATTGAAAAACAACACAGGACAAGGGTCCTAGAAACTCAAGCATGTAAACGAGAAGAGATTTACAGTTCAAGTCCAATATGTAAATTTAAAGAAATCTTAAAGTAGCCCCATTTGAAATAAAGGTACCTACGCTTTTATTTAAGGATATACAATATACATACTTAATATTTTTTTTGGAATATAAGGAAAATATAAAATTAAATCAGGTTTTATTAGAAGGCGTAGTAACAAACAACCTTTGCTGTATAATAAAGTATTAAAAAATTAAATAGGAAGCACTGAAGCCCATAAAATAAAGCTGAGAAATATTAAATAGAGAGCTATTAAAATTTATTACAGCCTCTGAAATAAATTAATTGGCGACTTTATTAAACTTTGACATTTTATCATTTAATTATGAAATAATAAACTTGACTCTACTTGTGAAAGGCCTATATAGATTCTTAAACTGAACGTAATATTACTCTTTCGAATTCGATAAAGAGTTGCAGTTTCTTACAAAATTTCGGAATTACGCATCTTCTGCGTTTTTGTCATTTTTCATTTAGTTATTGTTTTCTAACTGTTAAGTAGCTACGAATAAAAAAAGATATTTACAACAAAAATTTTTATTAATGCTCAAAATTGTTACATTCTAACCCAGCACACGCGAAATAATTAAATTGTCGCTCTGTATTAAGAAAATGTTTCTCGTACATAGAAAAATCTGATCATCAATATTTCGATTATATTTGAATAACGTAAGTTTCCGGATGTCATGGATGAATATAACATCGTGAAGCTATAAGGCATGGGGTCTTTTCAGATGCTTTGTAACTCGACTGATACTTGATGTAACCGAGATTGACATCCACTCACTCATTCGTAACAACTGAATGTAGGTTATAAAGTAAGAAATTATTCAAACTCTACCAAGGATATGCTTTTATAAAATGTCGTCATAAAACCTATAACTTACGTGGGTGTTGTTTTTGAGAACATCTAAATTAATAAATATTTGCGATGAGTAGATTTTAAAAGTATTCAGATTTTACGATTTTCGGTCGATCTTAAATTTTATCTATTAAGTTATTTGACTTTTAAAAATCCGGTAATCTCCAAAATTAAACGAAAACTTCAGAAAAATATTAATAGAACACCTTTACAATCAAATGCTTATTTTCTTGGTAAAATTTTTTTCAGACATAGAGAAACAGTAATTCCTCTATTCTTTTGTAAATATCTGAAACATGTTTACTAACATAATTCCTACTAAATGTCTTGTCTTCGATACGTTTTTGTAGCCTGTTTACAGCTTGTTTGTACGAGGGCCAAGCTGAATTTATTGAGATTAAGAAAATCTAGTAGGCCTTGAAAAACAAAACATACAGTGTTATTTAGAACAACTCTTTATCTGTCATTTGAAGTTTAGTTGTTGAAGTTACGTTCGTGATAACTCAAGTTACTAATTTTTTAAAGTGACATTACAAGTAAAAAAATGGAATTAACCAGAGAACATTTTCGAATCATGATTTATTATGACTTTAAAAAATGTTTAAGCGCTTATGAGTGCAAAGAGAGTTTATATTCAGCTTTTAGTGAACAAGCACCTTCCTTGGCTACAATTTACCGATGGTATAAGGAATTTGAACGCGAAAGAAATTCTGTTCAGCATCAAAAAGGAGCAGGGCGTCCTCCTACGGCTGTTACCGACAAAAACATTGCTGCTGTTAAAAAAATAATTGAAGTGGACAATAAAGCCACTTATGCGGTAATAGAGCATCAACTCAAGATTGGATCCTCAGCTGTTAAAACAATCATACACGATCACCTGCATTTAAAAAAAGTGGTCAGTCGTTTTGTGCCGCATCACCTTTCTGACTTCCAAAAAGCAGAGCGTGTAAGAATTTGCCATGAAACTTTAAATTTCTTAAATAATGGCGGACACCAAATTTTTTCCAAAATAGTGACAGGTGACGAAACTTATATTCCCTTTTTCGACGTACCTACCCGCCAAGAGAGTCGTATATGGATTCACGAAGATGAGGGAACTCCAACAATGACCAAGAAGCAGCGAGCTATGAAAAAAGTTATGTATGCGGTATTCTTCAGAAGTACGGGCCTAGCAAAAGACAGTTACAGCTAAATGGTACACTGAAAAATGTTTGCCTGAAGTGTTCAGTAGAGTTCCAGACAAGGGAATTATGCTCCACCATGATAATGCATCATCCCATACGGCAGCTTTAACTCTCCAGTTTTTAGCTGAAAAAAATATAAAAGTAATAGAACATCCGCCGTACTCAGCCGATTTAGCAATGTGCGACTTTTGGCTATTTTTTGCGCTTAAAAGGAATTTGCGGGGTAGAAGGTTTTCGTCTGAAGAAGAGATTGATACCGCAGTTCACGCTTATTTTGAAGGTATTCCGAAAGAAGATTGGTTGGGAGCTTTTAAACAGTGGAAAGAAAGAATGGTCAAGTGTATCATTGCTGAAGGGAATTACTTTGAGCATATTTAAAATAAAATCCTAGAAAATATTAACCGTGTTTATTATTCTCAATAAATTCAGCTTGACCCTCGTATCTGATGAAGCGTCGTATTTCCGATATTGACAAGTTCTGGAAGGTTTGTAGATAAAAGCACCAAAATGCGTTACAGTTTTGAAGCAGAGGTTGTCTCACTGACACTTCAGCTTTATATCCGGATGTAATAAAAAGTAAGTGTTTACTATAAATGGAACAACTTACCGTACAAGTTTCAAATCCTATTACAAATTTAAAATATATACAAGACTGACAAGTGCTAGAAAACATCAAACAAAAATCTATTTCACTCGTTACTCGTAGACATTCTTCTCTGATGGATATTCTTATTATTAAAAATGTGCTGTTTATTTAATTGTAACTACCATTATACGAATTGAAAACACTTTGTTTTATATCATAATTCTCAATTAATTAATACTGCTTAAATTTAGAACATCATACAAATGAAAAAATAAAAAATATTTGGCTTAATATTTTCTCCATAAACTACCATCATGAACAGAGGCGTTTCTGGTTTCTTTCCATTCTCTGTTGAGTTTATATACGTCACTTTTGCTTTTACCCTCGTAATAGATTACCCTTTGTAAAAAGGCCCCATTCTCAAGAAGGGTTAGTACTTGCATTTTTGATGTTTGACAGTCTCAATAGTTGCTTAGCAGCGGATAGTACTAAGCTTTGAATATAAAACTACAGGGATTAGTGTAGTGCTCTAGTAGCTATACAAAAAGTGCGACCAAAGTCGCCATTTTGAAACCCCATGTATGACTCATTTGTAGTCAATTCGAGGTTATAATTTCAATGTCAATGTCAAGAGAGGCGTCACATACATATTTTATATACCGGGTGTTTGACTTAAGGGGCGAACATAGGTAAATAGCATGGGCTCCTGCTCCCCATTTGAGTTGATAGGATTGATAGTGGTATCAATCGAAAGACAAAAAAATGCGCTTAATTTGATGTTACTTCACTTGAATTTGTTGCTTCTTTAAGAAAGAAATAGCTTAAAAACTGCAATAAATAATTTGCATTTTATTCACAAAAAGCGGACTAGCCCCTTAAGTCAAACACACGCGTCACGTGCTTACTCTGCACTACGACATTTAATTGGGGATGTTGTTGCCCCTTAGGCACGCGGCTAGCTAAAATAGTGGAGAAGGGCGATTCGAAACGATAGAACCCTTTAATTAAGGGTGGTCGTAATTTTAATAAATTTTTTTAATTTTATTTTGTTTACCGGTGATGCCAAATTTTCTCATAATAGGAGTTAACCTAATATTATGTGACTTTCTTCATAATACTCAGTCAGAGCAATTCGAGAATAACTTTAAACCTAGAGCGGAATTTGTGATTCCAAGCAAATAGTATTCCTTAATATTTAGTCCAAAATTTTGTAAACAATAATTGAATAGGATATGGATCTACTTACATCTTGGTATGTTAGAACACCTACCTTATAACCCTTATCGCTCTTAGGCTTTTTCTGTGGGACACAATTAAAGTTATTGTATTTGCGCCCCGAATTTTAAATAAAGAATCTTTGGAAAACAATATATAATTAACAGCTATCGTTTTATTACAACTGAAATTTTGGAAGGATTTAAAATTTCATATCGGAAACGTTGATTAGCTTTCATTGCCAAAACTAGTGGTTAGAGTTTTGAACATTTGTTAAAATACATTTTGCTGATGTAGTTCGTGTATTTATTATTAATGCATAATTCATAGGTATTGAAGTGATCTAAATTTGGATTAAAACACTTTTAGGATGCAAAGTTTAAATATGCAATGATGTAAATAAGTTAAGGTTATTTTAAGTATTTATTGTTATCTGTTTTAAGATCTGTATTACATTATTGTATTTGTTGTAAATAGTAGTCATAGTAATGTTTTATGTGTAAGTATGCGGAAGGATGCTTGTGTTAAAACAAACCAAGGAGTGGGCGATTTTGGGGATAACTAGGGAAAATGGAAAAAGTTGAAAGGGAATAAACAACAGCTATTAAATTTGGATAAAAGTAAACGGGCATGTTTATGTATGTTCTATAAAAACTCAGATAATAATTGAGTTATTTCAACAAGAGGTTGAATCATTATCAATAGAGAATAATGATTGAAGATGAATTATTAAGATTCAAATTAGATTTATCAAAAATAATATTATTGGAAAATTGGTTAAACGAATAGTAATAATTAGTAGTGAACTGGATTGGAACATTAACTGGACTAAAACATTACGTTGGAGGAATTCATAATAATCGAAGAAATAATAAATTATTGTTTGTAGATATAGTTTTTGTGTTAGTTTAAGTTTTAGAAATAAGTTATTGTAATAAAGCTTGCATTTATAAAAGTTGATTGAAATTTTTTATATTATTAACTTTTCAAAATTAAATAATCTAATTATCACAATTATAAACGAATCCTTCAACGGCCCTGAGGTATCAAAATTATAAATGTTAATTCTTGTATTTAAAATTCGTAATTATTGAGTCTGGGATATTGTGTAGAGCACTGTTCTTTTAAATTATAAAGACTGTGACCATTTCAGTATATATTTGTTATTAGAGTTTCTTGTTTGCGTTAAACAAATACACACATTAGTCGGTAGTGTCAATAGTAACTTTATGGCTAGTATGCTTTTATCAAATTATTAATTTTACTAAGTAATTCTAAGTTAACTAACATACGTTGGGAATGTGCTTATATTTAATTCGAAATGTATAAAGGTTTTAAAATATAACCCGTTGTTGATAAAATATTTGTAAATGTTTAGCCTACACTTATTTTAAACCTAAGTAATAACAACACAATAAATTGACAGTATGTTTTGTTACACCGCTAGTTTTGATGATTCTTTATTTATTTATGTTTTCTTTCCGACGTTATTTTTAGCAGAGAAGATATTTGGTGCCAAAAGCTTTTTTCGTTGCTTTTGTGTAATTTATTTGTTTTCAGACATTTTTGGGCAAATCTTTTGGGGTTTTCGAATAATTCTCATTTTTTACAACTTATTTGTAACAGTTCCGTGGTAGGTAGCAATGAAATTTCTTCCAGAGATTTATAGCACTTTACGATTTTTCCAGTGGTTTGTCTTCTGAGTCTCTGCTTTGCTGCAAGATGTTCGAACGGAATATCAGATCGTACGTACTCTTTCTACTGGAATATTGTTTTCACGACATTTTAGAATGGAATAAATTGTTTTTCCTGAAAATACCATGCGCTTGAAATATTTAACGTCTCATTTTCTTTTATCTAGATGTTGTTCTTAATGAGGTTTTTTTTAAATTAATTGTCAGCTTTTCAATTGTGGTTTAAACTCGGTTTAGAGCTCTATTTTTTATCTTTATTTGAACATTTGCGTATTTGAAATTGGATCATCTTCTGCACTCGGTTCAGTTGAACTTAAAGCTTAAACTGTAATTGGAAATGTCTGATAAGCAATCAACTAACAAAAACATACATGTGCTGTTAGAAGTTAAGTTAATAATAATAATATTAAAAGTATTGCCGACAATTGTCAGTAAATAAAATTAATTTAAGTTGAGATTTGTACCGTTGGAGATACCCAAACGTTAGGTTTATGTGAGTAACCCCGTATAATCACTACGAAACTGCAGCAATAAATGACCGTACAATAAATAATAGATCTTTGTTAGTCAGAAGGCAACGTATCAAAATAAATAAGAAAATGTCTCGAGTCTTGACTAAATTCACTTTAAAAACTTCTAGCTCGTTTATAATTCAAAGGACGCGTTCAATAATCTGAAAGATATGTGAGACAACTACGTTCCAGTATTTCATAGCGATGTACTTTAAATTGCATTTTGATGTAATGACGAATTCCAAGATGAGTGCATTGTGTAGCATGTGGTATGCACAACATCCTTCTGGTATTTACGTATTTTAGCAATTTGGAGTAGCTAACGTTTCATATAAGAATATTATATCTCATGCAGCGTTATGTGCCCAATACAACAAACGCCTCAAAAATTATTAAATCACGAAGAAATAAGCAGAATAGAATGTACAATGTACATACCTTTTCAGATGCCTTATATATTTTTTTTATATACATTTACAACTGAACTGATATAAGTTAAATACATTGCGCCCGTATCAAAGAGCCTAATCTGAAATTTTTTCAAAATGCAACACACATGACATTTCACAAATTCATTGTTTTTAAATTACGTTTTAAGTATTTAAGTGTCGGAACATCTATAATGGTATCTAACTACTGCGGCAAATTAATGTGTCATCTTAAATATAGCAATAAAATCGCTGTAATATTATAATTCAATAAACGTCAGACTTTTAGGTTCAACGTTTTAAAGCACGGACCCTGCACACATTATCTACGCTTTAACCTATTAACATTAATTAAATATCCACTATGTCCCAAACTCCCAAAACTATAAATGATAAAGTTTTAAAAATTAGTTCTGTAAAATGTAATTTGGCTACATACACCAGCTATCAACCTGTATACAAGCTAAAGTATATGGAATAATCCTTAAAAACCTAAATCATCATGTAAAACGTATCGACACCAACAAGAAAATAGTTTGCAATATACAATAACGGATCTAAAAACTGCAAATTTATGTAAAATATAAAGTGAGAAAAATACTTTCAGAAACTTCTACTTGAAATAATCAAAACTCTTGTCGGTAAAGAGGCTTTCAAGTTCGATAGTGACTTGCAACAACTGGGAAACAGCTGGCATGAAATGACGACAACGATCCTTTGTATAAATGAAGATGTTGGAGAAAGTGAAACGTTTAAGGAGTAAATTTTGCTGGATTATTTTAAGTAAACCTATGGAAAACTATTTATGAGACAAATAAACGAAGAAAACATTTAAATAAGTATCTTTCTGTTCTTGTTATTTCTAGGTTTGCTTTAGTTCTTGTTTCTGATTTAATCAAGGTGGTTCAATAAATGCTTTTGATTTTTATATATTCTAAAAGCATTTACTGATTTGGAACGCTTTCTTTTGAATGTGGAAAACACAAATAGGATATCTAATGATTTTTATTTAATCTTCATCAATTTATTTTTTATAAATTGAATCTATGCATTTAAAACAACCATTATATTGTCAATTGCAGTGCGTGCATTGATTCTCGATAATTTTAAAAAGAATACTAGTATTTAAAAACTTGGTTAAAAATCAGTTGAAACGTATTAAGTATAGGTATTAATTTAGTAAACAAAATATTCCTAATAATAGTGGCGTTTTAATGGAATACAGATTTAAAGTTAATTTAAACAGAATTATTATTTCATTAGTCGAACAAACTACAACCTCAGAATTCAACAAGGTTTGGTTAGAAACAAAAGGCAAAACCCATGCAATTTAATAATTATAGTTAACAATGAAATCTAAACCATTCCGCAAATTGCAGTTTTCGTTTTTGTCCTACAATCTACAACTACATTTAACTTAATTAAGTTCTTGGCAAAGAAAGATACGTAATTTAATTAATACTATTCTGTAGAAATTATCCGTAATCGACCTATGCTTAATTCTACACATAATAATACGCCTTTGAAGCTTTGTAATGTGTGTTTCTATGCGGTTTGATATTCAAATCATCATGCAACGTTTGTTGAAATTTAATTAGAGTAATCTATATTTGTTGATTAATAGTTAATTTCCGTACTAGTATTGGTTAAAACATACGATCCATACGTTGGAATGCATGTGCATATGTTATACTCGTATATGTAAATTTCTATTGAAGGGGCATCACGAATAGAACTAATTGCAGGACAGACCGATGGCTATTTCATTTATCAGGCTACCCCTTCGAACTAAATAAACCATGTGACATTCTGGATAGTGCCGAATTAATCACCTTAATGGTCTTCGTTCACCATCAGCTTAAAGAGAAGACCTTTTAAATATCTGGATTTTAATACCGTCTTTCAGTAAAATAACCGAAACTTTACCTTGATGTTAAAGCTAATGTCAGGGTCATGAAATGCAGAGCTTTGCAGTAATCGTCAGTTTCAGTTCAAAATGACTACCTACTGGTTATCGAACCTTTAAAACTTTAAACTATAAGTTTAGAACGTTAGCTTTACGACAGTACTCCATGTGTACGTACAATGTATAAAGTGCAGGTTTTACTGGTGCCTTTTTACGACTAACCCATTTTTCGTTTTTTTCCTGTACCAAAATGGGGCGCAATTTTCTGACGAAATTGTGCAAGTCTTTGAAAACGTTTTAAAACTGTTAATAACGAACTTTTCCATTGCAAGCCGTATACAGTTTACGATGCATTCGGATTACGTAGGGTTCATTTAAAAGTAACAGAACTATTCTTTGTGCATAGAACGTAGGTTATATTTCAATATAAAACCGCGAGACTCGGAAACACGTAGCTACAGGTAGGATGGAACAAAATTATTATTTAGTAAAGTGAAGTAGATACATTCGCATTTAAATATACCGTAGCATTTAGACTATTTAGAGCATCCCGATGGAGCTATTGGCTCACGTAGAAGGTATTGGCAACGTTATCCAAGTATGTGCAGGATTGGGGAAACGGGTGATCAAGACGCATGGACGATTAGGCAAAGCTGCGGATACGCGCACCTGGGGAGCCGTTCTTGCATAATTAATGCTAGTAACTTTCCCATACGTACGTACACACACATAGAACTTTGCGTAAACTTCTACGTACATTCACCGGCGGTTTGCGCATTTAATTACCTACCTGCTTTAAGATTCCATTTGATATGACCCTGTTTTATCAAAAAAAACGTTGGAATTCAAGGATCCGCCGTAAAGTTAGTTAAGTAACAAATTAAATTTCAAAGAGCACGTACGTTTCGTACACCAGCTGTTAATTAATTCTGTGTTAATAGTCAAACTGTTAGGAGCTGCTTCATCGTTCTACTAATTCCATTTAATTAAGAGATAGAAAATTATTAACTTCCGGATATATTAAACTGTAAATTAATTTTATACAGAAAAAGATACTTTCAATAGCTTACTAACAGATTCAAATCAAATTAGTTTATTTTATTTTTACCGCCGAATCTGCATTCCTCTTACATCCATGATATTCAGTAGTACATACAGAGTTCGACAAACACCTTTTTAAAGGTGATAGAAGGCGCCAAGAGCAGCAGCTTTTATGGAGAAACCTTTAGACAGAAACGCATTATAACGATGGATGTCAAAAATACCAGTTGGAATCGTCTTTCAATGGGCAGCCAAGTAAACTATTCCACCGGACTGAACCAAATATCAGATTAAAGTGTATACCAATATTTGAATTGCAGAATTTGGTGGCAGAGCGGACTGAGAATTTACGTCGTGAGCAGCTCACATAGGGTTCTATTCTTATCAGTAGTATAAAAGTCATTCACAAATCACCGAGATAACAATTTTGTTAGGTAAGTTTAGATTAGGTTGGTTGTATCACCGTCGTAACCGGTACTACACATACGAAGTTTTAAAAAAATACAGTTATTAGTTATTCTACTACTCAAATAATATAATTAGTATTAGCGTCGCTAATCGAATGACCGGTTGCTTACTTTAAGGCGTTTTCAGAAGTCTGATAAGTGACATTATTGTCTTATATTTCCATTATTCGGTGTTTATTTACAAAATTTGCTCCCTTTAATGCCCACTATCACCATTAAAAAAGTTTATCGCCGAATTTTGATACGCCATGTACATTATGCCAATTCACATTATAATTGTTTTAAACAATGGACAATTTTGAAATGCCTGTAGATAATGAATATAGCAAAATTTAGCGATTTTAATTTGTCCAATAAATGAATTTTTACCTTGTGGGTTTTAATCTTCTTATAAAGTCATACAAAGGTTTTAGTGTGAATGTTAAAACACCGTTCTTGTTGCTAAACCATATTACAATATTTACCATTATGGGCATAATTATGTATTTAATGTGATTTCGTTCACAAATAGTGCTACCGTACTATCTATAATCATGGCCGGCTGATGCTAAATAAAACTTGGCTTTGAGGCCTTATTATTAATTTTGTTTAAATCTGCGCCATAGAAATCCCATTTTTGATTAATAATAATGTCATTATAATGCCGAAACAGAGAAATATCGTATTAGTAAACCAGTTCTTTAATAAGAGGCTCCATTACAACTCGCTTAAATACCGTGAGTTTAAAAAGCCTTTTCATAAGGGTTGGCCAAGAGACACAAAAATAATGTCAATAGCAACTGATCCCGTTTTTCTGCGTTTTCAATCCTTCCAGATGTGAAAAACACCCGGCTTCTTCTACTCAATTACCTTCTTGCGTTTTTAAATAACTCGATATGATCCAATTAGACTTTTATATCGGAGCTTCAAAAACACCTGCACTTTTCAGCCACCATTACACTCTCCCCAAGAGAAGAAAGCAGAAGAAATTAACTATAAACATGATATACCTCTATAGTGTATATGAGTTACTTTACATTACATGATTTACTTGTTTTTCTTTACTTGTAATTAGTGAGTGATCAATAAATTATTAATTGCCATTTTTTTCTAAATATCTTATATAAATTAGCCATCATGATCCGTAAACATCCAATGAAAAGAGTTTATGGAACGATATTTTAGAAGAAATAATCGGTGCTTATGAAGAATTGCTATTCATAACTAGCATTTCTAAAAAACTAACATTACTATCTTTATTCCCCATACTTTTAAGAAATCGTACTTCAAATTAATATTGCTATATATTATTATTTATGCCTTTTTGTGCGGTTAATTCGTACTAGTTTTACAGTCTTATGAAAACAGGTTACGTTTAGTATACAGAAACTTGTTTTTTCTGAATTGTATTAGCTTATGTGCCAACTCTGTGGGGACACCCGGGCCCATACCACAATAGTGAAATGTTCATGCGGGCACTGTCCCTTTAAAGTAAATAGCAAAACTTGATAACTGAAGCAAAAGCTTTTACATAAGTACGGTTAACTGTTTTACATATTAAGGTACCTCCAGAAATTAGATAACAGTTTTGCTTGACAACGATATTTAAATTAAAAAATAGAATGCTATTTAGCTAAGCCCCTATAAGGATGCTGAAAATTCGATGCTTATATGTATTAGAATTTTCAGTATAGCTTACTGGGAACAACTATTTGTTTATGTTAAATTACCGTTGTTTGGATTTTCTAATATCACACATTTTGATTTACTTGCCCCCTTTGTTTTTCATTTCTACCAACAAATTTAGATAAATCTGTTTAATCCCACTTCTAGTTTTTTTAGTCGGTTTTATTAGCTCCGTAATTTATAATTTATTATACTGTTATTCCTTAAAATCCTAATTATTTCTAACAGATTTGGTTAATGCGTTTCGCATTTTTATTTCAATTTAATGAAATTACAAAGATTTCTTCTTATTTTATAATTTGTCATGGCAACTTCAACAATGTATATTTTTTATTAAATATTTTATTTAGTTATTTGTGGTTACATAAATTACTCTTACATTTCCCGTTAATTGTCATTAGACAGCATACCATTAGCACATATGAACCTGAAATTTAATTTGAATTTCAAAGGCTCATTGCTTTGACATTCTCTTTAAAGGGGGAACCAACACATGTGTGACATCTAATAGACCCAAATAACACTACCACTTCATCTTACTTTGCGCTATATGCTAATAAAGAACCAACGATACCCTTGAATCACGATGATGTATAATAATATTCTGGTATACCGATCTTTAGTCAAAAGGTTTTTTTTTAGGAAAACATTTTTGGTTTGTATTTCTACAACTTTTCTTATGTTTGAAGTTTTCTTCAACAAACTAAAACCATGTTTCCTCAATCCTCAAAGTTGCATTTCTTAATGTATTTCATATAAACTCAATATTATTGTAATTAAACAATTTATTATGTACTTACAAAAAGCAAATTAATGTTAAAACTAGACAACAGTCGCTGATACTTTTAATATGGCGTTAAAAAGAAATTTGCTGGAATACTTCGCATTAATTCCCATTCAAAGAAGTATCGTAATTCTTAACTTCAAAGACGACTATAATCATTTTTTTCTCTGTTTGTTTACTGCAAATTATATCAAAAATGTCCGTTCCTCTGGAAATACCTAATACTGCTTTCTGGAAAGAAAATGCCTTAAAAGGGTTTTCAGATCTCATTAAATGCTGTTTTGGCGTAGAAAATAAAATAGCTTAGTTAAAATTGCGAGTACAAAGACCTTTACAAAAAGAAAACTTTTTCCAGTGAAATTCCTTCTATTTTACTTTATTTTCTTATCGTGCATTACTTTAAAATTAAAATAACTTTGCTGAAAGCATCTTAAACGTAATCAGACAAAAAATATTTTAAATATTTATTTAGAAAATGTTCTTTTTAGATAATTATATAATATTAAAAGCATTTTTTTCGCAGTTACTTCACTAACCTAAAGTTTCAATTTATTTTTTTCAAAACTTTCACGTAAATGGATCTGAAGTAACTTCTTGCGCGGTTCCCTTGAAACTTTATCTAAGCCGAAAGCATTCATTGTTAAGACATCTTTTGAAGAGATTTATTTAAACTTTAGAAATTTTTAGATAATTAAAAACATGCAAAGATATTCGTCGATTCATTCAGATTTCAATTTGGCCAGTTAATGGTGTGTATCCCGACTAAGTCATGTAATACATCGTTTTAATTAGGAATTAATTTGCAGCCGTCGCAATCGATAAACGACAACGCTACCAAAAACCACTAATGAATAAAACGTGGTTTCAAGTTAGAATGTCAGGGGTAAATTACAAAATCTTAAACCTGGTGTATAATGGTTAATTAAAGAAGCCATTAATGTTAGTTGTTGATAACTTATTGCCAAGACACCGAAAATATTTTAGATCAAAGCTGTAAAAATCTATTATTGTAGTGTGTAACGTAATACCTTTCAACAATAATAAAATCCCGTAAAATGTACGAGTAATTATTTCTAAAAGATTTATTGGGACATTGAAGAACCGAATCGCAGTCAATTTTAGAATGTTTAGTTAAAAAAATTAAAAATTAGGAACTTAAAAATGCACGAACCAAATATAACGTGTGTTCATAAACAGTCGTCATCCCAGTAGGTTGTGATTTCAAAAACATATTTCGTAATTTGATTCAGAACACAAAACCAAATGTCAAGATTTGTAAAATGTCATTGTCTATGATTTAATCTAAGACTTGTAATTTGTTTTTCAAAGCAACCGAGATGACGACAGTTTATGAACACACGTTAGTATGATCAAAAAGTCCTTGAATTGCGGTTGCTGTGGAATTTAAGTCAGTCCTGAAATTATATACTTTTATTATTTTTTTCTAACACTAATATCTTATACTGTTTCTATGGTGCATAAGAACTCACTTGTTATGTTGCCTTTAAAATACGCTTTTCTAACTTATCTATCAATTATCTTTAATGTCTGTATGAATACTTTCAACTTCATGGAAAATAGTCGAAGTACTAATATTCTTGAAACCGGGTAAGAAGAAAAACGATCCAAATAGCAATAGGTTAGGAAGGGCCATATTAATAAGACCAAACACCTTCATAGATGATCAAGAAATTCCGCCACAATTCTAGTTAGGATTCAGACTATTGCGATAACACGCTAAATGGTAGGTAATGTTATTATAAAAGATTTTTGAAATAAACAATACACCAGTTATTTCGTTTTTTTAATTAATCAATCTGGCACACTATTTCTTCATAAATCAAACTTTCAAACTTCAAACTTAAAATGAACTAAATACTGCAACAAGGATTCCTGTTAGGAGTTGTACTGCCACAGTATACAGTGCGAGTGTAAAGTCTGGAACTATCGCAATAAATCGTTTATTAAACGTTTTTGAAAAAAAGGCTCGAACACGTCAATTTTTATCTTAAATGAGACATATTTTACTGTAATCGTCACTTAAAGATCGTCTTTTGTTTTTGAGTTATGACGTAAGCGATAATTTTTTTAAATGGAAACGCTAATTTTTTATGGTGAATTTGGAAAAAGCATGAAATTCTTAGACCAAATATGATAAAAAAGTGTGATATTGTATTTTTTTATTTGGAAGATATTGTACATAATAGTAATGAAAAATCGAAAACACGTAAAAAAACCCACAATAAAAACAGATAAACAAACTGATAAAGAACTGTCATAATTTTAACGCTGTCAATTGTTACATGGCTACTTGATTTTTTTATTAAAACTTGGAACTCTTGATTGTTATTAGATTTTTGTTTTAAAACTTTAACGGCAATTATCTCGAAAATTTCAAAATACAGTACCATACTTTTTTAGCATATTTGGTCTTAGAATTTCATGCTCTTTCCAAATTCATCATAAAACATTAGGGTTTCCATTTAAAAAAATTATCGCTTACGTCATAACTCAAAAACAAAAGACGATCTTTAAGTGACGATTACAGTAAAATATGTCTCATTTAAGATAAAAATTGACGTGTTCGAGGATTTTTTTCAAAAACGTTTAATAAAAGATTTATTGCGGTAGTTCCAGACTTTACACTCGCACTGTATGTATGCACTACTTACGTATTACAGAAGCCAGCTCGCACCACTGCCATGTATGCAGTCGATACTTCAATCCTTACACGACACACCAGATATAGAAACAGGAGCCAAATTGCTTCAAAATGCTTAAAATGGCCTCCTAATATGATTCAAACGCTAGAACACCAAAATTAATTCAACCAAGAGTAAAGCCAAACTTTTTATTCTTTGTAGAGTTGGATGGGGTACTATTAATAAAAGTAACATCAAAAAGGTACTGACACTACAAAATATGGTCCTGAAGATAGCTACGAATGCCAATTATTATTTGCGAGGTTCCCAACTTCACCATGTATCAGAAATATTGTAACAAAGGCGAATGTAAAAAATATCAAAAGTACACGAGCAAGCGGGATGACTACATTTTATAAGGTCATTCTCCTGGCTAGCTACACGTGCGACGTATCGAAGTTACATCTTTTAAAAATGCAAGAAAAGCACGTACAGTAGAGTGCATTGCACTAAGTAAATGGAAACCTCGCACGCACATAGATAAGAGGCTGAGAAAATCGAGAAGAAGGGAGTTAATTTTCTGCATAAATACTGAGCTTCAAATACCCTAAGCATGGTTATATTCAACCATCAAAGATGCAGTATCTCCGAAGAATTGACTCCCTCCGAGACGATGTTCCAGTAATACTCATGTAAGACTGTTTTATTTTAACTTAATTCTAAATCAAGATAAAATGTTTGTATAAAATATTTGAATTCTTTTTATGGACTTATCCGTTTTAAATATAATTGGAATTTATTCCTTAACTATTTAAGAATTTACTTTGTATCACTTTGTAAAACTAAAGCACAGATATGAAATACACGCTGTTAGTTGAATTCGACTTTGAATAAAAACCTCTCGTAAAACCAAGCAAAATATCAAGTGACGAAGTTGGTCAAAGACTCTACCTAAATTGAAGTAACTTATTTCTATTAATCTCTAACAATAAATCAACAAGCTACTTTGCCACAATATCAAGCTACACTTTAAAACAAGACATTCTGCTTTCAGACAATGATTAGAAGTGCTAGTTTCTAATAGTGACAGTATGAATAATCTCATGTGCTCAGTGTAATGTATCAATAATCATAAGTTAATGTAATCCTAATTAGCATTACTATGATCTATATTCAAAAACAATTATGACTCTGCTCGTCCGAACTCGCTTTTCATGCATGCTGCTACCGCGTGCTAGAAGTTTGCGCAACGCACCAGAATTCCACTGGTCGGCTCGAGGTTGTTCTAGAAGTCCACCCGCCGACGACGTGTGTCGCTATAATATTTTATACGGGTCATACATCTCCGTTTCAAAATTTCCCATTCCTTTGAACATCTCTGTTTTTTCGAGCACAACTATTATTATACCATTTTGGAACAGACGAAAATCGAAGGAAGTAAGAACATACATGCTTACTTCGCTGGGATATTACACTCTCACGTTCTACCGACAAAAAGAAAATTTTGATCGTTTCCTCTTACGCCATATACCTACTCCTCCTCTAAGCACTCCGTTCGAATTAAAACACTGAAAATTAGTAAGAAAGAAAGTTCAATCGAATGAAGTTGTGGTTATAATGATAATGAACATAAATTTTAAAGGTGAATCATAGCATTCTAACGGTATAAAGGCATGTTAAGACCGTATATTGTTGTTTTCAAGTATAATAAAAATACATCCTTCAGATATCGCATTCCATTAGCTTCAATTATAAGAACTTTCTAAGTCACCCTTTTACGTAGTATTTATAGTGACCTCAAAACTTTAAATTTAATAATACGGCAGGCACTAAGGGAACATAATATGTAAACCTTCTCATATGAAAGAAATTTATTTTTCTTCAATAAAGTTGATATATTAAAAAAACGTAGTGAGAATAAGATTGTTAATATAGAGAAGATATCTTATTGAAAAAATTGTAAATTTCATACTTCGGGTTTTTGAAATTAAAAGGCATGCGTTCAACTTTAGAAATATTTCAGCACGCAGAGATCTATTCTTACGACTTTATCATAAAGCAAGTAGTTAAATAGCTACTGTGTTAATTTCAGTGAGAAAATATTCGAACATTTGCAGCCCAGTTTTTATGTCTTGTGTACCACTAAAGGTCTGGGTAAAAACTCAACAAAATGATGATTTATATGCATAAATTATAAATTCACAAAGGGATAAATTAGACATCTTCTGTCTATCGCAATGAAATAGAGAATTCAACCAAATATGCAAAATAAAACCGGAACAACTTTATTAGGTACAAAATACTTCAAAAAAGAGATATGAACTTTCAAAAGAACGTCTTAAATTGCTTTGGAATTTGCCGCAGATTCATATCCCGGGAATACGGAACATAATTCAAATCCTGAAGTATATTAAATACCCCAGCCTGCTCGAGTCTACGGGAGTATTAACGGCTCGTATACTTGCCTCTCCTTGTAGAATTGCTGTCGGCCTTTATTTAATTATGTTATATCTTAATGAACTAACGCAAGGAATGTTTTTTGGATGAAATTTATTTCACTTGTGAAATTGAGAAGCTCGCCTTAAGAACATAACGTTGGAAACCAGCAATAATCAGATTTAAACAAACGGTCTTGGGAATTACTAAGACTTTCAACATGGAATATTGTACTTAAATCTATTATCAAAATAACCGACTATATCGTTTTTAATGCGAGGGGAATAAATTCTTTTTGAAAAACTCACCTCTCGCTTTAAATGTTGGCGTTGTTGAACGTGGAGCCCACAACAGAAACCACCTGAAAAAATTATAATGCTGTAGACTTTGACATGAATATATATTTATGAAAATAAACAATGGTAAATAAGCAAAAACGTAATTAATCATTATCATCAACTCAATCTACCGTTATTATTCACGACCAACCAACCTATCACGTAATTAATTTCATCTATGTTTATGAAAGCCAACAACATGATCAATTTCGTCACAGTTATGCGTTTGTTGTAACGAATTCCTCAATTTCCATTTTATAGATATCAAATGATCTGATTGTTTACTCTGAATAATACCCCGAATCAATTATTTAGATAACACACGGTATTAAATGCCTTGAAAAATACAACTGTTTGGGCCGCACAAAACAAAAATTTAGAGGTCCGTCGAGAGATATTTTCATGCGAACCGTTTAAAGTAAACAAATTAAAATTCAACTGTATGAATAATATTAAGTTTTGGTGTCACTTTTGAAAACTGTGGCATTGAAGAGACGCAGTTATTGGTCACGTTCGACTCGTTCTCCACACGAACTGTCTCTTCTTTCAAGCGTGTTATTTCTTAGCCGCCTTTGTATTCAGTACGGTTCATACCTCCAGGCCCGTCTTATTGCACGAGTATTATTATTGTCTTATTTATTATTCCGCTCTCATTTCAAATATATAGGCACATTTATAATTAAATTCTGAATGCTCTGACTTTGATTTATGAGAACCTTCCTTCCTTCCTTCGAAAATAAGGTAAAATATCAAGACGAGATCTCTAGAAATATCGAAACATGCACAAAGTTGAAATCTTGTTAATTTTCAAGTCAAGAAAGATTAGAACTTACACCAATTAAAATCTCAAGTAATTTAAATGAAAATGCTCATCAAGATAAGATAACGTATCACAATTAAATTGAATCTGTAGTTTAATGAACCATAAGGTTTGATAAAAGCGAAAGATGGAATTTTTATATGTGTAAAGTCTTTTCAGCTCTGTTCAAAAAGCAAATGGATCAAGGTAATCAGCTCAAAATGATGCCTATGTTAGTTTTGATATTCTTCTTCTTCTTCTTCTTCTTCTTCTTGTCAAATCCTTTATGCCCAATATGAGCGTCGGATATTTCTTCCATTTCATTCGGTCCCTGGCCAGCTCGTTCAACTCTACTAATGTTTTCCCCTTTTTCCTCCCTATTTCTGCTATTCTGTCTCCCCACTTTTTCCTGGGCCTTCCCCTGCTTCTTCTATGTGTATTTCTTGCTTCATATACTTTTTTGACTATTTCGTTCGAGTTCATCCTAACTATGTCAGCATACCAATTCAACTGTTTTTCTCTATTTTGGTAGTTATCACTTCTTGATTTATTTCGCGTCTTATTTCTTCATTTCGTATTTTGTTCCATTTTGTTTTCCCCGCTATCTTCCGTAGGAATTTCATTTCCACTGCTATGATCTTTCCTTCCTGTTTCTGTAGAAGTGTCCATGACTCACTTGCGTATGTTATTATTGGTAACGCCACCGAGTTATATACCTTTAGCTTAATATTATTATCAATTTCCCTTTTTCCGAAAATGGTTTTATTTAAAGCATAATATACACTATTTGTTTTCTTTATTCTGTTATTTATGTCTGTGTCTATTCTTCCATCTTCTGCTATCATGCTTCCTAAATACTCATAATTTGATACTTTCTCTAATCTTTGTTCTTTAATATATATTTCTGTTCTGATGTCTCTGTTGTCTTTCTTGTTTATAATCATAGTTTTGCATTTATCTGCATTTATTTCAAGATTTATTTTTGTTATTTCTACTAATTTTTCCATCTTCTTATGACTATCTGCAATCAGTACGATGTCGTCTGCGTAAAGTAGGTTGTCCATTTTTACCGGTTCCAATCTTTTATATCCGATTACTGTTTGTTGTTTTTCTGATTTTACTCTTGTATTTTTTATTAGTCTATCCATTAGTACTATGAACAACAGCTGTCCCCTTGTTTTATTCCTTTCTTCATTTCAAATGTCCAAGACCTTTCTCCATTCATCTCTACTACTCCGTTTACTCTCTTATATAGGTTTTCTATTACTTTGATTAGTTTTCTCGGAACGTCGAGTTGTTTCAGGCACTTCCATATTGTACTTATATTTCCTGTGTCGAAAGCTGCCCTTAAGTCCAGGAAGGTTAGATGAAGTTCTTTTCCCGTTTCTATCTTCTTTTCTATGATGTTCCGGATTACAAGTATATTATCATTCGTTTGTTTGCTCGCTCTGTATGCTGCTTGCTCATCCTCCAACTTACTTTCCACTACTTTTCGCAATCTCTTTTCTATTATCTTAGTGTATAACTTATAGCTTGTTGTTGATAAGCATATGGCTCTATAGTTGTCACAATCTGAATAACTTCCTTTCTTATATATTGGCAGTATGATATTATTTTCCCAATCTTTTGGGATTGTTTCATTTTCCCATGCTATTTCACATATTTTCAGTAGCCATTCTTTACCTTTTATTCCCAAGTATTTAATTATTTCTGGGTCTAATTTGTCTATACCCCCAGCCCCAGCTTTATCCGTTTTGATTTTCGTTAATGCCTCTTCTAATTCCTGCATTGTGATTTCTTCTATCGCTTCTTCTATATCATCTTCCATTTCTGCCCCTTCTCTATCCCTTTCTTCCCTATTTTCTTCGTTTTCTTCCTTAAATTTGTTTCCATAAAAATCCGACCAACTCTCTAGTATTTCCCTTGTGGTTGTTTTTAGTTCCTTATTTCTATTCTTAATTGCTCTCACTGGTTTCTTCTTGTTGCCTTTTAGTTTTCTTACTTGATTCCAAAATTTCCTGTTATTCATTTTATAGATTTCATTTAGGTTGGTTCCAAAGTCTTCCCAACTTTTCTGTTTCGCTTCTCTTACAATATTTTTCGCTATATTTCTTTTCCTAATATATTTTTTTCATTCTTCTTCTGATTTTGATGTTATGTATCTTTTCCAGATTTCCTTTTCTTCCCTAATTGCTTGTCTAACTTCCTCGTTCCACCACTGTGTTCTCTTCACTTTATTATTGTATCTTCTGATTCCGCATATTTCCGCTGCCTTATTATATATTATTTCTTTAAATATCCTCCATCTTTCTTCTAGTTGTAAATCTTCTTCTTGTTCTATTTTCTGAAATTCTTTATCAATTTCTGTTTGATATCTCTTCATGTTTTCTCCTTGTTTTATTTTATATATAGGTATTTTTTTATAATTTACTATCTCTTCTCTCTCTATTTCCACGTTCTTTATTACTGCTGTTAGTAATCTATGTTGGGTTCCCAATTCCGCTTCTATTTCAGTCTTAACTTTTTCTACTTCTCTTTGTATTGTTTCCGTGTATGTAATGTAGTCTATAATGCTTCTAGCATTTCTTTCTTCTGCTATAAACGTGTATTTGTTCTCTTTATTCTGGCTCCAATTCGTGTTTCCGATGAGTAATTCATTTATCTGGCAAAATTCCAACATTTTATGTCCATTCCTGTTTATTACTGCTTCTCCTTGATTCCCATACATTCCAATGCTTCCCTCACCTCTATGTTTATCGTTTCCAATTCTAGCATTCCAGTCCCCCATTAATATTACTCTATCGTTTTCTTCCCTGATTTTATCTAGGGCCGTCTGCAGATCAAAATAAAAATCTTTTATTTCTTCTTCTCTTGTTCCCTCTATTGGAGCATATATTTGTATTATATTAACTTTTCCATTTAATTCTAATTCTATTTTCATTATTCTTGAGTTTATTGGTGTATAATTGCTAATTCTTTTATTCATTTCTTCTAATAAAATTATTCCCACACCTTCCTTACTCCTCTGTCCCTCCTGAATAAAAGACACTGTATTTATTTGGCAATTGTATATTGCCTTTTCCCTTCTTCTTAACTTCACTAATTCCCATTATTTCTATACCAAATTTTTGCATTTCTTCTGTTATTTGTATTTCTTTACCTGTCAACGTTGTTAAGTTCCATGTCCCTATTGTTATTTCTTGGTTACTTATATCATTGTTTCTATGTTCCTTCTCATTATCCTTTTTCATAGCTTTATTCGTTTTCTTTTTCCGTCCATTATTAAATTTTGCTAGTTTTTTGAGAAATGCCCTGTTTTGGTAATCTTCAGTAGTCTTTCTCTCAAATTCTCGTCCTCTGAATTTCCTGGTGATCTTTGACTCATCGTTCTTCCTTTCTTAGTTAGCTCATTTTCCTTTCCTTGTATTTCTACTATTTTGTTCGTGTTCTTGTTTTCTGTTATTTCTTTGTTTCCCCCTTTTTTACTTGTCTCTTTTAGCTCTTCTCTTCCTTCTTCCTCATTTATTTCAATCGCCTGGAGTTGTTCAAGAGTGTATGGTTCACCGTTTATTATCAGTTTGTTATATCTGATTCTCTCTTATTATTTTCATATATCTTATCAATTCTTTCCTTCGTTTTTATATTTCCTTTGGGAAATCTTCTTCTATATAAATCTTTTTCCCTTTTAGATTCTTTGCTTCTCTGAGAATTTCCATTTTCTTTCGGTATTTCCATCATTATGGGTCTCTCTTTTCCCTGTACTTTTCTGCCAATCCTTCTAATATCTGACACTTCTTGTTCCATATCTATCATTATTCCTATGTCTCTCAGTGTAATTCTTATTAGTTCTTTTAATTGTAATTATTTCTCTTCTTTTAGTTCCTCTACACCATGTATGATTATCTTCCTCTTCTTAATTTCTCTCCCCATTTCCTCAATCCTCTTATCTTGTTCTATTAATTTCTGTTTAATGTCATTATTTTCCTTTTTCAGTTGTTCATTTTCTTTTTTGACTTTTGATATTTCAATTTGAAAATTATCGATTTTCTTTTCTATCCTCGTATTCCACTCTTCTAGCTTATCTAGTTTTCCTAATTTTAAATTTATTTCCTCTAAAATTTTCTCCATTTTTGACTTTTATGTGTTTATGTAATATTATTCTTATTTTTAGCTCTATCCTTCAATCGCTCATTTTTCTCTATTTTGGTTTGTTTCGTATTTTTTCAGCTTTTATTAATTTTAGTTATTATTAAATTGGGTTAACCACTAGCACTTCCTTTTATATTATTGTTTTTTCACGGTTTTTCCCGAAAAGTACTAATATTCCGTATTTCATTCACTACCGCGAAATTGTTCCGTATCCTTAAAACTGTACTCGATAAGGGTATTCAGGTTTTAGATCTCATTTATTTTGAAGTAATTCACTTTAAACTCAGAGACCACTTTTCACTCACTATCTTCCTTTACGCCAGGACCGATATTAAATATCTATTAGTATTAGTCTTCTGTTAAGGGTCTTCTACCACATAAATGCAACTTAAAAGTACAAGATTTGAAGAGGCTTGTTTCGGCAACCAACAATAGCAGACTATTGGAAATATATTCTGGCATTTTAAGAAAACGTTCAATATTGTTTTAAATTTTATTCTTCAATACCTTTAATAATTTTTTATTTATTTACCATGCCACTGGCACTACTACACTGAAACTAGTTATTACTATCTAGAAATTTGGTTTGAACGAATCTTACTTAAATCTAAGTCTAAAAGTCTTAAATCTAGGCAAGTCTTAGCGGTTGATGGATGTACTCCCATTGGCGCACTCCACAAATGTTTAAAACATTTCTTTCACATGTTTTATTTGCATTTTATTCACTTAAGTTTAGCTTACACTAGCTCGAAAGGTTATTGTCGTTTTAACCTACGAACAAGTCCACTGTTGTCGAGTAATTGTAGCACTTCGACATTCTCGTGTTCATGTAGTCTCGTTTCGTGTTTTCCCGTGAACCGTTTAATTTCCTCACTGATCGTAGGCACTTTTAGGTCCTTGTGGATGTCGTCGTTTCTGATGTACCATGGAGCGTTGACAATGCTGCGAAGTACTTTGTTCTGAAAGGCTTGTAAAATTTTGATATTAATTTTCTTTGTGCATCCCCAGAGTTGCACACCCTAGATCTAAACTGGCTTTAGAATTTGTTTGTACAACAATAGTTTATTGTGCAGAGGCAGCTCGGAATGTCTTCCAAGTAACCACCACATTCTTTTGAACCTAAGGCAAAGTTCTTCACGTTTTTTCTTGACATGTTCTTGCCATTTGAGCTTGACATCCAGTGTTATGCCCAGGTATTTTGCTGTGTTAGCGTGGAGGATTGTTTGACGGTTGATTATTATTGGTAAGTGATCTATTCTTTTGTTGGTGAAGTTTATATGTGTAGACTTCGCCTCGTTTAGCTGAATTCGCCACTTCTTAGTCCAAGTCGTGACGTTGTTGACGGCTACTTGTACCTTATTTGTGGCTGTTTCTATCTCTTTACTTGATGCTAGTAATGCAGTATCATCAGCGAATGTGGCTGTTGTTACTCCATCACTGGTGTAGAGCTAGTACAAAATTGGTCCGAGGACACTTCCTTGCGGTACACCTGCAGCAATGCCTTTTAATTCTGAGTATTCTTCGCTATATCTCACCTTAAATTGACGGGCAGAGGTATATGATTTGAGAATCTGGCTCATCTGCCTAGGTAGATTTTTAGCTATCTTGTGTTCTAGGCCCTCGTGCCATACTTTGTCAAAAGCTTGGGCCACGTCTAGAAATATAGCGGAGCATATTTCTTTTTCTTCTAGAGTTCTTTCGATAACGTCCGTGATGCGATGCACTTGATCGATGGTTGAATACTTGTTCCAAAATCCAAATTGATGAGTCGGGATGAGTTGTTTTTCCTCGATGACTGGTTTGAGCCGTTTTAGAAGCAGCTTCTCAAACAGTTTGGATATGATTGGTAACAGTGAGATTGGTCGATATGATGTTTTCTCATTGGGTGGTGTGCCCGGTTTTGGGATCATATATAATAACTTCTGCAATCTTCCACTGCATCGGTACATATTGTAGTGCTGCATTGAATAGATGCGTAAGTTTCATGATACCCTATTTTGGCAGTTCTTTAAGTACTTGATCACTTATTAGGTCATAGCCTGGCGCTTTTTTAGAACTGAGGTTCTTTGGAATCTCCTTGGTGACTTCATTCGGAGTTATAGGGTCCACAACTCTGTCTTCAATTCTATCTATTTCAGGTAGGATTTCATTGTCGTCAGCAGGATGAGGTTGGAAGGTATTTGCTAGGTGCTCAGCAAATAATTCTGCCTTTTCGCTGCCTTTCCTTGCCCATCAACCATCTTCTTTTTCTTTTTAGTCGCTTTCCAAAGAAAGTATTCAGTGTCTTTATCGTCTGTTAAACCCCTTCGAAATTCAGAAAATGTTTTATTTTTAATAGCTCGGATTTCCTCTTTGAGTTGTTGGCTTAACCGATTTAGTAATGTTTTATCTGCAGGTGCTCCGGTTTGTTGCCATCTTTTCCGTGCTTTACAATTCGTTGAGACAAGCTCTCTGATTTCTCTTGGGTAATTTATCCTCGGTATTTTATTTTTTGGCATGGGGGTATTGTCCCATGCCGCTTGTTGCAAGTTGGTAGTAAGCAGTTCTGCTTCTATGTCAAACTGTGTAATTGTTTTTAGTGGAATGTTTAGTTTGATACTTTCCTCCACTTCTGCTCTAAATCCATCCCAGTCCGTCCATTTGTTCGTTAGGGACCGTGGAAGTGATTTGTTGATGATTGTCTCGCTTATCGTCAAGATAATTGGAGAGTGGTCTGATGACAGGTCGTAATTGCCTTTAATACTGATGTAGTTAGAAGATATACCTTTCTGTATGAAGAAGTCAATCAGATATGGTATATTATTGCTAGCTGATGGCCAATATGTCTTGCCAGCGGAATGACATACACATTTGGCTTGTTTGATTGCTTCGTATAGCTGTTTTCCTTTGGTGGTGGTAAGTCTCGATCCGCAATAGGTCTGTTTAGCATTGAAATCACCTCCAATTGCAAAGTGGTCTCCTAGCGTTTGAAAGAGTCTGAGGTAGTCGTCTTTTTCTAGAGCATACCTAGGTGGGCAGTATATTACAACAACTTTATAGTCCTTGGTTTTAGTATGTGTTTTTACAGCTGTTGCTTGTATCTCGCGAGTTTCGTAATTGATTTCTTCATAATGTTTGACATTATCCTTTATTATTACCACCGACCCAGCCCTCGCTGTGTTGTCTGGGTGGATGGTGTGATATATCTTGTACCCTTTTATGTTCAGGTAGCTTTCTCTAGTAAAATGAGTTTCGGAAATCAAACAGATGTCTATTTTCTGATCCCTGAGGAATAGTTCTAATTCACGGGCATGTTGGACTAGCCCATTTGCGTTCCAAGTTGCTATTCTACTAGACGCCATTTTTATTTCTTGTTTTTGGCGGCTGCCTTATTGCTGGTCTCAAGTTTTGCAACTTTGTTTAGAACAGATTTCATAGACTCTTCTTGTCTGTCTATTTTGTCTAGAATTGTTTGCAACATTTTTTTACTGCATCTAGTTTTGTATCCTCCGCCATTCTTTGTTGTGGCTTGCTTGTTGCCATTTGCGCATAGCTGATACCCGTTGAATTGCGTTGCGTTGCTGAGGCAGCCTTGGGGAGGGTAGGAAAGTTCTGTTGAGTTTTCTCTACTACTCTCGTTTAATAAATAAGTAAATTATTTTATCACATATACGACCTGTCTTTCTCATTAATTCTCTTAATCCGGTGCCCAAACTAATCGGCTCACCACTGGGAGCGGTAGAGGCCACACATACACTTGAGTTAGGTATGGACAAATCTTTGCTTACTGATTTAGTTTTTATAAATTTTATACACAGAGTTATTTGATAACACAGTAACACTTCTAGTCTACTACAGTAGAATTTTAATCATCACTTTAAATAACATGCTGTAAAATACATTGAAGTTAAGCTATGCCTTGCAAATCAAAGATTTCGGATCCGATTCTAACCGAAGTGAAATGAAATTTTTAATGTGGATATGATTTGAAACGTTGGCTTCTTCCAGATACGAGATGACACCGTTCCGTACTAATGCTACCCTTTCTTCAGGGATGAAAGTCCTTGGAGTTCTGTAAAATATCAGTGAGGTAGTGTTAAAAGACCTTGTCAGTCAAAGAGCGCTGAGGTTTTAAGAAGCAGCGAAACAGATGATATTAGGTAGGTACAGCTTGAAAAGTGAAGAATTTATAACAACAGGTGCTATTAACGCCGAAAGTTCTGAGCAAGAATGTTTTGAAGTAAAAAGTGAAACCTACAGGGCTAAATATAAAAGAAAAATGTGGCTTTTGGACTTTCGATTTTTAAATAGAGCAGCCTGTTTATTCTTACGTTTTTAAATTCGGGAAATTTTCAAAATTTTATTTTTCCATTAAGAGTGCCATGGCCCAGAAGTAACGTTTCTTGCTGATACCCATAATTAAATAAACATTAAGTCGTCACTAGAGCTTGTGTACTGTAAGAAATGCTGGCGTTTAAAGTTTTTAAGATCGGTTTTTTGTCAAATGGAATAATGGTGGTTGACAGGGTTTTTCAAATAGACTACGTTTTTACAAATTCGGCGGTACTAAGGTCTTGAAAATCTATTCAATGATTTTTGTATATTAGGCCTGTAAGCGAAAGCGATAAGGCAATGCTCAAGATATATTTTTAACCGATAAGGCTTTGACAAAAGCAACGAAAACAATGACTAAGGCAATTTGACTGCCTTTGGCAGTTATTTTATTTGTCTTTGTTTTTTAAAAGCCTTCTAAGTTGAACAAATTTCCTTCAGTTGTTTTATAAAGAATATGTTTTCATTCGTAGATTGAATCTACAAAAGTACTAAATGAATTTTCAATGTTCTACTACCGTTGGACTGGTAAAACTATTACTGGTCCAATAACTAGACGAACTACTAAATTCACTACAAAAAACTGATATGAAAAGCTCTGAATACCAGTATTAAATTGGCACTTCAAGAACGACTTTTATTTAATTACATGAATCAAGAAATGCTTTTTGGAGGCCATTGCACTCTTGTATAAAATTTTGAAAAATAATCATTAAGGATGTGGGGTAGTATTCGGTTTTAGAATTTCCTCCAGTTCAAAAATATAAAAATATATCGAGTGTTCTATTTAAAAATTGAAAGTTGTGATCATTTGCGGCGAAACCAGAAGTGTTACTAAATTGTTTTAAGGTTCTAAAAATCACATGCTTCCTCTATATTCAGATCTGTTAGTTTCACTTTTCAACTTCAAAGAATACTGAGAAAAAAGATTGAGCTTATTTTCGTTTACACCCTCTATGTGAACGAATATATATTTTTTAATTTGTTGTGGAACTAGATATATTCGGGTTTTTAACATTCATTAAGAACACGTCCTTTGGATTTTTAATTTATTTCTATATCAAACCCGGTTAACTTATTAGTTTTTTACGAATAGTAAATTATATTATATAAATATTAAATAATTCCACTGAAAGTCATTCTTAGTGATCCTTGCCGTGAAAGACTATATGTTAATCAATGGAAACAAATAAACATTAAGGTATGTTTCTTTATGTGGTTATGATTTTTTTGTATTTTATCATTTCCTGAACAACCCAAAATATGACTCTCAAGTTCAAAATGCACGGAGGATAACTTCAAACCGGTTCACTTGATAAGTAAAACTCAAACTTGCTTCAAACGCTTCAAAAATATTCTGAATCTGAAACTTAACTTAACTTGTTGGAAAATAATAGTCAAAGAATCTTAATCTTATGAGAGATTTTATAATCAAATTTTAAGAATTACAGAATTTGTTAAATGACATTTCTTTACACTTTATAATTTCCAGGAAAGAAGTTTTAACTGTAACAAGGAAATCTTTTGGTTTTAATTAATGATTTGTGTAGTTCCTCTACTTAAAACAAACACACTTAACAACAAATGTGTCGTCTAAAAAATTACGAAAAATTAATGTAATTAATAGATAGAAACGAATGTTGTTTGTAATTTATGAATTCGGAATAAATATTTGATATACGGTATATAAAACAAATGCATTATTTTTGGCGTAGGCTATTTAACGCTTTTTGCTTTTGTAATTTTGGAGATGCAACGAAACAAAACATATACACTTATGATTTATATTCCAACAAACCATGTTGTTAATCATAAGTTTATCAGGCAATAATGGAGTAGCCGAAATCTTGTCAACCTGTTAATATTGACTAATGCACAAATACAGTGTTACACTGAATAATTCATGGCTATAGATTTTCCATTGTTATTCGTGCTTGGAGTGTGCTTTAATATTTGATTGGCGGCTATGCTGGTTGTTTGGTTGGCTGCTACATTTTCTCAATTATCTTCTATTGAACTGTATTATTTATTATGTGTCTGGAAACGAACGTAAACATTTTTAAATCATAATACAGAGATCCATACATATAACCTTCTAAACTACTCAAAAATAAAAATTGTTCAAGCATGTAATATATGCACATTAAAATTCTGAAATGCAAATCTAAGCTTCCAAACTTTCTACAACGGACCGAAAGGAAAAACTAGCAACGCTTACGTTATGCTGTCGAACATTATAAACATTCGAGAATTTAATAAAGCTAATACTCGTATGTGATTCGATAAAAAATTTAAAGTTGTTTTTATTAATGACCGTGTTTTTGTATACTGTGTTATCTCTGCCTGCTTAAAAACATGAAACATGGAAAAAGTCACACCAGGACAAAACGTGTATCGGTCAGCACATACATAATGCAAATATGTTAAGAAACATTTGTTTATTTTGTTTGGGATTTTCCTGGACATCTGAAATTTTATTTTAGTTTATTTTTGTAAATTGTCAACTCACTTTAAAACATTTCTAGTACACTTCTGGACGACGAATTTAGACAAATTTGGATTTTACGAATTTCAAACATTCAAATAAATATGCAATTCTAAATTACTAACTGAACCAGTACTATAAACATTTTTTTTTATTCATTTTTTGCGATTTCAGATATAAACCTAACTGTATGTCATGATAGATAAAAGAATCGTTTTAGTTTAGTTGATGGAAGAATTTTACGCTGAGGTAATATCTTTTTACACATTCAAATCAATAAAATATCTCTTTAAAACGTAGGTATAACGAGATAATAGTCGGTACTCGGTACTAAAATGAACTCTTGGAAGTAGCCAAAATGCAATTCACAATCTTTAATATCTTTAATGAAATGATATTATTAATTTCCCCAACTTGTTAGGTCCGGTTTAAATTGTATGTCAAAATAACAATACAAAAACAACAACAAATGTTATTCAATTGTATATAAATTTAGAAACAACATTGTTCCAATTAAGTACTATAATCTGTTTTATGTCCTATATTCATTAATTAATAAGAGTAGGTTTTGAATTAGTATTTTTGTAACAATATAGGTACTGCAAGTTAGTAACGTCAACATGAGAGCGATAGATTTTTAAAATATTAATTACACTTTTATTACAAAAGGGGTACCTCGCCCAGAAATGACGTCTTGCACTCGACGAGTGTTGTATTAAAGTGCACTCGAACATTTTGTACTTATTTAGATTCCATTAATATTAAAATCTTCGTAGTAAGTTATAATTTAAATCTTCTTGTGCATATTTTAATAATAAATTTAGAGCAAATGCTGGTGTTTTGAACATAGTTCGTTAACTTTCTTAATGTTTTCTTCAAAAGTATAACCGACCATAACTTTAAAAGTAAATTTTATTTTTTATTTTCTGCCAATGTATATATTTTCTTTGATACTTTCCGGTTCTCCTTTTAACTTATGTTTACTTTTCTATTAAAAACTTGAAAATACTAGAAATTGTTTAATCGCCTATATCGAAGCGAAACTTATAAAACTACTTACTATAAGGAAGTTAGAAACTGGTTACATTTTCCGTCTTCGTTATAGTTTTTTTTTTATATTAAAAGCAGGACAACATTTAAAAGCCGAATAATGTTTGGTCTTTTCTTTTTCACTTTGAATATTTGATAAACGATTAATGCTCAATATCATTAGGAGATTAATTAAACTTCTAATTTAAAGCAAAAGTCATAGTATTAAAGAATATCATCTCAAGGAAATCTAAAACATTTAACATTTCGCTAGAATATTTTTTGTTGAAAATTAGATGGAACAATTACTATAAATGTTTACAAAGCTTTTTTCTCCTGAAAAGCCTATATCTAAAGGGGTTCATACGTTTCCAATTTATATTCTAAAACTTTGTCGTCAATTTGTATTCGCTGAGGTAAATTAAAGGGCTGTAAATAAAATTTCTTTATGGTTAATAATTCTTTAAAAGAACTAAAACAATATAACGTTAAAAATAAGTACATAATGAAAATAATATTTTCAATTGCATTATATTTGTTTATCAACAACATATTCATTGACTCTTTTTAGTAATACTAATTAATATAACCTTTTTTATATCTCATGTATGTAATCAAAAGTAAGGAAATTTACTTCCCAAAACCATTTTAACATACTAGAAATACAAAAAATATCAAATATCAATCATTATTCAAAGGGAAACTCTACTGGGAAAAGAAATTTTGAAAAGGTTTACATATGTATATGTTTACGAAACTTTCGTTTTAATTAGCTCTTTTTAAACCCATTTTAATAAATAGTGTTGAAAGTGGTTTCTAAAACATTAAAGGAATATGTTTAAAATTCTATATCCAAGAAGACGAAAAATATTTATTATTTTTTTTTTATTTAAATTACAATCTGTTACATTAATGTATAACATTCAGTAAATAGTATAACAAAGTAAATAAGCATGCAAGAATGCTTTCCAGCGATAGAATATAAACTTCTTATTATTTTATTATCTTCAACAAAAAACTTAGATTAGATTGGAAGTCTACTTTAGAATTTAATCCAAGCAGTCAATCTTTGTATGGAATATGGAATATCCGACTCCAACTTCTCTCTCTCTCTCTCTCTCTCTCTCTCTCTCTCTCTCTCTCTCTCTCTTCGTTCCTTGACCCTGTAAGGGTATGGTGCCACTATTTAATGTAGTTGTTTTTCATTTTTCTCTATCTTGAGCAAGTTGGATAGTTTCTCAGTCCTATTATGGGTTATATCTGGTCTATCCAGCGGGTGGGCGATCTTCCTCGTTGCCTGCATCCATTAATTTTCCTTCTATGGCCTGTTTCTCAATGGCATTCGGTCTTCTAGCTATGTGCCCAAATTATTTTAAATAAGATTCCTTGATTTTAGTAGAGTCTCGTCTGGATGTTAAGCTCTCCCAGTATAGAATTATTTGTACAGTGTTGCATCCAAACTATTCTAAGTATTCTGTGGTATGCCCTCATTTCAAACGCATTAATTCTTTTCATATCGCTTTTCTTTACTGTCCGAGTCTCTGCGCAATAGGTTGCGATTTAAAATATAAGTGTAGAAACCAGCTCAATCTTTGTTTGCTTCGATATGTCGGTGCTTTCTCATATTTTAGTTAGTTTTGTAGTTGCATCTCTTGCCATGGCTATTCTTCGTTTTATTTCAATTTCACAGCTTTCTGTGTTTAATATTATCAACCCTAGGTATAGTCGTTGAGAACTAGAAAGCATTTTGAGGCCTTCAAGTTACGACAGATTTTAACCAACTATCCTCTATCTACACGTTGCAGTGTACGAGCCAAACGGCGACCGTATTTCATTCGAGTTCTGACGTATGTTCTGCAGTATTTGTATGCTTTAAAAAGAGATGAACGCATAACTTGCTGAGCGTGATTACTGCATGCTCTTAAAGACGGGGCAAATAGCTGCTGGAAAAATGCAGAAATGTTAAAACGGTCCAATGTTGTTCTTTGGTTTCTAAATATTTTTGATTAAGTAGACATAAAACTGTACTAGTAAAGTGCAAAGTTTGTTTTATAATGATCAGAGTTAAAATACTAAACAATTTCGCATAAGGATAAATAAATACGCAAATCTCAGAATGCTTTCTACTTCTCGACGACTATATGTGAATTGTCTTACTACTTCAAAGCCTACTACATTTTGTGGTCGAGACAGAGTTTCGCTAGGCCTGTCTATTATCATCACTCATAACTTTTGTTTTATTTCCGTTTAGTTGTAGGTCATAGCCTTTGCTTATTCTTATTAGTTTGTCCATTACTGTTTCCAGTTCTTTTTCATCCGCTGCGTTTATCATTGTATCATCGGCGTAGCTAAGATTGTTAATTTTTCTGCTACCTATTGATATCCCTCCTAGCCATTCCTCCATTTTACTTCTCGAATTACATATTCACTATATGTATATTAAATAGAATTGGAGAGATTATGCAACCTTGTCGTATTCCAATTTCTGTTTTCATTGGCTTAGATTTCACGTTTTCGATCTTTATTTTGGCTAAATTGTTTTTGTATAAATTGCGTACAAGATTAATTAAGTGTTGCCGCATTCCCGATTCTGTCAATATTTGCCCCCGACTTATGTACGTTTAAATTCTACGTAGAACAATACTAACATTTATGTTTAACATATATCTTGATTCGGTTATTTTCGGCCGTATTCGGTTATTATCGATTTATTTAGGTACGAGATTGTTGCTTTTTCTTCTTACCCCGGCTCCACACTTGCCGTGTACGAATATTCGCTATTCGGATAAAGTGCTGCAATGTGGATGAAAAATTTGTATTCATATACGAATATTCGGCACTTTTTCACGAACACCAATGTTTGCCATTCGGTGTCGGTAAGTTAACACACATCAAAGGCGACCAATATAAATTTTAAGGTATTTTTCGCATGCTCTCCACAGGATTTGGATTGTTCATTATACACTGGCGAGCAAAAAATTGAGGTCAACTTATAGTTGTGATATCTTTGTGAAATTTTCTGTTTTAAGCTTATGTTGGCCAATTGTAAATCATAGCAGGCTCTTAATCTATTGTTCTTCGAGAAATGTTATCTATCATATTTGTTTTCTATCACGTATTATCACCGTATGTACGACTTCTATGAAATAGCGTGCATTCGCTCTAATTAAAAATTAACATTTCGGTGTCTTTTTTTCTAAGTTAGCTTTGATTTCTCTCTGTAGAACCTATCAGTCACACAGTGTAGTGTTTGTAGTATTCATTGCGCTTTAATAATGCCTTTAGGTCCTATTGCTGTGGCAAGAATTGTAGCGTTGATACAAGATGACCGAGGACAACGAGAAACTACAAGAATTGTTGGTAAGGACCTTTGTGCTGTACGAAAGGTATACCAGCGCCATGAGGAGACTCGCCTGCTAACCAGAAGACCAGGGTCCGGGCGAAAAAGAGTCACCACCCAAAGAGATGACCGTTTTTTTGTGTCCGCTAGTTTGCGGAATAGAGCAGTTTCTGCGGTTTTGCTACGAAATCAAATCCAAGAAGTTAGACATCTAAATGTTAGTGAATGGACCATTAGCAGAAGACTTCGTGCTGCTGGATTGCGTTGTAGAAGGATGGCTACAGGTCCACCATTGCAACGTCGGCATCGAGTTGTAAGATTAACTTTTGCGCGAAATCAGGTGACATGGAATAATGAGGACTGGAGCAAGGTACTGTTTGCAGACAAGTCGGGTTTTTGCCTTACTGGGCCAGACGGACGTCGGCGAGTATAGAGAAGACCCAGAGAAAGATTCGTTCAAGTTTATATTGACGAGCGAGTTCCATTTGGCGGTGGGTCTGTTATGGTTTGGACAGGAATCACTTCACAAGCACCCACAGAGTTGGCTTTCATACAGAATGGTTCCCTGACAGCTCATGAGTACATTACCGAGGTTCTAGAAGATCATGTTATGCCTTTCATGATCATTATGGGAGAGCGTGCCATTTTTATGCACGGTAATGCTAGACCTCACGCAGCTAGAGTTGTCGAGGAATATCTTGATGACGAGGGAATTACGCGGTTCTATTGGCCAGCCCTCAGTCCGGACATGAATCCCATCGAACATATCTGGGATGAGTTGGGACGTCGTATTCGAAGGCATATACTAGCTCCAAGAACTGCCCAGGAGCTGAGGGAGTTACTATTGCAAGAATGGGATAACATCGACCAGAATGTAATCCTTAACTTAATTCAAAGTATTCCTCGTCAACTTCAAGCAGTCATTGACGCAAGAGGAGGGAATACACGTTATTAGTGATGATATTTTTTTCATTTTTTAGTCCCATATTGATCTTAATAACAAACTGTCGAATTTCATTTAAAATATAAATTTGTTGCTCTTTCGAAATAAATCGTAAAAACCAAAAAATATGCTTTGCAATTCATCATTGAATTTTTAATTTAGCCTACAAACTATAGTACAATGGTTTGCAATTGGCTCACATAAGCTTAAAACAGAAAATTCCACAAAGATATCATAACTATACGTTGACCTCAATTTTTTGCTCGCCAGTGTAATTACATGCTAAAATTATGCATTTATGCTAATAAATCGTTTCTATTAAGATTAACGTCACTACATATGTTCCATATCTTAAGGCTGTTTGGTACATAAAAAATTTTGTAATTTTTTGCAAAATATTTTTATTAAATTGTTAGATCACAGTATCAGATTATGATATGTGGAATAAAAATATATAAAAAGTTTGTTAGTTTCCCCGTTGTCATGTCTATTACAGTCGATGTTATTTCCAATTGATTAAACCATCCATTTATCGGATTAGCATTTTTCTTTTGAGAAATGATAGCTTTTATGGTCTATTTTGGAATGACATAATTTTAACTGTTGTTATAAAAACCATTTCACGTAAAATAATTATTTTAAAAGAATTCAAAACAGCAGCGAATTTTACTCTATAAATATTATTATTTTTAAATGACTTCCAATGCGTCAATCGAATTGAAATTATATTCTTCCTCTTGTCCAAGATGTCTATTTGCTAAAAATTCATTTCTTTATCGTATTGCTTCAACAAACTTTTGGTTTCTTGGTAATATTCATATTGAAAAATAAACAAAGCATAAGAATAGCATAAACAAGGTTTTAGTTGAAAATCAGAAGAATATAAATATATATGTATATACTTTAATTTTAAGACTGTTTTGAGTTTAGGGAATAGGAAAACGTTAGAAAATAATTTAGAATTTAGTTTAAATTTAGGAGAATAAATTAGTTCGGTCCAAACCTCCAGATATAATTTTCATATATTTAGTTGTTGTTCCTTTGATTAAACAATGTACTACTTATGTATTATTTAAATTTTCTGCAAACCGGTAGGTTGAAATGCAATAATTTAAAGATTGGATCAACTTTCGTCAAAAATAAAATTTTCCTGGGAAATTGCGTAATTTATTGAACACACTGTATATGAATATTTGTTATCTAATGACATTTGATTGATTTCCAGCTTAATAAAACGTAATGAAAATTATTTAGGGGACCTTAAATTGGAATATATAAACTTTATAAACTCTTTTTTATCGTGTTCGGCTTCGTGTCTTATTTAAAAAAGACCTTTAACTCGAAATTTTTTTAATGCTTTTTATATTAAGCTTACATTCAATTTTTAAATGTATATCTCTTAATTCATCAACATGCTTGGCTGAGTTTTTCCTGGTTAAATTTTCTGGAAATCCTTATAATTAAGGAACGGATTATCTATGATAAAGCAATTTAGTTTAGAGTACAACTCTAACGTACATAAGGTACATATTAAAACGAATTATACATTTTTGAATGCCCTGGTGTCTAACTGTCCCCGCACCAAAAAAGCTGGCGACTAAACGTACCCGCGGCTGAAGATACCCGCCTAACTAACTGTCCTAGACCGTTGCAAAAATAACCTTTAACACAGAAAAATTGGCACCTTATATAGAATTTGACTGTGTTGTACTGATGTGAAAGCTACAAAATTGACCGATGATTGACCGAAAATTTCAGAATCTTTCCAATAAATTTAGTAGCAACTAATCAAGATTCATACCGACGCCGAATATGAAATGGCGTGAATTGTTAAATACTCAAGAGAAATTAATTAGGTTTTAAGAAAAAACTTGTCAAGAAAACCGTACTCCCTTTCATTGTATCTTTAACTATACTTAATTACATGCAAAGTGTCTTGAACTTATATTGTATAAAAAGACTCGCAACTCGCACTAACATTTATCTCAACACTCTAAATCACTGGTCACCAAAGTGGTCGATATAACATTGTTAGGGGTCGATTCGGGCTCAGGGGTCGATTGGGGGTCGACAGAAATAGATAAGACATCGTTGTACGCGCATGTGCGCAGTTCCTTATTTACTTATACTTACACGTATTCGCCCGTAGTCTCATTTTGGCGCACCGACATACAAGTGAGCGTTAATGTTCTAAAATTCATCAACATACACATTATAATTCAATTGTTATTCACGAACTAAACTTCTCTATGTTGAAGAGTTGAGTAACCAGGGTCACCGAAAGGGGGTGCAATCTGAGACTTTTGTCACGGGCCCGGCATAGAGAAGGTCTCGTCGACGTGTCACATAACTGTGTTTATAATGCATAGTTTTAATTTTTAAAGGGAGGCCCGGACCACAGACCTGTCACGGGCCCGAAAATTTCTCTCGGCCCTGCGATTATAAATAAAAATAAACAATCTAAAAACTCACATAAGCGTCTTTTTTGCTTATCTTATTGAAATTACGTAATATTAAAATAGAGTGGGAAAATAAAAAGTCAAGAAACTCTTGAAAGGGTCGACGGCCAAAGAAGTTTGGCGACCCCTGCTCTAAATTAAGAATAGCTTGTTATTTAGCAACCTTTAGTATAAACTGTTATTAATGTTGCATTAGTAACATGAAGCGATTACACAGGGCGATCGAGAATGATTGTCCAGAAAAACTATCTTCCCAGGAGTTACCAATATTTCACTCCGGCGTGATATTAGCCACATACCGCAATTCATTTGACAATTAATATTTGTGTGTTAGGTGGTGGATGTTTGTGTTTACGCTGAAATTTTCTGTTGGTATACGCTGTTATCAGTGGTGTAGTGGTAAATTAAGCAGTGCCGGAACGCTCTGACCTGGGTGGTATTGTTGGGAGGGGGGTTGTGGTACAGCATGGAGCGGGTGATATGGAAATAATAAAATGTCAACAATGAAACAATGTACCTATATTTTGCAGTTATTAATAAGCCAGTGACTTATCATATTATTTTTATTAATTTGAAATACCAATCATACTTACGAGGGTAAGGATAAGACGACGATCGCGCTGTTTTAAGGAATTTTTTCTTATTTATTTTTCGTAAAAAAATAAGCACTACACCCCTGGCTGTTATTGTTACTCAAAAGAGTCTTTTTCAAGACTACAGTGCGTTAAAAGAAGTCTACAGTAAGTAAATTACTACCAGTTCATTAATAATGTTTATAATTTGTATTTGTAAATTGTAGGTTATGTATACGCTTGAGAAGTAACTAACTTCAACACATAAACCAATACCTGGTGGATGTAAGTTTCGATACAATTTCTATGGAAAGTAATTTTTTTCGGACAACCATTTACGATCCCTCTGTATTTCGAATAGTTAGGTACTGTAAACATTATACACAAATCAACTGCGATTTATGTTATTAATCGACTCTAACTCAAGCTGCAATAAGCAATAAGTAAACATAGGTAGTTAACCATTAATAATTAACGATTATGTCCATTTTACAGCAATGTGATAGCACGTAGTACATATGTTATGTTAACTTTTTATAGTGCGCAGACCAAACTGTAATTTGAGACTCGTCCAATTCGAAATGTTATGCATTATTTCTTAACAAGACCAGCACCAAAATGAAATTCTTCTTCCTTAACATAAAACGAAAACTGTTTCGTTAATTAAAAATGCAGCTTCGAAACACAATCTATAAAGTTTAGAACTTTCTGTTTAATTTCTTGTTTCAATCAATATTTGCTTAAACAGCAGTTATCTGTACTACATTTCAAGTAAGCGATGTAAAAACATAGCGATAGGGCGCAATGCCTGTTCAAGCTTAATTGAAATCGTCCAAACTAATGAATTAATTATAATTTCGAGCATTTTCCGGTTTTCCAGATGAAAATCCGTTAGTAAACGGACGTCTACGAATTAGCGTTCCCTAATAATGGATTCTCTCAGAAATCGCAGCTGCGAAACAAAAAGAAAATGAATTGTTGCGTGTCTCGTATTTAATATGGTTATCTTTTATGCTAAGCAATTTTTTGCTCGGTTGAATTTTCAGAAGCGGCTCTGGACGCTGGTCAAGCGGAAACTCGCAATCTCAGACGGTTATCCCATTATTTATCTGCCACACCTCTACGCCAGACAGTTTTCTCAAACCCTACCTAATTTATGCACGAATTTTGGAGTATTAGAATACCCGGCAAGAATTTTAACACGGTCCAGTATTATGCTCCTGGAAACTGCTGAACGAATAAAGCGTTTACGAAAACGAAAATTCTATGAGGAGTTTAAGAATTTTAACTGCCTCTCTTAACTGCCGATACACCGATACTTTTAAATTATTATTTTGTAACTGAAAACCACTATACCATTTGATATTGATTTCATTGTTATTTTATTATTTTAGTTTTAATTATTAAATTAGATAATTGACTTTTCCAAACAATATTTTATTTGCGAAATAACTATTTATGTGGAATTGTTACTAATTTTAAATACGAGTATTAAATACGAGTATTAAATACTCTTCAATTAATCAATTTTAATCATCATACTAATAATACGATAGTATTCATGCACGACAAATAAATTGTCGAAACCAACACAAATTAAAAATAAATTGCTAGATGTTATCAGAAATTTATCTAAAAATTTATTATATGAAATGTAATAAGTAGAGGAAAGAAGCCGTAATGTCGGACAAAGGATGCTATCATAACCAGGCAGGCGATCTTGTATAAAATAATTCAGGATTATTTATGATTAGAAAGATTTATAAATCTGATTTATTTCGACCTAACGTATATCAACCATAAGTTAGCCATCCTGTAAAAAGTGAAATATTGCAAACTTATGGAAAATGTTCGGAAAAAAAGCTCACTTTTCTTTGCTACGCATTTTCCTAATCGTTTCTTGGGAGGACCCTCTGTCTTTAATCCTGAATTACGTGTAGAACGTCTTTGGCTACAAATATACTAGCAACAGAACAAAAAACGTTTCTCTTCCAAACACATTCGCATAATAGAACTAAATTTCGGTTAAGGGAGGGGCTCCAAAGCGTTATTAAAGTTGAACACTAGAGATTGCGTTACCTATTAGAAATTATTATATATCAATAATAACAAAGGATACTCCTAAACACAATTTGTTGTAATGACCGTTTCGTTTTACGGTAAGTTTAATTGAGTTTATTTTTTCAGTGAGCATCAAAACTTGTGAATTCGAAGACTTCCACGGTCAGTGTCAGTATTCTTCTGTCTCAACAATGACACTGTTCCAATCCGGAAAACGTTTTGTTAATCAAAAATTGTGTATGATTCTTAAATAAAGAAACATCGTTTTTTCGATACTTTTTCTAACAATGTTTAGGAGAGTTTGTTTACTTTACCAAATACTCTTTTTAATGTCTCTTTTCTGTTCATATTTTGAAATCAATAATAAATGAACCATGTAAAAACCCGTTCGCTATAATATCGTTTGTTTCCATTTATTTAAAGCATTTCAACAAATGTAGGGAAGTATTTCGTTATTTTGAACAAACAACCAAAAATATTCGTTGCTATTATTTGTAAATTGTACTTTTATTTGAATTTTGCTTTTAAAATACCGTTTTTCATTGTATATAGATGGTGTATGGAAAAATGCATGAGCGTTATTCTAATTGTTTCTGTTGAAAAATGAAAGCTGCTATCAAATCAAAACTTTAGTATTCATCTACTTCTTTGAAAGGAAATATTGATTACTAACATTTAAAAACTGTGTATGCAGATTTTTCATATTCATATATTTTTATTTTCACAATATAAAAAATAAAAAAGAAAAACTAAAAATACTAGAAATAAGGAAAATAACATCAACAAGAATCGGTAGCTACGAATTGAAACGAAAATTGCCACATTCGAATAGGTTAGACATTCGTAGCATACTTCATCAAAAAAATGCCTTATTCAGGTTACAACTGCTTGGAAAACAGCACAGCTACATATTTCATCCAAATTGAATGTCAATATAAATGAAATAACCCCATAAACCCTATACATCGTTTTCAATTATTCTTTGACCAAATAACAAATTTAAAAGTTATGCTTATTCGAAACATGGAATATCAAGCGATTTCACAGAGTATATTTTTAAAATCTATTGTCGATGAACATAATCTGGCATCATTATTTTTTTTCTGTCAAAACGTGTTATAACGTGTGTCCTAAAGGTCTGAATCAACTATTGTCTTTATTGTAAGGCGTTTTATTGATAAAATTTTTACTTATATCAAAAATTTTCTTTAGGTATGATCAAACGATTGTACAGTTGCAGGATGAGAAATTCATCGCCGCATGCCTGCTGTGTACGGCGAACACAGCATATCACGTCCACGTGTGCTGAAGTGGCATACAAAATTTCGAGAGGGACGTGTGTCACTGCAAGGACGATGCTCACCAAGGACAAGCCCATTGTGTCATTATTCCTGATGTTATTGCTCGGATGAATGGTTTTATCCGGAAAAACCGACGGATCACATTGGGAAAAATTCGAAAAATATGAAAAATTTGCGCAGTGGGTTCTACATAAACTGACGGAGGAACAAAAGACTCACATAAAATGGCCGCATCTCTGGGTCACCTGCGACAATACCACGAGAAAAAGTATGATTTTCTCTCCCGTATTATTGGGGACAAAACGTGGTGTCACCATTTTGAACCCGAGAACAAACGGCAGAGCCACCAGTGGATACACGTGAATTCTCCACCATCAAAAGAATTCAAAGCCGTACACACAAGTCATGATGACGTTCTTCTTCGACTGCATGGGCCATTTGCTTGTCGATCTTCTCGAGCATGGGGCGGCAATCAATGCAAACCGCTATACAAAAACTTTGCAGAAATTGAAGTGCGCATTAAAGTCAAAACGCCCTGGAATGCTATCCAACGGCATTATCATTTTTCGTCAACGCCCGCCACACAATTGCAACTTGGTGAGGAATACGCTTCAGGAATTTGGCTGGAAAACACCTCGATATCCATAGAACCCAGATCTCTCCCCATGCGATTTCCAAATTTTTGGAGAGCCGAAGAGCGACATTCGTGGACATCGGTTTGCATTCAACGAGGACGTGTGTAACTGAATAAAGATGTGGTTCCGTCAGCAGCCCACAAGCTTCTTCAACGATAGGATTGACCGTCTTATCTCTTAATGGGATAAATGTATTATTAACAGTTTTAGAGATTACCTTTGAGATAAGAAATGTTCAATGACACTTTTTAGCGCCTCGCCCGTTTTTATTTGACTGCCTCTAATAGTAATAATAATAATTCTTTCGGAATTATAAATTTAACAGATACCGATCTAGAAAACATCAATATACTTACACGATCTCAACTGACAAAACACAGAAAACTGCGCCCAAACTCCAGAAAACAGAGGCTTACCATAAAGAGAAACGAAGAAGGTAAAGGAATGGTAAACATTCACGCATTACATGCAAACCAAATAATATCACTGAGAAAATACTTTCACAATAAAGATAACCAATTTCACAAGGCAATAACAGAAGTCGACAAAAATTATGCACCATCGAATCTAAGTGCAAAGAACGTGCACACAAACTCAAAACCTTAGAACAAATTAAAGAAGAATGGGCAAGCAAAACACTACATGGCAAACACTGTTACACCACGAAAAACGAACATCATAATAAAGAATACTCATACATCTGGCTAAAAAAAGAACATCTTTACCCGGAAACGGAAGAATTCATGATAGTAATATTTTTTCTTTCTTTTTGTGTGTGTCTTGTATGCGTGTATAGCTACTCTACTCGTAACCGCCTTTAGGCATTATTTCAAGTCAGACGACTGTGTTACTACGTGTGTAGTAGTCTTGTTACTCTATCTCATAGACCAGTCTTCCGAGTAGAGCACAGTTAACTAAGCCCAACTGTGAATGGCTTCACCAGGCCTAGTACCGATCCCAGAGGGCTGTAAAAAAATCTCCAGCAACGTAGGGATTCGAACCCGGGACTTGCAACATACAAGCCTAGCCCTCTTACAACTGAACTACCTGGCTTCATGACAGCAATCTAAGACAAAGTAATTGCCACCCTTAGCTACCAGAAACATATTATCATTATCAAAGAAAAGAATATAACAAGTGATACATGCGGGAAATGTAACGCACAAACTGAAACAATAGGACATATAACAGGAGGCTGTAAATTGCTAGCAGGAACAGAATACGCAGAAAGATACAACGCCGCGGTAAAGATTATCCATCAAGCAATTGCAACAAACTATGGATTAAAGTACGATGACACACCATATTACAGATATATCCCAACCAGCATAATAGAGAACGATAACTATAAACTATACTGGGATATAACAATATACATAGATAAAACGGTGCCACATAGCAGGCCAGATATCATCTTTCAAGACAAACAACAAAATATAACATACCTTATAGACATGGCAGTATCATTCGATAATAACTAATAGCAAAATAAGTATAACGAAAAGTTGGAGAAACATAAACTACTAGCAATGGAAATAGAAAGAATATAGAAACAGGAAAAGATATACATTATACCATTAATAATATCAGTAACTGGAATTACACCTAATAGTTTTCTGCAACATCTCAAATAACTTAGGCTAAACGCATACATACATACATACACCAACTAATACAAAAGTCAGTCTGTTATTTTGAAGACCTGTAACATAACTCGATAAACAATAGCATTTTCTCTCTAACTTGGTTCCATCCCGTTAAAAAGAGAAATATCCAATCATTAAGATGTGTAAAATAAACATAACATAATAATAATGAGCCTATACATTCCGAGAGCGGGCAAAGGCCTCCCCCATGTTATTCCATAGTTCTTTGTTTTTAGAAGAAGTTCTCCACATATGACCTCCAGATTCGCGTAGCTCATCTTCCCAGTGGTCTTCCTTGTTTTCGGACGCCCTTTCCAGGTTTCCATTAAGTAATAATTTTTGTCCAACGAATATTTTGGAGCAAAGCATAACCAGCCCAGTTTCACTTCAGCCACCTACTTCTTTCCAGCACATCTTGCACTTTTGTTTTTCTCCTCTTGTTTTGTTTATCTCCACTACTAGCACCTTATCCAATACACTTATATTCAAAATTGAACGTTCCATTTTTGACTCACTCGTAGTTTATTTTGTAACTTTTTATTTAAAGCCCACACTTGAGAACCGTATGATATATGTAGTTGGAATCACACAACTGTATTATTATTAACTGACTAAATGTGAAGTTTTTATTTATTAAACTGACAAATATTTTTGTTACTTCAGATTTCAAATAGCTAAGGGGGGGGGGGGGGCACAAGCTTAATACAGACTCCAAATGTGCTACATTATTCTATCTTTCTATTAGATAATGCGTATGTTTTTTCGTAATTTATTAGAATGCAGCTTTCTTGCTGGCCGTTTCCAATTCCTGCAGCATAATAATTAAATCTTAAGTCCGCTAATAGTACCACGTAATCCGCAAAACATAGATTTGATGATTTGTTTCCTTCAATCGTTATTCCATATTTTTTCCAATTTAAGTGGCGAAATATTTGTTCCAGTGTGCATATAAATATACACGGAGAGCGCGGATCGCCTTGTTTCACGCCTTTTCTAATTTCAAATTTTTCTCTTGTTTTCTCGAACCGTATTCTGGCACTCCCTTCACTATAAACTTTTCAAATTGACCTTATATATTTATGTTCTACATTTTAATTTTGCAAGGATTGCAGCATAAAACTATGCAGCAGGTTGTCAAACGCCTTTCTGAAGTCCACAAATAATAGATGTACCGCAATATCAAATTCTCTACGTTTTTCTATTATTTAGTTTATGCTTTGGTGGTGATCAATAGTCGAATACTTTTACTCTATGGGTCACTTGGTAATTCGAACTTTAACCTTAGTGAATAATGTTGGAAATTCACAGCCAATTTGGTCCACATATAAATGAAAATGATTGTATCACTCATCACAAAAAAGACAATCAGTGTTTGATCATTACGAGCACTGCAAGAAGTATGTCTGGTTTTAGGAAAGCATGAATGATATTGGATGGTGATGTTATTGTGCCTTGACCACCTGGTGAAGTTTAGTAGAAGAAGCTTTACTACAAATGCAAAAATAAAAACGTGCCCGTCATATGTATGAATTTACTATAAAACGTTAGTTTCTAAAAGCAGTAAAATAAACCTCGTATTTCACTATTACGCTTTTATGTTATATTTTGAAAATTAAGAATAAAATCATCGCACGAAGCATTACATTACATTCCATTAACTGGAGTGAGAAAACATAATATTTGAAACAGGTTTTAATAATTGTATTGGTTACACAAGTTACAAATTAGGTCATGTTTTAAACATATGTTCAAGGGTTTTTTCAGTTAATTCGATTCTTTCAGGAAAGACGCTATATTAAATTTTTGAATGCAGAATAACTACAAAATAAACGTATCTTGTGCTGGTTTAAACATGAGTTATCCTCGTAACCTTCAAATTTAATTTCTATAACATTGGATTACTCAATTATCATAACTTACCTCAGCAATAAAAATGCCTAAAAATTGTTTTTCTCATTTTTCGAAAGTAAACATATCGCTTATGTTACATGGCTGAAAAGAGAAAACAATGCGTTTCAACTAGGTGTCAGCCAACTATGGTTAAAATTTAAAAAAAATACAATTTTGGACAATTACTCGAAAACGGTAAAGGTTACAAAAAAAAACTTTTTTTTTCAGAGAGGAGGTGAGATCCTTTATGGGCTATCCCCGGGCGTATGGTTCTTCTCCTGCCCGGGAGTGCTGGACTCCAGTGTCTCTAGACATTGTATACCAGCTAAAACATCTCCTCTTCTCTCCCAATTCCACCGGAATCGCTTCCGCATTACTTCAATAGATGGTTGTCTTGCTTTTTCTTTCTACTCTTGCCTTTCTATGTGATCTTTCCCAGCTTCTTTCCCTTTGTCTCCCTGCTCTTTCCTTAAGTGTCATGATTTCTGTTATCATGTGTTCTATATGTTTCCATTTGTCGGGATCTTCCGTCATTTGTATTATCAATCCGTCTACTGTCAATGTTTATCCTAATCTAGTTTCATATTTTTGTCGCTCACGCGACCATCTTTCACACCTTATCAGTGTATCTTCGGCGTCATCAGATTCTGTGTGGCAGAACACGCACTGGTCGCTTTCCACTTTTCCAATCCTTTTCAGGTATTGTTGGAAACATCCATGATTCGTCAGTATCTGGGTTATATGGTAATTTATACTGCCGTACTTCCTGTTTATCCAGACCGCTATTACGGGAATAATTTTTCTGGTCAATTTGTCTTTCTCGCATGCTTTTCATCTAATTTGCCACATCCTGATAGTTTTTGGCGCTCTGTTTTCTTGCCTTGGCTGTCTATGCTAGCCAGTCTGTCCCTTTAGTCTGCTAATAATTCCAACGGTATTGTTTTGGCCAGTACCTCGGCACTCTCTAGGGACACTGTGTTGTATGCACTGATGATCCTTAGTGCTATCCTACGTTGGATTTGGTTCACCATATTCTTGTATTGTTTCTTGGTCAAAGCTCTGTGTCAGACTGGAGCGGCGTACAGTATTACAGATTCAGCCACTGCACTCAGTATCCTCCTTCTATTCTCCTGTGCGCCCCTTACTCTAGGCATAAGTTTACTTAGCGCAGTAGTGGCTTTGCAGGCTTTCTTGCATACGTATTCCACATGCGCTCCAAAATTGATGCCTCTATCTAGTATTATTCCTAGATATTTTATTTCGTTTTGGGTTGTTATTTCTGTTTCATTTAGCGTTATTGTAATTCTTCCGCATTTCTTCCTGTTCACCATGGCTATTGCCTCGGTCTTCTCAGATACTACCTTCAGTTTTATTTCTCTCATCCATAGATCCACTCTTCTTAATGCTTCATTTGTAATTTATTGTATTTCTTCATGTTGCTTTGCAGTGATCACTATAGCAAGATCATCTGTGTAAGCTATAAGGGTAGCTCCGGACGACGTAGGTGTTATCAGGATTTCATTATACATTGCGTTCCACAGGATCGGTCTTAAAACCGATGCCTGTAGGGCGCCAGCACTTATTTGGGCACATCTTCCCTCCTCCACCTCTACATATCTGTTGCTAATATAGCTTTGTATAATTCTGATGCCATAAGTTGATATCTTACATCCTACCAGAGAGTCTACAATTACTTTCCATGGCGTAGAGTTGAAGGCGTTTTGTACATCTACTGTTATCATCACGTATAATTTTCTGCCTCTCCAGCTCTTCACGCGTTCGTTGTCTGCGATACTGTTGACCTTCTCTGTCAAAAACAGTATTGGTTGTCACTTAAAGCTCCTTTCGCTTCCAACTCTTCTGTCAGCCTCTTAACTATTTTCTGTTCCGTGAGTTCTCTCAAGGTATCGAGAAGACATATCGGTCTGTAGTCTCTTGGTTTGGATTTTTTTAGGTTTTTCGATCAGTATAAGCCAGATATCGCGAAATATACCCTCATTTATAATTCTGCTTATGACCTTTGCGATATAGCTAGGATTTACATCTATTGCTATTTTCAAAATTTCCGCCCGTATATGATCTTTGCCAGGTGCTTTTTATTTATGATTTTTTTGGCGGCTTGTTTGGTTTCTTCTTCTGGCATTGCTATTATTTCATTTACTTCTGGAGTTTCCCACTCTGCTGCCTCATGCTCTGGAAACAGTGCCCCTGCTATCTTTAGTTTTGTTTCTAGGTTGATATTACAGCACTCTTTTTTCATCTTTCTCATCACTATTTTGTAACCTAATCCCCAAACGTCGTTTTGAATTTCTTTCAATGTTTCCCTCCACTTCTTTTCTTTTGTATTTTTAATTTTTTGAAGTTCCTTTTTGGCTTCCACTTCCAGGTCTTTTTCACTTTCTCTTATTGCGTGTTCTTCGCCTCTTCTCCTATTCCTTGTCACTTTTCTTCTAGCTTTGATGCATTGTGTTCTCTGTTCCCTTACCTCTTCAGTCCACCAATACACTCTTCTTCTTCCCTTGTATGTGCCTGATCTTCTTGGCCTTCATTGCATAAGCCTGTTAATATTTCCATACACTTATTTGCACTAAAATCGTTTTCGTTAAACGTTTCCCTTTGCAACAGTTTCTTGATTTGTTCGACGCGACGTCCATATTTTGTGTTTTCCAGCCTGAATTTTTTTGGTGTACATTCGCCCCAGGGTTTTAGTCTTTTTTATGTGGAATACAGAAGCTTACGTACTTATGTACTTAGGCTTAGAGATTCATTTTCCAGAACGCACCATTATTCCACTTCCTTAGCTATCTTTTCTGTTACAAAAGTTAGGTCTAGGTGCGACGCGTGCCCCCCTCTAATAAATGTAGGTTGCAACCCGTTGTTTAGGATTATCATATTTTTGATTGCAATCACTTCTGCTAATGTCTTTTCTCTTTCGTCCTCTCTATTTGAACCCCATTCGAAAGATTTGGCGTTCAAATAATTATATCGTTAGTAGCGGTAAACATGTCATTATTTATTACAGGTCTAATGCGAATTATTTATATTCTATACTGCAATTCGTAGAGATATAACAGCTATATATTCTCTTGTGTCCGTTTCTATCCATGCGTATCCCTCTCCATTTCCTTGTTTATCTATAGCTATAACTACACTTTGAATCCAGATTCCTATAGCAGCATCCTGATTTCTATCTGTCCACCATTTATAAGTGGTTTCGACTTTCCTTTTGTTCGGTTCGCTAACCAGAACAAGAACTGTTTTTAGCTCGGCAGCCGTGGCTTCTAAAAAGTCGTGAGCCGTCGAGCTCCTTCCTACGTTTATCTGAAGAAATCTTTCTGCTATTTTAATGCTAAGATGTGTCCGAGCTTAGGCGAACCTGTATTATTCTACGTAAAAACTTATTCGATTTAAATTATTGGAAGCTTATTTTTCTAACGCTAAAAGATAAATGAACTAAGTATGTGGGATAATGGGTGTTTCACGTTTTTAACTGCATTTCATATATCAAACTTGTTAACACCACCATACACTACTTTGCCTATTTAACCTCTATATTCACAAATAAAAAAGTTACCCGTACAACGTTCATCACTCTGCATAAGCGTAAATTCAGTTTTGAAAAGAAGGCTGCTAATAAAATGATATAATTTTAACCTACAGTGGCCCGAAATCACCATTACTCGAAAAAATAAAATTATATAGTCATGTGGTTTGGAAAATCTCTCGCTCACACTGGCACTATAGTAATTAAATTAGTCAATAGTATACATGAAGATTTGTCATTTGGAATGAGAATAACATTGCATCAAAAAACTAACAGAGTAGGGAGACAAGCCGTTGAATACATCAAATGAACTAAAATGACCAGATTCGTTTAACATTAAGTAGTATTTTCATAATTTCAAGTAACGTAGGTAATAACGTAGACTATAAATAACAATTGCTCCCTACAAATTACTTTATTCACGCAACATAACAAAAACTTATCGTACCACAACTGGAACGGATTTCATAACACATACTTTGAATAATTGGGAAAATTTTCAAAGTCCAAACTACTAACCTTTTAAGAGAACCCTAAGTGATTCTATTTATGGTATTTTGCTTCTTTAAATAATCCATACTAAAGAAAGAATTCACAACGTAAGAGGCAGTTTTTGATATTGTTTACGGATTCAATTCGATCCAGCTTATGAAATGGTTTAGTTGTCACAGAATGAAATTACCTAATTAGTTAATCCATAAAGGGGGTAATATTTAAATAGAACTAATTATATTCTTATATCATAACCTGCAGTAAACCATCTGATTATCCTAACAATTCCTATAACATTTACTTTCTTGTAAAATTAAATAAATTTTAAAATTTACCCCAGCTAATTCCAAATATCTTAACAGCTAATCTAATCTAATTTTATCTAATCTAAGTTGAAGTAAAATAGAATGCCGTTCAATTCTAATTTAGGTACTTAGTTAAGTACTTTAAAACAATGTTAGGTGATTACATCTTAACCAATGCCATATTTGATTTATGGTTATAATATTACTCAGTGTCACGATTTTTGCCAAATTTACCAAAGTTAAAAAAAAGATAGTAGTATTCAAGTTCGAAGTTGGGAGTCAAATTCAATCGGTGTAACTTTCCTTTACGGTCCACTATACGAGATACTATCTTTTAAACTACCCGCTAGGCAGAACGTGAGCCTAACCTTGTCAACAGAATGACTGTGTCTATATTCTGTAACATCTCAAAATACAGGAGAAAATCTATATTTTCTTCTACATTTTAGTGATCAAAACTCAGTAGCAACTAAATTAGTTAGTTAACAAAAGCTAATTTATATTGCTATACAATAATGTAACAATATTTACTAGTAAAATATTCATGCTATGAAAATAACGTTATTTTGTGATTCTTCACGATCACAATACTAGTTATCAACAGTTATAAGGTAATTACATTGCTATTCTTTCACTGTTATTACTAATAAATTATTAAGAAATAAATGTTAGCAGTTAAGCTATCATCGATCATAAACTTCTAAAAGGATACTGTCGAATCTAAATGTTATATGAGACTGCGTATTTTGACAGAAGTAATGATCGATCTCCACAAGAGACTGAAGGGATACCATTATATGTATGTATATTTAATGAAACCAATCAAAACGTATCGCATTTATCAAAATGACATAAAACCATTATACGGGCAATTATTAATTCAACAAAAGTTCAATCATAAAATTACTCGCTTCAGTTTTTAATTAATTAATAAATTAAACTGATAAATGTGGAAAGCTTAAACTATTATAAATTTCGAATTAATAATATTGCTATTAAAAGGGAATAAACAGTTATGAACAGAATGAACGAGAAAAAATTAAATTCACGTTCAGTGAAAAAATCAAAATATCTTTTCCGTATCCAAGTCATGTGAGTTTAACAATGAACTCATTTAATTTAATAATTCATTAAGTAAGCTTGACTGTAAAAGTTTATTTAAAACCTCAGTTCAATACAGATAAGAAAATTGCTTCGGAAATCACAATTCCAGTGTGCCATTAAGCTAAACTTCCGGTAACTATTTTAAGTATTAACAGGTAAAACAAAAAAGCAATATAAACGCAGCTAACGAGAACGTTCTTGAATGTTATCAAAGACTGCATTAATACAAGTACGTGTGCTGGAGAATTAAATGTAGCGAACTTGAGAAGTTTTAATTGAAATATCACGACTACTGCACACGGTTCCATTGTATTAACACATCGCGGTATTCAGCGACCAAGATATTTAAACTTAACCTTTGGCTGGTTTTGTGAAAAATTCATAAACTAAATTATATAATTTACAACGTGCATTGGTGGGTTATGCTTAATGTAGCAGGAACTGACACCATTACCATAACTTTATATAATTCAAATACGAAGTTAAGAGCATTTTAACTATAAGTTTACATCGTACGTATATAAAAAAATTTCTATACATAGAGATGTATACCAGATAATCCAAAAAGAATGGATATTCAATCAATATTGTATTCATCTTAGGAAATATCCACTTTATTGAAAATATTTAAAATAAAAGTTGTTTAACATTAAGTTCGACATGAACTGTATTTAAAGTACAAAAGAAACAATTTTATGAATTTGGTTTTATGTGAATGCCAGAAAACTGCCGATGCGAAACATTGTATTCAAATTTTAATAATGTTGGAATATAGAAAAAGAAGAAAAACGCAACATGAAATTTTGGATTTGCTTAGTTGTCAGTCTATCATAAGTAAAGTTCTGCAAGAGAAATTTCCGTGAAATATTTGCCACAATCGACTCGATTTATAGCTATGGATACAAAAATTTTGCCCGCTTGTTAAACAAATAAAGATCAGTACATGATAGTAAATATGTGTATGTTTAAAAAAAATAACAATAAAATAACGTCGCAGGGACGGTGGCGGTGGTGGACCTGGACCAACGCAGCACCGACGGTGGCGGCGAAGACAGCGGAGCGTCAGCAATGTGGGACGGTGCGACGGGGGTGCACAGTGTTCCAAGGCGAGAAGTGTGTTGAAGATGGCGAGGTGACAGCGTCCGGTTATATAAATGACGGCTAGGAACTTTGACGTCGAAGAGCGACGTACGTGTGCAGCCAGGGATATGCTACGCGTCCAGCGACGTAAGGGAAGGCGATTGATTCCAGTGGAGTTTGATCGTGACGATGTTGATCAAACATGCAAAGATGTCGATTCCGATCAAACATGCACAGACGTCAATCTTGATCAAGCATACAGAAATGTTGTATGGTGAATTCCGCGAGAATATTTATAACGAGCACAGGTAAAAGTGGCAAAATCCCTGTGTTTTTATTATTCGGATATAATTGTCCCAAAAGTAGTTACAGATTTCTCTAGTGGTCATAATCGCATGGATGGCGTTATGACGTGCGTTTAATACCTTACTCAGCGTGGTTGTATGGGGTGGGATAGGATTTATCACGTTTTAACAGACCCCGCAAATAAAATCGCGACATTATTCGCACAGGTGTTTTATAGCGCAGGTAGACGTTGGCTAAGATCACGCAGGTAGTCGAGTGTGGGCTGTTTAAGTAACGGACTTTGAGATCCTTTTTTATGGGGTTAATATGGGACTGGATTAATTCTTAAATTGAAATATTCTAGAACTTGTGATTAAGATTCGAGAAATTATTTTAGCCCTTAGATTAAAGGAAAATTTATGACTGTGGGTTTTTAGAAATTTTCTGACTTTCAGTAAGAATTTTAACGATTTTTATATGCTAATTAAAGCGTATCGCTAACAAGTCGAGGATATAATATAGGCCAGCGATTTTCAACCGGTGGTACGCGTACGACTGGTGGTACGCAATGGACGTACAGGTAGTAGGTACGCGAAAGATAAACTGTTTTTGAAAAATTATATTTAAATAATTTATTCAAATAATGTAAAACTGGTATTAAAACATTGCAGAGGAATATTTATTTTGCAAACTTCTTGCTGAAAGAACAACAGTTAGTGAAATATTCAATATTATTTTCAATTTTATGCCAGACAATTCCATTCCTTGGAATAAGTATGTATGTATTGCTGGAGCTCGGGCTTTTGCAGGAAAAAAATTGCGGCGTTTTATCTAAAATAAAAGCAGTTGCTCCTTAAGCTTCATTTACTCATTGCGGCATCATCATGAAGCTTTGGTAATAAAAGCCATTCCAGAAAGATTGAAAACTACTGTTACGCTCAGAAGTCAGGTGGCTATCCAGAGGTACAGTTGTGAATTGTCTCTTTGTTTCTTTAATGAATTTTAGTTGTCACTATTAGCATATATTGCTGATACTGTCGGAAAATTAATTGAATTAAATTTAGCCCACCAGGGACTAAACGTTATTTTATTAATAGTTAAAGACAAACTTACTGCAACAGTAAAAAACTCAATTTAATAATAAAAGAATTGGATAAAAGTAAATGTAGCTTATTACCAGTTTAGAAAGTTTCATGGAAGAAAATACGTTAAATATAAATCACGATTTAGCGCCAGATATAAAAATCATGGCTTCTTTCTAATAAATAACTTCAATAAACATTTTACGGAAAACTATGAAAACGACAATTGGATTAGAAATCCACTGATTGCAGATACACCAAAAAACTTCTCGCCCAAAGAGAAAGAACAGTTAATAGAAATTTCCTCCGACAAAGCGCCGATGGAAGATTTAAAAAATAATACGAGGAGGGTTCAAATTTAGTCCTAAATTTTGCCGCCATATACAAAATAATTTGTATATGGCGAAATAGCTTTTCTTGATAATACTTACACTGCACAATCTAGAAGGCGTGTGTGCTGTTGTTATGGTTACAATTATTGTTTTTGTTTAGTATCTGCAACCGGAAGAACCAGTTCATAATTCTGTTGCATAGCGAATTATCATTAAATTTCACATTAATGAAAATAAAACATAAAATCTTCTGAAGTTCTTGAACACTCTGTCAACGACTAGAGTGTTTCAGTGGTGCCAGAAATTCATAGAAGGCCGAACTCAGGCGAAAAAGTTATCCCACGCTAGGCAAGCACAAACCTGTTGAAGAAATAATCCATGAACATTTGAAATTTCGAAAAATCTATGCAAGGTGGGTCCCAACGCTGTTTTCTGTTGAACAGAAAGAAATTCAGATTGAAATCTCAATCGAATTCCTTCCTCGATACGAGCGAGAAGAATAAGCCTTTTTAAACTCAATACTGACCTGTAACGAAACCTGGGTACACAATTTTGTCCCAGAATCAAAAGAATCAAGCATGAAATGAAGACACAAAACTTTACCGAAGCCTAAAACAGCAAAGGTTATACCTTCAGCAGGGAAGATAATGGCCACCGTGTTTTGGGACGCACAGGGGGCGTTGTTTATAGATTTTTAGAAGAAAGGCGAACAACTAATAATGCCCTTTATTACGCTCAACTGCTTGTCGCAAAAGTTAAGCCTGCAATTCAGATGAAAAGACAGATGCGTTAGATTAGGGCCGTTAGGGGTGTTGCTCTCTTCCACGACAATGCTCGCCTGCACACCGCCCAATTGGCTAGGGAAACTTTAGATAAATTACACTGGGAGACTTCCGCATCCTCCTTATAGTCCAGATTTGTGTCCTTGTGACTTTCATTCGTTTGGGCCAGTCAAGGAAGCAATGGGTCGTATTCTATTTGAAGATTATGACGAAGTCAAGTATTTTGTGCAATACTGGCTTGCCGTTCAGCCAAGAAGCTATAACGAAGGGATTATGAATCTTATAAAGAAATGGCAAAAGTAGTATGTAGAGTTAGAAAGGGAATATGTTGAAATGTAGGATAAATCATATTGTAAAGCTCTTGTTTAAATAAAAATTTAAAAAAAAATCCGGGTTAAATATGTTCTCACAAGTTGTTGGCACAAATAAATAAAAGAAGTATTTACCAGCCATCTGAATTTCTAAAGGTATTGGTCCTCAATTGAAGAAATCGGAATAATTAAATTTCCGCGATTACACCGCTATCTATCACGAATCGAAAAAAATGTTACGAAAAGAAGTTTCATATTTTTTGTTGACGTGCTATGCGAATCTGCAATAAAAAATGGGGGTTTCTATTTAAGATTTCAAAGTTACCCCCCACCCCACCCAGAAGGGCGAAGGAGGGGGACTAATTTTAGCACTAGTGAATTTCCCCCATGCAAAATAAAAAATCCAGGTTAAAAAAATGACATGGTATAGTTTTTTTATGTAATAATTTTGAAAATCCTGGTAATAATAATAAATATTTTGTTTCTAAATAAATTAAATAAAATTTTATTATGGTAATTATGGTTTGGTTACCAAAAAACTAAAATAAATACTCCTATTTTTTATTTGCCTACCAATTTTTTTATTTTGATGCTGAAATTTTTTATAAAGGGGCTGGTGGTGTGGAGAAATTTTGATATTGTTTGGATGGTACGCAGAACCCAAAAGGTTGCGAACCGCTGATATAGACGATCATGTAATCATTTTGACTATCGTAGAATACGCCCGCTTTTGTTGGAGAAATTGCAAGAGATCGCAGTTTAAAGACCTCCACTGTACCTACAACGCATTCTGGAAAAGGAAAGGTTGCATCAGCGTAAAGCCTATATGATTTAAAAATTATTACCAGATTAAAAACAAGACAGCTATCATATTGCTAAAAATCAAGTAGTGAAAGTAGTCAATAAAGTACATAACTAATTAAATTGAGTATTTATTTCTAGCCTGACTATTAAAAAACACAAACTAAATCCGTAAACAATACTTTTCCATAGCATCTTCTTTTCTATACGGATTTCAAATTCTTTTCAACTAATTTCTACATTGATATAAACAGGAAAATGATAGATATTATTGTAACCGTGTGACAGAAAAACATGACTTAATTCACCTCTAAGAAAATAAATACTTGTGTATATGTTATGGACAAAGTGATTAATAGGTCATTATTAATAATGACCGGTCAATGTGATAAATCCGGTCAGTATTAATAATGACCGGTCAATGTGCATAATGCCCGGTCATTATGAATAATGACCGGTCATTATTAATACTGACTGAATTTATCACATATTAATGTGAATAATGTCCTTTTATTTTTTTTAACTGTTCTTCCTCTACCTCTAACCTCCAATAAATGCCTCTGCCAAAACAGTAGAGGTGTTTATTGAAGGTTAGAGCTAGAGGAAGAACAGTTTTTTTTTTTGTAAATAAAAGTACAATTATTCACATTGACCAGTCATTATTAATACTGACCGGATTGATCACATTGACCAGGCATTATAAATAATGACTTCATATTAATCACCGAAAATCTTTTTAAGGCTTTATGTAATAACAGTATCCTGAATATAAAATTATGTATTTTTGGGTAAAATAATGGAAATGTAAACATGTAAAACAACATTTTCTAACGAATTTATATTTTTTGTGTATTTCTCAAGAAACAAATTTCTAAGGGTTTCAGTTGCTCATTAACAAATTCAAACTTAGACGGTAATGGGATGGATTGCCCTAGGTCGTACTCTAGGGTTACCAATATGATATTGATATTCAATAATTAGTAAGTTATAACGTAGGTATAAATGAGTTAATCACGATATTGCTAGTACTGCAAAGACGCTTATAATTTTATAATTTGCATTCGGAGTCCGTTATATGTTGTTCGTCAATGTTTCAACGTCATTTTAACCTTTTCAGTACACAGCGTGCAGTTAATATACCTATTAGTATATTATACACGACGCTATAATGAATGCTATTATTACCGAGGATAATGTTTGCAACACGAGCGAGCGAGTGAGCGAGTTTTGCAATTATCCGAGGTAATAGTAGCCATTATAGCGAGTCGTATACTATACTTTGTCCACGAACACAAATATGAATAATTTTTAATTAAAATTTAAATAACAACACTACTAAAACCATGTGGTAGGACTATGTTAAACGAAGTGGCAGGATTAGAAACATAACCTATTTCCTTCATTATGCACCATAGACAAAGATGTTACCATGACAACGTGAATAATGATTATTCACTGCTGACCAGTGGCGTGTCGTGGGGTTTGAGTTTGGAGGGGCGCACCAGAAGTCAAACACCAAATAACCTACCAAAAGTTACGGGAAAATTTGCCTCTTTATTTTCCGAACCAATTTACATAAATACAAATCTGAAAATTGGCACATTTAAGTAAATATTATAACCGCAAATAAATGTATTCGGTACTTCTAGTGATTAGTTACTATTATCATTCTAGGTAGTTTTACTCGGCCTTTCACGAGTTCTAATAATTGCTTTCAAAATAATTAGGTATCGATTACTTCATTCTCAGTCATAACAAATATTAGACTGCATGACGGTTATTGCGTAATTTATGAAGTATACATACCTACTAACTGCGTAAATAAATTTGATGGTAATTTGAAGCTATCGAAGCTGAAACCCAAACAATATTTAGATTTGAATATATCCTTCTTTACCCACTTTTTTAAATATTTTAAATCGACTGTAAATAAAATTGTAAATATTTTTAGTTATCTAAGCAATCGTACATATTTTAGTTTGTTTTTTTTTAAAAATACCTATATTTTCATAATATGATATTGTAATGATATACAAATTGAAACAAACAATTTCATGTAACTGAAAGAAAACCATCTTTTTGTTACAAATTTAAAGTTCTAAAAGGCTCACTAGTTATTTTTTATTTCTTGCAGTAAAAAATATATCTACTAATTGCATTTATTATGAAATAATTCTATAAAACGTTTCTTAATAAAATAACAGGATTTGAATAGCTACGAGTAGACGAGTACGAATCTTTGCGATGCTCCGATTAAATGAAAGAAGATTCATTGCTCCAACAATAAGTTACAGCAGGCCGCGCTAAAATCGCGGCCTGCTGTAACTTATACAATCGGCTATTATCGGCTAGTCTCCGGAGCCGTTCGGCGGCAATGTATAATGTTTGTTAAAGGCCGCAGATTTTCCGCGGCCGTTGGTTGAGGACGCGGATAATTAGAGATCTCAACGAGGACGGACAATTAGAGATGGGAGCGGATGTTTGGATAGAGTTGAATTTTTTGTTGAAATTTGAACTTAGTCATAGAATGTATGTAAAATAAATATTAATAATTTAGAAAAAAATTGTGTGTTCCTTAGCATTTCTTAGGAGGGGCGCACGGCCGCGCGGCCTTATGGAGCAACCGCCACTGCTGCTGACAGTGTATAATGGATAGCATTATCTTTGACCAAACACATGAATAATTGACAGATTATTTTCTAGTCGTGGACAAAGTATATAAATATTTTGTTTATGAATTAAATATTTCTGTCACGTTCATTTCTAAAGTTTTGTTAAAATAAGGAGGCAGTTAGCTTAATTGCAAATTCGTAGGTCTAAAAAGAAATTATTTAACTTAAATTATACCGGGTGTCCACTCTCAAAGTCGAACATAGGCAATTAAGATGTATGTTCAATTCTTAGGTTTTTTGGCATTATTTCTATAATAAACAGTAAATAAGTAACAAGTAATAAAGGCTTCAAATAATGTTTATTGAAAACAGTAATAAGGAAAAATAAATTATAATAAATATTCAAATAATTCCCCGTTTTAAGCTAAGCAATACCCGACTCTGCCTGTCAGTAATTAATGCGCATTCAGCAACTATTACTTCTCTCAAACAATTATATCTGGGTGGCGTTATTTGTAAATTTTGCTTTTAAGTGTCCCCACAAGAAGTCGCAAGGTGCTAAATCAGAAGATCTTGATGACCAATTTATAGCACCACCTCTACCAATCCAATGATTTGGAAATTAATCATTTAAAAAAATTTTAACTTCTAAACCAAAATGCGCGGGACAGCCGTCTTGTTGGAACCAGATCTCCTGATTTTCTCTTGCAACTTCTTCCAATGCAGGTCCTACCTTCGTTACTAAAATATCTAAATACGTTTCTGAATTCAAGTTTCCTTCAATTTCGAATGGGCCGATAATATTATTATTAAAAATCCTAGCCCAGATATTATTTTTTTGAGGATACTGAGTTCTGGTCGAAATATAAATCAGTAAACGGAGTCGTTTAGAGGTACGCTTCCGTTTATTTTATGTACACTTTCTTTATTTGCTTGTATTAACAAGAAATCAGCTATATTATTTAATTATTTAGTGCATTATATTAACAAAAAAAAAGGAAATTGTAAGACCGCCACTGCAATTGCTAAATATACCAGTAGGAATATGAACAAACAATGATTTGGAGTTCGATAACTACCCATGTGGAATTACTAACAGCGGTTATAATACAAAATGTTTGACAAATTTTTATTGGCGATTTGTTAAATTAATTTTAAATCAAAAGTTACAAAAAGGCATTAAATTATTACAAATGACTGAGATATATCTTTAAACGTCATTAAAATAAGTTTAGTAATTAAGATGTTAACATTTACATGTAAATAAAACTACACTTTCACAACATACATAATTCAAGTTTTACGTACCTATCCTATAGATTTGTAAACGATCTAGAAATTAATTTAGGGAACTGCCACTGCGTTGTGAGCGAGTTTAAATTGCATTACCAAATAAAGGCGAGTCGCTACTATTGACAAGGGCTATTGTCACAAAGTGTAAATCGGTGTTGTCAGTTGTTCCCTATCTCGGATGCTTTCGATTTAAAACGTTTATGGGCACATAAGAGGATTTCACTGTTTAAATCTAAAGCATAAGAACTGTTTTTAAGAAAAGTTTCGCTAGGGTGGTTTAAATCTAATTACGCTCAAATAGCTTTATTGTAAAAGCTGACTAAGATTTTAGTGCGTCTATAAATTTTTGTAAACTTGAGTTAATTTGAGATTTAATAAAGTTAATGAAATTTGTTTTTAATTATATGATATAATTTATGTATCTAAAATGTAGCTTTAGGTTCTATTTGTGAATTGTTAAATTCCCAATAGTTAGAAGCTATCACTAATATTAAAATGAAATCGGAATTTCATTATATTTTCAATCTAATGGGATGGACAAATTGGATGCCATAATAATATTTAGGAAAGTTGCTGCTTCCCACCTAAAACTGGTAGGTTATCGAAGCTGAAATTTCGGATTACAGAAAAATTTGCTCTGCAGCCACTATTAAGCTCGGCTGAACTAAATAGCAATTTTATATCAAAGGTAATTTCAGGAGTGCTAATATTGATAGTTTGTTATGACATCGTAAACAACCTAATGTGATGCAGATAAACTGTTACCACCATGCGTAATAATTTGGTTAAGTACAGCAATAGATTGTTAATCAACTTTGTAATTGATTATACAGGAACTTAAGCACTTCCAGTAAACCATTAAATTGTATCTGTACTTTTGTCTATAAACTCATACACTACAAATTGCTCTCATACTTTTAATTTCTTTGTAAAATTTAGCTATTTTACATATTTCCGATATTTGATAATTTATAGTGGGTCAACAAGCTAGTAAGTACTTAAATTAAATACCTATGCTGCAGAAGTGGATAAAAAATTATTTCAGTTTTTCGTAATTGTAAAAGAATATTTTACTAACTACATTAGACAAATTTAAAAATTATTTACGTAAAAAAATTGACGAACAATTTATTTTCATTTTTTTTCTAATATGTTCAGCCAGAAAGATGCATACACCTCTCATTTATTTTATTTTTTCACAAGAAAAACAACAAATTATTTAATGTTTCCTACACTTTTTATATCAGCATTATTCGCTCTAGATATAAGTAGAATGTTTTAACTCAAACCTGCTTGTTTAATTTATCGCATCTTTTTGCAGGCTTCTTATCTGAGACACAAAATAAAATAGTGCCTTGAGAACCCGGGAAAAAAAGTTTCAGTAAAGGAAGTGTCGGGACAAAACATGAGAAAAGGCCAAAAGAGAAACGTTCACTGGAAAACTTATTTGTTTAAATGAGTCCCGGATAAACCTCCCAAATAAAAATCCTTTAATAAGAAATTTCCTTTGTAGCTACAGAAAATTAAACGTGTCTTCCGCAACAACATCAAAACACTTATCGTAAATAATTACTAAAGGAATTAGAAACTATCGGAATTTTAATGTCTTTATTTGAATTAATTTTTTTGATAAAAATAATTTCCAAGAACCTAACAAAAATATGCTGGATAAAACTAACAGAAAAGGAAACGAAAGGTTAATGTATATTTATATGCAAAAATACTGTTATTTTGGATGCATCTAAAAAACCCATGAATATGTTTTCATTTTACATCTCTACAGAAAGAATGAAATTGTTCGGAAATATTAAGGAACAATAAAATTGGCCGTACTAAATTCTTCAGTAACAAAAATTTGAAATAGAAGTTCTTGTATATTGCAGATATAATTATATATCACAATTTGTAACAATTTTAACTAAGCTGTCCCTGGTAAATAAATGAAACAGATTGATGTAAATATTGAAAAGTTTCATCATATAAGCATTGTTGTTAAATGGCATATTGACTAAACGCAATCACTGTATTTATATATTAAAATCTAATCATCAACCATTATTTATGTATAATTTCGCTCGGTAAATAAAACAATACCTTAAATTGTTTACATATGTTGAATATTCCCAACGCTTCCAAAATTCAATTTAAAACTGCGCGGTTTTAACAATTCCATTTCAGAGGAAAATGTATGGCTGTTTGAAGATTTAATTAACAGATAAAGCGACATTGTATTTTTACTATTTGATATCACACTTTATACCAGACACTAGCGTTGATTATAGTATTATATGGTTTTATTAGGGAATTCTACTGAATTATTGTGCCGAAACCGATTGCAACCAACATTTGCTGACATAGTTTATTGGGTTTACGATAAAACACCAATTCGGTTTAGATAATAATTAGGTATTTCCTTTGAAAGCTCCGTTCATATTTGACTTATTATCGTTTCCTTGGTAACGGAGTATTACATAAAATAATTCTTCCGCAAAACCTGATTTAAAGGACAATGAAGTTCGCTATAAAGTTAACGTTCAGGTTTGATATTAGCTAAGGTTCATCTCCTACAGATTCGGTGTAAACTAAATCTTCGATCCTCCATTAAACCAAACTAAATTTGCAAATAGCTAAGATAAACAGTTTGGTTATGCAGATGCCATTTATAACCCTACCTCCTGTATTTCGTTTCTGCTGATATCAAGTTGACGTAGAACATTGTTTATGCTAAGGTTTACAGCTCATTTAAAAGGAAATTTATACTAATTGAAATCTGACAGTATTAAATTGCTCGATATCACGTTCCCTTAATTTTGTGTAGATATAATCGGTTCCACACGTGGTTCTGTATAGCTAGAATGCGTGGCTGTTTCTGAAACCAGGAAATTTAGTTAAACGTCGTAGGGATCCGTGTTATATTAAATTTACAGTTACTAACAAATTTAATCACGTTTATTGACAATATCTTAGTACCTAATTTGAAGTAAGGCTGACGTTTCCTATATCTTACCTTAGTTCCAGACACTGGCGCTGTAATATACTAATTAATAAAGAACATTAATGCGAATAATAATGTGATCAGGGGAAGGATCGAAGGGATTTTATTATATTTGCTAATTTATTGGGCTGAGGACGTTAGCCGCAATTTTGAATAAAGCATTAATATTCAATCAGATTTTTTAAAGGGATTCATAGCCAGAAATAATAAATAATATGTATGAATTAAAATTTGCAATTAAATCACGGCAATTACCTAATCTTGAAATACGCTCGTTGAATTTAGTACGATATTTATTCTGTTTGTAAAAATATTGAGTAATTAACGATCCTGTAAATTAATTATTTAAACTAAAACGATTTTTCCGTAAAATAAAATTTTCAATTCAAGCATGTTATAATTTTTGCGGTGTTTAACACATAGGAAATTAAATTAAATATTGTACGCTGTGGCTAGCATCCCGACTCGGGATCCACGTTCAGACCCGAAAAACGTCATCGAATGACGTCGCAAATAGCGTGTCGGGACTTTTATTCCGCCCCGACTCGAGATTCATGTTCAGTCCCGAGTTATAATATGAATAGATATTAGAGAACTATTTAAGCTGACGGGCGTTTTTAGGTTATGTTAGTTTGCTTGTGGTGTTAAACGACCAATCAAGAGCGAATTGACGTACTCATACCTCAAATATTCTTGCATTTACGGAGGACAACAATATAACAGCTAATATTGTTACGTTTTTAAAACGGTTAGTTTAAAACTTCGGCCCGTGGTGTGACTTATTTATTAACAAATTTAAACAACGTAATAATTAACACGAAACAACAAATTAAACACTAAAAATACAACACTAATATTAACCCGAAACACTAACTAATTTATTATTATAATTTCGTACTTAATCCGCGCACATTTATATTAACCGAGCACTTGGTCGCGACGGTAGCTTTTCGTAGACTCTCACTGGTAGACCGGTCGCTCGCCAAATGAAACGCGTCTTTTACATGTCAGCTGCGGTGTTCCAGACTCCACATTCGAAGTCTCGAAGCGATTACGTAATCGAACAGTCTCGAGATAATGATGCAATCATCGAACAGTCTGGAAGTCTGTCTGCAGATGATGCATACGAGCGAAGTATTATATAATCCAAGAAGAAGATAAGTGTGCGTGTGATTTCTTTTTCTTCTTGTTTCGTCTTTCTTACGGCGTTCATTACAGTGTTTCACTAGCTGAGCGACTTAGTTCAATTTACTACTTATCTAATAAGTAGAGCTAGCTGGGCCGACACCGGGTCTCAGTATCGGCCAATACTTTAGGACTTGCCGATTCGAAAAAAACCTCAGATATTTGTGTTTGATTTTTTGTTGCGATTCCGCCACTAGTTTATTGTTTAAAGAAAATTACAACTAGTGTAAAGAAAATATTTAGAGGTGTATCGCATTCGTTATGCTGTTGATTTCAAAGCAGTTAGTTTCAGAATAATCAAACATTATTTTGGTATTGAACATTTTAATTGTTCTTCTTGTACATAATGGTAATAAATCCAAGGAAATTATTTCTTTCTTCGTCCATTTTTGGTATGCAATGGAAACCTTATCTTTGATCTTGTCATAGTAGTAGAAGGGAGATTTGCCAACATAGTCACGGAGCGTATGCAGCAGACCCTGAATGTTGTACCTATATGGACTGACATGACAGCCTTAGGATCGGTCCCAAAAAAGGCACCATAATTCCATTTATCCGAAGAAGAAACCCAGAGGGTTTAAGACCTTAAGACCTTCTTTACGGTAAATAAACTGCTTCGTCGAGAGAGGTAAAGTACTTGGGTTTCATATTAAACACCAGACTAACCTGGAACAAACATATTAACAAAATTATCAGAAAATCGGAAACTGTGTTAGCGATAGTTAGACGAACGTACCATAAATCTTGGGTTCTCAAACTAGGAATTGATGTATTGGCTATACATCAGAGTGGTCAGACCAGCTTTTATGTATGCGGCCTTGATGGGGTAACCCAAGGTCAAGTTAGAATCCACCCAACAGATATAACGCCTTACCTACGTATCTTGGAATAACAGGGGTAATAAAAATAACACCCACTGTTGCTATGGAGACTCTCTTAGACCTCCCTCCTTTTCATATAGCGACACAGAGGGAGGCAAGATTGGGTATCCATCTATCCATAGATTGCAAAATTCACTGTATAATTTTCGTTTATGTACTTAGGTAAAGAACACATTAGCATAGCTGGTAGTATACAGGGTCCTCTACTTGAAGTGAGGATGGACTACATGACTTCCAAATACCTTATTCGAGGTAGTAATTCAGGATCGTAAGGAGTGGAAAGATCCCAAACAGGATATTCGTCCTGGTACACGGACGGTTCCAAGACTGAGACTGGTGCCGGATTAGGACTTTATATCGAAAGACCAAAGGAGGGGCTCAGCTTCTCACTGGGGAAGCACGCCTCCATATTTCAAAGGGTAATATACGCGTTATTGCAGTGTGCGCGTAAAAGTAAACAGAGGGCATATAAACATACACGGATCTACATAATGTCGGCAGCCAGGCGGCCCTGAAGACTCTCTCAAGTAGTAAGACTTCTTCCAGACTGGTACGGGGATGCATAGAGGAACTCAATGACTTGATAGAACAGAACGTCGTGAGACTATTCTGCGTACCAGGTCATTGTGATATAAACGGTAACGAGAAAGCCGATGAATTAACAAGGCAGGGATTGACTGAGCCTTACCTTGGTCCAGAACCAGCCTTCGTAATTTCAAGAAGTGCCATTCTAGGTTACGTAAGTGACTGGATTGGCACTCAACATAAAAGATACTGGATTGACAGACCAGGACAAAACCACAAAAGAAGAGTTTCGTTTCTGGCGTGGTTGATACGTTGAGTTACCGTGCTCCCTTTTACTCCTGATAAAACCCCTTAAAAAGGTGGGCTAAACGTTGAGTTCTTCTGTCTCAACAATAACACGGTCTCAACCCGGAAGACGTTCTGTTAAAACCATTTAAAGTTTATCTATTCAAAAACGAAATTCTTTAAATGTCTTTGTTCACTAACCATTCAATTACTATTACGTTTTGTAATCATGCATAGTTTATTGGCTTTTACTTTTTTTAACGTATTCTTGTATATCTGTATGGGTTTTCAAAAACGTTATTATCATTATCGAACTATTAAACAAATGAAATCAAAGGTGTCATATATTATTTAGACAAAAACATAGGTAGTAGTAATTTCTAAAACAAAAAAGAGGTCCGATGATGAATGTAGCAATAACCCCGAAATCACAGTGCATACTACCCACTGATGCTGTTCAGCAATTTACAAAAACCGTTGCTAGCTTATTTCACTTTTAATTTTTGAAGTATTTGAATAAATCTGTTGAACATTTTTTGCTAAACAATGCAACTGTGTAAACAGTAACCGTAGTATACATGACCGAGCTTCAACGATTAGTAATATTTGTTGCACTGTCATCTAATCAATTTCAACATTTTACAAAGGTTTAAAAATAATATAAATTCGATTTAACATAACAGAAGAGCACACTGTATTAAATAAACAACGCAGTTGGCAGTGACTGTCATTTGCAATAGTAAAATAATAAATTCCACTTTATCAGATCGTAAATTAAAAAAATGCCACCGGCAATAATTTTTTTGTGAAGCAAATGTCTGGTACCATGTTTCATTAATAAATAGTAAGCAAACTTGGTTTAAAAAAAAACGAAGTTACTGAAAAATCTTTTCTAAAGTCATCCGGAAATTTTTCCGAACAAATTCTAAAGAAAATTGGTAAATACAAACAAACATTTTTTCATGTGGATTTCGCCACCAATTGCTAAAACCTGAGAGATAATAATTTAGTTAGTAAAAAATTCAAAAAAACTTGTCACAGTAAACGTGTAGAATATTAAAAAGAAAAACGAAAAATGGCAATAATTTCCCGAGACGATCTGTAAAATATTCACATAGCATGATCAAGAAGGGCTTTTAATAAACACGAACAAACACAGTTAGTTAACAGTTTTGCTTAGTAGATACCTTTATTCAAGATTAATCCCGCTCAAGATTAGAATCATTGCGGAGATTTCAGATTTAAATAGAATCTCTGATTGTAATTAAGAATTTGGGACTGCATCTCTATACCTATATACTATTATTTTAAATTAATATATAACGTTAGATTCATAACTTTTAATTCGAATTCAACAGTGCAGGTGGCCCATTGTATCTGGTACCTCGTCACTGATTTTAAATAGATACCCACCAAACAACATCCATATAACGTGTACCTGTGATCTGTAATGCATGCTATCTGTTTAGAGCCTATAAGGCATTACAAGATAAAATGGGCACTCTGTACATTTAAAATTAAATTTAAGCAGGTTAACACCAATAAGATGAATGCAATGTACCTTTCTCATGTAATTCTAACGGTGTCCGGTCAATACCACTCCGCAATTACCACGCCGGTCAATACCACGCCGGTCAATTCCACTCCAACAAAAATCACTCCAAACAACAACCACTCCGAACAAAAACCACGCCGGCAAATACCACTCCGTAAAATATCACTCCTGTAAATTACCACTCGGGGTAAAAACCACTCCAACAAATTTCACGCCGTTATATTCGACATATAAAAGTTATATTTCAAGACGTGATAAGAACGAAAATGATCAAGTTTATTGTACAAGATGCGACGAAGATAAAAGAAAATAACAAATGAAGATGGGAAGTTTGTTCGTTTGTTTAGTCTATGGATGAACTACTATCTTCAAATGGATAATAATGTATCTAATTTCTTGTATATGTTACGGCTAAATCGATAAATTTATCAAATTAGCCATAACATATAAATCATTACTTTTAATTTTTCTTTATATTGGTAGTACCATTGTATCTTTCTTATTACGTCTTAAAATACTATTTACATACATGGAATTATACAGGCGTGATATTTGTTGGAGTGGTTTTTACCCCGAGTGGTAATTTACAGGAGTGATATTTTACGGAGTGGTATTTGCTGGCGTGGTTTTTGTTCGGAGTGGTTATTGTTTGGAGTGATTTTTGTGGGAGTGGAATTGACCGGCGTGGTATTGGCCGGCGTGGTAATTGCGGAGTGGTATTGACCTAGACCCAATTCTAACAACTTTAAGGCACCTTTCCTTTTGTGATTTACAACATTCATTCTTACAAATATTAATATACTACTATATTAAGAGTTCTACAAAATTCATTATTTGCTTAACGTTAGGTTGATACTGTTTTTGTTGTTTACAATATTACACCAATGTTATTGCTGTTTGACGCGAATAAGTAAAGTGTGTTTTATTAAAGTTGTCAGAATTATACGTTTAATCCGAAACCAGTCAACTTAGCCTGACATTCACTTTATTCAATTTCTTTCAAGTTTAGTTCGGTGTTTTAGGAAAGTTCTTGCTTTTTTTCGAGAATAAATTTCAAAGTTCATAAACAATATTAAAGAAAAAAAAAACTAAATTCTAGGAAGTCTACAATTTTTGGCCGTTTTTGTAATCGTCAAAAACGTTTTAAATATTCATTCATTAAAATATTATTACTGATTTAAAAATATAAACATCATTTACCTACATTATTTTTAAAGCGATGGTTGTTTACGCGGCAACAGATGGTAAATAAAATTTACTCTGATGAGTATAGATTCCAATCGATCGTAGGCCTTCAGTTACGTCAATCATAGTAAATCACTGAACTCTTAGTTTATATACAATAGTTTTTCACTACCCACAGAAATTTCCATTAGCAGTTTAAATAGTTTTGGATATTGTAATTGATTGATTGATTCTAATTATCACCAGTATTTACTTATACTTGGACTGTAAGTGCCTAGCGAAAAAAGTATCAAAAACTTAAATTTGATATCCAATGATGAAAATAAAGGCTGATTTTAAAAACTTATATTTAATTGGTGCTATTCAACAATTATATAAATCATCAAAACTAACAAGGACGACTTGGTAGAGTATGTACTTAATCATTATTCAATTTCCTTTTAGACTAGAAATGGTTCAATAGTTGCTTGGAAAAGTACAGGGTGGAAAATGTTCGATGGTTTTAAATGGGAAGGGCCCTTATTATCGTAGATAGACAAAAACTGATATTGGACTCCAGGGGTCTTATTTGATGAACTGGTGATTTGAGTCCCGAAAATGAAATTCCGCTATACATATTTGGTTATTACTGAGTCAGTGGCCAAAATTCAAATTTTGGGGATTTAGAAAACTTGAAATAATTCCCTTGTTTTTGGAGATACCTCAAAATCAAAATCAGATTATATGATGCTTAAATAGTAATTAACGTCACAAGTCCGGGAACTCATATTTTACAGTACGAGTAAGATGTTTAAAGACGAGGCGACGCAAGGAGCCGAGTCTTGAAACTCGAAACGAGTACTGTAAAAAGAGTTCACGGACGAATGTCGTTATGTATTTTATTTCATACTGTCAACAATTTGATTTTTAATTTTTACATGTGACGCTTTTTCAAAACGTCAACATGTGACATTACTGTGTCAAAGCCGGTAGGTGTGGCTTGGTTAGACTTTTACGGGCTCTGATTGGGTGCATAAAATAACTGTCCGGAAAATGTTGCCAAGCAACATTTTCCGGCTCTGATACCGTAATAGCTCATTTTCCGGACACAAAATGGCGCCGGGAAACTGAATTTACCAGACAGTATGAAATAAATTATATTACATAAGGCCACAAAGTCGCGGTCGTGGTTCAGTTGATTCAGCGTGCGTCTGACCACCGAAATTAAGACTGCCCCGGGTACCATTCCGAGAGCCATACCTACACCGAAAACACCCGACTGGTTATCTCGGAAGGCACTGGTAAACCACCAAGGTATTCTGTGTAGCAAGTCTTCTCTGGAGTACAAATGGTTCGGAGCCCACGTAAAGCTGTAGGTCCCCTATATCTGTAGGAACGCACACTACAAATATATGGAGAGAAGACCGGCAACGCCCTGTACAAGGGCACGCCACTTCGACAACAGAAGAGGGCCACAAAGTTCAATGTAATAAGTATTTTAGATTGAAAGACAAATTAATTGAGTATGGCTACTATCATAAACAGATACCTATTAACTATTTTAACGAAAATGCCAGACAAGCTGCTGTAACAGTATTAGGTAGAGCGGAAGCTTAAAGACAAATGAAAGATTTAGGGGTCTTCTGTAGAAAAGCATTGGGAGTTTCAAAAAACTATCATCCGGATAGATTTAGAAAACAACATTTGGTATTTAAGACAATAAAGAAGTACGCCTAATTTTTATTAATCCATTATGTTGTCAGACAAAACTCATATTAGCAGCGATGATATTTTCAGTATGCATAATCCCCATTATTGGTCTATGATCAGTAACCATGTGGGAATTACTGTTAGAATGTTTGGCAGTGTATTAAAGGAAGAAGAATCATATCTATGAAGAAAATTCATGTAGAAGGAGTTTTGGATAATCTTTCTTTAACGCAACGCCAAAACATTTCTTTTTTAACAAGACAGCGCTCCCACCTCCCACCCATAATTCTCAGATAGTAATGCAGTGTTTGTTTGAGAAATTTCTAAACTAGTAGATAAGAACTTCAGGACCGATATCTTGACCACATAGGTTTCCTAATTTGACGACCCTGGATATTAAAGACGTTATTTATAAGAAAAACGATAGAACTATAGAGCAATTACGCGAAAACATTAATTGTGCCTTTATACAATTAACGCCAGCGATGTTTGGAAGTGCCCTAATTTCAATAAGTTGTAGGTGTGAATTGTATATTAACAAGAATGGTACGCAATTTGAAAAATATATGTTCATCTATAATTTATTGTTTTGGTTCTAAGATAATCTATGGCACTAAAAATAAATTTTTTGCACTCCCGGGCGAAAAGTGACTACTTTACGCCCACGAAGAAGCGCGTAAAGTTAATTATTGCAGACCTCGGGCGCACCTTACGCCCTCGGCAAATTAATTTAAAATATCACAAAAATAAGTGCTATTACAAAAATGTTATTATAAAGCAGGCAATTTAAATAAAATCTCCGTCCGTGCAAAAAATATTGTATGTACCACAGGCGTAATAAGCGACTTTAGCTCTTGGCGTGTTATAACACTCGACTAAAGGCTCGGGTTATAATATTCACGCGGCGGGCTAAAATCGCATTCCTTACGCCCTTGATACATAAATAACTATTGTTTTTTCTAAATACGTTCAACACAATAGTATTTTGCAACACCTTCAATTAAACTGATTTGTTAGAAAAAGGCGATGGTACTATGTTTAACCCCTATAAAGTATATATTATATTTTTAAAGACCACACGAAATATGAATTTTAATGATGTCATGGCCATATGGCCAACTATGACTTACATTTAAAAGATATTAACTTTACGTCATAACTCTTAAAATATGAAAATTAGAAGTAACTTGAAAAAGTGCCTCTAAAAGCTTTTGCTGTTTTAATATGTCTTCAGAAACAGGGAAATTATTTTAAGTTTTCTAAATCAGCAATATTTGAGTTTTTGTCTGTATAAATTAATAGAACATAACAAAAAAAAAATTTTATTAAATAAGCCACTGGCTATGATACATATCGCCTAGTTATAAACTAATAAGGTATTTTAATATTATACCTAATTTACTAATAAACTTATATTTAACTGTCACCCAATGGTTCGAGTCAGCTATTTGCTCACTTTATAATGTAATATTTTCACTTAAAATCAAAGTGATAGTTCACGTATTTTACGGGTACTCTGCTTTTACATCACTCTCGCACAATGTTTTCTTTTCGCGCACTCTTGGTATCATGTCAGTTCAAATGGTTTGGTTCGCTTGAGGCGACGAAATAGATCAGCGTTGTCCAAAAGTTGGACAGCCTCGTTATTGGGATGTTGATGAAGGCGCTCTTCATGGGATATTGCATATTTTCGAATTACACTAGTCACTGAGTCTACTTGAAGGTTTCGCTGCAGGTCAGTATTTCTAATGTACCACGGAGCGTTTACAGCGTTCCGTAGCACTTTGTTCTGAAATTTCTGTATCTGTATCGTTGTTTTGGTACATCCCCATAGCTGGATGCCATAGGTCCATGTCGGTTTTAAGATCTATTTATATAGAAGGATCTTATTATGTATGGTTAATTTAGAGTATCTTCCCATTAACCAGTACATTTTACGGTACTTGATGCCGAGTTCTGCTCGATTCTTTTTAACACGCTCCTTCCATCGGAGCTTCGCGTCGAGGGTCATGCCAAGATATTTAGCAGTATTTCCGTGTGGCACGACTTTGTCACGGGAACATATTGGTTTCTTCTGTTTGTGAAATTAATATGATTCGATTTGGTCTCGTTCAGTCGAATCTGCCATCTTTTTTTCCAGGTAGTAATGGCATTTAGGTATTTTTGTAGTTTTGTGGTAGCTTTGTTTACGTCCAAGTCAACAGCCATAACGGCTGTGTCGTCGGCAAAAGTAGCCACTGTCACGGCATCCGATTTTGGTAGGTTAGTGGTATATGTATAATATGTATATTAGGTATCTTAAGGAAAAGTCCATCGTGCCAAACACGGGCGAATGCTTGGGTCACGTCGAGAAATACTGTGGCACAAATTGCTTTTTCTTCCATTGACTTTTTGATTACATCCGTTATACGATGCGCTTGGTCGATCGTCGGGTGTCTGTCTCGAAAACCAAATTAATGTTCTGGAATTAACTGTCTTTCTTCGATCACCAGTTTCAGTCTTTTCTGTACTAAATAATTTCTCAAAGAGTTTGGAGATTACTGAAAGGAGAGAGATGGGTCAATGCACTTCATTCGCGTCTTTGCCTGGTTTTGAAAGGACAATTACTTCTGCGCATTTCCATGCGTTTGGCACATATGGTAATTTTAGCGCACAATTTATTAGCGTCGTAAGCTTCACTATCCTTTTTCGTGGCAGGTTTTTCAAAACTTCGCCGCTGATGAGTTCGAAGCCTGGAGCTTTGTTGGGATTGATGTTGGTCTTTATCTCAAGTCTCACTTCCTTGGATGTTACTAGTTGAATATTTCTGCAATTGACTAGAGATCGTCTAGCTCTAATTACCTGTCGGGTTTCATAAGGTTTGAATGTTTTCTAGTGTCTTGCAAATAAGTCCGCTTTGTCTTGGTTACTTCTTGTCCAGTTGTTGCCATTTCGGATTAGTGGCATTTGGTTAATGGGTCTTTTGATCCTTTTGGTCATCTTCCATAGGGAATTGTCCGTCATTGGGTCGTCAGTTCAATTGCCTACAAAGCTTGTAATGGTTTCTTGTTTCCATTCTTGAACTCTCTTTTTGATCTCGACTGTTAAGTTATTTTAAATGGTTTTATCTGCAGGATTTCTCGCCTTTTGCCATTTCTTCCTTGCTTTTCTCTTGGCGGCAACTAGATCTCTAATCTCTTTTGGGTAGTTGTTACCGTTAAATATTTTTGGGTGTATATAGCAACCCATGCTGCTTACTAAATGAGTTCAGTGAATTTTTCCACTTCATCTTCCAGCTCTTCTGGTGTCTTTAGAAAGAGGTTAAGTAGGATATTCTTATCCAGATACAGGCAGAATTTATCCCATTCAGTGTATTTATGTATAAGAGTGGGATTTCCTTCTTTTTTAATAATTCTAATAACAAAGGCTGAATTTTGTTTTCAGAACTCAAATCAATAGCAAAAATGATCTATAAAGTCCGACATCAGCTTTTTGTCCAGCAGGGCAAAATATTGATATAAAAAGACATAAAACCATCTAAAGTGCCTTATTTTTACCGTAAAAAGAGTTATTATATTTATTTAAATATGCTTTTAATTTAATAATTCTTGCCTTAAATAAACGTAAAATGATATTCTTTGCTGTTTCATTGTTCACCAGCCTAGGACACAACGATAACTAGCCCGACGCGCATGCTTCTACTTAATTATCAACTTTACTAATTAATAACTGGTCAAACTGTCATTAAAGTACATGTCAAGTTACACCGTTTCTAATGCAAAAGAACGAAACAAGTTAGAAACTCGGAGCTTCTTACCAGACTAATCGCCCTGCATGTGTTTTAGTGATATGGATGAACTTCAACAAAACAAATTTATGGCTTTTTTTCAAAACATTGGAACTGGTACTAGCACAAAATGATAATTTTATGTGTAATAAATTTACATACAAAATTCGAGTGTTTTAATTGGGGAGTTTCTACATCCGGGTTGAAATCTGAACTTCAGAAACTTGCATACGAAACCTAAATTAGAAATTAGAAATCCAGAATTATTATCTGAATTGAAAAATCAAATTTCGGTCCGAATTGGAAATCTTACTTCAACAGAAATTCAAACTTGAGAGGTAAGAGTTTAAATATCAGATATCATGCAGATTCGATTGAAAACCTTCGTTTTTATTCACAGTTATTATCTTTAAATATGTTATACTAATAGCATAGCCAGCATCTCTATAAATTAAACATTAATTTATTTATAATGTAAAAATATCTAGTACTATAATACACTTTTAAGCGGTTGGGAAACAATATTATTCTAAATGAAGATTTTTCACAATAAGTAGTTTTTACATCGGTAGTATATTCAAGTCTCAGGTTAAATGTGAATTTTTGGGCCAAAACTTGGCAGTTGATAAAGGTCCATGTTTTCATGTCAAATCTGTTTGCATTTACCTTCTAAACAGAGATAGTAATTTAATATTACAACTTTATATATCTTTTGGTAGTATAATATGTAATTAAATAATATTTCCATTTAGATAAATTAACAAAGAAAAGCCATAAAACAGATCTGCATAAATTAAAGTTGGGCGCATTATACTGAAATTAAAATTATGTCTTTCCAGAATTTCTGGTAAAAGTAACTAAAACTGTATTATTGACTTTCCCAATATAATTTTACTACTTCTCCGTTTTACGAGCAAAATTAAATAAAGAAAATTATTTTAAAGGGAACGGCCCACTTGTAATTGGAAACGACGAGAAAGATAACAACTCTAAACGATTAAAAGCAAACTCATCCTATTAAAGTGTCACCCGGAACAATAAAAGTCTACCCATATTTATATATCTTCACCTCAATCTCGGTAACTTCTAAATTGGAAAAGAGCCGGCCTGAATTTGATACTATAACGACTGACTGATTTTTCGACAACCAAAATACATTCATTTACCTTTTAATAATCTAGAAGCGAACGTTTTCCTTAATGATCGTGTTGGTCTTCATTTTGACATCTCTGGCAGTAAATAAGAATGGGGCCATAAAATATAAATTCGGTTTGGTTGGTTTTAGAAATGTTGATTGAAAATTCATTTATAAATAATTCATCATAAATGTGCCTTTCTATTACCATTATTAGGGGAAGTTTTATTGGATTTACAGGTCTAAAAAACTACTTTTCATAACAGTTCAGCTCCGAACATTTAATAATTATTATAACAACACCATTAGTTCAAATATATTTCGAGAAGTATGCTGCCGAAATTCCATCTCTCCTCTTTGTTAAATTATAATAAAGTCATATTTTGTTACATTTGATAAAAATGCAACAGTAAGGTTACACAAGAGCCAATATAAAACAAGGACCAAAAGGAACCCAAAAATATTAAAACAAGTTTCATTAAAAGTATGGCAGTAGGATTTTACAAGCAGATGAAGGTGTTCTTTATGAAGGTGCTAATCTCTTTGGAGTTTAATAAATCCTGTAACCCTGGTGTTCATTAAACGAATGTTAGTTTTATTATAAATCCTGTAATAGTCATAGACGCTCTCAAATTACACCGTTCCTCAATAAATTTCATTCTTGTAGGTGGACTCATTCGTTTTATTCGAATACCAATAAAACTCATGAATTTTTATCACTTGTTGCCCCAACGATGGTCTTACATAGAAATTTCTGAAGACGAAATAAGTAAAAGTGGGTTATGTAACCATAGAAACCCCGCTTCTTAATTACTGTGCTTCCCTAATAATGACATTTCATTTGTCTAAGCGCCCCATGCCTTCAAGACAGTAAAAATTATAACATTACATTCAAGTCTCTTGAATAGTACGACAAGATGACACTAACATTTCTCTTTAGATAAGTATAATAAAAGAGCAAGTCAGAATTAAGTTATCCATTAAAAGCAGCACCGCCACGTTTTACATGCTGCGCCTGACTGACAGAATAATTACACTCTGCACTTAAAACATCCCTTAAAACTAAAAAAACTCCACTCTTTATTTAGTTAGCGTAATTGAACGAAAAATTAAATTAATAGAGTTTATCACTAATTGATTGTTAGTAATACCTTTCAGTCAAAGTTAAATGAGTATTAATAATAATTTCTTACTAGTTATCAAACGTTAAATTCGTTATGGCGTCTCTAGAAATAAACTAAATTATAATATACTAATTATTAAATGAAATAAATTTTATTAGCATACATAGTTCTGCCTGAATTTTAAGTAGTAGCACAACTTCAGTTAATTAAACACATTTATGATTGTTAATCCTGCAAAATTAGCAATAGTAATCGCGTATTTCTTCATAAATTCATGCAACGTGCCACGGGATTACCTAAAACATCGTGTATTTTATAAGAAATTATTGCGGAAAGAAAAATGTTCAGCTCATTCAAAAAAAGGAAAGAAAAATACTGCTATAAAATATCTAAACAAGTAAGAGGATTTGTTAAAATAATTTATTAAAATTTTCTCGCTGAATAAAAAACTTGTTGGAGAATAAAAGCATCTCGTTACGAAAAAATTCGATGCCAACGAAAGAATATTTATATCAAGACCAGAAATTTCGTTATTTACCGCCGTATACAAATCCTTTAAACAAAAATAAAACCCAGTGAGCAATAAGAAACTAAATATATGTAACTCGCTTTGGCAAAGGCTTGTGAATCACAGAATGAGGGATCTAAAAGAAACTGCTTGAATGTTTACTTATTTCTTCTATTTGTGTTAAAAATGGAAATGTCTGGTAGTCTGGAAAGCTTTTTGTGATGTGTACAAAAACGTGAAAATAATGTATGAGAAACTTTTGTAGAAGATAATCCTCTTTAGATTTACGCGTGATGGCGAGATTTCTATTTTCATCTTACATTTTATATGCGGTGGTAAACATGAAATAGCAATCTGATTAACATTTTATTTCGCTGAAAAATTCTCTTTATAATAATTGTTTCTCGCGGAAATACTTTTTAGGGTAAATTGACATCAATTTTTAAACTAGTTAAAAGGGAACGGCGTAAACTATATTCTACTAAATAAATTTGGCATAGGATAATTTGTGAATTGTTTTTATTTAGTGATCATCTACATTTAATGCAAAGGGGGTGGCATTCAATCAATATTAATTACGTTATTATAAAAAAAAAATTAATGATCAGTGGCATAGCTAGGGATCAAAGGGTCTTTGTACAACAAATTTTCTTTCTTTTCACCAGGAAATTTTACTACATACTTAGTTTCCGCTCAAAATACAAAAATCTTTATTAATCTACCTACGACAAAACTATACCTATATAAACAAATAAACGGCGTACAACTTTTTTCATAAATAACGAATAACTAAAATATAAACTTCTTAAGCTATATTAAGCAGCAATATAAAATTAGAAACTCAAGTTGTCAAGGTGGTCGAAAAGAAATGAAAATTTACAGATCTTATTAGACCAACTTTGAGGATAATTTTTGGAGTACCTATTATTTATTTGGTAAAATAAAAATCTGTTTGCCTAAATTAACAATTAATTTTTTTGTAAAAATTATTAATAATACCACTTAGACTAGACGAAGTCTATGAAGTCGTTTTTGACTATACTAAATTCAATTTCGAGCTGTAGTGAATCAAAACAAACGTATGCGTAGATCACGCCCCTTGACCAATAAAAACGTAAGACTGCAGGTATTCCGCGAAATTATTGTTTACTCGCACTGCAGCTCGAAGTTGAATATAGTTTAGTAATTGCCTTTAGGTAGATTTTTTTATATTTCTCAACTTACTAAATAGCCTATCTACATTTTCCACAGTAACTGGCAAGAAGAAATGCCATGTAAACTTTGGAAAGGCCACTTTCGATAAACTCATATTTATTTATTATTATTTCACGAAAACAATGTATTAACATATCTTTTCAAGATTTCTTTACCATTTGCATGAAGTTGCTTGTCACATTTGGTTGAAGGAAGTGTTGAGTATTTTGGGGGAAGATTGTCGCAATCTTTAGCACTACACTGTCAGGTCTTTTCAGACGGCTTTTTGGTTTCAAAGAGTCGAAATAACTTTCTTCAATAAAGCAATGTGGGTTGGGTTGGGACCCAAGAACAAATTGCGTGAAGCCCGTACCATAGAATTCTATATTTGGTTCTGGAATACTAATTACCAACCCTTTGCAAAAAGGAAAATGAGCCCCAAGCTCAAGGGCTCTTCTGCAACGTACACAACTGCCTTCCCAGTTGCCTTTGGAATAGATACCGAGGGAAAAGATGATTGACTGTCCACATGATTTAATCGTATTTTTATAAAAGTGTTTGCAATTTCTTTGTTTAGTTGGCCCTTCACAACATTTACTCCCGTACTTCACGATTTTCGAGAACTTTATTGCATTTTTTAACATTTCTTTAGTTGTTTTGGTTTTCTATGTTATAATTTTTGTAAAATTAACATAAAAAGTCAGTTGCTTTACAAAAAAAAGCTAAGCCGTGTTTTTATTGATAGTAATTCAGTGGGTGAATATGTTTGAGTTAAACGATGGTATTATACTTGAACAAAACAAGTTTTCTTTAGGAATTTAATTTCCATCTGCAAAACAATATCGGAAGACAATATTTCGATCGATCTTGCATTGATCAATTTCAATAGGATTTTTTATGCAACGCAATATTCAACGACACTAGTTATAAGGAGAGCTGTTTATGCAGAACATTGTAGAAAATCTCAACAGCGAATCGAAACCAGTTCCATAAAAGTCTTTTTGTGCAGCGGGACGCGAAGTGGTCATTTCGCGTACGCAATACAGGACGCGAAATCCGATTTCGCGGCCTTACCCTTAGTAACGGCCGCGAAATACCCTTACCCTTAGTAACGGCCGTTAAACTAAACGTCACTTATTTGACACATGAGAGTTGACATAACAGATAATATGAAAATGCCAGTTTTATTATGTATTTTTTACAGCTGCACAAAAACTGTTGTGTATACTTCGGCCGCGAAATTCTTTAGCGCCCTCGAGATTGTCTTGCCTCGGCCGCAAGCGGCCTCGGCGACAATTTTTCTCTCGGTACGCTAAAATGGAATTTCGCGGCCTTAGCATACAAATAACTATTATAGCCCGTGGGTGTCTTTATAGGCCGCCGGTCTATAATGAAACGTCAAAAATTGATAAACAGTTTAACAGTCTTATAAAGAAATTTTTTAAATTAAAATCGAATGTATGCTCTTTATTAGAACTCTATTTAGGGTAATTTGTATTAACAACACAGTTAACACAATTATTTATGTGAATATTCCTAGGCGTAAATGCTTCAACCATTTGACAGTTGTCAGTAAAAAATTAAAATAACTGAGCAACTAACTACTCGATGTGGGTAGAAAATTAATTTATTCCTTTTATTTCAGTTTTAAAATCTTCGATCGTGCATAAAATTTTGTATGTACCACTAGCGTAACTTGCTTTTATGGCCTTCGACGTGTCTTTAGCCCTCGACTAGCGTCTCGGGCTCAAAATCACGTCTCAAGCCATAGAAGCATCTTTACGCCCTTGGTACATAAATAACTATTAAGTCGTTTATCTGTCTAGACAAATATTCATAACTGCCACACACCTAAATGGCCTTTGTGATTATGTTCCCATACAATGGCCGGTGATTCAGAAGTCATCAGATTTTGAAAGAAATCTACAGTATTGTATATGGTGCAAAATAATTTGAACATAGCGACATTTTAGATATAATAGGAATTCTAGGAAGTCGCGGTCGTGGCTCAGTTGGTTCAGCGTGCGGATGACCACTGAGATGGTTTGGGTTTGATTCCCAGGGTCACACATACACTGAAAACATCCGACCGCTTTCCTCAAAAGGCAATGGCAAACACCCGAGGTATTTCTGCCTAGTAAGTCCTCTCGGGAGTAGAATTGCAAGCACTTCCGTGGTTCGGAGCCCATGTTAAGCTGTAGGTTTCCTATGTCTGTAGCCTACTTGACACGCGCACCGCAGACATATGGAGAGAAGATCGGCAACGCCCTGTAAAGGGCACGCCACTTCTAGAAGAAGGAATTCTACACTGAGGTGGAAATGAAGGGCCAAAGGTGTTAAATAGGAAAAATAGATACAGGAAGAAAAGATATCATCAATTAAAAACTGTCAAGAAATGCTGAAAAGAATAGAAATATTTCTTGAAGGAACCATAAAGATTGTACACTATAAAATCCGGGCAGATGCATTTGATTATAACATTGTCAAAAATAAAACAAAAATTTTTAAATTTGCTTTACTGTAATAGGATGTCGTGGTTTATGGTTAATAAATAAATAATTATATTTTATCAAAAGTTTGTATTAACACGACTAATTGAATACACAATTTAAGAATCTTTACGAGTTCGTTAAATGGACGTCAAACTGCTATGTTTATATTTACAAAAATTGAATTTAGCCTCCTCGAAATCTCGAATGTTTTGGGTGCAAGCATTCGAGTAGGCTGCTTGTGCAATGCTTGCTTGCATGATCCGCCACAAGGATTTGATTCTGTAAACGATTCTAGTCTCATGAAGTTCAAACAAAATGTCATCGAATCAAGAGCAACTTAGAGGTGAATTGTATACACTCACATAGCAAATCCCAGTTTATTCACTAGAAAAATATCAAAATTGTTAAAAATTTCCAAATCAACTGTTGCCAACATCTACCACTAACTACCAAAAGAAGATAAAGAAGTGGGACCAATCCCGAACCTATGTATCCAGAGACTGAAACTAAAGGGTTCGCAAAGAAGGTGAATATGTCAACTTCCAATATACAAACAGTGACAAAAAAGATCTGAGTTGAAAACAAACACGAAAACTTTACCCTCTAATTTCAACGAAATACAATTGCATAGCGATGGATGATTAAGCATACGTGGTTGCGAACTCTAAACAATTGCTTAGAATGGAGTATTATACAGGAAAAGATAAGAAAGCTGTTCTAGAACAATTTAAGAAAACAATGAAGTCCAAATTCTTGGTTTGGCAGGTAATTTGGACGTGTGACAGAAGAAGTTCTAGTTTCATTTCTACAAATACCATCAATTTAGAAATTTACCTTGAAGAATGCCTTCAAGAAAGCTTATTGCCATTCTTGAAGAATCGCGATGAACCTCCAGTCTTTTGGCTGGATCTTGCAGCGTGTCACTTTTCTAAACCGATCGTGGAAGGGTACAATAACAATGGGGTAATAATTCTCCCATAATATGATACCAATCCGGCCAATTGTCCTGCGCTGTGCCCAGTGAAAACATGTTCCACTGTGGTAACAAAAAATGTCATGGTAACCTTTTTTGTTATTATAGTTACGAGATCAACATTGTACAATGTTATACATGGTCGTGATAACATAATAAGTGGTGCATTTATTCACATAAGTTGGGTAACATAAGTTAATTAACGCGGAGGAGAATGGTTCCTCGAACTGCATCTGTTATTCGCTATCTTCAATGTTGTCATCTGAGTTGAATGGGAGATCTTGAGGAAGTTTTCTTTTGAGACCTATATGGATGTCCTTACGACCAAGTTGTTGGAGAATGTCGCTGTCGATACTGTGGAGAGAAATTTTTGTTGTTGTTTTCTTAATAAACTGCTATATCGTGTCGATACCAAGTTCCCTGTGTATTTGTTGGTTGCGCACAAACCATGACGCGTTGACAGCCATTCGAAGAACTTTATTTTGGAAGACTTGGAATTTCTTAATATTAATTTTGAAAGTTGTGCTCCATACTGGGCAGGCGTAGGTTAGAACTGACCGAAGAAGTAATGTATGGAGCAGAAATGTACAAACGCGATGTAGTGGTGTGTACCTGTTAATTAGCGGATACAGTTAATTCAGTCTTGCGTAGCCTAGGTTCAATTTGCTGTTAATATGAGAACTTAGGTGTGTGTTATAGATATCTAATAGATTCGGTACGCGATGCCCACATAATTTCGTGTCCAGAATCGTAATGTTTCGGTGGTTGGGAATACGTTTTAATGTATTTTCGTTGCACATTTGATTGAATTTACAGTTATCCACTTAGACTATTAGTTGCTGATTGAAGATGGTTGATTGAGGTGTGAAGATCTTGTTGCGTGATTACGACGATGTCATTTGCGAATAGTGCAACTTCACTCATGTGTGGGATAGGAATGTCATGAATATGTTGAACAGTGTCGGTCCAAGAACACTTCCTTGAGGAACTCCGACGTATATATGTTTTGTTGGTGATACGGTGGCATTGATGCGAACTGCAAATGTTCTATTTTTAAGAAACGAAAACAATATCGCCACTAGCTAGTGGGGTAGAGAGCTGCGCAGTAATTTATATTTTAACCCTTCTGTCCAAACCTTGTCAAAAGCTTGGGTGATATACAGGAAGGCAGCTGTAGTAAAATGCTTCTTTTCGTATCCCTATTCCACAATCTCTACAAGTCTTTGCAACTGTTGTACGCTTGAATGCCCTTGTCTGAAAGCAAATTAAACTGCAGGAATTATTCTAAGGTCTTGTAATGATGCGCTGATTCGATTGAATATTATTCGTTCAAATATTTTGATAACGTTGTTAGCAGGCTTATAGGACGGTAGCTGCTACAATCGCTTTTGTTTCTTCCTCGCTTATGATACATCACAATATGTGCAAATTTCCATTTTTTTTTTTTTTTTTGGAAAATAGCTAGTTCTCAGACAAGAATTATAGATTATTTCTAAATAAGCAAGTGCTTTCTTGGTGAGATATTTGAGTACGGTATTGGATATTTGATCGTGACCGGGTGTCCTTTTCAGAGGTAGACTTTTATGCAACTTTCTGGTTCTTTTGGTGTTGTGGGACTGTTGAAATCGTCTATGATCGGTAGATGTGCTTCATTGTACATATTTACTATACGGGAGAGAGATCTATTATTATCTGGAATTGTTGGTGTGAAAGTTGTCTGAAGGTTTTCTGCGAAGAGATTGCATTTTTCCTCGTCAGAGCTGTAGAAAGCGTTGTCTGCAACTAATGTTGGAATAATTTCTGTTTGCAGAGATAAATTCTTTATGGCTTTCCATAGTTCAGCACTGGTAGGTAAGATATCTAAAAAGGAAGGGGGGAACATAGCCGAGTAAAAAAATTTTACCAGAACAGGAACAAAAATGAAAATGGCGCCTTGAGTAGGGTATAATGTCTATAATGTATACGTAAGAAAAAATGTTATTAATAAAAAATAGGTATACTAATAATTTAAATTTTATGAGAAGTCTTCTGCGCGGATTTTATCGTGTACAATTTTACTCATTAATATGTCGGAACTAATGCCTAATTTACGCGATAAAAAAGCATAATTAAAGATACATCTTACCAAATCACTTCTAACTACAAAACTAAAATTGCTTTAAAGTAGCTGAACGGTTTTATACTTTTTTTGCTTAAAAATATAAAAAAGTATAAAATATGTAACTGGCCACAACAAAGTTCAGCAAATAGTGGAAGAATAACAAAGCAACAAGATGGAGTGGCTATAAAGATGGTCAAAATGGGCAGACACAACGTCACTTCACCCTCGCCTCGGCTTAAGTTGGTTTCCTATGGCATAGAAAGATGCCAAAGTAATAAGCAGGAAAGAAAATAACAAAATATAGAGAACTGCAGACCTATACCACTGCTATCTCATTTCATCAAACTAATGGCAAGAATTATAGCTAACAAAGTAAAAGAAAACTATGCCGATAGGATGTTTTAACCGTCTTTAGATTTCTTCAAAAACAAAACAGTTTCTTGAAGTTTTCAAAATGACCAAATTTTGAATTTTGATCTATAACTAGAAAATAACAAAAAAAAGCTGAATTTTATAATTTAAGGCCACCCTATATTGCCAAAACCGTTTAATAATACAGGATATTTTGCAGGTACATGGCCGGAACCGATACGCATATCAATATTCGGGGTGGCCCGTAAGTAATGGGAGCCAAACCAACATTAGATTCGCAGGGCCAAAATTTATCTAGGATTACTAAAAAATTAATATAAAAAAAGATACAGGGTGTTAAAGTCAAAATTTTAATTTTATCTTTCTTCTGTAATTTCAAAAAGTTTAGAAATAATCAGAGAATTGGAGAATGTAAGTTTTTTTTGGGATGAGAAACAATAATCCTCTTCGATTTTCACTTGGCTCCTAAAAGAACGTTATGCGTTAATATTGAGATTGAGAGCGAGAAATATTCTAAACCACGTGACAAAGATTTTTTAATATGGTTATCTGGTATTGGCAGCCCCGAATTGCTGCGCTTTCGTGTTGTCATTTTTCGCACAATTATTTAGGAAATAATTCTTCTCAGAGTTAAATTTATATTTATGAACTGTAGCTTAGGTAAATTTATAAATTAAGGCGATATGATAAGAACTGAACTTGAAAGATAAGAGGGTAACTCATGTCTACATTAGAACAAAGTGCATTTATTGTGATGGCTCATTTTTTTTTATGTACACAAAATCCAGATGGTTCCTGAACCTATAGTTGTAATCTGCATTTAACAGTTTAATATAGGTTTCGCAGATGCAAATATATATTAAGAAGCGTTTATGAACCGCAAGACCTATATCCTAGAACACGAAGCAAACCTCCTCGATGAGAAAAGTATATTAATTGAAGAACCCCATGATCATACTCAAACATGAATAAACCAAAATCCAAAGAAATCAGTTAGGAAACTATCTTTACTTGTAAAATTTTTAAATATTTTTAAAACATCGCCTAAGTTGCAAGTTGTAACCAATACGATTAGTAAAACATGTATCAAATATTACATCTTTTAGTCCGGATAATAAAACTTGATTTTGCACCAATGGTAATGTGGGAATTATAGCAGACGACCGATGTTCAGGCGCGGGTCCGGCGTGCATCCGGTGAGTCAGTAGTAAGACGGGTGCGCGACAAGAGCGACAACGGCAGACGTCTGAGACAGTTTGAAAAGTAATTTAATTAAAATAAAGAAGTTGTACAAAGACTCTGTTTAGCTTTCCTAGAATCCCACAGTACGTTTTTGAATGAGTTTTAAAGAGCCTCTTATTTTGTTAAACATAGAATGCGCTATCTGGAGAATAATTTGTTATTGGAAATTGTCTATGAATTCTTTAACACACATGTTTACCGACAACACCGACTTACATCAACAAAACTGCCTTTCTACCGAGGTTCACTATTTTCAGAAAGATTACAAATTTATCCTTAAAAATTACGAACATTCAGCAGCGCAATTTTCTCAAGTTTTTTGTTTGGATGTAAAAATTTGACTTGATTTACGTTTTTCCTCTTTTCTGATAATGAAAATACAATTTGTCCATGTAAGAAAGAAAAAGTCGTTTACATAGGATTTTTATTCGTTTCCAACTAGTTAAAAGGGCATCGCTGTGGTTTAATTTCAAAAATAAAGCAGTACATTATTCACGAAATTACATCTTAGTATATGTATATGAGCGACTTGGTTAACAACACAATAATAGCAATGAGTGCAGTTGTAGGCCCTGAAATGTTTCAGGACCCAGGCAAAATAGAATTCCCGTTTTACGACGTCAAGCCGGCGTTTTAGCACGTCGTTCTCGCTCTAGTTATTAAAATCCCTTATAGTTCCGCTCTTATCAAACGTTATACCATCTTAAAATGCTTATAAATTAAATTTTAAAAATTCATTTCGCGTGAAATGATGTTTTAATCGGGAGTTTCACAGATGTGTGTGGTTGGTGGAACGGCATGCAGAATGGTTTGGCAGGATTACACGCGCCATTAAATCCTGCCCATCGTAAAATTAAATTATTTCTACGATTCCTGGCTGTCAAGTGACGAGGTTATATCTTATGCCTCGCTACCTCACGATCTGGCCATACCATCGTGTTCTTGTTTTAAGGACCTCGTACACAAAGAAAATATTAGGAAAGGATGTTATAAATTTTCCGCTTCATTGATTTTATCCATTTCGCTCTGACATTTTTATGATTTTCATCAAGGTAATAAAAAGCTTACAGGTACTGTTGTAACGCCCTGTCCAGTTTTCTCATTTAATGTTGTATTGTTCACATAAGCATTATGATTTTTTAACGTAACACATAATAAGATAATAAGGTATCCTAAAATAACTGCGAAATATCAGTAACAAAATTATTATACATACATTGCATATTTAGCAGTTTTATCAGTGCCATCCGTAGGCTCATGTTAAATCTTCCTCATGAAATATGCAGAACGTATTGACCTGTAGATTAATATATGAATAAAATTGTTGTTAAAGAGAAAAGTACAGCTTTTAAAATATTTAATTATGCGAAATTTACGAACAGCTATTTTCAACGGAGGAATTTGTAAATGAGAAAATAATGAGCGTTACACTACTCAATAAACTAGATACTAGATTATGCTTTTGAATGAAGCCAAACATTTGATAAATCAATAGTATATGCATAATTCAGGAAATATAATCTGTTTTAATTTCTATAAGCAGCCACAACTAAAATTCCACAAAATAAATAAGTAAACCGATACTATCTCAATTAATAGAATTATTATAATTGGTAAGGTTAATTTACACACATTACTACCACCAAAATTATATAGAATTACATATACATGTTTAGTGTTACTTGATTGCTTAAAAAAGAAAATTTAATTTGAACTTGAATAATAAGTTGAATAAATATTGTGTTGTTGTGTGAAGTTTCGTGATGAATCTCAGGGTAAGTATGTGTGTGGTTACACGAAATATAATTAACACAATGAAAATTAAAATCACAAATCTCATGTAAAATTAAATTACACAAATAAAGTTTAAAATTGAATACACTACTACCGTTACTGAATAAAATTTATTATTTAAAATTAAAATGAATTAATTAAAAAAATAAAATAAATTGATATTTATGTGGATGCTACAAGTTTTAAATTTTGAAATTACACATAAATTGATAATAAACACTCAAATATTCAGTAACTTGAAATTCAGACTTTATTATTATTCTTAACAATTATGTTTTGAAAACTATTACAAAATTAATTGACTAATGATTAAAATTAAACTTAACTCAAATCTTTTCACGGCGAATTCTCCCCCTTCCAAACCATGCCACTGCGCAGAAGATCCTTTTTCATCAAATGTAGTTTGCTTCGTTAATAATGGACACATCGTTCTTGAAAGTTTCGGTACAAAATATTACTGCACTTGCGAGTAAGTAAATGTTTATAATTTATCACTGTTATTAGAATAAACTTCGTTGATGGTTTCGTATACTTTTAAACACTTTTATTAATTGTTATAACTTCCCTTTCAGATTGTAACCTTGGATATCACCAGACAAAATAAAAACAAATAGATTCCAAATTAATATTCACTTTGACATTTAATTAAAATTTATTAACTTTTCATTTATTATTTAATTACTTTTTTCTAACACTAATATCTTATACTGTTTCTATGGTGCATAAGAGCTCACTTGTTATGTTTCCTTTAAAATACGCTTTCTCTATAAAATACGTCGTCAATGACAACGTATTTTATAGGCCTTTAAATACGTCGTTGCTTAGCAATCTTCGCATTTTGTGTATTATGACGCGTCTCAAATAATAATTTATTAAAATTTCTAATTATATATTAGTGAAAGAAAATGTCTGATATTAGTGTTAGAAAAAATCTTGAAGACAACTCGTGTTTTATAGTTTAAAAATCTCGGTCTATCATATCCTCGGCTCACTTCGTTCGCTCGGATATAAACTACGACCTTAATTTTTAAACGTTCTATAAAACACTTGTTGTCTTAATAGCTATAAATAATTAATTCTTTTACTTTTAAATTCAATTATCAAATTACGTTTGTCTTATTATTTTTCTATTCGTCAAAAACAAAAGCTCGTTTTAAATCGATTAAATTCATAACCTCACTTTTACTAACCTCAATTTTTTTTCTTCTAGAACAAATTAACTCTTTTGGTTCACATTAGCGATTTTTAAATTTTATTAGGTGAACCAGAAAACACGTCTGCCTTCAACACAATCTATTTTGTTGCTGAATTCTTGTAAATAAACAATTGCTTGGCCAATACCGAGGCTTGGCTTTTGAAGATTCAATCAATTTAAAATACATTTTTAAACGCATTAAATCTTAAATCTACCTAAATCTAATTCAATTTACATATTTACACATGAAATTCCCTTCAAACTAATATCTAATTAATAATTATTTGTGCTCATTTAAAATTCATATTTTTGTTCATATTGACTCTAAAAATATCAAATTTACTTATTTGGAAATTTATTCTTGAGTTTAATTTAATTTATCAGAAAATGTTCCCTATTTTCTACTTAACACTTTATCTAAATAACCTTTTACTCAAAACCGCAAACATTTATCTTAAAACTACTCTTAAAACTTTATATTACAAATGAACTTAGTTTTCTGATTATTTACACAATACCTATAGTTTTACACCCTTCAATAAATTCATAGCTTATAAGCTTGGTTAAGTTTTAATCACACTTTGACTCCGGTCACACTTCTTTAATATTCACAATTTCAATAAATAGAATTTTATAACATAATCTTCAAATTACCAAAATTCATTTACTTTTTAATACATAATTTATAACTCACTCTGATATTCTAGCCTGGAAATTGAAAAATATAACAACAAAGAAATCAACATCTTACAACTTAACAAATCAGAATAAAGAAGACATCGGCATATCAAAACTACGCCTTTACGAAGAAAACTTTCAGATGCAATTTTCCACTCATTTCAAGGATCAGCCAACTTTACAGGATTTCAAATATTTAAAAATTGTTTATAAAATTTACTTTTAATCTAGTTTCTTATCAAATTGATAGAAATATTGTATTTCGTATAAGCATAAATTAATATTGTATAATCGGAATGTCAGTTTTTTATGTAATATTGTGTCATGTGTGTGAACAAGTGTTGTGTAAATGTTAAATGTGTGTAAATATCACAACAGCGTATACAGGGTGTCCGCAAAAAGGAGGTCAATCCGTTAACCACATATTCCTTGAGCAAAAATAATATGACTTTTATAATGCCATTTTTGATTTTAGATCCACACGTGCGATGTACAGGGCGTCAAAGTTTGAAATTTAAAACTGATTATTTTTAATAAATGAAGTAATTAATAAGCTATCAACTTCAAATTTGGTTCAGAGCTTCAACATAAATAGTCACATCTTTTGAGAAAATCAAAACGAAAACAACTGTCAAATAATCAAAATACGGGGGGTGCAGTACCCACTGACCTCCCCTGTTTTTTAGTACCTACGCCAAGCTATTTTTTTTGAGATAATCATGCATTTTGGATTATTTTTTGTCTCTTATCAAATTTTGATAAAATCATTCGTTTTAGAGAGAACTTGAAAAGTACTGGTCCTTGATACGCGGTTTACGGCAATCTCATACGTATCTAATACTTGAATAAAAAAATTTTAAAAAAAATGGCAGTATAAAAGTCATATTATTTTTTCTCAAGGCACATATTCCTTGAGAAAAAATAATATGACTTTTATAATGCCATTTTTTTTTAAATTTTTTTATTCTAGTATTAGATACGTATGAGATTGCCGTAAACCGCGTATCAAGGACCAGTACTTTTCAAGTTCTCTCTAAAACGAACGATTTTATCAAAATTCGATAAGAGACAAAAAATAATCCAAAATGCATGATTATCTCAAAAAAAATAGCTTGGAAGTCACTGGCGTAGGTACTAAAAAACAGGGGAGGTCAGTGGGTACTGCACCCCCCGTATTTTGATTATTTGACCGTTGTTTTCGTTTTGCTTTTATCAAAAGATGTGACTATTTATGTTGAAGCTCTGTACCAAATTTGAAATTGATAGCTTATTAAATACTTCATTTATTAAAAATAATCAGTTTTAAATTTCAAACTTTGACGCCCTGTACATCGCACGTGTGGATCTAAAATCAAAAATGGCATTATAAAAGTCATATTATTTTTGCTCAAGGAACATGTGGTTAACGGATTGACCTCCTTTTTGCGGACACCCTGTATGTAAAAATATGAGTTTGTCGTTAAAAATTGTAACATTACATGCAGGATGCAGGTTTCAATAATAATAATTTCAACGCAGGCATAATTTTTGTAAAATATAGTGCCAAAGCATATTGAATTATTTATGATTATAAATAATGCAAGAGCTGCCTTAATTTACACACTGGATGTGCAGAGCTTTTGTACTGACTGTACCTATTTATGCAATACGAAAATAACAAAAAATAATCAATTTATGACTACAAGTTATTAGTTAGCGTATTCCAAATGCCGAAGGTGACTTTTTTTACATCAAACTTATTGTGTTTCAGCTCAACTTTAAGAAGGAACTTAACCTGCCGTATGCAGTATTATAGCGTTCTGTTCTTGAAATGTAAAAAACTATAAAAATTTGTAATACCTGCTACTACTTGGCTACTACACCACGGCAGGGTGAGTTACTACTAAATATTTGCAACTGCCAAGAAAGTAAAGTACTGTACTGAGTGATCATAAATGATTGACAGTGCCGCTTCCTACAAAAGTGTGCGGTCTTAATTTGAGCGAGTCATTTAAAATGAGATCTAATCAGATACAACTCATAATTGAGGTATTAACTTAATTAACTGTCTAATATACTAAAATAACACAGATTAAAATTAATTATATTATAAAAATTTACTTATTGTTACAGCATGTCCAAAGTGCTCTCCATTATTTTAAAAACATAACGGCACGCGACGTTTCAAAGAATTAAAAACGTGTTGGAGCTGCTGTGAGTAATGCCATTAATAGCTGTTATAATCCTTTCCAGTGACGTTGAATCTGACGAACGCTGAGAAAAAAGGTTTTGCTAATGACTTTGTCTTCGGAATACTTCTGAAGGTATTCTAAAGTTTCACATGCTGTGAGGACTGTTGTCCCATCCTGCTGAAAATTCATACCTACATAATCATTATAATCTCGTATACCCGTAGGTGTCGAGAAACCTTTTTCCGATTAGTCATCATAGAGTTTCTGAATAAACTGATCCAATATTTGTTCTTTACAATGATTGGCATTTATAACGTTGTTAAAAAATATCTGCTTAATTATTCTTGGTCCGGGCAGTGCCAACCAAACACTAACATTGACAGAGAATAAAGAATCCACCAGAAAAACGTGTAGATTCTGTAGATTGACCATGTGCGGTGGTTTAATATAATCATTTAAATAGCACCAGGCTTCATTGGAAACGCACATCAAGTTAAACAATAGTATATTACATTACAAGTCATGAAAGTGAAACTTTGCAGAAGAGGAGGCTTATTGAAGAGTACGAGGACGCGTAGCGTCCGAGTATCTCTTTAAAGCCTCCGAGTCAAGCAGAGACACTTTCATGACCAGTGATGTATTATATTTTTTCTGAAATCGTTTTTCTAAAAACTAAAAATAGATTTAAACTGAAAAAATATATCAACATCAGAGTCGTATGAGAAGTTGATATCCATGACAATGAATTGTCAACAAATTTTTTAAGCGTCACAATTTGTGTTGTAAACAGTTGTAAAGTGCTTTATAATATGGAAAACACTCTTCCCACTGGAATAATTGAAGAAGCTGCTGCTGCAGTGGAAGAATTGCTTCCGGATAAGTCCAAAGAAAGATATGAGAAACAATATGCAAAGTTCAAAAGCTGGTGTAATAACAAAAAAGTTAATCAAGTTACGGAAGAAGTGATGCTGGCTTTTTTTGCTGGAGAAAGTAAAATTTACAAGTCTTCAAGCCTCTGGAGTATTTATTCAATGCTTAGAGCCGTGCTGTTAATTAAAGAAAACATCAATATCGCAAATTATTTAAAGTTAAAATCATATCTGAAAAGAAAATCGGTAGGATATGAAGCAAAAAAGTCCCGAGTATTTTCAAGAAATGAGATAAACGAGTTTCTTCGAAAAGCTCCCGATCACGACTTCCTATTGTTAAAAGTAAGTAGTTTTAATAAATAAATTATAAAATAATCTAAATTGGCGGCTTATATTTTCAGGTTGTATTAATTTTTGGACTAGCCGGAGCATGCCGTTGCGATGAGTTGACGAAGATGACTCTAGATGACATTGAAGACAAGAATGATACTCTCATTGTGAACATTCCAGATTCGAAAACTCACAAACGAAGACGATTTTTAATTTTGGACGATGTTGGCGAACCCGGAAATATGAAAATACCTAGCACTTCGCCCTGCTCATACACCACACCGGCGTTTATTTGTTTCATATAGACAAGGTAAATGCAGTATTCAGGCTGTAGGAATTCATACCTTCGGAAAGATACCTGCTAAAATAGCTGGTTTTCTTCATTTACAAAATGCAGCGGAATATACGGGCCATGCCTTGAGGAGAACATCAGCAACTTTGTTGATTGATGGTGGAAGTGGCATAGAAGACCTTAAAAGACACGGCGGATGGTCTTCTACAGGAGTAGCGGAGGGCTATGTAGCCGAATCATTAGAAAATAAAAGAAAAATTGCCAAAAAGATACAGCAAGGTCAAGGTGCATTCACGGAAAATAGCGCGAGTGAAATTCCTTCAACAAGTGCATTTGATCAGACTGCTGTAGCTGACAATGTTAATATTCCTAACATGGATGTCAACGAAAAAGTAGTGTTGTCAAACATAGCTAACGCAACAGAAAACAGAAATAATAATGCTTTGAATTATATACCTGGAATAAACTTTTCTAATGTGCATAATACTAGTGTCGGCAGCATTAACATTAATTTTCATTTTAATAGTTCTAATACCAATTAATAATTTGTTGTATTTCATTGTTAGTGTTTTTAATTATATTAAATAAACGTTTCATAAGATAAGTGACGATTTCTAATTCAATTGCAGTCTAAAAATGACAGATGAGTCTTGTAAAGTGACAGATGAGTCTTGTAAAAATCATGAAAGTGACTAGTCTTGTAAAGTGACACTTTCATGACCAACTTGAGTTCTGTCATGACAAGCTTTCTTGACGATTTCAGAAAAAGAATCGTTATTTAAATTATTCTGAAACTATGTACAATATTGAATTAGTTTTGCAAAATCCAATGAAAATAGTTTTTTCACTGTGGTTATCTTATCAGGTTAAAAATGAAGGTTTTTTAAAGCTCTCTAACATGAATCGTTCGACAAACCTGATAACAAACTGTTAATGAAGAAATTTTGACCGATATTTTAAAATATGATTTATTAGGGCTTGCATCCATTCGATCACGAATATTCTTAACAACTTCTTAAGTAAGAGCAGGTCGTGCGAGACGGGAAACATGTCGGGCCAAAGCATCGAACACCAAATTTGGAAATGATCTTGTTGGGCACAAGAGGTCGTATGTAGAGTATGTCCATTCTTTATTAACTCCGTACTCACTGCTTAGATGACAGGCTTCCAATAAAAATCGGACATGCTCGGCTACCAATGCCTTTTCTTACAATTTTTAATTTAATAAATTACTACATTTTATAACTTTATTTAAAGAATGCAGTTAATTGCTTTGACAAAAGGCAGGCTTTTTTCTAAGAATGTTGGAAATAAACACAAAAATCGTGGAAAATTTTCAAACGTTAAAAAACAGATAACAAACAATTCGTATCCAAGATCTTTTGTTACAGCGTTTATAGTTTTGACAAAATTTGTATGTTACAACAAATGACCGGTTTTTTTACTTCAGTCACTTTCGAGTATAATCACTTTGTGTTCGTTATCAATTCACTTTTGGTATGATAGCATTAATTATTGTTTTTGATTGTTTGTGAGACTGCTTGTCACTTAATGTTTGAAATACAGTTATTTTCTAAATATTAATATTACTTAAATCAACTAAAATATCACAGATGTCACCTTGGCCAAAAACTAAACTGGAGCACACATATCAAACCCAAAAGCAATATAATTAATTCTTAAAATTACGCAAACGAATTGCCTGATTAAAAATCTAACGCGACATGGCAAACGCCCCATGGTATGTCCGAAATGATATTCTCCACAATGATTAGCACATATATTACGTAACTGAAGAAGTCAACAAATCGCAAGTGTAGTAGTAGACCAACTTACCACCAAACCAGTAGTCCGAAGGTTGAAACGTCAATGGCCAGATGATTTTGTTTGGAACTACTTCTGGGGTGTCAGCAATGGCTCAACCCCTCTCAAGTCAATTTACTTTTCTCATATTTGCTTATAGTCCAGTAAAAATAGCATTTTGCTATCCAAAAATTAGAGGACAGCTGGAAACTTTTTCAATCGATATAGCATACCTCTAATATGGAGACACTGAGTTTGTTCCAATTTTTAACTGGAGCTTCGACCACCAGGTCGAAGAAACCGCGACATTTTCGCTATTTTTTCAGTGTTTCGCGTAAAACTCAAAAACAAAGCATTGTATTGAGAAAGTTGTTATTTAATAAAATGTAGATCATTAAATTATGCGTCGAATGAGTACATCACTCGGTTGAATATTACACTTGAAATAGTTCGCCAAATATCAAGTATATTTTTTTCATTTTTCGCAGAAAATGCAATTTGTCGTTTGCCACTGGTGATATCTTCAAAACGACCGATTTTATACCAAAATATGATAGAACGAAGTTGTAGATAATTTAATTCTCTTTCAAATTAAATCGGTTAAGTCTCATTGTAGATACGCGCATTTCTCCGTTTACCTCGTGTTCATAGCTTTTCTATTGCGAATTTTAGTATACTTTATAGCAGAAAGACGAAACAAAAATCAACAAAAATAACTTAAAAATCAGAAAGCAAGTGATTAGCAAGACCAAGATTCCTGCAGAAGCACAAAACACAGGGGGAACCGCGGCTTGCACCCCTTACTGTGAATTGAAAAGTGACAGCCGGTGAGTTGAAGGCCAAAATTAGAGGAACCCAAGATTAGATTAGGGTCTAGAGTAATTGATTGAAAGAATGTCAACGTAAAATACGAAAACACATTATAAAATATAGGGATCGTGAAAAATTGAATCCAAAATATGAAGTAGATACATATTAAAAAGTCTAGTTTAACGGTCCAAGCAGTGAATTATTAAAGCTTTTACCGGAAAATGGAGGACATTAATAATTATATAAAAAATCAAAGCTAACAAATAATACAATCACCTAATACAACTAATTCATTGCCCATTCCTAACACACCCAAAATTTCGATCTTTTCGTTTTACTCCTCCCATCAACTTCCTCTGTACACTTGACCTTTGTTGCTTATTTCCATTTCATACTTGAAGTCCTCGGTAGAAGAAGCTTTCAATTGGGCGCAGTTGGGAACAATTGGAAGGATTTCCTTTTTTTTGGACAAATTCACTGATATTTTCGTTATAACCAGTTGACAACGTGTGCAGTATAGTGACAGCTTGCCCGATCTGGCCAAAATTAATAGTACAGAGCAGTTCTGAGACTGTAAATTTTATCTGATATTTTAAATTCTATCTTTGATGAGAATTACGTTCATAACGAGATTTTTGACAGCGTTTGACTCTGGGGTCAGTAGTTATTGCCAGAAGCATCACTAGTTTTTTTGAACAACCACTCTATCCCAAGTCCCAAGTGGACTGATATTTAGGTACAGAGGTTCGAATGCTGTATACGCAGTTCAAAAAATTCTTCACAATATTTCGAACTTGAAATCTAGAGGGTTGGTAAGATTTGTATCACTATAAGTCCACCATTTTCGGTAACAGGCTTCGCACGGATTTAAGGTGCCATCACTTAAGGATGTTAGCAAAATAAGAATAGCCGTTTATGGTACTCGTCCCTTTAGCATTGACCTCCAGGTAATCTCCCGACAACCAACGAAAGGTTCAGGAGAAGGGAAAGCGGAGTCCTGAAAGGGGAGGGTAATAAGTTTCCTTAGGTTCAAATAACAGTGGTTCGCAAGTTAAAAATCTATTAAATAGAGGGTACTACAGCTCTGGTGGCCAGTTGGAGACGACTAAGATGCCCTTTATCGTTTAAATGTTTTGGTAAAACTAGAAATTAAACAACAAAGGGGTGCATAAAGAAAAAGGAAAGGAGTTCCACTTTATTGTAAACGTATCTATGTGACTAGACTCTGTATCGGGACCCCAAGAAGCATAGATATCGCATTCAGTATTTACTTAGTTTGGAAGGGAATAAGTCAGTATTTGGTTTTCCAAATTTTTTACAAATTTTATCGTTTAATTCATATTCTGTCTCGACTGATAACGATGTAGATTTCCTATCAGCATACAAATTTTCTTTGGATGTTGAATACTTCCTTTTTTATTAATGCAAGCTATAGCTGTCTTATTGTCAATCCTTAATAAGATATCACAGTTCCTTAGAAGTTTTGAGAAGAATTGGGGTGCGTAAAAGGCTGTTAGTATTTCTGAACGATTTATGCGGTATTTTTTTATTTTTTTTTACATTGGGACCACCAGAATCCATGAGTTGAATTTCCTCTACAGAATGCCCTCCTCCCTGACTTAAGAGCGTCTGTGAATATCTCTAAGAGGAAGTATTGGCTTCTATTGATCTTTGGGGAAGACGATTTTATATTTGCTATCCACCATGCGATATCAGTTTTGATGTGATAGTAAGTAGTTTAAAAATATGATTATAACTTTTGTAGTTCTTTAGAGCTACGAATTTTCTCTACCGAGACTTTTTAAGTGTAGCCAGCTGCCAGCCATAATCTACTGTACGAGAAGCTGCTACCAATTTTCCAATTAGTTTTGCCAAATACTGGGTAGTACAATAAATTTTAGTTTGAAAGAACAAGTTGTTTATTGTAGATACACTCTTTTTCTCAGAAGACAAACGCCTGATCATATTTCTAGTGTTATAAGTAAAACCTAAAAAGGTTAAGTCCTGTGATGGACTTAAGAAACTCTTTTTAATGTCTATTCTTTCTTTCTTTCCCTTTTACCCCCTTATACCGTTACAGTGTTGAGAGGGAGGGATACACCGAGCTGCAAAGCGGTCACCCGTCTAAGTTTTGGTCCAGCAGGCTCTTGCTTAACTTTGTATATTTCATAATTACATGCGGAGTATGCGGAGTGCACTCTGCCGTACTGCCGTAGTTATTATTAAAAATCCTATTTGACACAAAAGTACAATAGTTCAATTTACTGGTAATTGACATCTTGATTCTGCTGTGTCTATCCAGATAAATAATTAATAAAACGTTTAGTTTTCTTAAGGTTGTGACGACATGTTTTAAGAATTTAGTGAATATGTATGTATGGAGCTAGATTTAGCCCAAAAGATAAGCTGAGTAAAGTTATAACGCTCCTGTAATCTTCAATTTTGAAGAGTGGAGCTCCTGTAAGTTCATTTAAGTTCTTTGGGTTTAACAGTAGCGTAACCAGAAACGTAGTTTGTAGGGGGCCCAGTCAACTGTTTAAGGTTTAACATGTAGTTTGTAGGGGGCCCAGTCAACTGTTTAAGGTTTAACATGTAGTTTGTAGGGGGCCCAGTCAACTGTTTAAGGTTTAACACGTAGTTTGTAGGGGGCCCAGTCCACTGTTTAACAATTGTGTCAGAAATACATATTCACTCGACGGGACATAATACACTCACCCTGCATTTTTGGTCACATCTTTAAGACTGTTTTGATTAATAACTTTGATCTTGAGGGGGGCCTGGGTCCCCCCTTGGTTACGCCACTGGATTTAATATAAATCTAATTTTCCCATTAAGTTTTTCAGTTGTGGAGATGTTAACGTTTTTTACATATATTATGTTTGATGAGGTTTTGTTTACAATCAATTGAGCAGCTTCTGCCAAAGTAGTGAGCATCTCCTTGTTGCTGTCACTACTATTTTTAATAATTGTGTTCACCTGTGAACCCAGGTCGGCCAGGGTGAGCCCAGTGTGATCTTGCACGTTGGCCATGAATTTGTCATGTCTCAATGCTTTAGAGTCTAAACAGGACATTATCTCTGGTTCATTACTTTCCGTTCCAAATAACGCTGTAACTATAGTAAATTAGAATATTTAGTGTAACGACTAAATGAGTAATGACTAAATGAAGGAATATGGGCGTGGTCACTGAAATTTTATGTGTAAAGACAACAAGTACATCCTTGATCGAGAGAATTAAGGGGTTGTACGATTTCTGGCCTATTACTTTCTGCTCCAGATAACGCTGGAACTACAGTAAATTAGAGTAGTTAGTATAACGACTAAATAAGTTCTTATTATGTTGTAGTATAACGACTACAAAGATACCAGTGTTAAAAGATCATCAAATGGATATGGGCGTGGCTACTCGAATTTATTGTGTAAAAACAACAAGTACATTCTTGATTCGAGAGAATTGAGGGTTTGTGCGATATCGGGCCTATTACTTTCTGCTCCAGATAACGCTGGAACTACAGTAATTTAGAATATGTAGTGTAACAACTAAATAAGTTCTTTTTGTGTTGTAGTATAACCTATAACGACTGCAAAGACACCAGTGTTACAAGATCATCGAATGGATATGGGCGTGGCTACTCGAATTTATTGTGTCCTTGATTCTTCAGAATTATGTATTACTTAGCTTAATAAACTACTTTGAATTAAATTAAGGGTGCCGCTAGCCTATTGTCAAACAGTTAAGTAAAACAAAGGAAAAAACTAACCTTCGTCCGAATTGATATCAAGTTCTTCACTGGAAGACGCGTCAATCGTAGTACGTCTGAAACGTCCTAAATCCCTTAAATATTATCCTCCTTTTCGGAATCTGCCACTGCCCCTTCCACCTGGATGTCTTTTTTGGCATCGTAAAATTAAAAATCACAATCACAGCACGTATGTGAAACCGATGTTCACCCAACGGGTACAAATAACGAAGTGAGTAATCTGGTGTTATAACACATCATCGTCGATATATTCTTATCTTTTTGCTTTAAATATTGTACCAACGGGTGTGAATCAACGATACTACATTGTGTAATTATCGAGGAAGAAAAGCGAAGGAAAATTTAATTTTGGCTGACGCTGCAGTTTGACATTGACATTTTGTTATGTGTAAAATATGCACTTGCATTATTCATCACTTTTGCTAAGCGCGACGTAACAAGAATTGCGCTGTTTAATAAATACACCGTTTCAGACTTTCAAAGCCATCTGACGTCCTTCAGAAGCTATAGAAAATTTTCTTTCTCACTTTTCATGCATATTCTTATGTTACAAAAGTTTGATATTATTAACGAGTTTTTAGAAAAACGTTTAAAAATTAAAAAATTATATATCTAGAGGTTCTAATTATTCTATATTTTATTATTTTCGAGAACCGTCAGGAAGTACGAATATACACATTTTCAAATTAATAATAATAAATGGTTTATCCTGCTTTATAATTTTCGCAGTCTCTATATTCAGAATTTCCTTTGAAACGCGGTATTTCTGTTTGTAACTTCCTTTTGTAACGGAAAAATATACAGCATGTGTCAAAAATTGCAGATTAACTTGGCGGCACCCTGTTAAGGAATACCGCTTGAGTATGAGAAAAATAATAAAAAAAATTGTTTTATTATTTTTTTGATATAATTTCTTCAAGCTAATTTTACAGATAATAAACATGTTTTTGATTAATATAAGGAGGATATTCTTAAGAAATATTAAAATAAGCATTTATAAAAAATGTGTCGAAAACAGCAATAATTTAAATTGGCAACGAATTTTTTAAACTGAAAATACTACCTAAGAATCTATAGTAAACAGTTTAATTAGGGAAATGTGACAATGCTACAGCGCTGCTAGTATCCTTGCCCATTAAACATTGCAGTGTAAAAATGTTGTCATAAACTTACATACGGACAACAGAATTAGAAGAAACTGTGTTGAATTTAGTAGACGATAATGTAACAAGCAATAGTAAAAGCAATGCACGTATTTTACAATAAATGGTCCCATTAATTTGATTTTACTAGCTCATTCTCTTTGACCGATGACAATAGATTAATTGAATCACTGATTGCAGAAACAATCTAAGTCCACTTTTTAGGGAAGTTTGGGTTTTAGTGACATCCTACTTATATGAGGTAGACCTACGTATGCTGCGAGTAGAAACCACCTAAGTCACTATTCGCCTAAAGGACATACTAGCCATTTAAATATTAGCTGGGTGCAGAAACAACCTTAATCCTGGACTTAGATAGTTTATTCAATCATTGCTGGGATTGTCTGTCACGTTGTCAAACTGTGACTATTACCACAGAATAAACTCTTACAGAAGCGACAAGACTCAGCGGCACATTGATGTTAACGTTGCCAGCACAAGGCGGAGCTATATCGGTTCAGCAAGTAACTTGGCTGTATGGTTTTCAATTTTAATCGTAATTTCTGATTTCTGGGGTGCAAGTGCTGCTGACTTCAGGCACAGCTCCAGGTGATGTTTGAGTACTAACTGAAACGTCTAAAACAAATAAACTTACAGAAGCTGACATTATAAAAATTTATACTAATTTATTATATTTATACTAATTATTTTTGCAATTCACCCCGCTCCCCTTATTTTGACCACCCCACACTCTGCACTTTGTCGCTTCTATAAGAGTTTATTCTGTGCTATTAGTAATGTCGACCGAAGTAGTGTAAGTATTATGTATTCTGAAATCTGCATCATTATTATCTGTAACCTGTTATACCTTTCAGCGTTGAGGCTGGTGCGTTAATGTATGAGGATCTACGCGTGCATTGCACAACCCCTACATACTACACCATGTGTAGAGTGTAATGTGTTTATATGTGTAAGACCATATTACTCTACCTATTAGGCCAATATTCGGAGGAGATTTATTTTCAAATAAGTGTTCTGAAATACTTATTTAAAAATAAATTTGTTTAATATAACATTATTAATCACAAGAGCGACGAAAGGGCAAGTAAGAAAAGGCTGCGACATGAAGAGGACTACAAACCAAACAAAATAAAACAGGCTCGAATTAGAGGTACGGAATATGAAAATTATAGAGCAAATCTTGGAAAGTTAACTAGAAAGCCATGCAAATGCAAGAAGAAATGCACAGATTTAATTTCCAACGATGAAAAGAGCGATATGTTTAAACAATTTTACTCTCTTTTCACAAAAAATTAACAAGATTTAGATCTACAACGAAGTGGATAATAAAAGAGTGCCAATGATATGGATACTGCAGAAGTGATTGCAGTAATGAACCACATATCTTCATTTCCAGTCGAACAGACTCATTATAGCTCAAGGGAGTAGAAGTATTTTAATGCTGAACTTACAGTAACTAAAATGCATGCTTTATTTTTGGAAAAACATCCTAACACAAAAATTAAATATGAGTATTATAATACTGTTTTCAACGAAAATTTTAAATTGTGCTTTGGCAGGCCTCAAGTTAATGTTTGCAATGAGTGTGAATTGGTTTCACTGAAAGTGAAAAGCAAAACATTAAACGATACTGCTAAGAGCGTATCAGAAAATGACGATGATTAAATAATCAGCAAAATTTGTACCTCTACAAGACGAGCTGAAAAACTATGGGGAAAATATTGTATCGTGAAGATATTGAAGATTGTTTGGAAGCAGAAGGTCACTTTCTTTAGCTGTACATGTTTGAATATGATGTAAAATCGTAGATCACATGATAATACAATATTAGCAACCCTCTTCCAAGGCCATACAGTCGCGTGTTGAAATCCCTAGCAACCCCCACCCTAAATTTCATCCAATGATTTCTAAACCACCGTATCTTCCAAATATCACGCAAGTATTTTTTCGTCAAACCTACTGCGAAAATATGTCATTGTGTCATTGTTTTGTTGACGGTAAGTGACAGTTTACATTCAACTACTGGTTACCATGGGCAGCGGGTTGTAATATTCTTCATTAAGTTCCTAGGGCAAAAAAGTAAATTGTCTGCAAAACACCTTTATTTACAAACATTTTATCTACGTTACATTAATTACAACTTATTTATATTAAATGTAAATGAACAATTAGAACAGTTAGAAACTTGAACAAGAGAATTAAGTTCCTCTTTTGAATCTAAGTTTATATTTTCGGTAATATCAACATTTTCAATTTGTATATGTTCTTGATTTTCTTTGGTGCTAGGAACAATTACGCGGCTATCTTTCATTTCGTCTTCATTATTGAATTGCATGACTGAAGTTGAAGATGTGGATGCAGATTCTTCATACTTATTCTGATTATATAAAATTCTACTGGCAATTTCTAATTTATTTGTCATTGAATCTGCAACATAACTTTGTGCCACTGTTGTGGATTTCCATCCACCGTGCCTCTTTAAACCAAGAACGTCAATTCCCGTATCAGCCAAAAAAGTTACTGACGTTCTTCTAAACGAGTGCCCAGTATAAGTTTCAGGATTTTTCAGTTTTAAAAATTCTGCTATTAGAGCAGGAATTTTTGCAAATGTGTTTTTACCTACTGGTTGATTCACACATTTTCCTGAACAATATTTCAGAAAAAATCGCCGATTTTCACTATTTCTTGGCCTGCAACTTATATATTTCCTAATTAAATCAACAAAATTTATGCGCTGTTCTTCTCGGTTAATGATCGTAAAAGTACGTTGCACTCCATTTTTAGTATCTGATATTGTTACTATTATTACAGAATTTTTATCTTCAACATTATCAGTTGTCATCTTACATAAGTCTTTTCTACAGGCCCCAGAAATTCCCATTATCATAACGACCTACAACAGATAAATAACTTAATAACTGAGTTAAATGAAATAATCTGTTACTGTACCTTCATTAACAAATGTGTAATCAGTGGCGTACCTACGGGGGGGCTAGGGGGGGCAGTGTGCCCCCCCCGCCTTCGATCTTTTGGCGGCTTCGGCGCCGTGCATTTTTTTGATATTTTATATTTTAATTCAACCAAAATAAAAAATATAATTAGTCTTATTACATAATCCTATAGACGTGCTAAAATCAAAATGGCACAGTGAGCAAGATCTTTATATTCCTTATAAGAACCGAGCCCCCACGTTGTATTTATTTTATTTTTTGCCGCCCTGATAAATAATGTCTGCATTCATTTTAAATATTCTTAAATAGTGGCGGTGTGGCCGCTTTAATTTTCTATACAAAGAAATAATTATCTAGAATCCTGCCGATGCCGCATCGTCTTTCCTGGCAATATTTATAAAAAAGTACATTATTTACGATTTACGTCGCGGCGGCAAAGAACCCCTTTTATGTGCAACTTTATTATATTATTATACATATATAGAGCAGTGTTCTGTTTTTCATTTCAACAATTTGCAGTTTGATTTTGTAGAGTATTTGCTTATATTATGTTCCGTGCTTAAAACGTATTTCAAATTGTTTGAACTGAACTAGAACTGGTATATTTAAAAAACAAGAAAAATCGTTGTTCAAGTGCAAAAAATAGACAAAAGAACGCTCTCCTAAAATTAGCCCAAACTAAAATTTTCGCCTGTCATTTTTTTCCTATAATATCTAAGGGTCCTAAGGCGCCTTCAAGACATATTGCCCCCTCCGCCTCCTAAAGCTAGGTACGCCACTGTGTGTAATGTCAGGCGCTTCAATAAGGAATTTGTTCATATCGTCTCGACTAAATATACTACTCTTTTTGGGTTTATATCCATCATTTTTATGCTTTAAAAACGCTTTTAGTTTTGGATATTTGGAAATATCTTCATTGTCATTGATAAAAATGGTACTTTTTAACATTGAGTATTCGCTCCATAAACTGCTTGGAGATTTTAATTTTGTAGATCTATTTAAGAAATACGCCAGCAGCACTTTTTCTGTAATCACATCTGATTTCTTCTCATGGCACCAATTTTTGAAAATGTTATATGTTTCCATATACCGTTGTTGCGATTTAACCGGTAATAAATTGTGGGATGCTGCATTTGCAGCCTCTTCTATTTCTTGAGACATGTTTTTAGAATCACAAATTGTGCACAAATTCAACTGACACACGCGTTTGAAATTTTTTTGAAATAACTATGTTTTATTTTATTTTGTTGTCAAGGATACCTAATCTAAATCACAGCAACCTTTATTAATTATTGGTATGACAGCTATGCATAATAAATGAAAAATACTTAATTTTATTTATTTTAAAATGATATATAAGGTTTGACAAAAAATCTCATATGCACCTCGAGTCGTACAGTGCAATTTTTACGACTCTTGGTACATAAATAACTATTTCTTTTCTTCTCATACACAGGAATGACCCTTTAATGAATTAATCCATCATTTTTTCAGCACCCTGAATTTCTGTTTCACATCATTTAACAAACCTTTCGGATTATTTCAGTCTGAGCCATCTACAGTATTTTTAATAAAATAGGATTTTTAAAGAAAGACGTTATAGTCTTATTGCTTGGTCGCTCATCGAAGTTTTCTTTAACTTCGATTTAACCAAATAAGATTTAGTCTACATCAAATTACGAAAGTTTTGTTTTAAAATTTGCTACTAAAACTGATTAATCAGTTAGTTTGTTTGTTTATTGGGCGAAATCTAGACTTGCTGGTGTCAGGGATTTCAACGTACAGCGATTACTGCGGTCATTGGTACTACCCGAGTAGAATTTTGCCGTACCTACTCAAGGAATTTTATCGTGGCAAACATCGCACTAGAAGTAACGAAGTGTACTAAGACACAATTTTTAGATATATGAGAAGTTAAAAGCTCGTTGGCGCAGTGCAGTGGTAAGAGCGCTGGACTCCTAGCTAGGTGTCTTTAGGTTCGAATCTCACGCAGTGGTAAGGATTTTTACAAAGAATGGAGTAGTTGACTGCAGATAATAACAAGACACATACACTACTACACTTAATACACGCTCGCAAACTCTGCGGAAGGCAACATTAAACCACTGCAGAGAACACATTTCCCTAGTACAAAGGGGATATAACAAAGTCCATGACGCCAAGTCGTTTAAAAATGTGAAATTGTCCACCTCGTCAACGTCCTTAAGAGGGCATGACACAGAAGAAGAAGATCATAAGAATTTAATAAATTCACATATAATGTTATTTTGATTTATTCCTTTTTACAATGTTCATTTTCCGTAGTACATGAAATGGCAATGACTTTTTTCCTCTATAAAAAAACTTGTTACAATTTATCACCTTTACACCTTCTACGAGGGCAGGCTGATAAGTCATGTGAATCACTACTTTGCACAAATTTTATAAAAATAGTTATATAGCATATACATCAAGTCATCCTTAAACAGTATGTTTGCAAAATTTTATCACTCAATTGTTTTTATTAATGGTGGAACTGACAACCGAAGTACATCATGTCGGGTGAATTTGAAAATTCTGCGAAAATCGAGGAACGTGCTGTAATTAAATACCTCGTAAAAAAAGGTTTAAATGCCACCAAGATTAAAAATGATATGCAAGAAGTTTTAGGAGAGTCCGCCCCATTCTATCGAGTTATTGCTTTTTGGTCATCTCAGTTCAAAAGAGGTCGGGAGTCTAATGAAGATGATCCTCGCCCTGGAAGGCCTGTATCGTGCACTACTGATCAAAATGTTAAAAAAGTGGAAGATCTAATTCTTCGAGATCGCCGAATTAAACTGTGGCAAATAGCGACTGGAATGGGGATTAGCAAAGAAAGAATGGGAAACATCGTTCATGATGTTTTGGGTATGTCTAAGGTGAGCGCAAGGTGGGTACCCAAAATGTTACCAGCATTCGACAAGCAACGTCGTGTACAAACTTCCAGTGAGTTTTTGGAGATGTGTAAAGGAAATGAGGAAAAAATTATTAACCGTGTAGTAACTGGTGATGAAACCTGGATTCGTTACTATGATCCGGAATCTAAAAGGGAATCGATGCAGTGGATTTATTTAGGTGAAACTGCACCAAGGAAGTTCAAGACGCAAGCATCAGCAGGTAAAATAATGGCAACGATCTTTTGGGACTGTGAAGGCATTTTACTAATCGACTATTTACCACCGAAAACTACAATGACTGGCCAATATTATGCCAACTTGATGGCAAAATTAAGGAATGCTATTAAAGAGAAGCGGCGTGGTAAACTTCGAAATGGTGTGTTGCTGTTGCACGATAATGCACCTGCCCACACCAGCAAATTTGCCAAGCTAGCCATTCGAGACTTTGGATTCGAGGAAATTGACCATCCCCCCTATAGTCCGGACATGGCCCCCTTTGATTATTACCTCTTCCCAAAATTGAAAAAGCACCTACGGGGAACAAAGTTTCTGGACGATGAAATGCTCAAGATGGCTACAGAGGTGTATTTTGCAGAGCAAGAAAAAACATTTTTTACAAGGGTTTATACTTATTATTGAAAAGGTGTAATAAATGTATTGAAGTTGAAGGGAATTACATTGAAAAATAAAACTGTTAATTTGGTTTCTACTTGTTTTCTTTATACCAATTCACATGACTTATCAGCCTGTCCTCGTACGTATTCTGCCAATGTTTTAGCTGTAAATGAAATTGAAATTTCAACTGTCGTAAAATCATTTATAATTTTGGTATTATTAAAAGTTAAAGAATAATTTTGCAAGTAGAAAGGAATCGCATTCGACTTAATATAACAGTTATTAAAATGTAATAAAAAGGTTATATCGTTTTAATGTAAAAAGTTACGGGTGCGAACCTTTTAATAATAGAAGTGCCCTAGTTTTATAACGCGCAATAAATAAAGTAATAAAGTGCATAATATAACACATTATGAAGTTAGTAAAGCTCTAAGGAAAATATATGCCAGATGCCAGATACGATGTATTTCAGCGCTGTAGTTAGCGTTGTTTAAAAGCTTTATCTGCATAATCTGAGCTCAGCAGCTGCCGCACTTTCGACTTCCGGTTTCAGGGTCAATTGGTTTTAATTTCCCGCACTTCCTGAGCTTTATTAAATTAAAGCGATAGCTGAGACCTTAACGAGATAACGCGGATCAAACAAAAGCGTACATCACCTCGCAACCTGCATTTCCCAATCTTACAAGAGTACCAGAACTTTTGGTTTTCTAGCAAATTTAATCAAAAGTCGTGAAGTTCGAAGCGTTTCATTAACATTCTGTAAACTTATTAGCTGCCAACTGAATCGCAACTTGAGATCATTGTGAACTACGGGTATAAATGAGTAAAGCTGAAAACTTTACCGAACTTAATTATAACTTGTCGATCAATTAATATCAGTTACTGCTGGAAACAAAAGGCCGCACGTAATTGATCAAAAGCGAGAACATAATTAGTTTATTTAAATTTTCTTAAATCCTATCAACGATTGCCTTAGATAATTGGCGAGTCGGGGAATTTGCCCTGCTGATCCACGCTACTCGAATTAAAAGAATTCTTCCTTAGTTCGATCGGAATTTCAGATTCCCTTCGTGATTAATGCTGCCAATTGGTTATATCAAAATGCATTGGGACACACGCACTTGGGAAAATTACTTCCATTCCAGAACCATAGTTAGCTTTGGCGTTTTCAGCTACCGTTTTCGCTGTCGTCGAATTTTTATCAGGCTAACACTAACGCAAACTTTAGTGAGCTTTCTCTAGATTAATTTCCTTTATTGACAGCGACAGCTGACAAATGCAGAGCCCGCAACAAATTACATCCTCCGAAGATAGTTGCAATAGTTGTCAAAACTTGATAAGTAGCCAGGAAATAGTTTCGGTCGTCGGTCCTTTTAAATGTGAACAGCGTTTGAACGATGAAAGGTGTTACAGGATATTACTTTCAAAGATAAATGATTTTATTTTTTTATTTCAAGGAAAAGTATTTTTAGATATATACCGAACAGACGAAAACAATTCTAGGTTTATATTTTTTCTTGATTAATATTTGTGACAAAAAATACTTAATGCTCCAGACACACAATTCAAGTAAAAATAATATTAAATGAAAAAAAGTAGATTATGGGAGGAATATTACCTATGTAATTCAGGAAATTTTTAGAATAATTATATTGCTACACCATTTCAATTTTCCTTTAATGCATTAAAAGTAACGTAAAAAAACACTAACACTAACACCCAGTATACCATTCAAAAGTTTTATAACGAGATCAGAAAGTTCTGAAAGTTTTTTTTTCTACTCCCACCATGGAAAGTGGGATTTGCAGACTTCGTCTCCATAGATACGAGTATTGAAAATGAGTGTTTGCCGAACAAGTGAAATTAGCGTGCGGAAAATTTACTTTCCGCACGCACATGCATGATTTTCGGTGCGGCAAAGTATAATTTTGCCGCACCAAAATCAAAATGTCAAATCTGACATTTGATGAATGTCAGATTTGATTTTGCAGAAATATTTAAATTTTTTTATTGAAATGTGGTTGTAGAAAAAATAGTGTGTAATACATGTGTTAAAAGCTTGTATTTTCCACTCTCATGTGACTGCAGCACTCACTATCGTTCGTGCTGCAAACTTCACATTCGTGTGGCAAACGCAAGCTTTCAACACTTGTATTACAAATTACTATTTTAATACACTTAACAAAGTCCACAGTATTTGAACATGATCCAACTACTGCACTGAGTACAATGGCAAAGTATCTTCCGTATAAAATAAGTCTAAACTTTATTAGATAGACGAAAGAAAGCTATAACTAAACCGAAATTGCTTAAATTGCCACTAAAACCGCATTCGAGTATGGAATTCTAGAATTTGCAGTGGAACTAATGCAACGTTTGGTGCTGTTTTATAACCCTGAGTAATACACTCTAAAATTGAAGTTGTTAGAGTGCCAGGTTTGCAAAAGTATATAAGCTAAGTATGTAAAATATTTATAACTGTTATGAAGTGTAATATAAGATTCCTTTATAGTGTATAATAAGCATTTGTAAAAACAATTATTGCTACCGTGTGTGATAACACTAATAACGTTTCTGTTTTATGCGGTACGATCAAATAAATTTCGATAAATATATGCTACAGTTGTTAATTTTTTAATTTAGAAACCACGTAATTTTTGCTATTCAATTTTTCATATTTTTTTAAAAATAAATTTAGTATCTTTAGTGAAAATGACATATTAAATTTCAATGTGTTTAAATCTTTTTAATTCGTCTGAAAATGGAGATAGCCTTTCTCCGAAGCGTCCAGTGTTTTAATACTTATTTAGGTACTAATTTAATTTGTATTATAGCAACTCCGTGGAGAAATACCAAAAATAGAACTATAAAATGTCAAATTGGCCATACCAAACCTTCAAAAAATATTTTACTTTTTTGTTTATAACTCCAAAAACAAATACGAGTACAATATTTGAGTTTCCGAAACAAATGTAGAAATGTAAAAACAAGGTTTGGGATTTGGCAATGGAACAAATATGTCTACTGCGAGGTTCAGAATTTACAATAACATCAGCTGATAAGTTTTAGATTAGGTTTGCCGCTGGTATCTAGTAAACAAAGAATACCTAACAATCAACTTATGTATTGAAGTGATATAAATTTGGAATAAAACACTTTTAGGATGAAAGGCTTAAATATTCAGTTATGTCAATAAGTTAAGGATATTTTAAGTATTTATTGTTATCTGTTTTAAGACCTGTATTATATTATTATATTTGTTGTAAATAGTAGTCATAGTAATGTTTCATGTGTAAGTATTTGGAAGGATGCTTGTGTTAAAACAAAACCAAGAAGTGGGAGATTTTGGGGATAACTAGAGAAGAACGAAAAAGTTGAAAGGGAATAAGCAACAGTTATTAAATTGGGATAAAAGTAGACGGACATGTTTATGTATGTTCTATAAAAACTCATATAATAATTGAGGAAATTAGCTCACTCGGTTTTCGTAGATAAAATTTCTCTTTATTCACTTGTACCATAAATAGCTATTAAGTTAAATAAACAAAAGAAAATACATATTTAATCAGTTTGTATCTGTTTGTAATACGACTATGAGTTTCTTGTAAAATTTACTTCGATTCTAATTTCTTAAATACTTTTTTGTTTCGATGGCACGAGTTATGCGGTCCACGGTCGATGTTCGAATGTTGCAGGCATTCACTATTAGCAAATACTATTAGTCGGCCGGTATTAGTGAGCAACGTCTTTATTCTTTATATTGCTTATAACAACCGAGCCCCCACATTGTATTTATTTTATTTTTTACCGCCCTGATAAATAAGATCTCAATTCATTTTAACTATTCTTAAATAGTGGCGATGTGGGCGCTTTAATTTTCTATACAAAGAAATATTACACTTTTATGACCTAAAATGCTCTCAAAATTTAATTTTATCAAATACCTACCTACTATTTGAAAAAATAGACAAAAAACGTGCTACTAAAATTAGCCCAAACTAAAATTTTCGCCTGTCATTTTTTCCCTATAATATCTAAGGGTCCTAAGGCGCCTTCAAGACATATTGCTCCCTCCGCCTCCCAAAGATAGGTACGCCACTGCTACCATAAATAGCTATTAAACTAATTAAACAAAAGAAAATACATATTTAATCAGTTTGTATCTGTTTGTAATACGTCTATGAGTCGTCCTTTTATTAATTCACTATTCAACAGTATAGGATTTTATTATTAAGGTATTATTTTTCGCGAAGTCCATTGCTTGTCAATTTTACAAATTTGAAGATGTATTTCTTATAGTAGGCACTGAAAAATTTCTGGTATTTTTTAATATCAAAAAACAACTAAATAGGTACACAAAGACCGTTCAAAATAATGCATTCAATTATTCAAATTTCAGATCTTGTTTTTAGTTCCACCACCGAACAAATATCAGAAAATGTGCAATACAGCAAGAGATGAATCTACTACTATTAATAAATTCGATAAAATTGTTATTTAAATTATAAAGCCTCTGAGAGTGAATAATAATCATAGTAATAGTAAAATATTAAGTTGTTTAAAATAACAATATCAAAAATTCATCTTCACGTTTCAAATTAATTTATAGGAATCAGCGTCGCTTGTAAGTCGAGTCAGAATGATTAACTTAATATAGCCTGGAAAAGCTTTAGCAGATTTTGTTGTCAATTGAAGATGTGTTAGGCTCTACACCTCTATGTTTGTTATTCCAGTCACATATTGGAGAAATAGGTTTAGCAGAGTAAAACATTAGGTGTAAGTCAGCTTCTATGACTGCTTCTTTAGTAGTTTACACACACTGAGAGCATCAAGCGATTTTATAATTTTGAAAGTTTTCTTGAGTTTGACCTAAAGTTACTGAAAGATCATAATACAGTCGCATGATGCGTTGAAACGGTATGGCGAAATAAGTCCTTAGCTTACTCAGCTCGATAAAAATTCGAGAAATTTAACATTAGTTGAAGAACATCTTTGATTTAATCTGTCTAAGTCAAAGTTGAAATAGGAAATAGATGTGTACAAGAATATAGTTCCTAAGAACACAGGATACACTAAATAACAACATGCATTCTATGCGTTGATATACTTCATCATGTTACCAATTTCAAGCAACAAAACCTATATTAAACTATAAAAAAAAAACAAAACAAAAAAAATTAGATCGTTCTGGCCTCTACTCTAAATTTAACAATCTACAAATACTTAGTAATTAGTTTTTTCTTCTTGCTTCTTCTTTTTTTTTTCTTCAGAAGGGTTTCGCCTCTGGCTTGGTTGACAAGTTGAGTTACCAATCCCTTCTGCCTCTTGCTAAAGGAGTTTCACATCTGGCGTGGTTGACACGTTGAGTTACCGTGTTCTTTTAGTGCTCCACTTTTCCTCCTGAAGAAGCCCCTTAAGAAAGTGGGCGAAACATTGGGTTCTTCTGTCTCAACAATATGAAACCGTTCCAACCCGGAAGACGTTCTGTTAACACTGACACTGATCGTGGAAGTCTTCGAATTCATAACAATACGATTACATATCAGAATTGAGTTCTACAATATATCAATTTTACTTTCTCTTGTACTTTGTAATACATTTGCAAGATTTAATGCCATTTTAATTATTAAATTTTGCTTTAATAACAAGCAACTGTAGTTTACGCTTTGTCTTTAAGAATAATGCTTTAAAGATACAAATACTTTTACGAAGGCGTCTACCAAAATGAGTAGTTATTCCTCAGATTTTAATGCTTCGGAAAAAAGATTGAATGTGACCATTTGGTAGCCACAAGAAAAATTTAATTATCGTTGAAACAAATTAGGAGTATAACGTGTAACAATTTTTTATAAATACTACTCCTATTAGTTATAGTTTATTTAGCCCTATGTTTCCTTTATGTTAAAGTGTAATTTCCCTCATATTGTTGTGTTAGTCTTGATTACCGCGATATTTTGCTTATTTTTGCATATTATCTTTATGTTTCTGTCATTTGAAAACGTTTTTATAGTTAAACCGTTCCTGGGTTTACCTATTATCCTTAATTCAACCAGTATCCTTTTAATCCTTCTTCTGTGATTGTTTTGTAGATGTTTTTCTATATCCCAATCCTGATTTTCTATTGATTTCTATTTTTCTCAGTGTTGATTGACTATAGTTTTTGATTAGTTGTGATTGTCAATTTTGATTGAATGAAAACACTAGTTGTGTTTGTGGAGATTAATTAATCTAGCGGCGCGCTATTTAGATCATATGTGCGATTGATTTAATTAATAATGTTTATTAATATTAATTGAATAATTTCAGTAATTTATATGCTACCAATGTTTTTATTCTTTATCTTACTTATATTCCTTTGTTACTCCTTTTATGTATGGGGGGGGGGGGGAGAATTAATTACTACAATTAGTAGTTGGGTTAATATCTGGTTGGATTTATTTCAAAATTTATTTCTTTAAAAACCAAAAGTTATTCGAATGCGTGCGTTAGATTATTTTATCGTTGTTGCACTTTAATTTTTGTGGGCTTGGAAATTTTCTGTTCGTTGCGCAGAGATTGAATTTTCGGGGACTTTGATTTTGATTTTCGACGAGTCGAGACGTAATTTGTCACGTCGCTAATTTGGCGATGATTTTTCGATATATTTCCTAATTGGGAAATCATTATATTGGTTGAAGATTGAGTCCTGTTTCGATCCCGAAATATTACTACAGGGATTTTGGTTTTAAGTCCTCAATTTATCCGATTTTGAAAAGGCAATTATTGGTGAGCAATTTTTTTTCTTTTTCTTATTTTACCTGCTTAGCCGTATCTAATTTCTGAACTGCGGTTTCAGCCTTTTTTTATTCCAGTCCATTGTTCCAACGCATTTTAACTAACTATTAGTTAGCTGGTTTTTTCCATTTTTGATTGCTTGAAGATTTAAAATGGCGTTTCATCTCCATTTTGTGCAGTAAGCATCTGGTAACTTTCCTGTGGAATTTTCCATTGGTTCCATTTTGTTTGACGATCTGTTCTCTAAGTCATTTTATCAGCGAAGTCATTTTATTTGAGAAGTTAAGAATTTAGAAGATTTTTGTATTGGATGTCGGATTTGTAATTTAGTAAGTGATAATTTGTTAGTATTAATTATTTTGTATATATGGTTTTCCAATTTATTTTGATTATTTATTTCCCGAAAGTGATTAAGATCACATTGGTGTGTTTAAAGTTCATTATTTTACTTCATTTAATATAACGCCGATCTTTATTACTTCCGATACTCTGTTTAAAATTAATTTTGATGGTACAACTTGTGTTAATTTTTATACCTGGTAATTTTTTATATATTCAAGGATTTTCTATGTAATTTGGTTTATGTTAATAGATACATTTTTATTATAATTGTGTTTAATTATTTTATTAGAACTTTGTGCCCTAGCTGGACTAACTAGTAGGCATTGATTGTAACGATAATTTTTCATTTATTAATTCGATAGTTAAATTGTCGCTACAAACGTCTTAATTGCGAAAGGATCAGCTATCATTAGATTTACAATTAATGCTTTACAGTAAATGTCCTTCCTTCCAAACTTTGACGTTACATAAATCATCGTTTAGGGATTAAAAGAAAATTTATTCCTCGAAAACGCCGTTTGTCTGCACCACCTAAATGTAGACTAGAATATTACTTCTGAACTGAATTGGAAATGAACTATACATTTATTCTGCAGGAACACTAATGTGTCTTTCCTTAGATTGTTTTTATAAGAAAAAGTTGAGACTGCATTTGAATTTCATAGTTTTTAGAAAAACTTTTCCCAACAAAAACAACCATGTGTCTTTAAAATGCTAAAAGCAAAGTGAACACGTAATATTTCAGAGGCGTTAGGTACAAAAGCAAATTATCATATCCGGCGTATAATGTGTTCTTTTGCATTTTAGCCCGGAAAATTCCGCTTGAATTAATCCCAGGATCCCGTGCATAATGGCTGAGAGGTGCGAGGCCGTAAGAAATGATTACTCGGTGCGCGAGATCCGTATTTTGATGCAAATATATGTACGCCTTGTCTCAACGGCAAATGCGGTCTGGTCTTGTAACAGTTTTACAATTAGTAGAAATTTAATGAGTTAATTGACTCTTTTCTTCCACGAAAATTATAACTACGATATTTTAATATTATTCTTGAATCCAAATTGGACATCTTAAGAACTACGAATAACATACAGGGTCCTGCAACAGTGCGTCGGGCTTTCCTAGCGCCCTTACCGTGAGAGATAGAAAAAAAAGTTTAAAGCATAAAATTATTGGTTCGAAGAGGTCTACGTCGCGAAATTATTTTCAATAATACAGAGTGTTCCACTTTTGCGCTATAATAAAAACATACATTTTTTTAAATGCAACACCCTGTAACTTTTTATGTCTTCCGATGTCATTTTTTAACCTCTACATAACTGTCTACCCACTTTTGTATTTTGTGTCAGTGTTACCAACTTATTAATTTTTTTCCGAAAAATCTTTCATAAACAGACTTCACTTTAAAAATCATAAGCGACCTTGATTTTTGAAGTAGAGGGATAAATTTTAGCAATAATTGTGGTCCGGTTAAAGAGCAACATTTTGATATGAGAAAATGGGATTCAGTTGATACAGGGTGTTACAAAAGAAAATGCCAAACTTTCCAAACTTCAAAGTGACATAGCTCATTTTTTTCAAATGGAACCACAACTGTTTTATTTCGCAAATCGATAGCATTTTTTATCCTCTTTAATTTTGTATTTAGATGTCCGATACCTAAACCCCGTAGTTTTAGAGATATTAAATACTTTTCACTAAAGTAACAATTTAATTACATTTTATGCACCGAAGTGGGCCGTGCTAATGCAAAAAAACAAAAACAAAATGTAAGTAAGCCTCAATGTAACATTTTAGTAAATTTAGAATCAAAACGGATAATACTTATGTAATAAAATTAATTGTTTTATTCAAAAACTATGAAAAGTAACAAAATTCAAAATGCATAAAGGAAAAACGACTACAATAAATGTTCGAAATGTCTTCCATTTTCATTCAGGCACAAAACTTGATTTTTTTTGTGGGGATACGTGAAGGAAATTGTTTATAACGAACTACCGACAACACAAATAAATATGCAACAACGAATTGTTGACGCTTTTGCAAGTATTTCACCTGAAATGTTACGAAGAGTGCAAAGATCTTTTCAGCAGCGAATTGATTTGAGCCTGAATGAAAATGGAAGACATTTCGAACATTTATTGTAGTCGTTTTTCTTTTATGCATTTTGAATTTTGTTACTTTTCATAGTATTTGAATAAAACAATTAATTTTATTACATAAGTATTATCCGTTTTGATTCTAAATTTACTAAAATGTTACATTGAGGCTTACTTACATTTTGTTTTGGTTTTTTGCATTAGCACGGCCCACTTCGGTGCATAAAATGTAATTAAATTGTTACTTTTGTGAAAAGTATTTAATATCTCTAAAACTACGGGGTTTAGGTATCGGACATCTAAATACAAAATTAAAGAGGATAAAAAAAGCTATCGATTCGCGAAATAAAACAGTGGTGGTTCCATTTGAAAAAAATGAGCTATGTCACTTTGAAGTTTGGAAAGTTTGGCATTTTCTTTTGTAACACCCTGTATCAACTGAATCCCATTTTCTCATATCAAAATGTTGCTCTTTAACCGGACTACAATTATTGCTAAAATTTATCCCTCTACTTCAAAAATCAAGGTCGCTTATGATTTTTAAAGTGAAGTCTGTTTATGAAAGATTTTTCGGAAAAAAATTAATAAGTTGGTAACACTGACACAAAATACAAAAGTGGGTAGACAGTTATGTAGAGGTTAAAAAATGACATCGGAAGACATGAAAAGTTACAGGGTGTTGCATTTAAAAAAATGTATGTTTTTATTATAGCGCAAAAGTGGAACACTCTGTATTATTGAAAATAATTTCGCGACGTAGACCTCTTCGAACCAATAATTTTATGCTTTAAACTTTTTTTTCTATCTCTCACGGTAAGGGCGCTAGGAAAGCCCGACGCACTGTTGCAGGACCCTGTATATAGTATATTTATTTGTGATACCAGGGATGCTTAGAAAGTAATATTTCCTTTGTATGCAAACAACTTTGATCTAACATACAGGGTGATCCTGAAATAGTTTGTTAAAATCATGAATTGGGCTCGTCATAAGCATGAAAAATGTTGGCCAAAAAATGTATTCCAGGAAAGCAAAAGATTTTATTTTTATTTACAAAATTTGAATAGTATATTAAAACACAATTGCAGAAGGCATCGTTTTCGCGCACGAGTCCGAAATTTGGACAGGAGCCGCGTAGCGGTGAGTGGCCGAACGGACGAGTGTTCGAATTGCCTTCTGTAACTATTTTTTTATACTATTTTCTCTGTTTTGGCTTCCATTTACATTATTTCTTTTTATAAAAATACTTGACAATTTCGAGTTGGGGAAATTTAGTTAAATAGTTAGGTTGGTAATAGTGATTTTTGTTTGACAGTTGACAGAGGTTTGACTTTTGACGTTTTTGTTGCCTACCAACTGACTGGTTGCTTAGCAACTGAATGGTTGCCTATGTATTTTGTGTATTATTTGATACAGTATCACCAATTTCTGAAAACAAAATATTACTAAAAATCGTTTAATAATGAAGCTCATTAAAGCATCAAAATGCGTACTAGAATGATGTCATTCTAATACCGAAACAGAGAAAATAATGTAAGACACCAGCTTCCATTCGTTTAACCACTGACTGTCTAGCAGGCTCAACGATTCCAGGAGTACTTCTTGACCCAAATCATAGCAATAGTACTATCCCTGATCACATAACAATCAGATACGCCAAGTTAATGTAAAATTTGGCAGGCAGTTTTATGCTTAGTTTGCCTTCGGTTACCAGGTGTCGCCAGCATAGCCCGAGTAGATGCGACTCTAAAGTGCTTAGAATCAGCTGATTTGTATGATTCCAAACCATTCCAAACACTTCAGGGTCGCTTCTGCTCTTGCAATGCTGGCGCCATCTGGTAACCGAAGGCAAACTAATCATAAAACTGCCTGCCAAATTTTACATTAACTTGGCGAATCTGATTGTTATGTGATCAGGGGTACTATCAAAACTTTAAAAGTGTTTGTTATTCGAAACTGATAATTAAAATGAGGGGTACATTTTTGAATCAAAGTTTACAGGCACTTTTTCGTCCTTATGACGAGTCCAATTCAATCTCTAATTTTGAAGATTGATTTTATTCCATCTGTGCTAAATTTTGGGAGATAATCACTACCGCGATTTAAAAAAATATATATTTAAACGAACATCCAGATCCCAGATTAATTTGAACAAAGGAGTATTTGAAGATTTGCAATAGTGTAATGTAACATTCGTCATATTTGTGCAACTGCAACAGCTTATCCACTGCGATCTCCTAATAAATCCCAAAACTTTTAAACTTATAAACTTTGGTGCACAAAAGGAATATGTATGTACGTCATGTAAAAATAAACGAGAACTAAACATCATTCAAAGCATATCATATTATTAATGATACTACCGAGCGATCCAGAAAAAAGGAACTAGAGCAGGCCCTGATTAAGCTGTTAAGGTTGGTAACATTGCTTCTCAGTTTTTAAAATTTCATATCAATGGTAATCTGATTTGTTACTTGAAAAATAAATTTGACATTTTATAACCTAAAATAAAAGCATTAGTGGACGTAATTACATTTATGTCATACTCGTTTCCAAAGCAACGTTTTTTGAACGATTTATAGGACGAAAAGTGACACTTTAAAGTGCTAGAACTTTAAAGTGTCATTTTAAAGTCCTAGTTCTTTAAAGTGTCACTTTTTGTTCTACAGTATTTTTCATCTAGCATTTGGGTTGACGTCAACTTGCCCCGTCCAAAAACTGTCTGTTTAGACACGCATTCGTGCGCAGTAGGTAATGAAAGCTTAGTTTAGAAAGAGATGAAGTATAGAGTATAGTTGGATTGTGAATTTATCAACGCACTGTTGATAAATTCACAATCCAACTGACGACACAACCCAAATCCTAGGTGAAAAATACTGTATAAATGCTCGTTACTAGGAGATACGAATTGTTGCGCCTTAGACTACTTACTTAAAACTAATACTGCTACAAATTGCTGGAGATTTCTTTTAATAATTTAACAACTTTAGAAACCAGTATGACATAAAATTATGTATGTACCTCAGACGAAAAGTGTCTTTAAGGTACTTGCAAGTAATTACGGCCTCGGCTACCCGCCTCGGCCGTAAACAACTTGCTCATACCTTAAAGACTTACTTTTCGTCCTAGATACATAAAATACTATTATGGTTATTAAATAAAGTAAAATTATTTATTTATTTATTTAGAGTGTCTATAAACAGGCAATTACTTACTATTATTTAAAACACGGACAATAATATTGTTGCATGATTTTGACAGTTAACATTTTTAAACAGAAAAAATACCCTTTGGCAGATTAGTGTATTACATCTTTACGGGTCTTTTCGGATTTTAATAAATTCGAATGAGCCAAAAAATTGTTATGTTAAGAAAACGTGAAAAATATCAAGGTTGTCAAAATTTGTTCAAATTAGTAGGTGGGTATGAAACTGAAAAGAAACAACTTTTTCATTTAACATTTTTCGAAATTTTGAAAAATAACCTAACTTTTTGTAATTTTTTTGAAAATATGTCGAATTGGACAGGTATAGCTGATCGATACAAAAAAATCGTCAACGTCATTTTATATTATTTGTAAAGCAAAAACTGTTCATGAAATCTAAATTTGCGTAAACTAACTAATAAAAAAAATTCCCATATGATGCGGGCTTTAACGGTGACGCTGTATGTGCAATATATGACCTATTTAGTTTCTTTCCTTTAACACCTTTTATTACCAAAGGTATATATCTAGTTTGTATGTACATACATATTACTTATTTTGTTTTTATGTTTGATAAATATACTTTTTATTTACTAACATTTTTTTAAATCATATGTTTTTCTTTCTCTTCGACTCCACCCGTTGGTGGAATCAAGTGATAAGCCCCCCTCCAGATAAAATTTCTAGGCACGCCACTGTCCAGGGACACGCTGTATACTGTATAGTTTCTTATGTGATAGTACAACTAGAAACTTTGTATCTTGAGAACAATATCTAACCCTGGTGTAGCTCAAGGCACTGAGATCCCTACTATATCCATAAATGATTGGCAATCCAATACTAATTACGCAATAACTGTGTCTGCTAATGATACCAATATGATTTAAAATTGTGCCTTCCTTATATCAAGATAAAACTTGGTTTCAAACATATTAGGTATCTTGTTGTAAACTTGAAAAAAACTTTTTTTTTTTAAATTATTTATTAGCCAGTTCAACAAATACAATGTTATGCATGGCAGTGTTATAAGAGTAATCGACATATGATATAATTTGACGTTGAGGGTACATCTTCTCCTCCATGGGACGTGCCTGGTTGTTTAGAGGGTTGGTAGGATTCTAATCGCTTTCGCTATCGCTACTTGTTATGTAAATATCTTGCGGTAGTTTACGCTTCAATCTCGCATGTATGTGTTTTCGTCCAATTTGGTATATAACGGCACCATGACAGTTGTGCTTATTGGCGTGGAACTTGGTGGTTACTTTCTTGATGTGTTGGAGGATTGTGTCAGTTCCTAGCTCGCGGTGGAGCTGATTGTTAGAGATGAACCAGGGGGCATCTACGGCTATCCTAAGGACTTTGTTCTGGAGAACTTGGATTTTGTTGAGGTTGGACTTAGACGAGTTTCCTCATATCATGCAACCATACATTATCAGTGGTCGAATTAATGATTTGTAAAGGAGTAATGTGCATTCTGTTTTTAGATTGGATTTCCTATTTATAATTGGATATAGTTGCTTGAGCCGACTATAGCTTTGGTTTAACTTCTGAAGGATATGGTATTTCCATGTTAATCGTGTGTCGATGTGCACACCTAGATACTTCACTGCTTCATCTGTTCCATTCCATTTTATTTGTGTTCCGCTGACGGTGACCTGCGGAGGATTATTTATTTTTCGTAGTGCAAAGATTTTCGCTACGCATTTGGTGTTATTGATTTTGAGATTCCACTGCATGAACCATTTACAGATATTGTTGATAGCTCTCTGAAGATGTGTTACTGCTTCAATCTGGGTTTCTCCTTGCGCCAGGAGGGCAGTATCATCTGCGAACATCGCCAAGTTTATCTTGGTTTGTGGAACATCGTGCATAAAGATGTTAAACAAAATGGGCCCAAGTACACTCCCTTGTGGTACGCCCGCTTGGATGGTCTTAGTTTCAGAAATGTTACCATGAATTTTAACTGCGAACGTACGGTTATCAAGGAAAGAGAAGAGAACGGTTTTGAGATAGTCAGGGATATTGAGATGGATAATTTTATATTTGAGTCCGTGGATCCACACGCGGTCAAAAGCTTGAGAGATGTCTAAGAACATCGCTGCTGTATATTTCTTTTGTTCGAACCCTTCTTCAATGAGGTCTGCTATTCTCTGGAGTTGGTAGCATGTTGAGTGACCGCGTCTGAATCCGAACTGAAATGTTGGTAGGGTGTTTAGTTTTGTAATTTCATCACTTAGTCTTGCCCATACTATTTTTTCTAACAATTTTGATAGTGTTGATAGGAGACTTATAGGTCTGTAGCTGAAGGTGTTGTGTTTGCATTTTCCAGGTTTTTGAAACATTAAAATGTGGGCGTGCTTCCACTTATCCGGAAAAAAGCCCAGTCCGAGGCACGCATTGAACAGGCTTGCGAGGTACGCCAGGTATTTATGAGGTAGATTTTTGAGCATTGTGTTTGTAATTTGATCCGGACCAGGGGATTTTTTGGTTGGAAGGGTTTTAATTATTTGTGATAGTTCAGTGGGGCTGGTAGGTTTAATATCATTATTTGGAATTGGAATGTGGGTTTCTGTAAAATTAATTATATGGTTTGAAAACGTGGGAGGTGAGTAATTGAAAGGAGAGAATGTCGTTTGAAGATGGTTGGCGAATGCTTCACATTTTTCTTGATCTGTTACAAGTGTCTCAGTGCCTGTGTTGATTATTAGGATTTCTTGCGGTGTGCTTAGAATTTTCCTAGTCGTTTTCCACATTCCGGGATCTCCAGGTTCAAAGGTGCTTATATAATGTTGATATGAATTAATTCTAATTGCATCGAGTTCATTTTTAATTTTGTGTGATAGTTTGTTAACCAGGGTTTTGGTTACGGGATTTCTCGTGCGCTGCCATTCCCTGCGTGCCGCACTCTTTTCTTTGATCATGTTTTGTACATGCTTTGGAGGTAAGTAGTGATTTATTGGTCTTTTGTATTTGCTCATTTTCGTGGCTTGCTGTGCGCTAGTTTTTATTGCTGTCGTGATTTTTTGTATTCTGTTATTTATATGTTCTATAGTTTCAAGATTTTCGTGAGTGGTGAGATTGATATTGCAAGCATCTTTAAATTGTAGCCAGTCTATTGTTCCATCTCCCAGCTTGCGTTCTGGTTGATATTTGTTTGGTGTAGCTTCAAGAGTGATAATAACTGGCATGTGATCTGAATCTAGTTCGGTGATCACTATTTGATTAATTTGTTTATTGAGATGTTTGTGTACCGCTATATCCAAGATGTCCGGTTGGTGGTCGCTTCTATAGGGAAAATAGGTAAACTCTATAGGTGCTTCAACGATTAGAGCATGTTCTGCCGCTATATTGAGAAGTTTCGTCCCTGCTGGGTTTGTAACTCTACAGCCCCACGACGTGTGTTTGGAATTTAGATCTCCAATGAGAAGAGTGGGTTTGGAGGAAGTGAATAACGTTTTTATGTCAGTTTCTAAAAGCTGCTTGTTTGGTTGTTTATATGCGCTTATTACATTAATTTGGCCACCATTGTCAAGTTTTACTTGTATTGTTATGCATTCCAAATTAGTACATTTTGGTTTCGGCAATTCGTAGTGAATTAGCTGTTTTTTGATTATGATTGCAACTCCTCCAGCTGCAAAAGTTGCATTTCTATCATTTCGGTAGATTTTATATCCAGGTATTGATAATTGTTCATTTGTGCGAGATTCTCTGGCCATTTACTCCCTTTTAATCTTCATACCTTTCTGTCTTTGGCAGTCCCTTCTTATAAATCTCTTTTTCATATTATTTCTGTGATATTCGTGTTTCAAATCTTCCTTAACGGCTTTTCTCATTTTTCTTCGTTCTAGCTTCCATTTCCGTATTCGTTGTAGCATATCACAAAAGCAGCTCTTTTCTATTTTTTCTAGTAGAGGTTGTTGTTCTTGCATTTTCTCTCTTATCTACTTATTTGGAAGTCTTTGCATAAGTGTTGTATCACATGATTATTTCCAAAACATCGTTTTCGTGATGTTTAACTTTCCTTTTTCTATTTTCGCCAATATTCAGTGTTGCGCTCCATATCTATGCAACAGTGCTGAAAAATGCACTACAAATATGTTTCTTCCTTTTTTTGTTGATGATGCGTCGTTTATATTACATGGTATTTAAAAAAGTTTTCCTTTTGCTTGATTTTGTTCTGCGTATTTCTCGCGTCTCATGCATCTGGTGCCAGAGTGACTCCTCAATCATGTCTTTCTGCTCCAATAACTATCTTCATTTCTGAGACCCACAATTCATCTGCAAATAAGTATGTAACATATACAATAGAAATGCTTTGAGCTACTTCAAATTTGCTGTTTTCATCTTTATATTATAGTTATTTTATAACATTTATATACATCTTTAACGTTTTATTGCTTCCCACAACTGCTTTACTGGAACGCTATTATGACCATCTTTTAGATCAATCAATGTAATTCTCCGTTATGCGTATATTTCCCTTCTGATTCATGGATTTCGTGTTCAATTTTTGTTTCGTTTTGAAGGTTTGTCACATTTGTGGCACTAATTCTCCTATAATTCTCGAAATTCATTTTACTGCCTTTGTGTGTATGGAATTTATGTTAGCTAGCTTCTTTCTTTTACACTTGGAGCTTTACTCCTTGAAGGCATTGATTAAATATTTCTCACATTTTTTTATTGCTACTGTAGGGGAGTGCTTAATTAGCTCTATGGGCAAACTTTTTAGAAACTAAAATTTTACTTCTCAAAAAATTCATTCAAAGCTTCTAAAATATCATACACTATAATAGTCTTTCCGGGCTATAATTTTCTTCCAGTAGATATTCAACTTCAAAAATGTTTAGTTTATTTTTCGTCGGCACATCTTCATTGTTTTTCTATGCCATTATGGTTTATGATTCAAACCTCTTCGATGTTCTTTTAGAAGATTTTTAAAGCTTTCTATACTTTTCGAAACTTTGAATGTTCCAAGGACTCATCAATCTGTATGTTCAAATATAGAAGTTCTACTCACATATTATAAGTTAAAATCTTCATAGGATTAAGGTCGATTCAGATTTAGTAAAATTTGTAGTGCCGTATTTCTATTAGTTTAAGCAATTAGTACAAACATTTATATGGTGCAATAAACAAACAAACCGCATTACGATCATTTGGAAATTTAGGTTAAACGTACTTCACTCGACTTGCCTCCAAAATCAAACAATCAGTCAAAGGTTGCATTAGTTATATTTCCTGATAGTTTTTCTTCGCCATCGTTCTTAATTAAGTTTTTAGGTAAAAACCTTCGATTAAAGAAACATTTTCATTAAAAATTACGACAGTTACTGGTATTAGGAAATTGGAAAGTAAACTGATGTTGTATACCAGTTACCAAATTTGTCACTAACGACCCAATTTTCGGCAGATAATGTCTAATAAGGCTTCAGAAGTAACCTTCACGAAGAATCTGTAAACGCAAAAGAAGAACATCAATTTTTACAAACGACGAAGTGCTTGGTTTTAAGGAAATCTGTTAGGGATGAGTGATCACGGAAACATGATAACGCTGAGAGTTAATTAAAGATGATGATGATGAGCGAGTGGTCGTTAAAATAAACAGCCCTTGAAAAATCGAACAGCTTACGAAATTTCCTATTTCCCAAGATCCTTACAGAAGCCAGCACTACAGATTTAAAATATAAATTGACTATCTAAGAATTTAAAAAAGTTCCTTGTTAAATTCTAAAGAGTACAGTCGAATTTAATTATTGACTTACTGCACCATTAATTTAAAAAAAAAATTATCTAAGGGATAATTTCCTAGAATTTATATTAGTAATGGATGAAGCATACAAAAAGGGAAATTTAAAGTTAACATCATGCCATACAGATTGGTATTTAATGTATACGTAAAATACACAAATTTATCAGCCGATGCAGTAGGACAACGACGCAATACAATTTCCATAACTAAAAATTGTAACGGAAAGAGCCAAGATTTCCTGAGTCTGGAAGTGACAGCAGAAAGGGAGGATATAGTTATCCGGTATAGTCAAGAAAATACGCGTGCACATAAACAAGTGTTAAAATCTTGATAACTACGGCGTTCGTCTTGAATGCAGTTCCAAAGAAAATCTCTTTTATTCCATAAATTACGTCAGTATTTACTTTTGGAAACAGACTTTTGAAACTGAAATTTCTTGGTGACTTTTACCAAATTAATTTAATAAAATTTCTTTTCGTACATTTAGAGGAAAAAACACGTGGTAATTCGCGAATTTAATGTATTCGTGATAGCAATTAAAGCTCCCCCTTAAAACAGGCTCAAACATTGTCCCTTTTCAAAACAGAACAGAACTCAGACAGGAAGTCGTATTTTAATTTTAATTACAACCTGCAGAATTAACATAAAATGAAGCTGTTATTTTAAAGGCTGACGGGAAAGCAAATTCTATCACGTAATTTATATGAACTATAATTTGCACGGAAGCCGTGTTTTCCTGCTATAGAAATAAGCGGAGCTGAGATTTTAATCCCCTTTTTTACGTGTATTTTCTAATTAACTTTGCAGCCAAGCTGGAAACTCCACCTCCATTATCTTTGTCGGTATTTTAATTACCAACCACATTAAAAACAGCCAATAATATTCTTTCTGCCTTTTATCCGTATCATTGGCAGCGTAATCGGCGTTCTTTAATTACTTTTAAAACCGCAACACCATGCAGATTTAATAAGGGTGAAGATATGATAATCTAATTATTGGTTTCACATTAACCCATATTTGGATAATCGATTAACCGCTTTTTGGTGGAACAACTGTCCTGTTCTTTGTGCCAGTCTCTAACAGGAACCGCCATATGATTTCAAACACACCGCACTTTTTTGTAAACCATTCCAAACACTCGCCGGCAGGGCCATTAAGCAATTACTACCGTTAATCGTACGAAGATCTAAAAATATACCTCGATACCTTTATGGCGCACAGAATGATTTTGAACTAAAAGCTTAATTTCTGTAAATATGTCTACAAAACGCCTATACAGCGTGTACTTAAACCATGTATCCAAACTGAAACACCATATTCTGCAGGTAAAAGTATAATGATTTAACCCGACTTACTTATACACAAATTAGTATATTTTTATATGTTATAAAAACTATGCAAATCATAATAAAGAGGAACATATATTTTAATTCAAAAACTTGTAAGTAAAATTCGCGTCACTACTACAAAAGATACTCAAAGTGGCAACTTTCCATCATCATACATGCTTCAGCAGGTGTTTTCAAGGATTTTATTTTTTAAAACCGAAACATAAACATAACATGCAAAGTCTAGTTTGAAAAAGATTTACACTATTTTATTTGGATTTAAAATAAATTGGAAATACATTTTATATAAAGTTTTATTGATTACCTACAATAGATTTGTACTCCGCCAAATAATCTCTTCAGCGCTTTCCTTGAAAACCCTCTAATTTGCTATTTAAAAGGTGTCATTAAAGTTTGCAGAATGTTAGTCGAAATCCTACCACTGATGCTTTAAACAGTTCTAGAAGTTTGTGTCCAATTTTATTGATCTTCTATCCTTTCTCAATTTTTCTTTAAGGATAGATCAGTATCGTTCGATGAGCCTTAGTATAGCAACGTTTGGCGAATTTCTATTAGGTACCTAATACACGTTAGTATCTTAAAATCAGTGATGTGTACTGTTAGGGTTGTATGCGGAGGTTAAATTAGGTCAGAATAGGTGAGGTGTGCTTGTTTAAAAAAATAAGTAACCAAATTGTCCCTTTTGATTAAGGCTGTTGAAAAGAAAAAAATTTATCCGGATATCCGGATATGAACTTTTATCCGAGTCATCCGAAATTTCCGAATTCGGTTAACAAACTAATTTTTTATCCGGATAATTAGAAATATCCGAATAGTTACCTATAATATCCGGATAATTTACAGTATCCGGAAAATTTACAGTATCCGGAAAATTTAAAGTATCCGGATATGTTGAAGTATCCAGATTACTTTTAAATCTATTATCAATTAATTAGAAAGCTGAAAATGATATGAAAATATAGAAAACACTAAAAAAGGCCTGTTGCTGCTCTAAAAATGTATTATGCAGTAGTAATGTAGTAGTCTCCTACAAATATTCTGTAAGCAGTTTAAAAGAAATCTTTAGAAATGATTAATTATATTCTTAGTATTCTTATCACATACCGCATTAAATTACATCATATATTTGATGTGAATTCTCGTTATTTATTTCTGTTATGTTTTAACTGCTGTGTTAGTGTTTAGTCAGCAGTCGCCAACTAAAAACTCTTGCTAAAAAAAATAATCTCATTGCAATTTATAAATTCAGTAATGCGTATTCAGCGATAAATTCTTTTATCCGGATAATTCTATATTCGGATAATTTTTTTATCCGAGTTATACAGTTTATCCGGATATTCTGTCTCTCACGGATATCCGATTTCTTCCATTTCGGATATTTTTAAGTACTAATTATCCGGATATCTACGTGAAAATTATCCGGATATCCGTTTTATCCGGCTCGGATCAACAGCCCTACTTTTGATGGTTTTGACTGACTTAAAACCTCTCCTGAATAAGCATTATAAAATTGTTTTCCTGTGATTGTTGAAAAATTTGTTTTAATATAGGTTTCATCGGCCATAACAGTGCAACCATTAGAGTTACCTTTAACAGTTCTTAATAAATGTAGGGACCGCTGTATTGCTAAGTTATATTGTTGTGTTCGCCTTTTTTCTTAACGTAGGTCCTATGTCACGGCTTTTGAAATTTTGCATGAATTAATTGTAATACGTTCCTGTTGTTCGAAGTTTAAGCCCGCCTGAAGCTGCAGAATTTACAACAACTAACATCAGATCAGCACATTCCATTTTGGTTGCGCAATAATTCAGAGAAGTCCCAAATAGGATGATGCAATATTCTGTGCAGTAGATTTCGTTGTTAAGAATTCGGGGAAGCACCGAGCCGATCACGAGGGACGCCAAAGTGGCGTCATGTAAGGTTTCACCCCGCGCACGAAAGGCACGTTTGGGTATCTTTTTCTAACATCCTTCGATTTATGGAAAAGTAGAAAGACAAATCAGAGTTTAACCAGCATTGACCGGCCGTGCAAGTTTTCGTTTCGGCTTTGGTAGTAAAATCCCGTTTGTCAGCCTCTCGTTCTTGTTTAGTTTTGGAAAAACTATCTTACGACATATTGTCGGATTATCCCAGAGAGTGTCTTATCGTATCGGGGAAATATAAGTTCTGTGTGAAAGTTTCGTTTAAGTTTGATGTTTGGTGGAGTACCATTTCGCACAGTTTCGTTTCGGATCAAATAATCGACCAGTTCAAGGACATACCGTTGTCTTCGCACCTGCTTCCGGAAAGGGACTCCATCCCTTTCTTTGCCGATTGCTGCTACCTACTCTCTCCCTGGGATTCGAAGCTACCATCGCTTCCAAGGACCGTGACAACTAAGCCTTTTCCTAGGTAACAATATTCCAGGCTGCCCCTTTTTCTTGCCGGTTGTGATTGTACCAGCTAAAACCCCATTCAGTACCATACAGTGTGTCCCAGGATAGATGTTACAATAGGTGTGATGGACAAAAAATTTTTGAATTTTATTTTAAGATTGTGGAATTAAGCCCTGCTTGGTTTGAAGAGAATTTTAAGAATATTTTCAGTTTTTGAAAAACAAGTCGGCCTTGACATTGAAGCGAAAACTATTTTCTTTTCAGGTAAAGTACCCTTTTTGTTCATAATACGGCAAAATTTTACTAAGAAAAGTTGTTCATAATAATAAATTATGGCCCTATGCAAAATTTCAGGAAGTTTAGTCAACGATAGTTTTTTCATGGCCTCCTGGCAGTTATGTGAAATAAATAATTTATTGTAGATCAGTGTTATTATTATGTTTCGTAAGTTAAATCTCTTGTAAATGCTATTTGTTTCGTTCAATGTTCTACAAAGAAAATTTTGAATAAATACAATTTATTTTGTTTAATCTAAAATGTGACCGTTTAATCAAAGTAGGTAGATCTTCCTGAAATTTTGCATAGGGCCATAATTTCTTATTATGAACAACTTTTCTTAGTAAAATCTTGCAGTATCATGAACAAAAAGGGTACTTTACCTGAAAAGAAAATAGTTTTCGCTTCAATGTCAAGGCCGACTTGTTTTTCAAAAACTGAAAATATTCTTAAAATTCTCTTCAAACCAAGCAGGGCTTAATTCCACAATCTTAAAATAAAATTCAAAAATTTTTTGTCCATCACACCTATTGTAACATCTATCCTGGGACACGCTGTATACAGGGTGTATGAAAAAAGCCGACAAATAGGCACACCAGGGGAAGCAGCATTAAGAAGTAAACAAAGAACTCTAGTCCCATTTTGCTGGTAACCCTCTAGTTATCGAGTAATTGATAGTCTTAAGTGGGATACTAATTTTTTTAATAGGGCGAATTATTATTAAATGACAATGACTGGTCATAGTTTAGACAACAGGAAACACAACCAGATAGTATTTTAGCATTTTTTGCTTGGAGTTTGGCTGTAATGTGTTTTCAATTAAAGCAAATTCTTTGCTTCTGAAAGCTTTAAAAGGTTTTGCAACGCTGCACTGTTTCTAAGTAACTACTGGAAAATTCGAAATTGTTTTTATTTAGATCAACATTGCTTTCCTGTCATTTTGACTTGTCAGCAATTGCTTGTCTGTTTTAATAATTTCGAAAATTGTCCGTTTGTTTCATTATTTTGTTGTGTTTTGGACGGATGAACCCACTTTTACTCGCAACGACACCAATAGAGTGACGAGAACCCCCATGCTATTTATCAAACCCATCATCAGGTGCGATTTAGTGTAAACGTTTGAGCGGGAATTCTTCATACTACTTTAATAGGACTACATATTTAATATTTTACCCCAACGTTTAACTGCAAACAATTTTGTGGAGTTTCTGACTAACAACTTGCCGGATTTATTAGAAGACATCCCTTTAGCAACCAGAGGAAATATGTGGTTCCAAATGGATGGAGTACCAGCTCAGTGGGGAATTCAAACAAGAAACTGGTTAAATGAGGAGTTCTCTGAGAGATGGATTGAACGAAGTGGGTCAGCACAGTGGTGTTCAAGAAGTACGGATTTAAGCTGTCTTCTTCTTATGGGAAACTTTAAAAGAGCTCAGCTCGTCTACCAAGAAGAAATAAACAGAGAAGAGCAGCTGATAGAAAGAATCCAGCAAGCAGTCGCCACAATAAGAGAAAATAATATGTTACAGACCATGAATGACGGCATCATTCGCCGAGTGAGAATGCGTCGAGATGTTGGAGGGGGTCATTTTGAACAGTTATTATAAATTGATATCTAGTTTTGAATAAAAATTTGGTTTTTTAGTTTAGTTTATTATTTTTTAATTGTAAATAGTAACATTGGTAAAACGTAAAGTTGTAGCAACGTTGCCAAATTTAAGAAACTTTAATCGAAGATATTGTGGAAACTATGAGTTTGATTCCAAAATGCCTGAAGCTTCTTGTTCGGTTTTTGATGTAGTTTCTCATGATGTTACTATTTGTCGGCTTTTTTCATACACCCTGTATATCGGTCTACTGGTAGGCAGGCACAACTCAAGTATTGTCTGTAATTTAAGTACATCAAGCGCCCCTTTTTGATCTGTTTAGCCGTAGTGCGTATTACTTTTTACTTTAGTGTTAACAATTCAGAAACAGTGCGAGCTGTCGCGATGATTACCCATTTTATATTGCATGTGTGAAATCATTTGTAGTCAAACTCTTAGTATAAGCTTTGTCATCGCCATTCTGCGATTAAGGGAGCCTAGCTGTTAACTATATTTGCCGTAGCCTGAGTAACTGTGGGATCCCTTAATCACCCTTTTCATATAACCTAAGATAGAACTTATGAATCTCTTTTGTGTCATATTTGGAATATTTCTTACATTCATTAAATTTCATTGTTAATTCATTCTCTTCTTAGAGTGGCATGCCCTTTACAGGGCGTTGCCGATCCTCTCTCCATATGCCTGTGGTGTGCGTGTCAAGTAGCCTTTATTTGTGTTTTGTGTTTATTTTGTAATAACTGTGTATAGCTTTGTGAGCCTGACTACCAGTACCAGTGTTTTCTTTCAGTAACTAAGGGTACATCCAGCAGTAGGGTTTATTTTGTAATAACTGTGTATAGCTTTGTGAGCCTGACTACCAGTACCAGTGTTTTCTTTCAGTAACTAAGGGTACATCCAGCAGTAGGGTGCAGCAACCCCAACCCCTTTGGACCCAGAAAGAACAATCTTCGGTATGTTCCTCGAGACCATCTTGGGTCATTTCTGCAGCGGCGCCCATTTTTCCTCCCGATTACGACCCCCCTATTTGAAAGGTTTAGCGTTTCGAACCCCCCCCCCCTTCTTCGACTGCTTGTTAGCCGCGAACCACAGGACTTCGACGTACATCGTGTAAACAAATGAGTACTATTTACAAGCAAATGGTCGCTATGATCATTATTCTAGACCTAGACTATAGTTTGTTATTTTAAAGTCAACTATAACGCCTATAACTAGCTATAACTAAGAAAATATACCTACTTGAAATGCATCTTTGCAATAAAAAAAAAACAATTGTTTCGGGTACTTGTATCATCACGAAGATGACAAATACCACGCCAAAATATAACCTCTACTTTTAAGATATCACATGCCAAATATTATTTAAATTGCTAGAAACAGTTTTTTGTTAAAAAAAGATTTTCGATAACTCTCAAATTGAATATTTGGGTTAAATTCTTACATTTTTACCCGAAGAATGTGTGCTACATAGTTTAGGTACGTCCTGTATATAATCCAGTTAATAAATAATAAGGTGTTTATTCGATCATTTCTGAGGAAATTTACTAATTGAATCCGATCAAAGTGATCCATGCAAAATTTTAAACATTGTTAGGACTACAATATGTGAGAAGAACTGGTGTATGAACATACAGGTAAAGCAGACAAACTTGCATACCCACAAAAGTGAATTTTCTTTTTGCATATTTTTGAAAATCGAACATATTCCTGGCTAAAACTGATTTTAAATTAAATAACAGTGCCTTTTATGTCTTCTAAAATGTTCATTTCAACAAGTTTCTGTTTTTTAATTTTAGCTGTTTATCTGCTCTTCTTGTACAGGATGGACCATTTTCGAAGAGATTTCAGGCTATCTTCGTAACTATTACACCTACACAAAAAGCGATAAAGGTGTCCCGAGTCAAATGTTCGAGACAAATTTGATGGTGCACCCTGTACAAACCGCAACCTACCAGAATTTTATGCAGATAAATCATTCAAATACAAAAGTAAGCAATAATACCCGAAGATATTCTTACAACTGTGCAGAAAATAAATTCCTGCGAGGCATCAATATAATGCTACAATGAAATTGGTAATTTTAATATCCAACAGTTGCGAAATAAATAGTTTCAACGCGGATCCATATAATTTCCTAGGAGCAGTAAATCTCGTTTATCGCATTCTTGTAATTTCCAGTACGTCTATGCATTTTATTCAGCACCTCTTCTATGTATTGTTGGCAATATTATTATTCCGTGTCAGCAACCATTCCGAGTAGTCTACTGTTTATTACATTCTTCTTAGAACTACTGCTTTTCTCAGATAAATAAAATTGTACGCATCCACAGCTTTCATTAAAATTAATGAAAATGTTTTATGAAATTTTCAATTAAATCGAAGGAAATCAAATGAGCACAGCAATAAGGTGCTTGTTAACATTGGAATATATAATAACTACTAACTATAAATTGTTGCTTATTATTAATTTCAAGCAAATTTACAGCCTACACTAGCTATATACAGAGTAATGAGTAAATATTTTGTATGATATTTATATACTTGAATTGAGTACCACCCATTTTCACTTAGTTGGTTTTATTTCATGACGATGATATAAAAACTGCGTTAGAATAAATCGAAAGTGGCCGAAATAAATAAAATTAAATATTTTTCAAATCCATGTTTAGAGATTTTATTTTCTTAAACGATGTGCTATTTTTCAGTAAAACAAGGATATTTTCATTTTTAGGCTTGATTATTTAATACTATTTTCATTAGGGAAACAAGTAAAAATTCCATTTCTTGTTAATGCGAAGATTATCCTAAATTTTTTAATTTAAAATTTTTATATTTTGGTTAATTTATTGGCACACCCGCAAGCCACGCTTCGTGTTTACACGCTTCATTTAATTTTATGTAAATTCCGTACCAATTTTGTTTGGTGATAAATTTTCATCAGATGCTGACTACAGTCTAAAATGCTCTGAACTGTGAATTATGTCTAAATTTTAATATTCACCTTATTTTTATTTATGAACGATACAGAGGTTAATTATTTTTACCTAGTAATATTACACTTACATTGTATATGTTACCTTAAACTAAATCTACCTAAAATGTTGTTCATTAAAATAATTAACTTAAAATTATTTTAATGTAAGCAGTATTGTTTAGGGAAAAATTTATATCAAGAAAGCATGCAAGGTCAACTGAAAAGTTATTTCTTACAAATATATCTGGAAACCAAATGCTGGGCTAATTATTATCAGAATGTAAAAGTAGAAATGGAAGGGATTGGGGAAATCCTTTTAATAATAATAATAATAATATAATAATAGTAATATAATAATAATAAGGTATACAGGGTGATTCAAAAGGTATGGTCCAAACTTAAGGGTGTGATTGGTGTTGTTAAAATAAGCAAAAAATGCCAATAAACACATGTCTTATTTCCAACCGGTATCTAGTTACAGGGGTTTTCTTTGTTTTTATCTGTGTTTTGCCAAATCACGTTATTAAGGAACTAAGTAAAACAAATGTTAATTCCTTATGGCAGAAGACGTTTCAAGCTTGAATTGGCGTAGTTTTCAATAAATGTGTTAATGATGGAGCCATTTTCTGTGTGCAGAAATGCATTTTGTGTATGGTTATTGCAGCGGAAATGCCCGCGCACCTGTGGTAGAATATGGGAGAAGGTATCCTCACCGGAGACAGTCTGACCACCGAACATGTATTTAGACCTTTTAGATATTGCCTTGTCGGAATTATTAGAAGATCTGCATCTTGATGTGCGAAGATCCATGTGGTATCAGCATGACGGGGCACCGTTGCACAATTCACATCCACTAGATTTTTACTTGTGGGGTGCATTAAAAGAAAAAGTTTATGCAACGGAAATTCAGGACAGGGGCCATTTAGTTAATGGGATAAATGAAGCTGTTGAAGATATTCGAAAACATCCTCAACAGTTGAGGAATGTTCGAGATTCTGTGCGTCGGCGTTGCCAACTTTGTATACAAGTACTAGGTGGACATTTTGAAAATTTTTTGTTGTGATACTTTTTAATTTTTCTTATAATTGTATATGCTCTTTATTAATAATAAATTATCCTAAATGTTGTTATAACTAGAAAACAATTGTGAATCGGACATGAGTTTATTGGCATTTTTTACTTATTTTAACATCACCAATCACACCCTCAAGTTTGGACCATACCTTTTGAATCACCCTGTATAATAATAATAATATAATAATAATAATAATATAATAATAATAATATAATAATAATAATATAATAATAATAATATAATAGTAATAACTTTTATTCCGTAAAAGACTACAATTATTCTAGTATTGGAAACAGTCAGTTAAAGTGCATAAGTAAAGTGCAAATTACAAACATTTAATTACAACTAACATCACAACAGTAACAATCAAAACGGATGTAAGTTTGTACACATTAAATATTCGTTGGTAGAATAACATATTTTTTATTAAACCCTTAAATGTGCTTATTCGTGTGATACATTTTATAGAGTCAGGTAATTTATAATATAACTTGATAGAGTTGATGAAAGGACCCTTGGAAGATAATGACAATCTGTAAACTGTAGTTCTCCAAAGCACTCTTGTTCTGGTAGTTACCTTCATTGGGTTTTACATAGCAAGCTAAATATACACTGATGCTCTTAGTTGAAAAAGTAACACCCAGTATACGTATTCATTTAAAGTTCTTATTTGCTATATTTCTTCGCCATGTCTTCACTGTTGTATTATAAAAATTTGAGACAAAAATCTTCAACTTTCTTGGAAATATTATTAATTTTTTGGTTACCCATGGAAACATGTTTTTGTTAATAGCGCTTTCAGTTGTTTGCCTAAACCTTGTCCAGTCAGTTTTTTGTAATCACATTAAACCAAAGAAATGCCCTGTGTGCGAAGACGTGCTGAATTTCATCATCTGAGTAGCTTTGAGAGAGGTCGGATAATTGGTATGCGAGAGGGTGGTTTTTCATTTCGAGAAATCGCCATTCGCATCAATTTTACAGCAAGAACTGTGTTTTATTGTTGGCATGTTTGGTCTGCGGAAGCTCAGAATCAACGCCGCAGAGAATCTGGTGCGGCCAGAACAACACACCGTGAAGAGCGACTTCTTCGAATTGTTGCCAGAAGAAACCCTTTTGCTACAACCAGGTCTGTCGGAGGTGAATGGTTTAGAGCAGTAGGTCAAAAAGTTACAATGGCAGCAGTATACCGACGCATTCAGTTAATGGGACTCAGATCTTATCGGCCTGTTAAAAAGATTCCACTAACTGCAGAACATAAACGTCGTAGACTAAAATTGTGTAACGTAAGAATGCAATGGAATGAGGAATGGAACAAAGTCATTTTCAGTGATGAATCCAAATTTTGTTTAGGCGCGAGCGATGGCCGTAGAGTGCGACGAGAGCGTGGTTAGAAAAGAAATTTAGAATTTCAATTGGAAAGAAGTGTAGGCCGAGCACCAGGTTTAATGGTGTGGGGAGCTATATCTCATGGAAGTAGGTCTCCTCTCGTGTTCATAGAGGGTAATATGGCAGCTGTGGATTACATTCACCAAGTACTGGAACCGATTCTTGTACCATATGTTCGGGGTATAGAAAACGCTATATTCCAACAAGATAACCCTCGACCATATGTAACAAGAGTGAGTTTTCAGTACCTAGAGAATGTTGACATACGCCTACTTCCATGGCCTGCTCGATCTCCTGATCTTTCACCAATTGAGCATGTGTGGGATTTGATTGCTAGGAGAGTATCTAAGCTAGAACAGCCCCCAATTACATTAGCCGAACTTCGGGGTGAAGTGCAAGTAGCTTGGGATAAGATACCTCAGCAGACAATATACCATCTCATTCTAAGCATGCCGAGAACAGTACATGAATGTGTAAGACGCAATGGTGCGATGACTTATTATTAAGATTTTCTGTTAACTGTTAAAATTAAATGCATAAATATTTAATCATTTGTTATTTAGTCTATGTTGTTTATTTTGGCACAATAAAAAATTAAATATCTGTTAAAACACTGGGTGTTACTTTTTCAACTAAAATCGGTGTATTTGACGCATAAATACAGTTACCCCAGCACAGAATGCCATATATTAGGTGAGATTCTACGTAAGGATGATAACAAGTTAGTAAAACATTTTTAAGGTAACTAACTTTTGAAATGCCAAATTACAAAACATGCTTTACTAAGTTTACTTAAGACATGTTTAATATGAATTGACCAAGAAAGCTTTGAGTCGATATACAGTCCAAGAAATTTTACATAATCACTAATCTTTAAAGATTTGCCGTCAATTCTTATTCCACTACATCCCTTAAAGGAAAGCTCGTCATATCGGTCTAGAGCACATTCAAGATTAAATCATTATTTTCGGAGTAGTTTGCCACATCTGAGCTTATCTGACTTAATTTATTGAGACTAGAAGCTTAAAAAGAAACTGACGTGTCATCAGCAAAGAAGATACCTGACCTCTTTTCATATTATACACAAGGTCATTAATAGATAGAAAGGAAACGAGAGAAGTCCTAAAATGCTCTCTTGTGGAACTCCAGTTGCGACCGAACGTAATTTCGAACCGTAGGTTACCCCTTTAAAGGATAGATTAACCATTTGACAACGATGTGCCAGATAAGGCCCACGCCATTTTAATGGTGTCCCACGCACACCATACTTATCAAGTTTTGTCAATAAGATGCTATGATTTACGGTATCGAATGCTCGACTCCGGTCAAAAAACAAAGCTATAGTCTAGTTTCTCTTTTCCAAGTTCTCTAATGCATATTTGTAAAGTGCCAAGACGGCATCCTGGGTGGAAATACAGCGCGCCGAAGCAAACATGAGAGTCGGAAAATATGCGAACTACAAGAATTTTATTTAAAATATTTTAAGCGGCAAGATATTCAACCAATCACGCAAGAATCTTTAGTTCGGTACATCCACAATCAAAATTACGAGTTGTCAAATTTGACAGCTGCATTTCTATTTCATAATAATTCGTTTCACAATAATAATAATTCGTTTTACAATACACCATTCCATATTTTATCAAATTATCAATCATTTATTTTAACTCCACGATCTTAAGGCTTACATAAATATAGGTTGTAGCTATAAGGCCACATTGTTAAAATAAGATATTAAACCCATGGCAATGAGATACAGGCTGATAAAATCAATTCAGCCAGAAAGCTACAACAACAGATAGCGGGTTAAATTAAAAGTATTACCTGTCTCCAGGTCGTCACTGGTAATCGAACAACAATTTAGTTGCTTGTCATCAATAACTATAACATTTTTCACATGTTTTGCAGAACTAGGAACTAGGGTGAAAAACTGAATTACACACTATACATTTTAAATAGTATTGAGGTACTTTATTGCATTTTTTACAGGATTTAAACCAAAACATCAGCATTCACGTCCGCACATTTTTCTCCTCACCCCCCGCACTTTTGCTAGGCTACTAAACAGTATCAATCTGTACGTACCACACGACCATGGTTTCATAGTTAGTTGTTCTAGATGTAGGTAACTCATCCACGATGCCTAGCCAACCGTTTAGCAGGAAAACAAGAATTTTATTAAGGATGCAATAAAGTGATGCCAGAGTCAGGACATTTCACACTAAATAAAGAAACTTCAAAACTTTAAATCTTTATAATAACAAAATTAACAAAATAATAAGAATTGTTTTAAATTTAAACAGTTTCAAAATCCAGTAATTTTCCAATAAAAATTATGTCGAAATTTCCATCCCTACAAATATCACCTGATTAACGATTAACGGAATTTACCAAATATAATCCTCGGTGGGTTTCGTTTATAGCTTTATAAAACTTCTCCATTTGTTTCCCCACAGCAAACAATTATTTCTGTTCTCAGCCAAGATCTTAATTTAATTGGAAGGTAGTACGGTTCATTGCGCATTTTCTCTTGATAATTGTTTCGAAATACACCATTAATTATTTCGAGCAACGGCAATAAGGGATAAAAGGTCTCGAAAAAACAGGAAAAAGAAACAATTATTTTAAAAGGGTGCCGAATAAACTTTACATACAAGTATTTTATTGAGTGTCATTGAAATAATAAGACCAAAATTTAATTTTCTTGTGCATGTTTAAAATCATTAATGCATAAGCTTTTGGTTATAATTAAAAACGTGTAGGCAATTCTGAACTGCTGACGCTCGGGTCTCATTCTTGGATGATTGCTCTTGGCATCATTGAACCTCCTAGTATAAACGAATGGGTGTCGTTACCGGCACTCAATGAATATTTTATCGCCGTTTACCTTACTGGACCAGGATATAACCCTACCAACCTATACCAACGTATAATCCTACCAACTTCGAACAGATAAAATGGTATTTAGAATACAGAGCAAAGGAAGTATTTGAGATTCGAATTTAAAATCCGCAACGATCTAAAAAATTCGATTCGCAAATCTGAATGTTGAGCTCAAACTTGGACTTCGAGAATGAATTTTACATTTCACAACACAGATGGTGTCTTCAAACATCAATTTAAAACCACCTCTCCAAATTAAATGTTCAAATCTCAGATTTTATGTTTCTTGAGATCAAAAATAAAGATTTTTAATATTAAAGTTTCTGATTCAAATTTATATAATTAGTGGATATTAAATTTAGGATTCTATGATTTCTACATAAAAATTGTGATTCGCTCGAGTTTTTATAAAAGCACACTTAATTAAGGACCAAACTAACAATCTGAAGAAGATCGTCAGAATGAACTATGGTAAAGACAACTAACTTCGAAAATAAACCACAAAACTTGCGCCCGATTTGAACTTAATAGCTACAAAGTAGAAATGTATAGTCGAATTTAAACTTCTACGTTGAACTTTCGATCAAAAACATGCTCACTACTGGAATACGAGATTTAGATTTTGAAATTTAATAGTCTTATTCTAAACGCCAATTCCAATGCGATTTTTCAATACGAATATGAATTTGAATATTGATTTTCAACCCAGATATTAGAAAGTGCTATTTCAGGTTCGAAACTCTAACTTGAAGTACTGAAATGTTCTGCATTAGAAATCAAAGTTTGCATCCAGATTTACAGTTTATATCAAGATGAAAGAATCGAATCTTGGATTTAAATTCGACTCGAAACCTTGACGATTACATCACAAATATAGTCAACCGCAAGTTAATTTTTACATACTTCATTAGAGGTTGTTAGTGCAATCTTTACCTAAAAACATATTTACTTAGCAACGATTTTACTAAACAGTTATGAACTTATGCCCATACTTATAGTCGATACTCAGCTCGGTCTTGAACTTCAGCATTACTCAAGTAACAAAATGGCTATTATAGTCGTTGCTTCCCAAGTAAAAACGACTTCGAGCCTGCTTTGAGCGTACTTGACTCAAGGTTGGTCACACCCTACCTTGAGACGGGCTTGAGGCGTGCTTTACTGTTTGACGTTACGCATTTCGTGTTTTGCTGTGTAGTGACAAGTTATCAAAATAATATATATTTTGAAAATCATGGATCGCGAAGAAAGTGAAGAGTTTTTTGAGTACCTTGATATGGTAGAAGAAGCCATAAATGCAGAAATAGTGTCAAAAAAGATATTTATGTAATAAGGATCATAATGACGGTCGTTATGGTGTTAGCAGTGAATATTATCGAGGGGAAGCGTCAGCCGAGCCCGATAACACAGCATTTACCATAAATGATCGTTTATGATCCGAATTACATGCAAAATGTTATCTGCTGTCATCAATTTAGTAAAGTTTATTCATGCTAAAGTAATAGTACTTTTTGAATTTCATTATGATACTAGGACGTTTTAAACTTTAATACTTTTTGAATTTCATTATGGTACTATCATTAAGGTTCTAGGATTATAATTAACTTCCTTACGTCACTAAAATACAATGACATAACGATGTCATTCTGACATGCCAGCAGATAAAGGTATATAGCCGAAAACCCTCTCGAATTTTATGGAGATTTGAAATTTCGTAATAGATACAGATTTAGCAAAGATACTGTTCTTTATACAATTTTACCGGTAATAGCAGACCGCTTTATGACTGTGAACAATCGTGGTTTACCATTTGCTCCCCTTATACAGTTATTAGTATGCTTGAGATACCTGGAAACTTTCACTTTAATAAACACCACTTAATTTAAGAACTTACGAAACTTAAGAAAGAACTTAAGAAATTTTTAGGACTAACAATTCGCACGTGCCTCAACAACAAAACGTACAAGAGGTTATAAATACTAAAATATAAATATATTCTTGGACGTTTATATCAGCGCGGTACAACAAAAGTAACAAAAAAAAACCCTAGATTACTCGCTGCTTTCCTGAACTCCGCCGAAATTTCACGAAGTCGCGATTATAAGATATACAGCAGGCTAAGCAAAGCACACGACTTGAGGTGTTCTTGGCTGAGGCGGTCTCAAGGGCGAGATCGAGTTTTGTCTATAAGTACGGGCATTAGGAACACCAAGATTAACAAAACTAAACGCTAACTCAGTATAACTTACTTATTTTTATCCCCAATATATTGTTCTATTCACCTCTTGTTGGGTGACAATAAAATATTTAGTGTTACTTGATATCAACCTTGAACTTCAAAATAAAAATTAACTGAATAAATATTGTGTTGTCGTGTAATGTGTCATGTTGAATCTCAGGGTAAGGATTAATATGAAGTGTGTGGAATCACGAAATATAATTAATAACTTACTAACTAAAATCACGTATCTCGTGCAAAATTAGACGACACAATTTAAAGTTCAAAATTGACATACACTACTTCATGTATTAAAAATACAAATAACTATTTAACAGGTGGATTTTTGAGTGCAATTTCTGAAACTAAACTTAAAATTGAAAACAAATACTCAAAACTTGAAAATCAGACTTCATTATTAAATGTAACAATTACTTTTTAAATCATTACAAAATTAACTAACTTCATTAAACTTTCATAATTAAATCTAAAACTTAGCTTGAATGTTGGCGGTGAACCCCCTCTTTCTATACCATTATGTTGCGCAAATGATCTTCTGATAAACAGCTGTTATAGTTGTGGCCGTGGTAACATAAACTTCACGTTGTTGAATAATTCCATACAAAAGTTTTACTTCTCGCTGGTAAGCAGAATGTCTTTTATTTATAACTTTTATTATAGTTAACTTATTAATGTTTTTATAAAAACATTACTTTAAAACCAATTATTTTCGTATTCTCTTTCAAGATTTATAACCTTAATGTTATCGATGGAAATAAATAACACGCTCTTTTTAATAGGAACTTCGTTTACTTTTATTTACATCATCCTATAACGTTATCATGGTAATAACTCCTTAGCAACGAGTTATGTTATGATACATTTAACAGCACTAGTGCTGTAAAGCTTATAACGTGCTGTTATGGCTGTTTTACGTTACTATTTATGAATTGTCATTGAACTGTCATTGAACTGTCACTGAAAATAATTTTTTATTTTTTGAAAAAAATTATTATAGGATGATGTAAACCGTGTTACGACACGCGTAACGTTATTTCCTGTTACATTACTCGAGATTTAAAAGAACTCGTATCAAATCATTCATTTCACTGCTTTTAATTCATTATACAAGTTACACTTGCAATTATTATTTTACTTATTTTCAAACAAAAACTTCTATCAATCGATTTAATACATAACCTCTCTTTCTTGAACATTCAAACTTTTGTTTATAAAATATCGATTTTCAAATTAAATTAGCGAAGTGACAAAAAACACTTCCGCCTTTCACCGAATCTACTTTGCTACTGTTTTATTATAATTTAAACAATTGATGAGCCAATAGAAAGCCTTGGTTTTGGAAAAGTAAATCAATTAAAATTACGTTTTCAAACATATTAAATCTAAATTGTACTTAATTCTAAAATTATTTACATATTTACAAACTACATTAAATTTCCTTCACAACAGTACCTAACATTTTAATTGTTTATAGCTACCTAATTAAATTTCATAACTTTTAAACAATATTTCACTTGACTTGAATGTTAGAATTTTCCTTTTTACGAAATTATCTTAAATTGAACTTTAACTGATCAGAAAATATTCCTTATTTTTCACTTAACACTTAACCTAAATGACATTTAACTTAAAATTGCTTAAATCTATCTTAAAAACTACTTTTAAAAACTTTATTCAAATTGAACTTTCAAAAACTTTCTGATTATTTACATAATATAGCCTTTTACCCTTCAAATTCTTGGTAATTTCATAGTTTACGAGCTTGGCCAACTTTTAATAACACTTTTAATCCGGTCACATTTCTTTTAATGCTCACAATTTCAATAAACAAAAATTTATAACCTAACTTTCAAACTACCAAAAATCAATTACTTTTTGATACATAATTTTATAATTTAATCTGATGTTCTAGCCTGGAAATTGAAAAATAATACACCAAGGAATCAACCTATCTCAGAATTTCAACTTTAAAAACCAAAATAAATAAGATGTCGGCATACTTAATCCGCGCCTTAACGATGAATACTTTACGATTCAATTTTCCACTTTCTGCGTGGATCATTTAACTCTGTAAGACTTCGAACATTTAAAATTGTTTATAAAAATTACTTTTAATATAGTTTCTCATAAAAATTGAAGCAAATATTATATTTCGTATTAACCATAAATTAAAATGTATTAACGGAATGTCATTTTGTATGTTATTTTGTGTCATGTGTGTTGAATAAGTGTTGCATAAATATGAAAATGTGTCGAAATAACACAACAATATTTTAAATCACAAGTATCGCCTAATGTAATTTTCGCTGCTTGAGACTTCTCGTTAACTTCTCCGTCCTTGCCGGGACACATTTTTATATATGAGACCACTGCCTATTCTAGAATAAGGTGCAGGCCTCCAGCGTGTTCTGGACGTCCGCTATTTGTAACACGCTTTCTGATTACGTGCCCATGGTTGAGCAAATATATTCTCTCTGAAATTAAGAAACCTTTAAGAATATACAAAAATTCAACGATGAAGTATAATCCACGTAATAGTTTCGTAATGGCTAAATATGAAAGTTTCAAAGAAACAGGAAGATCTATTTCTTTGGATTTTAAATAAATAAATTTACTACAGATCTTGATCGTTAGTCGGGGGAAAACTATATTAAATTAAATATTATTTCCAATGACGCTGATCTCTTGAAAGTTTGAATTACCTTTTAGGGATTAAAATAATATGTTTATTACACGCAACCTTTCTAGTTTTATGTTTACGTACTTCTCTTGGAAGTCCAATAAAATTATAATATGATCCCTATGAGTTAGATCATTTACAAATGAATGTCTTCGTATACGTTGATCAAGTATTTTACACTAATTAGCAATTATTAATAACATAAATGTCAATATTTTTAAGCGTTTGTAATGTCGTCAATGGTAAACGGTTATAACGTTATAATTTTAGAAACTACAAAAAAGGACAAAACATCAAACATAATCCGTTTAAATTATTTATTATTCTTTTTGAAAGTACGTCGTCTTTAATATCGACAACATCATTACCGATAAACGATACGCTAAAAGAGCTCTTCAGAAAAGAATCTACAAGACAAAAACAAATGAAATGTTTCTGAATGCCTTTGATCTCGCAAACATATTCCTGGTGACTTTATTGATTCCAAATTAAATAGGCAAGCGTACGCAAACGAAACGCTAATTTATTACATCAAGTAATATGCAAAGTAAGTTCTAAGTTATAGTAAGTATCAACATGATTAACATATAGTAGTACATTGTGCAGTAAACTGTAAGTTCTTACTCGCAGCGACCGGAGTTCCCCTCTTAACATATGAGTGAACCCCTGTGGTTACATATAATACCTTACATCTAGGAGCAACTTCCTTATAACTTCACAGGTTTTGTGGAGATGCGCCTTCGTAATATTAAAATTTGAAGAAATCATTTCTCGACAGGCTGGCGTTGCAGACCCATGCTTTTTTAATGGCACCTTCAAAAGAACTAAAAAGTGCAGACCTGTTCTCATTTTGTTCGATCTCAAAAGCCTTACGCCTGACTGGTCACACTCGCGCTTCTAAGGGTAACGGCGACATGGAAGAGCATTTAGCACAGACATCTACACAATATGGGCCATTTGCATGCAGGCCCCGAACTTAACGCCTGTCGTCATTTAGTATCAATCATGTCTCGCGGTGATTGATTGAAATGCGATTTTTAAATATAAAATAATCTTAATCCTCGTTGCTTGAACAGGACCAAAGGAAGTTGTGACACGATGTATACATTAGCAGTACCATCAGCTCAACAGGCAAGCAAATTATAACGAAAATGTCAGATCAGTTTAGATTACATCACAGAACCTATATGCTTTCAATCTATTAAGAAGGCTTTCCACACTTCGAACTTGTAAACTTTACATATTTAACTAATCAACAAAGCAAATAATATTTAATGTACATAACTACGAAAAAGAAAGACTTCCGGAAATTGACGTTTATAATTTTAGTTTTCGAAGCCATGCAAACATTTTTATATGGTAGAATTTTCGAGCCAGGTAATGCACGTCATCAATCCATTTTATGACATCATAACTTGGTACGTCTACATGAAGTTTCAAACGATTTACAAATTTTATAACCTAAATTTTCTGTTGACATTTTCCTATTCTATCGCAATGACAGTGACAATGACATACAGCACGATCTGTCAAAAATTTGTAAGTGAAGTAATATAAACATGCCAAAAATAATACTAACTTTACAAAAAATAAATATGAGCTAAATTAGAAAATAAAAACCCGATTTCTTTCTTATTTTCAAAAATTTGTAGACATTGTGATTAAACACGGCTGCTCAATCTTAGAAAACTACAAAAATAATTTATATTTAGCAATTACATTTTGTATTTTTTTCTCGCGCATTGTTGGTAACGCCGACCGTTGATCATGTGATTAATGACGCGCATTACCTGAATCGCCAATTCGACTATAGTTACAATATTCATAGAGTTCCTCCATGTCCTTACTTAAAGGCATTGTCAACTTATGAAAAGTCGATTTTTTTAATTTTGTAATTTGATTAAGTAAACTGAGTATTGCACCTTTGCAAAATTTTACGGCCGAATTTTAATTCGTTACCGTGTTATGGGAGCTAAAAGTTTAAGCTATGACGTCATCTACGTCGGTCGCCGGTAAGAGCTCTAGCATAGCTACAAGTACAACGCTAAATTTAGGTTATATTGCCGTGTTTTTAGGTTATGTTGGCGTGTTTTTAGGTTATGTTGGCGTGTTTTTAGGTTATGTTGCTGTGTTTTTAGGTTATGTTGGCGTGTTTTTAGGTTATGTTCGTTGTGTAGCAGCCTCCGGAGGTCGACACTAGTGACGTCATGTACGTAGGATCTGAAATATCTTTACCCGTTTATTGTGGTTATTATCAAAGATATTGAAATTCTACCAATGCGGGTACTTTTACAAGTATTTTAACTAACGTATTTTGATATTTACTAAATATGTTGCATAAGTTGACAATGCCTTTAAGCAAAATCATTACGATATACAACATATTTTCTATAAAAATAATTCTCGAATTGCAATATTTCGTTCATATCGTAACAAAACACATCATCTGTAGCCGGGCTGTCGAACAAACTCAAAGTAACAAGCGAATTCTAGAACTCTCAAGATGAGTATGCTACTTGAAGTCTTTAGAGATGCATTCAAGAACCGACTAGAAACGAACGATAAGGTATAAGCGCGCCCAAAGAGCAAATTGGCGTCCAGTCATCCAGTCATAATCATAACTTTATATTGAATATAAATTAGTGTAATTAATTAGTGTTAGTTCGTTTCACTGTTCTTATTAATGCATACGTTTGCTAATCGTTGTTTTTAGTTTTTTAATTGTTTTAATTGTTAAGTAATAAACAATTCACACAGATCTGCAAAACCCTTTCAAATCGTTACAATATAAATCATTAAAACATTACGAAAGCGTCTAGGCTTAGTAAACAAGATTTTACTGACTAGCGTCTACAGGACCTTACTAAACCTTTTTAGAAATTCTAAACCCAAAAAGTTTTTCAAATGCCAATTTCAAAGCGAGATTTTCTATGCCACTTTAAATTCCAAAACTTCGTCCCTATATAAACCATTTTGATTTGTTTGAAAACAATTATAGATTTGTATCCGGAATGTTAGGTTTAGCGAGTTAACAGATTATTAATTTAATTTCTATTGCAGCAGTTGGTGGCGAAATACCAATTTAACAAGTATAAAAAGAAAATACAAGTAAAAGGGACTAAGTAATATTTAGAGACGTTAGCGTGCACGTAACCATAAAGATTTGTATGTACATGATTGCAGTATAAAGTTTAGTAAAATTGTCGATTTCAACTAACTATGTAATTTCTATTTAATGTATTAAAATCAAACTTGCAACATTTTATTATTTTTACACATAGTGCAAGAAATTTAGCTGTTTCAGTTGATAGAAAAGAACGACAAAGTGGATCAATAACATAACAACTATCGTCTCCACCAGCTTCATGTTATAAACCCGTTTTAGTTTTAGGTGAATTGATCTTTGCACCTTTTCATTGAACCTCTTAAGTGCGCCTGCTGGCCTATAATTGCATTGTGTTTTGGGTATTCCTTGTTGTTCTATCCCAAACACATTGTGGGCTTTCTGCCAAAAATCATTAGAATCATACCTCGATTTTACAATAACATATACCGTATGCCCTTTCTCAAAACGCGACAATGGGAAATTACATGTGAAATTTTAAATTTCAGTTTCTATGTTATAGATTTTAATGAAAAACGTTGAAATTATGCTGTGAGTGAAGAAAGGGGAACCCTCTATTATTTTCAACAATATTAATTTTATCCAAATATTTTTTTAGTTAAAGATACTTGACACGAAATACAGTACCTCGCTATAGATTTGTTTTATGTTACAGCCCAGCGATAGCAATAACATGCAACTTTCTAGATTTAAATTGCACCCTGTATACTTATATGTTTAACCCTCGACGACACCGAAAGGTAGAAGTTGACTACTATTTTATAACATAGAAATACATCTAATGAGATTAAATAAAAAAATTACACTGCTAAAACCTTCTGCTATTCAAAAACTCTATTTTTAATCATAAGTTTTAAAGAAGAATGATCAATTAGGTTGATTAAAGCCTTTGGTGTTATAAGTATATGATATATGATCCTAAGGTCATTTGGAATGCAGAAAGGTAGGTATTGTGGGTAAAGAGACACCTCATCAAAATCTATGCTACGTTTCTCCAAAAATACATATGTTTATTGTTTTAATAAGTTTTTTCCTAAATGTGTTATACTTTGAACCTTAATTTAACAATTTCAATAATCTAAATTATTCCAACATTTATAAAAAAGTCATCAAATTTCTAAAATTTCATTGTCAAAAATTTTAAATTCAGAATGTATTGTTTTCTTTTATGCCGGTTGACTTTCTATCAACTCTTGCTTTGAAAATCTAAATTAGTGTCTTATATTAGTTCATATAGTTATTTACAATTAATTATCGTACTTGCAGTTGTTAGAATCGCCTTTCTAAAATAGTGTTCACACAAGAACAGAAAATTTTTATAATAGAGTTTTATTTTGGTAATGGAAACAAGGTGAAAAACATATACATCTCAACTGTATGAATGAGTTAGTACATGATGTTTAAAATTTACTTGTAACCAGCATAAACATTGTCAAATAGTTTAGAAACTACAACAACTGGTAGTCCTAAACGTAGAAAATGTAATAGATTGACATTTTTCTCAGTCAACGAAACTGTTGAAGATGTAAAACAACATTCAAATGAAGAATGCAAACTCTGTACACAAATTTATTCAGGAAATTGAATTATTCTACAATGCTTTCCAATAGGTGCAGCGAATGACTTCCTATAAATTGCAAGTTTTCTTTGATTTATTACCAATTGAATAATCATAGAAAGTCTTTATATTCTTTGGTATTTGATGAGCAATAATGAACTACTGTATCATAGTATGAGACTTTAATTCCAAAATTGGAAAAGGTAAATGTGAAGACATGTAGGGGAGTTTGGCCTGGGATTCCAATTTTGTCAAGAAAATCACTATGTAATTCTTTGAACTACCATCCCGACGGCATTACACTTGGAAATCCCCCCAAGACAGTAAGGATAAAATCATAAGAAACCAGATTGACTGTCTCTTGATTAATAAGAGATTTAAAAATTCTGTAACGTCATTAGCGGCCTACCCAGGAGCAGATGTAGGGTCTGATCATAATCCTTTAGTAGGCAAACTTATGGTAAGAGTTAAGATCCAAAAACCTAAAGTAGAAATGAAGAGATTATATTTAACAAAACTAAAAAATGAAGAAATACGTAGCAAAATACAACTTAAGAGAAAAATAAGAACAGAAAACGGCACAATTAATGAGACGTGTAATATTTTTAAAAGGAATATAAGCAATGTTTGTGCTGAACATTTACAAGAAGACAAAACAAAAAAGAAGAAAAGGTGGATGACGAATGGAATTCTCAAAATGATGTAAGAACGTAGGCAATATAAGAACAGAAATCAAGAAAAACGTAAAGAGTTACATAAAAGAACGAAAGAGATAAAAGAGGCAAAAGAAATATGGTTAGAATCTAATTGCAAAGAAATAGAAGAATTGCAACAAAAGAATAACAGTTTTAATCTGCATAAAAAAAATAAAATAAACTCTAGGTTTACAAAAAAAGAAAAACATAAACTGCTAGACGAAGATAAAAAGATAGTAGCCGATATAGAACAGAAACTTAACGTATGGACAACATATATCAATCAGTTATTTGCTGACGATACAGAAAATAATATAGAGCGAGAAACAATAGAGACAGGCCCGAAAATACAAAAAGGCGAAATTCTTAAAGCACTTAGAAGATCCAAAACAGGAAAGGGTGCTGGTCCAGACAACATACCGGTTGAAATACTAAAATTGTTAGAGGAGTAGAAGTGCTGTACGACATATTTAACGCGGTATATGACTCTGGAAGCATCCCTGATGAGTGGTTAAAGTCAACTTTTGTTGCTATACCTAAGCAAGCAAGTGCAAAAACATGCGATCAATACACAATAATAAGTTTAATGAGTCATGTGCTCAAATTTTTTTTTTAAAGTAATGCATGAAATAATATATAAAAAATGTGAATCAATTGGGATTCCGGAATATCGTGGGTACACGCGAGGCTTTGTTTATTGTATAGGTTTTAGTCCAAAGATTGTAGGGATGTGAATAGAGACATATATCTAGCCTTTTTAGATTACAACAAGGCTTTTGACGAGGTTCGGCACCACAAGCTCCTAGATATATTAAAAAGCACAGGGATAGATGACAAGGATTTAAGAATTATAAAGAATCAAAGAGCGGCGATACAAATAGAAAATCAAACTAGTGAATATATGGAAATAAAAAGAGGGATTCGTCAGGGGTGCGTACTGTCTCCATTATTATTTAATATATATTCAATGAAGCCTACAAGAACGTAAAGAGGGTATAAAGGTAGGAGGCGAGTTAATAAACAATCTTAGATGCGCAGACGACACTGTTCTAATCAGTGGCGTGTCGTGGGGTTTGAGTTTGGAGGGGCGCACCAGAAGTCAAACACCAAATAACCTACCAAAAGTTACGGGAAAATTTGTCTCTTTATTTTCCGAACCAATTCACATAAATACAAATCTGAAAATTGGCACATTTAAGTAAATATTATAACCGCAAATAAATGTATTCGGTACTTCTAGTGATTAGTTACTATTATCATTCTAGGTAGTTTTACTCGGCCTTTCACGAGTTCTAATAATTGCTTTCAAAATAATTAGGTATCGATTACTTCATTCTCAGTCATAACAAATATTAGACTGCATGACGGTTATTGCGTAATTTATCGAAGCTGAAACCCAAACAATATTTAAATTTGAATATATCCTTCTTTACCCACTTTTTTAGATATTTTAAATCGACTGTAAATAAAATTGTAAATATTTTTAGTTATCTAAGCAATCGTACATATTTTAGTTTGTTTTTTTTTAAAATACCTATATTTTCATAATATGATATTTTTCTTTAAATGTTCTTGAACACCGAATATTGTAATGATATACAAATTGAAACAAACAATTTCATGTAACTGAAAGAAAACCATCTTTTTGTTACAAAAGTTCTAAAAGGCTCACTAGTTATTTTTTATTTCTTGCAGTAAAAAATATATCTACTAATTGCATTTATTGTGAAATAATTCTGTAAAACGTTTCTTAATAAAATAACAGGATTTGAATAGCTACGAGTAGACGAGTACGAATCTTTGCGATGCTCCGATTAAATGAAAGAAGATTCATTGCTCCAACATACAATCGGCTATTATCGGCTAGTCTCCGGAGTCGTTCGGCGGCAATGTATAATGTTTGTTAAAGGCCGCAGATTTTCCGCGGCCGTTGGTTGAGGACGCGGATAATTAGAGATCTCAACGAGGACGGACAATTAGAGATGGGAGCGGATGTTTGGATAGAGTTGAATTTTTTGTTGAAATTTGCACTTAGTTATAGAATGTATGTAAAATAAATATTAATAATTTAGAAAAAAATTGTGTGTTCCTTAGCGGCCTTATGGAGCAACCGCCACTGGTTCTAATTACAGACAGTGAAATAGATATTCAAAATCTTATTGATAAGGTGGTCAAAACAACTGAAATATATGGTCTAACATTAAATATCAAGAAAACAAAAATTATGGTAATCTCAAAAAATCAACAACTACCACAAATAGAAATAAGGGTACTAGAACACGTCGAAAGTTACAAATATCTAAGATGTAGGTTAAATAAAGAAAAAGAAGTAATAAACACCGTAAAAAGAAGAAAACTCGAATATTTGGGACACATAATGAGAAATGAAAACAAATGTCACTTTCTCAAATTAATCCTCCAAGGGAAAGTTTACGGCAAAAGGGGACCTGGTAGGCAAAGAATATCGTAGGTCAAAAACTTGAGAACATGGTTCTCCAAAACAACCACGGAGATATTCAGAGCAGCCGTAAATAAAATCACCATAGCCAAAATGATCGCCAATATTCAAAACGAATAGGCACTTAAAGAAGAAGAAGGTTAAATAGCTCATCACATAAATAAACAGTGCAACAAATTCTTTGACAATATAAACGAATGCAACAGTGCAGTGACATATAACCTTGGTCAAAAAGGTAAACATCAAAGACTAAAAAGAAGACTCCCACAAGACTTATTACAATAAATACATAACCTTTACTAACAAGCATAATTATATGTACTAAATCGAATAAATGTACAATGTTATATATGAGGAATCTAACCCTCACAATGTTAGTATAAGTTAATAATTAAGACTAACAACCGAATCATGTATAGCAAAACCAATGCTGAGCTGATTAAATCATATTAAAAAAAAAAAGATCTAGAATTGAGCAAGCACGAAGTGCCTTTATTAAAATGACAAACCTTTTATGTAACCAAGGATTAAATCATTAATTAAGACTAAGAGGTTTTATATTATGGACTGGAAAGTTGAACCCTCACTAAATCTATGAGTGCTAAATAAATTGTAATCCTTCGAATTCTGGGTATACAGAAGATTGCTAAAAATACCATGGACAGACAGAGTCACTAATGCAGAAGTGTTACAGCGTATGAATAAAGAAACAGAAATTATGAAGGAGGTAAAAATCAGAAAGCTCCAGTACTTTGGACATATTTATAATGAGGCACGAGCCTATCGCATAATACTGTAACGTAAACTTATCAAAAAGATAATAAAAAGCCATAAATACGTTGTTACACTTTATTTTTTTCGGAAACTCAACAAACGGCGCAAGGCCAAGGTTCAAATTAAACATAGTTTATAAATACTAAGGTGCAAAATCAAACACCTTAAAAATACAAAATCGAAGAAAACAAAAACAAGATCAAGTCTCTAATCAAAGATCGGGCGCCATAAGTGTAAAGTAAACTTATCAAAAAGATAATAAAAAGCCATAAATACGTTGTTACACTTTATTTTTTCGGAAACTCAACAAACGGCGCAAGGCCAGGGTTCAAATTAAACATATACAATAAAATTAATTACAAAAAACTAGACTTAATTATAAACTCAATAATCTTAAGATAATAAACAAATGAAACCTGAATATTAATTAAATAATTTACATAGCTGAAGGCCTAACTCAGGGTACGCAATTAATATGGAATGAAATAACATCCACCTACTTTGTAAACGTTTACAGGGGTATAGTAGATAAAAATATAAGGCAAATTACGCCAACTGAAGTAAATACTGGCGTAACCTTTACAAAATTTTAAACAATTAACAAAGCTACAATAAATTCAAGATACAGTAAAATAGAAAATTTATAACGAATTATAGTAATGCAATTTAATTAAATAATTAGACCAGCAGGGGACAAAAATAATTTAAAGATAAAACCATCAATACAAAATTAGAAATATAAGCCATAAATAACACTTATCTTAATCCATCAGGAACAGTTGTGTGACGTATAAATTCAAAATGACAAAATTGCAAAATGGCGACTCCTCATAGCTTTCGCACCAGGTCGAATTCCAAACACGAAACAGCCATCGAATTAATTCTAACAATGACGAATCCAAGATCAACTCAGATAGAATTAATCAATTCTAATTAATTGTTTCCAATTAATTGCACATGTAAATCACACGTGCAATTTAAAAGAATCCAAATAATAATTATAATTAATATTAATAATATTATAATATAAAAGAAAACGATACAATTTGACTCATAAAGACAAAAAATTGTAACAATACAACTGATAAATAGAATGCAAGCGATCTGCCGGAAGAAGAAGGACGTCGTGGCTAAGAAACCTACGAAAGTGGTATGGAAAATCTACCACTACACTCTTTACAGCAGCCGTATTCAAAATTCAAGCAGCCCTAATGATAGCCAACCTTCATTAAAAAGAGGTAACAGACGAAGAAGAATGAACTACCTACTGGGTCGAACATTTAATGCAGATGACGAAGATAGGTTTCGTTCTTCCAGTTAAATATACAGATGTATATAATATCAAAAATCGCCGGAGTGGCCGAGTGGTTACGGCATTCGACTACAACGGGTGAAACCCGAGTTAGAAAATAATTGGGAATCCAAACACAGTAGTAGAGTAGGGAAGGTAGACGGTTGTCGAAGGCGTGGTGCTTACCACATCACCCAATGCGTACAGCGTGCGAGACAACCGAGGTATGAAAGCAACTTAGGAGGCCTTAACCCTCCAGGTTGCCGGCCAAGGTAAGTTTCGTTACCTTTACCTTTAATATCAAAATGTGGAGTATAGATAATCCTTTCGTTTGCACCAAACTTTCTTCACACCGGCTAAAAGCTGAAATATGGATATTTCTCGGAAAAGGTCCAATATTTTTTGTTGAATATAAAACTGTTGAAAGGCACAGGAACCACGTTTGGGTGTTTTTGGATGATAAATTATATTTTGGCTACTTACATTTAGACTCGGATGTAATTCTATTAGATTATTTTCTTATTTAAAAAATACAGCATTTAAAACTTCCGTTAGTACTGTAACTTCAAAAATACTGCAGAAAGAACATCACACGACCGACGTGTACACTTATGCTTACAAGCTGGTGACAATTCTTTTTTTTGACATTTTGGTGCCCATTATACCACTTAACTGTAAAACGGTCCTCTTTATACCTAACAAAGAACAGACAAAAATTTAATATTAAAAATCAAACAATAGATGACTTACCCCAACAAAGTCAAATGAATTAGTTAACGTCCTTAATGATAATCAAAAGTATATGCAGCCGTGGCGTATTTAACAATATTCCTTGAATATCGAACAGCTCATTGGTACGAACTAAAACGTGTGTCCAAAGTTTAATAGCAAGCACTAAGGAATTAATAAAAAATTTAAAAACAAAAACCAAAACAGATAAATAACTTAGAATAAATCGATTCATTTAAATTATGTATAATGTAGTGTAGGTGAATTGATTATCAAGCAATATCACGTTTTCTGAATTTAGACTGGAAAGAGAATTGGTTCGTGGATATTTTGGCTTCCAGAAATTTATATCAAGCTAAAAGTAGATTTTTCAACACGGCGTTAATTTAATGGATATTCTTATAAAAATTGTACAGAAACATGAAAATTAAATTTAATAAGTACAATAGGTTTTTTATTACACAAAAGCATTAATGTGTAAATGCCTTTTTTAGAGAAATTTCTAATTTCTTGAACCAGCAAAAAACACCGAAAAGAGCCGTAACAAATATAAAAGCAATAAGTCGAAGGTATTTAATTAAACATCGTAGCAGTTCCTTTCAAGTTTTCGCCAATAAAAAGATGAATTCAAAAAAAGCGAACTAAAACCTTAACACAGAAATGTGACAAAGACCTGTTTTATTCCAAGTTTATTTGATTCAGGAAGGAATTTGTATTAGAATGGAAAATAAACACGAGAGCTGAAGTCGATTTCTATATACATCTTTTTTTAAATAAAACGATTTCTTCAACCGCACTGCAATGCATTCTGAGATCAAACAACAAAATGTAAAATATTCTCAATACCGTTACTATGCTTTGCGAATTCAGCTTATACAAAACGACACCCATGAAAAGATACAACGATTTATTTAAGAAATTCAAACCACGGAACCAAATACTTTTAACGAGGAAAATATGCACTAAAAGGAGTTAAAGTTTAAAGTATTTACTAAAACTAAAATAATCTTATAATAATCATATTATTACTTTTAAACATCGTAAAAATCTCTAAAAAATAAAATTTGAATAATAAGGTGTGTTCATAAACAGTCGTCATCTCGGTTGCTTTGAAAAACAAATTACAAGTCTTAGATTAAATCATAGACAATGACATTTTACAAATCTTGACATTTGGTTTTGTGTTCTGAATCAAATTACGAAATATGTTTCTGAAATCACAACCTTCTGGGATGTTGACAGTTTATGGACACCCGTTATTATACGACATACATAATACGATTGTAATCAGATTTTCATGTATATGAAAGTCGAAGAATCTAAAAGTATTACGATTCGGTTAATTTATCTGTTCTACAGGTGCTTTAACATTTCTCTACCTTAGATTACAGGGTTCTAACTGACATTCTTATAATTTTTGAGTTATGAGTATAACAAGGTTCTATGTCCAAAATGCTACATTTTAAAAAGCAATTTGAGGCCATCTAGCGATTTATACGGAAGATAAAATCATCACAAGGTTCTATCTGCACTGGTTTAATTAAACTATCTGCTTGCAGATAGAACTTTGACCACAAATATTATTTTGTGCTATGCAAATAATTTGAGTACAAGGTTCTATCTGCTTGCAGTGAATTGCAGATAGAACGTTGCATCAGTCATTATTTTAATTAATTGTAATTAAACTGTTGATTTTACAGTTAAGGTAAAGCATAACAATTAGTCAATTTGTAGTAAAATAACACGTACAATTTTTTTTTATATGTATTTTTATTTTGTAACAGATTTATGGCAATTTGAATCTTTAAACTCGAAAATCTCGAAATCGTAATTGTACTAGTTAGAACCCTGTAATTCTAAGGTAGCGATTTAGCTAGAACTATAACCAAAAGAAAAAGTAACATCTTGTTTACATTCTTACTCGAAGGTCATTATATTTTACTACTAAACAAGGATATAAACCTAGAATATCTCTATAATAAGGCTGTATTTCCATAATGAACAGTAAAGTACGATGTACAGGTACTAATCCCAGATCCCGTCTGAGAATAAACTATTTCCCGTTCGTGCTGTGTGTCTGTTTAACACAAGTAAATATCTTAATCCAAGCTAAGTGGTGATTAACTACATTGAGTTACGCCGGAGACGGAAACTGCCAGGTGAATGTATATTTAGGTCTTCAGCGGAGCTTTCAGCGCTGGTTTCAGAATTGGGTTTAATAGCAATACGTTAGCAACAACCTTGACTACTTAAGTGTAACGTAAATTAATTGAATACTGGAAAATGCATGGTGGAACCACTGTTCCCTTTGTAGTTGATGTTTAACATTTAATATTTAGAGGCGGTTTGTCCGTATACGAGTCTTAAGGTAAATTTCCTTAATGTGTATGCAGAACAATAGTAAGCAACTGCGAACACAACTACCACATGTAGAGGAAATAGGTACGTTTTATGTAGAGTCGTGACTTTTCCACGAGGTAAGCAAGAAACATAAGTAAATTAAATGATAATTGTTGAAGTTTTATTTAAAAATATATACAGGATGGCTGCATCTGGAAGACCAGTGCGGGGATTTCACTTATGAATTGATTTTAATTTGAAATATCAAAATCAAAACAATGCAGCGAATTACATTCGTCTGATCATTGTGGTAAGTAAATGTACATAGTTATTTCTGAAATAATATTAATAAAAATCAGGAACAATTATTAAGATATCTTCTATTTTCTATTTAAAGAAGAATAACTATGTCATCACAAAGTTTCCAATTTCTTCCGTGTTTTTCCGTAGTATAATAAAATCATTTTTGGAATTCAAAAACTAAACATACATTATTTGCTTTGCAATATAATATCATTCCAAAGTTCCAAAATTACACTTTTACCAATACCAATATTAATTTCCAACTAGAATAGACTATACAGACTATACAGAGTGAAGCATTCATCCGGCTGCAAACGCGTACATAAAGTTTCTAAGCTAATTTGAAGGCAAATAATAAATAAAAAATGTCAGGTTCGATTATGTTTATTGAAGATGCAATTTTTTTTACAAAAATCAGGGTCATTTTTCTAAATTTAATACTAACTACTAATACTCACTATTTTGAAATTTATTGCAATTATATTAAATAAAACATGAAACTTAATCTCAGTATTTAAACCAGTTTATGATAAAATGCTGCTGATCTTGTTCTTTCAACTAAAAGAAGAGCATGGATCCTCTTAAACCGTCTTCAAACGGATACATTTTAAATTACGAAAAAAATAACTATCATCTCTGAAAGGGAACACTATGGAGTCTTGTAGTAAACAAGCTCCTACATGACTTTCAAGAAGGTAGGAGGTAAGTTTGGAGATACTGTATCGGAGAGAATGCAGCAAGCCTTAAGAACCGCCAGGAAACGATTAAGCGTAAATCCATCCACAGCTTTTACGGTCGCAGAAGAAACCGCAACTATTTGAGGCATATCTAACTTTTGAGGCAGAATATAATCACAGTACAAAAAGTGTACCTAGTATCTGGATGGTTACCTTAGACACTAAATTTACCTTCAAAAGTCTCTAGGAAAGCAACTCTTCCTCTTAGGACAGGGCGTCATCCAATTGAAAAAATATGGGACAATAATGCATTGCCTAAATCCAGAGTGGAACCAATTGTTACTTCGATTTCTTGGTGGCATACTGCCAACAAAAAAGTAAGTAATAATTAATCAACCGCGCAAGATTGAACAGCTAGCTTGCCTAGGAATATCAAGTGCAGCTTACAGATTGAAAGTTTATAATGTTAGAAACACCTAAAATGCGAAGTTTCCACCCTAAAATCTTTGAAACGCTAAACCATAACCGCTCACTTCAAATGCAGGCGAGTAAGATGAAAATCAACTTCAGCACTCCTTATTCGGTAGTTACTTCGAAGGAAAGCAGAAGTGTACAGATACCAGAAATCAGTTTGCAAAATCTGAGAAAAATTATAGCAGAAGCCTACGAGATAAACATAAAGCTGGGTAGGTATGTTACCGTTTTCAAGTCAGAAACAATCGCTAGGGAAGCAGGTGCTCGTGGTATATTAAGATATCGCCCTTGACAAGGACTATACTCATCGAATAAGACAATGAAGCTACATTAAAAGCCCAATTAGCTGTTGAAATCAATTCACAAGTCATAAAGGCGAAGGCGAAGGGCCTACTGAGTAAGGTTTGCCGAAAACACTGGCATATAGCACCTGAACTGAGACGAGACGGTAACGACTATTTATGAGAACATCCAAGAGCTTTACCACATAAATTCTGTATATCGATAGGAGCTGAATGAGATTATTAACAAGGCTACTCACGGGCCACTGTAATTTAAATAAACACCGCCACACAACAGGTAGAAATGGCACTCGTCAGTAGCGCAATACAGAGTACGAAACACCTTTACATATCATCTGCCAATACGTGCTAGTGGGTAGAAAAAGGTTTAAATACTTTGGAATCCCAGATCTCCATGCCAAAGAAATTGAACCCGTCTCTATATACAGGATCCTGTAGTACATCAATGACAGAAGCTTATTAGAAACATACAAGACCAAAAACCCATCTCTGAAAAATAAATTCAAAAGGTCAAAGCTAGAGGAAAATGAAGAACGACAAAATTACGTGTGAGCCCTTTTTAGAGTTACGACTGAAATATTGATTTTACATCTGAAAATTCTGTCACAAAGAATTTCTTGGAAAAATAGAAAATATTGAATATTGGCATTAATTTTGCCCTTATCACGGTGATGGTTCAATTCTTCGGATACTTTTTATTCATATCGAATATACCATAATATTAATAGCATCTTTTTAGTTTTTAGAGGCAAGTAAAATAGGCATCACTCTATCATGATTTTATCACATTTTTAGCCATAAAACATAATAATCATCTTTTTGTACACCTTATACCGTGAGTTCAAAAAGTTTTTACATAAGGGTTGGCCATTAGACACAAAAATAATGTCAATTGCAAGATTTAGAGTCTATTAACTGTCATCATTGTGTTGCTGGCTTAATGCTGTTGTGCAAGTAGACATTACTTTTGTCTGTCGTGGCCAATTGGCCAACCCTTATCTAGAAACTTTTTGAACTCACGGTATATATCAACCTTTGAATAGGACGATATAAGATAAAATCAAAAGTAAAATAACTGCAAGAGAAATTAAGTATCTGAATAAGCTGGTGGGTAGAATCGAAAAAGTAAGCATAAGAAACAGAGTATAACATCAGAGAAGAAATAAACGTAAAGCCAGTAGAAAAGCGACAGCTGAAATGGTATGGATACGTATTGAGAATGAGCAAGAATAGAAACACCAGAAGAGCACTAGAAGCAAGAACGGAAGGAAAAAGAAGTAGAAATGCCACGAGGAACAAGAATGAAAAACTTAGAGAAAAATATAAAGCGAAGAGGTAACCGTAACTAATTTTATTCCTAATGTTTGGTGTGTTGCAATAACCTTGTCCATTTGTTTATATGGATTATTTGTTGTTCTTGAATATCCCTTGTAGATATTTTCGTTAAGATTGTACTTATTATCTTTTCCCGTGTATGATTTTTTATTTGAAATTTGAACAGGCTCTTGATTTTTCCATATATTGATTACTAATCTATTTATTTATCATCTCAACCGAGAAAAACACAAAAAATCGGGATATCTAACTTGTCCCACAACGAAATTAACCAAGCAAACAAGAAGAAAAATACCTAGGATATAAGAAGAAGAAGTAAAAGATCAAAACTCTAAGCATGAGACAATTATTGCCGTATTCAAGAATTTTAGATTTCCGTTATGTTCGACTATAAACTTTCTTTTTAGGGCCGCGACTACTGTACTTATGTGTATATGTATAGTAAAATGGGACCATTATTCTAAACAGGATTATTATTAATATCTTCTTATCTGAAATGAAGAGAGCAGTAAGCTGTTTATAACAGTTCGGTTTTATAAAAATTTAACAGGTCTTCAGTTGTACCGGAAGGATCTAATTTAAGTCTGCTCTTGTTTATATTTTTTATTAAAATTACAAACAAAAACGAACTTCCAAATTCTCTACGCTACTCTACTGGTTGCCTTATGCTGATGATTTTAAACTATACGAATATGTTTACTTTTTCATTAAATATTGCGAGAACAAATTAGCCCTTAAATTCTCCTTTATATAAAATGTGCAATGCGCTAAATCTTTCTTTCTTTTCGCCCGTTTTCTGTCCATAACCGGTCGAAGGCCTCTTTCTTTGGCGTCCGAGCATTGATCTTTCCATTGCCCAGTGTGGTTACCAGCGGTTGTAGGTGTGTTTTATGTAATGTTCAGTTCTACGAGCCATGGGTCATCGTGAGTCATGACAGGTAGTGCGCACTGATCGAATACCTTTGTCTTTAAATATTGGGCTATATTTCTGTATCTCAGAATGAAGCTGAGTTTGCTAAATGCTGCTGTCTTAGATACAGAAATTTTTCCACATTTTCTATGTATGTTCCTTGTGTTTGTTATCTGTGATTTTGATCTACAGTTGTCATCATTGTCTAAGTTTTGTTAAAATTTATTCTTAGTCTGACTTTTCTCTTAAATCATTTAACATTAATTTGTTCCAGTTCATATCTGTTATCTGTGATGAGTTCGATGTCGTCCGCGTATTTAAGGTGATTTATTTTGAACCCCTTTACATTAACGCCAAAGTTTTGCGAGGTCGTTTCCCCTAAAAGATCTTCCAATACAAGGGTAAACAGCTTGGGCGACAGACAATCCCCCTGACGAACACCTCTTTTAAATGGCACTGGCTGTGTATTTTCGTGGAGTTTATAGGTTGCTGTGGCTCTTTCGTTGATGTGCTCTAGAAGATCTAGTATCCTTGATCTATTCTGCAGTTTCTAAGTGTCTTTAGTATCGTCCAGAATTCCACCGTGTCGAAAGCCTTTTCGTAATCTATAAAGGGCAGATATAATGGTATTTTATATTCGTATGCTTTCTCAGTTAGTAATTTCATAGTGAGAAGATGATCTCCTGTTCCATATCCTCTACGAAAATCCTCTTGGGTTTCAGATTGATATTGGTCCAGTTTATTTGTGAGACGGTTTGTTATTACTTTCGTAAGTAGTTTATATAACACCGACAACAAGCTAATTGGACGGTAGTTTTCCAGTGAATAGTGATCTCTTTTCTTATGTTAAAGTAGGTATTACTATTGATTAATTCCAAGTCTTTGGCATTTGTTCCCCATTTCGGCATCTATTAAGTAAGAAAGTCACTTTTTGTAGGAGCTTTGTACCGCCATATTTGATCATTTTAATGATGATTCCGTCCATGCCTGGTACTTTATTTGTTTATTTTCTTTCATTTGATTCGGTGCTTTTTCTGTCCCGTTTTGGTCAATGTCGGGTACGTCCTCGGAACCTATATTATGGATCTCCAGAGGTTATGTAGGTGGGGGGGGGGTGTCTGGTTCGTTTTCTGGGACTTTAGATGCGTACAGATCTTCATAGAACTTTGTGACTATTTCTAAAATTTCATTTCTGTCGTACACTATTTTATTCGTGTTGTTTCTTAGAGCACAAATTTCTTTTCTTCCTAGTTTTGTTCGAAGAACCTTCATGGCTTCATTTTTCTCTATTGTCTCGTTTATCTTTTTCTACTGTTTATTCAGTTTGTCACCTTTGATTTCCTTTCGTATTTCTCTACATAATTCTCTATATTCTTCAGTGTTCCTTTTGTCTTCAGTTAACAGTATTTGTTTCACTTCGTCATTTTGTGGTTTTACTATAGTTGGTCTTTGGGGTGAATGTTTTTATTGTTTTTGTGATAGTCTTTTCTATTTGATCGCTTAATGAATTCACCGTTTCGTATTGTATATTGTGGTTTTCTATATGACTTAATCTGTTTTTCATTTCCTGTTTATACTCTTCCCTAATGCGCTAATACTTTCTCCGAATTAGATATCCTTATTGTTTCAATATTAAAATTTAAAACTGAATTAAATCAAATTCAACGTTAAGGGTGGGTTTTAGTTAAAATATTTTTCGTTTTTAAGTATTTTGGGTTGCCTGACTTAAAACCAGCCAAGAAAGGATTGGATCTTCTAGTATTGCTTCTACCGGCTTCTACCTAACAAAACTTCAAAATTCAGTATAAGTATTTGCGAATACCGATTTTTAATCTCTTAAACCTCTTTGTAAACATTGACAGTGACATTGACAGAGTCGGTAAATGTTGGGTTGCCTATCTTTAATCAGTTTTTAAAAATTTATACGCAATTTTTTCTAAAGTTAAATAAAGATCACGCCAAAATTATACAAATTTGCAAAAGGGTCGATACATGCATAGGAAAGTAATATTGAAACCTACCCCGCTACATGCGAAAATCAATACATTGTTGATCGAAGTCTTGTGCAAGTCTCTTTTCGTAAGTTTTTCATAATAGGCCATAATTTAATTACTATATTAAAATTGGTAGTTCTGGCCTTGTAGAGTATGAAGGAAAGGTCTAAAAATTTTAATTCATATTCGTCCTTCTTTTCAACTGTCATTATTTAACCGTACCGATATTTTAAAATTACACAATTTTCAGCGCGTAAACATGCTACTAAAACCCCCCCTTAACATTTGATCTCTAAACTAAAGTATATTTCTAAATTTATTCATTAACTTACTTATGCTATTTCTTATTTTATGGATACAGATCCGAAGATACAGAGAATTTTGAAAAATTTCAAGGTAAGTTTTTTTACATGGTTATTTAATAAAATGTTTATTTAATTAGTTAGTCTAACATTATGCTGCTAATAAGCTATATATTATAGTACATAATTTCTTTTCTATACAGAATGATTCAAAAGTATTGCCATTAAATGAGTATATTATGCTGACCTTAATAGAAGTACATTACAGCAAAAATTTAAAACTTATCGCGCTGTTTGTTTATTTTAAATTTTGTTATACACTTTTGAGAACCGCTGTCTTGAATTGTACTAGTTTTACTTTATTTTTACAACTTTTCTTTGGGAATAATATCTACATTAAAAGGTTATATTAACCACTCCTACAAACTTTACTTATTTCACTAGTGTATGCAACCAGTCTTACACACTAAATTTTCATTTATAAAACCATTAAACTAAATATTTTAACACGCTGGCAAAAATAAGTGAAACATTACACAATTATGTAATTTACAGGTTTCACTTCCCTCTCGCATTTTTTCAGGCTTGAGACTGGCAGTAAACAATTACTGGCATGTTTAAAAAGTGATATTAGAAAAAAATTTTATTAATAAAGAAGAACAAGACAGAACATGTTCAAATGTTCCTCCATTAAAACATCTACATAAACACACACAACACAAACACATACAGAAACTGTCTTTTAGGGCTGCTGCAGCATTCTGAAGAGCTTCCCCGTAAATTAAAATAACGTCAGTTAATTCGGTTGTTAAAAAGTTAGGCTGACCTTCCATTAAAACGTTCGAAGAGTGACTGACATACTGACCTATGTAACAAGCAAAGCGTTTGATAAATTTAGATTCTAGTGAGCCCACATTAATTTTTGTATTAATTTTTTAATTTTTTCTGAGCTTACGGTTTACTTGCGACATCTGGTTTATTGCGAAAAGTTGTTCTATTTGATATGCCCTACCTACCCTTAAAATTACTGACAATAATTTTGAATCACCCTGTATATGTTTTGGCGGTTCACTGGTATATGGCCTACAAGATACATAATTTCTTTAAATAAATAAATAATGAGAGTAGGAGCAAGGTGTGACTCGCCAAATTCAAAATCTATAATTTTGGTACAACAGCTGCGGCTTACCTTATCCAGAATCTTTAGAAGGTTTCAATAAATGTGTGTTTAGTTGACCCATTATTTTTTAATTTAATCAAATATATTAAATTATAATTCTCACTGAGCTAAAAAACCAAGTCTAAAGTTGGAAACAAGAAGAAATAAAAAATAAAACAAAAACTAATAAGTTGTCAACGACAACAAGAAATCTTTATTTTTCCGGTCTTTTGTTATCATTCCTATCAAATTTCCTTGAAGACGTTTCAATTGTTTCGACAGCTTTCAACAACTGCAGATATTGCAGATTCGTGTTTGACAATTAATAATTTGTTGTGAACGTTTCAATCGTCAGAAATACCTTTTCGGCCAATCAGCGTATAAAATGGAATTTGGAGCTATTTTCAGTACTGTAAGCTTTGAACGGAGAACAAACGAGTATTTAGCAGTGTCCAGTAAAGTTATAAATATCTGACAATTTTAAATAAATTATATTGAAGCGTAACAGTATGTATATGAAAAAATAATACCCCTAATCAATAATGCTGTGATAATAAATTAATAATAAAATAACTAGGAAATTTCGTAAAAATACCTTACTTCCTGGGTAAAAGGCGGAGATTTTACGTAATATTCTACACACGCCGCCTACCATAAAAAGTCAAACGTATAATAAAGAATAACTTCTTTTAGGCTGGCTGAAATCTAAAAGCGATAAAACCTAACTCTTATATACTTGTTATACCTGCAATAAAATTTTATAACTACCGCTTTATTAAACGTTACAGGAAAGGAATATAATTATTAACAACTTAAACGGGATATAAAGGTATTTCAAGTGAACCATTGCCATTTTAGGATAGCATGCTAATGAATAATTCCTTTTTTAAGCACAAAATGCGACGACGATATTTTGATAACTGACCTTGATTTATTCCAGTTAATGCAAATATCATACAAATAGAAATTAATTCGCGTGTCGAATTTACGTACTCCTGAAAATTTCATTTTCTCATCTCTTTATTACAAACAGCACGCGAAGTTGGCTTTTTTATTTCTCTATTCCAAAATACCAAGGTCATAAAGTAGGTAAAAATAGTTTTGTGATGTTGAATTTTTATCATTAATTTAATCTTACTGACGAACATTGATAAAATTTAATATGAAGAACACAGATGGTGATTAGCTTAGCAAAATAAAATTGATTTTGAAACAACCACTTGTCTGAAATGCGTCTTTTACTAAGGCAGGCTAGACAATTAAATCGTGTTTATTATCACATAACATAAAATAATTACAACTGCTTTCAAAAGACGTTAACCACGCAACAACACCCGAGAATAACGTAAATATGGGAACAATGTTCCATTATGGAAATTTCAGCCATTGCTCTTTTAATAAAGTCCCGAATATTAAAGCAATAATTATGTGAGCTCACATATCAGTGCATTACATTTTATAAACAGACGCAAAAAAATATACAAAATCAAATTTGAAGGAAAAAGGCTAACCGTTCTTGTCTCTGTCCTCAATTAATATTCCCCAAATATTTCTGCAGCTAAAAAGGTATTTAATTATGCACATTTGAAAAAGGGAGTGACCGAATGACGTACGATTTTTGAAATAAAGTCCTTTATGTATGTAGCGCATGAGACCCGAATACATTGCCCCAAATGCAAAACGGTGAGGTAGTGGTGACTCCTTCCTAATTGGCCTCAAGCCAAAATACAAACCCTTTAACGTCCTGGCTTTGCTCCAAATGTACCTCGCATATTCTAATTAGACACTTTGCTCACATTTTTAAAAGTATGCCAAAAATAAAAATACTACGTACACATCAATTATTTAAAAATAATGCAATTTAGTCGTGTAACTAGTTACATGTCTAATTTGTATTTCCTTACTGCTACAGGTGCAAATAAAAAAAATACTACATTGTTTTATCTTCTTTCCCATGCTTTCCAGACAATTCTAAATTAATAATGTAGTTGAAATAGTACCTCAGGCTGCTCTTCAGGTTTTAAATAGTTTACGTTGTGTGATAATAAATTCAAAACTTTCTTGCTACTAATGTTCTTTACATTTAGAATTTACATTAAAATAGAACGTTCTCTTGCATGTATATTTATTTCGATATACTTGATATCCATTGGCAGAAAAGACAAAGCGATAAACAATATCTATTAAAATAATGTAAACCATATTATTTTATACCGAAGGTAGTTAAGAAAAAGTTTATTTGCTTATTTCACTAAAACTATGAATCATTTACGATAAAGCAATGAAGATATATCACCTTGTACAGAAAACACTAACTGAAGCTTGAGCAAAATAATAATAAAAACAACAGAAACCTTAACATCCCTTTTAGTAACGTTTCAGTTTGTTTCTAGGAGGTAAATACGTTCAGAACAACATCTAGCGGTCCTAGGCGAGTCATAACTTCTTTTATTGCTTATTTTGTTCCTCTTACTTATTTTAAAGCTAGAGAAGCACTAGTCTTTATTTCTAATAAATTAGTTTGATAAATAGCTGATCATAATAACATAATACTGTACAATTGTACAATAGGAAATACAGCAATAAAAGATATTCTATACTAATTCTAAGTAATTACTCATGTTTAATTTTCCACTTTAATTTTCAAGAAAAGATTTGAAAAATTAGTTCAGATGTATTTAATTTCTGTAGCCACTTTATACTGAGTCTGTTATTATCAAGCAGAATGTTCAAGTTAGCTAGGTCAATAATTAAAGATATAAAAATGATAAGTAAAGCTGTGAATCTATGCAAACTGCATATCGTTTACTTTCTAATCTGTACAAATGAGTATTTGAATATGAACGAATTGGAATATTTTACATTAATTAAATCCCATTTAATTATATTGGCCGTGTGCTGCATTTTTTTTACATGAAACATACATAACATGTATATTTTAAAAGCTTTTCTTACTTTATATCAATGTTTTAACTATGCAGGCAATTTTATGTACGCCCGTTTGAAAACTCTCCTTGCACGTGTATCTATGTAGTTAAGGATTAAGTTTTCTTAGAAAGTTGTTTTAAATGAAATATCCTGCCTTTTCTACAATTTTGTAATCCTTTGTAAAGGCTGAAAGCTGCTGTAAATTACTCCTAAGGGATAAAATGTAATAGTTCCTAAGATAATTTAACAAGCACGAACTAAAGGTGTATTTAACGCTCTGATCTAAAATACTTTATTTACGAAAATCCTGGAATTGTCTGTGAGTTGGTAGGGGAAACAAAAAAAATTGGGATGCTTATTTCTCAAGTGGCGCTACAGGCTACAGTAAGCACTCGAACATTGAAGTGAAACAGCGTCCAGTGCTTATTTCTTGGATAAAACCCTAGTCCAGAACTCACGCTGGAGAATGATTGTTTTATAAACCTTGTGAAAAAACAGTAAGTATTTATTTTCTATTTTTATGTAATTCGTACCAATTAAATCTTCAGTAAATGGCGGGAGTGGCAGAGTGGTAAAGGCATTCGATTACAGCACGGACGGTCTCGGGGTCAAACCCGAGTCGGATGCTCGGTGGGTGGCCTACCCAGTCACTGAAAATAATTGAGAACCGAAACACAGTAGTGGGGTAGGGAAGATAGGCGGTTGTCGAGGGCGCGTGGTGCTTGTCACATCACATCAAACAACCCAGGTATGAAAGCACCTTAACCCTCCGTGTTGTCGACCATATATCCTTGGGGAGTGTAAGTGGCGCTACCTCTTACCTTTTAGATCTTCATTAACCGGTCACTTTTTTGTGGTGTGACTTCCAAGTTTAAATTTTATTATATTTAGCGACAGTGTTTTGATTTTTTGAAATTAGTAATTGGAACCGGCAGTACGGCAGAGTGGAAATGCACGTAATACTGAAATCTAAAAAAGTAAGACCCTGCTTGGCCAGAAATTAGATGGGTGGCCGCTCTGCGACAATGTGGACCCCCTCGACACTGTAAAGGTATAAGAGGATAAAAGAAAAATAAGAAGAAGAAGAAGAAGAAGAAGAAGAAGAAGAAGAAGAAGAAGAAGAAGAAGAAGAAGAAGAAGAAGAAGAAGAAGAAGATGAAGAAGAAAAAATAAGTAATTGGTACTACAACCTTAGCTACAATTATGTTAATAAATAGTACCTAACCCTATTTGAAGCTTTATCTGTTTAAATATAGATATCATAAATATAGAATTAAAAAAAGCAAATCGTTTGGAATGTGCCAAGTATCAATTCGGAAATGCATTGCCCTACAAAATAACAAAAAAAGGCGCACTTTGATTTATATATAGCTTTAGTTTCATCCACCACCTATCCCTTTAAACAAATTAAGTAATTCAGAAGAAGATAAGATCAAGTGATCAAACTGCTGCTAGAAAAATATATGTTGAGAAGTTCTATGAGGAAACTATGGTCAGTATCTCAGTATTCAGAGAATAATATGTGAAAAATCTTTTTTTGTTGTTGACGAAACCACTGGTATTTGCCCAAATTTAATGGTCTTAGCTGAAAACAACTCGTATTTAATTAGTTGTAAACAATTAGATAAAACCAATAAGGTAAAAATTGTATTTGTTCAAGAAGGGCCAAGTAACCTATTTTTACCGAAAGATATTTCATATAGTAAAATATTTATAATATTTCTGCATGGGTTAACTTTTCTTCTCTCTCCATGGATATACTGCTTTCATCTATTTTACTTTTTTGTGGCGTAATTTTGTAAGTTGTGTTTCTAGATGTTTCTTAGTTAATCCGGATCTCCAAAAACTATTACTAAACCAAATAGTGTTATCATTTAATAACTTAATGAATGCAAGTAATATTTAAAATATGAGACAAAATAAATTCATAAATTCTATCTTAAATTACGTGAAAGGAGGATCGAGGGATGTCAAATTTACTCAAGTTACGCAAATATAATTAACAGCTAGGCTCCCTTAATCACAATTAATGTATGGCATTGACAAAACATAAGCTAAGAATTTGATTACAATTGAGTTTACACATGCAACCTAAAATAGGCAATCATCGCGATAGTTCGCACTGTTTCTTAATTATTAACGCTAAACCAAAAGGTAATACATACTGGTTGAAGATTTAAACACTTCGCCGAACAAATTAAACAAAAGAAGAATGCTTGATGTACATGAATTACCGAAAAAATTAACTGATGCCTGTCTACGAGTAATTGATAATATACGGTGCTGAGTTAGAGTTGAGTTGAGTTGGTACACTCACAATCAGCAAGTAAAGAGGCAGCCTTAAATTTCATTACCTGGGAAAAAGGGCTTTTTGAGGGTAGCCCAGTGAAAGCGATGGTCGGCTTCCCCAGGGAGAGATAGCAGCGGCCGGCGTGGAAAAAGGAATGGAGTCCTTTTCCGGAAGCAGGTGCGAAGACAACAAGATGTCCTCAACTGGTAGATTATTTAATCCGAAGCAAAACTGTGTGGAACGATACTTCACCAAACATCAAACTTAAACGGAACTTCCAACACAGAACTTATATTCCCCCGATACGAATAAGACACTCTCTGGGATCATACGATAATGTGTCGTAAGATAGTTTTTCCAAAACTTCACAAAAACGAGAGGCCGACAAACACGGAATTTTCTACCAACGTCGGAACGATAATTCCACGACCGATAGGTTGGATTTCTACTTTTCCGTAAATGTTAGAAGAAGATGGGACGCGGAAGGAACCTTAAATGACACCACTCTAAGCGTTATCCCGTGATCGGCGGGTGCTTCCCCGAATTCTTAACGACGAATTCAAGCGAACAAATATTAAATCACCATATTTGGTCATCATATTTGGGACTTCTCTGAATTATTGCGCAGCCAAAAAAGAATGCGCTGATCTGACGTTTCTCGCGCGAACTCTGCTAGCTTCAGGGCCGGCTTAAACTTTGAACAGCAGGGGCGTGTTATACTAAATTTACGCAAAATTTCAAAAGCCGTGACAAGATTTTAAGTTATTTCGGTTTCACTAAAGAATGACCTGGAGGCTGGAGGAACCTATTACAAAAGTCGCAAGTTCTCAGACATTGTCTAAGCACAGTGTCGCAAATTTATGCTCTAAATGCTTTTTACCTATTTGTAATCATTGTAAAAAACTAAATACTATGGATTATTTTCGTTGAAAATATCTCTTCATTCATTATTTGTTTGTAAGAATCTGATACCGAATTAAATAAAGATTGTGGTTTTTGATGTCTTCGATAAAATAGTATAGGGGGAATCAAGGTTTATATTTGGATGCCACAATTTGTATTTAAACGGGCAACAACAACTTTGAGTGACTGAAATCTCATTGTCATCTATACAAAGAATATGGGTTACATTTGAGGACTATGCAATAAATGTTTCTCAACTTTATTTTCTTAGATCCAGAAAACCTACGTTAAATCCAATACATAGAGAGGCCGAAAGGATACTTATGGAAAAAAATTCAAAATTCTGTGCAATTTCAAGTTTGTACTTTGCATTTTCTTGCCTCTTGAAGATATCAAATTTTAGTAACAGTAATAAATTTTAAAACGAACGCGTATAATTTTCGTTCCATTAACAAATTTAAATACTAGAAAAGGGTTATCAACGTGAAATTTAATCCCAAAATAGATGCAACGTCACATTTAACCAGAAGCCAGATTTGTCCTGAACAAAGTTATACCTTCACCTAAGAAACTGTTACTCTAATATGACCCACTACTATACAAGGTGTCCTAAAATTAGACCGAATTAGACATTGGGTGATTATAAAGGACACAAAAACAAGCAATTTTTGTTGATAAGCCCATATACAGATGCGTAGTGAATGGAATATATAATGATTCAAAAAAATAACATTTTATCATAAGACTTTTTGTTTCTGTTTCATTATCCCAGAATCGTAACACCAGAATAGATCAAAACTTACTCAAAAGCTCTTAAAAAACCTAAAAGTGCCGGAATTAAAATTCATACGCGAGCTGTTTTTAAATATTTTCTAATTTCGCTCGTTTTACCTTGGTACCCTCACACTTTTATATTATACTTATTTTTAGAAGCAATAATTTAATGAGAATTTAAAAGCTGCAATTCAGGCTTAGTGCCGACCCTTCGTCGTACAAATGTCACGATGTTTAATCCCCGACCATATATAACTCGGGATTTTCATTTTCAAATGCTTGTTAGGTAGCTGTTCCACCTACGGCAACGCAAAATGACCCTATAGGATAATATGTTTTGCAATGGTGAGAGCGCTTGGCTCAGTGATGTCGTAGACAGAATATTGAAACACGGGAGGGACGTGATGAGTCCTAGGAGATACGTGTTTCATACGTAATTTAAATATATTGTATTCATATTCAGGACTTGTCCTAACATATTACAAATATGCGCATATCCCTTCTTGTTTTTAAGGGACTGACAGTTATTACTAAACATGCACAAGAATTCCATCTATTGAGAGCGTTCCCCGTAAAAAATAAAAAATTGCCTTTTATTTGCTTCAGATTACATACTTCTCGGAAACGGTAACCATGACAACAAAAATATGAGCTTGCTCTAACATCTTTATACTTTAAAAGTAATTTGATTTCTGCAGATAGCTCTGTAAGTGTGATTATCTACAATTTATTTCTTGGGCGTTGCTTGACCACTACATTACAGTTTTGTTTGTAATTTGAAATTTATATTTATGTAACTTTATTTTAGAAAAGATTATGTTACCAATTAATACATAAATCAAAATTAAGCGAAAAATAATTAATGGCCGGAATATTTCACTTTAGCCCCTATGCTTTGAATTTTGAGATCCGAATCTTAAACATTTTAAATTGTAGTCTTCCTGGTTTTGACTCAAAGATATGTTCGAATTCTAAATTTGAGATTTGAATTAGGCATTCAGAATTTTGAAGCTAATTACTCCACAAACCAAAACGACAGGAATAACAAATTTCAAATTAGTACATTACTGTAATCAAATTATAATAAAAATCATAAAAAATACAGTAAGAATTTTTGCTACTAAAATTCACTTAGGTACCTTAATTTGGGGATACGCAAGCAACAAAGTATTTGTATTTCCAAGGTATATTAACGATATGTACTAGAAAGAAAAGTCAATACTATAGGAGATATATCAACACGGCATAGAATAATTTGGGAAACGTATAAAAATGCACTGTCTGAAACCGCAATAGAAAAACAATAGGATATATTAGCCTTCTATAGCAATACAGGGTGATTCAAATGTATTGCTATTAATTTTAAGGGTAGGGAGAGCATGTCAAATAGAACAACTTTTCTCATTTCTCAATCAACCATGTGTCGCAGTCGCAACCTTTCAGCTTATTCTCAGCGAATACAGTATTCCGTATCTTATCTTATGCGCATGGGTATTGTAAAACTGCATTGAATCACGTACTAAGTATCAGGTTTCTTAGTAGCTCGTGCTAAGTGTCAAGTTCATTGCACCTCCATATACATGTATTGAACCTTGATACTGCGCGTATCATTGATAAAGTAACGACCGGATCGAATGACGTCATATCATCACACGTGTACTAGTGAATTGAACAACTTGAATGCAATTCAAGCTTTGCTTAATATTTTTACCTTCGTCTTTATTACAATACTACTTTTTAAACACGCTGTTGCAATTTTTTTGAACAATTTATTGGTACTATGCTTAAGGCGAGTTCTGACGTGTCAGTTTCGCCGATCATTTTGACTGATTCTTCAAATTTGTAAAGTTTTACTGAATCAATCAAAAATGATCAGCGAAACTGAAATGTCAGAACTCGCCTTTAGTTAACACTTGAAGCATAGAAGTATTTCGAGTTGCCTATACCGCTTAACAGTTTATTTTTGCTAACCATGGAAAACTCCATTTTTGGGGATTTTTGAATCTATTTGTGAATTAGTCTTCCTGGATCATTTTCGATTTCCGTTCTTTCCGACGTGTCGAGTTCTCCAAGATGGACGTATGCGGGTCTGGAAAATTTTTAGTTATTGTGCAAATTTTATTTGGTACATCCCAGTCCCCGATGGATTAGTAGCAGCATATTTTAGGGATTTCCTTAGGCTGATGCCCTTTTTTGTGGAAATTTCCTGTTGGCTGATGCCCTTTGGGTGGAGATTATCCTTTGACGTGTGTCCTTAATTGTGGGAGTTCCTTTGTTTGGCTGATAGCTGTTCTGAAGCTTCTGTAATCCAAGTCCAACTTTTCTTTACTCGATGAAGAGTTTTACCATCTGATAAGGTATGCTACTGCTTGTTTAATTCCCGCTAACGTATTCCTTTCGACTTTCAGCCCACTTTACGCCGGCTATTTGTAGAAAGTTTTATGGCCGGTTATTTGTAGAAAATTTTATGGCCGTTAATTTATAGTTGGTCTTTCGTATCTTTTCTTTTAATAATGTCCTTGATCCCTCCTAACTACTCCACTGATCAAGTTAAAGTTTTCTTATTGCTATCAAATCATGACTTTGGTAGATCCCAATTTACCCTGTAAAAATTAAAAATAAATCTCCAATGCTTTTCAACATATTAAAAACTTTACGGGGCCGTCACTTTTTAATCTGACCCGTTAGGGAAAAAGAATATTTAAAAATCTTTCCTATTTTTTACGTAGTTAATGCTGGTAAAGTATATCCCAAACTTTCACGACCACCTTGTATATGACAGCAAAAAAAACTACAGGAACAAACCACACGCCTTCTACAAAACTAAAATAAAAAAAGTCAAAACCCTCTCCATCCAAACAGAAGTAAAAAATCGTCGGGTGGAATATTTCTTCGAAATATACACGCAGACATCAGAAATGAAGAAATAAAGAACCAAGAAGAAGCACTAAACATCACAGATGAAGAAATCTCGAAAGAGGAATTAAGGCACGCAATAAAATGTTTGAAAACCGTGGCAGCAGGCGTAGATGGTATACAGGCGGAATTGATAAAAGCATACATAGATTACTCGCCAGAAATATTTTACATATTACTAAATAAAATCTAGATATAAGAAAGAATATCGGATGATTGGCTTGAAGGCGTACTAATTAAGCTGCCCAAAAAAGGTTACCGATCCATGTGTGAAAACTGGAGGCCGAGTACCTTACTCTGTGTATTAAACAAAATAATGACTAGGATCGTATTAAAAAGAATAAAATAACCTATTAACGAGAAATTTAGAGAAAAAACAAGTAGGATTTATTATACATAACAGAGCTTGTGTTGATCATATATGCACCTTGAGAATAATATTGGAAGAAACAACAGAAATGGACGAATACATATTTGCTAACTTTGTGGATTTCCAAGGGGAATTTGCTTCATGATAGAGGAAGGTAATGTGAAAGAAATTAAAGCAATATGGAATATCAAGCAGATATAAATATAAGAATAACATTTCGATGAGGGCACACGGCGTCAGAACGAGGCGACGGCGGAGAACCTGGCCAGTGACCTGGCGTAAAGTGTGTTGAAGGTGGCGAGATGGGGGCGTCAGACGACGTGGGTGACGGTGTGGCTTCAAGCGTACCAAAAAGCTGATGATGAGGTGGATTTTTTAAGCGTATTTATAGCCCGAAGATCCTATTCTGCTCTCCCATTGGCCGGCGAATGGTGGTAGAAGTGATACGGTCTGACAAAATCCCTGTGTTTTCATTTTTCGGAAATAATTGCCCCAAATGTAATAGCTGGTGTGTTTAGTGGTTATGATCGTCCTGCAGACGCCATGGCGCGTCGTTTGATATCTCACTCGACGTGGTTGGTTCGAACCTTTCGACGCAGCCCGCATAGCATTTTTTTGCTAGTTTTAGATAACGGTATTTGCTTATTGCAAGTTCCAGGGCGTGTATGCTAATTAAAGCGTATCGCCGCAAGTTGACAGTAAAATCTCGAAGGAGGTGCCACTTTGCATGAGATTTCTAACGTTTTTTTTTTTGCTTTTTCTTTGATGCTGATATAATAACAAAGGAAAATGAAAAAAAATGAAGATATCGCGAAAACAAAGCAAAATATAGGTGAATATTGAAACTACAGGAAGGCTAGTTCAGTAAATTAATATGTGAATGGATATATGGAACGAAATAAAAAATTAAATGATTCAGGATGTATAAGGAAATTGAATAGAGACAGTTATGTGGTAATACCACGAGCTATAGAGGTGATGATACAATAAAGGGAACCAACTAGAAAAATAACAAAAAATGTATTTTGGCGAAATGCAAGATAAAACCTTACAGATATTCATACTATAACATTTTCAGAAGCTGGCTAACTATTTAATATACATTCACGAACTTTATAGACCACAACAGGCTATATTAAGTAAACAGTTACGTTCGCATAAATAGTACTTTTTCTATTACAAATCTGTATTGTCAGTAAAACTCACACCCAATTAATTTTTAGGGTTTGCTTATGAACAAAAGCAAGGTTGCCAATTGCAAACTTGATTTTAGTGGTCCAAGCAGAATAATTTTAACAGGTCATTTTTGGCTATATTGTGTGCTCTACAAAATTTGCCATACAACACGTATAATTGAAATTAGAAGCAGATAATGAGCGCATTGTACATCCATTTGTTTTACAACTGTATATATACCAGTTTGCGAATACCCTTTTGCCTTTTGACAAACACATATAAACTGTTGCGAAGGTAGAATAAACAATAGTTATTTATGTATCAAGGGCTAAATACACGTCGAAGGCCATAAGAGCATGTTACGCCAGTGGTACATATATAATTTTATGCACGATCAAAGATTTTAAAACTGAAATAAGAGGAATACATTAATTTTCTACCCACATCTAGTAGTTAATTGCTCAATTTTTTTTTCTACTAATTACTGTCAAATGGTTGAAGCAGTTGCGCTTAGGAATATTCACACGAATAATTATGTTAACTGTGTTGTTAATATAAATTTCCCCAAATAGAGTTTCAATAAAGAGTATACTTTCGATTTTAATTTAAACAAAATTCTTTATAAGACTGTTGAACTGTTTATCATTGTTTAACATTTTATTATAGGCCGTGGGCTATAAAGACACCTTTATGTCAAAAAAATGCAGGCATAATTGGCAAATTAGAATGCGATCGTGCATAAAATAAATTAAAGACTTTCATTTAAATGTGTTAAATTTTGCACCTACTATTAACTGCGTGTCGACTCCAATAATCAACGATAAATGGAACGAAAACAATTTAATTAAAATACTGTTCGCTGAACCATGTAATCATTGTGATTCTGTTGTTTTCTAGCCTCGTTAAAGTTTCAACATGCCGCTGTATTGTTGAAGTTCACACGAGCACAAAAGCACAAATACATATTTATATAACTACGCAAAATGTTTACTTTTATTTTAAATGTTTAAAATAAAACCAAATAAAAGCTATACCTTGTATAAAACTATTAAAGGCTATAAAAGCGATGGTAATTTATTACAAACAAGCAGTGTTACTTATTTATAGCTACACTAAAAGCTTGTATTTAGTTGCATTTAATTCATAACCCTTCTGAGGCAGTCCATTTTAATTACTGGCAAATGGTTAACTAACCTAAACATAATTTCCATTCCATTTTAGTTTACTGATGAAGTTCCCATGCCAAATAGCTAAAAAATGCCCTACAAAAACTATATCGTCAATCGTTTGTAGTAATAATAACATTAATAAAAAATATCTTCTTCCCAATATATGCCTAAGGAGAATACCAAGCAGTATCGAGCATTGAGGATATTGAACGATAATGATTGAAAATTTTAAAAATGGTTAATAACAAGATATACAGGCAATAAATTGTCTAATTCGTAATCTTCAGCTTAGGATCGCTGCTAATTTGTGATTTCTAACAACACGAAACTACAATGGCGTATTACTATAAGTATCGTAGACGTGGCCCTAAAGACTTTAATACGGAATACACATTACAAAAAAAAAAATTCAAACCACTCCAAGTGAGTTTCAACATAAAAGAATTTCCGATTTTCTGTTTCTTTTTTAAACACTTAAAAAACTTAAAAATGGCAGCTATGGGAAATGTTGTTTTCGACTAATTTCATTTATTGATTAATTGTTTTGTTCGTGAGTTCATTTATTTATTTGTTTTTTTATTAATATACAGAGTGTAAATATGAAAAATATGCATTCAATGGTTATCAATTTTCATTGATTACCGATTAGCGTGAATCCGTTATAACTACATCTACGTGTTAAATTAGAGACTCTTAACAATTATGGAACAACAGCCTCTACGACGTTACATGCACTTAAAGCACACAATAACATAAAGCACTCGCGAAGGTGGCTCGTGACTAAACTATTACAACGTGTACAATGAACACGGGGTGTTCAAAAATATGTTAAAAATCAAAGCCGAATATAGAATCCATATAGGAAAAGGTAACCGTAGGGGCCACAATTTTAGTAGGTAACTACCAAAAAAAGCATCTTATGTTTCACTGATTTGTTAATAAAATAAATTTTAACTTGTACGTGGCTCGAAATGTTTGCAAACTTTGAAATAATGACTAACAAGGATAACACAACAAACGTAAAAGATTTCAAAGGTACGAAACTATACTTAACGAATTAAACAAATTTTGCAAAGTTAAATTTTAATTACCAAACGAAAATGTTGCAGTCAACCAAAAGATATTTTCAGATCTTGATCTTCAGATAAATAAACTTCGAGTACTAGGGTAAATAATTTAGAACACGAATCACTAGATTTATCCCTGAACTTTACTCTGCAATAAATAAAACAATAACTTCAATAAAAACCAATGAAAACTAAAGTAGTTCTGGCATTTCTATCTGTATTCCAGAACACGGGCTCAAAGATATTCAGATACAGAAAAAGCTGCTATATCTATTCTGATATGCTGCTGTATCTATTCCATTTATTGGACCAAAACCTGTATTTAGCATACCCAAATGACGCATCCAAAGGGAAACATAAATTACCGATATTCGAAAAAGAGGAGGAAACAGTTTCGCACATCATTTTTAACTGTTCAGCACTTTACCGTAGTACTTGATGAGGATATAGAATCAGGGGTGTACCAAAGACTATAAGAGTCGAAGTGCAAGAAACGGACTCCTAGCTCAACGTAACCGCCAGTTGTTAGAATTTTTTTGCTTTCAGAGTCAAATTGTATCATTTTCTTTGTCAAATGCCAGTGTTGTTTAAGTATTAAGAATTTTTGTTGTGCTTGTTTCACTTTATTTTTTTCTATCCTTTAAATTTTCTTTTGTGTTTCTTTATTTTCCATGTCTTGATAGCATTTCTACGTCGTTGTGATTTCATTTCTTGTTACGCACCGTGTATATTTCATTTATGAAATCTTTCTAGCGAAATTCATATTTTTATGTGATTGTTCCGCCTATTAGTTATGCTACTTTATTTACATAATGAAAATAGGGTGGGAGTATGTGGCTTTGGTTTTTTTGGGTATGCGCAGTGTGAATTTTTCTGTCGAGGTGTCGTAATGAAATTTTACACGAGGTCTCTTTTGCTGTGAATCGTCATGAAATTACAATCATCTTTTGGTAATTTTTAACTTAACAGACTATTTAGTTGCATTGGCAATTATTTCCTGTTAATGTAAATTTTCGATGTCCGATTTTTGGATGATTTTTCCGATTTATTAATATCTAAATTATTCGTAATTTTGCACAATTGTTAGCACATGTGGTGAGTTTAACTTTTGTTTTTATATTCATTTACTGATGAATTTGGATCTTACAGCAACCTGGTTAGGGTTTAATATTTCATCTGATTCCAATGTTCGGATGTAGATGGTTGTTCCGGTTGGTGCGGTGTTATAGTATATTATTATATGAGCGATTATGACAGCCATTATTCACGAAGATGACGTTTGAGCCCACGAGCCGTCAGGCGAGTGGCACAAATCATCTGAGCGAATAATGGCCATAATCGCGAATGTAATACGATACTTTTTCTACACCTATTAAACAAATATATTAGACTCAAATTAGTCAAATTTGATAACTTTGTAAACAAGCAATATGACAACACATTTGGGCCTGTCACGCGAGTCGATTGTCAGCCGCAGAAGGAGTTGATCGCGGGCGATTTAAAATATGATTGGATTAGCGAAATATTTATGTATTTGTGATTGGCCGAAATCATAATTCACTGCAGTGAATTATGAATCTATAATTCACTGCAGTGAATTATAGGTACTATTTTTCACAAAAAAAATGCTAATAATTGCAATATAATTAAATAGGTGTAGAAAAAAATTTTAATTTTACTTGATTGGAAACGTGGAGGACGCCATCTTGATGTGCCATATTCTTGTGCATATTGCAGTCCCACCTGGCCGCTATAATTTTATGTAGCTACGTTGGAATCTATTATTTCGCCGTCTTACACCTGTCTGATGCTAATTGAGGAGATAAGTGCCTACCATTATATTTATTTTGTAGTTAACTCTTAGATATATTTTTTGGTCTTTAAGTATTATTCATAACTGATTATTCTCAGCCTTCAGCTTGATATATTTTTTTGTGTATGTATATTTAAATTTTTGTGTACTTTTAAAAATCCTATCAAGTCATGCTAGTCAATATTTAATTCTGTTTTGTAATTATTTTGAATCCTGATGGCCTAGCGCCGTTCAATGAATGAGTTCCTGATAAAATAAATTGTTGCACTATTTATGGCTTTTTATTATCGTTTTGGATAAGTTTCGTAACACAGTGACAATTAATCAATCAATCAATCGACCACCGAACAGGTTCCCCTTAAGCGTTTTCGGTAATTCAACTTGGTTCCCCAAAATTCTACTTGGAGTTAAGAAAAAATATGGATATACTAACTGTACTAAGCGGGTTTTAATAAGAAATGGCCATATTTCCGGTATTAAATTGACAAGGGAAAAATGCCGATTTTAGAACTGTTTTTAGCAAAATAAATAGGAAATATGTATGGAAAAATACGAAAAAACATAAAAGTTACGAAAGTAGTCAAAAACCACACCACGAAGTTATCAGTAACACAAAAGGGGATGGATCGAGAACTAAGACAGGAAAAACCCTTGGTACCAACTCTGTTTAACATAATATCAAAAAGAGCAGTAAGACAAATAACAAACGGCACAATCTTCTATAAACCTGTAATATTTATCCTTAGGTTGATAATATAGCTTACGAGTAAAACCTGGGTGGTAACGAATAAAGACGACCACATATTTTCTAAAGCAAACTATTAAGTCAAATATAAGGACCGGTGTAAGAAAGAAATGTGTAGAAAATAAGGACCATAGAGAATCTAGTATTATACGGTACAATAATTTAGGCATGCGGGGGAAAGATAATACACAAATTAAAATTTTGAATATCATTCATCAGAGATAAAAAATCTATTGAGTGGTTCCATTGCAAAACAATAATAATTTAGCAAGATGACTCAAGATGCTTTACCTTATTCTAGCATTTAATTTGCGCTCTACTAAAATCTGATAGAATTAGCTACATAACTATTCACTAAAATAGTGATCCAGTTCGAGCTCTGTAAATTACCACTTGGTGCAGAATTTTATAAAACATGATTTGCTAAAATATTATTAAACAAATAGAATTGTCTCGAAAAATTTCGATTTAAAATACACTTCAGAGCTAGTAACAAAACTGAATCCACGAATCGAAGTTTCTTTGTAATGCTACATGGTGAAGAGTCTGAAAGTGAATAGTACGCATTGCCAGTATTTTAATTAATCCTTTTCGCAATTTATTAATAAACAAAGGATAACATACATTACAAAATGTTTTGAGAATTACACAAATTTCATCTTCAGGTGGACACTAATAGCCTGGTTAATCATAGTTATTAGCACTTTAACCAAATGTATGATATTTTTGGAACTTCCAAAATTCAAAAATTTACGAGGGACGTACAAAAAGTAAGAACCGAATAGGTACAGAAAAACGCACAAAGAATTTTTTTTAGGTACCTATATGTTAGGCACAATATTGCTACATTGATAGTACTATTTTTCTAACACTCATCATTTTTATTGTCATATCGTGACACTAATCTTTGTATTCCGTTATCGAAGAAGCTCACCGCCAAACTGTTCAGACAATTACCTACAACGTCTTATTTTAACCACCAAAAAATCTCTCAAGGTGCAGAAGCAAAAGAAAATCGCTAGAATTGAACTCCGGGCCATATAGCAGATGTTAAAAAATATCCCACCCAAGCTGGTTCCGTAATGCATGTACTGGCGACGGTATGTAACCGTGCATTGTCGTACAAGAAGCAAATTTCTACAGCCAGTATTCATTTCTGAATTACGCTATTCCTTTTCGCATGTGCAATCCTTAAGAAGCGTTAAGCTTCACCGATCGTGGGATTTCCAATTTTGACATATATTTTAAACGAACACTTGGTAAGAACGTAATTAAAAGAAAAACTATTTTTAAAGAAAAACTTTGAACGTTTGAAATTAATATAACTCCCTGCGGTAACCGCAAAAATGAAAAGCTTAGTAACCTTAGTAGTACATCTAGTATCCAAACTAACCACTAATAGTTTAAAATTCCCTTGTAAGTGTTTCGAAAATTATGCGTTGCACTGCCTACATATCTCATTTCTTAATTAAAGTTCTCGAGTGAATACCCTGGAATTTTAATCGATTCATTTTATTTAATCTGAAGTTTACTGCCTTTGTAATTGCTTCAGTTGCAATAAAAATTTACCATTAACCCTGCAGTTTCGTAGAGTGAGAAAACCTATTGTAGCATTACACGCAAATGAAATGAGAATGTAAAGATCCTGAACTAAATAAAACAGCTTTGAGATATTTTAATACGGTTAATTGAAAATACAGTTTAGGTTTAGATATTGCAAAGCACGTTCAATTTAAATTCCTGAAATTCTGAAAAAATGAAAACAAGTTTTTCAATTTTTTTATTTAGTGTTCCAAAGCTAATTTTTAATTAACAGAGAAAATATAGGTTTTTAATCTACGTGATATTAAAATACGGCAAACAAAAATTAAAAGTTCAAATGCCAAGATTACCTGTGGACATCACAAAGCGTACGAGCAACAAAGTCGCCATTTATTAAACGGAAAAAAGTTCTGACACACGGATTACTGTATCTGTGCAAATTATGACTTATGAGGATGCGAAGGGACGCGGAATAGGCTTTGTGTGGGGAGAAAGAAGAAGAAGTATAAGCAGACACCCATGCAACGGCCTAAAATACATTTTGCAATAAGAGGAAAAATATGATTCAGCTATTTTTCAAAATGTAAAGAAATGGGCTCCACACAAAACCAGATATGTAACGTTATAAAACAGCACTCTTTAGATACATAATACGAAAAAACCTTATGGATGATACTCTTTCATCGTTCACTTACCGAACACAATGTTTGTTGTTCTGAAACGAATGCTAGCAATAATATAAAAAAATTAAAGAAAGTATAATTAATGTAATAAACTGAAGTAAGAAACGTGACTAGCTTTAAATTCCTGAAACAACAATTAATAAATACACAGAAGTTTCATTAAAACTAAGACCCCCCAAGAAAAGCGTTGAGCTTTAAATATTTTACGTTACAGTTTACAGTCTGACAAAGATTTAAAAACAACTAACACTGCTGAATACAAAATTGCCTTAGAAAAATGGATTTTTCGGAATCTCGCGAAGATTGCTAAACCTTTTTTTATTATTACACCTACAATGTGAATCTGTTTGCACAACAACTCGAAGGACCACCTTCAAGCATTTACATTTAATAATCTAATTTAAACAATCAGTTAATCAATCAAAACTTTCCTACCTTGTATTAACGTGGTGGACGTATTTTGAATGAATTGCCTTGTCTAACCCAGCGTTTCTGAAACACAAACGAGACAAACTTAAAAATGCTTTAATCATTAATCCATCAACATACCTAAAAAAAAATAAAATCGAGCATCTTATATACTAGAACAGTCTTGTTGCAAATACCTTGCCTCTAACTACAATAATTGATATGCAGGTTACAAACTGAGAATATTAGTGTTGCAGAACGTTATAATTGCTCTCAGTACTAAAAATGTATAGTCAGTCATCATTAAAAGAAATTTGTTGTAAATGAAATTGTGGTTATTTCTGAAATTACTGTCATTATTTCTGTTTCTTGCAAATTAAGATCGTAGATATCCGTGAAATCTAATTAAGGCGTTGATAAAAGGATATGAAACTGGTGAAACTGGAAAAATGTTGTTTATTTAAGGATGCAATTTATTTTTATTTCTACCTCATTATTTTCATAATACAAACATTTTAAATAAAGCGTGATTTAATGAAATGAATAAATGAAAATATAGTAATTATAACAAACTGTTGAAACTTTTCGAAATGTTACTGAAAATCTAAAAACTTAGATAAAATTAAAAAACAGGAAGAAAAAGGAAAACATGAATACAATGTTAATAACGACAGTGATAAAGTAAAGACCAGGCTTAAAATAAAGTTTAAAAAATTTCTATTATAGCATAAAGATTTAATCTGTATTTTTACTAAGTGGAAAGAATCCATCCTGCAATTACTTTTCTACAAAATTAAATTCTCGCATTCTCAATTTATACCAAAATCAAATATAAGAGATCAACTAAAGGTACATATTTAACGGTTAAAATTTCTTTGTGTTCTTTTTCGAGAACTTAATTAGTTTTTCTTTTTCGAACGTGCGTCCATCGTTATACTTATTTTTATTTTTAGAAGTTCTTAAGCTTTTGTCTAAAAATAAAAATCTTTACCCTGAAAATACAAAATATATATTAATAGAGACAGAAAAACCCATGGAAACTTTCAGCTAAGTTTTAGTATTAAATTTTTCCTTCGATATACGTTTTTCTGAACTTCCCCGAGGGTAACGTCGTTATAATATTTTTCTTCTAGAACGGACCTTTTTTAAAATAAGGCTGAATCATATGGAAAATTATTCAGAGAATTTCTCACCTGTCTGTTAGGCTGCGTTAAAAATTTACAAATTCCGTTGTTCTTTCCCTTTCTTTATAAAATAAATTTTTCTGTATAATTGTACGAGATTTATTACTATTATTTTTTTAAATAGGCACAAATTAATTTTCCTAAAGAATTCGAATGTTTTCTGCAAGCTACTTTTTAGGAAATGAATTAGCTTTGGAGGTACATTCAACTTAAAAGGTTTATAGTAGAATAGAAAATCCAACATATTTAAAAAAGAATAGAAAATGTTCGTTTGTAACTTTTGAAGCGCGGAATACGAATCCATTAATTTGCACGGCATGGCAGCAGTTTTCAGTAAAAACAGAGCTGAAAATGTAATTATAGCTGACAGTGGCCGGAGCCGGGGGATTTCTGTAATTCAATGTCCGGCCAATGAAAGGGGGAATTTCCCTGGCGACGAGATCGGCGCTTTTTCTCTCCCAGGGATCTTCGCTAATATTCCTGCATACATCTGCAGCCGACCATAGGGTATACCGTAACAACAAAGTCATGTTTTGGTTAAAATGCTTGTATTGTATCTACCAATGTAGAATTGGCTTCAATATTAATTAATCCCATCTGAGCGAATGAAATTTCACACTGTAAAATATACTAGATATAGTCCAACAATTTACACATTTGCACGTAAAAATTAATTTTGGTAAATTGAAAGCATGTAGATAACTTCGAATGCATTATTCCGCATTTATTTTTAACTAACTAAATTTGCATTTTAACGACTTCTATGTATCACTGGAGAATAATAAAAGGAAGTGGATTTATACGAAAGGGGAAAATCTCGCTGATTTACTTCGAAAACATTTCCGTTCTATTTAATTCACTTCGACTCCACTTCTTTTTGTGCTATAAAATACAATAATAACGAAGCAAAAACAATGTGCCACGCTTCCCTAACTTTTTATAGAATACTTAATTAGTGAATACGTACATGTTTTCCTTTCTGAAATAAATCTAGGCGGTATTCCATTATTGTACGCTGCATGTAGTTCAGGCCCCTTAACGTACTTATTTTTTAAAAATCAGTTCTACTAATTATGCTAATTGGTGTTAATATAAACTTAAATTGACTTGTTAATAACAAAATAATACGTTATTACACATATATAAATATTTAAATTATAATACGAATTAGTATATTTTTTGTTGTTTCATATTCCATAAGGAAAACATTGTAGCTAAATAAAGTAATTTTCTAGGGATACTGTCACCAAGCTCGCCAGCAGATGGAAAAAGTTACATTGTTTTGCCGACAAGTGTACCGAGCGAACAAAAAGTAATCATTCCCTAGAGGTAAAAGCTTAGAGAAATCTTATGTTGTAGATACATTTGCTTTCGCCAACATGTCTACTTAAACTTAAACTAAAAAATTTAAATACGGTGTAAATTAAGCTTGGACAAAATGTTACTTTCAAAGGGTTCTGCTGGAGGAGGCACTGTTTATATTTTACTAAATTTGCTTATAGTATAATATTATTTTACAGAAGCTTCTTGAGCACAGTAAACAAACATTGAGACAAAATTTTGTCGAAATATAGTTATCCTAGAAATGTGTATAATACATGCAGTTAGTTTAGAATAAGGAAAATAAGTGGTAGATAAGTACGATTGTTTTTGTTGATATTTTATGTATAAGAAGAAACTTATAGAAACACGACGTAGATATCTTTCTATAAAGGAAAGAGCTGCTATTATCCATTCTTAAAATGCATTCATAGACTCAGTTAGCAGGAATAGCGCCTGACATGAGTCTGATTGCTTATAAGTTTTCTTTTGGAAACTTGACCTTTCGCAGTCCTCTTCGTCAATTAAACCCCCCAGGACTTCAAGGAACAGTTGTGCCCCATATTTGAAATGACTTGATATTTAACATAAAAAAAATAAGCAAGGTTCATATTATTTGTTATGTTAGAAAATCTTAATCTTGCTTAACGAGTCTATCGATATTATACCGGCTAATCCACAAAATTAGTCTTCAGAGTGTACCACGAGAAAAATCACGTATGTTTGAGCGCAGTCTTGAAAAAACCGGTCTTTTTAACTACTTACTGTTAGAACTACTGGTTACAAAGTATAAACAACAACAGACGGCAATTTTAATATTACATAATAAAAATAAAATGTACCTAAATCCTAAATTTCTTTTGTCTATTAAATCAGATGCGATATAGGGCCACCATTTTCATTCATACATAACCTAACTCAATTTGTGATGGAGTTACGTAATAACACTATTCAGTATCTCGGGCGAATTAATTATTTCTCGAATTTGTTGGTTAGTCTTTGCATAAGGTCCTCCATATCACCACCAACCTGTGTCCTAAAGAGTTTTTTATGCATGGCCACAAGAAAAGTCGCACGACTTATATCACATGATCTTGAAGGCCATATAATCGGAATGTTTAAGCTAATGATGCGTTCGTCAACAAACTCCATCAGAAAATTTAGATTTGCTCTTGTGGTATGAATACGTGCCCCGTCCTGTTGGAAATATCTGGTGCTTAGTTCGTCGTCTGACAATGACTCTATGAAAGGAGTCAATAATTCAAGTCGATACCTTTCAGCGTTAAGTGTTCCTAAAAATAATTGATAATGAATTGTTAAATAAATTTTTATCTTCAAAGAATGTTGGCCCTAGAATCCGTCGCTTACTTATGGCTGCCCAAACACAAATTTTCTGCGGATGCATAGGTGATTCAACGTAATAATATGGGTTTACATCACTCCACATTCTCATATTTTGGGAGTTTACATACCCGGAGAGATGACACCAGGCTTCATCAGTAAAAAAGATTTTTTTCAGTACTTTATCGTTATTATCAAAATGATCTAAAAACCAGTTGCTGAATTTATTATTCTCTTTGGGGTCGGTCATTAGGCAGTATTGGAAAGCAAGGCGATACGGATGGAGATGTAGGTCTTTCTTCAAGATGCGGTGACAAGTTCCATATGAAAGATCCATCTGCTTCACCTCCATCACAAGCCGAACTACTTTAACATTTGCCTCATTTCTCACTACGCGTCTTTCACAGCCTTCTTTACGGCCTATCGCAAAGTACTGCAATTTCTGGAAATTCCTCTTGAAATTTATTGAAAGCATCGCGAGCAGAATAAACCCACTAGCCATTGATGTTCTGGCCGTTTTTTAAAAAAAACTGTCTGAAATTAAATTGTAAAGTTAAAAGCTAAGTACTTAGTTTAAAATATATTTATAATTAACAGGTGGAAGTACAGTTTGAGAGGTATGAACTAATTTTATGACTAAAGTCACGTAAAATGACACTTATTTACAGAAGCAATATGCGACATGTTTTGTAGGTATGCCTATCTCAAGTCCATGGCACACTCTGAAGAGAAATTTTGTGGATCACCCGATACAATATGATCAAAGTTCTTGGATAGCGGTTGCTGTGAAATTTTAGTAATCTCTAAAATTACGTATTTTCATTATTTTTAATTCGTTATTATCTTTCATTTAATATTTTTCAAAAGTGAGCAGATTATAATTAAAAATATTGCAAAAAAGAAAATCCTTTGTACCTTTCTGTTGTCAACCACACAAAAATGATATCTTCAGAGATAATTTTTAAATTCCACAACAACTACGGTCGAAAATAAAATATAAAACGAGTAGCTTTGAACTGGTACTTCAAACTATACGCAATTAAAAGTGTACTCAGGTGCAGAATATTCGTAGCTCTCAAATGGTGATTAATACATTATCATAAAAATAAAAGCGGAAATATGTTGATATTTAATAGTAGGTAGGTACTTGATTTATTTTCGTGAACGACGAGTGGTATGAACGACAAATATTGGAGCACAAATCAGACCACAAAAAGAAGATAAACTAGCGGAAAAAATTAGGGGATATTAAAAAAAACAACATAAAGCATATTAAGTTACCTAAAGTTTGCTATTAAAGAATAAATACTGGATGGGTTATTGGTTATTATCAGGTCACTTTTGATTTATAAACACTTGTTTTCGTTATTTTACCGAAATTGTGTTTGTTTACTAATTACGCGTTGTTTTGTAAATTGTTTGCTCAAATTTTTGATGAAGGTTTTTAAAATATCTTATACTGTTTGTGTGGCTAAATAAGAAATTACAATGGCAGAACGTTTTTAAGTATTGATAGTGCCACTCGAGCACTTAATTTACTCCGCAGGGGCTTCCGTCAAGTGGCGGTTTCTGACTTGTTCAATGTGTCGCAAAACGTAATAAGTCGATTAAGTGCTAGATTTAGAACTACGAGATATGTTCGGCGAAGGCCTGGGCAAGGAAGAAAACAAGCGACAACTGTCAGGCAAGATCGTTTACTGGCCACATTGGCCCGCAGGCATCCGAAAGTTACTGCCGTTCAACTCCAACGACAACTTCAAACTGCGGCAGATGTACAAATCTCTGCCAGAACTGTCAAAAATCGTCTACATGAGGTAGGTTCACATTCCAGGCGTCCATTGCGCAGAGTACTACTCACCAACAGACATCGACGACAAAGATTCGAGTGGGTGCGAGAACAAAGACTCTGGGATGTTGAATGGCACACAGTACTTTTTTCAGATGAATCTCGGGTTGGCCCGCATAGTGATTCCAAACGACTTAGAGTATGGAGAAGGTAAACTACACCACGAAATCACCTCTCCATTATTCAGACGGTTCATCCATATGGCGGTGGTTCTGTCATGGTGTGGGCCGGTATATGTTTAGGACACCGTAGTCAATTATACGTGTGTGATGGCAATATGAATGGCCAGAAATATCGAAATGACATTATTTTAGACATTGTTGCTAATTGTGCTGCTGATATTGGCCCAGACTTCATATTGGTAGATGATAATGCCAGACCCCATACAGCAGCTATTACCATGGAAGCAATTCAAACCCAGCAAATACGTCATTTGCCTTTACCACCTCTATCTCGTGATTTAAATGTCATTGAGCATGTATGGGATATGGTTAAAAACGCTCTAGAGCAGCATAATCCTTCTCCACAGACTGTTCAAGAACTAAGAAGAGTTTTGCAATGTTATGGGACAATTTGCCTGAAGAAGCTATTGACAACTTGATTTTAAGTATGCCTAGGAGATGTTAAGCTGTATTCGATGTAAGAGGAAGGCATACTTTTTACTAATGTTAAAATTTTTCGATCATTTGTTTCTAAGCGTTAATACCGAAAAGTTATAGTGTTGGTTTTAACCTCTTTTTGTTATGGTTCTATATTCAACGTTATTTATTTGTAATTATATTCAAAGAAGGTACAATTTGTACTGAAAATAAATGAAACGCCGATTCATTACGTAATAGTTATTTTTTTTAATATCCCCTAATTTTTTCCGCCAGTTTATAAAATGAAAAAGCAATTTTTTAAATGTAGGAAATTTTGACATTAATATTATCACTATAAGCGTTTTTAATGTAAATATTGCTTATGTAAGAAAATAATGATTATTCTATCAAGGTGAGGCTATTTTAAGACAATTTTGGCGGCGATAGATAGAACTTTGTACGATATTCATGGGATACTACATTATTAATGAACTGTGTGATTACATTAACTCGCCCTGCGGGCTCGTACGGCAATTCTTCACGATATGTGTGTTAATAATATCTATATGCCACTTATATCCTAAATAACTGTTAACGCCATCATCAAGCTGTTACCACATCACATACTACGAAGCAGTTCAGATACATCTGTTAATGATGCAGTAATATAAAAAAATGAACAGTAATATGCATAACTGTTTCACTTAAATCAAATAAAATAATGATCTACAAAACATTATGCGAATTGATTACTATAAGTAATGCTTTTCCAGACATATCCAAAAATAATATTTTTATATCCATGCTGCGATTTTGAATGTCTTGTCCAAGGCCGATTCTAATTGCTATTTTTTTTTTAAATACAGTGTAATACATTATGATAGCTTTTGTCCACGGTGGACTAGGATTATGATTGATAGAACACTAACTTTTCAGTGAATATCTATATTATAAGAAATTTTAAGGTTATGGTTTATAGTAAAACAAATAAAATACTATACTAACTATACTATAATAAAACCAGGGAAGATAACAGACAAAATAACAGACCATTCAAAAACCAAATAAATTTAATACCGACATAATAAATTAACTAATGTTAATCACATGATTGATTAGCTTAATCCATCAAACGTATAGTTAAAGAACGTAAATTCAAACAAACAATTATTTGAAAAACACTAAAGCAAGTTTTTGTATTCAATTGTATGGTTGTAAATTTTTAACAATTGATATACAGTATGGTCAATTCAGCGTTTAATAAGGATGTTTCATTGAAAAACGCATGTGTGTTCTTATATTACACAGGCTAGGCTATTTTTGGCCTGACAAACGTTTCTACTATGTTACGCATCCCAGGCAACTGAAATTTATTTCTAATCATAAATAGATGAGAATACAGAACTTTAGCAAGATAATCAATTCTGGTTAAACTGAACTAAATTGAAGTTCATAATATTGACAATATGACAAGTAACACTGACATTTGACATCGGTTTACCACAGTCTTGAATGGTCTACGCAAACACTTCATTCGCACTATGCTGTAGCACATCTCATTAGGAATTATGTTGATCATACTGTATTCTGTCAGTTATAATGCAACCCAAAATAAAATATAAATGGTAACTGAAGCTTTTTAGACTACTGGCATAAATTACTTTCGAAAACATCAACAAAGCATCAAAGTAGTGCAGAACAAAATAGTATAAAAAAAGTCACTGCAGTACTGAACCACGATAAACAATGTAGAACTAGGATTTAAAACTAATCTATTTTAATTTATCCGGCATTAGTTAATTAAGTTGCCAGACGCGTACGGTATCTCAGTTTAACTAAATTCAGATACCCTTATTTACAAAATCAAATCAACTGGCTCGTTACTAATATATTTTTTGGCTAAAATTCTATTTTCCTTTGTTCTGGAATGTAAATTCAAAAACAAGTTTTTAGATAAACACGTTACAAAAGGTTTTATCTTACACAATCAACTGAAAGTTTAAATTCGAAAATAAACAATGTATAAACTTTATCGTAGATAATTTTAACTGATTAACACAAAACATGAAATTTAAATTAATGTTTTTCGTATTGCATAAAATTTAGACTAAAAGCTCCAATTCTAGTAAAATATGATGATAATCGTTAATAACTGACCGAATTAAAATTGGTTTTGGCGTTTGTAAGAAGTTCGAAAATTCTTAACTAATCGTATTCTCTCAACCCTTACCTTACGTTACCTTGGAATTAAATTACTTTTTAAAACATTTGGTAACGAAATTTCTAATTGACATAATATTGTAAGTTCATATTAAAGATTTATCAGAACACAACCTCCTAATAGTATCAGATTTTACAAAAGCTCTAAATCAGATTTATAAGTAATTAGTAAAATTCTAATAACTTATATAGGTAAACCTGAATTTGGTTTAGAGCGTTTTTAATGAAAAATTTTTGTCGTTTCACAAAGTCACCATAACAATAAGAATCTTGATTCTCTAAAAGCTAGTAAATATCATCATTTACATACATGCATGCAACGAAAGAAAATGCTCACCCTCCACACTTCAAAGGTAATAAAAACATCTCATATTTCCCATTACAACAAAAACGCTTGTATGTATATGGCTACACATTATTATATAACTTCACGCAGTACACACGCGATATTCCATAAGCAAACATAATCACAGGAATTTCATTTAAATTTATTAGTAATTCGTACCGCAACTACAACTACATACAACTTCCCGCATACTAAGGCGTTAAATACCGATAATTTTCTTCATTTGAGTACTTACGTGAAAATCAAGACCGGACAAAGAAGTGGATTTGGATCTTATCGCGGATTTCAACGGCTGATGGTTATTAGTCACAACTGAATTACACACGTGCCAAAGATGTAAGTGTTTTCTTTATCTTTATAAAACATAATTTTTTAGAATGACCATGACTAATGCGCAAACCGTAGAAAGCCGAATAGAAACTCTTATCTAAACAATGTTAAAATTCTTCCCGATTCAGTCTAACGCCCTGGAAATCGGACACTGCTTGACCTAAATACATGGCGTTGATGCTAGGGTAACCAGGGCTAATGCCTATTCAGAAATTTGTAATATCAATTATTAATGAAAGACCAAGCACCAATAGTGCACAATGAAGTTATAATGGCTCTGATGAATAACAGAGTGAATCTTAAATGGCCGATGATATTTGTACCCCGAGGTTCCGCAAAAACAACTGAACAGAGAAAAACCCTTTCTTTTTAATTATTCTTTTAAAAGTGATCATCATCATCATCATCAGTTCACATGTAGTAGATCCCCTTGGACCAATCCTGGATTATACCAGGCCCATCTCATGCCAATAAAGTGTGAAAGGATTTATACGATAAGTAAGGATTGGGAGCTCTGTAGAACGTTAACATGCTGTGACGTCAGCCGCTAGACATCGCTTTTACAGTGCAAGATAATTAGTAAGTCCCACATTCAATTAGAGTTGGATATCTGACTGTGATGGCTAAGCATATTTTATGTTCATACTTATGCTAACTTCTAAAAATACAGTAAAATTATAGGATTACTAAACGTCACCTTGACTCAAGCATGGCTGTATCTGTTACATATTACTTTATTCTAATTGAATATTATTAATATTATTATCGTTTGATTCGTTCTGCTTGGATATTATTCTTTGTTATTTATTTTTTCTTCTTGTTCTTCTATTACTTCATTATGCAGTGGTTCTTTTGAATAATTACTCCAATTTGTTTTTCCTCTTCGTCATAATTTTGTTCCTTGCCCATTCTTCCCGAATTCATTGTGGTATACAAGATAGCTGTTATAAATGCGCAGCAAGGTCTTCCAATATTTTTTTTCTGTTTATTGTTATATTAGAAGCTTTCCATTGATAATCGATTATTGTTTTCTCCTCCAGTACTTCCTTTGCCTGTCAACCTTACTTTTAGGATTTTGTTCTCCATTCTTCGTATTGCTATATTGATAGTATAGTAGCCACAGCTAATTTTCCTTTATAATCTTAATAAATAAATATTATAAGGTATAAAATGTTACATAAATAAATATAGTTAAGTTAATCTTACATGTTAGGAATAACTCCATATCACAAATAAGTATTACTATAATAATAAATCCATAATGCAATAATTAAGCAAATACAAAGTTGATTTTCACAAATTTCATTAATGTAATGACAATTGTTTCGCCAAACGTTGGCATCTTCAGATGGTGAATGTGAGTACAGGACTAAACTAAAATTAACAATTTACACAGGAAAACTAAAATTAAAACATAATAAAATTTAACTTTTGCACAGAAATTTACTTAACTATTACGGAGTTCAAATATGTTTGACAAAAGTAGGATTAGGATAACGGTTTCTTCAAAGCGCCGACAAGGGTTTAGAAATTTACATAGAAGACTGAAATAAATTAAGTAAAGGTGAGTTTTTTAAATCTACTTGTTCATTTAACAGAATATTTGAATTTTTACATTTATTTATTTCTAAACACTTATTACTTATTAACAAAACGTCTTCCGGATTGGGACCGTGTCATTTTGAGACAAAAGACTCAACGTTTCGCCAACTTTTATAAGGGGCTTCTTCAGGAGGAAAGGGAGTACTAAAAGAGCACAGTAACTCAGCGTGTCAACCAAGCCAGAGGCGAAATCCTTCTGAAGAGAAACAGAGGGAGCAGCGACTTTATACCGGCCGTACCCGGCAAAGCGTATCCGACTGTCACGACGATTGGTCAGGGGGGAGGAGGGGGCGGAACCAGTAATAATGGCGAACTTCCAAATATCGGATAGATAATATCCAGTGTCACAATTTAAGTTATTAGGGGTCTTGATGATTTCAATGGCCTCACGGATTTTCCTGTTGAAAAAATAAGGGGCATTGGCAATGATCGAAGATTTTTCAAACAATATTTTATGACCAGTGTCGTGATGATGTTCAGCAACAGCTGAATGTGAAAAAAGACCTGATTTCAAGCAACGTTTGTGGTCACAGATACGTGTGCGCACTGAGCGACCAGTTTCTGCAATGTACACTAAACCACAAGAACAGGGGATGCTATAGATGCCTCTTGATGACAGGGGTTGAGGCTTATCTTTTACTGAAGGGAGTATCTGTGACACTTTTGGAGGGGGTTTGAAGATGGTTTTGATGTTATGTTTTTTGAGAATCCTACCTATGCGATCCGTAACTTGGCGAATGTAGGGTAAGAAAGCTGTAGCCTGGGGTGTACAGGTATTTTGAGGATTTTTAAGGTTTGCGGGGTGTAGTTGTTTTTGGACGACCTTTCTAACATCGCTTTTGTTATACCAATTCTGCTTCAAAGTTCTTTGGAAAAAGTATATACTTTTTCTTATAAGAACAAAATGCTTTGATCGATTTGGATGGTCCAAAGTTCTTCCTTATAAAACTGGAATACACTTTGCTCTTTAATGCTTCCGAAAAAAATACTTTGGACTAGGATACAAAACGTTTCATGGTTACTTGGAAATAACGCAAAAATGCTGCAGAGAGTACAATTCAATTTTTTATGTAGAATCGATCTTTGCATCCAGGGTAATGGTGGTCACTTTGAACATTTGTTGTAAATGTATTAGTAAACGTACTTCTTACTAATAAACTTTATCAAATTGCCATTTCATCATTTGTTTCTTAGAATACCAAGTTACTACTACATTTGTTTTAAGAAATGTTTAGCGCAGTCACTCAGATTTTAAATTTTTGGGTTTGAACAATAACAGATATCACAAATTAGAAAGAGGCAGAAAAGTTTACTATTGAATCTCTCTTTCTAGAAAAAATACTTTAATTTTATCGGTCCTGCCATTAAAGAGTTACTATCTGATATAGGTTGTCACACCCATGTTTGATATACTAGTGGTCCATTGATAGCTATAGAAAATTTTTCTCCGAAACCTTAAGCAAAATAAATAATTACATGTCAAAGGAGAACAAAGTAAGAATAAAACTGGTCTCAATTAAAACTAAAGCTTTTCGTAGATTCTCATTAAGCCAACTTAAATCTTGGTTTTGCTAAGGTGCTTTATTGAAATCAGCCTTGCCAATAACTCAGGGTGATTCAAAAGTATTGTCATTAATTTTAAGAGTAGGTAGAGCATGTCAAATAGAACAACTTTTCTCAATAAACCATGTGTCGCAAGTAAACGGTAACCTAAAAAAAAATTAGAAAGATCAATACAAAAATTGTTTTGGGGTCACAGGAGCAGGTTATGTTTACATTTAAAATTTAAATTTATCAATCGTCTTTCTTGTCCGTACTGATAAAAGCACAGGTGTGTGTGCCCAGTTCATTGTCCGCTTGAGAAGTGCACTGTTCCAACGCTTTAATGGAAAGTAATTCTAACCTTATAATCTTATAACCGAATTAATTAATTATTTTAATTTCAGGGAGTGCTCTTCAAACTGCTGCAACACCTCTGAAATACAGTTTTTGTTTGTGTGTTTGTGTAGAAGTTTTGTGTTTTTTGCATGGAGGAATTTGAACATTTTTTTGTACGTCCTGTTTCTCTTTATTAACAACATTTTTTTAAACATGCCGCTAATTGTTTACTGCCAGTCTCAAGCCTGAAGAAATGTGAGAGGAAAGTGGAACCTGTAGATTACATAATTCGTTTATTTTTCCAGGGAGAAATTTCTATCGCAGGCTTTTTAAATGCATATTAGCCAGCGGTTCTCAAAAGCATGTAGCCAAACTTAAAATAAACAAAAATCGCGATAAGCTTTAAATTTTTGTTGTAATGTACTTCTATTAAGGTCAGCATATACCCATTTAATTCAATAACAATACTTTTGAATCACTCTGTATACAAAGCAATAATTAGACCTATCATGACATACGCTAACTAAACCAAAGTAGAAACACAGGTCAGCAAATGCAAGCTATGCACAATAGAAATCAAGATCTTAAGAACAACAGGAGTATGATTGAGGGACAGATACACACATCGAAATGCTGACATAAGAAGATAGAAAGATTAACCAGATATAGTAAAATAGACATAAATGCAAGAAATAATGGCAATAACACGTCGAAAGAATGGACAACGACAAAATAGCGAAACAATACAAATATGGCGTTCTGTCGAGAAAAAGACCACCCGGAAGACCGCCTAAAAGCTGCTTTTTAATGTCAACGGAAAAATAAAGCAAGACAAACAGGACAGAGTCTTAGTCGGTACGAAGAAGAATAAAATGATATTAACGCTAAACCAAACGTGGTGATTGGTTTAATAGAATACGTAACTACTCGAAGCAAACGACTGATGGATTGGGCGCAGTTCCTCCAGTTTATAGCATCCGCTAATCCAGTCGTTGAATAATGTTAATATTTGGTTGTCTTCTATGTGGATAACGTTCCGCACATAACGCTGCCGCTGCATTAAAATTACCGAGACGTTCCCCTAAAATAAGATATATATTTGCATATTCTACTTAACTGTACACCATCACCACAACTTACAAAACAAAATTATATTTAATTTACGAAGTAAAACATTAATTAAAGTGCAACACAATTGAATCAGCATACACACTTGTAAATGGATAAAAACTGTAACTAACGGATAAAATAAGAATAACAAAATACACTGAATGAAATGCAGTGAATAAGAGGGTAATCAAACACGATGTTCTGATTACCAAATATGTGCATATGTCGTACGTTATCGCCTACTCCTGGTTCAATTGATACGAAAACTTAATAAAATGGCAACCTAGATAATCATCGTACTTCATCTCAAGCGGAGAATTTCAAAAATCAGAGGAAAATTGTAGGTGAACTAGGGGTATGAGAAGCACAACAACATATTATTTATTTTTTTCTGTTTATTGAACCATATTCGCAAATCGTTATTTGATAGAAATATCCAAGGACAAACAAATCAGAATAAAAATTAATGCTAGTCTAATAAGTTACATTTATACAACACTCTAGATTCAAGATAATAATAATTGCAGAATCGCAAGAGGAATATTGTCTACCATTTAGGATACATGGTATTTAAGTTACGCAAAATGTTTGTAAGGCAAGAAACTTTAACTTTTGCAAGCCTACATTCTAATTTATTTTTAACATCATAAATGTTGTAGTACTTAATTGTCATTGTTACTTTAGTCTTACCTCAGCTGGAATAATCTCTCTACAAAAATGTTTCCCGTTCATTAATTAAAACAATTAATAGCTAATTATTGCTATTAATATACAGGATGCTGAATTGCTTTACGCGGGAATCCCAATGATAAATTTTTAATATGTACATTTTTGCTTTCATAAGTATTTTGTACCAAAACCGTAGATATCTTTGTTGTAGAAAAAATGCACAACCATTGATGCTAGTTTGCAGTATTTTTAATTTTCCCGTAATTAATTCTTGCACTTTGATAAAAACAGCGACGTCCTGGAATGACTAAAACAAACAGAAATTGTTCTTTAGCTCTCAGTTTAGCTTGTCAATTGGCTACATTTGTTAAAATAGTGTTCCATGAAATAATTTCCCGTCGAGCTAGTTTTATAAAACAATTTTCTCTTGTTGAAGATTTTGGATAAAATAGATTTCTTTGCTGCTGAATTTGTAAAATAATAGCTATTTGTGTACCGTGGCCAAAAAGGAACATTTTTCATATGGAAATACGTATGTATGTACAGTTGTGGACAGAAAAAAATAGGACAACTCGAAAAATCAAGTAAACTTTATTCTATAAAATTTAGTTACTTGATTTTGGCTTTATAATTATGATATTTGTCACATTGACTTGCAATCAAATTACAACACAGGGGCCATTTTAAACTAGAAAAAAAACACTGTCCTATTTTTTTCTGTCCACAACTGTACATAAGTATGTAAAATTTCATCATCTGCAAAGGTTCACGGAAAAATTGTTTTTCAATGTTTTAATGCCTTCGTGTTTAACAAATAATATCAAATGTTCAATAAATAGTTTTATTTGTAGTAAAATACGTAAAATTTAATACAGCATACGAAATGAAAACAATGTTTAATTTGCATATTTTAGATTATGACTCTTCAGTTCATCAAGAACGGTGCATACTAGAGATTTATTTTAGAAATGGCCAAACAATTAATGGCATTTGGATCTACTCCACTCGAGATGCATTTGCTGAATTTCGTGAAGAATTTCCAAATGTGGCGGTTCACTATGATATGTGTAGTAGGTCTATTCATCATATTGTGGATGCCTATAGGGAAACGGGAAGCGTAGTTCATAAAGTAGTTACTGGCAGGCCCAGAGTATAAGGAACATTGAAGCTGTAAGAGCTGTGATCGAAGAGCAACCGCATACATCAATTCGACATTTGCAACAACAGGTCGATCTCTCATATAGTACTTGTCAACGCATCCTTAAACAAGATTAAAAACTTCATGATATTCCCCAGTGGCAGATATTTTGTGAGTGGTGATGAGGCGTTTGAAAAAGTATCTTTTACTGATGAATGTTGGTTTCACCTCTCTGGGTATACTAATTCATAGAATATGTGGATGTGGAGTTCAAATTATCCACATTATTTTATTGAAGCACATCTACATCCACAGAAACTTGGAGTTTGGGCAGCTGTCAGTACAAGACGCATAATAGGACCTATATTTTTTGAAGTGATACTGAATTCTGACAGATACCGCCTACAAATTTTAATTCCTTTTATAAATCAGTTACTGGATGATGAACTAGCAGAAGGATATTTTCAACAAGATGGGGCTCGAATACATACCACAAGAGAAAATCTTAATTTTCTTATGGAGTATTTTGAAAATCGTAACATCAGTTTAAACACGCCAATTATATGGCCTCCAAGATCATGCGACTTGACTCCATTGGATTTCTTTTTATGGCCATATCTGAAAAATTCCATTTTTAATACTCCTGTTGGCGAAATAAATATAATAATAAACAAAATCGAAGAAATTTATGATAAACCGGAGTTATTAAATAATGTTATGTGTAGCTTTAAACGAAGAGTTAGACGGTGTCAACACATTGGAGGCGGCCACATAGCACATCTTCTTTAACTAAAAATTGAAGCTTTTCCATTTGAATTTATTATAACTGTTAAATTTTTCTATTAATTTTGTTTCAAGCAACTTTAGCATGTGTATAACTAGCAAACTTAAAACGTGTTCAAATGTTTGTTATTGTTATTCCATTACGTATAGTTGCAGACAAAAAAAAATAGGCCACCCTTTTTTATCTAGTGTGAATCGTTCTTTATTTGTATCTGAATAGCAGTACATAGGTACTATAAATCGAATTTTAAAATCAGAATGCATGTATTTTATTGCGTTATAAACAGGTTATATAACGTGTAAAAAACGAGAAATTATTAAAATTTACTACATATTATAACAAACTATTAATATTTAGTTATTGCGCCATTTCGATTTATAACTTCTATTAACCTCCGTGGCATAGAACTATCTAACTTCTTGCAAAAATCATCTGGAATATTTTCCCATTCATTATTATTTCCAGTAGTTCTTGGGCATTTCGTGGTCTAGCATTTCTTTTTTGAATGTTTCTTACTAGTAGTGCCCATACATTTTCAATAGGATTGAGATCAGGACTGCGGCTAGGCCAATTTATAACATTTATCCAACATCTCCTAATTATACAACCATAATTGTACTGATTTCAGTTGAATTATATACCCTATAAGTCACTAGTGAGTTATAAATAATTCATAAGTCACGCCAACGGATATCTTAAATTTATAAATAAACACAACAATTTCAGGTATTAAAAATCATTTAATAATTATTATTATAGACGTATAACAACAACAGATGAATCAAAAAATTTCCTATTCCTTATTAACATTAACAGTAACATTAAATGGAAAAGTAAATTTCAAAGTGACATTTGACAATTGAATTATTCTCCTAGCGACATAAATTTCAAAAGGTAAGAAATTCTTGATTGATAATATTGATTAGTTTTTAGCGAATTATGGAGATGTTGGATAAAATTATGTATGGAACTTGTGTGTTATCGGTCACAAGTCACTCGTAAAAACAAAGCCACTCGCACTACGTGCTCGTGGCTTGCCCGTTTTTTCTCGTGACTTATTTCCCTTATAACACACTTGTACCATAAATAACTATAATGTTATTTTGTTGAAACCAATTAAGTAGTTATGCTACGAGCTGTGTGAACGGGGCAGTTGTCTTGTTGAAATATAAATTGATTATTTGGAAAAAAATGAGACACAGAAGGAAGCATAATATGTTCCAAAATAGTTTCATAAGTTTCGCTATTGAATCTTTCTTCAATGTGCCATAAAACACCAGGCCCTTGTGCCGATATCCAACCCCAAATATTAACTGAAAATTGGCCACTTTTTTCGGCATTATTTATATACCTCTCATCAAATCTAGTATTGGGGGGTCGATAAACACCAATATGACTAGTAAATGACGATTGAAAAGTTTTTTCGTCAGTAAAGACCACAGTATCCCAAAAATGTTCGGGAAGGGCAATATGTTCCAGTGCAAACCCTATGCGGGCTTCTTTATTTTCGAGTTTAAACAGAATCTTTTTAGCTGCTGACCGACAGCGCAACTCGGAATCTTTTACTCGCCGGCGACCAGTTCGTCTTGAACCAGGAAAGTTCGTATCTTCGACGGCTTGAACCATTGAAGAAAATGGACGATCTCTTAACACATTTATTAATGCCACATCTTGTTCGTGGGTAGAAATTTTTGGTCGTTCTAACCCAGGATTTCTTTCAATTCTGCCCTCTTCTCTCCACCTCTTAGATATTTTAAAAACAGAATTCCTATTAATACCGTATTGTATAGCTACTTGCCGTTGCGACCAGCCATCTTCCAATTTAGCAATTACGCTAGCCTTAACAAGCTCACTAATGCGAGGCATTTCTGTTTTATCGCTTTTAAACAAATTTTTGACAAATGCATGACATGTGTTACAATATTTTCATATGTATGTATATTTTAAATAATCTAGTAAATTTAATTTTTCTACGCCTATTTAATTATATTGCAATTATTGGCATTTTTTTTGTGAAAAATAGTACCTATAATTCACTGCAGTGAATTATGGATTCATAATTCACTGCAGTGAATTATGAATTCGGCCAATCACAAATACATAAATATTTCGCTAATCCAATCATATTTTAAATCGCCCGCGATCAACTCCTTCTGCGGCTGACAATCGACTCGCGTGACACGCCCAAGTGTGTTGTCATATTGCTTGTTTACAAAGTTATCAAATTTGACTAATTTGAGTCTAATATATTTGTTTAATAGGTGTAGAAAAAGTATCGTATTACATTCGCGATTATGGCCATTATTCGCTCAGATGATTTGTGCCACTCGCCTGACGGCTCGTGGGCTCAAACGTCATCTTCGTGAATAATGGCTGTCATAATCGCTCATATAATAATATACTATAAAAGCCTGTTTAAACCACTAAATTTTAAGAAAAAGATACGCACTAGATTACAAATGTGTCCTATTTTTTTTTGCCGAAACTGTACAATAAAATTTAAGATACATGAAATTGGCCCTAAATAATTAGTTTACTTTGCTGTGCATTCAGATTTATAAAATTAGTTTCAGTGGCATGTAAATAGTTCACATGTTGTGTCAATTTAATTAAAGACATTCTTAACTTTTATCATGGCACGCTTTGATGAATCTACTTTTGAATCACTCTTTATGATGATTGTGAATAATAGTAGATTACGTACCAAGTGCCGAAACGTGGATTTTTACTAGACGCGTATGGCAGGTTTGGGTACGAGCGATAGCGATGCTGTACGATTCTAGTTAAATCACTTTTCGGACGCGGGGCGTATAATATTTTTTCTCATTTTATATTCTCGCATAGAAAGTTATCTAAATTTATTGAGATACATTCTGAATAAAATTAATAAAAACACTGAAAAAAGTAGGCGGATTCTCGATCTGACAGGAACTGTTTTTGACATAACAGAATTCAATTCAAACAAATAAATACATTTATTTTTGGAAATCTAATTCCGAAATGGACTTGAGTGACGAAAATAACTTGTAAAACCATTCAGAAGATATTTTAAATGCTGCCCGAGAAGCTATCAAATTGCGTTTTAATGACACCTGACGTTGCTATGCTGTAATGGTTGCTATGCTGTAAAGCGGCCCATTACATCACGATTTTGAGTGTCGTAAAGTAATACATTACAGTACGAAATGTGAAAATAGCTATTTGTATTACTAGGGAGGAAAGTGTAAGATTGCCTCCCGCAGATGCTTTTTATGCACGAGCGAGCGATAGCGAGCGAGAGCAGAAATATAATCTAAGGGAGGCGATAACCTTTCCTCCAGAGTAATACATATGATTTTTTGGCCACCTTCACTAAACGAACCTGACATTATTAATGTTGACAACTAAAAATATGACATTTTGCTACAAAACTCGGTTTCATTAAAAAAAACTCGTAGATAGCTTGAGTATATGTTTCCATGGTGACTGTACCATTAATATTAATCGTAAAACATGTTTACTCATTTTGCCACCCGTTTCTAATGGCAACGGGGGGCAAAGTACTTTGCCTCCCGGTGGTAACTGCCGGGTGACAAACGTCTACTTTCGATGTCAAAAATTCATTTGACAAGGTATGGAAAATGTCACTTTCGAGCAGAGGTGGCTAAAAAAATAATTTCAACCTGTCATAGCTACCAACTTTTTATTCATAAATTCCATGACATCACTGATTTTATTTAATTTCTACGCTTTTTCAGTTACCTACACGAAAAGGTTGTAGAAAATTGCATGAATTCATCCAGTATTTTTTACTCTACAACAAATTTACTTATACTTTTGGTCTAAAATAATTAGGGAAGCAAATATTTACATGTTAAACATTTACCATTGAAATTCCTATGTGCGTGAAGCAATTCACTACTCTGTATAAACTTTAATTACAAGCATTTAATGGATAGTTATTTACATATAAAATATAAAAAAAAGTAAAACATTAAATAGAATGATTCAACCAAATCATACATACGAAATATAAAAAAAAATAAAACATTAAATGGAACGATTCAACCGAATCACTCCTCTGCTTTAAGGTATGTAATTTTTAAAAATACATTAAGGAACCTTTTTTGTAGTTCATTTTAAAACAATTTTGCTGTTGTTAGGGATGGAAAATTGGCAAGGAGTTCATTTTGGTTCCTGTTTATGAAGCAAGTTTTTCGTAATTGCAATTTTTACATAATAATAGGTGGGTATAAATGTAAACGAAGGTAATTAAAGAGTTATGTTACGAAGAACTTTTCAGACGATATCGTGCTTAATCCAAAATTTAAAATGAATGCCAACGCCTTTTCAAATCGTTAGCGCAGGCAGGCAAGAACTTCATTTTATATCGTGTCTTTTAAATGTCTGCCAACGTTCGTTTGTAAATTACGTTTATTACGTCTAAGTGCGTGCTCCGGGCTCTGATAAGACTCTTATCTGCAGCGAGCCACGCCGAGTAATTACATTGTTTCAGATAAAATTAACTTATCCGAAACGAGTGTATATAGACTTCGTTTACATATGTTAGCGCTTCCCTCTTTACTTCCTCTATAAATGTTTATTCAGCTACGTTTGTTTAGAGTTCCTCCAGGGAAATTTCAATTATGTTACCTTCTTTATCGTAATAGAGGTGAAGGAAGGTCTGTCTTAGAGAGTTCCATTTATAAATTGGCTAATTGCTTGCATTCCAAAATGTTAAAACAACGGAAAGTATTACGTTCGAAATAAATCTAAGGGCCCGACATTTATCACCTTAAAAGGTACAACAATTTCATTAAGAAGATTTCCATTTTTGTTATAAATTCGGGAAGAGAAGACGAGCTTGAGCAGAAAATCAACGTCTGCTTCAAAACCACATACTTAAATTAGTCTAAATTATATTAGCCTGCAAAACTCGGGAAAGCAAACGTTCTAATTACAATTATGCGAATTCCCCGCACGAAGTTCTGCCCAACGTTTCTCTACAATACATTTTGAGTTCATTCCCTAGACCATACCTTTATTAAAATGTATTAGTCTTTTGGGACTCAAACTAAATTTGAAATTCATCTTAAAGTTGTAACTTGAAACAGAAAGAAATGCATCAGTTTCATGATGGTTCTCGAAAATTTAGTACTCAGACTTTATTTTCAATTAGTATGCATGCGAGTCAGTTTCATTGTTATTCTGTTGTAAAGTTAACTTATGTATAATACTGTTCAGTTGTAAAACAAGAAATTCTACGTTTACGGTCATACCGTTTTATGTTTATTGTATTCCATTAAGAAAAGTAGGCTTTTTGTGATAATTTATTTGTTCCCTTTATTATTATCAGTGTTTCATTATAACTAATTCAAATGAAATTTTAAAGTTTAATGCCTTATTTTATCTGGTTCGTGGAAACTACAGAAAATAAACAAAGCAAAACTTAAAAACAGAAGCACACATACTAAGACAAAATATTTTAGTAAATCTGTAACCTATGATAAAGTGATGAACGTAGTAGAATAAAAGTTATCATAGGCGTCGACTTCGTAGGACACTGGCTCCCAATGAAAAATTGTTATGGAGGGTATAGTGCTTCCATAAAGAAAATAACAAAATTTGATAACCAGAACAGGAAATTTTCTGTGCAAATAAAGTTATCTTGTTTATTAGTGCCTCTAAAAGTTCTATAATTTTTTTTAAATATACCATATTCCACTTTTAGATTGGTTACATCAGGGGTCGGCAGGCCAAATTAGACAATACTATTTTCAGGCGGGCCTCACGTAGCAGTAGCTTCATATAATAGCTTTAATAAATTTTTATTCAAAAATAAAAGTGACTATACTATATCACCATAGAAGCATCCTGGGACCTCTCCACTGATCATTCACCCATAATCACCACACTTAGGTACTCCATAATAAATCGTCTTAAGTTCCAAAGTTAACATCACCAAAAACCAACTGGAATATATTTAAAAACTATATACATAACAACCTCAACCTGAATATTCGCTTACAATAACAGGAAGATATTGATAGCGCGGTACATTACCTCACAGAAACCATACAGGCAGCAGCACGTACAGCCACACCCCCTGAAAAACAGGCACAGAAACCAGAGAACAAGATACCTGTAGAGCACGGCGTATATGGCAAAGAAGCCGCAACCCTAGAGACAAAAATGAATATAATAGATTAATACGCCAACTAAAAATAGTTCTACACGAAACCAGAAATGCCACATTCGAATCGTACATCACCAACTTATCAGCAGACGACCACAGCATCTGGAAGGCAACCAAATCATTTAAAATGCCGATTCAGCACATTCCACCTTTAAGGAAAGACGACGGAAGCTGGGGAAATACAGATCAGGAAAAAGCATCAACGTTTGCTGAACATCTTTCACAAGTCTTTAGTGAACCTGAACATAACAATAACAACGATGACGACCTCATTAAAAACTCCTTGCCCGATGATGCTGCCGATTAAATTATTCACTCCAAAAGAGGTTAAAGGGATGATTTCAAGATGTAACAATCACAAAGCACCTGGCTTCGATCTGATTACCTGTCAGATCTTAAAACAACTACCCAGAAAGGGACTTGTTTTGTTAACCACAATTTATAACAGTATCCTCAGACTAGCATACTTCTCGATCACCTGGAAATTTGCACAAATAATTATGATCAACAAACCAAATAAACCTCCAAACAGAGTTACTTCGTATCGGCCAATAAGTTTGCTCCCGATCATGTCCAAAACCATCGAAAGGCTTCTACTTAAACAAATCTTTGAAGATACTGAAATACACATATTAATACCATCTCACCAATTTGGCTTTCGAGAAAGTCATTCGACGATACAACAATGTCACCGAATCGTCAAAACCATTCTCACAAGCCTAGAAGAGAAAAAACTATGTACAGCCGCATTCTTAGATGTTGAACAAGCTTTCGGCCGTGTATGGCATGACGAACTCCTATACAAACTTAAATCCTTCCTTCCCAGACCTCATTACCTTGTTTTAAAACCTTACCTCATAGACAGATACTTTCAAGTACGAATTAACACAGCAATCTCAAACTATTACCCCATAAACTCAGGAGTCCCTCAAGGTAGTGTCCTTGGTCCACTTCTTTACTTGATATTCACGGCTGACATCCCAACTACAAATACTACCACAATCGCTACGTTTGCCGACGACGCCGCCCTATTATCCGTAAGTGAAGACCCACAAATGGCATCTGCAAATCTGCAAACGCATCTTGATCAACTGCAAGTTTGGCTGAATAGATGGAAAGTCAAAGTAAACCATACAAAGTCCACACAAGTCACTTTCACGAACAGGAACATCATCTGCCCTGCAGTCTTAATAAACGACGAGCAGTTACCGGTAACTACTGAAATTAAATAAGTACTTGGGATTAACACTTAACCAAAAACTTACATGGAAGACACATATCTCTGCAAAGAAAACCCACATAAACCTAAAAATTCGTCAAATGAGCTGGCTTCTTGGTCGCAAATCACAATTATCAACGGAAAATAAATTACTCCTTTACAAGTGTATCATAAAACCTATCTGGACGTACGGTGTCCAGCTTTGGGGGTGTGCTAAGCCATCCAACACTAAAATTATGCAGAGAGTTCAATCCAAGGTACTTCGACTGATCTTCAATGCACCATGGTACCATCGTGTTCAAATAATACTGGTACAGCGAAATTTTGGCTGTTTAAATTTGGTTTGAAGCCACATAATCAATTGCGTTAGCAAGCTATACCATGAAACATCAACGTGACAGTTCTATGAATGAAAAATCTAAAAAACTTGTCAGTTTGACAAATACTTAACCTCTATTTGACATATCCGATTTACACACAAAAGAAGTGTCTACATCAAATTTTGAGTTTTGGAAGTGTCTGCAGTAACACACTGTACCAGTATTCTTTGAACACGATGGTACATTAGTAATAAAACCCTCCACGAAGATTCTAATATACCGTTGGTAGAAGAAGAAATTACCAGACTGACAAGGAACTACCTCGAACGGCTCCCTAATCTTCCCAATGAAGAAGCCAGGCAACTATACATCCAACCTGAAATCATAAGAAGATTAAAAAAACAGTGGCCTACAGCTGTACCAAACCAATAGTCAATAGTTAATTTATTTTCCGACGACCACTATGAAAAATGACTCAGTTCACACGGTTTACTAGTATTGAAAATAACAAATTTCGCATAGCAACGAAACTGTGTGAAATGCCCGTGTGCAAAACTTTGCACACGCTAAACCACACAAAGCAGTCGGCGGGCGACGTCAAAAGTCGTCATTTGTTAAAAAATAAATATTTAAAACGTCAAAGTGTTGCAAGTGTGGTGCTGGTTCAAATTTTTGTAAATGAAAAATTGGAAAAATGGTCGTCGGAAAAGTATAGTGTAAAACACGTGCTGAAGGGATATTTCAGCACTAGTTATACAATATACTATATCGGGAGTGCTATCGCTGGATACCATCTCCCCTCATGTATTTTACCTTAAACACATTTACTTATACCTGTCACTAGCAGGTTGTAAATATTCACCTTAATATAAAAAAAATAAAAAACTAAAGAAAAGGAACTAAAGGTTTTGTAGTGGAATTTATTAGTGGGATTATACAGCACAAGAACCTTTTTAAATATATCTATTTTACATGAAATAAATAATGCGCTCAGCCACACCATTTTGTTGTGGTGTGTGAGCAATAGTACGTTCTCTTCTTATGCCAGACAATTGCAAACTTTCATTGAATTCTTTTCCTTCATATTCTAAAACCATTGTCTGTACGTAAAATTTTTATCTTCTCTCCAGTAATATTTTCAACAAGTGCTTTGTACTTCAAAAACGTTTCTTTAACTACATTCTTCGATTTCAAGAAATAGACTTCGACCCAATTCGAATAATCGTCGATAAAAGTAACGAAGAATGAAGAACCACCAATTGATTTTGTTCTCATTGGTCCACAGATGTCTGAATGTACAAGCTCTAACATTCTTTCAGTCCTTGTCGTTGACTTTATAAACTTTGTTGCAGCTTGCTTACCTTGAATGCAGGTCTCATACCATGGTAAGTTATCTGAAACTTTAAAAGATATTCCTTATACAAGATCTTTGGTAATCAGCTTTTTTAGATCGCTTTCATTCAGATGTCCATATTTTCTGTGTCATTCTTCCAATTTACTCATCTCCGATACCTTTGCTGTTGATTCTGACGAAGATTCAATCAAATACCAGTCGCCACTCTTATATGCCTTTAAAACCATTTCTTGATTTCTGTTACTATATATTTCAGCTTCATTGTCCTTGAATTTAACAGTATATTCATTTACAGTCGTCTTTGAAATGGATATCAAATTGGTCTTCAATTCAACCTTATTGTTTTTAGAACGTCGCCATTTTTAACTTGCAGTCGAACAGTACCACATCCTTTAATGGCAGTACTTTTATTATCAGCTAACTTAACTTTCTGATTTTTAATTGGTGTGAAATCAGAGAATTTGCTTACATCATTACACATGTGTGATGTAGCGCCACTATCAAGACACCAAAATGCTTCCGGGTTCGTTGTATTCAACGGCCCTCACATTATCTTCTTGAATTTCCCAAGCACCAGTCAGAAAAGTTTCTTCGGCATTTGATGTAAACTGTTGCTTTTTAATTTTGGCGAAACAATTCTTAGGCTTGTGTCCAGGCTTTTTACAATAACTACATTTAAATGTTATTCGTTTCTTTGAATCAATACCACCTCTTTGACCATCAGAAAAACTCTGCTGAGTTTTCTTGAATTTAGTTTTATCTTTGCAGTACAATGCCTGGGAATCTTCATTACCAGCATTTCCTTTTCTACTATTTTCTTCTTCCAACAGTTTTATTTTCAAGGCTTCAACTATCGGTAATTCATCCCTAGTCTCTATGGCACATTTAAAATTTTCATAGCTACTCGGCATACTGTATAACAGCAAAATTGTTAACATTTCATCAGCAACTGTAATCTCCATTTCATTCAGTTTATCAACTGTATTAAAGAACGAATTAATATGTTCAGACATGCTTTCATCTTCAGAAATTTTCTTAAATAGTAATTCTCTCAATAATTTTGCTTTTCGAGCAGGTCCAGTTGATTGATACACTTGTGATAATTTTCGCCATACCTCATTTGAAGTCTTACATTGCTTGATATGGCACTGTTCTGATGGACACATTGAAAGAACGATATCAGCTTATGCTTTTTAGTCATTTTCATCGCACTGAGTAACGACTCCTACTCCTGCTACATCTTCAGGCTTAGTTTTCACACCGTTCACATAGGACCAGTGATCATTTTTCACTAAAATTGCTTCCATCTGAAGTTTCCAAGTATCGAAATTACTTTTACCCAATTTTTCGATATGGATAGCATGTGACGTCATTTTAAAACAAAATGTGACTTCTTGTAAAGCTAAAAATATTATCACAACAAAAACGGCACTCAATGTTCCTAATGCTTGTAAGATTTACAGCAAACCTGATTTGGAATATTCAATCCAATCTTCACTCCTCAGCAATTATTGCTTTTGCTTGGAATAATTTTCATCAGGCACTTCTTGAGTATTTAACTTACTCTGGGTGCTGAGCCCATAACCTAAAGGTTTTGTTGTGGAATTTATTAGTGGGATTATGCAGCACAAGAACCTTTTTAAATATATCTATTTTACATGAAATAAATAACGTGTCTATTTTTTGTTATGTAAACAACAACTGCAATTATTATTATTAAGATAGCTACATACTAGATTATCCATGTTCATGTCAATGTGCGGTGTACCGTTAGATGTTACTCACTACACATTTAATTAATATTTACAACAGGAACAACTAACAAATCAATTTTCATTTATATGACTATTTGTTTAAAAATTTTATAGTATCATAAAATAACAAAATACATTGTTATAAAAATAGTGATAACTAACATAAATGTTTGGTCTTAAGAATAATAATTATTAAAGTTAAAAGTATAATAAAAATAATACCCAATATTAAATTTTAATGGGCTTTTTTCTTAAATAATTTTTGATAGTTCAGCTATGCCGACATTAGTTTGTGATACTGAGATCCTTAGAATATTATGCAAATTTTGATCTGTCAATCGAGTTCTGTATTTTGATTTGATAATATTCATACGTGAAAAGGTTTGTTCACATAAATAATATGTTCTTGCAAAAATGTAAATCGTTGATTCTGCAAATGTTTTCATTTGAGGAAATTTATTTTCGGGTAGACTTGAGTAAAATAATATCAAATTATTTTCATCAAAATTATTTTTGTAATTATTTTTTGCTTGCAAATCAATTAGTTCCAACTGTAAATGTTTTGGTGCCTTTGATGTATCAAATTTAATGCGATTCTCGGATATTTGTATGTCAGTTTCTTTCGCATAAAAATCTTGAAAGCGATTACGAAAATTTTTATCCAATGAATCAAGATAAACATAGTTTGGAAGACAAATTGTCTCTCACTGTGTGTTAATAACGATTGCAAAGTAGGAAAATGACGATAATTATTTTTTTCAATTTGAGATAAGTATAAATAATTTTATTTTTAGCTGACAACTTTTAATTTCGGTAAATGACTCATGGATTAGCTTTCCTTTTCCTTGTAGAATTACATTTAATCTATTTAGCTAAGCTGTAATGTCAACGAGAAAAGCTAATTCGCATATCCATTTAAAATCTGATCATTCTGGTACGTTTTTTTCCTTTGTCTGTCAAGAATATTTTAATTTCATCTTTTATATCAAAAAATCTTTTCAAAACGTTTCCTCTAAGCCATCGTACCTCAGAAAAGTACAGAATATCTTCTTGTTCTGCACCAATTTCGTCCAAGAATACTCGAAAGTTTCGATGGTTCATACTACATATTACAATATCCATGACATTTCTCAAATTTTCAGCTTTTGCACAAAGTGCATGTTGATGAATAATACAATGGAGTTATAAAAGAGGCTATGCAATATTTAGATCTGTGATTTTTTTATTAATTTATCCTAATAAACCTATATTATGTTCTTTGCACCATCCGTTGTCACACACCTTAAATTTTCCCACTTTAGATCATACGTATTAAAATCATGTATCAGTTGCAAAAATAAATCTTCGCCCTTTATATTTCCATGAAGACATTTTAATACCGCCAGTTCTTCTGTTACACAGACTTCTGTATCAATTCCGGGGATAAAAATCAACAGTTGTGCAGTGCTACATATTATCATTGCTTTCATCTAGTTCTAATGAAAAAGATTCAAATTTTCTAGAAGTTTGTTTTAATTTATTGATTAAATTTGTCGATATATCTTCAATTCGTCGAACTACTGTGCATGCAGATAAACTAATATCTTCAAATTTTTGACAAATTTCATTAACTGCAGTTAAAATATATTTTTTAATAAACTCTCTATCCGTAAATGGTTTGTTGTACCTACTCAGCAATTAATTTAGAAATTTGTAAAGTTGCTTATACTAACACTAAATTTTTTAAAAATGTTTTGTTGAGCTTGTACTGAATTTTTCAAACAATCAATTTTATTTTGTCTAAATTGCGATACTATAATAGTTGATCGTATTCACTTCTATGTTTCATGTTATAGTTGAATTCCTTAAACATATTTACAGTTTCTTTGCAAATTAAGCAAGATGCTTTGTTATTAAAATTGATGACAAAGTAGTCAAAAGTCCATTTTTCTTTAAATACGCGGCATTCTTCATTTATCTTTCTTCTATTTGGCTTTTTCTCTATTGTTACTAAGGAAAAATGAAAATTTTATTTTTTAATTTAAAAAAAATGAAAAAAAGAAAATTCTTAAGCGTTATCAATTACAAAATTAGCAGTAAAAAAGAAACACTGTTTTTCAAAACTTATATACTTTCGAAATGACAGAGTATCCATTCATTCTGCAGGTAATGGAATAAAATTAATTAATTTAATTGAAACGAGGTTGCAATAATTAATTTCTAATATTCCAAAAATTGTCAACATATAGAAATAAAGAAGAGAGCTCGTTGAGAAAAAAGTTATACATTTTTTCAAGTTACATTTGGCACTGCAAAACTACGTGAAGGTTCCAAATACACTGTTTAAAGGCGCATAATATACGACTGATTGTCACTGGGGAAACGGTCACCTTGAGCCGAGCAAAATACGCATCAAATATTAAATCTCGTATGTATAATGTATAGTCAACCAATTAATGATTTTGAAGAATTAAAAAATCTAATTTGCAATAATACAAATTAAATTACACTTGATGTGCTTAGAATTACATTTAGAGAAGTTAGTGAGAGATTCCAAAGTTTACTGATAATTAATTATGGAGGTCAAATCGAAATAAACCAAATTTGTATTGATTTTCAATCTTTTTAAAATAAAAAATCTTACCCGGATTTTTCAGGGATTTATTCATTTCCATATAGTCTCCTCTATGGGGCTCTTATGCTCCCCCCCCCCCTTTGTAAACTCCTTTTTATTCGGGTGTTAATTTGGATCAGCCTGTATATTTAGATTTTATTTGGCGGGCCGCAGGTTGCCGACCTCTGGGTTATGTTATCAAAATTGTTGTAGTCGACGTCCCAAATGCCTTTCCGAGTTGGTCAACTTTGCATTAAAATTTACTCGAAGTACCGTAAATAAAAAATCCCGAATAAAGTCGCTTTAACCAAACCAAAACTTCATTTTTGATAGTTTTCTAGCAATTACTTACGTCCTAAGAAGGAAAAGTAAGATTTGTACATTGTACCCTGTAGAATAGTGGATGTGAATTACCGGTTGTAGGAAATAATAATTCTGGAAAGTCGGCACCTATGATAATGTATCCTTAATAACAATAATAACACAAAAATGCCACCAGAAAACATTAGTTTTTGATACAATCCTTATTATTTCTGGCGATATTAGATAGATAATAACAGTCTTTTGTTTGTTATAAAATCGATATATGGATTTATAAAACTGCATTTCTACAAAACACCAACTAAAACTAAGGTAGATAAAAAATCTGTAATTAAAGTAATATCAATCATCTAGCATTCCCAATGTACAGATATTATAAAAGAAATGTCATTACTTTATGATTTAATACCGTTAATGTTTTAATAAACCGTAGATTGAAACTGTTAACGTTATTAACACTATTGTGTTACATATTCCATGATAAAACTACTCCTAATTACCGTTAACACACGCAACAGCGAAGTTAAACTGGTGACCTATGTACAATATGTATGAATAACGAACAATAAATCTAATAATCAATAATCTGAATACGATGAAAATAAATGTAAAAATTAATCTAGTCTGTCGAAAGGCTTTTTTTTATACTGAGCAAAGTAAAACTATATCGGGTGACTGGGAAGGATATAGCGGTATTTGCAGAATGTGTTTAGGAAACTAAAAACACAAAAAAGTCCGATAAACATAGCTCAAATTCTCAATTATTCTGGAGATAATATTAGTTGTTATAATATAAAAATCGTAGCAATAGTTGATTATTTGCTAATGTAATACGTGAAATTGGAAACAGCCTATTTTAATTAAAGCCTACAAAAATGCCACCCCCGACGTCTACGCATTTGTTAGCTCATACATCGATCACACATGCAGCTGTGGTATAAAATAAAGAATTTAGACAATCCCAAAAACCAATAACCAAGAAGACTCAGGTCCAGTGACCTTAGTGGCCAGTTTTGTGGATCTGCTTGGCCTAACAAAGCATAGGCGGAGTTAGGGGGTACCAGGGGGTGCTTAGCACACCCAATTTTGAAACTAGCACCCCCAAATTAAGTTTTTTTATTTCTATTTTTTATTATTTATATCTATTCTCGCAGCGAAAATAATAATTTTAGCTGACAGCCAGCCTATGAGCCTAGACTAGAGACGTTTTTCGTAAAGCATCAAGCATGAAAATGCCATTGCAATATTAATATCTCTTTTCTTTTGTAGGTATTCGTAAATAAATATTAAAAGTTGAATTCATGATGTCGTAAATAAATGCTTTTTCGATACCAGAGCTATATCTTTTTATATTTTATTTTTAAGTTACCTATGTAAATTTATAATTATAGAGAGAATAAGTAATGTAAATCTGTCATACCTATACCTAAATTTCTAGAGACAAATGGTTTCTTTAATGTTTTTTAAAAAAGTTTCCTTGATGAAACCTATCTTTTGGAGAAAATATTTTTGTATCGCGATTTTCTAACTTTTCATTAGAGCGCTTGACCTTGAAAATGGTAGACAGGTTGCTTCGCTCGTGGAGGACTCCAGCATAAGGTGACCAGATTTTAATTTTGATAAGGCGGGACAAAATCTACCGGAGAGGGGGGTATTACGAATTAAAGTAAAAAAACTAAATTTTATTATGAAAAAAGCAAAAAAACACATATTTCAAAAACAACATTTTAACATAAACATCTGTAAACATATAAAAAATACAGTTATATGGACTATAGAAATTTAATGAAAAATATTAAAAATTAAAGGTTGGTATCGTTAATTAAAATGTCATAAAATGTGTATAGTTTAATTTTTTGTAAACCGGTAAAAAGCATATTCTTTCCAAAATGCGGGACATTTGTAAAACCCCGCGGGACGCGGGACAAATTGTAAAAAATCGGGACTGTCCCGCCAAAAGCGGGACGTCTGGTCACCTTACTAGCACCCCCAAGTTTGGCAGTCTAACTCCGCCTATGTAACAAAGTAACCTTTCAATGTTGCTTTACCCGTGCGACTTGAAAAGAAATACTGGGTGATGCACATAAGACCCATAACAATGGGAATAGGCAACTCAACTTGCAAATTCAGAAATAACGCTGCTTTATTAATTCTCGATTAAACGTATATAATCAGAGGTGGCTTGCTTCAGAATGGCAATACATAATTAAATATCATGCCAAGATTATGTTCCAAACTGAAAACTTTCATAACCCATAACTAGAAAACTAAGAATTACAAATAACAAATGTAAATTTATATCAATTATTCTTCTAATAGTACAGTAAAATAAGGATTCAACCTCCGAATGAAAGTAAGGAAGCTGTATATTTGCATGAACCTTTGTTTTGACGTTCTGAAGACTGGCTGAAAAGTCTCATATAATCTCGTGTCTGCGTCACAAGATATTAAAGGTCAAAGGACACGAAAATCGGTTTTTCGCAATTATCTCGTTTTTATGCGTCATATGTCATTTAAGGTTATTATAATACTGGTAGATCATAAAATTATCTACAATTTTTATCTCATGCATTTTGTCGTATGATCAACCGTTCTCGAGATATAGCGCGGAGAATGGCACGCGCGCATCTTCAGAACGTCAAAATAAAGGTTCATGCAAATATACAGCTTCCTTACTTTCATTCCGAGGTTTACCCCTTATTTCACCTTATATGACTGGACTATAAGAATATACAAAAAATAATAATTTTATATACAAATCCTGGCAGTCAGTACGGCAGAGTGGCCGGCGTACGACTTGGTGTGTTCGGCCCTCTCGACACTGTAAAGGTATAAGAGGGTAAAAGGTAAAGAAAGAAAGATAATTATACAAATCACCGTAATGAAAATTTATTTTGACGACTAGAAATTCCTAACTGTTTTGACGAATAAGCAAGCAATAAGTATTTGTGAACATTATTTACTTGATCAAATTTTGTTTTTGAATCTTCAAATATTCTTAGTAGCGTTGGAAACATGTACGTTGGGTTGCATTTGAAGTTTTAAAGGGGCGCGCATCTTACGTGAATCGTCCAGTATAGAAAATGCTATCAGACGTGCAGAGCAAACCTTATCAATATCTCCATAATGGCTGCAATTGGGCCGATGTTTGGTGCAGCAACTCTTACCTAGTTTCTAATATATAAGTTTATTATTACAAAGTCAGAGATGCCTATGGAAAGTCATTTAAGCAGCATGTCTTCAAAAATTAATGCCCGAACACATAATATGTCCACCCGTATATAAATACAACAATACAGAAAGTTTAAATACGAGTATAAATTCATTTGATCCTTGAAAATTAGCTTTTTCTATTCCTTTGGATAGAATAGAGCTGTATCTAGAATGTATACAAGGATGTATCAGAAAGTAACGAGACTGTCAGTAATTTTAGTGTCTTGCAAAATATTAAACCTAAAAGTACGATCAGCTAGGCGACAACAGAATTAAAGAATGCCAGATTTGCAATATAATTTCACATTCATTTGGCTACGTTGGCTTTAGACCAGGGATGGTCAACCTATGACCCATGCGCCAAAAGTGGCGTATTGCATGATTAGAATTGGCGCACCGAACCCCAGAGAAAAATTTAAAAATAGTATATTATAAACGACGCTATAATACATGCTATTATTACCGAGGATAATGTTTGCAACATGAGCGAGCGAGTTTTGCAATTATCCGAGGTAATAGTAGCCATTATAGCGAGTCGTATACTATACTTTGTCCACGAACACAAATACGAATTTTTTAATTAAAATTTAAATAACAACGCTACTAAAACCATGTGGTAGGACTATGTTAAACGAAGTTGTAGGATTAGAAACATAACCTGTTTTCTTGATTATATACCATAGCCAATGATGTTACCATTACACCGTGAATAATGATTATTCACTGCTGGCAGTGTATAATGGATAACGTTATATTTGACCAAACACATGAATAATTGACAGATTATTGACTAGTCGTGGACAAAATATCTTATACGGTTTATATATGTGATGTACCTCAAATAAGCATTTTTATAAGAAGAATTGATGGTAATTTTATTATCTTTGAAAAAGTTATCGGTCTTGAGTCACTTCATGGAAAAATCCGAGGATCAGACATATTTAACAAAAGTAAAGTCGTGTCTAGAAAATCAACAACTAGATTCTAGTAAGCTCATCAGAGTTTGCACTCATGGTGCACCGTCAATGGTAAGTAAAGTTTCTGGGACCCTTCTGAAGAAAAACAGAAAAGGCAGCGGTTTTATACCGGCTATAACCAGTGAAGCGTGTAGAACGAACACGACGAATGGTCAGGCGTGGAAGGGGCGGAGCCAGTAGTGATTACAGACTTCCAAATGTCTGATAGATGATAACCAGTGTCACTATTCAAGTTGTTAGGGGTCTTGATGATTTCAATGGCCTCCTGGATTTTTCTGTTGAAAAAATAAGGGGCATTGGCGATAATTGAGATTTTTAGAACAAGGAACAAGTGTACATTGGAGAAACTGCCAAAATTGACAAATATAAAATATACACAATGAAATAATCGCCTGTCGCAATGATAGATGCTTTCAGTATTTCTATCTGTTTCTAGCGTTGACTAAATCCAATAACACACGTTGAACACTGAATACATATTCCAAAGGCACCGCGGATCCATTCTGCAAAAATACATTGGTGTTTCCCTATGGTGCGTCTTACCTGAGACACCCGGTATAATAAATCATTGTATGCATAACTGTTAAATACGTCCATATTACCATACTTTTAAAAGGAATATAAGATTGTATGGCGCATCTTAACTAAAAAATGAAAAAAATTACGCATGAACTATAAAAGGTTCGCCACCCCTGCTTTAGATGAAGCAACCGTGTTTAAAAATAATTTAACGTTTGTAGTATTTTAGGATTATTAATTGCTTTAACACTAATATCAAATCAATTTTCAAAAACCTTCGAGATATCTTTGGCCACATGCCCTTTACTTATTCACAGTACGTTGAAGTAAATCAAGAGTAGAGCCAGTGAAATCAACTGATTTTCCATGGAAAGCTACGACTATATGCAACATATTACACCTAATTTACACGAATGTCCCTCACATGCACACCAATGTAAAGAAGCGTTCTTGAAAGAGGAAAAGAAAAAGAACGAAATTCTTATCTCTGTAACATTTATATTAAGCTGTACTCTGCTTTAGTTTCTGGCATTCTAAAATTTACTATACCCAGAAACTGTCCGTGTTTAATATATCTGCAAAGAAAAAGTGAACAACAGTGGTGAATAAATTGGTCGGAAAAGAGTCCAACACAAAGGTTTGAAATAATTCACACTGCATACCCCAATGACAATTTCTGTTGATGTTAAGTGTTTCACTAGGTGTATGCCCGTATAAAACCGAAATCGGCATACCTAACGTATTGTTAAAGGCTGACTTCTTAGTTCAGATATTTATCAAAAAGTCGATAATGCTATGAGGTAAAATCATTAAGAAGAATGAAGAACATTTTCAATGATAGTTATGTAGTTTTATAATCAATTCCTCGTATTCTACAGAACAAGTCTTGTTACTTTCTTATAGATTCTCGTATTTGTATTTTCTATTATCATATAAAAAGCAGCACCGCATACTTAATAATTATCTGTCCGAATTGCCTTTGGCTTTAAGAAGAACAAGCTTTAGGCCGGCCGTTCTGAAATTGGAACAAAAAAAAATGAAAGTTAGAACTGGTTTATTTTATTTCCTTATTGTTTATAAAAAGATCCTATTTAGCGGATATTTTACTTCATATACGACGGCTGTTCTCTTTCCGCTGAGCCTATCTATTAGGGCCATTAAAATTTGCAACAAATTTTGTTTGACAGTGGAAGCCAGTTCTTTATAAGTTTAATGACAGTAACGGTTGACAAATATACTTAAATATTTTAAAATGCATAAGCTTCAAGTAATCCTTTTCGCAAGAAATCATGGAATTAAACAGAGAACATTATCGAGCTGTGATTTTTCACAATTTCAACGTGGCTTAAGCCGTCAGCAATGTTTTGAGGAAATAAATGGAGTTTTTGGTGACAAGTCATGTTCTTTCGCTACCATAAAGCGGTGGTACAATGAATTTCAACGTGGTCGACTTTCCTTAAATGACAGTTTTCGAGCTTCGAAGCCAAAAATAGCCGTTACCGAAAAACATATTGGTCTTGTTCGGAACACGATTGAAGAGGACCGGCATGTTACTGTAAGGAGTATTCAAGCAACTAACACCATTTAACACACCATTTGAAGATACGTAAGCTTTGTTCCCGTTGGATAATGCTCGGCCACACACGGCTGCTCGAACGATTAAGTATTTGAATGCCCAGAACATTGAAACAATGGTTCATTCGCCGTATAGTCCAGTCCTGGCACCTAATGATTTCTTTTTATTTCCACTTGTAAAGGATAAGTTACGGGGTTTACGTTTTACATCGGCCGAAGAAGAACCTAACGCGGGAAGATTGGAGAAAATGTTTTGAAGGTTGGTTTGACGGGTGGAAAAATGGTCTGTGGAGGGGAATACTTAAACAAATTATAAATAAATGTTTTTTTATCAATAAATTGCGTATTACTTTACTAGGCTCGGCGGAAAGAGAACATCCTATGTATGTACTATCACGTGCAAAAGTAATAACACGTCTAAGATTTGATATTGTATGATAAACAGCCTTGCAGCAGTCTATGAGTAACTTGGGCATACCATAAGACCTTGTAGGTAGGATTAATAAGTTAGAATAAGAAAGTTACTCATAGACTGCTGCAAGGCTGTTTATCATACAATAACAAATCTTAGTCGTATCATTACCTTTGCACGTGATAGTATATATTTAAAAAACAAATAGTTTCAATAAAAAAATATGTTTTAATATTTTTGGTCTTATCATAAAAATTACAAATTGAATAATTTCTTTCCTATACTGAATTTAATTTTTTGTCCATCGCTGTAAAACACGTTAAGGCTTAACATTTTCAAAGCAGGTCTTTTCAGCCGATTAAAGAGGAGCAGACTAAATCTCTCGGTAACAAAGAGCACAAATTTTCTATGAGCAAATTAGAGAAGGACTTGAGATAAAATTCTACTGAGAACCATTAAGTAGGTAATGCAATTTATTTCAAACACAGTACAAATTATAGAAAAGTGCATCAAAATTGCACTTGAATGAACTATAAACAAAAGTCCGTGAAAAGAATTTTATTCACTGAACTGAAAGACTGAAGGAAAACGATTTAGTTCAATGGTTTTATTCGTTGGTTTACAAGATGTACTGCAGCTCTAAATTGCTAGGATTATCACAATAATATACCACGTGAAATTGAGATCACAAAGAAAGACGTTTTTAAAGGGAACGACGTAGCTATTTTCTTATAATTACTGAGATAAAAGGTAATGCATGACATCATATAAAATTATTATACGTACCTTGAGTTTTAATAAGTTCCATAGTAGACTGATTTTAATGAAATCTTACTGCCTTTCTAAACGAGTTTTTTATTTTTTGAACTAAGAAAGGTTGGCAAGCATTTAAAGTAGTTCAAAAAAGACATTTTTTTTTTATTAGGATAATGGATAGAAAATGACACAAACGGTTAATATAAAATATGAGAAATATTAACAAAGCTTTATCCAAAAATAGGAACCGAATTGAGTCTAATACTTCCAATGAATTACGAGTAAATATGAAAAACACGTTTAGTAAACATTACTCTTTTAAAACTTATTGTAGTACTAATGCCACAAATTTTAAGCCAATCCAACATTAACTTTTATTTTAGAAAAACCGTTCTAAGTTATAGATTTTAATCGATAGTAATACCACTAGAGGTTTGATTTGGCCGGATATTTTTTTTATTTATATGAACACTTGGTTGCTTGGCAATTTGTTGAAAAGATTTGTGCGGCAAAATCACGAGAGCGTAGCTCGAGTGATTTTGACAGGACAAATTTTTGAAACAAATTAAATTGCCATCAAGAAACCACGTGTGAATATTTATAAATAAAAAAATATTCCGTGCTAAAAATCAAACATCAAGTGGTATTTGTCAAGATAATTCCACGAGTAAATAGCATTTGAACGTCATTATTTTCGACCGGTTGTGTAGAATTTAAATTAAAATTTACAAAAATCTGTAAATTGATTCCAAATAGAATTTTTGCTTTTCCCGGTGTTTGTCGTAACCGTATTTCCTATTTCACTTAATATTTTGCCTTTAGAAATATGTCCAAATCGAGAATTCGTTTCTTCTTCAAGTAATAAACTGAGAATTGAAAATTAATTAAGTTATTTGACATATCAAAAATATTGAAAACAATGCGTTACCATTGAGAAGGTAAATAAAAGAATATCCAATTTATCCACTTGCATTTTGCCTTCCTTCCTATTTTATCGATAGCAAACTTGCTATTTTGACGTTTCTAAATGTCTTTTTTTATATTTGGAATTACCAATAATAAATTTATTTACAGTACATAATAGTTATTATTAAGGAAGTTAAAAGTATCCGTATATTCCCTCTTTGGGGTAACACTGTATGTCCGGCAACATTGGGGATAAAGGCCTCCTAATTTGCTTTCACACTCTTTATGTTTAGCATCTAAAGCAAACGAAGTGACGCTTTTGTAAACCATCTTTCTTACGTACTTTGCTCTATTTATTTCTATTTATTCCTATATTTTTTATTGTAGTTAAATACATTAGCCGCCCTCTAGGAATTAAAAGTACAATAAGTGCTCAGTAATTTTAAAATGTAATATTAACCAAAAAGCAGCAAATATTTTATTTTGATAAAAACGTCGGTATTCTTGTTGAGCCTTTGACAAGGTAAACCATCATCTGCTCCTTTCAAAATTTCACTTTAATGGTAGACTTTGTTTTCTTCTTCCCAGCTTCCTTCTATATGGATGTCTCGTCTTCAGATTCATTTGATTCTATCTTCTCAATTGCTCTTTTTATGGTCTTTTTTCCATGATGTTCTCCACATGCGTTTTCTATTTAAGTGGTGCTCTAATGAAGATGTATTTCTATTTTAGTTCAAAGTCATCTTTGAAAGTTTTTCCACTTTTGTATGTAGTTTCTGTCCGATTGTGTTGATGGGAATGCTGTGTTTGCATTAATGTCTTGGATTTATTGATAAGGTTGGGAATAAAAATGTTTTTATAACTGCGAAAGGAAATTACCTGGCGTTTATTGAAATTGTGGGATGCACATATGTGTTTGGTCAAGCGTTAATATTGGCGTCGGTACTATCACGGACGGCAAATATTACGAAATTCCTCTTTGAAATTCAAATGGGAACTACATTATTAATGAATTAGTAAGTTGGGTTGCCTACTCCAATTGTTAAGGGACGCGTCTTATGTGAATCGTCCAGTATATTCATATATAATACCATCAGCGGCCTAAATGACCACTATTTTGACGGAAGATACATCAGCATTCGTTTGTGATAATGTTTCAGTAAATAACCTCAGCCTGCATATCTACAATTGTTATAGATTGATTTACAGCAAATGTACTTATGAATGCTCAGAAACCTAATTTTGTTATTTTCTCTCCATGGGTTAATCATCTGACTCTAATCTCTGGTTAAATGAGGTAATTAATCTCTAATTCAGGAAAATATAATAAAAGTAAAATTTTTATAAAAGTTATGTATCCTCATATGAATTATCCTCTCATAGAACATTGATTATTATCTTAGAAGTTTGCTTTTAACAAAACACTTTGTAATATTACAATTTAAATATGTAGTAAATTAAAATATTGTTACGAATCGCCCATTGAACGTATTCTGGAAACGGTAGAAATGAAGGACACTGGAATGATAAATCATGGAAATACCTGTGGCTACGAGAACTAGAATATCTGGTCGAGAAATACAGGGGGACTTCCGTAGTTGGCAAATGTGGACAGTGAGAGTCGAGTCTTGCAGGCTAGGTTTTTACGGCAGTATCATAACAAATTTATTTGTGAGATGAAGCCAAATAAACATATTATGCTTATAGTGGGTGATTCACCAAAACACACCCCTTAAAATATTTAAATGCAACCCAACATTCATATTTCTAAAGCTACTAGAAATATTTTTCTTCTTTTTCTTATAGTGCCATGCGCTTATATTTGCGTGTAGGCGTTCATATTTGCAAATTAAAAAACAAAATTGGATCTACAGTATTTTTCACCTAGGATTTGGGTTGCGACGTCAACGCACTGTTGATAAATTCACAATCCAACTATACTTCATCTCTTTCTAGACTAGGTTTTCATTACCTACTGCGCACGAACGCTTGTCTACCCATATAGCTTTCGGCGGGGCAAGTTTACGTCACAACCCAATGCTAGATGAAAAATACTGTAGTAGATATGTCAACAAACAGTTAGGCCTTGGACACACGAGGCGTTTTTGTGACGAATCGGCCGACGATTCGTCCGGCGCTACGGGTGTGAGCTTTCGTAAGGCCATATAGAATGGCTCGACGATTCGTCAACGCGCCGCCGCCTGTAGAGCCGTGTGTACGGTTCAACTTATCAACGAATCGTCGGCCGATTCATCACAAACCGTCTCGTGTGTCCAAGGCCTAATAGTTTACTTATTCATTATATCGAAAATCACACAAATGCCCTCGCTGTAAACCTGTTAGACAACAGCAACACAACCCATCAGCTGAAAAGACACAACCCCCTAGACCTACTGAACCGATTTTAATCAGATCTCTATATGCTTAAAGTTATCAATATCTTTATTACACTTATTTAATATACCCAATAAGTAACTTTTAAAGGAATCTTCCACTGGGAAGGTCTTCAACATGTACCTACGTCATTTTGTAATTACCAGATTTACTTATTGCTACTTATTGCAGACTGTAAATATACATAAATAAAGTTTCAAAAAGCATTCACTAAAAGTGACAGTGAAGTAAGTAAGCCTGATTGTTTTGAAATAGGCAACGTCCTTAACATTTCACAAACAATGTGTTAACTGATATGCAATTCTTAAATGTAATAATGGATTAATTATTTATCTTAATTCTTGATATATTATATTTTAAAAAATAATTGTCTATGAGGTGATAATTATGTTGCCTATTCTAAAACTTAAAGACTAGAGGATCAATGTTTTAGAATTACCCTACACGTTGTGGCAAAAGGGATAGTATAAGTAAAATACGCAAAAAAAAGAAATATCAGATCTCTGTTAGGGTTAAACCGAAAAGCATAAATTGCTTATTAAGTATTCTTTGGTTAAACTATAAAAAATCATACAAACTGCTTTCGCAGGGACTGCACATGTTATATGTTTTCTGTTTGTATATCTTACAATGTTGTGTTGGATCTGTTTGTACTTTAATTCGCTCCCAAAATGCTCCGACATTAATTGTTGTACTACTGGGGCGTGCAACCGGGGCTTGCATACCGGGGCATGCATACCGGGGTTGTGTCAGCTTTGTTGTCGCCCAAAATAAGTTTATAAAGGGTCACTTATTACTTACATGCGCTTATACAATCATTTAATTTTTTAAGCAAAATTAAAAGTGTTGTCAAAGTTTTTAACAAAGTAATTAACAATTTAAGATATTTTGATTCCGTCAATACATTTCTGACATAAAATAAATAACTAAATTTTTCATGTCTATGTGTGTTACGATGAAACTGTTGATCTTCTGTGTAATTTGAATTTTGACTGTTAATGTACCTTATTAACTAAAACTGAAATGTATTAACAGGCTGTTATGTGAACAGCAAATTCAAGGTTCGAATTAGGCTACAGTAGTTTTATTCTCACTGAATGACCAAACAGTGCTATACTTTTTAACATTTTTTTTTTCAATTGTGAAATAAGTGGAATTTCATTGAAATTTGTAGTATTTGATGTACTATAGAAATTATCTTCATTCTGATTAAATTCAGAGTATCGTTTTTATTTCTATTGATCTTTACACAAAAAATAATAAACTACAAAATGGCCAGCATAAAATAAATTCTGCCTCTTGCAGCACTCAAGCAAAGCTGTTGTGTTGTCAGAAGTTATAAAACATTTGATTGCATACCACAGTAAGTGTTAACGATAAACATCGCAATTGCCCTTATTTTAACCTGGCATTTAAAAATATTATACAATTTAAAAAGTAAAATATCGTGGCTAGGCATAAAGACTTAAAGTAACTGGACGAATAAACCTTAAGTCAAAACGTTTACAATTAACCAATACACTACAGTAGATAGTCGAAAATAACACATAAAGGTGATTCGGAATTTTAAGAAATGTGTATTAAAAGAAGTTAAATAATCAGAGTGTTTTATTTTAGTCAAAATTCCTAATTGCGGCCAATAAAAATTTGTTTTAAAACTGCAATGATTATGAATTGATTTCCGGAATTAATTAAGATCTCATACATAATTACCATTATCCAGTGGATAACAGTAATAAAACAGCAGTTAAAATTGAATGTTCAGCATCCACGCTTTAGAATCAGTGCAAACATCAATGTGCATCGTAATGTCTAGTTGATATTCTATCAGCTCGCGTAATCCCAACTGTAATGACAGTCGTCGCGCCTGCAATCACCGATGATGGCTAATTGTTACCCCGCGGCAATGAAAAGCCAAACATTGGGGTTGGAATTTCACGAGTTTCTTTTTGAGTGCTCTGTAAAACCACGACCACAAATTCAAAGCGGACGGAACATAAAACGGTAGGTATACTATGGAAAGAGAAGGCAAAAATGTGATTAAGATTTTATTATTACTAATACTACTATTATACTATTCTTACTAAATATTTAAGTTAATCTTATTTTATAATACATTCTCTAGTGTGCTTCCTTATTTTCTTCGGACTGCTAAAAATGTAAAATCTTTAAATTAGTAGAAATTAAATAATATATTTGAGTTTACCTTCGCCGATGGTAGCGATCTTGAAGATATTAATGATAATTGATCCTGAAAATAAAGTATTTAGTAGAATTTAAAATGTGCCAAAATAAAGTGTTATCAAAAGTAAATGCAAATGCCAAATATATCAACATGCGTTGACTTCTTTGGATGTTGGCTCTACCCCAATAAAATTCTATCAATAAACTTACAGGACATACGCCTTTTTTAGGTATCTTTGTCGTTTCAAACTATGCATTAACAAGAAGCATGCTACTTTATCTTGTTTAAAAAACAAGGACACTTTCAGATTTCATCTCAATAAATTGAACCAGGATAAGAATTCGATACTTACAAAGCAAGTGTGCTACAACTTTTATTGATCATTAAAGTTAACAGTAAACGATAATAATTTTTAAAAGTTCGGATTATAAAATGCATAATTGTTTAATAAATACTACCCCGAGATTTTATTTTATTTCTATTTATGGGCAAATTTTTTCTCCTAAATTAAATAAAAGACATAAAATAATTATTAAAAGCGTAACACTCGAATGAATTATAAAAAAAAAAACGCGGAAGAACATTTTCAATCCGATTGTTTCTGTATTATCTACAATCATCATATTTTGTTAAATAAAAAACATGACGGAATATACCTAAACTAAATGCAGTAAGATCCAGTAACTACTCAAAATAAATTTTAGCTAGGCAATCAACCTTTTTTTTTGAAGAAAATATAAAAAATTGAGGAACGACTTTGCTGAAAAACAAGACATTCCGTTTACATTTCGATATTCCCTTTCATATTTCTATTCCAAGTATACTGCAATATAATGTTTACTTTTTAAGATTGTAATAATACAGAAGCAAAAACAATTAAGCTTTAATTTAAAAAAATAGGAAATACATTTCCCTGCCTTTATTAAATGAATTTTTAAGCAAAAGTTACTGTTTAAAAAATGTACATTGTTATTAATCTACAATATTCTGTATATGAACAGAACGAAGAAAATTTTAGTGTTCACATTTTATTCGAAATTGTTATATTCCAACAAATTTATGTGCTTATCTTACAAACTTTTAGTATCGAAATTCTTGCCTATTTTGCAATTGCATTTATTAGATATTTAAAAATTACTTACCTGAGGATTTAAACCAAGCAAAGGACTTCCACCACCAAAGTAATCATTTATCGAAGGAACATTTCCAAAGGACTGTGGAAGTTGAGGAATTCCAGGTACAGCATTTTGAGGGAATGCTGTTGGAAGCAACGGACTATACAGATTGCCAAAAGGATTCAAGCCGAACGGTTGTTGTTGTGGAAATAATGGATTAAATATAGGTTTAGGAGCCAGCGGTAACGAACCCAAAGATGGAAAAGCCAAATTATCCAGTCCTAAAAAGCGATTTGAAAGATCGCCACCCACGTGGGAACCAGCAGAAGAACTAATTTCTGATTTAACAATTTGTTGAGGTGCTCCTAATATTCTCTGGGATGTATATGTGGTCACTGTTTTTGCTGCACCACCTGGTAAGTCTAATCGACGAACTTCGGCGTACGTTCCATCGTCTGAAGTGCCTCGATAAAGCAGTTCGGATTTTACCTAAAGATTTTCAGTTAGTATCACTCTTAACTCTTAACTAAAAAATTAACTATTTTTCGTTTTATTTAGAAATATCACCATCAGTTTAAAAAACTAAAAATGTAAGAAAAGCGCTCGAAATAACATACAGGGATACGGTGAGCAATGTTTCCTAGTCAGAAACGTTGTAAATAAATGAACGATAAAAATAAAAAACAAACTTACCTGAGCAAGAACGGTTAATGCAGAGACAACAATAATCCTTGTGTAAACCATGGCGACTACTAACTTCAAATGGCTAAATTCTCAATTTAAAATCCGTTTAAAAGCGTATATTTGCTGCCTCCTACACTATATTTCATAAATCAGAAAACTAATCTTACTAATTTTTGTTTGCGGTAATGTCAGATCACTGAATGCATACAACCACAGTTCCGTTTAATCTCAATCCACTTAAAAACGATTTTAATTAAATCTCGATGTTTTAATAAAATATCCTCACTTTATACGTATTCAATAGAAATTATCACTTTTCCAAGACGAACTGACAATCAACGACCAATGTTCGTGAACAAATGAAGTCGTAATAAATACAACTTAGAATTTAAAGACATTTCAAAAATTAATTTTGATAACTCCACTGATTGAGCGGAAATAATGACCCCTTAATCAACACAAAGCGCTTAGACAATAGCAATTGCAACTTAATTTCGAATTGTGTATGATTTTTTTTTGCGTGGTGGAGACCATTTAGAGATTTATGGTGAAATGCTTTAATTTTATTGCTCAAAAAGTTAACAATTAATTAAGTGTTATATGTACTGTTGAAAGAGGTTCTACAGACTGTGATTCATCTTGTTATTATTTTAAGAATTTAACAGATATATCTAATTTAATAATAACACGCCGGGCTTTAATATTTAACAAATAATAGCAAGTATTTGAGCTATTTAGTAATGCTTATTTGATTAGACTGCAGATAATCTTAGGTGGATCTAAACGAAAACTTAACAGAGGTAACATGGATACAATTTTAACTGCAAAAATAGAAACAATCGTAGAAGATATACGGCAGGCCACAATTTTATACACTTCCGTTTTAGGTTTAATTAAGGAAGCCGAGACGAGTCCTGTTCGCTTTCCATAAATTACTAAATTTGATTGGTATTCAAACTGGTTATAGCTGTCAGAGTTTGATAGGTTAATTTTGTATGTAATATCAAGCGCATACTCCGTAATACCAATTCCTGTTTTCGACAGTTAATTTCCTTTTGCTAACAAAAACTCTCATAGGAATATTTAAGAATTCATTCAACAAATATGTATATTAAAACGCTCGGTTCACCGCATTAAATAGTCAGCGAAGATAAATTGTAGGTGCACCAACATAAAATAAACGATCGGAAGGAAATGCAGTCTAAAAGGGCAGCCAAGATAAAACCTATTTATGAAACGGACATAGAAAGAAAAAGAGCTGAAACAATTTAGGGGTTTTCGTAATTTCCACTGCAATGTTTTTCTAATAGAACTTTCCAACCCCGTTTAAATAGCGAGTACATTTTCTACAAACAAAGGTTTTAACGAATAAAACATTCCGCGTAATTATCGTTAAATGTGCTAGTAAACACAATGAAATTTTAAATTGTATACATTTTTTGCCACAAAACAATTTTCTTTCTTCCATTTCCTTTTACCTTTACAGTGCTAAGGGGGCCGAACACACCGAGTCGCAGAGTGGTCACCCATTCAAGTTCTGGCCCTTGCTTAACTTTCTATATTGCAGTACTACGTGCCACTCTGCCGTACTGCCGGCCCTCAAAACAATTGTAAATAACATTTAATTCATGCTGATTTATGTACAGCACATTCAGGCCTGAAGGCCTATGGCTTTTTGCTGGTGCGTTAGCGTATGTGTTTTTAACGGGTGCAATGCACAACCCGGCCCGTCTCTGCGAGTTACGTGGTTGGTGCACCGTTTATACCTACATACTGTACCACGTGTATTGTGTGTACGTGTAGGACCTTGTTACTCAACCTCTTATGCGTGTATTCACAGGAGAGCGTCGTTAATTTGGTGTCCAACGACGAATGGGTCACCAACCCCTTACCTGCTGGAAAAAACTGCCCATCGGGAGATACGAACCGGGGACCAACGTAACGCTAGCCTGACGCTCCTACCACTGCGCCACCCTGACCGCTACATCTTGCTTATAACTAATAATTTAAAAACTTTAAATGAAGCATGATCAGAATAATTAGATTATTATATGTAAAACAACACAAGTCTTAGTATAATATTTTAAAAAAATATCGGGATTCAAGCACGCAAATAGTCGCAATTAAATAATAGTGGATTACATAAGACATAATTTATGTTTTGAGAAGTATCATAGAATGACTATTTAATTTGCTGCGGCGATAAAAGTTTAACGGTTTGTGCCAAAAAACAATAGATGGATTTGCTAAAATGTTTTCAACTTTTCCGCCATAATCTTTAAGCGATTAAACAATGCTTAAACTTAATTTCATCAAAATAACATTTAAACAAATTATCATGAAAATTGACCCGGAAAAAACTTTGCCTGGTGTATATTACAACACCTATATACGTTCGCCAGTTCAAATGTCCCGCTACCTCAATATATAATAATGTACACAATGCATCACTAATTAATTCAATTCTAAAAGCATGTTCCTGTGTGATAAACAGATAATTTGCCTCGGCTTACAAGGTGCTTCGAGATTTAAAGTAGAACTGCAGTAATAAAGGTAACCTACTTATTCAGTTACCTTTTACACGTTTAGATATACCAATAAAACACTCAAAAATGTACTTATTTGGAAATTAAAAGTAATGATATTACCAATTCCGGCTAAAATTAATAAATTTTAGTAAACAAGAACATTTAGAAGGTGTCGGTAGTAAACGAACTTTAAACTTATTAAATCAGGCTCATTAAATCAAATCGTAAAATCTATTCCAATTAATTCTACCCACCCCATTACGAACGGCGATATGGACCGTCAATCTAATTTAAATTACATCTTAAATTAATCATAAGGTTACGTTACATTTCGATGGCTTTTCGTAATTTACGTTTCGCATGTCGTCATACTTTATATTACTGTGAAATTTCTGCTAATTTTTCTTTGAGAGTAATATTTCATACCACATTGATTTTCCACAATGTTAAGAAATGCAAGAAATGTTAAAAGATGTGTGTATTCTACTTACTGTCAAAACGCCTACTGAATGTATGCAATAGACAGATTGTAGATAATAAATAAACTAAAAAAGAGAAAAATAATTATAAGAAAATGACGCACATCGATTGCACCATACTTCGCTTGTGTATTCTACGTTCAAATAGAAACATCCCAATCCGCTTACGTAAAATTACCAAAATAACCACAAGGTTTATGCTCGTATTCAATAAAGGCAAGATTCATATTTTATGCACGGTATCTGCACATTTTTTGAGAGATGTTAATTGCTTGAACGAAGTTTTTGGGAATAAGAAGAAACAGAATTGTAAATGCTTTCGACCATACAAGGCAGAACCCAAGGATTTATTAACGAATTCCTGCGTGCATTCACAGTAATGGTGGACACATTCAGCATATAACGACAGATCAATAAAAAAACCAATTAGGGTAGGCTGTGAAATTGAATTATTTTGAATTGGTACTTTAGCCACATCCACAGAATGACATTTTATAACATTTGTAATTTGGCATTTTTATTGTAAACAAAGTTTATAACCTTAAATTCTTGTCAGAAATGTCATTCTGTGGATGTGGCTAAAGTACCAATTCAAAATAATTCAATTTCACAGCCTACCCTAATTGTTTTTTTTTATTGATCTGTCGTTATTATGTATGCTGGAAAAATCATTTTCCTTATTACCGTCAAAGCTTTATTATTTGCATCGTCTTTTATTAATTTTCAATAGATTTGCATAACCGTATAATAAATATGTGGTTACCTCGGACCCCATTAGTTTACGAACGTATATATATATGTTCATAGGATTTTTAAATGTCTATTGGCCCCAAGAACACACAAATCAAGTATGATATAATCCATGCGAGACACCCGGTATACAAGATAGTGTAACGAGATGCGTCAGCGGTCGGGGAGAACACGTGTGAGATCGTATGCGTCATCCGCCGACAGACACGATCTGGATTATTTGATTACTCATCGTTTCTGGAGTTACTGCGACTATTCTATTACATCGTCATTGGAGCGTTCTCGAGGCCACAGTTGGTATAAAAGGTGAATTCCCTTGAGCGAACGAACAGTCTACCAAAGCCTACCAACAAGTGCGCGAATTAAGTACGAATACGTAAATATAAATAAACTGTATAAATAAATTAGTTAGTGTTACGGGTTAATATTAGTGTTTAAGCTCTTGTTTCGTGTTAATTATTACGTTGTTAAATTTGTTAAGAAATAATTCACACCACGGAGCGAAGTTTTAACTAAACGTTTTAAAAACGTTACAGTAGGATAAAATGCTAAATACATTAACGAAAAACAGAAATAAAATTAACTAAATTGGTAGAAACTTGAAGCGCTTAGAACAGTTGTATAATTATCACACCAATTTATAATTTCACAGAACTACAAAAATAACACCAATTTTTAAAATAAAAATTGAACAACCAACGCTTACAATAATACTACAAATATATACGCGCAAATTGAAACAGCTCCAGGCAACAAAAATATAATTTGTAAACATAAACATTAAATGACTGAATACAGCTGAAAAATAAATGATGTAGATTCTTCTATAGATTGTCCATATTTGTTAATTAAAATGGCCGAAATTACATATTTTTTGGCAAAGCAGTTAATAATCAAACAATTATGTTTTCATAACTGAACCTAAACGACCCGACGCGTTTATTACCAAATATCAAACCGTGAGACAATTTCATTCAATTGTCAAATTTTACATATACGCACGTAATTATCACATTACGTCCTACTATACGAAGTTTGGCAGAAAAATAATGAGACTGATTTTCTTTTAACCGTGAATTTTATTCCTTTTACATATTAAAGGCGGCTACACACCGAAGGAGGCATTTTTTCATTATTCGTAGCAGTCCTAGAAGGCTTCTGCTGGAATGCCTTTCAACTCGTTGGTTAGGTTGTTCTGGATTTTATCTAAAGTATCAAAATGACGTCGTTTTTTCACCTGGTTTTTCAGACGGAAGAATAACAATAAGTTTCAGGAACTGAGATCTCGAGAATAGGGGCTGGCGAACCACAGAGATGCTTTTTTTCGTTGATGAAGACTGCCGAATGACATAGGGCGTTGTCGTGGTGCAGCATCCAAGTGCGTCGCACGCATGCCACTTTCTTCCTGAGCCTTTCAATAACTTTCCGATAAAAAGGTTGATTGACAATTTGTCCTGGTGGCACAAATTCCTTGTGGATAATCCCCTGACCGCCAAAAAGCAAATGAGCATCAATTTGATTTTAGATTTCTTCATTCTTACTTTCTTGGGACGGGGAGGGCTTTCAGTGTGCCACTCTCGACTTTGGCGTTTTGTCTCGGAGACGTACTCATACTGATTCACATCTGTGATAACGCGACTGAAGTATTTTGACTCCCTCTTCCCGCACGAAGTTCGTCTTCCACTTCTTCTCGTTTTTCTAAAAGAGCCTTGTGCCATCTAAAAACTTGCGCCATGGATAGAATGTTCTCCATAAACCCTCTGTAACTTTTCGTAGATCATGGTAACGAATTCACCAAGCTTTGCACAACATTTGATAGCACAAAGTTGCTCAAACTTTTGCCGATTAATTTCGTAACGCACTTCATAAACATAACTTAATTTCAGACGCGCTCAACAATCGCGTAGCAACTTTAACAAGTTCAATAGTCTACGGCAGGGGTTATTCTAACTATAATGTGGAGACGGAGGCATCCGCGTTTTTGGTTCGCGCACAGTGTTGTCAGTCTCATTATTTTTTTGCGAAACCTCGTGCTTTTCAAATTATTGTTAGAATAGATACCCTTTTTACGACAAACTAGGTTAAAACAAACTAAAATCTAATAGGCATCGTTTAAATCCTAACCACTTGTTATAAAGCCTGCATAATTTGAAAATGTCGGGGTTTCAAAATACATTCATATGTAAAAGTTTATAATCATAGTGTGCTGTGCACGTGTGCACTACACAGCTCGTCAACGTTAGTGGTATATTTTTTGAGCTTAGTTGTAAAATCAAAGTAAATATCAAAAACTTCCATAGGTCATAAACGACAATAGGGAAAAAATTTTGATATACAACGCCATTAGAAAGCTACTTTATTTTGGCAAACATCAGATTCCAAAGCTTAGTTTTTGTACTACCATTGGCTATTAAGATTTATTTAAAATAATCAATTAAGTAGTACAATCGATTTTGAACTACTGGAGCTGTAAATTTGCCGAAAATTATGTTTAAGAAAAAAGTGAAAAACTTGGAGTCATCATAAAGGGCACCAGAGAAAAATTTTGGAGTTACAACTAACACTATTACAAAGGTATTTGAATGCACTATCTCGTAAGAAATTTTTGTAAATGTTTCCATTCCTGAAATTTTTAAGAAATCTTTAAATATTATAATCGCTTGATGTGAGGCTACAACCCAAATTTATCCACCGTATGTTGACACGTTTTTGAAAGAGTTGATTTAAAGCCTTGTGAAACTCCTTTCTTAATATTGTAAGTAAAAATTTAAATCTTTATCAAAACCAACTTTCCGAGACATGGAATGTCAAACTTGTTTACCCAACCTCTAACCCACATAGGCATTCTTCAAAAAACATGTATCTAGGGTGATTTGGCCCTAAAAGGGCCTCTTTAAAATTTTTGCGATTTGGAAGCTTTGCAAGGTTCCAGTTCTTCCCTTACTCACATTACAAGTATGGAAAGTAAAACGTTTACACCACCTACACTCTCCACTGTTATTAACAAGCGAATAGTTGGATAGTTCAGTTATTAAAGACAATAGGCTGAAATTAATTATTTATTATAGTGGAAAAGTCTGTGCAAAATATTGTAAATAAATGCAAAAATAAAGTCACGATAGGCGTCGAGTCGTTAAGCTTGACGATGGTAGATAACCTGGGGCAGAGTGGCGGCAAAGGCAGAGGTCGACCAAGGACTTGCTTGCGGTAATGCTGAACACAACGGCGTTGAGGAACGATGTCGTTGAGGACATGCTACGCGAGGATGTGACGCCAGCGGCGTCCGTCAGAGAAAAACAATGTTGATCGCACGTACAAAGATGTCAATCTTAACCAAACATGCAAAGAAGTCAATGATGAGGCTGATGTCGTTGTTTGGTTTGGTGATCGAGGAATTATTTGGAAATAAATTAATGTCCCAGTGGCAATTGTCAATTGTTTTAATCATCACAACCACATTGCTTCCTTCGTGAAGCGTTGTGTGATACCTCATTCGACCTGGTTGTAATGAGTGAGTAAAGATTTATCCTACTATTTTCAATTCATCCTGTGAATAGAACTGTGATATTCTCCACAACGATGTTTTATAGCATACATAGTATGCGTTATGAAGCTGCGTTACTAGCCGAATACGGGCTCATTTTTCTCTGTTCGGCTTTTACCTATTTTTTTTCTTCTCGGTGTTTGAATAGGTAATTTAGTTATTTTATTGCAGAATGAAACGCTTCTTAGTGAACTCGGCTCTGCAGAACTGTTAAAGCAAATAATGTCGTTTTCATTATTTACTAGCAACTTAAATAAAACTTATAGTAAACCAAAGTTGTTGTGATGAAATTGCTTCATGGTTTGTTGAAACTTCAACTGGGGTTTTATATCAGACTATAAATATTAGTTAGATTTTGACTACTGGAGTAGTCCTTGTAATTAATATGAGGTTAATAAGTAATTGGAATTATTTGTACATTTATTGTAGTTGATGACTGTAGAATGATATTTGATCCTTGTACACAGGTGTGAGTAAGTTCGGGCTGCAGGTAACTTGCGACCTATGACAATCGATACGTGACAGCAGCGATTTTGGGGAACTTTTGAGTAACGATTTATTAAACCTTTTTTTACAGGATTTAACTTTCAAATTATGCATTTCTAGAATTGATTTGAAAGGTGGTTGGTGACTGTGACTCTTACATCGAAGAAGAAATTATGATCTTAGGCTTTAAAAATCTAATGGTTTCTTTGTAAAAATCTTAACGTATCTTGGTATTAATTAAAGCAGAACGCCCGCCCCGGCAGATTAAAAAAAAACTGTTAAAAAAAGTGGGATGAAAAGTCTACGTGCAATCCTTACGGGTCTGCAAACAACAAAGAAAGAAGAGAAAAATTAGTTGATAACTTTCAGTGAATTCATCAAGGAAAGGTGAGAGGCTATCGTATAGGCAGTTAGGTAATCTAAGATGTGAGGTAATTTCAATTTCATTCATTCTTGAAGTTTCCTCAAAATCAAGCCTTCAGAAATTTTACTGGAACTGAAATTTGGAACTGGAAATTAAGTCAGGAGATCAAGTAAGCCATTGTGTGTTTAATTAGTTGTTGAATATAAGTTTCTTTGTAAATAACATGGGTTAATGAAATTTTTATATGAATTTATTTAAGTATAAACTAGATAGTTCAAGGAAGTGCTATAATTTATTTATGAATTTTTTAACGGTTTTAATTGATTAGTAATTTCATTGGCAAAGTTTGTTATCTTAGTGTGTAGATTTAAAAGGTACAAATTTTAAACCTACATTCGGCCTTTCATATTTCAAACTTCAACTGTAAGTTTAGAAGATTGAAATAAAGTAAATGCTCGTACAGGCCACACAGAAATAAACAAAGAAACAAAAGGGGCTATCAGGATTTAAAAAAAGAGAAGTTGGAGGCATATGTACACAGTGAAATGTCCAAACAATTGTCATCTGGAAAACTTTGAAAAAAACAAATAACAACACAGAAGTAAACAACTGTGAAGAAGTCTTAAAGTAGCCACAAATTACAATAGTACATTATACATCAAGGAACTAAAGTGTATATTTTAATTTTGAAGCTAGGTACATTTCTTGTACTAGCGAGTATAGCCACTTTCCAAGCCTTCTTCATGGCTGACGGGTGATGACCGATGGCCGAGGAAAATTTCATGGGAAACGAAAATCAGTCTTACACTTTGAACTCAATAATACATTAAGATCAACCATCAACTTCCACCGACACTAGTATTCTAATTCACTCAGATTTAAGGTGCATTAAACTCTTTGTTTAATATAAGTGGATACAACGATAGCAACATTATTATAAAATAAATTACTAACAATTAAACGTATGTAGTTATATTGTGTAATAAATAATTTTAAACTCAACATTATTATTGTTGACTGTCAACTTAACAATTTAATCAATATCACGTGGCTTCAGACGAATTTGTCGTGAGTTTTACTTTTACTCCCTAGGGAGTAAAACAGTCACTTTATCACATTTTTTGAGGGAGTAAAATGGGTCTCTAGATATAGACCGTACAAAAACAATTATATGTCACCAAACTCTGTAAAAATCAACCACTAGCTATACCTATTAACAAAATACTAAAACATGGGCAAATTAATAATTATTATATTGCTTCTCAAAAAAACTAGTAGAAGACGTAGTTTCAAATTATCAACCAATAATTGCCACTACAGGAACGTATTTCTGCTCATGCCCAAAAAAGACTTCAATCAAAGTAAGCAAGATTTAAGTAAGATTGCCCTACCATTGTTGGTAACTAATTAACTAAAAAATAGAAAATATATCCCTTTTTACTTGGATTTTTAAAGAGAGCATTTGTCTCCTCTGAACGAAATTGTATTGTAAAAGCTTCACGCCATTACCGGACAAATAACAAATATACATTACATTGGGTATCATTATTATTTAAAGAGCTACATTAAAACTTAAAAATTACAAATCAGTTATGTTAATGTTTTCAGATTTCGAGTCCGTCGTAGAAATTGTCAGTTTTCCATTTCTTGTATTTTCATAAACATTCAATTTAGAGCAAAACTGAGTAGAGAATCTTATGGGTAATATAGTGTAGAAAATATTGATAAACCTATCAAATTAAAAAAAGCACAAGTTCTTTAGCTGTAGAAAAAAGCACATCAATATGATTGAAATAATTTTTGTTATTGAGAGTTGCTCCTAAAAAGGATAAACGGCTATTTAATTAACCTCTCTATTTTTTACTCAAAACTACACGTAAGAAACGGTGTTGGTGATATTAATAACTGGATGCAATAAACTGTAACTTTGGATCTTTCAATTTCTAGGTTTCGAAATGAATATGTAGATTTACGAAAAAAAGTAAAACTTTTGCGCAATCGTGGTCAGCAACTCATCACCTGCCACTGTCAATCAATAAAATTATGGCCTTTTAGACATATTTAGCCAATATGAGAGTAATTACATGTGATTATTACACATGAATATTGTACTGATTACAAGGGGTTCCTGATATATGGTAAGTTATAGGTAATATTTATAACTGTAACTAATTTCATCATTCACTTTGCTACGTTGCTATTTCCTACACGATTCTCTGAATCGTACTTTATGCTACCTACATGCATTAGATGTGGAAAAAATATTGATAAATCGGTCTTTGTCTCTTTCATCATACGATAAGTACATATACTCAACACAGAGAAATATTTTCAAAAAGAAACTACATTCTAACTTTTTATTTTTGGTTTTTACACATACGCATGTAGCACCGTAAATTTCTGCAAACTAATAAAACAAAAGTCTTTTTTTATAACCAAACATTACTACAATTATGGTTTTTTAAGGTATTCACCCTTAAACTAACTGGATTCCGATCTTATGTTTAAAGTTGCCTCTAACTAAAAACGTGTTTAGCGTAAACATAAAACGATATAGGTAGCTTTCTATAATCTTATACATATGTGTATAACAGAGGTACGCGATGTTGCCATGGTAATTAAACATGACGTTAAATTTAAATATGAGATCAGAATATCCACCAACGCATTTACGCATTCGGTAAAATCAATTTTTAAATCATAAATTCCACTCTTCTTGAGTCACTTGAGAAACAAGGTTTTTGAAATTTTCCACGGCATCTTCAGGAGTTGCAAATCGCACACCACGCATTTTATCCTTTAGTCGAGGAAATAAAAAGTAATCGGAGGGTGCCACGTCAGGATTGAATAGCGGATGATTTAGCAATTTTAACCCGGAAGCCTCTAACATTTCTTTTGTTCGATGTGCGGTATGACTTGAAGAATTGTCGTGGTGCAAAACGATCTCACTTTTTGGATGCCGTAAACGAGCTTTTAAAATAACGTTTGGCAGGCATACTGTTGTGTACCAGTCTGAAGTAATTGTATGTTTATTTTCAAGCACGATAGTTGTGATAGGTCCTGATTTTGAGAAGAAGCAGGCTATCATTTTCTTACCAACACTTGATTTCTTCGCTTGAACTGGATTAGGATCTACTGGAAACACCCCTTGTGTGGATTACCGCTTCGATTCAGGTTCAAATGCGTATATGCAGTTATGATGTTGCCAACTGCTTCAGACCTAACTTCATCATATTTCTTAAGGGCTTTCTTACACCATTCCACACAGTGTTGTTTTTGCGCTTCTATTAAACTGTGTGGTATCCACGACAACAGACTTTCCTTACACTCAAATGATTATGTAAAATCTTGTTTACTGCAGCCATGCCAATGTCTTAGATGCTCCTAATAGGATTCTGTATGTTACTCGATTGCCCTCTTGAATCATTCTTCGCACGGCGCGGCGTCTATATTTGAATTGGTGTTCCGTTGCGAAAATCGTCGCCAAGTGAAACGCTTTCAAATTTAAATTCGTTATACCAGCTATAAACAGTCCTTTGCGAAGGCGCTTGGTCGCTAAATGCAGAACGATGTCATGCAACGCTTTCTTTGGAGATAAAGAACTTTCAAAATCAAAGTAAATCATTGCTCTAAAACTTTCCCTCGTTAAATTCACTTTTGCTGCACAATACTTACTTCTAAAATTAGCTTGTAAAGCAACTATTGCAATTATCAAAACTATTTGAGTTTTCAAACTACAAAACAATAAACGTTTGTTTCATGGCACGGTTGATTTCCTTGGTACAATTAATCTATTAATTTACAAACATTATTGGTGCTACCCTCGTAAAACCATTTTATTGCTATTTATAGAAAGCGTATGCTTTTTAAGATTGTTGTTATTTTTAATTATAAATTATATGCTATTTACCTATAACTCACAAAACAAGAGTCCTTTTATAAAAGTGAAATTCAAAAACTTTAAACTGTCGCTCTAATTTGCAATTCTACATAGAACGGATTTCCTCAAAAAAACATATTCAACCTATTAACCACACACTACGTAACTTCTCTATTGCAATAACCGCATAAAATTGATTACAAATTAAATCTCGTATTTCCCTAAATAACGTGGATAAAGGATTAATATTAGTTTTAGTTAACTGCCACTTTACATTGCTGGGCGTCACATACGGCTTCTACGAACCATGGACTGGAACGTTCTCGTATCATCTGGTAAGGATGATTCAAGAGCTTACAGGAACGCAATAGCTATTTAGAAGATAATTCTTTAAAAGAGAGTTCCGCTAATCAGGGCCTATTAATTATATTCACTGGGACATTTGTATAACATAAAGAAGTAGTCGCGAAATTACAAGGAAAACAAGACCTCTGAAAAAAGGTCAGCATATCGAGATAATACCATAAAAGTTCGTGAAAATGGATGCGTTATTATGTAAATAAATACTGGAAAATTATTTAGTATTATTTTAAAATTAGTTGTACAGATCTAATTGTTAGTATAAATATAATATACTATATTCAATATTTCAATCAGGTTAATTTTGCAACTGCGAGAACGTCAACAATAAAATTAGGCCAGGTTCCAGGCCGACTGTACCAGAGGACGCACGCTTTTACGAAGCTCTCCGGGCTATTTCAATGTTTTTAAGTTTTCTTTAGGAAACGCGGTTTTACTGAAAGAAATAAATCGTATAACTAGTACGCGAGAGCTACCGGGACAATAGGAAAGCTGTAGTAATTGTAATAATAATAAAACTGGTGAATAAATAAGCTAAAAGTGGATTAGTGCAAGTGCAAGTGGTGAGCGGGAAGAAGGAGATAATAAAGGCGGCGCAAATCACACGGACCAAAATAACGCATGTACAGGGTACATACGTGGAATTTCAGGGAAAAATCACAGGTGTTCAATTCACCTGTATAAAGATAAGTGTTATCACAACTGTAACATTTAGAGTTTTAACAATAGAGTAATTTAATCTAGCATAGACCGAATAGTAATAATTGTATATCTTATTAATGCATTTAAATTAGAGGTACCTATATAATTACAACGCGAGTTACAGTAAATGTAATTAAATTGCATGGTGCATTACCACTTAACTTCGCCCAACTCGACCGTTGGCAGGTAGTTTTCCGACGACCCAAGCCTTCCCAAAAATCAGGGGAACAGAACTTTCTCTCGGTAGTAAAATAAATAACGGGACAACTAACAGCCCTAGGGTTCTAACGATATTTACAAGGTCAGTTGTAACAAGAGGACAAAGGGGCCGATTGAGGCGAGCAAAGTCATTTTTAAAACGACTTCGCGTCTCGAGATTTTTTAGGCTTTCCTTAAACTAGGGAAATATGTTCTGTGCAGTGCTTTCCAGTTTCATTTTGCAGAGTTTCTGACTGTGTATTGAGTGCAGAATGGTGGATTAGGAGAAAAGTTCTCAAAAGGATTCCGCTGGAGATAGGGGAATTTAGATTCGACGGCAGGGAGGAATCGGTTGAACGGGTCACCACTACGTCCTGAGGAAGTGAGAGGATTCGTGGAATAGATCTGCGGACGGTGGGGTCACACGTGGTTTCTGCCCCAGTGTGATAGAAAAGCTATAGATGGAGTGGGCCGTACCCTTGTACTGGATTATGCAGCTCCTAACGGGGCACGGGAACTTTAAGACGAGGCTGCGGGCTTTCGGTATGATAGATAGAAGCGAGTGCAAATGCGGAGCGGAGGAAACGAGCGAACATTTCCTCGTCGACTGCGCAGAGCTGAGGGTGGAAAGGGAGAGGGGTTTATTACAGATCTTTTTAGAACAGCGCGAGATTAGGTGGCCACCGCGACAACAGGACCTTATCGGAGAAGACGATTCAAGAAGATCGCGGGGAAGATACTACTCAAGCAGCGTCGCCAAAAAATAAATGTCTTTCTTTTCAGCGCCCCTCACAAGGGGGTACTTGCCCGTGCATCTGGTAGCGACATCTCGTGCTTTATCAGGTGCCTCGGGCTCGGGACCAATCCCCCCCCCCCGCCGCTTGGGTTCCCGGACGGGTTTCCGTGAAGTTAGCAGAACAGTAAAAGCACAAATAATTTTATTATATGCTATCGTTTTTACTTCGTTTATGGTCTTTTGTGCCATTTTCAAATTTTTGGCAGACAACCTCCTTACGAGATAATCGCACCCCTTATGCGCTGCTGACTTTACGCCACTTTTGAAAGCAGAAACTAAATCGTCCTTCTAGGTCATTTCATTTAGTTGTCAGTAATTCACACAGAATCGCAATGATCCATCTTTTCTGCTAATCAACACCATGATGCCCATGGCTGTTCGTCGTTTCAATGATCCCTTGTTCCCGTCCACATTTGGGTAATAATCTCCTGAACTTGTTCATCCGTGGATGTTATCGTATATGCCTTGAGTTTTTGACCATCATCAAAGGTTTCTTTGTGCTAGTGGGACAAATTTCGAACTTCCCTCAGTTCTACTTTGCTAAAGCAATCGCATGAACGAACTTTTTTGTAGGAAATTTTTAGATCTACAATTTTTATAATAACCTCCACCGACCTCTGAGCCATAGAAAGCGAGATTTTCACGAAAAATCGTTTTTCGTGACCTTTGACCTCGAATATCTCACAACGCCGGCACGATATCGATGTCGATTTTTGACACGTCTTTGTGAACACCATAACGAAGGTGTATACAAATTTAGCTCACTGGGATTTTTTGAGTAGATTGGGGAATTTTATGCCTAAAATTACTGGGCTATGGTCGAATTTTCGAGCCAGGAAATGCACGTCATCAATAAATTTTATGACATCTTAACTTGGTACGTCTACATGAAGTTCCAAACGATATTCTACGCAGATTGCCTTCTATGCTTTCTGCGTTGTAAACGTAGATGGTCGCAATCCAAATTTTGATGTGTGGACAAAGGATCAAAGCGGGAGAGGTTCTAATGAACTCTGCCCTATTAAACTTCCTACGAAATCACAATTTCGAGAACATCTCTAATAATATTCGGTTGTTCTTGGACGGATGCGATGGACAAAATAAGAATCCTCATGTTGTTTACCTTTCAATGTTATGCTTGTATGGAAAGGCGCTTAATAAAGTAATTGAACTGGAAATGATATTTCCCGTTTTTACATGCCGTCAGATAGAGTTTTCGGTGGCATAGAAAAGGAACTCCGTTGACAAGAGAGTATTGTACTGCCCAAAGATTAACAAAACATATATAAAAAATTTTTTCTACAACCACCATGGAAAGTAGGCTTTTCAGATTTCGTCTCCATAGATATAAGTAGGTACTGAAAATAAGTGTTTTCCGACAAACGTTTAGGAATGTTACTTTCCCACACTCATTTTGCGTGCGGGAAAGTCCACTTTCCCGCACGGATCAGATTTTGCAGAAATATTTAGATTTTTTTATGGAAATGTGGTTGTAGAAAAAATAGCGTGTAATACATGTGTTGAAAGCTCTTTGCTACACTAATGTGATTGCAGCACTCACTATCGCTCGTGCTGCAAACTTCACATTCGTGTGGCAAACAAAAGCTTTCAACACTTACAATATAATCTTTTCTACAACCACCATGGAAAGTAGGCTTTTCAGATTTCGTCTCCATAGATACGCGTATTCAAAATAAGTGTTTGCCGAACAAGTGGAATTTGCGTGTGGAAAAGAAATTTTGCGTGTGGAAAGAAATTTTCAACACGCAATTTTGAGTGTTGAAAGTTCTTTCAACATGCTAAAGGAAAATCATGGAAAACTTTTATTTTTACAATACAAGTAGTATTATACAAGTAGTTATAGACTAATTATTAACGTTAAAATTAAATGTAAATGATGTACAGTGATTGCAGCACTCAATATCGCTCGTGCTGCAAACTTCACACGCGTATGGCAAACAAAAGCTTTCACCATTTGTATTACAATATACTATGGAAAAGTGTTTGTATTAGGCACTGACTGGGTGGTTCATGATTTAATAGTATATTACGTGCCAAGTGCTCGTAAGCAATATTTTTTTGGACGAGCACGCAGTTTGGAAAACCGAGGCATAGCCGAGGTTTTCTAAGCATGCGAGGCCAAAAAGATACTTACGGAACAAGGCGCATATACTATTTTTTCGACCGCCTGGAAAAAATATCAAAAAACGTATTAATATTAAAATTAAATTAACATTATTGACAGTTGTCACACAAGGCAGGTGGAGTCACATGGCGGAGTATAATGTCCACTTATGAGTACGCCATTCGCGTATGTAATATTATAGTACTGTTATTACATTCATTACTATGACAACAATAAACAAACGGTAAATTCCACTTACGGTTCTAATTTTTTGTCAAGAATGGTCCACTTACTAATCAGGAGGCCAAAAAACCATTTGTTGCAAACTTATAAGAAATTTGAAGGTATAAGCGGCCAAAAACGAATTTCAATTAAAAAACAAATTATTGGAAATAAAAAAGTAGTAAGTATTAACTCTCAAGTATTTTATAGAAATGCGGATTTGTCTAAAAAGCTCACTACCTTACTTAAAAGAGGGAAAAACGCAAATTCTACTGCTTTGCCTGAAATAACGCGTGAAAGAATGGCCGGGCAGTGGATAAACTACTAAACGAAGCATTTGGAGTGAAATGGATGCAAGACATAAATCTTCGATGGTATTTTGATATCCTGACCGATTTTATAACGTTCCGAGCAACCCCAGTGAAGATGTAGGGAAATGTTCCTGCTTGGAGAAAGAAGAAGAAATGAGGACTTATAAGAATAGCACGAAGTTGGTATAGCAAACACATAAGGGTGGTTTGGCAAATAAAATGTCACCAGCACAAATTATCAGAAATGCAGCACAAACTATTAACGCAAGCGATTTCGTTTGTGCTTTCGCAAATGGCGTGAGTCAGCAGTGCACAAGGGAGGTGCGCATCTGCGCATATCTCGTAAGGGAGTTATCTGGCAAAAAAACTGAAAACGGCACAAAAGAACACAAACGTTGCACAAACGATAGCATATAATAAAATTATTTGTGCTTTTAATGTCCTGCTAACTCCACGGACTCAGTGATAACTAACTACTCGTTACGGGGAGCTTGGCCTGGGATACATGGGATCCTGAGTATAAATAACCGGGCGGTCTGGGCCCTAATTAGGAAGTCACCATGCTAGGCTGGCGCCCAGACCTGGATTGGAGAGGCCGGTGCAAAGTGCCCCCTGGTAGGCAATAAGAGGGCTCATTGTATCTTGTGTAATTGCTTGGTGGTGCTGCTCTAGTCATTACTTCTAGCGATGTGTATTAAGTGTGAAATGTATGTGTTTTGTTACTATCTGCCCACTCCGCAAACAGAACCATTGACTGTAACCAAACGACTAAACGACTTCACTTGCTTGAGTACCGACATCAGATTGTAGGGGACTTTTGTAAAAATCCTTCCCACCGCTGAAGATTCGAACTCAAGACTTTCGGCTGGGAGTACCTTACCACTGCGCCAAAGCTTCGCTTTTTTCGATTTTCGATATAAATTTCTATTCTTTCTTTTTAAATGCACTTCATCCTTATGCTATTGTTTCAGTTTGATTTAAATCCCTTTCACGAAAATCTGTCTTAAATATTAGTACTCTGGCACAGTTTCTGTTTTGAGCCTTTTTCTAGCATGCATACTTTATGTGTATAAGGGGTATGAGGAATTCACCTTTCTGCAAATGGGATTGATTAATATTCAACAATATATTTATAAATGTGAATATTAAATTGCTTATGTTATTACGTTATTACTTTCTGTATATAATTTCACCTTTTTTCTCCGGGGTTATCGTACAGCGTACTGAATTGTTACCAACGCCACAACTGTTTAATTTTGTTCATAACCAGAAACCATTAATCTTCTCCACTATTTTTAAAAACGTTGTATATAAACAAACGAGTTTTAAAAGATACGTATCGCTAAACCATAAAGAACAATTTGAAATGGTTTTAGACCCTCATCAACAAAGTTAATTTTTTGGGCAACCAAATTTTACACATCCATCATTCATGTTTGGCATTTTCGTTATTACAGAATAAATTCAAATCAGAGTTAATATGAGGCAATGTTGAAAAGAATTAAATTCCCGTATTACATAGTTATTTGAACTTCTATTAATTTCAACTAAAATAATGCATAATTATGGTTATAATTATTATTGTAGAGTGTTTGCTATCAACTACCAATATTTTCCTTAAATCGTTACTCTCTATACGTATAATCAGCGCTCATCGCTTATTATTTCATCTACAAGTTGCATATATTGTCAATGGCAATTTTCTATAAATTAGTTCAAGCAAATATTTTAAAGTGCAGGGGGTACAATTACTCACCTTTTATATGGCAAAATACATTGTAGTTCGTTTTCAGATAGATATACAATTAATCTACCAAGAATATATAAACAATTGATATAAAGTTGCCCATTATTATTTTTAAATGTTTTGATTACCTGGTCAACTAAAGTGGTCAATCAACTAGGTATGTAGTTAACCATACCAATTAAATGTACCTATTATGTGCGATCTTGCAAACTGCATTTCGATCACCTACTCTGTAATTCAATAATGATTTAAAATGCCCATGTCAGTCCGGTGTTACATACAACATCTCGAGAGGCATTTCTACATTAAGTATTACCCTTCGTATTATTCAGTCCGATATTCCGAACAGTTTGAATAAGGAAGATTTAGTGTAACAGTTGGTGCATAGTTGACGTCAACTCGAGCTTCCTGTCTGCAACATGTTGCATTTTACCGAGGGCCTCTCTTTAAAATTGTAAATTCGCCGACCATTCGTCAAATGCAATTATTCTTTCCACATTCCGCCCTCAAAATCTTGACGAAGGAATATAAAGGAGAACCACCACACTGAAGCGGTCTCTTTAGTATTTTCACAACTTCTTTTTTTCCGGTAGAAGATTAGTATTTCCTTCTGCAAACATTACCCCTAGCTACTGTACTCACATAAGTAAAATGTCGCAAAGGATTACCCTGTAATAGCTGAAACGAGATACGTGATCTGTTTGAATAATAGACTTGTCTTTGTTTTAGATTAACGGAACTTTTCTTTTGGTCGTGTTTGGATCGGATTGGTAATTTAACGCCGTCTGTTGACTGGAGTCGGGTAAAACCACTGCTAATCGATTACGGTACACGCATTTTTAGTCACCAATCTCATTTGCTTTCAAAATGTGTGTGCACTTGCGGTCATTTTCGTTTAAATTAGTTGATTTATGCAAAATAAATAACAAAACCTCTGCGAATACGCAGATAAACGGGGATTAATTTGAATTTGGCTTAACAGCTCGTTTTTCAACGCCTTAAAAATCAATATATTTGACGCTAACCACACCATTACCCCAAAATTACAGTATCTGGGTAATATTGGTTAACGTTCTGTGACAAGCGTGAACGACCCCTAAAGGTTTGGATAGAAAACGTTTCCCAATTCCCAGCGTGATTAAACCGCTGTCTGTTTGCCTCCAATTAATGTTGTACCATCCACCTTCGGATTAACAAGACGGAAACGGACACGAAAATTTACATATCGACCACAAGAACAAATTCCTCCATAATCTTCTTAAATGTACAGGGTGAATTCAAAAATTTATTCTACAAACGAAAATCATTTTAACCATCTTATGAATTTTTTTTTTCTATGTTCAAACTTCAAATGTGCAGATCTAAGATTTTTTAAGTACCCTGTTGAAAGCAATGCTTAAAAACAAATACAATCAGTAGTTAAACGCTAAGTATAATTCCATTGGGAAATAATTTAAGAACGATTGCTTTTGTAAAATAAAAGATTGGAAAAGCCAAATTACTTTTGTTAGGAAATCACTTATTGTTAATATATCTTAGCAAACCAAACAAATAATTTTAGTGAAATTACCAAATCGTAATAATTACACGCACTATTCATTAAAAAACAGATCAACTCTCCAATTTAAAATTTTGTCTGAATCGACATGATATGAACAGTTCAATTGATTTACGAGTTAAAATTAGTATGCCTAAATATTCAATTGCTCGGATCAAGCACAGAGAAGGATCTGTTCAAAAAAGGCAATAATAACACCATTAATAACCAATAATCAATCCGAACGAAGGGATGCCAATTAAGGGGAGCTACAAAAGCCGGTTATTTTTGTAATTATTCCAGAATTCCGCTTCACATCCCTTAATTTGTTGTGTATTACAGAGCGAATGAAAATGTTACAAAACTAACAGTTCATTTATTCATCTTATTGTTAAAAGCTAAAATGCTTTAATGTGATCAGTTTAAAACGTCTACCATAACCGAACATCCTAATATCATTCCTTTATACTACAGCATGCAATTAACACAGAATCATTAACTTTTAGTCGAATTAACACATTGTGACCTACTATAAAGGATTAAACAGTTACAGTGAACATTATTTCCTTTTAAAAAGGAAAAACAAGCACAATCACAATAAAATGTACTTAATGTACTTTTAGAACAGTCGTTTTACTTTGATGCAACTATAATCGTTTAGCAGTTCATTGTTGTTAGACACAATTAGTAAAACGATAGTATTAGCTAACAAAGAATAACAGATAATTACATCTTTACTTTTTCTATATGACAAAAAATACAAAAGCAAACAATTTTCAAACTTCAGGATATAGTAGAAAAAACTGTCTTTTTTCAATGTATATAGTACAATACATGTACTAAAGGTTACATAGGTAGGTACCTACGTATTTATGTGGTTCCGCCTTTTAAATATTGGCCATTCTCAGAGTAATTAGACAGGAAAATATTACGAAATTACTTGTGTTTCAAATCAATCTATACTAACGATTACAAGTTACAAGCATTTTAAAATTATCTTTCCAAAAAAAAAAGTTATAAATAGCAAAGTAAATCGCTTTATTACGAAGACTGCTACATTCGTTCTTGCTGATGATAATTAAAATAAATCAATTTTTAGAATGGATCTAAGTAAATAATTTTAACAACTATTTTCCCAAATTATAAGGAATATTTATTGGAAATGCAGTTTACCGATTAATAATAAATGTCAAAGCCGAGATACCGATACCGGAGTGGTTAAGGGTAGGGAATTTGATGGCAAAATTCAGCGTCTTCTGTTGTCAAGATCAGCGCCCAAACCACTGGGTATTTTATTATAAATTTTTCTGCATTTATTTAAGAATGTGTGCTGATGAGACTGATATAGATTTTATTCGAAAATACACATTGTAGATACTTTAAAAAAATAAGAAATAGTAGCCTTCTAAGTACGGTTTTTTTTGCCAAATACACCCATAATAAAGCACATGGTTGAATTTTAAACTATATCAGACCGGTCTTCTTTAACCCTCCTACTACCGTGTGGGGTAACTTTGTACCCCAGCGTCAGATTTTAATTAATGTCTTTATTAATTTTAGCCTTAGCAAATTGAAATTTTTAAGTGTGTCAGTTATAGTTTTACACACATTATGACATTATTAGATTTTTTTTAAATAATTTATTTATGAAAGTTATCGCACATTAAAGTGCGCTGGGGTACAATGTTACCCCGCACGGTAGTCTGTGATTGCCGAATTTATTGCTAAATATTGCCTTTTTGCAATGTATTCCCGAATTTTACAGCTTTAATTTATTCTAATTGTTGTTAGTTAACAATTATATAGGTATGTGGCATTTTTTTCATAAATTTTCATCAAACAGCGGGTTATATTTTACAAAATTCATTGTTATGTACTAAGTAACGAAATCTATAAGCTGTTCACGAAACTTCTGAATTTCCAATGTCAAAATGTAAAAAACATTTCCGCATTTCCGACAATCTGCGAAAATCGCTTGCTGTCTAAGTAAATTTCCGAATTTTTTATTCAATTTTGACACTGACAATTCAGGAGTATTGATAACAAAGTTGGGGTAACTTTGTACCCCACACGGTAGTCCGTGTTACAAATTTGAGTCGGTAGTACGAGGGTTAATAAATAAATCAAATAGTATAAAGTAAATTAGGATTGATCCAATGTTCTGAGTGCTAAGCTTGACGAAAGCTTGTCTTATAAGCTCTGTATAAAATCAAAATAACCGCCATAATGTTTACTTGTAAAAGTGAACAAGCAGTGTAGTAAGTCTACAATAGATGGCGCCTAGCTAAAATCTTAAAGAAAAGACAGAGGAAGCTGTATTGCCGACCAAACCCGTGTTTGTCACAACAAGGATAAACAATGATTTAAATGATCCCTTCGAAAAAGTGTCTAGTTTCTAATTTTCTATTAAAGTCGGCAAATTTAAGAAAGCAGGTTTGGTAAACAATTTTTGGGAACTCTGTAAATAGATATCCATTCATATTTTTTAAATAATATTGAAACTGAATAATATGTCGTTCAATGAATAGATTACGTCCTTTTACCTGGGTATAAATCAGCCTGGTATAGTACACCTGCAGTTTCTACTTTTGTATTTAGGTACATAATAATAAACAGATATGGTCTATCACTATCCGAACTGAGAATTGCATAAGGAAGGGGCTTTTCAGCACTTTTCTGAAGTTTTTAGACAAATGATTTTTTTCTGTTTGGTATAATTTAGAACGTAATACGTTTAATCTTTATGATTATCATAAATACCATAAACAAGTTGCTTTATTTTTGGGTTTTGTGTAACCATAACCAATTGCAGCCCTATAAATCAAATTTCTCGCATGGATTTTCTTGTATTTTTATATGTATGCATATCTATAAATACCACTCTAACGTATTACTCAAATATGTAATATAATCAGTCTTGTATTAATTTTATGTCCGTTTCTAATATGCTACCTGTTCGGCATTTTCTATCTTTGCCGCGAGACAAACTTGTTGAGGTAGCTCTAAAAATTTTCGAATTCGGCCTAGGTCTAGTACCTACATACAACTGATTTATGATGGTTGTATTTAAGTTTCATGATCCACAAAATGCCTCCAAAACGAAACGGCATAGCAAAATATTTATTTGCACAGCAACACAATTTCTCGGTTCTAGAAATAAATTATTTTGAAACGAAAAAAGACTAGTGCTGCCAGCTAGACGGCCAAAGTCTCCATAATTTGGAAATTCCCCAAATTTAAGGTGTTCTGTGGTGGACTGTCTCGGGTTCAAACCCGAGTTGAAAGCCCTGTGGGTGGTCTATACAATTACCGAAATACGGAGGTGGAATAGGGAACATAGACGGTTAAGAATGAATAAGAATAAAAAATATGTATCAGTTCATTCTTTTGAGCAGTGTACTATAACAATTACACCTAAACGGCAGAGTATTGTTATAGGGAAAAAAATGACATTTACTGGAATTATCTTTTGTATTTTCGAATAAACTTTCTATAACATGTGTTTAAGCCTTTGTGGTTACACTGAAGTAAATGTCAGCCAAAATTAAAGCGAAAGCTTTAATCTGATTAAGCAATATTTTCCCAACAATAAAATGATAATGGTTTACATGCTAATACTAAACATGATAATGAAACCGATTATGATTAAGGTGGCTCCTAATTTATTCACATTTATAACGGTTTTTTTGTCGTAAACTTCTATAAACAAGATGGAGATTCCCCCTCTGCTGGCAATGATCAACAAGAGCCTTCTTGAAGTTTCATCAACACTTATGCAACCACATTCATTAAGCGTCAATTTGACTGTGAAGTAAATTAAGGAGTAGCCACTTGGTAATACAATGTCCTCAGATTCTGATTTTCCAAGGTAACTGTCCAATTCAAATGTTTTGGTGATTTATTTATTACACACGATGTAACCTTGCCAAGTATTTCTCCGTACCATGGCTATTGACACTGCCCTACTAGAATTTTGCCGAATTCAAAGGATTTACACCCCTTAATGAAACTTTTACACAAATCCTACAAAGTATGTGCTCTTTGGATACGAGGTAATGACATACCAATACGATATTTGGCACGATTAAACTCCGTTCTAGGCGTGGCGATTCCTTGGTTCGGAAAAATTCTAGTCGGGTGGTGCTGCGAGTCATAGTAATAGATGCACGTTGAGATACCTGACACGCGCAACTCTAGATATCACGCAATAAACCAAGCAAATAAAAGCGAATCATGGTGTGAATAAATAAGTTGATTTAAAACTCCCAGACTGGCGGCTTATCAAACATCGTATAATTTGTATTAGTCGGGGGGCATACTTAATGAAATATACACTCCGTGGGAAATTTCATGATGAAATTGTGGGACCAATTTTAATACATTCCTTATGACCTCCGTAATCATACCGTACCAGGTGCTTTGCTTGAATTTGTGGCAGACGACCTATATGACGTCATATACCCAAAATGGCGGCCACACCAGACATCATCGGAAGTTCTCGATTATAACTCTTGATAGGGCCATCCTATCAATATTTTGTACTGAACGTTTTTTATTTACAAGGAAATTCTCTATAAAAAAGGTCCTTCGGAATTTATCTATATTTTTTACCGTTTAGGTGTATTGTATAAAAACACTTTTAATTTTGTTATCAGTCGCATCATTTCAAATTTTTTTTGTTTCGGATAAAAAGATTAAAGAATTTGCCGCTTTACGCGCAATTGGGATGTATCTGGATGCTACAGGGCTTGAGGCAACTTTGGCCGAATTGTACAATGAAAATGTAGTATCAAAGATTCTAGCAGGAAAATGTGTAAGAAGAGCTATAGAAGCACATACTATTTTAAGACTTGCACTTTTTAAATGTTACATCGATGTTTTTTATACACACCATCAAGAAGTTAAATTGAAATGTGACAGTGAAATTGAAAAATTAGTCAACAGCTTGAAAGGAAATAATTATAATGAAACAAAAGAACTTCATTCGAACGCAGTCAAGATATTATCAGATTTGAAAATACTTGAGAAAATGAAAGACTTTGAGATAACAGAATCAAATGGAAAACCAACATTCAAAGTTGCTTTGGAATATATGCATATGGTTGACACTATGGTTATGTTCATACGATCTGTTCGGTCAGCTAACTGGGAATTGCATATTGCTTCACTACAAGCTTTTGTCCCCTACTTCTTTGCTCTGGATTTAATGAACTATGCAAGTATGATATCATGGTACCTAGCTGACATGAAATGTCTTAAAGACAAACGTCCAGATCTGTGGAGCGAATTCATGAAAGGTAATTGGGTTGTTAATAAGTCTTCAGTCCCTTTTTGTGCTTTGGGCTCAGATGAAGCATTAGAACACGAAAACAGGAGAATGAAAGTACTCGGAGGACTTGTAAACATAACACAAAAGAAAAATACTTTAACACGATTCTTTTTGACCTCTCCTGAGCTGGCAAGACTTTCTGCAGAAACCAAAGCAATGATTGGAATTGCAGAAGAAGTAAAAACAAAACATCGCCATTTGACAGGATCCAGAGGAAAGCGACAACATGAAGATGTGCAATGTATCTATAACACTATCAGAACATCGACCAACCCTATAACATATGAAGGCAGTGAATTGATCAACACAACAACAAAGTCTGTATTTCAAGAAACCATACAAACGGATACATTAAGCATTTTAGAAAAGGGTTGTGAAATGTACACCGCTTTAAAAAAAAACCGAATTGAAACTGACAGTACGAATTTCTGGGACCCAATGAAGAAGATAAAACTTAATTTATGTAAAGCTGCACGCAAGACTGTTAAAATTAAGTTAGCTGACACTGTAGTACAATTAAAAGCTGATCGATCATTATTCACACGTTTGCTATTCATATCAAGAAGCCGTACTGATATTGACCTAAAAACATCATTAAGTAATTATGAATTCTCGGCAGTTCCGTTCTCCATGTTTAATCTGGAGGGATCAATGAAGTTGTCTACAAATAAATCTAAACTTATGAAGATCTTAGAAAAGCAACACCCTGCAAAAATTGATAATACTGTACAAACTTCTTTGACTACACCTTCGGTGGACTCAAATATAACAAAGCATCTGAATGCAAAATCCCACTGTGTCGCTATTCTTGATGGAATGGCAGAGCTGCAATCGTTGAAAAAATCAGTGCAGGTTAAAACATGCAGTGATCTAGCTTTGGAGTTTAACAATAAAATAAAGGGAACTCTTTTAAAATATGATGAAACTCACTTGGTGTTTGACACATATCTTGAAAATTCTCTTAAATCTGCGATGCGACATAAAAGGACATCTACAGTAACATCGATTGAGTACAAAATAACCGACTCCACAAACATTGCAAATATACAGATGAAATCCCTCCTTTCTCATATAAAAACAAAGGATAAGCTAACAGCGTATATTGCAGAAAAAGCTAAGTTGTACGCACGCAATATTGAGAGAAGCCTAATCGTAAGCTGGAGGACTGAGGCCAAATCGTCTTTCGGAAGTGACGTAAGTGAACTTGAAAGTAGTCATGAAGAAGCTGACGTTAAAATAATACTGCACTGCCTTTTTGCCTCCCGAAAAGGAGCTACTGCAATTCATATACATACAGGGTGTCTCTAAACTTACTGCCATAAATTTACCAGCCGATTCCTGACGCAAAAATAAGTCGAAAATGTCTATAAAACTTTTGTCCTAAACCGCTCCATGTGGAAGCTACAAGTCTTTGAAAATGGTGTTGAAAAAACGGAAAAACAATTGCATTTTAAAAACGGTTTGAGATAAAAAATCGAAATTTTGCAGGCGGTCTAACCTATTGAAGGTATAAACTTCCTACTATTTTTTTTTTGTAAATTAACCAGGGGTGGCACGAATGGGGGTTATCACCTTCTTCTTGTAACCTGTTTTTCTTAACCTGTTGTTTTTTCTATTTTAGTTTACAGATTTGTATTGCCTGCTGCCTAATTAATAAAAAAGGTACTCTTGTTTCAACTCGCCTGGACTAACTGTTTCCTATAAAATTCAGGTTTTCTGTTAGTCTGAGTGTAAAATGAGGCGATTGTGATTTTGGGTTACAAGAAAAAGGTGATAACCCCCATTCGTGCCGCCCCTGGTTAATTTACAAAAAAAAATAGTAGGAAGTTTATACCTTCAATAGGTTAGACCATCTGCAAAATTTCGATTTTTTTTATCTCAAACCGTTTTTAAAATGCAATTGTTTTCCGTTTTTTTAACACCATTTTTAAAGACTTGTAGTTTCCATATGGAGCGGTTTAGGACAAAAGTTTTATAGACAATTTCTACTTATTTTTGCGTCAGAAATCGGCTGGTAAATTTATGGTAGTAGGTTTAGAGACACCCTGTATATTCGCCTGATACAGACGTATTTCTACTAGCATTGTGGTGGTCAAAATCTTTTACATGCCCAAGCATGTTTGTCACTGGTGTAGGAAATAATCGAAGAATGCTTGACGTTGGCAGAATTTGCACCGCAATAGGACCAGAAAAAATAAAAGGATTACTAGGTCTGCATGCTCTGTCAGGATGTGATGTCACAGGTTCACTTGCAAAGAAGGGAAAACTATCGTTTTGGAAGGTTTATAAGACCGCAGGTAATGACATTTTTGATGCTCTTGGGAAACTTGGATCCATTGAAGAATTCGGGGATGAAGCTGAAACTATCATTGAAAAATTTATTTGCAAGGTATATATACCAGGGACGAAGATTTCAGACATTGGGGAGCTTCGTTGGTGGATGTTCTCCAAGCACGAGACGCAAAGTGAAAATCTGCCTCCTACAAAAGCGTCACTGTCTCCTTTTATTCGTAGAGCACATTACCAGGTTATGGAATGGCGTCTTGCTAACCAGTAGCACCCTAATCTACCAACACCTTCTGCTTATGGATGGGAAATGCAAAATAATTACTATGTTCCTGTTTTGTGTACGCTTCCTTGTGCACCCGAAACCATTTTAAAATTAGTTCGGTGTTCATGTGTAAAAGGGAAATGTGCTGTATCCTGTAAATGTAAATCCCAAAACATTTTATGCACTGAGCTTTGTATGTGTGGAGGCGATGAAAACTTATGCGAAAATCATGGCCAACATTTTGATATCGATGACCTTTCAGATGAAGAATATTAAGCTGAAAACATTTTACGTTCAATAGAACATTACAATTACTTCAATAAAAATATCGAAATAAATATTAATATCTTACCTAGTTGTTATTTTTCAACCTAAAAATCTAAAAATCCTTTAAAACCAAAAATTAAAAATTAAAAATTGGCCAATACACTTTTTAACTGGCTATAACTGATAACCGGTAGGTTATATCACAAAAACGTGTATATCATTTTTTGTTTAAAATTTTATTTAGAACAAAAACGATTCAGTACAAAATATTGATAGGATGGCCCTATCAAGAGTTATAATCGAGAACTTCCGATGATGTCTGGTGTGGCCGCCATCTTGGGTATATGACGTCATATAGGTCGTCTGCCACAAATTCAAGCAAAGCACCTGGTAAGGTATGATTACGGAGGACATAAGGAATGTATTAAAATCGGTCCCACAATTTCATCATCAAATTTCCCACGGGATGTGTTATGCCCCACGACTTATAGCAACTGGAGGCAGTCATTGCCCATCATTGCCAGGTTCATACGCTATCGGGCTATCGCTATAATAGAAATTTAATTCCGAAGTTAAATCACAGGCTGCAGTGTGTGTGGTCTATTTTATGACATCAAGGTTCACAACATAAATTAGAAACAATAGATTTGATAATAAATAAATAAACAATTCTCATAGCCATACGTTTTGTGAATAAGGCAGGTTGGTTTTTATTAATGAACTATTGTTGAGCGAAAGCAAAACTGAAAATATGGTTTCCTAGTATTGGCGGCTCTGAACAATTGTCAATTAGTAGCTTATAATTACATCATTTTATGAGGGGCGTTCGTAGTGTTTGCTATTTAAAAATAGCCCTTATCATATACATCTATAGATAGTAGTGAAGATAAATAAATTTATAATAATTAATTAAGGCAATATGATGAACATGAAAACATAGTTACAATAATTATGGACACATAGTGAGAAGAGAAAAAGACAATCCAGGCAGAATTTTAACGAAATGGGTACCACTGGAATGAAGACCGAAAGGAAGGCCGAAAAGTGAAGGAGCAGGTAGAAAACGACTTGAGAGTAATGGAATTAAGAAATTGGAGAAAGTAAAGCATTGATAGGAAGCAATGGAGAAAGAGAGTGAAAATGACAAAAGTGCGCCAAAAGTTGTAGAAGATTAAAGAAAAGCAATATGGACCAATCCACCACGTTAATAGGAATTTCGAATTTTGAGTTTTCAAATAGCTACAATTTCTACAGGAATGTATAACATAGCTTGTTATACATATACTGTAAGGCAATATGATAAATACGAAATTGAACGTTAAAAAGGTAAATCATGTCTATACAAAAATTAGAGAAGTTTATTTTAATGTCCCATTTTCGTAATAGTATACAAAATGATAATGGTTCCTGCATGCAACAGCTCAGTGTAGTTTTCGCAGAAACAAATACACATTATGAATCGTCTGTCCCTATGAGGCATGGCATGCCCGAACGGCTTAACAAAAAGCAGTTGCATTTGTAAAGCTAAACCTCCTGAATGACTAATTAATATACCTGTTAACTGAAAAGATACATCTTGGAATTCCACCAGGAATATACAAAAGTCCAAAAAAATTATTACCCGCAACATTTCAAAATCTGCTTTTTTTTAGTCTAGAAAATGGAATTTGATGTTACGCCAATGATAATGGCGTTTCTGAGTCTTTGTCATTTTGCATTATTGCCAACCGAGCACCTATAAGGCAGTAAGAAATTATGCCAACTGGTTTGCATATTTATATTTTCTCTCACTGTACCGAATTTTACAGCAAATATTTTCAGAAATCGAAAATGCATTAGTTGGTTCTAATTAGAAAAGTATAACAATTTTTGAAAAATCGTTATTGAATATATATACAAAGATATTTCGCCCAATAATGGATTTTCAAAATTGAAAAATCCATTTTAATTACAAGAAAATAAACAAAATCTCAGAAAATAAAGATTCAAGGCAGTTCTAACAATTTTAAGACCAGTCAAGTTAAATATCAATATCAAATTGTATACTTATTACAGAAAATCGAAAAAGTCTTATCTTTCTGTTAAAGACCTGAAAAATATAGAACTTAAGTTAACTTTAATGTTAATATAAGAATCGATGTTAGGTATACAGTAAAAAAAATTGTAAGATTTGCATTATCTGCAATTCAATATTTATATAATGAGAAAGTAAAATTCTTCACCACCATATTGTGGGTTAACATTTAAAAAAATAGACGGACGCTCCAAACCGGAATTTTCACAAAAACTTACAATTTAATGTTTCGCTTATTTTTATAATCACACAGAAACACTCTTAATTAGTCAACAGTACATACATTTCATATTCAGGAGTAACATCCTTTGCTTGAAAGAAAACAATTTTACGAGTATAAAGTTAATAAAAGACAGTTCGGTTCGAAGATCCGTGTCAAGGCGCAACTCTTATTTCGACATATAAACAAAATGTATTCAACAAAATGGCTTTGTCACATGCCTTTTTTATATTTTGCTAGGTTTCAAACTACTGATCTATACGAATTCTTTTATAAATATATTAACAGGTGGAAATCGCTGATAGCCGAGTTGGAGCTAGTTTAGCTTACTTTCTTTATAGGGGATGTTCAAGAACTTCCCAGAAGAGTCGTTTAAAGCAGTATGGAGACGTGCATTGTACTGAAGGGGATCATATCTTGAACAAACTGCGAAGTATATGGTAGGTACAGTAAGAAACAGTGTAATTTCTTGTATTAAAAAGAAGTTCTCCCCGCTTGTTGAATTGTGGTAACATTCTTGTATTACTTTTATATCTACGGAAATATCTAATTTACATTTTATTAAAATTTAGCAATGAAATAAAACCAGTTTCTAAAGTAAGTGCAGCGATCTTCAAATTCCTTAAACAAATTTAATGAAAGCTAATTAAAAGTTTCATGATAATTGATTAAGCTTGTTACTGAAATTATCGCAGCCTTATCGCCCATTACGTGGTAAAAAAATATCAACAGTTTATACAAGAAAATAATTACGTTATTAGAAGAACCAGGAGTTTGCTTGCTAGCGTTTCTTGAAAAATATTTACAACAGCAATTTCATTGTTTTCGGTTAATGGCTTATAAACACCAATCAACAAACATCTTAATACCTATTCTGAAGTTCGGAATTGATGCTGCGACCTAATCATAAGGCTATGTAACTGTAAAGTATCTTTATAACAGTTGTCGTTTCATTTTTTATTTTGATATACATGCTGTATACTAAATCGATTTAAACTTCTGCAGTGCAGTCACTGCATAATTTTACAACACAAAAAAGAATAACAGTATTTATTTGAAATTCAATACAAACCCATTTTAAAGTTACATTTACGGTAAAACTGGGAGTGCATTCTCTTTAAGACTTTTTACATTCCGCTATAAAAATAATTCTGTGAAATTTGGAATCGAACCTGAATAGCACAACGGCATATACATACTTAACCTTTGTTCATACATCGTAATGATTACAGAAATGCGAACCGGTCGCAAAAGAGAAGAAAAACAAAGCTTCAAAGTTCAGCTTTAAACTGTTGCCGTCTTGTCAGCACAAAAGAACGTTATAGGAAATTGGGCAGCGGCATGCAATGTGTTGAGAGCTCTCTTACGGATGTCGTCGCAAAGATCGAAGCTAAGTCCTGGGGCAGTTTCACATATCAGTTTGAGTGCGATTGTCATCTCTTTTCCGGTCGGATGGAAGTCGAGGAACAGCTCTAAGCTTCGCGAAAGACAAAGCCCTGTCAGAGTTGACATTCCACAATCTACACATAACTTTTACAGTTCTGTCCTTTGTTCGACTCAGTTTGCTTTTCCTTTGTAGTCACATTCAAAATGAGACATGTTATTGAGAAACTTAAAAAACGAAGTGTTTTTATGAAACAGCCTAAGAATACACTGAGCTAAAAGAAACAGGAAGTTCCAGCAAAGAAAAATCGGAAAATCTGTCTACTAATCGATATGAATGATACAATTTTCTACATAATTTGCACGCGAATTTTGCTATCGAAGGAGGATCTAACGGGATCGAAGGTCCAAAGGCCCTGAAAACTTAAGACCAGATTGATGAAGTAGAGAAAAAGGCGAGGAGACCTCGAATAGCCGCAATTTCAATAAAACCGAAGACAATTTAAACGTAATGCTGTTACATTTCATTCGGTTGGTATGTTTATAATGAACACTACAAATTCATTTTGCCCGTTCCTGTTAAAAATCAAACAAAATTAAAACTTTGTCATTTTTAAATTTTATAGGTTTGATTTTTGACAAATCAACCCTTTGTTATTGTATGAATACAACAGCAATAAAATAAAATAAAGCGGAAACAACACTGTGTTAGTCGCCACGCAACGAAGTCTAATATTAGTTTATGCACGATCGCATTATAATGTGTCAATTATGTCTGAATTTGTTTGACATAAACGTCTATTTATAGCCCGTGGGTGTCTTTATAGGCCGCCGGTCTATAATGAAACGTCAAAAATTGATAAACAGTTTAACAGTCTTATAAAGAATTTTTTAATATTAAAATCGAATGTATGCTCTTTATTAGAACTCTATTTAGGGTAATTTGTATTAACAACACAGTTAACACAATTATTTATGTGAATATTCCTAGGCATAAATGCTTCAACCAATTGACAGTTGTCAGTAAAAAATTTAAATAATTGAGCAACTAACTACTCGATGTGGGTAGAAAATTAATTTATTCCTTTTACTTCAGTTTTAAAATCTTCGATCGTGTATAAAATTATGTATGTACCTAACTATTAATTACACAAGAGGTTTTTTGCACTCCTGGGCGTAAAGTGACTACTTTTCGCCCGCAAAGAAGGGCGTAAAGTTCATTATTGCAGACCTCGGGCGCACTTTACGCTGGCGACAAATTAATTTGAAATATCACAAAAATACCTTAGTTACAATACAATTTTTATAAAATCACTCTTGCCGTGAACGCGTCAATTTGACATTTTTAAAAATGTCATTAGAAAAATTTTATTATAAATCAAAAAATTTAAATAAAATCTCCGTTCGTGCAAAAAATATTCTATGTACCACAGGAGTAATAAGCGACTTTGGCCTTTGGCGTGTTATAACCCTCGGCCCAAGCCTCGGGTTATAATATTCACGCCGCAGGCCAAAATCGCCTTCTTTACGCCCTTGATACATAAATAACTATTATTTAGTCGGATAAATATTTTTTTGCAACGAAAACGTATTGCTTAGCAATTAGACGAGAAAAATTGGCAGCAGATAAAATCACGACGGCCGAAGGCCGGAGTTGCTTTTATCTGCTGTCAATTTTTCGAGTCTAATTGCGGTAAAGCAATATTAGTTTGAGTTTTGCAAATAAATATTTATCCTGACTAAATAAAACCTCGAGTGCAATTCGGCGAGACAACTTAATAAATGGGAAATACAATTTTTTTTATTTGGTATTGAAGCTACAATTATTAAAAGGTGCATATAGCAACTAAAGTTAAAGTAGTGTTTTAGCCGGATAAAAGTTAGGGCAAACTTTTAGCCGCTGTCAAAGTGACAAAATCACAGCGGCTTATCGGATTTTTTATATATGAATTAAATTGTCGAATATAATTACACAAGAGGTTTTATTTAGTCGGATAAATATTTTTAGCAACGAAAACGTATTGCTTAGCAATTAGACGAGAAAAATTGACAGCAGATAAAATCACGACGGCCGAAAGCCGGAGTTGATTTTATCTGCTGTCAATTTTTCGAGTCTAATTGCTGTAAAGCAATATTAGTTTGAGTTTTGCAAATAAATATTTATCCTGACTAAATAAAACCTCGAGTGCAATTCGGCGAGATAATTTAATGAATGAACAATACAAAATTAATTTTTTTATTTGGTATTGAAGCTACAATTATCAAACGTACAAGGCAAAGTTGCATAGCAACTAAAGTTAAGGTAGTGTTTTAGCCGGATAAAAGTTAGGACAAACTTTTAGCCGCTGTTAAAGTGACAAAATCACAGCGGCTTATAGGATTTTTTATACATGAATTAAATTGTCGAATATAATTACACACGAGGTTTTATTTAGTCGGATAAATATTTTTTGCAACGAAAACGTATTGCTTAGCAATTAGACGAGAAAAATTGACAGCAGATAAAATCACGACGGCCGAATGCCGGAGTTGATTTTATCTGCTGTCAATTTTTCGAGTCTAATTGCTGTAAAGCAATATTAGTTTGAGTTTTGCAAATAAATATTTATCCTGACTAAATACAACCTCGAGTGCAATTCGGCGAGACAATTTAATGAATGAACAATACAAAATTAATTTTTTTATTTGGTATTGAAGCTACAATTGTTAAACGTACAAGGCAAAGTTGCATAGCAACTAAAGTTAAGATAGTGTTTTAGCCGGATAAAAGTTAGGACAAACTTTTAGCCGCTGTCAAAGTGACAAAATCACAGCGGCTTATGCGATTTTTTATACATAAATTAATTTGTCACTCTAAATAAACATTACACTTCCATTCTTTACACTCATATTCTATTGTTATGCATTCATTAGCTAGAGCTCGGATTATAAGCAAAATGCATATTCTATAATATGAATAAGCCATCAAAAATATTTTGTTTATACAATACACGAATCGCATAATTTAGATTCGATTGACACCGGCTTCATTTTGCATATTTACGTGATGTTGAGCGTGTTTTGCATATTTCACGAATTGCGTGCATTTCACTGCATATTTTTTCAATTTTTTATAATGAAAATGCAAAATTACATTTATTTTGCTACTTTCGTGAAGTTTTTCGCCGTTTTTTGTTTGGCGCAAAATAAAACTTAAAAAGAATCCCCCAGGTAGGTAAGCGTAGAAATTTAGGAAATTCCTTCCCATTGTTACCTTGACTAACTTACTCAGAAAAATTTCAAGCGGATTAAGGGATTTTCCGAAATGCAGATTTAAGTGTCTAATGCTGTTATTGTGGTATTTGTTTGTTGCATTAAATATCTAGTATTTTTTCTAGAGTGTTCGCTTCTTAATCCCTGAATAGTTGTCAACAATATTTTACTTGTTCTTAGAAGGGATCTGTGTAAATGTGCGTACATTCTAAGTAATGCTGTATTTGTAAGACAGTGCTGTAGTGCCTGTAGTGAACATTACAAGGTATATGGCGAGCATTAAACAACAAAATCGGTCCAGCGTGATTATTTGACTGTTATTTAAATAATGCCAAAAAATAGTAGTTTGGTTTCGGTTTGGATAAAGAACTTTCCAGAGCTTATACTTGATGGTGATAAGGTGTTTTGTAGGACACGTAGCAAAATAGTTAGTAGTATTTTTTATTAATACGATTTTCAGTATTACCCTGTTCGATTTTAAAAATAATTTCCTAAAAGTTTTATTATTTTAAATTGCTGGATGTTAGTTAAATTTCAAATAACTCAACACATTGGAACTCCCTTACATCAAGGTAGATCGAAGAATGGTGGTACACAACTATTCCTAAAGGAATCAGTGGTTGCAAGTTCTACAAATAATGGAAGGGAAACTTTTAATTCAGAACTGTGTCAGGCACTTGTTAATTCAAACATAGCATTATCAAAGTTAGGAAACGAAAGTTTTAAATCTTTTCTGGAAAAATCCTGCAAAATGTCAATTCCAAACGAAAGTACCTACATTAAGAAAAAATATATCAATGATGCGTATATTAGTACAATGAAAACAATATTAGGTTACATCAACAGTTTCCGCCACTTTTTATTTATATCGCGTATCCTTGGTAAACACATGTTTTAAACAAATGATAGTGTCACCTGTTATGTATTATTTTAAAGAATAGTATAAAGTGCATTAGTATGTAGTGTTAAGTATTTATTTTTCCGTCGAATTTATTGATATGCATTGTTCGCAATGTTCGATGAAAAATATGCTATTCGTGCTTTAATACGGTATTATTGGAAAAAAGGCTGTAATCCAACGACTACCGCCAGAGAAATTTGTGCGATTGAAGGTGAGAACACAACAAATCGACGAACGGTGTCAGATTGGTTCAAGTGCTTTTCTGATAGAGACATGAGCTTGGAAAATAAGCCACGTTCAGGCCAATATCCATTTTGACTGAAGAAGCTCTACACGCTGCACTGGAAGAGCAACCCCACGCTAATACTCGCAAATTATCAAGGCTATTAGGGCCTTCAAAATACACTATTGCTCGACGTTTGCATCGTTCTGGTTTCTGCAATAAATATCCTCGAACTGAGCCACATGAATTACCCGAAAATCAAGCCCAACGGCGGGTGACAATCTGCAGATAATTGCTTGAAAACCCCACGGATGATCATTTTTAGCGTCGCATTGTGACCTCTAATGAGAGGTGAATCTTTTTTGTCAATCCTTCAAAGAGAAGACAATGGGTTCCTATTGAATAATAACCCAATCCGGTAGTTCGGCATGATCACTTTGGAAAAAAGGTTATGCTAAGCGTATGGCGGAATTTTGAAGGCATAGTACATTTTTAGCTGGTCCGAGATGGCAGAGCTGTTAATGCCGACCTGTACTGCCAACAACTGGATAGGATGTATGCCGTTTTATCTCAGAAATGCCCTTCATTGGTCAGTAGAAGGCGAGTACTACCTACTTCAACACGAAAATGCTCCAGGGCATAGGTCATGTTTGACTCGGCAAAAAATCAAAGAGTTAGATGGGGTGGAAGTTATACCACATCCAGCATATAGTCCCGATATCGCTCCATCCGATTATGATTTATTCCGTTCAATGGAACATGATTTGCGTGGACACCAATTTTTTAATGTTGAAGCGGTTGAATAGGCATGCCGGACATTCTTTGTGTCCAAAACAATTGTGACCAAATGCGAAAACTCGCTGAAAGACAGCATATGGTCATCGAAGGTGGTGGCATTTACTTTGAAGAATAAATCTTTTCTTTATTTTGTAATTTATTTGGTTTTCTGTAATAAATAATACACCTTCAAAAGTGACGAAAACTTTTGATACAACCTGGTACGAAACCGTGTAGGTGAAAACCATATTTATTTTATTGTAGATGAAACCACCGATATTTTTGGACGTGCCATCATTAATCTAATGATTGGAATATTAGATGGGGTAAATCCTAGCCCATGCTATATAATTAGCTGCAAATAAATTAACAAAGTAGATAATTTAGCAATAACTAGATTTGTAAGCGACAGCTTAACAAATTTTTTTCTTCCTGAAGCAGTTCCTTCTGAAAAAATCGTATTAATGCTATCGGATGCAGCTACGTATATGATTAAAGAAGCACAAAACTTAAAAATATTCTATAAGAATTTAATTCACACAACATGTTTAGCTCACGCGATTAATAAAGTAGCGGAAGAAATAAGGATACAATTCCCACTTGTAAATATTTTAATTAGTAATTTTAAGAAAGTGCTTATAAAAGCGCCGCTAAGAATTCAACTTTACAAAGAAAAATTACCAAATACACCTCCCCCCAACCTATTATTACTAGGTGGAGTACCTGGTTAAATGCTGCTACTTGCTATGCGCAATATTTTAATAAAATTAAAGAAGTAAGTGTAGATTTATCTGATAGTTCAGCAGCAATTATAGAACCAAAAGAAGTGTTGCAGAAATCTGAACTACCACAGCAGTTAGCATTTGTTAAAGCCAATTATAACCCTATCGCGGAAACAATTTTGAATTTAGAACAACAGGGAATGCCTTTGATGGAGTCAGTTGAATTAGTTAATAATCTCAAAAAATCGATTGGCAAAGTTACTGGAAAAATTGGAAATAACATTAAACAAAAACTCAATGGTGTTCTAAATAAAAATGAAGGGTTTAAAATTCTTGATAAAGTTTCAAAAATTTTACAGTGCGAGTTTGTTGAAATTAATGTAGATCCTGAAATCATTTCTGTTTTAAAATATGCACCCATTACATCTGTAGATGTAGAGTGATGTGTTTCTATATATAAGAAGAAGATAGAAGGCAATCGTTTACTGTGGAGAATTTAGAAAAATATACAATTATAAACTGTTTTAGTAATATAAATAGGAATAAACTAAAGAATTAATGATTTTTATTGTCTGTTATTATTCTATGTAGTTAAATTAGTGCAGTAATTTATGTAAAATTTTCCTGTTTATTATAATTTGTGTATTATTCTAAATAGTTATTTGTATACTAAGGCCGCGAAATTACATTTTAGCGTACCGAGAGAACAATTTATTGCATAAGCTGAATATTTTTGTGCATATTTTGCAGAAGCAAGTGCATGTTTTAAAGATTTTAGATGCATATACAGTGTGTCCCAAATTCAATCCCCACCATTAGGATCTTGGAAACTATAAAAGCTACAAAGTTGGTTAAATAGAGAAAGTTTTAGGAACACAAACACAAAATCAAAGAGGTACAAAATCAATCCTTTCATGACTATATTATTAGCCTGAACAGATATGACAACTCAATCTGGAAGCCGGTTAAAAACTCAAGAAAACCCAAAAACCAAGTGCCCCCCATAAAAAATGAAGCAGAACCTAACCCTCGATGGGCTAGAAGTGATGAGGAAAAGGCTAAATTATTTGCAGACTATCTTGCGGATGTCTTTACTCCCAACAATGACGTCCCCGATGACGAGATAGAGAGACAATTAAGTGACATCCCAACCGATGTTTCGAGAATAAAAATATTCACTCCTAGAGAGATTCAAAAAGAAATCAAACCATTAAATCTTCGAAAAGCTCCAGGCATAGATGGTGTGATACCGAAAAGTAGTTGTTCATAGAATAGAAACAAAGCGTCATAAATATAAACATATTGCACCACCCGGCTCCCCGTAAAAAAGTGCCTTCACAATGTACAAGTCTTGAAACTAATAACTTAATACTTTCCGAGATATTTTGAAAAACAGAAAACTCCAAATTTCGGTTTTTCCAAGATATCTCGAAAACGGTCAAAGTTTCCGAGATCCTAATGGTGGGGATTGAATTTGGGACACACTGTATATGCGCATATTTCAACTAAATTTCGTGCATATAAATCCGAGCTCTATGCATTACATAAAGTATGAAATTAAGGACACTACGCTATTTATGAATGTTCGATATTTTGCTAAATTAATTTACACCTTTTCAGTTTTTCTATTTCCACCTTTGATGATCATCAACTGATTTTTTCTGCTTTCACCTTACCATCTCTTAATAACTTAAATACTTAAGCATATCGACGAAGTATCTTCCTGACAATTCTCTTTCGTACCAACAAACATAAAAACTCCTGGAATTAATTGCAGACACTCTCCATATTTCCAAGTACTACCCAAAATGCAAGTTTAGCTGATCATCAAATTTATAGTTTTAAAAAATACAATTTGTTTAGCTTTACAGCGCAATTATCAAAATTTTTGAACAAGGACAGCGATCAGTGCATACCTCGATTTACCAAATAACTGGCAGATGAAGTATACGAGGCTTGATCAAAAAATACGGAGAATTTTTGAATTTCGCGGACTGTATAAGTCCAATTGTCACATTTTTTTTTTTGTTTTGCTACATTTGTCCCTGGCGTATATTGACATTTGTAGCCATATTGGATGCTTACTTTATTATTCGCTATCGAAAAAGTTACACGTGTTTTGGTGTGCTCGGCTAAATTGTTGAATTTCGACCAAAAGCAGTGCCGAATGGACATTGCTTAAGAGTTGCTGAATGAAGTTGTTACAATTTTTCTGCTCTTAGCTCAAATTGTATCGTTTTCTTCTTATCAATCGCCACTGTTGGTTAATTGTTAAGCTTTATGTTTTTTTGTAAAAGAGGTTTCCTCTCATGTTACTGTGGTTGTTACCCTACACTTAAAAACTTTGCTTATTTTTGCAATTATCTTCCTGCTTATGTCATTTTTAAGTAATTTTAGGGATTGATTGTTCCTGAATCAATTTTCTTACCTTAAGGTAGTTGGATAGTGAGTTAAGATTTATTTACAGTCACGTCTTTTCAATTATATAGCATGTAGACATTCTTTCCGGGACCATGCCTGATTGGTTGGTTCGTGTCTGTAACCTCAAATATTTTGGTATTTTCTTAGAAGTTTTCTGTTGTATGATAAGACAATCTCACGATCCTTTCCCTGGTTATCCAGTATCCTTCTTATTCCTTCTTCTGTGTTGTACTTCCCATTTTACTTGATTAATTCACCCAGCTATTTTTCCTTTTCGTATTTTGTAAAGATTTTCTTTTGATTGGGGTTTTGACTGCATTTTTAATGCTTTATTTCCATGTGCCGGTGCATAAATCTCCATCTTTAAGCGATGCCTGGTCATCTAGTTCATTTGCTTGTCTTAATTTCATTCGGAAGTAAATTCTTTTCGGTTTTGCCGACTCTATCCTTTAAATTTTCTTTTGTGTTTCTTTATTTTCCATGTCTTGATAGCATTTCTACGTCGTTGTGATTTCATTTCTTGTTACGCACCGTGTATATTTCATTTATGAAATCTTTCTAGTGAAATTCATATTTTTATATGATTTTTCTGGGAGGTTTGGTATTGAAATCGTACACGAAGTCTCTTTTGCTGTGAATCGTCATGAAGTTACAATCATCTTTTTGGTAATTTTTAACTTAACAGACTATTTAGTTGCATTGGCAATTATTTCCTGTTAATGGAAATTTTTGATGTCCGATGTTGGATGTTTTTGATTCAATATATTTAAATTATTTTTGCACTTTTGTTGAACATGTGGTGGGTTGATTTTTCCTTTTATTTTCAATTTCTTATAAAATTGAATCTTACAGCAACCTGGTTGGGGTTTAATCTTTCATCTGATTCCAATGTTCGGATGTAGATGGTTGTTCCGGTTGGTGCGGTGTTAAAATTTTAATTTTACTTGATTGGAAAATTTCAAAGCCCGTGGAGGACGCCATCTTGATGTGCCATATTCCTGTGCATATTTCAGTCCCACCTGGCCGCTATAATTTTATGTAGCTACGTTGGAATCAATTATTCGCCATCTTACACCTGTCTGATGTTAATTAAGGAGATAAGTGCCTATCATTATACTTATTTTTGATAAACTTTTGATATGGTTACTTTGTGTACCATGGGTAATATCTGTACTTATTTTGTAGTTAACTTTTAGATATAAATTTTCATTGAATTGTTCATTCATGGATTGGGATTTGGGATTATTAATTTTATTTCATTCAAAATTTTGGGACTTTCCACTTCTAATCTATGAATGAAACAATTTAATTTTTGATATATAAAATTTTATTGCCATTTAATCTAGATATATTTTTTGGTCTTTAAGTATTATTCATAACTAAGGCTGGGCAGATATGCTGTAAAGATAGAGCATATATGCTCTAAAGTATGCTACAAAAAGGACCTTATATATGCTTTAAATATGTTCTAAAAATTTGCATATGCTTTAAAATTTTTTTTATTTCTTTAAGATATTCAAATAAAAACAATGGTTAGTAGGTACAGCAATCTTTAATAATACAGAACAGAACACAAATACAACATTTTAAACAAACTTTTAATTACAACAAGTAATAAAAATAATGAAAAACTACTTATTATTACAATAAATAATCATATGCTTTTCTATGTAATCTACTAAAAAAACTTTGACGATTGTCTTGTAATTTTATACATAGAAAGGTTTCCACATCACATCACAAGAAGTAACAGGGCACCAGGGCAGTATTTAAATAAATGTGATTTTCAATAGCAACATTTTGTTCATTGTGATCAGAATCGGAGAATTCGCCATTTAGAATATTTTTTACGGATTTAAGTATTAATAAACCAGAATTTTTCTTAAACAAATCACAAAATTTCATAGAAATGTTAAGTGCATTTGCAAGAATCTTTGTGAAAGATCAAAGGTAGAAAGTAGAATTTCGAAGAAATTCCGTATCTGGTATAAAATCATTTCTAATAAAAATATTAGGCAAATTTTTTCCTTAATATGCATTTTTATGCTGTCAACGCTTAATATATGCAGTTACATATGCCATATGCTGTATACTGACGACATATGCAAAATATGCAAAATAAAATTAGGTTTATTTTAAAGTAAACATTCGAAAACGCAAATAAACGAAAAATTAGCTGATTATGATCACTAGGAAAAATCATGCAAATATGCATTTGCCCAGCCCTATTCATAACTGATTATTTTAAGCCTTCAACTTGTTATATTTTTTGTGTGTATGTATATTTAAATTTTTATGTACTTTAAAAATCCTATCAAGTCTTTAATTCATGCTAGTCAATACTTAATTCTGTTTTGTAATTATTTTGAATCCTGGCCTAGCGCCGTTCAATGAGTTTCCGATAAAATAAATTGTTGCACTATTTATGGCTTTTTATTATCGTTTTAGATAATTTTCGTAACAAAGTCAACGACGATCCAGAACTGCTCAAATGCATAACTGGTGATGAAACATGGATGTACGGATATGACGTCGAAACTAAGGTCCAGTCGTCCCAATGGAAGCTTTCTGAAAAGCCAAGACCGAAAAAAGCTCGTCAAGTTCGATCAAATTTAAAGGTTCTGCTCACTGTTTTCTTCGATTTCAACGGTATAGTGTCTACCATGAGTTCTTGTCACCAGGTCGTACGGTCAATAAAGGGTACTACCTGGAAGTTCCACGCCGTTTATGTGAAGCAATCCGAAGAAAACGCCCAGATTTATGACGAAACAACTCATGGCAATTGCACCACGATGATGCACCTGCTTGTTCGTGAATTTTTCACCAAAAACAACACCGTTATGATGCCTCAGCATCCGTATTCGCCGAACATGGCCCTCTGTGACTTCTTCCTATTCCCGAAGATTAAAAAAACCATGAAAGGACGACGTTTTGCCAACATTGAGGAGATAAAGACGGAATCGCTGAAGGAGCTAAACACCATACCGAAAATTCCGTTCCAGAAGTGCTTCAAAGATTGGAAAAACCACTGGCACAAGTGTATTGTATCTAATGGGGCCTACTTTGAAGGGGGCAAAATTAGTAATGATGAATAAATAAAGATTTTTTGAAAAAAATGAAAATTTCTCATATTACTTCATCAAACCTCGTATATGAGGCAGGGGCGGCTTAAGGGCCAGGCGGCCGCCCAGGTTGCTAGCTTGTTGGGGGTACCAAATTTAAGTCAAAAATTATTTTAAGATTTTCTAAACGAATGGGAAGAAGCTGCTAAAAAGCGATTCTTACCAGCTCGCCCAAGTGTAAAATTTACCTTGAGCCAAACCTGATCCATGATGTAGAACACGGGTTTCCAATGATTATTTCTTTATATCGAAATATTTGCCCCCTCAATTCTTTTGAAGAAAAGTTGTAAACAGGATTTTTGTAGATTAAAGAATGTTGAGTCTGACTGCTCTGTTTAAACTTTTGAATTACGACTAGTGAGATATTTTATCTTAAACATTCAACTAAGCATTTGCATTTATTTAAATTAAGAAATGTTTTCTGGGATGAAAATTTCAATGTTAAGTTTCCTAGTAAGATGCATTAAAATTCCTTATCGATATTGGAACTTTAATAAAAAACTCAGCATAAGTTGAAACTTTTTACTTTTTCAGGTTCAGTGGAAGTAAGGAAACTAAAATTAATTAATTATGCTGATGTAATATTTATTCAGCAAAGGAAATTGTTATCGAGGAATTATTTCAGCTTTAAATGGAAAATTAAACTTTGATTTTCAAAGTCAAAAAATATTTATGCCAGATCAGGTTCATTTACGATAAAAAAAATAATTATAATAACAATGCAATTCTATGGGACCGAATAATTTGTATTAGCCTGAATGTAAGAGAAATTTAAATTCTGTATAACTTTTATAATTAAATTTTAATTTAGCGCTACATTAAAATTTACCAAACAAACTACATCATTCGTTATCTATTATTTATTAATTTGTCATTTTTTATATTTGTTAGTACATTCTGTGGTTTTTAACTGATTCTTATTAACTAAAGTCGTGAATTTTTAACTGTTGATAGTTTTTAATTTTTCTGATATGCTTAAATTGTATTTTTAACATGATTTATTATTATAAATAATATTCTTATAATAACGCTTTGATAATAGCGCCATCCCCCATTTTAAGCAGAACAAACTATTTTCCGAATGTAAATGATGTGCAGTCGGGTCGCTGTAAGTTGGCGAGATGTGCTGTAGCTGTCGGACTGTGATGTCGGCTCTCTTCACCATTGGCGTAACAATTCGCAGCGCAGTGGGGTACAAATACGAATATGTTATGTTGTTGCAATTGCGGCACTCATAAATAGCCTACGCCACTGCATTACTTTCAATACTTAAGCTCGCTCTCGAAATCGCACGCAGTAAACATTCAGTATGCGCCGGGGCTCGCCAACTAACAGCGGCCGGCCAGTATGTGCCTAGGGTTTTGAAGAAATATGTACAGCTTGTCAAACATAGCTGAAAGTTTGAATTAGGCACGCCCACAATGCGCACTGATCATGAGAGGTATTGAGTGGGGCTAAATGCATTTGCAGTGAATATCTCGCAAAGGTAAGAGTTACATTCAGCGATAAAGTACGGTGTATCGGGATGGTGTTCCAGTGTAAGATTAAGAATTTCATGGAGCAGGAACCTGCTTTGGACATAATTGTTGGCGACATAATAATAAATTTAGGAACTGCTCAAAGTTACCATTGACCACCAACGCATACCACAATCACGCGCTAGGGCGGGCACCTACTGTCGATGCCGACACAAACTTATTCACTTTTAAGCTCACGCAGAGGTCTGGCACATCTGCTAGAATTTGCCATTAAACTATAACGCCCCAGCGCGTGCTCGGCACTGTGCAAACATGCCACTTGGACGCATACGTGCGGTCATCCGCAGCGAACGTGTTAACTTATTAACAAGAATAATTTGTTTGCTTGTAGAGATTCCTTATCGTAGAATTGTGTCTTGAGTTGTGGAAAAAATTATATTTTTTAAATGTTTTTCATTATTCAATTAAAATTATTAAAATATTTTTTTCTAACATCCCCCCCCCACCCCTCCGTTTTCAGATCAAAGAATTGTGGTCACTCTATTCATAATGGATCCTTATTGTTTTTTTAAACCTATCGCTTACGTATTTACATGTACATTTATATTTTCAATCAAGCTTCATGTTATTATTCCATTGTTAAATATGTTGTATGTATTTACATGTGCATTATTTGTACTTTCATTCTATTATTAAACACGTTTTCAATTTGGGAATGGCCTTTTAATGACGGTCTTATTTTGGAAATTGCCATTTCAGATTACGCCTAATTAGTAGTCCTTAATTTTCGCCCGTTATTGCAATTTTAAGTTATTTAGGTAGCATCGGCCGCGGGTACACTGCATCCTTTTCTTTTTGATTGCGTTCTCGCTCCTCAGGCCACGCAGGTTGGTGGGAATCCCTCACTTTTTCCTATCTTTGACAAGCTGTACAAGTTTATACAGTACATGCTATTAAAAAGGGCCACTATCATGACGACCTGAAAGTCATTCGATTCTTGTCTCTTTAATAACCTTGTCTGTTTTTTTATGACCGCACTATATTTACAAAATGAACTACATAATGACAGTTATCGTTCTTAATTTAGATCACTAACCGGTGTCACTTCGATCGATTTAAAAAAGATATATTTTGCTTACAATTTTTGGTAATTTTGAAAAATAAAAATTGCTGTTTTGAAAACAATTTGCTAAGTTATACGGCATCTAGAAAATAAAAATTCATATTTCTTTCTTCTAAAATGATAATCTTCAAAAAAGCGACGATGTTAAACCAATTATTAAAAAATAGCTGTGAAATTTAGAAATAGGTACATGTGTTTGTTGATCAGATTATACATAGTTTTAAACAAAAATCTACAATTTTATTTTAGTGTACAGCGTGGTTATACACATTTTTGAATCAGGGCGGCTGTTAGTTTTTATGTGCATACCTCGTTTTAACAAAGTCAAAAAATATTTTCAAAGTGAATGGAAGGAAGCTGCCAAAAAGCGATCCTTACCAGCTCGCCCAGATATGTGTAAAATTTACTTTGAGCCAACCCTGATACGGGGTGTAGAATACGAGTTTTCAATGAACATTCCTTTATATCGAAATATCACTCTCTCTTCATCAGCCCAATAATATACTCCATTGTTGGATATAGGCTTCTCCCATTATTTTCCAGTTTTCTCTGTCGTACCTATGTCTGTTGTGTCCAGTTTCTGCCTACTACTTTCACAATGTCATCTTTCCACCTTGTTTTGGGTCTTCCAACGTTTTTGTGTCCTCTACGGGGTCTCCATTTATTATGTAGTCATTTCTCCTTCTGTCCCTGCGAGTAATACCCAACGTTGCCCTCTCCAAGGACCTTTGGGTTACTTGCAGTTTGTGAAGTTGTGATTTTGTTAATGACCAATTTCTGAGGCATATGTCATTGTCGGCAGGACGCATTCGTTGTACGCTTTAGTTTTCAGTGCTTGGGGTAATTTTGCTTTAAATACGTCCTTTAGTTTACCGAATGCTGCCCAGCTCATTCTGATTCGTCTATCCACCACATCGTTTTGTCCTTTACTAGGTGTTATCAGCTGTCCTAAATATATATTGAAATGAGCCTCACGTTTAATAATACTTACGTTGGCTACTACAATATTCAAAAATATACTTTGCTTTGCTCTTTAATTTTAATTGCTTTCAGAGATCTTATCTCAAGGTCGTTAGGTAGGTTCGTTGTTTGTTATTTTAATTAACCAAAATAAACTTTATTTTATAATGCAGATCCTTTTTATTTATTTTGTTTTCCCTATCAACCCTACTTAAAATTATCTTAATATTATTCCATACACTCACTATTTCCACTCTTGACTTACCTTTCTTTTCCAAAATTCCAATTTTTCCCCAAAAACCAAAAATTCCAATCTTCCCCCACTCGACTCGTTCCCGCTCGAAGCTGTCCCCTTTCGAATTGCTCCCTCTCGAACTTCTTCCGTTGAACTGCTTTTGCTGAATTCCTCTTGCTTGAACTGCTCTTGCTTGAACTGCTCTTGCTTGAACTGCTCCCGCTCAAACCCGCTTTTGCTTAAACTGCTTGAAGTTTAATCTTGACTTAATTTTTCTTCAAAATTCACTTTCTATTTACTGGATACTGGTCCTTTCCTTTATTAACTGTACCCACAGTTGATTATTTATTCGATATTTACTCCTTTTAAGACAAGCAACTTAATGTTGTTGTTGCCTCTTCAATTGCAAAATATCAACTAAATTTGTTTTTTCTGTATCCTGGATATTTTAATTCCCATTTGTTTTTCACTATAAAACTATTTACAATGTTTCTAAAATAACTTATTTTACGTTTCTACGACTACTGAATTTAGCTAATTATTTACTAACAATGATCATAACAATAACTTATTTACATTAATAACTTAAATTTAATCTAGCTATCTTAAAATTATATTACAATTTTTTTTATAATTCATAAAAATCTAAATTACCAATCTTTGCAAAATAATACTTTCCCTAATTAACTAAAAAAATAACATAACCTTTAATTATACGCATCCAAATTAAATATCATCTCAATATATTCTTGAACGTTTTCTACTGCAAGATTGTCTATCATCACTGACCTATTTCCCAAATCAAAGTTTGCCATAACTTTGGTTTTATTTATGTTATTCTTTAGTCCGACTGGCTTTCTATAATCATGTTCTGTAGCTCGTCTAGGTCATTAGCAAACAGTACTATGTCTTCTGTGTATCGAAGATGCGATAGTTTCTCTCCGTCGATGTTCAAACCTCTTTGGTCCCACATTAATGTTTTGAAGATATCTTCAAGTGCTGCTGTAAAAAGTTTAGGTGATAGAGTATCTCCTTGTCTGACTCCTCTCTTTATGTCAATTAAATCCCTGTCGTCGTGGAGTTGTACACGGAAGCTACCTGATTTATAGAGATCTTCAATTAAAGATATGTAACGTTGATCTATCCTTACTCTTCGCAGTGCGTCTATTACGGCCCAGTGTTCTATGCTGCCAAAAGCTTTTTTGTAGTCCACATACGCCATTGCTACTTCGATGTTATATTCTCTAGCTTTTTGTAGAATTTCTCTGACCGATTGGATGTGATCTACAGTCCCGAATCCTTTTCTAAATCCCGCTTGTTCCGGAGGTTGGGATTGGTCTAATTTGTTTTCAATTCGATTTGTTATTAAAGTAAAGAACAATTTGTGAATATGTGATAATAGTGATATGGGTCTATAGTTCTGAAGTTCTGTGCGGTCGCCTTCTTATACAAGGTGTTTCACAAGAGCATGGCATAAATGATACGGCTGATAGAACACTGAAAAATAAGTGGGGTTTGCTTAATAAACATATGTCCTAAGCCCTCCATTTTTTTACTTTGCTTTTTAGCGTTTTCAAAAAAAAATTAATTAAACTCGACGTATCCAATAAACATCCTTTACATTTCAGAAGTAATAGGTGAATAGAAATTAGAATAGGACTGAAACATATTGATACGGTAACAAATTTTGTCCGGAAAGGTTTCCATATCTTTAAATCTCAATTTACATTAGTGTATAAGTGTATATCCCATTATTTATGTACGAATATCTCGAAAAATACCCACTTTAAAGAAGGGAAGCAAGAATACATTATTTACATAAAGAGCATTTCCAAATTCAAAAATACACCCAAAATTAAAATTAAAGCAGTGTCGTACAAAATAGGGGAGGGTTAAGGGGTCCCGTACTGCTGCTGTACGCCACTGGTAAAAGCGAGTAAACGGATTTTTTGCAGTTATGTGTCTTTTATATCAGTAAAACTGTCTGCCAAGTTTAGTAAAAAAATGTATACTACCGTCAGAGTTATGGGCAATAATCGTTTTTTAATTTTTAACTTTCACACCCTGTAACACAAAAATGGAGGGTCTTAGGACATACGTCTATTAAGAAAACCCCACTTATTTTTCAGTGTTCTATCAGCTGTATCATTTATGCCATGTTTTTTGGAACACCTTGTATATTATAACCACTTTTGCTGTTTTCCATGTTTGGGGGAGATTTCCTTCAATTAGACATTTATTGAACAGATTTTGTAGTGTTGTTAGCGTTTCTTTTTTGCAGTTCTTTAGTAGTTCAATAACTACCCCGTCTTCACCTGGGACACCTGGTGATTTAGTATTTTTCATTTTTCGTAGGGCTAACTATATTTCGTATTTACTAACATCGGGAAGGTCTTCAGTAAGATGTTTAGTTAATCTCGCACGTAGTTCATGATTCAGCATTGGTCTTTGCTTCATCGAATTGCATAGTTTCTGGTAATATTCCTGAACTACTCTTAGCAGCATGTTTCTATCGGTTATTATCTGTCCGTTCGAGTCTTTAAGTTTATTTATTTGACTTGTAGTAGTTCATGTTCTTGACCTGAACACTTTGGTACCTCTGTTCTGTTCTATGGTCTCTTTTATTATTTTAGTGTTGTATTGTCGTATGTCGTTTCGTATTCTCTTTTGAATGGTTTTATTTAACTCGGTTCCTTCTAATCATAACCTAAAGTCATCTACTTATGTTGACAATTTGTCTCTGTATTTCTTTTCTTCTCGCTATAAGGCTCTTTGTTTCCGTTGATAACTTATTTTTATCTTGTTTTTTCTTTTTTCCCAGTCCTTCTTCTGCTGTGGTTATTATATTTTTGGTGAATTCTTGTTGGAGTTGATCTACCGTCTTGTTGGCATTGTTTATTTCACTCATTTTTCTGTCTAATTTATCTTTAAATGTCTCGCTTATTTCACTGTCTTGTAGTTTGTATTCTTCTTCTTCTTCTTCCTCCTTTATTTAGGCAAAGCCTGTTTTTTCATTAACGTTAGCCTATTCATGTTTGGTCAGGGTGTTTCCACCGATGCGATGTTGAGACCCAACTCTGTTTCCATCGTTTAGGTGGTCGTCCAACTCTTCTGTAGTTTGTCAGTTTATCGAAATATTTGGTCCCTTAATTCTTTTGAAAAACGGTTGTCAATAGGGTTTTTGCAGAGTAAAAAATTTTTGAGTCTAGCTTTACTGTTTAATTTTTTTAATTAGGACTAGATATTTTATCTTAAACATTCAACTAAGCATTTACATTTATCGAAAAATGCGGAAGGAATAAATCGCTCATCTGAGTGTTTTCTCATTAATTTTGAATTTTATAGGTTTAATATCAATATAGAAAAGTAGAAGATAAATCGAGAAAGATTTACTGGAATAAAAAATTCAATGTTAAGTTTTCTAGTAAGATGCATTAAAATTCCTTATCGATGTTGGAACTTTAATAAAAATCTCGGCATAACTGAAACTTTTTCAGGTTCAGTGGAAGTAAGTTAACTAAAATTAATTAATTATTCTGATGTAATATCTATTCAGCAAAGGAAATTTGCTACCAAGGAATTATTCCAGTTTCAAATTTAAAATTAAACTTTGATTTTCATAGTAAGAGAATATTTATGCCAGTTCAGTTGTTCATTTGCGATTAAAAAAAATAATTATAATAACAATGCAATTCTATAGGACCGAATAATTTGTATTAGCCTGAATGTAAAAGAAATTTACGAAATGTATAACTTTTATAATTAAATTTTAATTTAGCGCTACATTAAAATTTACCAAACAAACTACATCATTCGTTATCTATTATTTATTAATTTGTCATTTTTTATATTTGTTACTACGTTCTGTGATTTTTAACTGCTTCTTATTAACTAAAGCCGTGAATTTTTAACTGTTGATAATTTTAATTTTTCTGATATGTTTAAATTGTATTTTATAATTACTTTTATTATAATAATCCTTTGATAACAGTGCGATCCCTGATGTTAGCAGAACAAACTTTTTCCGATTGTAAATGATGTATCTGCCTAGGGTTTTGAAGAAGCGTGTACAAATTTATGCAGTACATGCTATTAAAAATGGTTATTATCGTGACGACCTGAAAGTCATGCGATTCTTGTCTCATTAATAACCTTGTCTAATTCTTTTTATGACCGCACTATATTTGTAACATGAACCACATAATGACAATTATCGTTTTTAATTTAGATCAGTAACGGGTGTTACTTCGATGGATTTTGCTTACAATTTTTGGCAATTTTGAAAAATAAAAATCACTGTTTTGAAAACAATTTGTTAAGATATATAAAAAGCAGGAGGGCGTATTTTCTGTTACCTAGCTATGAAACAAAAAAGCAACGATGTTAAACCAATTATTAAAAAATAGCTGTGACATTTAGAAATACATGTGCTAAGTTGTGTTTAATTTATGTGGTTTATAAGAGATTTGGGAAGGTTTACTTCTTGATGAAATGAGTGAAATTAAGGTGGAACATCGCAATGTCATAAAACAAAGTCCAGCAGATAATCAATGACTGTGGGTTCATAGAGTTAAGGCATCCACCTTACGACCGTGACCTCGCTCCGCCACACTTCTTTCTATTCAAAAACTTAAAAAAGCATTTCAAGAAAAGCCTTTTGCATCTGTTGAAGCACCCAAAGAAGCTGTTGGATTTTAATAATCTAGTTAGTTTTAATTTAAAAAATAAAATAAGAAAGACAAGTGAGTGTAAATTTTGTAAACAATTTGAGTTTTTCTTTGCAGACATTAAAAATCTTTTCGTTTATACAAGTGTATTTTTTTGTGCTGTCTTTGTATAATATTGTGCTGATCCTTTGAGCCGGATCTTAATACATCTATTTATAGGTAAAAGTGCATAATACAACATTGTGCTGGTCCTTTGAATCGGATCTTAATACATCTATTTATTGGTAAAATGCATAATACAACATTGTGCTGGTCCTTGAGCCTTTTGAAATTGATACAACGATATGGAAACTACAGGAATAATGACAAGAAGTACGACAAAGTTAGCAAAAAGTACAAGCCCTAATAAGAATAAAAATGAAAACTTGCCAGAAGATAATAAGTCTGGTAAAACAAGTACAAAGCATTCAAAGGCAGCAAAATCGTCAATAACTGAAGCAAGCACTAGAAGGGGGAGGTTGGAAATCCAAATAAAAGCTGGCGAAGAGATGGCAACACTAATGGAAAAGGAACAAGAATTGGAAATGACTTTTCAGAAAAAGAAAATAGAACTGGAAATGGCTTTTCAGAAAAAGAATATAGAACGTCAGAAAAGAATGATACAGGACAGGTTGACGCTAGAAAATGCACTTATCGAAGAAAATCAAGGAAGTAACAGACTGTCAGAAGTAAGTTCAAATCAAGAAGATGTTATAGGTATGAGAGTTCCTGATAATAAAACCAAGGTTAATGACTGGCTTTACAAAAACGATAAGATCCAAAAACAGTCAGTTGTTAAAGATCAGGCAGGAGTCCATTGACAGTCAAGGTGACATTTCAGTAGCAAGATATGAAATCAAGCAATTGCTCGCAAGGCAAAGTATAGATAAAGATTTACCAACGTTTTCTGGTGACGTTAGAGAATGGGCGTCCTTTTATTATCAATATTTATCTACGACTAAAGTTTTAGGTCTTTCTGATGAAGAAACTATGTGTCGGCTGAGAAGATGTATAAAAGGCGAAGCGAAGCGGTCAGTTGAAGGACTGCTAATATCTGCGATAAGCGTAAGTCAAATTATGACAGTTTTGAAGAATAGATTTGGCAGGTCAGATTTAATTATAAAGTCGCTTGTGAATGAAACAAGGAGTCTACCTGTTATAAGAAATAATAAATTTTCCGACAAACGTTTAGGAATGTTACTTTCCCACACTTATTTTGCGTGCGGGAAAGTCCACTTTCCGCACTCCGTGCGGGAAAGTAACTTTCCCGCACGGAGTGCCGGAAAGTGACAGCGATTTCTGAAAAATCAGAAAATCGCACGGAGTGCGGGAAAGTTGAGTGCGGGAAAGTAACTTTTTCTATTTGGGTGCTAGAATAACTCCATTCTAGCACCCAAATGACGTCATTTGAGTGTTAGAATAAGTCGTTGGTGTGCTAAAATCGACTAGTAAAATTTACTGTATTGATGTTGGTAGCGTTGAACTATCAGCTGACATACGTCAAAAAATAAATCTCACGAAGAACACACCCAATTAATAAATAACAATGAAAAAGAAGTTTAATTTAAAATTATTACCGTGAAAAGTACAATTATTATACACATTAACAGTATTAACAGTTACATGTGATGTGACACCATGTAAATTCTCATCCAACAAAATATTTTGATGAACATTAGTGTTGCCTATAACAGAAATGTTTCTATTTGTGCCATAATCATACCGTTGTTGTGAAATGGTGGAACATCCAGGTAAGGCTGAATCAGCTTGCTTATACCCAAGCATTTGTGCCACTTAATAACCAAGTAAAATATTTTCGGAAATTCCTTGTATGTTATTTTGCTGGCGCCACTCTTCAAATTTTTGAAATTCTTTTTCATACTGGGATTTGGACTTGTCCGGCAATAAATTTTCTAACGTTTTTTGTGCAATTAGCCTAATTTTCGGCGGTGTTAGTGATAAACTTTCGTCTGCATTCATTTTCAAACATTAAACGCGAAAGTAAAAAAACTGACGTTTCAAATTAATTTTTTTCTCAGCCGCCTAAAATTACGCCACATAAACGTCACCAACCACCGCAAAATTCCCTAGATTTAAAATTTTAATTTTTTAATTTATAAAATGGTATAAAACGGCAAAATAGAAAAAATAGTATAAAACACTCGTTGCAGAAGGTCCTTCAAGCACTCATTTGTTCCTCAACCCGCCGCTATGCGGCTCGTTTCGGAATTTCAAATTCGTGCTTGAATAGATGCCTTCTGCAACTTGTATTTTAATATACTATTCCCGCACGGAGTGCCGGAAAGTGACAGCGATTTCTGAAAAATCAGAAAATCGCATAGCAACCATCCTTACTAGATTATTACTTTAAAAGGAAATGTCAAATTTGACAACTTGAAAACTTACAAAATGATAGTTTAGAACTCATGCAGGTACAGAAACTCGCTGCGCTCGTTTCTGTAACGTCCTGCATTCGTTTTGGAATCGCTAACTTCCCGCACTTGTTATGAAAATAACTATTTCAAAACTAATTTCATTTTCTGCTACGGTGTCTAATTTGGTATTCACTTTGGAATCTTTGGGAATGCAAAACTACATGAATTGCCCTCAGCTGCTAAGTGACATGTTACAGAAATTGCCATACAACATGCAATTAAATTGGGGTGAGAAAATAGCAATAAATAAAGAAAATTACAATTTGCAAGATTTCAGAGAATGGATAGTTAAAAAGGCAGAAGGTGTAGTTACATGCAAGGAATTGGTTTTTCCAAACCAGAGAATAATACAGGATCAAAAGGTAAATACAAAACTACTTTATTAACTGTTCAAGAAAAGAAAAATGGGCATACTTTAGACAAATGCAAACAATTCAATTTTTAAGCTCCGAAGATAAGTGGAAATTTATAAAAAAGAATGGAATTTGTTTTTCTTGTATAAAAGGTCAACATCGAATACGATCATGCACAAGAAAAAAACAATGTGGAATGAATGGTTGTGAAAAGTATCATCACCACTTGCTACATAATGACAATTACAAACCAAGAAACGTACAAGTTGAATCGCAGGAAACTTTAGAATTAGGACAAGCTAGTACTACAAAAATAAATACTGTAGCTTATACAAACAGAACGTGCGGAAAAGAAATTTTACTTAAAGTTCTACCAGTGAAACTAAGAAATGACATGAAAGAAATCGATACATTTGCTCTTTTTGACGAGGGATCAACTATAACCCTTCTAGATGAAGAAATAGCATCCAAATTGGGATTATATGGCGAGAAGACATCACTGGCTCTGAAGTGGACAGACAAAGATAGTTCTAAGAGACTAAAATCTATGAAGGTGTCCTTTGAAATTTACGGAGAAGAAGGTAACCTATTTAATATGGAAAATGTGTATACAATCAAAGATATGGATTTACCTGCTCAATCGATCAATGCAAGAAAACTTCAGAATAGATGGCAGTATCTTAAATTAGTCGATTTTAAAGGAATGGAATGTGCAAAACCAAAACTTTTAATAGGACAAGATCATTGGGATCTTATAGCATCTCGTGAAATAATAGAAGGTCCTCGAAATTCACCAGCACTATCAAGAACGAGACTAGGATGGGTTTTTCACGGTAATGTTAATTAATTTCAGGAAAGATATGATGAAACAATAGTTTTACACATAAAACATCAAGATATGGAAGAGGGGCTTCATGAATTAGTTAAATATTTTCTTTCCATTGAATCATCTGGGGTTAAATTGTTAGAAAAGGATTTCCAGACAAAAGAATACGAAAGAGCAGAAAAATTACTAGAGGAATTTACAAAACGAATAGGGAATCGATGGGAGACCTGTTTACCATGGAAAGACGATGATATAATGCTCCCTGACAGTTGTCTACTAGCTGTTCAACGTTTGAACTACATTCAAAGGAGAATAATGAAAGATGAAGAATTCGAAGAAGTTTACAGAAGTAAAATAAATGATTATGTAAATAGGGGATATGCAACAAGAATTCCAAATGCAGAACTCAATGAAATTACAAATAAAATTTGGTATCTTCCGCATTTCGGTGTAGTTAGCCCAAACAAGCCTGGAAAGGTAAGATTCGTTTTTGACGCCGCCGCAAAAGTTAAGGGTAAGAGTTTAAATGACTATCTACTCAAAGGTCCTGACCTTTATAATTCATTAATTGAGATAATTTGGAAGTTTCGTCAAAAACCTGTAGCATTTTCAGCTGACATACGAGAAATGTTCCACCAAGTAAAAATAAGAACCGAGGATCAGTCAGCACAGAGATTTTTATGGTATGAGAACCGCAGTCAACAGGAACCAACAATTTATGCTATGAGCGTAATGATCTTTGGAGCAATTTCATCACCTTTTTCAGCTCAATACGTTAAAAACAGGAATGCATTAGAGTTCAAAAAAGAATATCCAGAGGCAGTAGACGCAATACTTCACAAACATTACATGGATGACTATCTAGACAGCAGTAGTAGTGAAGAGGAAGCCATAAAACTGATAAATGAAGTAATAATGGTACATGAAGCTGGAGGATTTGATTTAAGAGGTTGGGTAAGCAACTCTAAACATGTACTTGATCGAATTCCTTATGAAAAGAGAGCAACAGAAAAGTTAATGAATCCAAATGAACAGTATAATATATCTCAGAGGGTTTTAGGTTTAAAATGGGATCCTGAGAACGATAATTTAACTTTTCCATTAGATTTTCATAAAGTTAATAGAGATATTTTAACAGGAGAAAAATACCTACAAAAAGGGAAGTTTTAAAATTGATCATGTCTCTTTTTGATCCACTGGGACTTATAGGTCAATTCATAGTCAGAGGTAAAATGATCTTACAGGATACATGGCGTAGTGGTATCAATTGGGATGACGAAATCACCAACATCTTGTACAAAAGATGGAAAAAGTGGCTAAGTGCCTTAAAAGACATAGAAAACTTGCGCATACCGCGATGTTATGGTTTTGAACAAAGAAGCGATATTCAGTTACACATATTTTGCGACGCAAGTGAGCAAGCCTTTGCTGTGGTAAGTTATTTAAGATTTTTCAGTGAAAACGAAACCAAAGTTTGCCTTACAACTTTGAGAATTCAAGTTTGCCCGTTAAAACCAATGACAATTCCCCGACTTGAACTTCAAGCAGCGGTAATGGCAAGTAGATTAGCCGTAAGCATCAAAAAAGGGCATTCACTGGAAATAAACACCACCCGGTTTTGGCCAGATTCAAGAACTGTGTTAAATTGGATCAGATCGGAAGCAAAAAGGTTTAAAACTTTTGTTGCTAATAGAGTAGCAGAAATTCAAGAAAAAACTAACATCGAAGATTGGCATTGGGTTCCCACAAAGTTAAATGTAGCAGATGAGGCAACTAGAGATCGAGAAGAACTTGAAATAAATATACGTACTAGTTGGTACAAGCCCAACGTTTTTACGCGAAAATCCCGAAGATTGGCCACAAGAAACGCAAACCGAAAAAAAGGATGAAGATTTAAACTGTGGTGAAGTAAAAATGGAAAATTTACCTTTTATTAATCATTCTGTAAATTTTGATTTGCCTAATATCAAGAAATTTTCAAATTATATGAAATTAATCACAAGTACGGCGTTCGTAATGAAATTCATAAAAATATGCAAAGCAAAAAGGAAAAACGAAGAAATATCTAAAAATTTAAATGTAAACGATCTAAAAGAAGCAGAAAAGCTATGGTTCAGAAAGGTACAAGAAGATTGTTTCAAAAAGGAAATAAGTTTACTAAAATCGGAAAGAAATGTTACTAAAGATAGTAAATTATATCAGTTGTCGCCGATATTATCTGATGGAATAGTAAGGTCAGGTGGAAGGACGGATAAATCTCCAGAATTAACTGAAGATACTAAGAAACCTATCATTTTAGAAGGAAAACATAATTTAACAAAACTCTTAATAGAATTTTATCATCGCAAAGCTGGCCACAGTGGTACAGCATTCGTTCTAAATGAGCTCAGACAGAGATATTGGATTCTTCAAGGAAGAAAAGCAGTGTCTTCTGCGGCTAAAAGATGTAATTTCTGTTCGATAAGGAAAGCCACACCAAAGATACCAGAAATGGGACAACTGCCAAAATATAGCATAGAAAGACCTCAAAATTCATGCATGTTGGTATGGACTATTTCGGACCTTATTTTGTAACAATAGGGAGAAGAAAGGAAAAAAGACATGGAGTAATTTTTACTTGCCTTTCTATACGCGCAGTTCATATCGAATTAGCCGACAATTTGATCACTGACTCGACTATTCTTGCTTTAAGGCGATTTATTGCCCGAAGAGGTCAACCGAAATTAATAGTAAGTAATAATGGCACTAATTTAAAGGGAGCAGCCATAGAATTACACCAAACTTTACAGGAAGTAGATGAAAGTTCGGTGAGAGAATATCTACTCACTCAAGAAACCGAGTGGAGATTTCTCCCACCAGCTAGTCCAAACATGGCAGGAGCCTGGGGACGAATGGTACGTTCAATAAAGGAAGCTCTGAACATAACCCTGAAAGAAAGATCGCCAAAGCCAGAAGTATTACTTACCTTGCTAGCAGAAGCCGAGAATATTGTCAATAGCAGGCCTTTAACTTATGTTTCTTCTGACTCTAAAGATCTTGAAAGTTTAACACCCAATCACTTTTTGATTGGAACGTCGAGTAAAGCCAAACCACCAGGAATATTTGATGAAAAAGTTTGGGATTTAAAAAAACACTGGAGGATTGCTCAGAAGCTTTTCGATAACTTTTGGAGACGGTGGATGTGGGAGTATCTGCCTATGCTAACAAAACGAACCAAGTGGTTCCAAGGACAGGGACACTTAAAAGTCGACGATATGGTGGTAATAATGGATAATCGGTTACCCAGGAACTGTTGGCCATTAGGAAAGATTGTGGCAACATTCCCGGGACAAGATGGTAAGTTACGTGTTGTGGAAGTACAAACACAACATGGCACCTATAGAAGACCATGTTCAAAAATTTGTAAATTGGATCTCCTGGAAATAAAGGACTAAGATCTCTTCACAGATGGGTGAACACTCAAAAGAAGTCTTCGCCAAGGGGGAGAAATGTTGGATTTTAATAATCTAGTTAGTTTTTGAATTTAAAAAATAAAATAAGAAAGACAAGTGAGTGAAAATTTTGTAAACAATTTGAGTTTTTTCTTTGCTGACATTAAAAATCTTTGCTTTAATACCATGAGATCGAGAAAAAGATGATTCTGAGCAGGCCTTGACTAGTACAACACGATTGGCAAGACTGATTTCAAAATGTGGCAGTAGGTTAGAGGTTAACAAATGTCAAATAAATTAAAACACAAAACAGTATTTATTTAGGGAACAAACTGAAAACTAAGATGAATACATGTTAGAGTAGGTGTTCAAAATGTGATCCTTCACTAGTATTACAACGATAAACTTAAATAATTCTGGAAACAAGATTGCAAAACTGACTTACATTTGAAATGTCACTGTCACATTATAATTCATAGGCATTCTAGAACCAGTGTAGCCAATCGTGTTGTACTAGTCAAGGCCTGCTCAGAATCATTTTTTTTTCGATCTCATGGTACAAGTGTATTTTTTTGTGCTGTATTTGTATAATATTGTGCTGATCCTTTGAGCCGGATCTTAATACATCTATTTATAGGTAAAAGTGCATATAACAACAGAAGCTGTTGAACAAAATTTTTTCAGAGTTGCCGAAAGAGATTTTTTCTGAGGGTATGGGACAATTAGAAAAATGATGGAATAAGTGTATAAGTGTTGAAAGATGTTACGTAAAAAAGCAAAGAATTGTTAATGGGATATGTGTTTTTTTATGGCTAGGTAGATTACATAAAAATAAGCCCTCGTACTTTCTGAAAATTAGGCCACATTCTACACCACCCACCGCAAAGTGAAATAAGGAAAAACCGAGTTAATAATAGGGCGAACCTAAATTATATTTTATAAACATTATAACTTCGTATTTGTTATTTTTAGAAGAAAATTAAATTAAATTAAAATTATGAAAACGTCTAAACTTCGTCCCGTTTGCTATAAACGTACTCACTGTTTTTATTTCTCAATATACTTACAAAGCATAAACAAAAATGTTATTTTTAACAAGATATTGCTTCACCAGGGTTTAAATTATGTAACGAAAAAGGTTTACCGGTATTTATTTGCTTTTATATATTGATTAAATGTGCACAGTAGCCTTAATAAATTTTAGCAATTAATCTTGACGATAAAGTTAATGTCGTGAACGAAAATAAGCTAAACAGTGTTCTTCAGTTAAGTGATAATAAACATGTTAAATGTATAAAGCACAATTGTATCTAACTAAATTGAATTTCTATGTTTTCTTAAAGACATCAAATAAATAAAGTGAATGTCTCGCAATAAACAAAGTTGTACTTACTTCCAGAAGAGGAAAGAAGAAAAACAATATCTAAACATAAATCATTTATCGGTGCAAAAAGATGACTTTAAAAATGACAAATCGACATTATGTTAACATAACTACAATTTATTTGCCCCTACGATATAATATAAAAGCAATTAATAATATTTCACTTCATAAAAAAAGGTGTTTTTAAGCTGTAAATTCGTGTAACAATATGTGAGCGTTTAATGTCAAAGATAGACACGGTCGAATAATTTTTCAGATTGAATTAAATCAGTTCGACCTGAGGGCCAAATAAATCGTTATGAATTACACGGCCTATTACCTCGTTAATAAAACACCTTCAAGCCATTTAAGCGCTAACATAGTATTTAGGTGACTGGCAAGAGTTACAACAGGAAATTACTGCTTCAAATGCGTAACGGATAAATGTGATACAATACATTATCAGAAGAAAGCAGACCAAAAGAAACTGCAAATGGCATTCGTAGATCACGTAGCAAGTGTAGTGTGAAACGTAGAGGACAGTTTCCAATCCAGTAATTGCATCCAGACTTTGCCATTTTTATCTGTTGCTAAAAAAAAGGGAAAATACATTTTACTGACCACGAAGTTGATAGAACGTTCCGTAAATGAAAAAACCTTAGAAATCGAACAAAGCGGTATATTTTTTCATTGATACATCATATGTTGACAACCTAAAGCGGAAAATCTTACGCCGATAAGAAGTTATAAGAATTCCTCAAGACAGCGCTGGAGTTTTATTGATATTGACGAGGCGACTTGGCTGCTGAATTTGTACTATATTGACCCGCACCATTAGTCTGATTTATTCATCCTATTTCCAATTTTTGTTTTTATTGCAACCTTTGTAACCATCAATACAAAGTGGCGGATTTACTGTAAAGTAAATAAAGAATCAACACCATTAGTTATGTATACCATTTAGAAAATATGTAAACCTTAACGTTAAGGTACACCGGGGTAAGTGGAACCGCGAATTTCAGTAGCTCCTCTTTGAAGCGACTTAACCAGAACACCTGTATCCAGATCGTGCTCATATTTGGCAAGCTGACTAAAGACACATTACTGAAATGATGTGCAAACATTTGAACGGATCATGGCTTGTAATTTTATTCTGTGATTTTTTTTGTTTTTGCGGTCCTTGGGTTACACTTACCCCATTGGTGTGGGGCAAATGTAACCTATGGAACATTTTTGCACTTGGAGCAAACGAAATTTTGCCGGGGTAAGTGTAAATAATTAGCCTTGATGTATATGCTGTAAAAAAATTTATTTCAAAAAAAAAGTACACCACTTAACCCACATTATATGAGTCAAATACAATGTTAAATAATATTTTCCCTCTTTTATCTACTGTAGGCGAGGGTAAATGCATAAAAATCTCATCTTCATTGATTATGCTTCTATCTTCTACAACAGGCCAATGAAATGTGGATGTCTTGCCGATTCTCCTACAAAATTTTGCCTCTAGACATGGTTCTTTCTCTGTGAGCTGGCCCACATACATTTTAACCTGTTTCCTCTGATTGAATTTAACAACAATCCAATCACCCACGTTTATTTTTAACAAGTCTAGTTGCATTTGGTTTAGGAAATTAATTTCTTCGTTCATCTCTTCCACTTCATCTACGATAGAATTGCTTGAAAGGCTTTGTATATCTTCAAGACTGTCATCATCACTACTGTCCTCTTCAACTAACGGTTTCTTTTTCGTTACCTTTTTCTTGCCTTTCTCTTTGTTGTCAAATGTCTCTAATTTTTCTAACTCGCCATCGTCGCTGCTATTATCCTCAGTTATTTTTTTCGTCTTTGTTATTTTGACTTTCTTTTTAAGCCTTTGGTTTGCGATTTCTTCAAGCTTAGCAATTGCGTCTTCTGAAGTGATCACTTCCGCACCTACGCAGATTCTTTTTCTACCGGTGGTAATTTTTGGCGTTTGCTTTACTTGCTCCAAAAGCAGCTCTTCGAACGTTTTCTTCCGATGGCTTGAAGGTGTTGAGATCCCACCTTCCGACACACTGACGCTGGAAGTTGATGGTATAGGCGGATCTTCTTTCGCGATTGTGGTTGTTGTAGGTGCTACAAGTGAAGGTGCCGTAGGTGCAAAATCCGACATATTTGCTCTGGATGTTGATGGTACAGGTAGCTTTTCTTCTACGATGGTAGTTGTTGTATGTACTATAGCTGTAGGTGCTTCATCAGTTGCAATATCAGTGGCTGCAGCTCTATCTTCTTGATTTTCTTTAAAAGTGCACCAGCGTTTATATGCTTGTGGTTCATAATGCTCGATGGGTATTATAGTATTGCAAAATGGAAAAATTCCTGCTTTTTGAAATCCATGTTTGATGATCACTGGATCTATGTTCTCCCAAATTTTGGACATAATAGCAGCAAAAATTGATTTAGGAAGTTTATACCCATAATTCTTCCTTTGCCACTTTATAAGTTCTTCCTCCCATTTGATTTTTAAGGCCCGGAACACACTCAGATCCATTGGTTGAAGGATGTGGCTAGTGTGTGGGGGAAGCTTCAAAATGTGTATTTGTTCTTGTCTTGCCATTTGAACAAGTGAGATGCCAATATGAGAGCTATGCCCATCGTAGATAAGAATAACAGGTCTATCTGGCCCTACTATATTTTTCAGAAAATTGTTTTTGAAATAATTTTGGAACGTTTCGGCTTCCATCCAACCATTTTTTGTGGCCGAATATGTTATTCCTACATATTCCTCGTCCTTTTTTGCGAGCCACGAGTCCCACACATTTTTCCCCCTAAATACAATATGAGGTGGTAGTTTCTCCCCAGCAGCGTTTCCACCTAATAACACAGTGATGTTTTCTTTTCCAGACCCACTTGTTGCCCTATGAGCAGCTGTTCCCTTTGCGCCAACAACTTTTATTCTGCTTGGGTCTAAACAAAAGCTCGTTTCGTCTATATTATAAATTCTTGATGGAGGAATATCTGCTATGACATCTTTTAACAGAGTAAAGTAATCATTGATGATAAACGGATCTACACTCCTTTTTCTTGCTACTTCCACTATTTGTGGTTTCTTCTGGCTGAGGTTGAATGTTCTTTTAAATCGTATGAAGTAATCGTGGCCTGGTATCCCATCTTTGAATGGAGTCTGGATGTTATTTTCTTTCGCATAACGGCCTATAAGTGTCAATACTTCTTTTTTAGATAGGCCGAAACCCCATCTTTCCATTTGCTTGATACTTTCAGCAATTTTCTCTTCTTCTTCATAAGGGATGGCAGTGGGTCTACCCATGGTCGAACTTTTGACACCTCTTTGGCCTTTAACTTGTTTAAATAGTGTTGCTTTAGGAATCTTATAAGTTTTTGATGCTCTGTACACCGTCATTTCTTGATTTTTTACCGCATCAACGGCAGATTTTAGCGTCTGCTTGGAGTATTGAGGCGGCTGCTTCTTCCGAACGTACGTACGTACCATGTCTAAAACAAATAAAGTAAATTAGCATGTAAACAATTACTAATATTCAAGACGGATTCAACCGAGGCAAGTGGAACCTAACGTAGGTTACACTTTCCCAGTCCACAAATTTTTAGGGGCAAATGTAACCCAAGCAGGATTTCTTAATGTAAACAAATATACGCTTCCCATAAGTTTAAAATATAAAGAACTATTGTTTATTAGGTACTTACTTCAAAAATATAAATAATTCCACAATTTTCTTGGTGATTATAGGCACTGACAACAAACAGGTGTTAGCTCACTATGCAACATAAATCGCGAACGTTGCGTACATTGCCAAGGTCGAACCGTAAATGATTCGCTGTCGGTTTCATATACCACAGAGCATCTAAAGGACATAGATAGGTTAGTATTCAATCGGTGGAGCCACTTTACAAAACTTGGATTTAGCAGAATAAGCCTGGGTTCCACTTGCCCCGAATTTCCACTTACCCCGGTGTACCTTACATGAGAATCTTTAATGAATTTGGCTTAATTTTGAAACACCTGTATATAAAAAATATAATACATTTTAATTTCACAGGGCTTTGCACCACTAACTTTACGTAAAAGAACGAATCTTAAATAATTTGATCATAAAAACAATTAGCTATTTAAGTAACCCAACCCTTTATTAAGATCTAGCTTATAAATAATAAATTGTTTTATTTTTCAGTAAAGCTCAAGCATCAAATTGTAAATTTTAGTACATAACAAGTAAACTTAATTATTTAACAAAACAAGATATGTATCAGAATATTAGGGAGAGCAAACTTTATAAACAAATCCTGAATCGAAAACGCATGCTAACGACGCTTAAGGGTGGGTATTAGCACAGAGCAGTGGTTTTAGTTAAAATATTTTTCGTTTTTAAGTATTTTGGGTTGCCTGACTTAAAACCAGCCAAGAAATCATTGGATTTTCTAGTATTGCTTCTACCTAACAAAACTACAAAATTCAGTATAAGTATTTGCGAATACCGATTTTTAATCTCTTAAACCTCTTTGAAAACATTGACAGTGACATTAACAGAGTCGGTGAATGTTGGATTGCCTATCTTTAATCAGTTTTTAAAAATTTATAAGCAATTTTTTCTAAAGTTAAATAAATATCACGCCAAAATTATACAAATTTGCAAAGGGGTCGATACATGCATACGAAGATAATATTGAAAGCCACCCCGCTACATGCGAAAATCAATACATCGTTGATGGATGTCTTGTGCAAGTTCCTTTTCGTAAGTTTTTCATAATAGGCCATAATTTAATTACTATATTAAAATTGGTCGTTCTGGCCTTGTAACGTATGAAGGAAAGGTCTAAAAATTTTAATTCATACCCGTCCTTCTTTTCAACTGTCATTATTTAAGCGTACCGTTATTTTTAAATTACACAATTTTCAGCGCGTAAACATGCTACTAAAACCCACCCTTAAGTATCTCAAAAGATATTGCTTGAAAGCGCCTTAAAGTGAACAATCAAATATTACTGAACTAAACCAAAGGTCAACAAGAAATAAATACTAAATCATTGTAGCTACCGGCTGTCGTATTCTATCATTCTGATATCATGATAAATTTCATTTAGTAAGAATGACAAGTTGTACTGTAAATCACTTTCAGGAATTTTTTATCTTCTCTGAAACCATTCTCCTAAGTTTACGACAGCTCCTCTAAACATTCCCCATCACTTTTGAAAGTTTGTCGAATTCCGATATATCCCGTGTACTGGGTGGTGCATTGCCTCACGCACCATAGGGATTTCAATAGTAAATTTTTAATTTGTAAATATTTGCTTCCCTAATTATTTTAGACTAAAAGTGTACATATCTTTTTTGTAGAGAAAAAAATACCCCATCCAATGATACTATTTTGCAGTTTTTGGATTTTTCCGTAACAGAAAAACTGTGGAAATTAATTCTTGCATTTTGATAAAAATCACTGATGCCTTGGAATTACTGAAACAGTCTGGCTTGTCAGTTAACTACACTTGTTAAAGTTGTCACATAAAATAACTTTATTTTCCTTTGAGTTTGTTTTAAAAAGTAATTTTTCTTCCTGTTGAATTTATTGAATAATAGTTATTTGTTTACCAAACCAAAAAGTTACATTTTTCGCATTGAAAAATAATTTCAAACTGTCATAGCTCCACCCCTCTGTTTCAAAAATTTCATGGCACTAGCGATTTTTGTCAAAGTGCACGAATTAATCCCCACAGTTTTTCTATTACACGAAACTCGAAAATTGTGTGAAATAGCATCATTGGATGGGATATTTTTTTCTCTACAAAACACTTCTTTACACTTTTGGTCTAAAATAATTAGGAAAGCAAATATTCACATATTGAAAAATTACCATTGAAATTCATATGGTGCGTGAGACAATGCTCCACTCTGTATGTAAATTTTCGATAATAAACTGTTCTGAAATTTGTACAAATAAAACATTAAATAAAAATTAATTCTACAAATACCTTGCATATTCCTCAGGACAATCCTGAAACTAATGCACACACAACGGGCGTCGTCTACGTATAAAATGTATTCTCACCTCATGGTTTAGTTGTCTAACTAAACTCGTGTTTAACGTAAACATAAAACGATATACGAGAACGTGTTTTTATGTTATCTACCTAGGCATGGAACAAAAAAGCGACGATGTCAAGCCAATTATTAAAAAATAGCTATGACATTTACAAGTATATGTGCTAAGTTGTGTTTAATTTGTACGATTTATAGAGACCTGGGATGGTTTACTTCTTGATAAAATGAGTGAAATTGAGGCGGAACATCGCCGTATCATAAAACAAAGTACGGCAGATAATGAATGATTCCACCTTATAGGCTTGACCTAGCTCCGTCAGACTTCTACCTATTCAGAAACTTAGTAAAAATGCTTCTCAGGGAAAAGAATTTTGCATCTGATGAAGCACTCAAAGAAGCTATTGAACAATATTTTGCACATTTTTTTTCTGGGGGTATAGGACAATTGAAAAAAAGGTGAAATAAGTGTATAAGTTTTAGAGTCTTTAATCTTGTAAATCACTACAAAGGGTGTGCAATTTCTTGAACGACAAATGTGTAATTTTTCTATTTGTAAAGATAGAGGAATGGTTAAATAAGCAAGGTAGTACCTTTTGATAAGGAATTTAATGGTTTGAAGAAATTTGATATACGAGGTGCGATTCAAAAGTTATATTGGCGAAAATAAAAAAATCGCTTTTTCTATTGCTCCATGCAGTTTTTTTATTTATAGAATTGCATAAATAATAAATATACGCCAAATATCTTTTTAACGCAGAAGCACCATCATTAAGCTCTTTGTGTCCACTGTTCTCCCTTAAATGTTCCATTCTTGTCGATGTTTAACTTTTGTCATCCAATCCCCTGCGACGCGTTTTATTTCATCTAACCATCGGGTTGATGGGCATCTTCCATAGCGTAGTGTATCTTGTCTTGGTTACCACGCAGTTACTCTTTTTGGCCAGATATTACCTGTTCTTCTCATTGTATGGTCAGTACAATTCCACTTTACACATGCAATCCTTTCTATTGCGTCCTGCACTCCAGTCATATCTTATAAACAGATGTTCCTTACTCTGTCTTGAAGAGTTATGCCAAGCGTCTAAAAGTCTGTAGTCTACTCTGCATTCTAATAGGTCTATAAGCATCTTATGCTGCTTGATGGTATCTAAGGCTTTCTGGTAGTCAACGAACATGAGGATCAATGGTTTGTTGTATGTTCCGTAGCCAGCTCGAAAGCTTGCTTGCTCTCTCGGTTGATAATAATCCAACTTGGAAGTTCTGTTTGTAATGATTCTCATGAGAAGTTTCCATAGAAAAAAGAGCAAGCTTATGAGGCGATAGGTTGTCATGTCTGTGATGTATTCCTTTTTATGGAAGATAATTATAATCGTGTTATTCAGAAGGAACCACCCCTCTTTTCAGCCATTCGTTAAAAAGCATACAGATTTCTTCAAGTAAGACACGTGTTTTACCGATTTTATCACTATTCCGTTTTCTCCTTGCGCTTTATGTTTTTTCATGTCTTTTAAAGCCTTCCTTATCTCATCTATGGTAATTTTGGGCATATTCTCTGAGTCTTGATTTTGCAGTTTTTTCGAATTTTGTTATTGCCTCCTTCGTTTTCTGCTTCCTGATACATATAATGTACAATCTTTAAACAGTGCTTACTACTTCCCACTTGTCTATTGTTATTCCGTCCGTCTTTATTCTTAAGTTTACACAATTATGTTCTTTTCATCTTCCACTAAGGGCTTTCTCATAACTTCCATTGATTAATTTTCTTATATTATTTGTGCTACTTTGTTGGTATTGCATCTTCTTATAAACTTTCTTATTGCTTTTGAGATTACATTGTTCAGTTGTCTCATGTCAACCTGGATCTACATTTTCTTGCAACTCAGTTTTCTATGCTTTGCCATCAGCGATTTTGTTTCAATTTTTCGTTTTCGGTTTTGTTATATGTATACATTCTCCCGACTATTTCCTTCGGAATTTTTTATGTCACACCCTATATGTTTGTTAAATGCATCGATGTCGACTTCTAATTTTTCTGGTTTTAACTGGCGCAAATTTTTCAACAATATTTGTTGTTATCTCCAGTAATATTCCATGCATTTTTTGCTTTCTTAGTTATTTTTTCGAGTCTTTCCTTTATTATATTCACAACCACTTTACCTCTGATCATTCTGTAATCACTGCCTACGGAGCACTTGTTTTAAACCTGCACATCAAGTATGACTTCCATTCGGTTTGAAATTCCCAAGTCAGTCGTTTCTCCTCGCAAGTTAGCTAGAAAAAGTATTATAATATTTTTTTCTGAAATTTCAAAACTCTTCAGAATATAAATATAATCTGAAAGTTTCAAACTAAATGTTCTTAAGTTATCAGAAAAACTGGTCTTTGAGGTAATTCTTTAGAAATAAACCGATTACCTTCTTAGTTAATAAAATTCCTGGTATTTTGATTTTGAAACGCATTCAAACGAGTTTCAAAACTAGTTGCCCCGAGCATAAGTTGAAGACCGAATGTTCGGAGGTTAGTTGAAAAAATACGGAAATTCAGGCAAGTTTTAAGAAGTAAAACGATTAATTCCTAGATTAAGACAAATTATTAATATTTTAACTTATATGCCGAGTTTCAAGAAGTTTTGGAATTTACAGGTGTAATTCTTAGTTGATGAAAATTATTGATGGTTTCGCTAAAAAATGAGTTTAAACAATTATTAGCAAATTTAAAGCATTTCAGGAATTTCAAACGTAGGTTGAGTTTTTTCAGTCTAAAATTTTTAGGGAATTTGAGGCGATTTCTTTAGGGGCAAAAGATATAATCTGGGTAGTTTAATTTTGAATTTTTTAATTTAAGACTAAAATATTTTTCAAGAGATTTTCTGTACGTTAGGATTTTTCAGACTGAGTGAAATTTGGTGTTGATATGTGGACTCCAAGGAGTTTCCCCGCTAGGCCTTTCTACCCCAGTCCGGCACTGCACGAAAGAATTAGAATGAACTATTTATTGCTAATCACCTTAAATAACTTAGTTTATACTTTATTTTTGGAACAACCCAGCTTAGATTAAATACTGTATTATGTAGGTTTTTAAAGTATATTCAAATAAGACACAGGATTACGTATTTTCTTAAAACTCGATCATTTTAAATAGCATTTTCCAAATGTATATTTAAAAAAAAGTATTCAAAAGAAAGTGTTTTTATTTACGTTGTCTTTGAACACAAAAGCTATAATTTCACAAAGATGGGTAAGCTTATTTGCCTTACAAAGCATTCCGAAAATGTCATGTAATAAATTTAATATAGTCAATGGATGATTTACTTGTACGCTCGCATGACTTTTGATGGAACATTTTATAAATAATTTACATTTTATTAAGGGATGAACTAACGAATATAAATATAAATACAATTTTATGAGTAACTCAGTGTTTTTATTTGTTTGTTGTGCAGTTTATTCAGATAAAATGTCTCGTTTTTAGAAGAACAGTGATGTCTTTTCAAAAGTCTTCTAAAACTTATTTTTTATTTATACCTTTCATTTAAATGTACTTGTTTATTGTATTACATAAAAAATAATTTGGTAATCGTTGAATTTAAAAATTGTGTATATTTGTTGTGTTTAACGGTATACGTCATTATCGGAACGAATCTTCCAGTATGTACCTATTGGAACAGTAAATAACCTTTATTATAATAATAACGTACAAAACAAACAGTAATAAGGAGTTTGTTTCGTGACTGTATGCTCAAACGAACCCTTAAAATAAGAATTTACTGTTTCTACACGGAAACTTATTTGCTTTTACCTGTATTTCAGTTCTGTGCACTACTTTCATGGATCATTTACTGTAACAGCTTCAATTTGTTAAAGCTGTTGTGGTTAAACGAAGCAAATTTAAATAATTTACTGCTCCCGCGAATTTCCAGGATACTGAAACTAGTATAATCAGAATTGGATTTTCTAACATGCAGAATTGAATTTCTCAGCGCTAGTACTTCCTCGGTATATTTAATTTTAACCGTATTACATCACCACGTATCCGGTAAGACTAGACTTAATTACCTTTATTGTCCGATTCGTTGGCATCATATTAGAGAGCAAATACGTTGTTAATTTTCCCCAAAACACACACTAACTAAATTTATAGCAAATTGAAGGTGTATCGTATTCCCAACAAGCAAATTATTTCCATTGTCTTCTGTTACATCGAAGTTTGAATACATGTTCACGGCGCAGTTCCAGATTGCTCGTGTTTGGTTGGTACTTTATCAAATAAAATCTTGAGCTTCCTCTAGAGAAACAAAACACAAATTGCCAAACAACGGCAATAACTGTCCCAAATTTAGTAGTTAATCTACTTTGACGATCGTCGGCATCATTGGTTATGCGCTCTCTACTATTGAGCCCTTTCAGATGGAATTTCAACCCAGGTATGCTATAACCATCTTATTTGCATACATATCAAGTCACCTATTCGTGGCCGGAGCTTTATTGACAGAAATTGACCTATATACATGCATAACGATGACTACGTATTTTAACTGTAATTTGAATTTCATGTGCAAATGTCTCATTTTAAAAAGCCATGAATAAACATGCTTTTTTACAAACGCGCGAAATATTAAGGGATAAATCTGCGAATTTGACCGAATACGCATCAGATATTGTATGTGTCCTAAATCTCCCACATTTTCATTTCATCATACTTAAGCACCATAAAAGGCCGTTCCTAATTTACATAAAAGACGATCCAGTATAGAGATTGTTTGCTGATATATCATCGACACACAAACTGTAACTAATTATAAATAAGTCGTTAAAAACAAATATTTATCTGTGTAGTAAACAACCTTACCTGTTAACCAAGCAAATTTAAATATCATGAAAACTGACATAAAAGTTTGTTTGTTAAAATGAATAATATATGGGTAATTTATAATTTTTTTATTTGTAAAAATAGAAAAACGGTTAAATAGGAAAAGTAGTACACTTTTTTCTGAGCAATTCAGTGGTAGGAACAAATTTTATATACGAGGCACGACTAAAAAGTTGTGTACTTGCGAAACAAAAATCACGTAATTCATTTTTAGAATTTGCAAAATATGCTCCACATACCGTAGGAACAAATGTTTAACATAGAATAATGGATAAATAGTGTTTTTAACTGCTTTGAATAACTAGCCAAAGTTTTATTTTTTTGTTAATTGGTACCATGGTTGGCAGGGCTCTAGTTGAAATACATTTCTTTGCTGTTCTGAACTATGTACCTAATACAAACCGCGTATCTAAAGAAAAAAGAAAAGCAGCTTATTTAGGTGTTTTGTTAATAAATTAGGATAGCCATGAAACAAAAAAAACATCCTCCTAAAAAACTATTTAGCCTCTTTCTTTATATTCGCACTTTATACAGTGACCGGCAAAAAGTTCGCAACATATGGGAAACATTTTTATTATTAGAGTATCGAAAAACTTTTCTGGGAGATCAGTTCTGCATGTCCGATAACCTAAAAATCGAATTTGGGGTATGTCACGTGACCACTGGTATGGCGGCAAATATAAAAAAATCATTGTGAATTCGCAAAAAGTGGGGTTGGATGACAAGATACCGAAGAAAATTATTTAAAAAAGTTGCTTTTAATTTAACTTTAGGTCCACATGCAAAATTTCAAAAATTTATTTAAAATAATTGAAAATCACAATTTTTCTTGAATATTTTTTTATTAATTTACAAACATCTAACTTTTTCCTTTCAAACGGCTTGATTGAAATGAAACATATGTATTTAGATAAGAATGGAAAAACTTTCTTGTTGTTTCGATAATTGACAGGCCTAAATCTGAAAAACAGGTTTTAGTTAGGGTCCTCACTATTGCAATGTTTTTTATCCAACAGCTGTATCAAATTTGAGGTACCTACTTAAAAAAGCTAAATTTTCTTGGTTGTCGTCAAAGTTTATACTAATTACTTTATGAAATAAAGAAGAGTAAAATAGCCAATAAACTTATTAAAACCACGTTTCTTATACAGGGTGATTCAAATTCGCGTGTATGCATGGGGATCTTGGAAACGGTAAGAGATAGAGAGTCGGTTAAATGGGGGCAAAGTTGCGTAATCAAAGGACCAACAATGTCCATTTAAAAAATCAAGGCTAACTTATTCAGTTTTTTAAATATTTGAAAAAAACTAAAATTTTGGAGAGTCGTTTTTATTTAATTTTGACTTTATTTGAGGAGGTATTGGAAAACGGTATACACTTTCTCATGGCCACTTTTTGTCCTCTATCGAATAGATTAAATACATTTTTGATGCAACGTTTCGGTATTTCAGGGCCATCATCAAGTTCATTTTCTTAAATACGGACCTGGAATTTTTGTTCCATTTAAGCTATTCGATAGAGGACAAAAAGTGGTCATGAGAAAGTGTTTTCCGTTTTTCAATATCTCCTCAAATAAGGTCAAAATTAAATAAAAACGATTCTCCAAAATTTTAGTTTTGTTCAAATATTTAAAAAACTGAATAAGTTAGCCTTGATTTTTTAAATGGACATTGTTGGTCCTTTGATTACGCAACTTTGCCCCTATTTAACCGACTCTCTATCTCTTACCGTTTCCAAGATCCCCATGCATACACGCGAATTTGAATCACCCTGTATAATCTTTCTTTTACATAATATTTCAGTCCTGCCCTGTCAATTGTGGAAAAAACGAAAAAGTTCTTCCATTGTCTTCCAAAGACATAGGTTTTACTTGAATCAAGCAATTTAAAAGAAAAAAATTAAGTATTTGTAACTTCATAAAAAAATATTCAAGAAAAACTGGGATTTTCAATTTGTTTTAATAAATGCTTTAAATTTTGCATATGGGCCTAAAAGTAAATTCTAAGCAACTTTTTCAAATAATTTCATTCGATAACTTCTTATCTAATCCCACTTTTTGCGACTTCACGGTGATTTCTTTAAATTTGCCGCCACACTAGTGGTCACATGACATACCTCAAATTCGATTTTTAGGTTATCGGACATGCACAACCAATCCTGCAAAAAAGTTTTTTAGATACTCTAATAATAAAAATTTTTCCCATATGTTGTAAAAAAGTTAACCATATAATATTCAAGGAATAGGGCAGTCTGTGTACATTAGTCATTCATTATGTAACGTCTACAATACTGCACCCAACTACTATACACTTCCCAATTGTCTATGTACCTACTATTATATTATTTACCTAACGTACGACATAATTAACATCTGCATAATTATTTGAATCACTTATTTATAGTCTATAAATCAAGAGTTTCGATGCAATCCCTTCGGAGTCAACCAATTAGACTAATTAGAGCTTTAATAATCGTGGCCATATTGGTCTACCGTGACAAAAGGACCTCCTTCATTCATGTTTCAGATCTAATTTTATAAGTTAACAACTCTATAAATAGTAAAAATTGGTTCATCTATTGAGCAAATGTTTTGAAACATTTCTTCATGGATTTTTTATTCTCTAAGTCGAAGCATTTTTCTACAGAATCGTATACACTGGAACAAGAGAAATTTATCCTTTTCAGCAATTTTCAATATTAGCTGCAACTGTAACTTGCAGCTCATCCTATAACACGTAACTTTTATGTATTTTCCTTGTCATGAGTGTCTACCACGCAACCTGAATTTGTTAGAATTTGAATTGGTATTGGCACGTCAGGCGGCTTCAGACAGAAAGTACAGTGATGTTATTTAAAAACTGTAACGATTAGAAATTTAGTAATTGTGCACTGTTAAAGTGGTAAAGATATAACGTTAACGCATTATAAATGAAATGCCTTAAAAAAGTTTATTGTATATTTATATATTTATTTATAACAAACACCCAAGTTATTTCAAAAATATTAAAGTAAGCCATTTTTAATTTCTATTTTGACCCTTTTTAACGCTGTAATTTTGCTATAAAATTAATAGTTATTAACTCCTAAAGTTTTACTGAACCTTAATTGTCAGAATTGTGCCAAATATTCAAAACAAAAATAGCAATTGACAAACAATGCAGAGACTGGAAACTTAGATTCTACGTTGTCAACACCTTTACGGTAACTTTGTATAAGATTCTATTGACCACTCTGCGTCATTTGGATGATGATATCGCACCCTACCTGAAGATGTAAATCAAACTAGTGGCCTCGACGAGACATTGGAAGAAACGATTATGGAGAAAAAATTGACTTCGACTAGGTACTATGGAAGACAACAAGAGATACTGATGGAAATTGAAAAAAAAAATAAAATAGACTTTATTCGCACTATCAGAAACAAAAAAGGAAAAGTTATATACCGTTGGTATCGATCACGCATATATGCCATATTTATTATTCGACAATTTCTGTTTTATTGATAAAGAGAAAACTTTCGACAACATGCAGTTACATATGTATTAGATACCTTAGAAAAATACAATGTACTTAATGTCCTAATTGCATTAATATACTTATGTATAATATGTCAACAATTTCACAAGAATAACGACTGAATGCAATATATCACAAAAAATACCTATAACAAAGGAAGTCAGGCAAGGAGATTCGCACAGTCCGCTATTGTTTAATTTCATTATGAATCAAATAATTGAAGATATGAAGGGAACACAAGGTTATACTTAGAATGGGAAATAAAGAATTCAGTATAATATGTTACGCTGACGATGCAAGATTGCTTGCTAATAGCGAAGGCAAACTACAAAGACTACTACTCCAATTTTCACAAACTGCTGACAAATTCGGAGTAAACATGTCGACAAATAAAACTACATCGTTAACAATAAGTAAAGAGTCACACGTTGTAAACTTGGGTTTCAAGGACATCTAATCGAACAAGTATCATCATTTGCCTACTTCAAAATACAAAAAACAAGTAACGAAACGTCAGCAATAGAGGTTAAGGAACAAGCAAACAAAACCTGACTGTTTGGATTTCTGAAGATAGAACCCAAAGTACGACTGTTATGACTTATGACTTACGCAGATACATCAAAAACAAAACTACTACTAGAAATAACAGAAATGCAAATATTATGCAAAATTGTAGGAAAGAGTACGCTTGACAGAATTAGAAACGAGAATATTGCTGTGGAGACTCAAGAATTGCTTCAGAGTTTCAGAAGGAAGATTATGGATCATCCGGCGTAATAGTCCGGATTTAGCACTAAGTGATTTTCACCTGTTTAAAAATCTTAAGCACTATTTGTTTGACAAGCGGTATGAAAACAGTAATCAGTTAAAATTCACTGTGAATAAGTGGTTACACGAACAGGCGGGAGAGTTTTACGACATCTGAATATCGAAGCTTGTCTCTCGGTATGAAAAATGTTTAACCGTGGGTGGTGACTACCTATGTAGAAAAATAAATTAATGTTCATAATGTATAAAAATAAATAGCTGGTTAAATAATTTTTTTTTAAAGCAAAAGGGGTATTCGATTCTGGACAACGCTTGTATATTATCAAATATGCCAAACTAGGATTAATTACACATCAAAAATCAGCTATAAAAGCATTAGCTTTCCATTTGACAAAGTACTACCAAAACTTCATCTTATAATGCCATTTTCTTCATGATCTTAATTCAACAATTGTGGAGTAATATTCCTGTTGTGATTTATCACGAATGTAATTTGTTGATTTTTTCCACAGACTGGTAGCTGTCGCATCTTATTTAATGTTTGACATCAAGATTCTAAACTTTTCCCTTACGTAATACGTTTTACAAGTGCAACTTATTTCGTAAATAGTTTCTGAAAAGCAATTCTATGTGTATTAAAAAAAATTAAAAACGAATAAAGAATAATTGAAAATGCATTCCAAATGATAAACATCACTTATGAATGAATATTCATTTCTTTTATAAAAGTCTCATCAAATGTTGCAATAGGTGATACGTTGAATTTGAACATTCAGATATTGTACCTACATTAAATTCAATAAATTTAACGCCCACATAATAACTATAACAGTATGTTTAATTTTAAACTTCATTCATTGAAAAAACAGCTTTGTAACCATTAATGGCATATTATGTCATTATATCAACAACTTAAAGTTTGGTTACAACAAGCTTGTAATCAGCGCGATCTATAAAATTATAAACTTTTTGTAAAATTATGAAGATAACTCTCGTATTCATAATTCTACGCTAAATATTATATTTATTCAGTCAACATTTTTAGTATTTAAATAGGATAATATGTGCGTACTGTAACAAAAATGTATTGTTTAAATAAGGAAAACAATAAGAACATACTCTCCTTTTGTCCATATAAGGTAGGCGTACTAAAAATTCCCACTAGATTGAAACATTATTTATTTTATTCAATTTTGACGTTTTAAACTGTCATTATTAACTCCATAGCAACAGCTGTAAGTAACTGTTTATTTACTATTGAGTTAATAGTTATTTAAGCTACAAGGAATGTAAGGACGTATTAACATTTGAGGTAGGCGAATACGAGCCGAGGCGAAGCCAAGGCTCGTCGCCTTCCGAAAATGTTAATAGTCCATATATTCCGTGTTGCTTATTATATTTTTTCGCTTAGCAAGTAGTTTAAAAGAACAAGAAAATATTATTTGCAAAGTATGAATTATTTTGTGACTATGCGTCCTACAATACTTGGCAACGTAAAAAAATCAATATAATAACAGTGGTAACAATGACAACGGTAAACGTACAGTTCTATTATCTGTTCATTATTTTCCTAGGAACGTAAGAGACACTACTAAATTCCGTCGTCAAGGGTAACTAGAGCACGAATGTTATTAACCACTTACAGTCACTGTTGCCATGGATGTAAGGCTTGCTTACTTTGCTGGTAGCGAAAAAAACAAATTTAAATCACTCACAGAATTTTAAATCACTATGCAACAAATAAACAGTTACTTATCCTAGCTGTTGCTATGGAGTTAATGATGACAGTTTAAAATGTCAAAATTATGCCATATTTTATTTTGTCAAAATTAAATTCATAATGGTTATTTCATCAAAATTGAATAAAATATTGTATAAACCACGTGAGCTAAGACTGTTTATTCACTCGAAGAAATTAACTCACTCGCCCTTACAGGCTCGTGAGCTAAACTTCTTCTCATGAATAAACCGTATCTTAGCTCACTTGGTTTATAAATATCTATAAATAACATGTGGCAAATACAAACTAAAATAATTAAGTTTTTAGTTAAAGCACATTAAGTACCGGCTGAGCAAGGGGTTTATATATTTGTAGAATGTATTTACCACTTATTTTTAAATAAATGATGTTCCAAAATAGTGCGGATTTTTAGTTCGCCTTTGAAACTATTGGAAAAGGCGTGGGTTTCATTTCACAGCGATTAAATAAGAAATCAACTGTGTGAATTTCAACACGGTGTCCTAATTTATTATACTAATTTACAGCCTTTGTATTCAAATGGCAAAGCGCGAGATAAAATTTATTCCTAAACATCCTACATACTACATCCTACATTGATAGGTAACTGATTGTTTTTCTTAAACCATTCGTAACTATTATTAAGTTAAAATTATATCATTTTATCATCAGTGTTTGTTGTTTATTATGCTTCAATTTTTGTATTTTTCGGACGATTAGTTAAAAGTAGTTCTGTTCAGAATTAGATTGTCATCTATAGATTTTAGTAAGGTAATTTTAAGACAATTAATTGACGTAATATGTTAAAAATAAGAATTAAATTTGAAGATTAAAAAGGTAAATCATGTTTATATCAGAATTATGTGCAATTGTTTGGTGCTCTACTTTATTTCGAATAAATACTTAATTTAGCATTATTTTCCGTTCGTTTTCTATGGTTCAAACAAAACTAAGAACTAAAAATCATCTATACATATAATGCGGACCAAAATTAACAATAAATAAAAATAAAGTATTGCTTTAAAATTCGGCACAGGAAGTCAACCTGAAATTCTGAACATTCTTTGTTATTTTTATATTTCAAACATTCAACATACTATTGGAAAATGACTCTATTCGGAAGGAGAGGAACATAGAAGATGCAGAATATAGAGAATGAAATATTTTTCACTAAATATAATGAAAATATCTTGTCTTAATCTTAAATGTGACACACAAAACTTCGATCGCTTAGATATTTTATATGCCGGCTTTATTAAACCTTGAAAATCATATAATCTGAATTACGGTATTCAACAAACATATTGGGCTTTTTAAATGAGTTTCTGTTGTTTACATTCGGAATTGAGGAGTAAACCTCATAACCAATTTAATTTTATGTACAAATCACACAACTGTGTAACAAAATTCTTACGTAGCCATTTAATCATTAAGCTCTATTTCGATCATTGTTAACTGAAACTCACATTGTTAAACCCAAATTTAAGATGAACAATCTGTAACTGCAGTTTAATTGGGGCGTCAAAATCTCTTGAGACTAAAATATTAGGTTTAAATTCGCATTCAGCTTCCATCGATTTGAATGATAATTTATATGCACTGTCGGCCAATTTCATTATTTTTAGCAGTGTAAGGTAGTGGGGTATTTGCTAATTATGATGTTAAAAATAAAATGCTTAAATTTGGGAAATTACTCCGGGGCTTTAAATGTATCAATACTGCTGCAAGTTAAAATTCCACCGTTATTGGTAGTTACAACTGCGCTAGGCGGTCATTACTATCGCGGGTTTAACATAAGTGAGGACTCGATGTGCGTGTGTAAAGTGGATGAGTAAACTATTGAACATTTAATATATGAATGCCAAAATTTGGTACGAGAAAGATCAGAGCCCCAACTAGATCTAGATATAAGAAGAATGGGTGACAACTGGCCAACAACAAAAACGGATTTGGTACAAAAATATTTTATGCTATTCATTAGGTTCTTGAAAACCATTGATTTTGATCAAATAGTTTAGTAAGTTAGTTTAGCATAACTGTAAATGATTCTATTAGGTTACACCGTTACACCATATAAGTCTAAGTATTGAATTAACTGAATATGAAGGCAAATAAGACTACTATGTTAATATAACAACTGTATATATTAGGAAAACAAAAGAGCATGTAGTATCGTTTTGTAATAATGGAGCATGCTGAAGGAATAAATTTATTAAAAAAACAACTGCTACTTATTTGTGGGATATAAATAGTAATTTAATACAATTTTCATGAATAAAAAAGATCCCATAACATTAAATCTGTACGTGGGTCACATAAACATTAGGCAAACATTTGGCATACAACAACCTGATCTAATAAGAATCAATTATACAGGTCATAAAAGATTTATCAGCAAACAACTATTAAAAAAATTCAAGTCACCAAAAGTTTCTACGTTTCTAAAAAGTTTTACTACATTAGTATCAATTAAATATTTTATACCAATCTGTAAGATACTGAGATTTCGAGAATTTCGAATATTTTATAGTAAAAAATATCCTTGTTGATTCACGTAAGACGCGTCCCTTGAAAACTTCAAATGCAACCCAACATACATGTTTCCAAAGCTACTGGAAATATCTGTTGTTGTTATCGTTAACTTCTTATATATTTCGGTGTCGAGGCTGATGCGTTAGCGTATGTGGTCTTACGCATGAAATGCACAACCCGACTCTGCGGGTTACGTGATTGTAGGCCATTTTATGCCTACATACAGCTAGCACCATGTGTATAGTGTATGTGCGTGTACGTGCAGGACCTTGTTACTCTACCTCGTAGGTCCTGCAAATATCTACAAGTTCAAAAGCAAAATTTGATGAAGTAGCTATGTTCACAAATACTTAATTGTTTAGTTATTCGTCAAAAGTGACAATTAGGAACTTCTGTCGCCAAAATAAATTTTCATGAAGGTGATTTGTATATAATAGTTATTTATGTACCAAGGGCGTAATAGTAATTTAAAAAACCAGTTTCATAAGACACGATTTTAGAGCACGCGTCCGCTTAAATGTCTTATGAAACGTGTATTTTATAATATTGTTTCTATTTTGGTTATTTAACGTCAAGAAATACAAATTCCGTTATTAAAACAAAAAAATTGGCGAAGAATCTTCGCTGGACTTTCCATACTTACACAATTGAAAAATGCATAACAAATATATCATAAGCGTGAGGATAAGCAAGGTCTCTGTCACCCATGAACGATTTCAGAGTTCCACATCAAAACTATTAAAACGTAGCATTAAATTATGTTTGTATTTTAAAGACAAAAAAAAATAAAACAGTCTGTGCTAGAGGGCTTACTTTATTTTAGGTATTTATGCCTAAAGTCAAGTAAATATCAAAAATAAATAAAAGTTCCAGGCCGACAGAACCTTTATGACGGCACTAAATAATATATAAGTATTGTAGCCTTCGACTGTTAAAGACAAGGGGTTTTGTTTAGGGCCAGTGAAATTATACACGTCGGTAAACCCAAAGAGAGCTTTATTAATACAATACACACATAAACATAGAAATAATGAAAAGGAAAGTTTAAAAGGAGTCTCCGCGACACGCACCTGTTGACAACCCCGGTTACACTTACTCACACAAAACAAATACAACTCACCCCTCTTAAGTACGGGGTGCGCGGTCATTCCCTTGTTGCAAACACGAAGTACGTGGTCATTCACCTTGACACAACACTGAATATTGAATATAGAGGGTGCTACAGTATAGATATTCTGAGACATAATCGAAATTATTATCTACTTATTATCCATTTGTTTTCTCAGCTCCACAGAAAAAAGTAGTTTCAAAAATAATTTTATTGTAGCACATACTCTTGTCTATAAGCTGCACCTTGATCTGATATAATAAAATAAATTAATATGTATATTGAACATTATAATTCTTCTAAAATGTTAAAGTAAACTTTCGTCTACCAACAGTAATCACACTCCTACCTATACCGCAAACACGAAAATTCTTCTTATATTCTAAAACCGCAAATGTGTGGAAACTTAAAGCAAACTTTCGTCTACCAACAGTAATCACACTCCTACCTATACCGCAAACACAATTTGGCGTTAGATTTATACCAATATGTTGATGTGTTTTTAAGAAAATCGGCCTTAAAGTTGCGCTTTTCAAAAAATCGCCCAGGGCGCAATTTATGACATAGAAACTTCTGGAAAAAATTATTCGATTTCTTTTCAAATTCTCTATTGATCCAGAACATTTAAAAACCATCGTGTGTGTCGTTTCCGGGAAAAGTTTTTTTGAAAATTTGAAAATTTCCCAAACTGTCCGGACTTTTTATTTTTGAAATTTTGAATTTTTTTTTCAGCTGGTTCTAATCAGCCGAGCTAGAGGTACAATTTGGCATTAGATTTATACGAATATGTTGATGTGTTTTTGAGAAAATCGGCCTTAAAGTTGCGCTTTTCAAAAAATCGCCCAGGGCGCAATTTATGACATAGAAACTTCGGGAAAAAATTATTCGATTTCTTTTCAATTCTGTATTGATTTCCTAAGTAAAATTTTGAAATTTTTTTCAAAGAAAAATCTGCGCCAAAAAAAACATGGCTAACTTCCGTTTCCGGTTCCGGATTTTTTTGAAAAGCTTATTTTATAGATTTACTGTAATTATAGGCCCGCATACCAAATTTCATGAAAATCGGCCCAGTAGTTTTCGAGATATGATACTTAATTATGTATTGCCATTCTGAAACAAGGCACCTCTGGTTATATACGTTTAAATGATAATTGTAAGTTGGGTTGCCTATTCCAATTGTTAAGGGGCGCATCTTATGTGAATCGCCCAGTATAGATATTCATAAGATACATAGCATTCGGGAGGTAGCGGGTTCGAACCCCACTACCGACTGCCTTGAATCGGGTTTTTGGGTGATTTTCCCGATTCAACAGAGTTAACCATCTCTGGGGTAAATACCGGGGCAGGTAATTTTCCACCTATAAGCTCTTTATCCTAGTTTATCCAATCCTAGTTTAACCCATCTTTATACCATGAGATCGAAAGAAAGATGATTCTGAGCAGGCCTTGACTAGTACAACACGATTGGCAAGACTGATTTCAAAATGTGGCAGTAAGTTAGAGGTTAATAAATGTCAAATAAATTAAAACACAAAACAGTATTTATTTAGGGAACAAACTGAAAACTAAGATGAATACATGTTAGAGTAGGTGTTCAAAATGTGATCCTTCACTAGTATTACAACGATAAACTTAAATAATTCTGGAAACAAGATTGCAAAACTGACTTACATTTGAAATGTCACTGTCACATTATAATTCATAGGCATTCTAGAACCAGTGTAACCAATCGTGTTGTAGACTAGTCAAAGCCTGCTCAGAATCATCTTTTTTTCGATCTCATGGTACAATGTGATTTTTTTAAAACTCAATTGCAGCAGGCCGAATTCTGTCTTAATAACCTTAGAACTGTCAGAATACGGCCTGCTGCAATTGAGTTTTTAAAAAATCACTTTGTATGTATATTATACTGATCCTTCCTGTTAACAACAAATATGTTAAAACGCCTTGTTAGATTTTAAAATTTACTTTGCTCTTTAAAGTCTTTTAATTCCGGAGATCTCACCTCACTGGTCGTTAAGAAGGTTCGTTGTTTTTAAAATTAATATTAACAAAAATAAAAAATTTTATTCAATTCTTAATGCAGACCTTTTTATTTTGTTTTCCACTCTATCAACCCTGCTTAAACCTATCTTATAATTACAGTTTTTTTACACTCACTATCTACACCGGTTCCTGTACTTTATTTGAAATCCTCTTCTTTTCAATAAAATTTCACCAAAATCCAATTTGCCTCTGTTTCTATCTCTGCTTCAATTTCAATTTTCAATTTCTCCTGCCTGAATTGCGCACTGCTTGAATTGCCTGCGCTTGAAATACAATTTTCAATTTCTTCTGCCTCTAATTCACTTCCTTTCGATTTAATAAATGATTCTTATGATCATTTACTCTATTTAAAGTTAAATAATTAATCGGTTGATATTTATTATTTTAGGACGAGCAAACCTATTTGGTTGTTGTCCCTTTTATTGCAAAAATATCACTTATTTTAAATTTTTTTTTCTGTATCCAAGATATTTTATATCAAATTGTTTTTCACTATAACTACTGTTGTAAATATTAATTAAATGTGTAGTGACATCTGACGGTACACCGCATATTGACATGAACATGGATAATCTAGTATGTAGCTATCTTAATAATAATAATTGCAGTTGTTGTTTATACAGGGAATTTTTCTTTTTAGTATACATATCTCCTATGTATACTTTTAAAATAAACGCAATATGTAGGCCACCAACCATACACTAAACGTCACGTCACGTGGTGCGTAAATGTTATGTTTAATGTTTGTAAATAAAAATTCACAGATTTCGCAATCCTTGCAACCATCGGAGGGTGTTGAAAACAAACACGATATATAATGAACATGATTTTATTATAATTTTCAAAAATGCAAATATAAGATTGGAAAAAAACGAATTATACATGTCGGTTATAACTAATAAACTAAAGTAATACATAATGAACAGGTTACAGGATTCATCATCCCAAAAAAACAAATACAAATTGGTACTGAAAAGCACCCAAAAATGTCAACGTTAAAAATCTTATACATGACATAAACACATAACAAGTAAACAAGAAAACTCAATAAAAAAAACTCACAGATATCGCAATCCTTGCAACCATCGGATACATTGGAAATGATAATGTCATATATAATATATAAAACATATAAACTTACCTCAGTTACGACTTCGAAATTGTGGAACTATCACACCTCTGAGAGTAAATTAATTTGTTTTCCAATTTGTACACATAAAGTGGCATTTTAATGTGTCAAATCTAGTTATCAAAGCAACATTTTAACGTGAAGGATGGATAAAGTGTTGCTATAAACATTTTATCCACACTTTCCTTGACGACACTGTTTCTATAAACATTTTATTCACACTTTCCTTGACGACGTGAATTTTAGAATGAAAATCATGGTGATTTTAAATGAGGTTGCTAGCTATTGTTTCATAAAGAGATTTTATCCACTCAAGGACATTAGCTCACTCGGCTGCGCCTCGTGAGCTAAACTTTTCCTTTCCTGGATAACATTTTTCTTTATTCACTCACGGAACGCCGAGTGAGCTATATTCTTAAATAGTGGCGGTGTGGCCTCTTTAATTTTCTATAGAAAGAAATATTACACTTTTATGACCTAAAATATCCTAAGGCGCCTTCAAGACATATTGCTCCCTCCGCCTCCCAAAGATAGGTACGCCACTGGTACCATGTTTATATTTGTCGAAAAAGCAATATTTACTTTTTTAAATAATTAAACTTTTGTTTAAAGCAATGTGTGCTTTGTGATAACTGAAGTTCGGAATTATATGAAATTTCATATTCCTTAATAATGTATGGATTCTTGTGAGAGTTCGTATTTTTCCGTTTCATGATAAGTACACTTTATTAATGCAATGCAAAAAGTGCATATTTCATCATATTCGGCAATTCTTTTCATATTCACTTATTAAAAATTGCATTTTTTATTAAATGCATTGTATTTGATGCATATTTCGGTTAATTTTTTTATGTTAGTTGAATGTTTTAAAAGTGTCTAAGAATTTACATCATATTTTCCTATTTATATTTTTTGCATTCAAATCTGACAGGTATTATTTATTACCTAACTAATCCTTTGTTCATTTATGCCTGTAAATTAAGACATTGTAAGTGCTTTTGTTATTTTTAAAAATCGGGTTTATGCAGAAATCCTCTTTTCTGAAAACTTTACTAGGAAAGCTAACATGCAAACACCTATTGTTCCATAGTTCAAGGATTAAATACCATTCACTCGTCATGCTATAATCTGCCAAGAAATTAGGTACTTTACATTGGTAATATATTTCTGATTAGACAAATAGTTTTGACTTTGTTCTCTGTATAATTCGCATAATAAATACTAATTACATTAATACATTTACTGCCTTTCCTTTTATTTCTGCGTTTTGATTTATTTATTTAAAAAATTGTACCTTGCATATTTGTTTCATATTTTAGCAAAAACTTCTGCATATTTATTTCATATAATTCCGAACTTTAGCTGATAACCAGCTGTTCGCTTATGTTGCCGATACCACCAATTCGACCCACACAACTAACAGCAAGTGCAAGTGCGCGTGCCGCGTGACGCTGAAGCGTGACGATTTCGTGACGGTCAAAACCTCGAATCAGCTCCCTATAAGTGTTTTCAACACTAAAAATAAATCAAAATTAGTGGAATATCAATATAATTAATTCAACGATTATTCTAAAACATAAAATATCAGCAATACAAAACAGAACAAACATGCAGGTACAGAAACTCGCTGCGCTCGTTTTTGTAACGTCCTGCATTCGTTTCGGAATCGCTAACTTCCCGCACTTGTTATGAAAATAACTATTCCATATTAGTGTTGAAAACACTTATAGGGAGCTGATTCGAGGTTTTGGCCGTCACGAAATCGTCACGCTCCAGCGTCACGCGGCACGCGCACTTGCACTTGCTGTGAGTTGTGTGGGTCGAATTGGTTGTATCGGCAACATAAGCCAACAGCTGGTTATCAGCTAAAGTTCGGAATTATATGAAATAAATATGCAGAAGTTTTTGCTAAAATATGAAACAAATATGCAAGGTACAATTTTTTAAATAAATAAATCAAAACGCAGAAATAAAAGGAAAGGCAGTAAATGTATTAATGTAATTAGTATTTATTATGCGAATTATACAGAGAACAAAGTCAAAACTATTTGTCTAATCAGAAATATCTTACCAATGTAAAGTACCTAATTTCTTGGCAGATTATAGCATGACGAGTGAATGGTATTTAATCCTTGAACTATGGAACAATAGGTGTTTGCATGTTAGCTTTCCTAGTAAAGTTTTCAGAAAAGAGGATTTCTGCATAAACCCGATTTTTAAAAATAACAAAAGCACTTACAATGTCTTAATTTATAGGCATAAATGAACAAAGGATTAGTTAGGTAATAAATAATACCTGTCAGATTTGAATGCAAAAAATATAAATAGGAAAATATGATGTAAATTCTTAGATACTTTTAAAACATTCAACTAACATAAAAAAATTAACCGAAATATGCATCAAATACAATGCATTTCATAAAAAAATGCAATTTTTAATAAGTGAATATGAAAAGAATTGCCGAATATGATGAAATATGCACTTTTTGCATTGCATTAATAAAGTGTACTTATCATGAAACGGAAAAATACGAACTCTCACAAGAATCCATACATTATTAAGGAATATGAAATTTCATATAATTCCGAACTTCAGTTATCACAAAGCACACATTGCTTTAAACAAAAGTTTAATTATTTAAAAAAGTAAATATTGCTTTTTCGACAAATATAAACATGGTACCAGTGGCGTACCTATCTTTGGGAGGCGGAGGGAGCAATATGTCTTGAAGGCGCCTTAGGATATTTTAGGTCATAAAAGTGTAATATTTCTTTCTATAGAAAATTAAAGAGGCCACACCGCCACTATTTAAGAATATAGCTCACTCCGCGTTCCGTGAGTGAATAAAGAAAAATGTTATCCAGGAAAGGAAAAGTTTAGCTCACGAGGCGCAGCCGAGTGAGCTAATGTCCTTGAGTGGATAAAATCTCTTTATGAAACAATAGCTAGCAACCTCATTTAAAAGCACCATGATTTTCATTCTAAAATTCACGTCGTCAAGGAAAGTGTGAATAAAATGTTTATAGAAACAGTGTCGTCAAGGAAAGTGTGGATAAAATGTTTATAGCAACACTTTATCCATCCTTCACGTTAAAATGTTGCTTTGATAACTAGATTTGACACATTAAAATGCCACTTTATGTGTACAAATTGGAAAACAAATTAATTTACTCTCAGAGGTGTGATAGTTCCACAATTTCGAAGTCGTAACTGAGGTAAGTTTATATGTTTTATATATTATATATGACATTATCATTTCCAATGTATCCGATGGTTGCAAGGATTGCGATATCTGTGAGTTTTTTTTATTGAGTTTTCTTGTTTACTTTTTATGTGTTTATGTCATGTATAAGATTTTTAACGTTGACATTTTTGGGTGCTTTTCAGTGCCAATTTGTATTTGTTTTTTTGGGATGATGAATCCTGTAACCTGTTCATTATGTATTACTTTAGTTTATTAGTTATAACCGACATGTATAATTCGTTTTTTTCCAATCTTATATTTGCATTTTTGAAAATTATAATAAAATCATGTTCATTATATATCGTGTTTGTTTTCAACACCCTCCGATGGTTGCAAGGATTGCGAAATCTGTGAATTTTTCATTATAAGACAAAAAACTGATATAAACAAAATTCTTGGTTTTCCAGATACAAAATTTCATAATAATTTAAAGTTCATTTTGAAGCTCAGCGACCCTTTTTAAAGTTTTAGATGTTTAATATAGGTTATCCAAACAAAAGGTCACATGTTATGATTATCCAACATTTTAAGCCAGATTTGGCCGAAGCACTGTTTTAAACTAAGTGCTTTTCGGACGTCATCAAAGGCTTACCGGCTCGTTACACTATTTCAATGTCTGCGCCCTTTAATCCCAAACTAACGCTGTAACAACCCCGAGGATAATTAACCTCTATCCACCCTCTTGTTGACTATTGCAGCGAGCAAATAAACTGCTTAACTTCTATATTTAATGTAACTGTTTTTAACTGTTGAATGTTAATTTTTTGTCGGATAATTTTATAGTTATTAGAACACAATCATATTTTAGCATTTTTTAAGCTAAGCACAAACAATTCGGTTACATCCAGTAGCTAATATTTTATTTCTTAATTCACTATCACAGAAATTGACAGTAATTTAAATTTGTAAATAGCTTCGACACTCAAAGATGTTGTCTGGTAGAATATTTATAAACTGCAAATGAAAACAGCAAGAAATTGAATGTAGCATAAAAGATTCATTTCAGGAATATCTGGATTTTCTAAAAGACGTGTAACAATAAAATCAATCAACTTCTATTGCCATTAGGATCAAGTATAAAATAAATTATTTCCTAAATCAATCCGCTGAAGTTAGAACATCGAATACTGATCAACAGGTGCTTACGCAATACGCGTCTGATTAATGTAAGATAAACGAATGAAACGAAAACAGAAGTAACAACTGCTTTAGAAATCTTTTTCTGTCACTCGTTACGATCAGTAATCGCCATGAACCCATTTCAACCTGTCAGTTGGCCTTTACCAGTTTGAAATCCTTTAAAAAAAACTTTAAATTCGTTTTACTGAAATGTCGAAATAAGACTATCGCGAAATTTTATTAGTAATTTAAGTTTATCTAAACAACCTTCTGAAATTTTCAGAGCTTCTGCATTTATTTAAATTCGTTTTACGCCAAACATTTTAGAGCAATTCAGTACTATAAATAAATTATTGCCAATAAAAAGGAATCAAAATCCTGTTACAGATAATTACAATTCCAAGAAATATAAATATTTTTATTTTTAATTAAAACCCTTTAGAATCGATTTTTTCGGACGTTAATATAGATTGATATTAATTTAAAGCTTGGAATGGCTTATCTAAATAGTTAAATATGGATAGTGTAATAAATCACTCTTCTTAAATTCGTTTATGCAACGTTTATATGATATTTATCCTTTTAAAAGTTTAAATTAAATCTAAACTCCGTAAAATTACCAAAATACTCAAACTGCATCTCCAAAGTTATTCTGTTAATGACGTTTAAATTAACAAATCTATTTCGCAAAGCTTTGGAGACTAGTAAACCGCACTTAATTTATTCCTGTCACTAGCTTTCTATCAGATTGCAATTGTGGCCATTTAATCAATGGTTTTTGTACTATCTCTACTAAGGTAACATCAGATTTAACCAAACTGTTTCGTTCACAACAAATTGTTGGAAATGACTTGACCAATAACTGTGATTAAAACACATAAATGAATACATGACATACTTTATCTGTGTGTAGGAGTATGTATGCAACAACAAAGAAATTTCATAAACGAAGATCAGCCACAACTGTGTCGATTGTTAGTTAAATACAAAAGTGGCAATTGCTTAGTTTATTTCATTCGTAATTGGTTTCCGAATTTCACATTTCAAAGCTTCAAGGTTTTAATGGATTACTAAAACATACTAAACGTCATTTACGAAATTTAATATACTGTTTTACAATTTCGTAGATATTCTGACTCACAAGTACGAGTAAGTATATACTTTTCTAATTCAGAATGAGATATTTCTGCAAAATAAAAATATAATTTTCTTCTTAACTGAATAAAGATTATAAACTACCACCAAGGAGGCCGGCAGTACGGCAGAGTGGGAGCGCACGTAGTCCTTCAATATATAAACTTCAGCAAATATCTGCTTGGTTAGAACTTGAATGGGTGGCTACTCTGCCTCTCGGTGTGTTCGGTACACTCGACCATAGATTAAAGATCCCTCCTCGACACTATAAAGGTATAAGAGGGTCAAAGGAAAATAAAGAAAGAAATACCTCCAAGAAAAGTGGCGACGCAATTAGCGGCCTAACTATTAAGAAAATAATAATAAGTAAGCAAGGTTCTGACAAGTAGTTTCTGAAATACTACTGATTTGTTGCACTGAAACGTAAATGTATCATTTTGTTATTATTTTAATATATTATCCGTTGTTTCAATACTTTGTTGACTGTTAACAGTTCCAACCGTAGAAAATATTTCCCCATTTTGCTTAAAACAAGAAACTACATTGAACCGGTAATCAGAATAATCTACAATTAGAATCGCGTGGTAATTAAAATTGCCAATTTTATGCTACACGCACCTAATTTAGTTAATTTGTATCCCACAAAAATGAATCACAACTAAAAAATTAACGATTATTTTTGTTTTGTTTGAAACAAAACTATTCACATAGCTTTACCCGAATGAAAATATTAAAGTTTAAATTTGATTATCGTTTCGCAAGAGAGTATTTGTTAGTATTAAACGTGTTTTAAATTGTTTACCGTTATGTTAAGTTAAAATTAAAAACATATTTCTGCAAGTACTTTAGAGTTCAGTTGAGTGAAAAGTTGAAACGTTATGTTTTTATTTGACAAACAGTAGATGTCCTAAGCTATGTAGTATGTAACCAAAACATTAGTTTTCCTCGTAATCTACCGAGTCACAAAGTTGTTTCCGGCACGGGTCAGCTTAGCTCCAGGGATTGTGTTCAATCTCAAAACAAACCACAAGGGTTTACGGAATTATATCAGTCAGCGATCGGGGCAGCCTACCCAATAATAATAAGCTATATTAATCATGGTACACTGCACATGATCGAATTTTGTAGTCCCAGGATGGAGGATACAATGTTTTCGCTTTCTTTGAAATATCGGTGTAATCTATCTATTTGCTTTTTCAATTGGAGATAACCGAGGAAATATATGTTTTTTTTTCTTGTGAATTCAGAACACAAAACCCTTTAAAAATGAGCGATTCAACCCAACGTATAAATATATAAGTATAAGAATAATATTAGGAATACTTGGTTAAGATTTATGTGCTGAAAAGGCAGCGGTTGTAAGTGATACATAAATAAGAAGTGCTTCCTTAAATATTTTAGAATGATTTTAATGTTTATTAGATACAATTTTTCTTAAGTTAAATCAAAATGTAATTCATGAAAATGAAATGGGAAGCCAAAATAAACTGTTCAAATCATTGATTACTATCCTATACAAATATTTATTTTCTACAATTCTAAAATAAAAGAATATAATATAACATGTTTCGAAAACATACCTGGAAGAGTTGAAACTGAACTGTATTTTTCTGGTGTTTTATGGATTTGGCAATTACTAACATACAAATATAGTTAAGAGGCAGCTCTAACTAAAAAACTAAACTAAAAAGAATAAAAGCAGGTACATAAATAATTATTACAGTTAATATTACACATGTATTTATTTCTACACTGTGTATACATATGTGGGCATTTTTATATTTATTTGCTCTCTTGCTAATCCATGTAGGTATTCAATAATTGTGACATTGCTTAGTATTCTCACCACACGTTTAGATTTAACGTCATTAATTACCAGAAACTGGAAAATATATGCACCAAAACATCAGAAAATATGTACGAAAATATACACTGACAATTACTAAAATATACACAATTATATGCAAAATTAAATTGTCATTAATCAATGATTTCGCCCATTAAATAAAGAAACAAACAAACATTATTTATTATGCACTACATGCGCAATAAAAAATCTTATTTTTTATTTATCTTTTTTTATTATAAACAAAAATCAAACATAATTTTTAGACATATATTGATTTAAATAATGGCACGTAAAACTGTAGAATATAGACTTAATTACTAAATCATTAAATTGCATCAATAGAATTATATGAAATTCAAATATTTTTCAATATTTTCCATTGTTAAATTATGTCTGCGGTCATTAAACATGTGTTTGTACATGGAAAATGTACGCTCAACTTCACACGAGGTAACAGGTAGAGCTTTATTAAAATCAACACCACTCAAAATCCTGTTAATTACGTTTAATTTTGTAAACCCTTCATTTTTATTTAAAACGAAGTTCAACTTTTCATTTACTTTTTTGTCTGCGGGGCCATTAGCGCTGCTATCTGAATCATTTCTTCTAAAGAAAGTTCCCGGCCTTAAAGTGTTTCTATTGCAAGCAAAGGTTGATTTGATGTGTGTTAGCTGATTTACAACAGACGGTTTCTTAAAAATATCTTTACATTTCTCAGTTACGATTGAACTAGCTGAATGAAATTCTGAAATTACACTTATAATACCATTAAAATGGTCGGCAAGAAATATTACACAATTCAACCAGGTTCCCCATCTAGTCAAGACAGGTTCTGGTGGCAGACGAACCCCAGGAAGCTTTTCTTTATATCTTTGCACTCTGAGAAGTGCTTTAACAACTACTTTTTTTACATTAGATACTAACGTATTCACTATGGGAAATTCTAGTCTAACTAACTCAGCTGCCCTACTGAAGCTGTGTGCTAGACACGTACAGTGTATTAAATTAGGAAAAAATATTTTTAAATTATCTACAGATTTTATCACTTACGGCGCTGTATCGCTAACCATTAACAAGAGTTGAGATAATTCAATGGGAATTCAATAATGGTTCATAATAATATGTTATCTAATTTTGTAACTCAAACTAATGAATTGGGTTCTAAGTTAATAAGTGTTTTCAATTACTCACATTAACATACATATAAATTTATTCGAAATCATAAAGACTCCTAACCTTTAGCTAGTGGGTGAACCCAGTGTCACTTAATAAACAAAGGTGACCTGTGAGGATCGTGAAGCACCGAAACAATCATCCACTAAACTGCATGCTCGTCCCTCGGCTTCGAAGTCAACAAAAACCACCAAAACTCAATCAAACATTTCCATCAGGAACCAACCAATTCCCTGGGAAGTATGTTCTCTCGGTACTCCTTGAATCCAAATCAACGACAACAACCTCTTACTGAAACTTAAGTAAGAAGACTTTAAGTCATCCTTAATCTGATGAAGAATCCTCAACACTACTGAGAAACTATCAACCCTCGATCCTTCATCAAGGATTTCCAGAAAAACGTTTAAAGATTCACCACAGAAAAATTCACGTCTATCGATGTTTTTCGTTGAAGATAAACATCCTGTTCTTTATATCCATTTCCATAACTACCCATAAAACAAAGAATTACCTTGCTACTTTAAATATTTTCAAATGAACATAGCAACTAAATTTATGATGACTTCTACATCCTTTGATTAAAATTAGTACAAATAATTATCACTTGATAAAGGAGGATCAGCCTAAACATCAATAAGCCAAGAATACTAAGTAGAAACAACATTCCCAAGCTCTTGCTCTGCACATTCAAGTTAACTATCAACAATATTGTAAATTAATAACTCGAAAATTGTCATTTAAGGAAAGTCGACCACGTTAACATTTCTTGTACCACCGCTTTATGGTAGCTAAAGAACAGGACTTGTCATAGCATTGACAATACTGTAATTTCATAAAAGCAAACTTACCTTAAAATTCACCTAAAACTTTTGAGCACAATTTCTCGCACTTTCTCTGCTAGACTGCCAACCTCCAACATGTTTTTGCACAGTTTAATCAAGTCCCAATGAATTAATATTGCATATAAGGCTTTACCACTTCATTTAGCCAAGACGAAATTAAAAACAACGGTGACGCCATTTGAGGTAAACTACACATTTCGCCATTAAAAAATGTATAGTTCACCGCAAATGGCGTCCCCGTTGTTTCTAATTTCGTCTTGGCTAAATGAAGTGGTAAGGCCTTATATGCAATATTAATTCAGCGGGCCTTGGTTTAAGCAACATCTCTATTCAATAGGTTAATCAAAACACGTAGTGTGCCATTTTACTCTGCTATGTCATTTTGGGCACAATTCTCCTAACTCGAAGATTTCTTGCGAAAAGGATTACCTTAAGCTTATGTACTTTAAAATATTCAAGTATATTTGTGTACCGTCACTGTCATTAAACCTGTAAACAACTAACTTCCACTGTCAAACAAAAGTTGTTGCAAATTTTAATGGTCTGCTAGATAGACAGCTCAGCGGAAAGAGAACAGCCCTCGTATATTTGTTTTTTTGTTTGTTTTTTTACATTGCGTATTTACAATCCACTCTACATTTTAAGTGTGGGGAGTTTGACATGAGTTAGACACCATCCATCGATGGTTCGCTAATACACCTAATTCACTAGCTCTTTTGGCCATGTTGTTTTGAGCCGTCTTCTTGCTAGCGGTTGGTTGTAGAGTTCATTTATTAGCTGATTGCTATGGTCAGTATTTCTTTGATTCAATTTGTTGGCGTGTAGAGCAATTACTCCGAGGTCCGCGCGAAGGGTTTGATTAGACACATACCAGGGTGCGTCTACTATTATTCGAAGTATTTTGGATTGGAAGGTTTGGAGTATTTTGGTGTTACTCGGTTTGCTACATCCCCAAAAGCTCAATTCCGCAAGTCCAGATTGGTTGAAGGATGATTTTGTAGATTAGTAATTTAGTTAGTAGTAGTTAGTTTAGACTTTCTACCTAGTAGCCAGGACATTTATTTCACTTTTAAGTTAAGTTGGGCCTTTTTGGTTTTGATGTGGTCTTTCCAAATGAGTTTCTTGTCCAGGTGACGCCCAAGATATTTTACTTCCGTTTTTTCTGGGATCGGAACATTGTTTAGATTGACCCTGGGGCAACTACATCGTCTAGTGGTAAAGGATATTTGCGCTGATTTGTCACTATTTACTTTAATTTTCCACTTTCTAAACCAGTTCTGTAGCATGTCTAGATGGTTTTGTAGCCTCACAGAGGCTCTGTCAGGTTCAGTATCTGATGATAGAACTACCGTATCGTCGGCGAACGTAGCTATTGTAGTCTCTTCTGTAGTGGGTATGTCGGCCGTAAAGATTAGGTAGAGGAGAGGTCCGAGGACACTGTCTTGGGGTACCCCGGATTTGATAAGATGATAAGAGGAAAAAGGGTGGTTGACTTTAATGTATGTTATTTGAAGAACGATATGCATAGCCACAAAAGAAGCTGGCCTTACTGCCTATTACTGCATGTTTTCATAGTCTGATCTCTTATGGAGTTCTAATATGGGAAGTTCTTTTAAAGCGCGCTCTATATTTTTACAACCGAAAACATATGTATCAGGATAATGTATAACGTCAACAAGAAAACCACCTGTAAACCTCTGTTTTAATATTAAGAATACTCATATTGCCGTCTTTCTATGCACGAGTACTAACATGTGCGCTATACATATGTATGAACATTCAAATGCATCGCGGTTCAAATGTAATTCCAATTTCCACGTACATATATCTTGCGCAGACCAAGAAAAACTTAACGATTCCGTTTCACAGACTTAAACGTAACGTGATACGGCATAAACTACCAATGCCTTAAAATAGATAATAATCTACCCAATGACATGAAAATGCTGCCTACAAAACAATTTAAAAATAAGCTAAAGATGATTTCTCTTAAATAGTTCTGTACCCCCCAGACCTCCCGGTAAGTATAACCTTAAAATGAAAATTTGCACCCAACAAAATTTTCAAAATCCGGCGCCTATGGTGGGGGCGGCAAATACGAGTTTGGCCCCCCTGACAAAAGCTCTAGTTTCGGCCCTGTTCAACTTCAAAGATATAAATAAAAATCAGTTGATTGATAATACTAATGAAAATTTCCAAACTCTAAGAGTATTTCAGGATAAATACTAAATGTTGTTTAGCTAAGATTACCTTAATTTTTAGGAAAAAACAATCCACTACCAAAAACAAGTACAAAATGCCGAAGGTAATGCAAGCAACAAAACGTATGCACGTATACAGATTAAGAAATGTTATGCATGTTTTCAGAACAATAGATCGTAACACAAACTGAAAATGCAAATTGATAATCTTCTTGAAATGAGTTTCGCTTTTAAATAAAATTTCGTTTTAATTTTTTTAACTCATGCATTACCATAAACGCCATATAAAATTTTCAGAAGTAATACCATAAGTGACTAGAATTTTACCGGAAATTTTTTTGCCGTCACCAACACGACTGCTTGTTGCGACTCGTCGCACTCGTTACGATTTTCCAAAGCAACAAGCAAGAGTGTTTGTGACGGCAAAAATTTCCTGTAAAATTCTAGTCACGAATGGTATTCGGATTGATAATTCCTCGAATTATAATGAAATTACTGAAATACTTGTCACTCAAAAAATTTTGACAGACGTTGTCTCTAAGCAACGCGCTGCTAGTCGCAAAATTTTCTAGAAAATTTCACTAGTGGTATTTTCGATTTAATTCGATTGTGATTGGTTCAATTCACCAAAATACTGTGATTTGATTGGATGAGTGGAATAATCAATTAAATCTAATACGTTAAGGCTTGATGTTTTGTTTATTTGGTGTTGGTTGCTCTCAGTTTGAATGAAAATTGGAACAGTCAACTTTTGCATCAGGCAATTAATTATTGGCAAATACTTAATCTTTGTTGCTAATTTCATGAAAGTAGATAAAGCTGTGTACTATATTCATATCGTAAAAATCGTAAAAAGTGCATAATAAATGTTTATAATAAATAAAATAAATATGAATTCTCTTGTCAATCTGTAATTTTTATGTCAAAAATCATTACGATACTAGTGCTGTAATGTAGTTCATTACAAAACGATTTTTCGTTTCGTAATATTGATATTACGAAATGAAAGTAGATAATAGTATATTAAAATACAAGTTGCAGAAGGCATGTATTCAAGCACGAATTTGAAATTCCGAAACGAGCCGCATAGCGGCGAGTTGAGGAACAAATGAGTGCTTGAAAGACCTTCTGCAACGAGTATTTTATACTATTTTTTCTATTTTGCCGCTTTATACCATTTTATAAATTAAAAAATAAAAATTTTAAATCTAGGGAATTTTGCGGTGGTTGGTGACGTTTATGTTGGTGTAATTTTAGGTTAGAAAATTTATTGCCGGACAAGTCCAAATCCCAGTATGAAAAAGAATTTTTGACGTATGTCAGTTGACAGTTCAACGCTACCAACATCAATACAGTAAATTTTACTAGTCTATTTTAGCACTCCAACGACTTATTCTAACACTCAAATGACGTCATTTGGGTGCTAGAATGGAGTTATTTTAGCACCCAAATAGAAAAACGATTTTTCTCCAGCATGCGTAAATGAGTAAACAAACTCCTGGAAGAGGAAGATCTAACAGCACAACGAGTTTACCAGAATACATAAAAAGAAAAAGAGAAAAAGCAATAACGGAGGAAGAAAAAGAAATAATAGCTAACATTTTTCAAAAAATCAAGAAAAGACTTATATAGGACACACCCAAAAGAAATAAGAAAAATACGAAGGCATTAACGAAAAGAAAACAGATAGTCATGAATTGTAAACAGAAGTAGAAATGGAAGAAATAAAGGCAATGTTAGAGAAAATGGGAAAAGAGCTCAAAGCCGAAGCTCGAAAAAACCATGAAGAACTAAAAGCAGGACTCCAAAAAAAAAACAGCAAGAAATGCTAAAACTAAAAAAAGAACTGAGTAAAAAAGAAGAGCAATTGAAAAAACGAAATGAAAAATGAACAAAAGAACATAACTAGTTAAAAAGTAAACTCGAAAAATTATAACTTTTCAATCTCAAATTGAGAACAATCATTGTAAAATTGGAAATAAACATATTCAAATTGGGATTAAACAATTTGACATCGATTAAACCCATTCAAATTGAGAATAAACACAATCAAATTGAAAATAAACAGAATCAAATTGAGAATAAACATATTTAAATTGAGACCAATCAATTTCAAATTGGGAGGCAATTCAGTTTGTTCTAGCAAATACAAACTTAATAGCAACAAAGTAAACTGCATGACATGTATATTAAGTTATTTTAGATAACATTTATACGCTTATCGGCATGTTTATGTTTATCACATTATCTATTAGGCTTATTCATTTCTCCCCATTTCATGGTTTTATTATATAAAGGCTTTCATGTATGTTTTTTAAAGTAGCTAACAAGAATGAAAGCTACGTTGGTGTCATTTCTGGAAACTGCACTAGCCTAACACTTTCATTTATAAAAATTATTGTTCATCATCATCATTAATTGACATGGAGCAGATCCTCGTGGATCAATCCTGGATTACGCCAGGGGATTTGTTATGATAGGTGGGGATCGGGAGCACTGCATAATGTTAACATGCCTGTGACGCTAGCCGCTAGACACCGCTTCTGCAGTGCAAGGTAGTTAGTAAGTCACATATTCAATGGGAGTTGAATATATGACTGAGATGGTTAACCATGATTTATCATGTTATATACTAACAGTATTTCTAGTATTACAGCAAATTTTCTAGGTTTATGATATTAAACACCTTAGCTCAGACACGCCTATTATGTTACATGTTCCATTCTGCTAATTTAGTCTAATCATTAGTATTGCCATTATTAGTATTCTATTTCTATTGTTATTATTATTATTATGATATTTGTTTCTTCGCTGTTCTTCTGGATTTTCTTTCTATTGTTGTTCTTTCAAATGTTGGGTATGTGTGCTCCTAGGTACTTCATTCTTCTTACTTGTTTATTTTCATATTTTTATCCATTGCATCTCGGTTGTACAGTCTTGGTTGTTGTATCATGCTTCGCATTTGTTGATGTTCATTTCTAATCCCACGTTGTTCACATTTCCTGTGATTTCTATAAGGGCTGCGTATGAGACTGTGTCGACTGCTTTAACGAGGTCCTGGGTTAGTAGTGTAGTTCGTTTTCCTGCTCTCCATCAGTCCATCGTTACCTAAAATTATCCTGGTGACAAGCAGATTGATGATCCTCCACTGTTCTTCCCCTGAGAAACGTCGCTTGGTAGGGTAACATTTCTTGAATCGTGTTGTTCAGGCATGATGTTAAACTTCAATTTTAATTCCGGCCAATAACTATAATTCTGGCTTATTAACTTAGACATATACACGTATAAAAGGCGTATGCGCATGTTGTTTTTATTCTAAAATTATTAGCTTTACAATTATTACTACATATTTACTTCTATTTGCGATTTATTAATTTTAACTTTAGCTATGTATATTTTCAATATAATGTTACGTTTTTACTACGTTTATTCAAAATAAACTCGGTTCGTGGTGTAAATTAATTTATTAAACAAACTTAAAGTACGAGATAATTATAAAGAACAACAATTAAACACTAACGTAAAACTAAACGGAACACTAATATTAAAACTGAACACTAAAGTAATTTATTTATAACAGTTTATTTATTTAAGTAACAATTTATTTCTACGTATTCACAAACACGCCGCGATTATCAGTTCAAGACTATTCACGGATATTTATATTAACTTCGCGACCGTTTTATAGATTGGATTCGACTGCCCTCTCGTAAGCGAATGCGCCTTAAATATAGGCAGACTTTCAGTCTAGTAAGTTCTACAGGCTTCCAGATCTCTCGCGGCAACGGTGGAAAATTCTAGCGGCGCATGACGCATTTGATCTCGCACCTGCTTTCCGCAGCTGCTGATGCGATTCGTTACAATAATATTAACTAATTATATGTTGTTTTTCCCTCGTCATATCAGCAGCCGACTGTGTAAATAGATTTATTGCTTTTGGGACTGATCACTGGTCACATCTGGTTTACATTTTACCAAATGGACAGCTTTAGGTCTTCTAACCTTGAAGTTTTTGTCGGCTAAGTATACGATTAGAACGACGCGGTCAAACCGAAAATGGACCCTAATGAACCGTAATGGCGATGGCATGATGCCACCCGTTGCATTTTTGCATAATATCTATCTTATTTGTGTTCTAATTATTACATATACCTACTGACTTAAATGTAAATAGAAGATGTGCAATCATTATCATCCGACTCTAGTTCAATCTACACTTATCTAAATAACCTAGATAATGCTTAAACTACGACTTATCTTGTGCGACAGGTGTTTTGATTTCACATATGCTGCTGCATTATATTTCAGGTGAACAAGATCTATATTCAGTTCCTCTTCCGCGTGAATGTGGTTAGGTCTCTTCCCGTTTGTATCTACTTTTCTCGCGGGTATTCTTCCCTCTTGCAGCAAGTAGCACGCCTCCATGTAGTTCATTTGTTCACTTATTCCACTAGTTTTATTACGATTCGCGCCAATCTATTATTACTTTGATGCTTAAGTAGGAGCATTAGTATCACTTTGTAATTATAACTTTTAGCAAATCGCGTTTTCTGAGAAAACCCCTTTGAAATTAACGGAAATAGTAAGAGCCGCTCGAAACACATGTTCCCTTGTCAACGTCACGCACAGAACCCTCATTTATAAAAACTATTGTTAATCTATTTTTTTGACATTAATCTTCATAAATTTTAATTTGCAGTTGCTATTTCCCAAGTTATTTAAATCCAATTTTGATGTGTTTATTTTCAATCTGAAAGTGTCTGTTTTGATTTGGATGCGTTTAATCAATTTGAAAATGATTATTCTCAATTTGAATATGTTTATCCTCAATTTGATTGTGTTTATTCCCAATTTGATTGTGTTTAATCGATTTCAGATTGTTTTGTCTCAATTTGAATGGGTTTATCTCAATTTGAAAATGATAAGAATCAATTTGGAGTTGAAAAGGTATAGAGCAACAAATATAAAAACAGGAACAAGAAAAAAAGAGAAACAACATAATTATTAAAGGTATGCGATACAAGAATGAAAACAACTTACAACAAGAAGTGCAAGAATTCTTAAAAAAAGACCTAAATGTAGCATCAGTGAAAGAATGTTTTGCAATCGATAGAATACCAGCAAAAAAAGATATAATTGCTAAAATGGAAAATCACACCCAAACAACAGAAATAATGAGAAACAAAACCGAATTTAAAGGGAAAAATATATTCATTGAGAACGACTTAACACAAAATGAAAGAACCATACAAAAAACGATTATAGCGGTAGCAATGGAAGAAAGGAAAACAAGAATTTTTTATAAAAAACTGATAATAGACAATGAAATGTATATGTGGAATAACGAAGAATAACGAGAAAGGAATGCTCATATCGGTGAAAACCGCCCCGGAACCAAAAAAACTAATACGAAACTGGAATGCTAACAAGATGACCGGCTATGGAAAAGGACATGCAACGAAATTACAAAAGAAGCTGCTGAAAAGATCAAGAAAATAATAAAAGAAAAATAGAATAAAGTTAACAACATGGAATATAAACGCTACTACAAACAGGTAAAATGTTTGAAATCGCCCCAATACTAGAAGAATACAAAAAAAAATAATGACATTGTAAGAAATAAGGTGGGCGGGAAGAGGAGAAATCAAGAAAACAAAATTTCAGTATGTTTTGGAGTGGCAGTGAAAAACAAGACAGTTATGGAACATGATTTATGGAACATAAGAGCCAAGTGAAGGATATAATTAACTTTTAACCAATAAACGAAAGATTATCAATACCTACTTAGATTAAAGGGAATAATATACATTACAACCATAATTGAAATGTTAATTGTATTAAAATAATTTAATTATTTATCATTTTCATGTACTACTTACTATACTAATTTGTGCAATGTAATAAATAGTAAAATGCAATAAATTATTATTTTGTTGCATGAAATTTGTTTCAAAGCCCCGCAAGTCAACTTTGCACCGGGCCCCGCTTTTGTTTGGGCCGGCCCTGCACATTGGTGCCAAATTTCATTTTCATATGTTAGAATGTTGGTGCCCCAGATATTAAAGGTTCCTGATAACGTTTGTTGTTATTGATAATGTCAAATTTTATGATTTCTAGGAGAGCAATATATTTTAAAACATATACGTTTACTTAAATTTTTCATTTCAGTAATAAGTAATAACTTTATGTAAAGCTATATTAAATATTCCCAGCAAAAGGTAATATCGGTTATCAACGTGAAATATAATCTCAAAACAGATGCTACGTGACATTAAACCATAAGTCAGATTTATTAAAAACTGTTATCGTAACACGATTAACTACAATCCAAATAAGCAGTGAACGGTGAACTTTTCATTAAAGACTTCTTAAAGAACAATATAAAATGTAGTAAATTTAAATAAGCATTACGTCAACGGAATTGCGTGATTTTATCGATTAATATTTGAAACAATAGTGTGACTAAGGTAAAATAAATTTTTGTTGGATTAATTTAATTATAAGGTATCTCGATTTTGAATAATTCCACTTCCAATTATCGTAATTGATATTGTTTTGTATAATCATTTCGCAACGCTTACAAAATTTATCTAGAATTTCTTTACCAAAACGATTAGTGTGAAGAAAAGTTCAATTTGTAATCACGGCAGAAATTTTAATAACAACACTTTAAAATATAAAATTTTCAAAGTAAAATTTCTTAGTAGCATGTTTACGCGATGAAAATTGTGTAATTTTAAAATAATGGTAGGATTAAATAATGATAGTTGAAAAGAAGGACGGGTATGAATTAAAATTTTTAGACCTTTCCTTCATACGCAACAAGGCCAGAACGACAAATTTTATTATAGTAATTAAATTATAACCTATTATATAAAACTTACGAAAAGGAACTCACACAAGACATCCATCAACAATGTTTTGATTTTTGCATGTCGCAGGGTGGGTTTCAATATTACCTTCCTATGCATATATCGACTCTTTTGCAAAATTTGTATAATTTTAGCGTAATCTTTATTTGACTTTAGAAAAAAATGCTTATAATTTTTTAAAAACTGATTGAAGATAGGCAACCCAACAGGCAACCCAACATTTACGGACTCTGTTCATCACTTTCAATGTTTAAAAAGTGGTTTAAGAGATTAAAAATGGGTATTCGCAAATACTTATACTGAATTTTGAAGTTTTGTTAGATACGAGGAGCGTTCAAATATGAGTGAGAATCTAGTTGTCTTGAGTATAGAAAGCAATGGATGGAAACAAGCACTCTGCGATTAGTAACAATCAAAATCTTCTCCGTTACACCTGCCAATAATAATTAGCATGTCAGAGAAAGAAGTACCGTGTTTTGTTGCACAACGCATAATTGTTAAATTTCTTTCGAAAGAAAATGTTTTACCGTCTGAAATTTGTACAAGACTTCAAGCGCAGTTTGAGGATAAATGTATGTCCAAGGTAAGGGTGTTTGGTTGGGCGAAAAAATTTCGAGAAGGTCGAGATCGCGTAGGAAACATACCCCATCTGAGACGACCGAAAACATCCGTGACTCCTGGCAATGTTGGGTCGATTGATCAGCTTATTCGGGCTGATCGTCGGATAACTGCGAGAAAATTGTCAGAAGAAGTTGAAATAAGTGTGGGTAGTGTTGAGGCAATTGTTCACAACGAGCTTAAGTACAAAAAAGTTAGTGCAAGGTTCTTCAGGACAACGCGCGCCCGCATACAGCCGCATTAACGATGGAAGCACTGAGAAAATTGAAGTGGGAAGTTCTGCCTCATCTGCATAAAGCCCCGATTTGCCTCCATCAAATTTTCATTTGTTTGCACCATTCAAAGGGTTTTTAAGTGGCCATAAATTTAGGGATAATGATGAACTCATTACAACTGTGCAAAACTGGATACGCACGCAACCAAACCGCTTATTCAAAAATGGTAAGCTTCCAGAACGTTAACGCAAGTGTATTGCAGTCGAGGGGGACTACGTTGAAAGATAGTATATACCATGTTTTTATTCCATTGATAATAAAGATGTTCTAAACTCATTCTCACTCATATTTGAACGCTCCTCGTAGAAGCACAGAGCAACGTCTGCTTTGTAGTAGAAGCAATTCTAGAAGATCAAATCTTTTCTTGGCTGTTTTTAAGTCAGGCAACCCAAAATACTTAAAAACGAAATAGTTATTTAAGCTACAAGGAATGTATGGACGTGTTAACATTTGAGGTAGGCGAATACGAGCCGAGGCGAAGCCAAGACTCGTCGCCTTCCGAAATTGTTAATAGTACATACATTCCGTGTTGCTTATTATATATTTTTTTCGCTTAAAAAGTAGTTCAAAAGATCAAGAAAATATTATTTGCAAAATGTGAATTATTTTGTGACAATTTTTGTGGTAACTTTGCGTCCTATACTTGGCAACGTAAAAAAATCAATATAATAACAGTGGTAACAATGACAACTAAAAACTTACATTTCTGTTATCTGTTCATTATTTTCCTAGAAACGTAAGTGACACTATTAAGTTCCGTCGTCAAGGGTAACTAGAGCCCGAATGTTATTAGCCACTTACAGTCACTGTTGCCATGAATGTAAGGCTTGCTTACTTTGCTGGTAGCGAAAAAAATATGTTAACTAAAACCCACCCTTAATGTGGGATGGTTTTTTATATTTTTTGTAACGCTTGTCATAAAAACGCATGTATTAACTTATACCATTGTAAATAATTATATACTTTCAATATTTTAGATTAAGATACAAACCTAGTTAATTAATTTGTAAGACTGACAGCTGTTGCAGTTGTGAACAAACTAAAGGGTTTTGAAGTTTTTATAGCAAGCGTTGGTAAAAATTTTAAGAACTGTCAGTAACATGCAGGGAAGCCAGGTAGCTCAGTTGTAAGAGGGCTAGGCTTGCATGTTGCAAGTCCCGGGTTCGAATCCCTACGTTGATGGAGATTTTTTCTCAGGCCTCTGGGATCAGTACTAAGCCTGGTGAGACCATTCACAGTTGGGCTTAATTAACTCTGCTCTACTCGGAAGACTAGTCTATGAGATAGAGTAACAAGACCACTACACACGTAGTAACACACACATGACACGGCCGTCTGACTTGAATTAATGCCTCAGCGGTTCCGAGCAGATTGGCTATACACGCATACAAGACACACAAAAAAAGTCAGTAACATGCGAGCTTATTTTATTAGTTTTAATTATCTTAAATACATTATGTTTGTATTCAACTGCTGAAATTATGTTAACTAATTTATTTCTATTGGCAACAAAATATTTTGCACAAGAACGATCACACCACTAAGGGCTTTACTACGATCCCAATATTTCATTGCAGTCTCAAAAAATTTAAAATTTGAAACATGATACATTAACATATTACAATGTTACAATTATTCTCATACTCGTAGAAAGTACTCTGGTGAGGTTTTGTGGATTTAAGTACGCTATAGAGAAAGTGAGAAAGTATTGATAATAAGTGATGTTTTTTGCAACAAGCAGTTTTAAAGTGACTTCGTTAATCTTCCTAATCTAATCAGATAACAATTCAATGTAAAAATCCTTCAATGCAGCTATGATAAAATATGTTTTTCAAATCCGCTAAAAAGTTTCTTGACCTCAACTATGATTTTTTTACAAAATTCATCAAAATCTTAATAAAATTTCCTTGCCACCTAAAAGTTGTTTTAGGTTTATATCAAGATGAAATGTTTTTTTTTAATTTTCAATTTAAAAAGTCTAGGGATTTCAGAATATAATTGTAACCTTCCGAAAGATTCCCCTGTGTTATTTTTCCAGAACAAACGCGTTTGTCAAAGCTCACAGAAAAGCAAATTAATTTACGTTTTTTATACATAATCGAAAAATACATGACGTTTCATTTACTGTTTTTTACCTGTACAACATTCACATGGAAAAAAAACTAATTTTAGTGAAACTTATTTTGTAATATTAAATCATTTCGCTGCTGTATTTGATATCAAACGTTGACTACATTAATTAACTTTTCACAAGTTATAACTCAATAAATACCAATGTCGGGCATAACAAATTTAAACTTGAACATGCACAGTCTGCTAAATATCTGGGGAAATCAAACGAAAATTCCTTTTTCGCTCAATATCAAAATATTGCAGTTATCAGATTACTAAAACTTCATTAGTTATTAAAACCAACATACGACATACAACGTGCATCTAATCATAAATGTACATTACGAAATTGTCCGCCGTCTACAATAGCGTGTTTAATTTTCCCAAACTATTTTAATATTAATCACCAAAGGGCCATGCCATTTCACACATTACAAAATTACTCCTTAGTTTATTAAATGCTTATTTAAAAATTTTAATTTGGTATTCTCGATTTTTTAATAGACTAATAGAATTTTCCAAGACAGTAATTAATGACTTTCAAAAAGATGACACCGTAATGACTTTAATATCTTTATGTAGGCCCATAGGTTGCATTTAAAAGCATCTATTGCGTACGCGTAGTCAAACATTTCATTACCAGATCACATATTACCTAATTTCTAGGGTCATCAGCAAGTGCATAAATAATGGAAATTTAGCTCAGTATTTGAATGTGAGTACCTGAAAAGTTGTAGTTTTCTTAAGTAATTTTACATCAATGCAGAAAATATTGTAATATGACTTAAGCTTTAGTTTGAGATTACATTGATAATTACATCTGTACTTTAAAGATAAATTAAAAAATGTCAAACTTCAAACTACATGTTTAGTTTATGAATCCTAATAAATGTAAGACGTAAAAAAACATATTATTAATATGTAACTAGAATGTGAAAAGCATAACATTAAATATAAGGCTAACAAAAATATAAAGTTATGAATATGACTAATTTGCCATTGTTATTTTTCCATATCGGTATTGATTTATCTTAGTGCAACAACCGATAAATCAATGAATGATTAATCTAATTGTACTGTTACACTTTACACGTACTTAAGTAATATGATCATAAAAACTGCAAAATAAGAATGATAAGGAAATATGAAGATATCTCTTCTAGTTGATTACTTCAATAAGATTTAAGTTTCTTTGTGCAACATAAAACGAACAACGAATAATATAGTCGTATTACATAATATTTGCTAATACCGGAAAGTTAATTATGTACTTACAAAACGGTTATTGTTCTACTGAGAGATTTTGAAAATCCTTGATCAAATCTTACCGTAAAAAACCAAAACAGTAATCTTAGATTGGTTCACTTGTAGTATATGAGCTAATTTATTCGTTTAAATTTTGATAATAGGTCATGATAAAGAAATTTATACAATCACTTAAGTCATTTTTCTTTTAAAGCTCATTTTAATAACATAATTTTAAAACCGTAATTGTTAATAGCTTTGTTACTGTATAAAAACGATTCTGATGAAGTGCCAATCTTTCTCAAGATCCGATAGCATATTTCACAGTTATCGACGACTTTAAAAATTGTATTTGCAGTAGACATGGGTTTTCATTAGGTAATAATCTTTATCGTTGTTATAGCTATAATGTCTTATATCACAAATTAATAACTATTTGATTTACGACTTCTCTACCACCTTTGCTCACGTTCAGATTTAGAAAAGTCTTACACAAAAATGTCACTTTATGACTATGATTTGTATATTATTACGTTTTGCTAAACTATTAAACCATTGTTACCTCCTTAACCTGCATAGACATTCGGGCGAATGTTGAAATTTCAACACCAAATGCAACAAAGTTATAAAACACCATTAAATTTTAGTCACTGTAACTTTAATAGTAATTTTAAATGAGGAGAGAATCGCGACTGTATATTAGATCGAAGAAATGAAAAAATGCTTGTTAAAAAGCTAAATTAAAAAAGCATAAAATGAAAAATTCCATTTTCAGACAGACAATGCGTATTGTTACGTTGTGATGTAGGAGACACTATTGACAATTTTAATCTCATGTAAACAAATCAAATTTATTATCCGGAAAGATTAACGAATGCCCACGATTTTAAATTCTCCAAGATTTTAAAAAGTGAATTGAAAAAGTTAATTAATTAAGCATATTATATTAAGTGAGGTAGCTATCATTTTTAAAAATATTTTATATTTAAAACGAATGGATGTTAAAATATCCATCTAATTACTTCTTAGAGAAATTCACGACATTAATTTAAATTAAGCGAACAACAAAAATTGTTGACGTTTTGAATTTTCAAACACTTTAACCTATTACAATTAACTTGTATCTTATAACGATTGCCATGCAGTTCTTACCTATTTACTTAAAAATGAGAAATAGGTAACAGGACAATATTGAGCTAAAACGTCAAGCTGAAGTAATCCTCAGGAAGAAGTAAATTTGACTCTAAGTAATCGTATAATTAAAACAGTATGAAAACGGAAAATTAAAATATTCAAAAAAGGAAACATATTGGTAACGTAATTTTTAAGTTAGGTTTTGATTACTTATGAAAAATATTTTCTAATTAAGAAAAGTAATAATAAAAGTATAATAATATTAAATTGTTCGCATTTAATCCCGTTAATGGTTGGAAGTAATTTCTAAAACTTGAAATTTATATAGCACGTGTCTACCACGAAACGTGTACCAAAATCGGTAGTCAGTTATACAGAGAATTTATCTTTTTAGTATTCTTACTTAGAGGTATTCAATATACAGGGTGTCTCAAAATTGAGGCCCGTGCTTCTGGGATTTGATTCAGGGGGCTAAAGAAATCGAAAATGAAGAGTGGAAAATTTTCCGATTGTCATTTGTTATCATGGCGTCAATAGACGAAAATATGCTACATAGGGTTCGTGCTTCCATGATAAATCGTGTGAATGTTTGCCTTGAAGTAGGAGGAAACCTGTTTGAGCACTTTTTGTGGCAACAGATGTGGGAAATAACTTGTTATCAAATATTATTCGTTTTTAATAAAGTTTAAAGTTTATACTTAAATTTTTGTTTTGTATTGATAACTCCATAACAAAAGACAAACGGAAAATTTTCCACTCTTCATCTTCAACAATGTATTGATGCGTACTTTTTACAAGTATACATACTGGATGCTTCACGTGAAAATCCCTTAAAATGTTCAAATGCAATCCAACATACCGGGTGCCAACGAAACATGGGGCACCCCCATAATTTTTTTATTTTTTAAGATATCTTAATGCAATTTGGTATATGTAATATACTCTTTAAATGGCATTTGTTGACATAGGAAACAAATTTATGTCACTTTCGGTTTCGCCGGAATTGACATCAACTTTGTTATTTTAAATGGAACACCCTATATATTTACACATTTTTGGAATCTCCATTCAATTCTACGTATGGTAGTATCACGTTTGGAACATTTTGGTGACAAATTAAAGACTAGCAGAAGAGTTTATTTATTAATCTAGGATGCCATGATCTGCGTAAAATGGAAGTCAGGGTGCTACGACACGTAAAACAAATTACTTTGGCACTTCAACTGTAGCAAGTTTGTCACTTTTTTTGTGCATTTCATTTGTTTCACTAGTTTAGAAACCTAGTGTCTAGATTTAAATGTCCAAAATACGGTTGTTTTGAACGGAGAGTGTTATTCCGAATTAAATTTTCATATTAATCCCGCGTTATTGGTATTAATGAAATCCTTGAGAAACGCTCGTTTTTAATATCCTAGTGTCCCACCCTAGTGCCATTTGAAAAAATAGAGTTATTCTCGAAAAAGCATTTTTGCCAACTTTAGGTCATTCTAATACAGCAACTAAAATAGTTAAAGCTCTAAAACAATTTGTCTCGAGTGTTGGGGCACCTTGACTTTCATTTTGCGTCAGTCATGGCACTCTAGATTGATTTCTGCAAAAATTTACTTTGTCATCAAAATGTTTCGAACTTGATACAACGATACGTAAAATTGAATGGAGATTCCAAAAATGTATAGATATACAGGGTGTTGCATTTAAAATAACAAAGTTAATGTCAATTCCGGCGAAACCGGAAGTGACAGAAACTTGTTTCCTATTTCAACAAATGCCATTTAAAGAGTATATTACATATACCAAATTTCATTTTGATATCTTAAAAAATAAAAAAATTATAGGGGTGCCCCAGGTTTCGTTGACACCCGGTATAATTACCCAAAGCTACTGGAAATGCATGCAAATTAAAAAACAAATGAGGTCTTCTCCACAGATTTTAAATCTGTAGAGAAGACATCATTTGTTTTATGCATTTAAATCGTAATTCCACCATAAATATGGATTGCAACATTTAAAAAACAATGTTTGATCTAGTAGGGTAGATATGTTCACAAATACTTTTTGCGACCTCTGATTATAGTAAGTGGACCATTATTGATGAAAAATTAGAACCGTAAGTGGAATTTACCGTTTGTTTATTGTTGTCATAATTTTATTATGACAAATATTTAATAAGTGCCTACCTACTTATGTCAATTTAATATTATTTTTGATATTTTTTCCAGGTGGTCGAAAAAATAGTATATGCGCCTTCTTCCGTAAGTACTTTCTTGGCCTCGCATACTTCGAAAACCTCGGCTATGCGTCGGTTTTCCAAGCTGCGTGCTCGTCCAAAAAATATTACTTACGAGCACTTGGCACGTAATAAACTAATTGTTGTTTACTTATTCGTTGAAAGTGACAAAAATTTTTAGTCGTAAAAATAATTTTTCATTATGGTAATTTGTATATAAGATTACTATTTTTTGTATATTTTTGTACTAACAATTTATATAAATTTCTTTTTGTTTTCTTGTTTTCTTAATTTTCTGATTATTCTTCAGTTACTCTTCGACTTGAAGCATAACCTAAACACAACATTCAATTATTAACATTCTGAAGTAAGCTACCTCTAATTACATAATATGGTTATTTGAGGATTAACATAGATCAAGGTTATTTCTGAATTTGTAAGTTGGGTTACCTATTCCAATTGTTAAGGGGCGCATCTTATGTGAATCGCCCAGTATAAGCAACATAAACACTAAACAATACGAGTTCAAGCACTACAACCACGAGATTATGGCCAACGTGCGGAGTTTTGCACCTGGTTGCTACGTAAAATTACCGAAGATCCAAATTTCTTAGGTAGAATACTGTGGACCGATGAGGCTCAATTTACGAGGGATGGTATTAGCACCACCCACAACTACCATCTATGGTCTCTCCAGAATTCCCATGCCATCGTACATACAAAGACTTCAACATCGCTTTAGTTCTTGATGATCGCTTAAATGCAGAACGATACGCTACTTTCCTAGATGGAAGACTTTATGAGACGCTGGAAGACATTCCACTTCACATTCGGCAACAATTGTGCTACCAGCATAATGGCGCCCACTATGGAAGACAATTAACCGAATGGCTAAGCATGCATTATCCCAACAGATGGATTGATCATCGCTTGACCTCCGAGGACCCCTGACCTAAATCCTTTAGATTTTTACCTTTGGGGTAACCTAACACAGCTAGTCTATAGTGTCGAAATCAGTACTCGTGAACAGTTACTCCAAAAGATAATTGATGCGGCCACTTAAATTCGCAACGTCGCCTGCGTTGATTCAAAACTGAGTTTATAAAGCCTGCCGAATAGGGCCGTTTGACAGTTAATCAACTAGTTCAATTTTTCTCCGTGGCGCTAATTATCCTTTCACTGACAGCTGTATTTCTAATTTAAATTTGTTAATTTTTGGTTATTCGTTTAGTTATACAACAAAAAGGACATTCTAAAAATGTCTTTTTGCATCCCTCCTTGCCATAATTCTACAGATTTAGTTTTATATTTAGGCTAAATAACCAGTCCAATCCATCGAAAGTCTTCCTGGTTTGTGCCAAGGAAAAGTAGTAAGTATCTGCACCCTTCTTACACTCTTATTTAGTTAATTTTTACACGGTCTCATAAGGTTCTGAAAACCTGCATACAATTGAAATTTATATTGTAATACACTTTCTGGATTAAATATTAAACATCCAATAACCCGTATTTGTTGTAAATCGTAAAAAATCAAAGCCAGTTGACAGCTGTCAACGATGGATAACTAGTGCCACAAGCAAGCAGTGGCAAAAATTTGCATAATGGACATTTTTGCTATTCGGCAGGCTTTATAAACTCCGTTTTTAATCAACGCAGACTCCGTTTTTAATCAACGCAGGCGACGATTCGCAACGCCATAGTTCGTGTTTATGATTCGTAGGTGTCGTGCTTGTTTTAAAATTAAATGTTCATTATAGGTTCCAAACATCATATGCACTAATAAAACTTTGATGTGTTGTAATTCTGTAACTAATTGGAATTCGACCTATGTTCATATGACATTTTTTGCTCAAAATAACCTCCCCAACAAAATAGCGAAGTTTGTTACACTCATTATGAATCACCTTGTATACCTAAGCAGCGGTGCGTTTACGCATAGGCGCACTAGGGGCGCGCCTAGGTCCCCCGATTTTTAGGGGTCCCAAACTTATAAAATTATAAAAATAAATTATTTCGGCATCTTTTAAACACGTGGATTTGTTTTGACAGTTGAATGTATACTATGTAGTGATGTATAGAAGAAGTAACCAAATATCCCTAGTTTTCTAACAAAAGGCTGCTTGTCCGTAGCTAAATAGTATCTAAAATCCGTAGATCTACGGATAAATCCCAAAAGTAACGCATGAAAACTTACTTGCGGAATTCTGTTGGGCAAGAGCGACTTGCAAATGTAACTATTCTGCATATAGAATCATCAGAAATGGAGAAGTGTGATTTTAATGATGTAATAGATACATTCGCAAAAATGAAATTCAAGAAAAAATATTGTAAAATATTAAAAAATTAGTTAATAATTATTTGATATATAGTTCTTTATTATCGGTACTCCTCTTTCGGAATATTACCTACTTCATCAATAAATTAAAAATTTTACATACCTAGGTATTTAGCACAAAATTGAAATGCGAGATTAGGGCTAAAACCACACTGCGCCTAGGGGCCTCAGGTGGTATAAATGCGCCACTGGTGTATAAGGTAACGCAATACGTCGATGGGTTCTTTTTAAAAGTATAGATAGACGACCGTATACTAAAAAGAAAAATTGCCGATATACCAAGTGTTTGACTTAAAGTGCGAACATATGGAAATAGCATAGGAAATCGTATATATGGTAGTCACTTTTACAATGTTGTACACCATTGGGATCTCGTAAACGGTAAGAGATACAGGGTTGGTTAAATAGGGAAAGAGTTGCGCCATTTTAAGCTCTTTAAAGAATTGAAGAGTAATCGGAAATAGCTTTTGTAGTTTCTGAATTATCCTGAAAAAACTGAAAAGTTGCGTTTTTTAATTTCTTTAATAACTTTTTTGATATTAAGACAAGTAAAATGAAATCTTGCATGTTTACATAATTGAGCTAGGGCTATCTATTGCACTCCTTAAACAGTTCCTAGGCAAACTAGATAGTTGGGTGTTTATGGGTAACTTTTGATTTTCTTATGGCCGCCATATTGAATTTTTAGACCAAAAGGTGCAGAGAAAAATTACAAATTCATCCATGTCTCATACATGGTCAAAAAAATTTGATTCCGCCAAGAAAAAAAATTGCTATTTTTCCGAAAAATCAAGTCACCATTAGAAATTAACAAACAACTATTTTCAAAATGTCTTTGATTTTCAGTAATACTACTTATTTTTGAGAAAAAGAAACTGTTTGTAGTGTTCAAAGGGCGTTCAGGGGAGGGTTTGGGTACCTACTAAAAATTTTATATTAATTGATTAAGTTGCCATGAAAAAACAAACTTAAAATCTTGACGTTTGACAATAATTATTAATTTGTGACCGTTTTGTTGTATGCTGCAATAATTAAATTAGCAGCAATCCTAGATTTTCTGTGCGAGAAAGATTCAATGCGTATAACGTACACAATAACCGCAATTCCATGGTGGCAGCTCGAAATTACGAAGAACTCAATCCCGAAAGACTGCAACCGAACAGAAACATTTTCCAGCGTTTGTTCAATCGTCTAGAGGAGTTTGGAGTGTTAGAAAATGTTAGAAGACATAATGGTGAGCAAAATGAAATTAATGTTTTGGTACAAGTGCATATGGTCCACATAATGCGCAAATTGTTAGGCAATATTTGAATGAATGGTTTCCAGAATCTTGGATTGAAACTCATGGTCCTGTGCGTTGGCCAGCAAGATCTCATTGCTTTAACCCTTTAGACTTTTTTTATGGGGCGCTGTGAAGGATAGGGTGTTCGACATACCTATTCAAAATGAAGGGCACTTACAAGCAAAAATAACAGACTTGCTCCAATCCATCAGCGGGGAAACCATTCGGGAGGCAGTATTAAACATGGACAGAAGAACAGCGCTCTGTATAGAACATAGAGGGGGTCATTTTGACCAGTTTTTATAAATTGCATTAATATAGTTTGTTGTTTATTTATTAATTTAGTTTGTTTAGTTGTTTGTTAGGACTTTAGAAAATGCGTTTGTTATTTTGCATGGTGACTTGATTTGTCAGATTTTCTTTTCTTAGGGGAATTACATTTTTTTGGCCATGTGTGATAAGAAAATCAAAAGTTGCCCATGAAAACCCAACTATCTAGTTTGCCTAGAACATTTTTAAGGAGTGTAATAGATGCTTAATTACGTAAACACCCAAAATTTCATTTTACTCGTCCTAATAGCAAAAAAATTATTAAAGAAATAAGAGAACGTAACTTTTCAGTTTTTCAGGATAATTCAGAAACTACAAAAGCTATTTCCGACTGCTCTTCAATTCTTTAAAGAACCTAAAATGGCGCAACTTTTTCCCTATTTAACCAACCCTGTATCTCTTACCGTTTCCGAGACCCCAAAGGTGTACATTGAAAAAGTGACCATCCTGTATGTGTATATGCAGGTTCCTACTTGCCGTTTGAGTTCATAGAATTGCGAGTGGTATAAATCGGAAGACAAAAGAAATGTGCTTAATTTAATACTTTACTTGAATTTGTTGCGTGTTTAAGAAAGAATTAGCTAAAAACTGTAATAATTCGCATTTTATGGTTTATGCCTAAGAAAAATCAACAAAATAATCTTAACAATTTGCAGCACTAAACTCTGACAATTGACAAAAATAAAGAAAGCAATGGAAACAAATGACGCAAAAACTGTTTGTTTATAAGTGACTTGTTCTTGTTACTATAGTACCTTAAATCAATAATTAAAATCGATGTCCACGTAGTTACTTCAATAATACACTTGAAAAAACAGTGGTGTGTTAATTTTGTCGAGGAGTGTACCTATTTCTGGACTGATCGACCACGTAAATTCATTCGGCCCCAGAAAGTTACTCTGTGGAACGCCTAATGTTTTAATAAAGTTTCACCGGCGGCTAGGATGGCGCAGTGGTAGAGCGTCAGGCTAGCGTTGTGCTGGTCCTTGGTTCGAATCCCCTTGGTGACTATTTATCGTTGGGCACCTAATTAACGACGCTCTCCTCCGAATACAGGCCTAAGAAGGTAGAATAACAATGTTTTGCACATACATATACATTATATTCTACACAGGGTGGAGTATGTAGGTATAAACGGCGCACCAACTTCTTAACCCGTAGTGACGGGTCGGGTTGTGCATTGCACGCATAGCGCCTCATTCTTTAACATACCTGCCTCGACATCGATACATACATACAAAGAGTATACATTGATTATTAGGTATTCTTTGGTTTTACTGAAGATTAACAACAAACGACTGAATACAATACACTAGAATTACAACACATTTATAAAAATAAATGTTGATTTGTTTTAAAAATTAGAATAGTTAAAAATATATGTATTTTTATGAACGCGAATGGATTTTCTATGAAAAGTACATATTTTTCTACATAAAAACCCAAATTTCTTCAAAATTCAATTAACAGATATCAATCTCTTTGCTATATTTTTGTTACTTGTTCAGGTAAATAAAATAAATAGGTACATATTTCAGCAAATATGAAGATCGGTTTACTAAACAATGTGAAATAAAAAAAATACGAACAAAATTTTATAAGAAAGTTTGTTAACAGTGGTGATTTTGTGACTGGGCTATTCATCTCGTGTAACAGGAGGACCATACAACATTTTGGGTTTTTAGTGTTTTCCCAGTTGCCTAGCGCTTCAGTCCAAGACTTCATTAAAAGTTGATTCAATATCACCGTTTCATTCTATCAACACAGTTTGTAACCTAAAATATTTTGTATGATAATTTATTTTGCTACCAGCCTGGTAGAAACACAAAGCAATGTACTTTTGATTATTTTAGTCCAAAACAAATATAAACCACAGCCTGTTGTAAATTAAATTTTACTAATTTTTGCCATTTACTTAAAATCTGTATAAGCATATCGTATCATAAACTCAACCTAATTAATAATCGCCATGTTTGTACGTTGCAAACAAATATCTCTAAACTATTTCACTCATGCCTCGCAATGCGGTTTGATAATGATTTCTAGATATACCAAAATAATTCTTGTTTCTTCTAAAACATTGACTGAATATCATTTTGATACATACTTAAAAATCAGTACTTCGGACGTTTCTTTATCTAAAATATTTAGATAGTCTCTTTCTCTTAAGAATATGATTAAAAGCATTCTATATTGTTTACTTTACAATTAAAAAACGGTATGTTTTTAACTTGTTCGTGATAGATTTTCTTCTACGGTACAATTTACTTTTAAAATTAGTAATCAAGAAGTTGAATTCAATTAAACTAAATATGTGTTTTTTTTGAGCTGTTACATATTTGTAAGGCTCTGCAATAAATAAGGCACACGTCACTTCTGAAATGCGACTGTAATTACAAATATGTAGCAGCATTACAGTTGCTAAACAATTGTTAATTGCTATTGTCTTAATATTTGTAAACAGTTGCTATATAAATGCTGCCCATCCAATAAACTAAAGAAGTTGTTGCCAAAATCAGATGATATATTGATGCTAACCTATACGCATATGAGATCTGTCGTTTATTTTGTTATAAAACACATTATAATTAGCTTATGATAAAACACGTATTTATGGCGTATGTTGCTTCTTTGATTTACTTTATGAACTGATATTGTATACTTTGCATATTAAGATTTCTTTAAATTCAATGTCACATCCAACAATTGCCGTAAATGTTTCAGTCGTTATTATTTATAAAGTGTATGAACCTATAAATCACAAGTACAATGCTAGTTAATGCCATAATTGAACATCACGACAGGAAACAAACAAAGATATAATTACACTGTTCTGAGTTACGCTTATTTAAGGACAGCTAACAGACTTTATGTATGTATGTACATTATACAAGAACATTAGCAAATCATTGTAAACTTTACTACAGAAACATAAACAAAAGAATTCATAAACGTAAATTTGTATAGCTTATTAAAGGTTTTTATACTATTCAGTTAACAAAGATTCAGGCAATAAGGCGGTACAGACGTATTAAAAAATAAGAAATTGATTATTTTCTTGAGCAAAATTTTGCATTTTGAAAACTCATTAAAAAAACACCGAAAATGAAACGGTAACAGGTTACTCTAAGTGAAGTTTAAACTTCAATTTGGAAAATCTGAAATATTATTTTTTCTACTTACAAAACTATTACGTGTCAACCCAAAAATAAATACAAATTCACTCCTTATTAGGTAATTAAAAGTTCAATTGGCCTTACGAGTTTTTATAACCTGAAATATTTAAGTTTTATTTTATATACATAATTTACAGACATTATGAAATAACATCGTATTATGTACATTAGAACAATGTACAAATATATTCTTACTGAATACTTAAACTTAAAATAGTTTACTAACTGCACCTTTGCAGATCATAATTAGAGATCTATAAATAAAACGGAGTACATTCTAAAATATCACGAAATAACTGATACAGTCAATTTAGGATCACAGTTAGCGGATTTCGAGTCTCTTCCCTCCTGAGTCAAATTTTCTATGCTATCAGACTCACTAGTCTGAGGACCCCATTCATCCGTTGGACGCAACCATTCCATTCCAGACTAAAAGTTAAGTATTGTTAATAATAATTTACATATACGCCTGAAATACTATGTAAAACATCAAAGATACCCTACTTCTATAACAACATCAGCAGATTAGATGTCGGTAAACTCGAACAAGGTATTTTTAAGTTTTGCCATTTTAAACGTACATATTGTTTCGTGAAGAAAGTGTAGATAGCAAATATTGGCATAGGAGCTAAAGTAGCTAATCCGATCATAATCCCTATAGAATCTGCCCACATCGGAAAAACGTAATCTTCATATTTTGCAGATGAGAATGTAATCATTTGAAAGACGAATACTGCCTATAACAATAAAAAGATTAATTTACATAACAATTACTAGAATTAATAACAGCACTTACTATGCAAGATGCTGGCGTTAGTATTACCCAGCACACCCACCAATACCAATGAGACAGTTTTGAAAGGTTAATTGACATTTCTTGCATGTGCGATAAAAATAATTTGCAACCGTAAGCCCATGACGCTGAAACGACTTCGGCAAAACCAATAAGTAAAATAGCCCAGGAGGCGGTATTCCACTCCAGAAGTGTAAACAAATAAGCACCTCCATCGAAGCACATTGGAATGGCTAAAATGAAGCAGGACACGCAAATTCCTAGCGTCACCTTGGAATGATGATTTCTCATAAATGGCCATTTATCCAGGATGGTTGTGCTTACTGCTTCAATACCAGCAAACTGACTACCTAATCCCAGAATAAACAACATGAAGAAGAAGAGAACACACCATAATTGTGGAAGTGGTATTCTGAGGAGAGCCTCTGGATAAGCAACAAACGCCAAACCAGGGCCATCTGTTGCGACTTCTTCAACTGGGACGTCAAGCTGTTTCGCCAGAAATCCAAGCATAGCAAAGATTGCAAAGCCAGCATAAACGGATGTGAAAATATTAGCGGCCGTAACGATCATAACATCCTTGAAACAATTATTTTTAAAATCGCTGTACGATGCCAAAGTTATAAGTGAACCGCAACTTATTCCAAACGAATAAAAAGTTTGTGAAGCAGCGTTTCCCCACACATCAGCATCACCTAACATTTCCCATTTAGGCGTAATATAAACCATAATTCCGTCCCATGCACCGTCTAATGTAGCACCTCGTATTACCAGTGCTGTTAATATCACGTAAGGAAATAAGGCAGTAAAATAAACCGCCTTTCCTGAAGTCTTCACTCCTTTTATTACGCACATATATCCAATTATCCAAGCTAACAACAAACATAACGTCAGTTGCCAACGAAATCCTCCATAATTCTCCCAAGTTGTGGAATCTCCAACGCCAAGAACATAATTATTAAAATATTCTTGGGAAGCCAAGGTCCTATTTATTATTTTACTAATATGTACGTGAGAATCATCTGGAGCAAGACAATACGTTCGATTTACCATATCAGTATAATTATTACTTTGACATAATTGTTTAACTGGTGTACATGTGTAATTAAAAAAAGTTTTATCGGGCCCACAGTCTTCGTCTTCTAAAGCACTAAAACAACCTAAAATTCCACTTATTTATTACTTACAACTTAATCCAACAACCTTTATACGAAGAGAACCTCTTGTGATATTATTTTCCAAAATAATTTCCTGCTCACAACACCTTCACTATTTTAAATGGGTTTGTTAATTAAATTGAAAGCAGGTTGGTGTACAGACACTTGATCATTAACTACCCAGAAATGAATTTCAGTAAAATGTCGAAGAAGATCCCTATCTCTCCAAAGATTTAATTTACTATAAGATATTATAAGTAATATCTGTACCGAAAATAATGATAATATATTCCCAAATTAGAAATGGGATATTTCAATTTTAATTATAACTTCCAAGTTATTTTCAACTTAAATAAATTTGAGATAGTAATTTGTTAGTCACATTTTGGCATTTATTTAATGAATGTTGATAAGGAGTTAAGATACAGCTACTTTAATATACGAGGTGTGTTCAACAAAGAAGGAGAATTCTATCATAACTCATGTTTAATTTGTCATTAATAGAAAAGATAACATTTAAAACCATGCTTATAGTCGGATTCGATCTAATTTGGCATGTACTGAACCGTTCTAAACACAGTAAATGCTATCTCTTTTCGTTTCACAAGTCATTTCATAAATTTCAGAGCGGCCATCTGCAAGACTTGCGCTCGCTCTAATAGCCTATACGCACTAACAAGCTAGAAAGAGAGCAGTATAACAATACAAGTAACTATACTGCGAAAAACCACATGCCAAATTAAATCGAATCCGACTATATCACTAATTGTTTGGCCAAAAATTGAATAACCACTGACAGACTCTTTTTTATTTATTTCCAAGACAGGATGAAAATTCGAAACGATTAATGAAAAGGAAAAACATTGTTTGGAGGGCTTTTGACGATCCCGAAAGAGGACTACAAGCAGGAGATAAACGTTGCTACAAGTGTATATTATCGGAAGCAAGTGACAAATTAAAGTATTGAGAAATATCATATTTTGTGTTCAATTAAAATATTCATCCCCTTTGTTTTGAACACATCTCGTATGTGTTTTAGTTTGAACACAGACTCAGTAAATAAGTATTCGTAAATAAGTCTGTTTTACAAATTTTAGTTTTCCTTCCTCTATTATATTTACAAAATCGAGAAAAAAGTTATGGATCAACAATTATAAATATTAAAGAAGAAAAAGGGTAAGAAGCTAAAATTTCCTTTTGTTCTAAATATAACATTTTAATTTATAAGACTAATAAAAGTATAATTAACTATGAATTAAGAATTCTTTTATAAATCTTTATGAGGCTTAAAAAATTAAGCTTAATTAACTTTTCATTTATGCATCTTGATAAATTCCTTCTGTACATTAATTAACTTATATTACTCTATTAAGTTTTCCCATTATACAAATTTTCCCAATTATCAAACAATTAGTAGAATTTTACTTGAATGACTCACTATAACCATTAAGACTTTATTACAAAATATTCATAAATACACTCATCATTTAATAATTTAATAAGTAATCCGAGCAATAAAAAACAGAAAAGTTTAAATGCTCATTTCATTGCAAGTTTAATCAACTTAAAAATTCAACATCTGCTTTGCACATAGCCATAAACTAATAAAATTTCTAAAAAATTGAACATAAAAGGGTTCTCGTTATTGCTTCATAATCATACACAACATTTATCGTTTGCTTTGAAGTTGGTCGTAATTACGTAAAACAAATAATCAGTTTCGCTTTTGAGGTGCCAAGCAAAGGCGTTAATTAAACTTCAGTTTTCGTTTATTCGAGGCTTTCTTTCATTTAGTTCAGCGCGTTTACATTAACGGAACGAGGGTAAAACAGAGAAAATGTTGGTATTAGAAACGAGAAGGGTTTAGAAAAGGGTAAGTCAGAGAGATGCTTTTAATTACGTTTCTGTTCGCTTGTAAATCAGAATGCTAACCGTATTAGAATTTGTTTATCTGGTCAAAGTTATAAGATTTTTCTAATTTCAACTCCTCAAAGTACTAGTTTGATTATCCACAAAACAACAGAGGTGAAGCTTAAAATATCATCAAAATGTTTCTCCAAGAAGTTCTCTTCTTTAATTTTAAATAAATCCAAAACTTACCAATCGAATTAAAGTCGTTACTACAAGTACCCCATCCAAGTTCGCTAGTAAAAGAAGCAAAAAAGTAGAAGACCGTCCAAGAAATGATGACCATGTAATAAATAGTGACTAGATATATCACAACCAAGGTACAATAACCAAGACCGCTGAAAATTGGAGCTATTCGAGCGAATGCTTGATCAGGACCCAGTCCAGAATATTGACCAATTACTAGCTCCAGAAGAAATATCGGCATTCCCATTACAACCACCATGATCATGTATGTTACAAGAAATGCACCTAAAATTTTACGTTTTAAACATCTCTTTCGTGAATAATCCATAAATTACACAATGAATGATACCAATAAGGATTTGCTGGGAATTAAGCATATTATGTATCGCTACTTAAATTTATTGCCTATTTAAGTAAAATGCAGCAATTCAGCGACAGCAAACGAAGTAATGAGGAATCAATGAGGAACATCTAAGCACAAATTAACACAACATAGATTCCGGTTATTAATTTTATTAAGGAAAATTAAGCAAACAAGGCGAAATAAGCTTTTTAGGTCAAGATAAGTTTTTGTAAATTTGTTTGTTAATTAGTTAACATTCATATTTTGCATGATAACCATCAACACCGTTAAAACCTAAAGAGAAGTAATTGTACTTCGTACGAAACTGTAATTAAATCAAAGCTATTCAATTCATATAGAAGAAGAAGTATTTTGCAAGTAGATTTCCATTACCTGTAACTTTCAACCCTTGCACTCTTCTAACCTTACACTTATACCGTAAGACTCTTATTAAACATGCATAGCTACATAAGGAACAAGTTTTAGCATAAAACTACCATGCACTTCCTCACCCTTGCACTAATTACGTTTTATTATGCAGAAGATTACAAACTCCCCTGCAAATATGACCTAAGAAAATTCATTCCTGTTTATATAAAGGAATGGGGTTGAAAGCCTTTTCTGAAACATGTTAACGTGTTTTACCGTACATTATACACCGAATAATTATATAAACTCAAGTAATTTAAATTATTGTTTCCTTTGGTTTTCATTATCCTTTATCTAACTAAAAATTTCACTCTGCAATAATTATTTCTAAATCTTTTCAAGGATAATTCAAACGTTTCAACCAAACAATAGCGAATATTTATAAATAGTAACAGTAAATTGTTGTACTGTAGAAGTACACTAGTACACACTTGAATTATTCTATTTTCGAGCAAACAAACAGAAAAGATAAGTTATTAAATTTTGACGACCTGTTAAAATGATAGTTAACTAACTGGCTATAATAGAGGTGATTAATAGAAATTTAGGGGTCATAATTCTCAGCGATGCGATGCAATATCACACAGACGTCCAAAGTTTGATTAATATTACACGATAGCTACCTACTCAGTTTCAAACTGATCCTCTTGTTCTAGTTTCAGAGAATAAGTATCGGATCATACGTAAATGCAAACGTGATAAAACTCATCGAAATATCAATTAATACCAACATAAAATATTTTAAAAATGTACAGTAAAAGCAGGATCTTTCTCATTTAAACAAATATAAAGAAAACAAATGTTTAAAATATAGAACATCCAGAATCCTTTCCTTTGCTTATAAATAGCAGAGTTCAAAATTTTACGTAAAATAGGATTTTGGCCCTCTTACTTCCTCGGCAAAGTGCTGAAGTACTTAAAGCTTTTAATTCGTTAAACTTGTGGTACGAAATAAATTAGTCCAAATTTTCAGCGTCTTGAAAGCAAGTATCTAATTAATTCGCTAACATTTCGTATGTATTGTGATTCAAAATATAAATGTTTAACATACGGTTAATGTTACTTTATGTTAATTTTATGTTAGTATTAAATAAAACAATACAAAACTCTGGTGTTATCTTAATTCAAATGAAGATTTAACATCAGCGTAAAATTTAACGTTTGTAAAGGAATGTAGAAGGGTTAGGTTGGTTTTTGTTTTAAATGGGAATTTTACAACTGTTTCCTTATTAATTTAAGTTTCTACAGTTCCTACTGAGCGAACACAACATATTGTATTATGCTTAAATGTTGTTTATGATTATAATATCAGTATAATATATTGTATAAAATTATACAAATTTATTTAAGAAACGGGTATTTTATATTTAAAATTTATTCTTTTGGAGAGTTATTGTGTTCCGTAACATTTGTTTTGATTATATCTAAGATGTTTACCAAACATTCTAATTTCAAAGTTACTCTCCGAAACAATTTTGTTAAATCTCTAAAAACCTAACGTAATAAATGGCTGGGAATTACATTTTGGTTCTGGGAACATAATAAAACAAAGTACATATGTATTTTGACTTTCATGTGGAATATCATAATTGCTTGGATTATCACCAAAGTGTTTACAAACTTTAAAAACTGTGGCAATACCCTTTGGTGAGGGTTCTACAAAAATCACAATTCCGACAGCTGAATAGATTACTAAAATCTTTAAGAAATTGTCCACAATAACGTTTAAATCAATTTCAATAATTTCTAAATTTATGTTTCTTTGGGAAAGATTTATTATTATTAGTTTATTAATGATCCTTATCGGTCTTAGTGGTGTTATTAATAACTTTAATTAAATGACATGATCGGTCGGATTGGCAATAACGAACGCTGCTAGTTGGAACAAACCCTAAATCACTGCTCTCGCTGATTTACAGCTCTTTCTCTAAGTATAATATTGTTTCTGACTTTTGGCTTGGCTTTTCCAGTGTTAACTAAATGCTTTTCTGTCAAAAGACTATAAATTAACTTCTCATGCCTTATAGTTTTCGATTCAGCTCGATAGTTCTATATGAACTATTTATTTTTATTACTTCTACGAACATCATCCATTTATTGCGCAAAATAAATTTTACAATAATTGCAGTTTAAACGCAATTTTAATTAAAGCAAAATTTAGTTTTAAATAAGTCCTAAATTTTTATTCACAGGGCGATTGAAAATATTTTCAAAACCAACCACTACCAGAAATCTGCAGAACTGGCTTCATTAACCCTAACCAGTGAACAATTAGGAAACTTTACTCCTACTCATATCCTCTTCATACACGTATAGGTTAACATACAACAAATTCTGACGAGTGTAATCATTCCAAAATGTTTACTTAATAATGAGAACAAATATTTTATCAGAAATCCTTGCTAATGTTGATTTTCGTAATAATTTGGGTAAAAGCAAATTTTGTTCCACTTACAGTACCTCATTATTGCAAAATGCGAGGTCATTAAATCGGCGAACAATAAAAATCAAAAATTTGTCACAGTTTTAAAACCACACAACGACAAAGTTTTAAGCATGCAATTATTATGTCATATATTATTGTTACTAAGATTCGAATGCATTCCAGAATTCAAGGTTGATTTAAGTACTTACATAAATCTAATTTCATTGTTTTTTCAAGGCTTGGAGATTAAATATGAGCAACCTACTTTCTGTTATTAATTTAAGTTACGGGAAAATTTTAATTATACGGTTTATAAGTTTAATTTAGATATTATTTTAAATTTCATATGGGTAAATATTTTCAGTAAGATCCAGATTTTAAACTTTTTAAGGAAATGATTTTGAAGGTTGTAAATAAATACTGATGATTAATACATGCAAATTTAATTTTTATATAGAAAAAAGAAGGGTTGATTTTTTGTACCTTGTGTATCAAAATCAAAAAAATCAACTTAAATTCTGAATTCTTGTTGAATTTTTCAACAGGAGACTGTAATAATTTAAAATAAACTGATTCTGATTTCACCAATTTATTCATAACTAAAGAATTTTTAATACCATGCATTTTCCATTTTGCATGAGTTATTATATTAGCCCATAAAACTGATGAACGGTAGCCTAACCTTGTTAAATTACATACTAACAACTGCAATCATGTAATGACTACACCAGCGCATGCAATTCATGCTTGCCTGTTTTTAATAGCACCGCACATAAATGTAAATTATATGTATTTCAAACTAATCACATTTTCTGCAATATTAAATAATAGATACGGCTTTTAAACTTTTAGATTACTACAATTTTTTTTAAGCGAAACTTAAGGCTAATCAGGCCTAATAGTGCCAGATTTATTCCTGGGTGTGTCATTTATTAATTGAAAATTGTGTAATGTGAAATAAATATTTTTGTTATCCATGCTGTGTCGAGGCTCATTCACACTTGCTGGTGTGCAGTGGAACTGATGGGCCCATTTTTGGACTTACATCACGCTCCAACCAGCTTTCATCCATCACAACACACCTTAAACCTAAGCCTTAATTAACGAATTCGATCCAAATCGGCTCCATATAAGTACTATGGCCACCGCTGGAATTGAACCGAGCCGGCTAGCCACCCAAGCTGCCTTGTAGAATAATTATCACTTTTAATTTTAGCAGTTTGGGCTATTACTATTATTAAAAAGTATCATCCTTTTGAGTGATAGATCATTGCATCTAACTAAAACCCCATAATTTATTTCGGTATTTCAGTCATTCCATTAAAATAAACAGAAACTATAAAATATATGTTATTTGTAGCAGAGAAAAGTGTACGTATTATAAATTCCAGAAAATAGTTTTATAAATTTCCCTTGCCACAGAAGTGCAGGAAAGAATTTCATATAAATAATTCAAAAGTTCCCCACTATCAAAAATTACCAAAAGGATGTCTTACAAATTTATGACTAATATGCCACACACCTAATTCATTATTGTGCGTAGTTAAATCAGAGGATAATCTCCAACGTTTTATTTATTTATTACACAACTCTTTCATACAACAATAGGTACTGAACACCACAACCACAGAGTACTATAAACAAACGTATTATTTAATAGATTTTATTTTGTGACGTTTATATTTTGGATAAGTAAGATTCTCTTAAATGTTATTTACATTTTGATGAATTGATTGGACTTAACAATAATATTAATTACGATTTTTACTCGTCAGTTCACAAGCTCTCAAATATTTGTACTATTCTTCGTTGTTTAACAGGTTAACTGCCAGACTCAAAATTTTGCGTTTGTCCATCCAAGGGAACTCAAATATTAGCAACCGTCTAACCCAGCGGTTCTCAACGTGGGCCATATAGCCCACCAGGGGGCTACAAAAAAAACATAATATTGGGGGGCCACGGAGACCTCTAAGTGGGCCACAAAAACGCTTCAACAATATCTTAAAAATATAAAAAATAAATAAAAACCATGAAGCGGTTTGCGGTTTTGTTATACTTTGGGACAGTATTATTTCATTTTTAGGTGATAAACCGCTTGGAGAAGAGATCATTGCTGCTAAATGTGACATAATCTATGAGATATATTTAAAAAGTTGAATTTGTTGAACAAAGAGCCACAAGGAAGAAACAGCATTCTTATATCTTGCAAAGAAGCCATTACCGTTTTTCTTGGGAAACTCAAGCTATTCTGAAGTAATGTCGGGCGACGTGTTCTAATACAGTAGAACATTTAAAACAATTGCATACTGATATGCAACAACTACGATTCAACGATCTGCTAGAAATGATTATACCAAACTGGGTGGTAGATCAATTTGGGGTGGATGCCGTTGAAGTTGATATCACACTACAAGAATCTCTCATTGAGCTGCAGAGTGATATAACAGCTCAGGCTAAATACAAATCCAACAAACAGAATTTCTGGATGTGCACTGAAATTGCTACTAAGTTTCCACAGTTTTGGGAAAAGGCGAAATCGTTTTTTTATGGCATTTCCTACTTCGTATGTAGTGGAATCTGGTTTTAGTCGAGTTTTTCGATTATCAATTATCATCAACAACACTCCAACGAGTTATTCAAAAACTAGTTCGTATGCATCAGGCACAAAGATCTCACTAAATAATATTAGCTTCATCTTAGGTGCTATACTTATTTTTATAATATTTAAATCTAATTATTATTAATAATGTCGGATAACTAACAAACTAATTACAGTAATTACATACCGGTAGAACAGGGCTATTCGGGAAGAAATTTAGATATTTTAATGATTTTTTAAGCCAATTGTAGCAATTTGTGGAAATTAAACATATGTTTGGATAGAGTTAGGTCCACTTAATATAACCCCATATCATTTGAAGTTACCCCCCAAATATGGGGGTATACAGTGACCGGCGAAAAGTTCGCAACATATGAAAAACATTTTTATTATTAGAGTATCGAAAAAACTTTTATGGAGGATGGGTTCTGCATCTCCGATAACCTAAAAATCGAATTTGAGGTATGTCACGAGAAAACTGGTATGGCGGCAAATTTAAAAAAATCACTATGAATTCGCAAGAAGTGGGGTTAGATGACAAAATATCGGAGAAAATTATTAGAAAAAGTTGCTTAGAATTTAATTATGTCGCAATTTTTCGCAATTATTTTTTTATTAATTCACAAATATGCAATTTCTTCATTTTAGGTAGCCTGATTGAAGTGAAACCTATGTGCTTGGATAATAGTGGAAGAACTTTCTCGTTTTTTTCCATATTTGACAGGAGTAAAACTAAAAAACAGGTTTCCGCTAGAACGCTCACTGTTGCAATGGTTTGTATCTAACAGCTGTATAAAAATTTTAGAAATAGTTTTATGCTAGAGCACTTAGAAAAGATCACTTTTCTTGCTAATAATTAAGTTTTATCTCTAACCGTGAATACATTTCCCTGAAATATCATAGAAAGGAAAGGAAAAAGAAAATTACATAAAGAAGGTGGGTTTTAGTTTATTGGCTATTTTATTTTTCTTTATTTTATAAATTGATGAACTTTGACCGTAACCAGTCTTCTGTCATAAAAATATTCGTAAAAATTTTATACAGCTGTTAGATAGAAACCACTGCAACAGCGAGCGTTCTAGCGAAACCCTGTTTTTTAGATTTAGACCTATCAATTGTGGAAAAAACGAGAAAGTTCTTCCATTGGTATCCATATACATAGATTCCACTTCAATCAAGCTATTTAAAAGGAAAAAATTTGGTATTTTTAAATTAAAAATAAAATATTAATAGAAAATTGCGATTTTCAATTCATTTAAATAAATACTTGAAATTTTGCATATGGCCTTATAATTAAATTCTAAGCAACTTTTTCTAATAATTTTCCTCGACATTTCGTCATCTAACACCACTTTTTGCGACTTCATAGTAATTTTTTTAAATTTACCGCCATACCAGCGGTCACGTGACATACTTCAAATTCGATTTTTAGGTTATCGGAGATGCAGAACCCATCCCCCATAAAAGTTTTTTAGATATTCTAATAATAAAAAATTTTCCCATATGTTGGGAACTTTTTGCCGGTCACTGTATATATATTTTTTTTAATCGTTTTCCCAAATAGTCCTTTGGTTGGGGATATTTGGGATTACATTAAGAAACATGTATAAATTGAATAAAACCTTATAAGGGGCTATTTGGTATAAAAAAAAGGATTTTTAAAAATATTTCCATAATCCATTACCATAATCTCATATTTTTAAGGAGTACAGATGGACTCAAGCGACCTTGACCCTCTGCCCTTATAAAATAATAATACTTGTAAATAGCAATTAATGCCTATCATATTTTTATTTCTGAGCAAAGGGCTATATCTAGTAGGTACCTGTAACCATTTTGGTGACCAAAAACCACAGTTTTTTTTATTTCCCAAATTACCCCGTTTCTAGGTCTCAAATAGCGCACTTTACATTGCAGGTCACTAAAAAGAATTGGTTTTACACAAAAATCTAAAATTGTGTACGAAAGCTCAACTAACATGCAACAATTTATTGCCATGATTTCATATACATTGTACTTAGCTGTTGGGTTCTGGCTATGAAAGTTTTCATGTTACCAATTTCAGCTAAATTTCAATAGTTAGTTAATAATTTTATTATAAGAACACCTGCTAATCATTCACTGTAAACCGCCACTGATATTCGCAGTCTAACTTCACTCGACTTGAGATGCACATAATTGGGTAGTCTATATGGCAATCGTGAAAGGGACACATACGCCAAACTTAAATTTGAAATTTCCCAAATTGCCCCGATAATTCCAAATAGCCCCAGCCCCGTTCTACGGTATGCGAAAAATAATGTTTTTTAAAAATTGTACTAATTTTTTAGATAAATAATTTATATAAATCAAAAAGCAGTTTTCTCTTAACAAGAGGGAAGGGGGCCATGGATGTAAATAAATTTCTTTTTCTACACATGATACGAAAACAAGTATTTTCTTCACGATAAACCCTATGCGAAAACGCTACATTTTCTATCTAGAGATGAAAACATATTCACTTCTAGAGATGAAAACAAGAATTCCAAATCTATGGCAACACAATAAAAAAATGCGTGTGTTACTATGGAACCGATTAAACAAACAATTAATAATTTGCATTGACACAATTCGGTTTGAATTAAGTCGAATTAAAACTTATTTCAAACAGATAATTAAAATGTCGTAGAAAAAATAGCATTTACTACTCGACATGAAATACGTTTTTTTCGTTCGTGATTGCCCTACTCGCTGCTAACGCAGCTCGTGGGCAACTTCTCATCTCAGGAAAAAAACGTCATTTTCATGTCTTGTTGTAAAATATACTATTTCTCACTACCACCTTGGTAAATTGACATTTCATTGTCAAAAAGTCGACAATAATGGAAACTAAAACATTTAGTTGAACAAAAACAGACTGTATCTAAGGGCAAAAAAGACGATTTACCGCGCCAGGTCATTTTCCGCGCATGGTACCCCATAACGCTACACCATAACGGATATAAAAAAAATAAATAGTTATAATGGAGAATACGTGCTTATTTATTAATATTAAAACTAATTTTACAATTGGAACAACGTTGAATGTTAAATGAAGGTGTATTTACAAAATGTTTGATTTCATTCTTTTCGTTACTGAAAACAGAAATTGCGTTTATGTGTTTGTTTGAACCATAGCAACAGCGCCGTTAAACTGTCATAAATATAAACGTCACAATTTTTGTTAAATTATTAATGAATTTTATTTTGTGGTAGTGAGAAAAACGTAATGCGCAACGCGTAGGTAAGTTTCTTTTTTATCCTCGATGGCTTTATGGACCTCAGCTGCGCTTCGGTCCACAAATTACCACCTCGGATAAAAAAGTTCACTTACCATAACTTGGAGCGCAAATAACTATTTGTGGGCCACGAGTAAAAAAAGGTCGAGAATAGTTATTTGCGCTCCAAGTTATGGTAAGTGAACTTTTTTATCCGAGGTGGTAATTTGTGGACCGAAGCGCAGCTGAGGTCCATAAAGCCACCGAGGATAAAAAAGAAACTTACCTACGCGTTGCGCATTACGTTTTTCTCACTACCACAAAATAAAATTCATTAATAATTTAACAAAAATTGTGACGTTTATATTTATGACAGTTTAACGGCGCTGTTGCTATGGTACAAACAAACACATAAACGCAATTTCTGCTTTCAGTAACGAAAAGAATGAAATCAAACATTTTGTAAATACACCTTCATTTAACATTCAACGTTGTTCCAATTGTAAAATTAGTTTTAATATTAATAAATAAGCACGTATTCTCCATTATAACTATTTATTTTTTTTATATCCGTTATGGTGTAGCGTTATGGGGTACCATGCGCGGAAAATGACCTGGCGCGGTAAATCGTCTTTTTTGCCCTTAGATACAGTCTGTTTTTGTTCAACTAAATGTTTTAGTTTCCATTATTGTCGACTTTTTGACAATGAAATGTCAATTTACCAAGGTGGTAGTGAGAAATAGTTATTTGTACAACTAGTAATGAAAGCAATACTTTTTTTCATGAGTTTGAAGTTTGATGCACGACGGCGAAGCCGGAGTGCATCACTCAAACGAGTGAAAAAAAGATGCTTTCATACGAGTTGTACACAATATTTTTTTGCATTTTTACATTTTAAATCCCTCAAAACAGGATAAAAAGGATTTGAGAATTGACAGTTGTCAAACTGACAATTTACAATATTTTATTTAAAGCATACTTACTTAATGCAAAATGTAAATAAAAAAAGTGTTGCTTTCTTTATGATTTTTTGATAAAAAAAGTCCACTTTTTTTGTCAAAATGCAAAAAACATATTTTTAATTATCAATGTATATTGCAGCCATATGTTGATCTTAAACGGCAACTATGATTTACATTGGCAGTACAGATTTGATGCATATTAAAATGTCTGTCTACCCATTTGGTTGTACAGAGTTGTTTACTAGAAGTAGTAAGCAGCTAAATCGGAAAGAAAATAAGCAAAGAGTAAGGCAAAGAAAGTTAGTACTTTTTGTAAATCATGTCCTGATAAGCCGTTTTTGTATTATGAATGCTTTGAAACTGTTCATAACTAATCATAATAAGTAATTTTTTTCTTTGTTTTTCTTGTTCTTTATTTCTCTTGTCTACCCACTTGGATGTACGTTATTATCAAACTTACCTTCTGAAGAACTGGTGTCCACCCAATTGGGTTGACTAGTTTGTGACTTTCAAACATATCTTCTTTACATAAGAAACAAATATATACCTATGAAATTGTTCTACAGTAATTGATAACAAGGTTATAGCTTTGGCAATTACATGCAGTTTACATGATTTCACTCTGGCACCACCCAGAAGTATGTGTCCATCCACTTGGGTGGACATGGCAGTCAACCTGTTAAATACTAATTTACAGTTACATACAGCATAACTATCTTGCAAAATTCATCACCTTGTTAAACCAATTCATAAACCCAATTGATCTAATTTAACGGCTGTTTTGAAACAAAGCAATTATTTTGTATTTGAATTTTAATGAAAGATAAAATTAAGATTCATTGAAAAAATCGTAATTATCTAACTACTTGAACTAATTTGTTTGCCAATAAAATTTAATTAAATAGACTTGCATTGATCAGTGTTGATTACATTGCTGAATTTCTAATTTATGATCTGTCAAATCTCTTGAGTTCTGGTTATAATTTACAAGAACTAGAATTAGCAAGTAATAAACAATAATAGATATTTAAAGTCATAATTAAAATATTAAAACAAACTCTTAGTGCAATAAGACAAAATATTAATTGTTATTCCAAATATGAATAGCCCCAACAAGATTACAAATAAATGATAAACAATAAAGCACATGGATCCAACATAGCGAAAGCCTGATTAATTATTACGAACGCCCATAAAACAGGTAAACAAAAACAAACCTCCTCCATTTCTATAGCAAAGATAGGGAAACCGCCAGACATTTCCAATACCGACGGCGTAACCCAAACATGACAGCACAAATTCTATCGGTTTACTCCAACTCGCCCTTTCCGGTACATCGTCACTTTTTGTATCCTTCACATCAGTACCTAAAGCTTCCTGTAAGTTTAATTGTTACAGTTAGATATACAACTAAAATTCGCAACCGCAACTGTGATATTTATAAAATTATACGCGGTTCAGTAGATAAAAGAGCGGCTACTTAGAATTAAAAAGAACTTCCGGGAAATATAGGTATCAGAATGGATACGGAATCGGGAAAAATTAATTAATTAATTTAAATGCGGTAAGGTTTGCAGAAAGTTTTAGGAAAATCCAATTAATACGGGATATTCCCAAAGTTATACAAGAAATGAAGGCAATACAAGCTTGAATTAATACGGAAACATTTCTTTTATGGGTATTTTGTTATAATTTGTTGCAAAAACTCAAGGAATAGAAACTTTAATAATTTTTAAAGATAATAAAACTTCATTATACGTATGTTAAAATATGCTTGTTGTTTGCTTTATAAATGTTAGTTAATATTCTGCATCTTTTTTGGTTTTCTAGTAGGCCATGCTTTGGAAAACACCATTCTGCTGTATCATCATTCATCATACACCATGCGATCAACAACATTCCACCTCTATTAAACCATACTAATACAAACGTATGGCATAGTATTTTGCTAAACCTTCATAATAACAGTTGTTGTGTTTCATATCGAAGCTTAGTAGATAAAATGATTTCTTGCCATTTCTTGTCCACTTTTAACTGTTTCACTTACCGACATCGAAGTAAAACGTAATAATAATAATAATATAATAATTATAATTATAAAAACAGTGCAAGCGAAGCCTTGATAATACAACCTCAAAACCTAATGGCAGTTGCATTTAATGATAACGAGGTTACACAGTAACATAAGTTTTCCGAGTATGACCTATTAAATATTAAATTTGATTGATCGCATGTTATAATTATAATCTGAAATTATTTTTAATAATAAAAAAGGGTTCGAAGGGATAATAATGATAAATATTAACTCTGCAAAAATTAGCAAAGGTAGGTACTTAAGCTTTCTCAAACATACTCATACATAAATATGAAATTGGAAAAAATAATTACTCTTTGTTTAAAACTTGAAGTCATTAATTACATATATGTACACACGTCTTAATATTTTGTAGCTGTAAAATACAGTCGATTTATTAACATGCAGGTTTACTTCAAAACAAAGTTATCCAAGCAACCTTGAAAATTCTTTATGAAGCAATATTTCACATAACTATTAAGAGTGACTTTGGATGTTTAAATAATCAATTGTATTCGGGGAAATTGTTAACTAAATTAGTATTAGTTTGATAGCTACTGCTAATTTATTAATGAATTTTATATCAGTTAGATTACATTCTTTTGTGCAGGTAGGTCGATTAGATTGTTAAACTTCATTATCAAAAGGTTATCGAAATATTAAACAAAATAGAACTGATCCTGAAACATACACTTGCAATGATGTAGACATTAAAAAAGATTTCACGCAACTACCTAACGTAAATATTTAAATTTCGTAATTCCTTACATAGAATTATTCTTTTCAAATTTTTAATAATTTTGCTGTTAATTTGTTATCATTTCAAGTACATCGAATACAAATAATCCTTTAAATACAATGGTCTCCACTTAAGGAAAATTAATTGTTTGTGATAAAACTTAATTTGTAATTGTTGAGCTAGGAATTCTAGGATTCAACCTGACACTAATTTAATTCTGTTAAAAAGTTTCTATAAAAATAATAATAACCTGCAAGTAAGTTGTGATAGATATGAATTAATATTTTTCCAAAACTATGTATAAATCGGCTCCAAATACTTATAATCAAACAACCTACTCGAAGCTAATTATCTGACATTAATTACAAAGTACTAGAACAGACTTTAGCACATACCTTTAGTTCAGATAATGTTAAACTGAATACAAAACAACAAAATAGGTTTTCTATTTTTTCTCCGAATGTAACACATTTTTTATCTGATGCAATATTTACATTCAATTAAAATTCTCTGAATATACCAGAGAAGTATGCACAGAGTAATTTTCATTTTTGTATCAGATTAAGTACAGTAAACTTACATGCATATATCTCATAATACTCACAATTTCCTTTCCCATGTTCAAACAAATAAAAAAAAAACTAATACATCGGAGGTAAACCACACACCATATGAGTTAAATCGGCATTGCAGTGTGAATTTAAGTAAATTTTTACTTACCCACAATCGAAGATAAGAAGAGATATCTATGAAATATCTTAATCGTGATTCAATCAATGACGTAAGAAGTGGGGATTTCATATGTGTAAAGTTTTTATTTTATTTAGACTTTTCGCAGTGAGTGTGAACATATAGTTTGTACAGTTTTACAGCAAGAACATGTGTTACTCAGATCTACTAATAAATGGAAAAAAATCCAGTAGTTTCACATTGCAGTGTTAATTGATATTTAACTATGCCAAAGTTCAGGACCTCGCTTTCTCCAAATTCAAACTTGCAGTGATGCGAACATGTAAAAATCTGACAGATATTACGGTTTGCATACTGATTTACAAAAGGAAATTATTTTCCCTACTAATTTTCCAATTTCCTGACATCAAATTTGGGACTTTCTGTGTTAACCTACATGCAAATTTGGGACATTTACATTTCGTTGCAAATGTAAACCTGACTAATACAAGTGTTTCATATTTATTTGTTATTTTTTTAAATGCTTTAGACCGTATACCCTTTTATTAAAAAAAATAAAAAAAACCGTATTCCCATGTTGCTACTTTAAATATATGTACATTTAAATTCACAAGATAAAAAATAAATATACAATTGCTTTAGATAATAACAATTTGAAAAGCTCATACAAAGTAGTCGGTGTACTCGACGGACTTTATATTTATTTCGCCACTTGAAACTTGCAAAAAATTTTAAACAACTATAAAATGCCTTTTTAGCTTCCTTGCTGTGGTACCTCTAAATAGCAAATAGGAGTAATTAATACCCCAGTATTCTTGGCATAACAATTGCAATATTCTTAACTTGAAACTGTTAATACGTAGTTGGGAATTCTAGCAAATTTCTGACGTGTTACCTTGAGTTGTGGCTATGTGAAAATGTAAAACACTAACTTTCATACACACGAGATTAATGCCGGTTTTCTAGAGATGCTGCATTTAAAGTTGTTTCAATAAAAATATATTAAAGTAAATTTAAAGTAAATAGCCGTAGGAAATGAATACCTACTCATTGAATAGGAAATCTAATAGATTATTTCAAAATTTCGATATAAAAGTTAGAAGTTATCGAGTCGGTAACATTTGTATTTCCAACGAGAAAAGATTCTCCTAATTTTTGTACAAATTTTGCATTACTTGAATTTTCAGTGTTGCTAACGTAACATAATAATAATAATAATAATAATAATTGCTTTATTACCATAACTTTACCAGTTTACAGCTTGTCAACATATATACCTATAATAAGAGATTGTATAATACTTATAAGAAAACATTAAAACTATAAAATACAAAATAACAAAAAATGTACAAGCAGCATTCATAAATTACTCTTGTCTATTGTCCATTAGGGGTAAGCATATACTCGCTCACGCTATAATAGCAGTTGAATAAAATATAAGTTTTAACCGAGTTTTTAAAAGATATAAAAGGTAGATTTTTCATATTAATCGGTAATTTATTGTATAGGTCCAGGTTAGGTGAGTTGTTGCGGCACATGCTAAATTTGTACCTGGGAACGCGAATTAGTTTTTCTTGTCGAGTACTGTAGTTGTAAGTATTGCCACATAGTTCATATTTAAAAAGGTTTTTATGTATATTTAGCAATTCGTTGTAAATATAAAGTGACGGTAGAGGCATAATGCCAAGCTCTTTAAAGATTGGTCGACAGTGTTCTCTAGGGTGGGCCCTAGCGATAATCCTAACGGCTTGTTTTTGTTGTCTAAATATTTTTAGAGCATAAGGTGACCTCCCCCATAATGTAATCCCATAACTGATTAACGAGTGCATTAAAGCGAAATAACACGATATCAAACTTTTATCGTCGAGCGTCATCCTCAGATTTCTCATTAAATATATGGTAGAGGATAGTTTCTTACTTAGCTGGTCAATATGTCCATGCCAGTTAAGTCTATCGTCTAAAGTGATGCCAAGTAGACGTGCTGAACTTCCCTTAGTAACTAAAAAGTTGGTTGAGAAAATTATTGTTTGAGTTTTTAACGGATTACATTTTAGTTTGTTAGTGTTAAGCCACTGATTCATCTGTTCGTCGATAATATGGATTTCATAAGCTAACCTATCTAAGTTACTACTAGAACACATGATTGTTGTGTCATCTGCATATTGTATACACATATTAGGCAACAGAGCACTCTGCAAATCATTCACATACAAAACAAACAATACGGGGCCCAATACCGACCCCTGCGGTATTCCGCATGACATGGGTTTTAAGTCGGAAGATACGTCATTGAAGTAGACACACTGCATTCTGTTACATAAATACGATTTGAGGAGCATTAATGGTAACCCTCTAATACCATATTGTTCAAGCTTAACCAGGAGCCTATCGTGTTCAACACAGTCAAAAGCTTTGGTTAGATCATACATTACAGCTGCAGTGTATTCACATGCTTCAAGTTTTTTTGTGATGATTTCTAAGCAACTACTAACCGCAGTTTCAGTTGATAATTTTTCCCTAAAACCAAATTGTGCTTCACTAAAGATATTATTGTCATTGATATACCGTATCAACCGGTTTTTGATTAAAATTTCTATGATTTTACCTAAAGTAGGTATAATGGAAATGGGACGGTAGTTACCATATGTGAAAATCAGTACAGCAACATCAAATTGCTTGTATGAATGACGAAGAATCTTCACTACATTTTCTAAATTTGCTAGTGACATACGAGGACGTATTTTGCTGTTAGCTATGAAAAAAAAATACGTATCATATTAACAGCCCTTTATCTTCTTTTATCTTTTTCCAATTATTATCCCATATCCTCAGAAAAAAATTCCTTCTGTAACTCTGCAAAATATTGTTGAACAGCTTCTTTGAGTGCTTTATCAGATGCAAAAACGCTTTCCCCCGCGATGCTTTTTTAAGTTTTTGAATAAAAAGAAGTCTGACGGAGCTAGGTCAGCGCTATAAGGTGGATGCCTTAACTCTATGAACCCACAGTCATTGATTATCTGCTGGACTTTGTTTTATGAACTCGACAATTGTCGTGCAGCAACAAGCTTTTTGCGAATAAGAATGTGGACGTTTTTACTCCAGAGTAGTTTTTAAACTCTGAATTATGTTTCCACATGCCACTGCATTTATGGTAGACCCCTCGGCATATATTCAATAAGCAAGACTCCTTCAGCATCCCAGAAAACTGTTATCATCAGTTTTTCCAGAAAAGTGTGTTTTGTTTTGTTCGGTGGTGGAGAGCTTTTATCAACCCACTGCATGAATTCCTGTTTAGTGGGAGGATCCTAGGGATGTACCCAAGTCTCATCCTCGGTGGGATGAACTTCTTGCGATTTCACGGTGATTTTTTTAAGTTTACCGCCATACCAGTGGTCACGTGACATACCTCAACTTCGATTTTTAGGTTATTCAGTATGCAGAACCGATCACCTGGACACCTGGAACAGCTTTTTCGATAGGTACTCTAATAATAAACATTTTTCCCATTTAATTTTTTTGCCGGTCACTGTATATCATCATAAAATAATTTTTTAAGAAAAGGAACTTAGAGAATTGTTTGAACGTAACGAACGTTCAAATAAAAGGCTTTGGTTTGCAATGGTATCTCGTTTAAGCTCCTGTTCAAATAAGTCCAATACAACAAATAATTCGACTTTGACATTAACAAATAGCATGTATGTAAAAATAAACTTAAAGTTGATGACATTACAAGGCAAAGCCTATCGCAAATAAGTTTTCATTTAAGCACCCTTTACCAATAACTAAAGGAATTGAAAAACCAGTCATGACGAAACTTTTTAAACTTTTTATAGATTTTTCATTTTTAAAATTCATAGAAAGAATTGTAGGTTGAAGCCAAATTTTGTTCGAATAGGTTAAAATGTTTTTAAGGAAATTCCATTTTTTTTTAATTGGCCGAGGTGTAACTCTGAAGTTTTATTTGCGAGGAAAATATTTATTTGTGAAATTAAAATTGAATTATTTTTACAAAAAGAACCCAAAGTAACATGTTTACCAGTTTAATATTTACACAGCGCAGCGGGAGTAAATTCATTTGTTTGCTATCCACTAGTGTTAAAACAAAATACGCTTTTAACCAATAGTATTCTCTCATTCCTTTAAGAGTATCAAGCTTACTATTTCAAAATTATAGTTCAAAGTAACTATGAAACCTGAAACTCTGTTGTTATTTCCAAAATTGCTTGTTTAAATTTTAACAATTACTTTTATTATTTCATGTTTAAAGTTATTGCAAAATATATTTAAAACAGCATGGCATCATTATACAGGGTACCCATTTTCTTGAAATTTGTATACTTAAGTAACCTTTTTAGTTAAAGGAGTCCGTCATAAATAAAATTAACAAAACCGCAACGAACTGAAAAAGAAATATGGTAATGAGTTTAGATTTGGATTGTCTCGTAAACTATCAGAGTTATTTTGAAGAAACGAAAGACGGTATATTTTTTTAATTTAATATGTGTATTTTGACAACCATTTAATTTAAAGTAAAACTGAAAGACAATTTACAGATAATTCGTTGAAACTCAGTAAAATTTCATTAAAGCTTTGATTTGCAAATTATAACATAAACCTAAGTTTTTTTAATTGAAACAATATTTTCTTGTCGTATTATTAAAAAGCTTATTTTTGCGATTACTTCAGTCGTTTTTCTACTATCATAATCAACATACAGTGAACAACCAAACTTATTTAGATAATAATAGGTGTTGTTAATATTACTATTGTTATTTCTAAAGCTTTTCAATTTCATATTACAAAAAACAAATATCTTGACGAATACCTTAAGGGGCTGACAGCTACAGAGGAGACAGAGTGCGCACTCTGGAAAGCCACCAGCCGCCTCTATAGGCCTTAATTGCAAATGCCTCCTATCCGAAAAAAGGATGGCACATGGACACGTACTGGCGAGAATAAAGCAGAACTATTTGCGACCCATCTTCAGAAAGTTTTTCAGCCACTACCAGGTGAAGATGAATTATAAGAAGAAGATGAATGGCCCCTTACCAGCTCTCTTTGCCTATTAAACCTTTCTCATATGGCGAAGTCATGAAAATGATCGATAAAAAGACCAACTGAAAGAAATCGCTGGGATATGACATTATCACTGGCAAAATAATCAAAGAATCACCTCGCAACGGCATCAAGCTACTCACTTTCATTTTTAACAGCATACTAAGATCAGGATATTTTCCAGTCCAATGGAAAATGGCTCAAATAATCCTTATCCACAAGTCCAGAAAACTTCAGAACAACCCTGCATCTTATAGATCCATCAGCCTGTTAGCGCTGTTCTCTAAACTTTTTAAAAGGCTTCTCCTGAAAAGGCTCACTCCAATTATTGCAAACGAGCAGCTCATACCCGACCACCAGTTCGGGTTCAGCTGTCAGCACTCCACCATAGAACAAGTACATAGACTAGTAGATACCATCAATACGACATTTGAAAATAAAAGCTATTGCTATACAGTTATCCTTGACGTGAGCCAAACCCTTGACAAGGTTTGGCACGAGGGTCTACTATTTGAGCTAAAGAAAGTCATCCCGCATCTATACTATATGATTCTCAAATCATACCTTAATGAAAGGTTCTTCCAAGTGAAGTTCGGCGAAGCGATTTCTGGTGTCAATCCCATCAAATCCCGAGTCCCGCAGGGTAGTGTATTGGGGCCAGTACTGTATTTATTAGACACAGCCGACATTCAAAAGAAACCCCAATACACTCATGGCAACTTACGCTGATGATACGGCACTCCTTGCCACGCATCCAGATCCAAATGAAGCAATAAGTACCTTACAACGTAGTCTAAACGACGTCTGCAACTGGTTTAAGAATTGGCGGTTCCAAATTAACGAAACAAAATCTTCCCAAATCACTTACACTAAGCGCATAGCTACCGTTCCTGGAGTTAGTATGAATGGACAAGTTCTCCCACAAGTTGACAGCGTAAAGAATCTCGAACTGCACCTCAATAAAGGTTTAACTTGGAGAACCCACATATGGACTAAGAGGAAACAACTCAACCTCAAACTAAAGAATTATTATTGGCTAATAGGCATCAACTCTAAGCTCTCCCTTGCCAACAAACTTCTCATATATAAAACTGTATTGAAACCTATAAGGAACTATTATGGTACTGAGCTGTGGGGTACTGCATCGCCCTCCAATATAGAGATACTGGAACGGTTGCAATCCAAGGCCCTTCGGATAATAACCAACGCTCCCTATTTTGTGTCGAGCAAAGAAATACGTGATGACCGGAAAGTGTTAACAGTGAAAGAAGAGGTAGCTAAGTGCAGTGCTAAATAACTCAGTCGATTAGAAACACATCGAAACCCCTTGGCGCTAAACCTTCTAGACAACAGTGAAGAAGTCCATAGACTCAAACGTTTTAAACCGTCAGACCTTCCATTTCGTACTTTCAGCTAACTTATTAGATTAAGTATCTATGGTAAACATTATTGTTATACGTTACTTATAAGGAGAGGTGCCAAAAGGTAATTTCTCTCACATTTTATTTCAATTACTATGTTAAGATTTCTGTAACTATCTGAGTTGCTTATTGCTGTTGTAGCAGATTGCAAATAAACACACATTAAAAAATATGTACCTATATATTACAGCTATGTTATCTAAATTAATAAGGGCACTGTTAAACCGCTTTATAAAAATTGAAGAAAAATACATCGATTCATATATCACTGAAAGAAAGATGTTTTTCAATAATGTAAAAATAAACTATCGTTTCCATTTACAAAATCTAATGATGTTATAATAACTCGAAAATCAACAGTGTCATGAAATGCTTATTAATTTTAATGAATGCTACACAAACTTATTTATAAGATGACGTATCGCCTTAACTCTAAATTAATAGGCTAGCAAAATGCATTACTTTAAGAAGGCTTTTCCTGTTTTCAATCTTAAAAGGTTTATGAAACATAGCAAATCTGCATATACCACGAGATTTGCTCTTTAATTTTGTATTTTGCTGATTTAATCATTGAGGTAGCCCTTTAAATAGTGAGTTGACCTATCTAATATTTAAAATAGTCTTCATTCCATATAGTCCATATAAAAGAATACCTACTCGCAAATAAGAGACATTCGAAAACATACAATACTGTAACTATGTACGAAAAAGTAATATACAAAACAAAAACTAAATTATCCTATGAACGCCTAAATTACGAAAATTAAAACGTTTGTTTACTTTAAGGAACCATTTATTATTAAAATTCAGGAATTAATTTTCTATATTTTAATCTAATAACTTATGCCATAATAACAAGATCGTTTCCTTCCCAAATATATTACTTGTAAACATCGTTAATTGAATAAAAAGAGAATTCCCTATTTACTATTTGCAGAACATCACATTTTGGAAAACAGAACTGGTCCATTTATTGTCTTTAAAAACTTCATAAATTTTCTTTAAAATCTCAATTTCAAATTCATTTTCATTTAATTTTTTAAGCTGCCATACAATTTTTTATTGTAAACGGATTAGCTCCAATTCTTTTTCTTCGTAAAGAGTCCCGACTGTTTTCAGTGCAGTATTCCTTAACTTTTCATAATTATCCTTCTAAATAATAAATTGTTTTATTTTATCCCCAACAGATGAAAATGTACTTTGGCCAGGTTTAATTTCCACATTACTTTCACTATAATGGTTTTCTAATGTAGCACTCCTAATATTTCATTTTCTCGTGGTTTCCACTACTCTTTGCATTATTCTATTCTGTATTCAATATTTTACTACACCGTGGGCCATATTCATAGACAGTATTTAAAGTTAGTAGGGGCTTAGTAGATATTAAACCAATATAATTAATATATGTTGCTATAGCAATTAGTAACATCTAACTTTAAATACTGTCTAAGAATATGGCCCCGTGTCTCTATTATTGTTTGTTAAACCAACAAAAATTTATAAAACATAACGCTCTTCTATTTTAAAAATAACAGTTCCGTTACATGCAAGGATGTAATTCTTACTACACTAAAGTACGAAAAGACAAAATAATATTCATAAAAAAAGTGATTTTTACATTCCCAAATCAGTAGATAATATTACTGAAAATTTGTATATAATACAGTCTTATTCCCAATATATCTGTTTGGATAACAAAATTATATTACGTCAGTCAAAACCTTACTAGCGCTTAATTCATACACCGTTGAGTAATAAACTTGTACTGAAACATAGCAAATGCCGAACACGACGCCTCTAATTAGAAGTACCAATTATTTTGTTGTGCTCCCCTAATTTTAATGTATAGAAAAGAAACGCATAAAGTTGCCATACTAACTAACCATCACGTTAAATTTAAACATGAGTGTAAAGATCAATGCCTACAATATTCTAAAAACCAAAAAAATACTGGCCAAAGCCAATTATAAGCTGGAGATTATTTTTAATCGAAGAAAAGATGCTATTGTACATATTGGAAAGCCTCTAAAACAACTGTGACTGTAGAATATTTCGATATTTCCATCTGATTCTATAACATAATTGCCTTCCTAAAACAGAGGGTTCTGTACAGTCTTCCCTCGGGAATTTTTCTGCGTGATCGCTTGGAAATCAAAACTTTTTACAGCATAACGAAAATAGCAAATATTTAATTCTTAAACTGCTAAAGTTAAGCAAAACTTGTTTTTTTCAGAATTTAGGGTCCATAAGGGCACTCCTCCGCCAAAAAAAGCTCGCACACAGTCTTCAGCTGGGAAGCTCATGGCCACCGTCTTTTGGGATCAAGCAAGAATTATTCTCATTGAATACATACTGAAGAGCACTACAATAACAGCAGTCACCTACTGGAATACCTAAAAAAATTTACATAAGGCTATTGACCAAAAACGCCCTGGTTTGCGTCATGAAAATGTCCTCATTCTTCACGTCAGAGTCCACAAAGCAATCAAAGTTCAACCAGTTCTAGGCGAGTGTACCTTTTCTGAGCTAGACCACCCGCCGTATAGGCCAGATCTGGCTCCGTCCGACTTTTTTTTTATTTAGAAATTTGAAGAAACATCTGAGGGGATGCCAGTTTTTGGACGACAACGAGTTGAATGAAGCTGTTGACGCCTATTTTGAAGACCAAGAAAAATAATTTTTTTCTACTGGTATAAAGTCGTTGCAGGATAGGTGGCGCAAGTGCACTGAAGTTAGGGGAGATTATGTTGAAAAATAAAAATTAAAAATATTGAATGTCTTTTGTTTCATAACTAGGTAGATAATTTTTCTAGTTCCCCTCGTAGTTATTAAATATGAATACACTTTATGGCCTATTACAACAATAATATTGAATTAATTTCACAATATTTAATTATTAATCGGTAGATTACCACTGAAACATTGATTGCACAAATAATGCTCGAAATAATTAGAACTAACTAAAAGATATAAGCTTCTGAAAATGATAAAATCTGAAATATGAATAAACAGTATATCAAATACGAGCATACCTATCGGAATGCAAATGCTATTATGTAACAAACATTCCCGGATTTTCAAACAATAAAACACGATGCTTCCAACACTAAAATATTATCCTAGTACTTAACAAAAAAATAGATTTTTGTTCCAAGAAGAAGAAACTATGAAGGCTTTACCTAATATTCAATGAATGTATGTGTTTAGATATCGTAGAAGATAATGCTTTGTGATATCTTACAATTAATTGTTAACACAGAGAAATAGTATCGCTTATAGTAATAATACAATACCTGTTGTTCTTTAAAGTACATATATTTCAATGTATAATTTTGTATTCCGCGGTTTGCATTAATATCCTTATATAAACGACATTTTAGCCCGGATGCTTTAATTGGTTATGAACAAAAAATGAAATCACGGATAAAGTTAATATTTTTAAATCTTCAAAATTTATAATCGTAAAATGTATTTTTTCTAATACAAACTTTATTAAAATAATTGTGATTTTACCGTACCTTGAATAAGATGCTTTCAATTATCAAATAGAGGAAATTAGTAGCGCTTAACAACTACTACATTTTTTAATCGTCTACTTTACTGTTTATCAAAATATGTGCGATAAGGAACATTTTATAATTCAAAGTAAATCCGGATATCTGTAAGGTTCAGTTATCTTTAAGTACAAGAAACTCAGCAAACACAAATTTTCTGAAAATTTTCGGGGGCGATAATATTCAAGTATTTTTGCTGTTGTTATCATTTCAGATCGTCATTTATCATCTCATAAATTATTCGTAATTTTAACAATAAAACAATACCTAATATTAATAAAATTAACAGAAATCAAAAAATCAATATTTATTTATCTCTTTTGTGAAAAAACACGCCAGAAAAAATAACGTTTAATAATATAATAATAAAGACTCGCAAGAAAACTGTGTTAAATTGCAAGGAATGTGAAATAACCCCTAAACGACTATCAAAAAACCACATATATGTATTTAATTATAATATTTTATGATTGCCATGAACTGGGATTAGAGATAAATAACCCTTAAAATCAATTAAAACTTAATCTTTTCATTTTTTTGTTACAAGAAACTTAGACATTAGAAGATATTTACCACTGTATGCTTTTAACCTTAATAAATAATGTATAAATCTTTCGAAACGAAAATTCGGAGATAACAACTCCCTAGCTGGAAATCTCTGGTGAAAATAGGGGTAAACTTCGAAAGAACAGCGTTATTTTTTAAAGATAAATAAACCTCCAAACGAGGAAAGTGGGGTATTTAAATTCATGAAGCTAAAAACAACAAGTAATTTCGGCATTCAAAAACAAGCCAATATAATTTAATAATGCTCACATTCTCTACCTCAACAACCTCGTATATTGTATACAAAAACTTCATGATTGTGTGTTTAAACTGAAATCAAAAAACTTTTACAGGCTTCTTGTGCTTAAAAATTTATGAAAAACTAGTACAAGTAATTTTCTTCGGCTATTAATTTTTAGATTAGTTTATTTGCCGACAGATATATTTTACTTATTTATTTAGATTCACAACTAACACGAATTCGAATTTAATTCATACAAAAAAATTAAAACAGAAACTGAATTCTTTAGAATTCAAGTTATAAGAAATATTAGGCGAACGTTTTCTTTGGATTATACAAGAAGAATTAATCAAATTAAATATTATATGCTTTCTCTCTACAAACAACCATAATTGTAAATGGGGATCGCTTTGTTAACAGTATTGCTAAATTAACCCTTCTGGTTTAATTGTCTTTTGTCCAATTTCAGTACATTTAGCCCTCAAGAGCTTTTTTCATGAAGATATTCGGCCCTTGGGACTTTTTGTCCTCGAAATATTCCTGACCTTTCGCCGACGGTAAGCTATAATAAACTTAAACATTAATTAAGTAGTCAGAGTGGACGTGTCCATTATTATGTTTCAACTACCAACCAGACAAAGGTTGAATTCTATTCTATATCACCATTTCCGTATTTATATGTATGAAACTTTAATTACTTCGTTTTAATAACTCAACGCGTATAGATGAATCAATTATAATCTGTATCGGTATCCAATTAAAATTTAAATTACTCTCATAAAAAAGTAGAATTTTGTAACTTAGCTTATGAATTTGCTAAGTATCTTGGTATATTTGTGAATTTGTTTTCAGAGTGTAATTTATGAGATTTTCGAGTGGTAACTAGTAGATAAAATTCATTTCCTAATAACTGTATTAAAGAACATTATATTGCCCTATTGTTTGTAAAGAATTAAGTTGTTTACACATTTTTTTAGATCAAAGTTACAATTCATTCAGTATCGCCTAATTTATAAGTTTCTAAGTTTTCCGGTATTCACATAGAAACTGAAATTGAATTAACTTAGTCATACTTAAAACTTAACAAATTCATAATTTTAATCTGAGGTTAATCTGATAACAGCTTAAGAATGTTCTATATCGTTTCTTTTAATCAATGGTCAATTTAAATTATTACAACTAATTTTTTAACGACCGTAATAAATTTTTAGAGTTCCGTGTTTGCTTCCAACTTAGTTATGCATAAATACATACTTTTTACGACGAAATAATGAATATATAAATACACGCACCATTTTTTAAATGCACAAGCATTAAGTTTGAAGCAGTAAACTTGTGATAATTCTGCTTTTCAAAACTGCCAAAAACTTTGATTTTACCTACGTATTTGGATACGCAAAATTCCTCTTTTTAGTTCAGTATTTTACGGCGTTGCTACTGACAAATAATGTGTCGGGCTTAGCGACGAAATTTGGCAGTTTAATCACACAAATAACTATTATATTATATTTACTTTTATATTAAGTAGAAGTAATACACTTTGATAGATTAAATAATACCTTTACAACCTTTAAATGCTAGAATAAGTGATTAAAATTAGAATATAAAAATTGCTATTAAAATTTTCTAGTAGCTTCAAGAAGATATAAAAAAATTATATCATATACAAAAGCTTAAAAACACCACACGAGCAAAGCTTTGCTTCTTCATGTTGCCAACATTTTTACCTATATATTTAATCTTACTTTCGTCATAGGTGAAAAGAATACACAGTAAATTGAACATGGGAAACGTCGTAGCATAGAACAATTAAGGCAATCAGACAAATCATCAATATTAGGGGCAACTTCAAAGCCATTATTACGAGGGAAACTATACTAATCCTGATTTAGAGAGCGCTAGCAAACATCAGTACATAGATCGCAAATACCTACAACTAACGTACTGCTCTAAAGGATGAAAGTCTTTCCAATTATTGATTGGACCCAAATCCGAAATTTAGCTAAACGACGTTGTAAATCAGTTGATGAATTTGTAGTCAATACTACAAAAAATCTTAGATAGACTGCAATCAAAAGGAGACTGTAGCAATAAAACTATTGAAGAAATAAATGACCTTCTTACCACAATAATTACAAAAACTAGCCACAAATTAGTTAATAAACATACAATTACAGAAGACTACATCTCAGACAAAATTAAACGAATGCTAAAACAAAGGCGTAACCTAATGCAGCAGAGAAAACAGACAATAGAAGGATATAGACAATTAAACAAATTAATTCGAAAGTCTATAAGGGAAAGCATAAAGACAAAAAAAGAAAAGGAAGTAATAGAGGTTTTAGAAAATAATAAAAATATGAAAGTACTCAGACCAACACTAGGGAAAGCACAGATAATAGCTATAAAAAACGAACATGGAGTAGAAGTTCGGGGGCAATCAAAAATAAATAGAACAATTGAAGAATTTTATAGAAACCTATATGAGTCCAAGACAAACATACCAGAATCAACTAAAGAGAAATTACAAACGAAAATATTGAATACTGGCTCAGAAGAGGTACTGGAAATAACGAAAGAGGAAATACAAATCACCCTAAGAGAAATGAAAAACAATAAAGCCCCTGGAAAAGATAACCTCACAAAAGAATTGCTACTAGAAGGTGGGGAAGGGGTAATTAATACCCTGAAAATTCTGCTTAATAAATGCCTAGAGGAAGCTACGATACCACACTGATGAAAAAATGCGATAACCTTACTATTCTTTAAAAATGGAGATAGACTAAATCTTAACAACTATTGTCCCATAACACTCCTCTCCCAAATTTATAAACTATTCACAAGAATAATAGCCAAAAGGATCAACAATAAGCTAAAACTATACCAAACAAGATAGCAAGCAGGATTCCGCAAGGCCTTTGGCACATGCGATCTCAATTAAATAGAACGCTACTAGAAAAGGCCATAGAATATCATATTTATACCAATATTCCTTGCATTTGTGGATTATGAAAAGGCCTTCGATACAATAGGAACTTGGGCAGTATTAGAAGGCTTATAGGATTGACCATCGGTACATGACACTAATCCAGAATATATGTAAACAAGGTACTATTACGGTCCAGACTCACAGTGACACAAATTCTATCCCTGTGAAGCGCGATGTTAGACAGGGCGACACTATATCGTCAAAACTTTTCATAAACACCCTGGAAGATATGTTCAAACACATAAATTGAGAGGGCAGAGGCATAAATATAAACGGCGAATACTTGAATCATCTAATTCTTATTGCTGATAATGAAAAGGACCTCCAAAATATGATGGAAGAACTTAACGGAGCGTCGAAACGAATAGGTCTAAAAATGAATATACAAAAGACGAAGGTAAATGACGAACCGTATTCGTCAAAACTGTGCTAAAAGCAAGTGCCTAATTAACCTTGTTTAGTTAACCGCTGAGGATTTTACTTAACGACACAATTTTTAGTTTTGTATTCCGCAACCAGTTGTTGTATGAAAAAGGGACCCAACTATAAAATGAACTACAGCATGATCGAAATAGCCGATGAAATAAGAAAATCATCTCCAGTCTACAGCAAGCTTTAAGTTAACTCCAAACCACTATCAGAACGAATTTTCAGGTTTCCAAACACACTCGGAAGTATTTTATTTTCATTATTAAATTTCAGGGATCTTCTAAGGTTTGCTACCTATATGCAAAAACGCTGTTTTGACGGTAAAGAAAAACGGGAAGAAATCTGGAATTTTCAGATCTGAAAATCGTTATGAATATAAATTTCTGCATATAATAGTCCTTATACTTAAAAACCGTTACAAAAATTCTATAGTTTCGTTTGCTGTACCTTTTGTGTTATTTTGCTGAAACTATCCTTAAGTTACTTCATCCACATGTCGATAAAATATTATAGTTTTAATAATTAGTTGTAACAGTTCGATCAAATAAACCTTTTTTTGAATGAAATAATACTTCGACATATTTATGAAAACTCCTAGCTCAGTCAAAACTATGAACGTGGGTTTCTATGCGTCGGTAGTTAATAGAAATAGGCCGATACTCAGTTAAATATGATCATCGGCTTCAGCTTAGCTAAATTTTATTTAAAATACTCAATCCATTATCACGAAATGCAGGCTCAAAGAAGCAAAAAAACATGAACACTTAAAGATTAGTTTCGATATATTAGATTTAATCAGCAACGTTTTCCTTAACAAGATATTAAAATGACAATACGCTTCAACGCACAACCATACTTCCAGTAAACGCAATCATGCAACTTCTGGTACTCTCCTATCAAAGCACATACAGCGTCATTATAAATGATTGTAATTGAAGTAGGCGGTGCCCGTGGCAATAAAATTTTGCCGCTTTATACAAACATAATTATAGTGCAGGGATTTTTGTAGTGATTTTTATTTTTCAAGTGAACTCGTATGTCATTTACTGTACTTACTGTGTTTTTGAATAATTGCATTTTGTGTTAGTTTGCCTATTGATTTCGCCCTTCTACGTGAATGAAATCAGTCTTTATTAACCCGGCGTTGGTAAGGTGAAAAAATGGAACATAAGTGGTAAGGTGGGGTGTAACAAACCCCAGAAGTTTTTATTAAATAAAACATGCTTATGAAGTATTTTTGGATCTATTTAATGATTATTAGTTTAATTATACATTATTTATTTAAATTAAAGAGAATATATATTAATAACAGCGCTAGTAAAAATATAATACAAAAATGACTAAAATTAGTCATTTCTTGGAATGAGAACAACATACATAGATGTAATCGTCATTTAAAAAAAAACTATGGCCTATTTTAACACAAAACAAATTTTTTATAACTATAAACTTAATATGCAATCCATTAAAATAAAAAGTATAGAGATATGTTAATAAATATATAAAATGCCTAAATAAGATACAAAATTGTTTGCACTTCAGCTTCAAAATATTGTAACACAAATGGTAAGGTGGGGTTTGTGACACCCCAGAGTAATTTATTTGTCTGTCAATAGCGTTAGAGCCTACTCCTTACTAAAATATTAATATGAGACGCAAGCCAAATGTCTGAAGCGAAGCTACTAGAACCCGCAGGTCTGTAATTAAATGTTGACTGAAGTTGCAGCCTGATAAAAACGCGTGGGGTTTGTCACACCCCACCTTACCAACGCCGGGTTTTAAGACTACTGCTGAGTCCAGAGGGTTAATACGTAAGTGTAATTCAAGGCAGTCATAGAAATTTTACTAAACAAAAAGCAATACTTCAGGTTTAAATTTGCATAATGGTGTACTCTTTAGAACAGAACACCTTTATTATTAAATCTTACTATATAAACGGTGTATTAAATGAAGACGGACAAAGGATACATACTGTTCAAGCATGCAAAAATGCATATCTCGTTGCGTTTCCAGGCATAGATATTGAAGAGGAATCTTTAATGGCTCATATTCGGAGAGAGCACTTTCAACATCTATTGTAAATACACATAAATAATCATTATTAAATAAGTTTTGGATTATCTTTGTGTGTGTTTTTTAGGAATATGAATACATTATTAGCTATTAACAATGTGTTCATTAACCAAAAAATTGAAACTTCGCCACCCTGTATATCGAAAATGGCGCGTTTTTGATCATGTGTATATTAACATTTTTTTCTTATTTTGCCGAGTACTATCACCCCCTGAAATATCTGCACGTCATTAATTTACACCCTGTATGTATAAAACATATAAACTTACCTCACTTGCGACTTCGAAATTGTGGAAATATCACACCTCTGAGAGTAAATTAATATTTTTTTACAATTGTTACACATAAAGTGGCATTTTAGTGTGTCAAATCTAATTATCAAAGCAACATTTTAACGTGAAGGGTGGATAAAGTGTTGCTATAAACATTTTATCCACACTTTCCCTGACAACACTGTTGCTATAAACATTCTATCAACACTTTCCTTTACGACGTGAATTTTAGAATGAAAATCATGGTGCCTTTAAATTTAGGTTGCTATTCACTTGTACCATAAATAGCTATTAAAGCAAATAAACAAAAGAAAATACATATTTAATCAGTTTGTATCTGTTTGTAATACGACTATGAGCTTCTTGTAAAATTTTCTTACACTCTAATTTCTTAAATACTTTTTTGTTTCGCCGCTCAAATCTAGTTATCAAAGCAACATTTTAACGTGAAGGGTGGATAAAGTGTTGCTGTAAACATTTCATCCACACTTTCCTTGACGACACTGTTGCTATAAACATTTTATCCACACTTTCCTTGACGCCGTGATTTTAGAATGAAAATCAAGGTGCCTTTAAATTTAGGTTGCTAGGTATTGTTTAATAAAGAGATTTTATCCACTCAAAATGTAGCAGCCCTTGTCTATTTTTCTTACGCACTTTTATACGAATAATTCAAATGTTTACTATTATGAGATCATCAAGTTGGAGTCGAAGCTCGATTGACACGTCCGAACGAGGGCATTCAATATTTAACATTCAAACTGGTCTTATGTTCATATTTTGCTGTTTTGCGTATTTTATCGAATTAAACTTTATTCTCATTTAATTATTATCTTAATTCACATCCTAACAAAGTCACCGCCCTGATAAATAATTTCTGCGTTCATTTGAGATATTCTTAAGTAGGTAGTGGCGGTGTGGCCGCTTTAATTTTCTATAGAAAGAAATATTACACTTTTGTGACCTAAAATACTCGTACTTTTCTCAAAGTTAATTTTATCCAACACCTACCTACTATTTGAAAAAATAGACAAAAGAACGCGCTACTGAAATTACTAATTTCTTAAATACTTTTTTGCTTCGACGGTACGAGTGAATGCGATCACGGTCACGTTCGAATGTACCCAACCGCGATCCCCCCTACCCCGCTTCCGCCTAAGGTACCGACACCTTTGGTGTCGCGAGAAACTACTAAAATTCTTGTAACTCTGTCCAATATACGAGCGCATAGACATTTCCAATGTTAAAACAAATTTTGATCTAGTAGATATGTTTACAAACATTTAAGTCAGATTTTAGCGAAAAACCTGGTTCCTTGAGTTTTGAGCCCGGTTTAAAAGTTATGTCATCAACTCTGCTGTTCGCCAAAACATATTCAATTCAAACGCCGCCGGCTTGACATTTAAATTTTTGCCTCTAACATAATTGAATATTTTAGTATTTGCAAAGGATTTAGAAGATGTTGCCATGTTAGCTACTTAAGTACTTTTTTGGAATGATTGCAAAATATACTACGATTTATCAGTTAAATCCGCCTTTAGTGTTTGTTAACTTATTCATTAAAAGTGATAATTAGAAATTTCTAGTCGTAAAAATAATTTTTGATTAAGGTGATTTGTATATAAAATTATTATTTTTTTTATATTTCTGTACTAGCAATTGACAGAAATTTAATTGTGTTATTGATATTATTTTTCTAGTTGTAGGTTATGAAAGTATTTAGTTTGCAATATGACCTTGATATGGTATAATTATGTATTGTCATTCTGAAGTAAGCCACCTCTGATCGCATAAGTTTAATAGAAGATAAACACAGGTTAACGTTTTTCTGAATTTGTAAGTTGGGTTGCCTATTCAAATTGTTAAGGGGCGCGTCTTATGTGAATCACCCAGTATAATGTGAATCTAAAAAGTCTAAGAAATCAAATTGCTTATAAAAAAAATTAAACTACGAGCAACGCGGACGGGCTTAAAATGAAATTACGAAAATGTACCAATATGAAGCTCCATTATTGAAAAAGGATTCCAGTAAATAATTTTCCACTAGTAAGCAGCTGTCAAGTTTAAAATAATGGATTTCTTAATAACTTTATATCGTACTTAAAATTAGATTTTGTAGAATACTCACTTAACATTTTGCTCAACAGAAGATGCTGATATTGGCATTTCACTAGTTAAAAGACTAAACTGTAATATCTTGTGGAAGTACGAGTATTTATTACAATCTTATTAAAAACATGAATTCAGTAACAGGATGAGTGTTTGAATATCAAAGTTGCAGATATAAAGTAACGACCGTTTAAATGAAAAATCATTTGTAGTACACTTGAGTTGGTAATGGTATATCTCCTTTAAGCTCCAACTCCAACATGTCAAATATAACCAATAATTTGATTATGACAGTAACAAATGGCATGTATGCAAAAATAAAATTAAAGGTTATATGACATTACAAACCAATGTAAATGAGTTTTCATTTGAACACCATTTATTAAGGATAGAGCGATTCTTTCAACAATTTAACTTACCATACACCGTAACACCCAGTTTTCAAAAACATAACTCAGAAAATCCTTTATTCCTTTCAATATTGCCTACACTAAGTATAAATTAATATGTAAAGTAATTGGTGTTTGCATCCTTTACGTGCTCAAATTTTAAAATAAAACTTTTTTAATATTCACCGACAATGTAAAACTCAACTGACATAAAAGAAACAATCCTTGTTATTAAATGCCATTTTAACATTTCCTCAGCAAAAGTTCTGACACGGTTTGATTTACTTCCCTTCCAAGTATACGGATATACGCGTAAATAAAGAAACAGGTCTCACCCTTTAGTGTAAATTTTAATGCGGAAGAAAGATAAAGATGTCAGATTTGAAACCTGCAGTGCTATTAAGTTATTAATCATTTTAATGAAAAATGCAAACGGAAGTAATTTATGCTTGAGTCCTTTTTTTAAACAGTAACCAATTAAGGCTGACAAAGGTCGGCTTTTTTAATTTAAAAGTAATTTACTCGGAAATATTTATCTTTAAATTAGAAGAACACTTATACTCTTATAAAGTGAAATTTAATAAAATAAGAGATTTTATCTGAAAACTTTTTCAAAATAAAAACCGAAGGCAATAATTAATCTAAAAATGTTGGATAAGATAAAACAGGGATAACTCGGAAATTAGAATTGTAACGCCAAGCGTGTAGTTATGAAAGATGGGTGGGCTGAAATAGATATTGAAATTGCCATGTTCTGAGTTTAATTTTTAATTCAATTGTAGTCATCGGAAATAGTTAATCCGAGTATAATTCAGGATTAAACAGAAAACTGATAAATGAGGATTTTATATATTGCTTGCTATACATGGTGCCCAAACTAACTGGTTCACCCGTAAGAGACAGAAAGTTGTTTAAATTATATAAAATGTATCTTACAATAATATATGGTATGTGTGTTTGTTTGGAAAATTCAAAATTCTTTGTGGTCTTTAACCGTGCATGGCCGTCCTTGATTTACATTCAATGTAACCCGGAAAGTCGGGCCGGATTGTGCATTGCACCCGTAGAGATCACACACACTAACGCGCCAACCGAAAGGTAAAAGAGGTTACAGGCACAGAATAACAGAATAAAATCTTACAACTGAATAACGGCAGCCAATTAAAAAAGTGCCCTAATAATGTAAAAAATCATCACCGTATCTTTGTAAACGCCAAAGTTTCGAGGACAACTGCCTTTCACTCATAGTTTTCAAGTTGATTAGCTTGGGTGCCTTGTATACTGGGAGGTTTTGAAATTCGTTATCAACTTTTAACGTAAAAACAAAATTAATAGCTCAAATTAGTTTACATACCTACAATTATTTTCTTAATATAGCTGTTACATTAAAATCGCTTTTACATAAGCTCAGGCATGCTTTTGAATTTTAATGGCAAACCTTGAAAAAGATTAAAAATCATCCGATAAATGTTTTATTTGTGCAAAAGTGCAAAAGAGGCACTATCGTAGTACTTGTCGAAATCCATTCCTACATATTTTCCCAGTCGTTATCTTTCCACCGTTTCATACAAATGTCATATAAAAAGAACATGTATTTCGTCAACTAAAGCAAACATTTTTCAGATAGAATTTACTACACCTACAACAGTTCTAAGTGTATATAACATGCTATGTTTTTAAAATTGAATAAACGAGATACACAGAAGATAGACCACAAAGAGCAACAAGAGATCATTCAATAACAAACAATGCATATAACTTCTCGTTCTTGTAGCTATATTCCCGTAACCGTGAGTCGTATCAATATTGTTTGTTGCATATTGAACACAAGTTGCAGTGCACGTTGTCAGAAAAATAAAAATAATGAAACTGGGTCATCTTTACAGACATTTGTGCATTTTAAAGATTCAGATTAAACAACTTTTACGGAATCTAGACTTTAATTACAGCAGTCGTTACTCTAACTTAGTGGATATATAACATCAGTCATCAAACATTTGATTTCTATGGCCAATAAGCAGTAATCTGTAAATTAATTGCTTTAATTAATCAACTACTTAACTTTGGCATATAAAATCTGATATTATATGAGCATAAATCCTTTTCGTCCTATGCAAGGTGATTCAAAAATATTGTTATTAATTTTAAGGGTAGGTAGAGCATATCAAATAGAACAACTTTTCTCAATAAACCATGCGTCGCAAGTAAACGGTAAGCTGAGAAAAAAATTAAAAGGATCAATACAAAAATTGGTTTGGGGTCACTGGAATCTAAATTTATCAAACGCCTTACTGATAAGAGTCCACGTATATTATGTAGGTCAGTCGCTCTTCGAACGTTTTAGTGGAAGGTCAGCCGAATTAACTGACTTTATTTTAATTTCTTAAGGAAAAACAGTTTCTGTTTGTGTTTGTGTAGAAGTTAATGGAGGAACATTTGAACATCTTATGTAAATCTTGTTCCCATTTATTAACAACAATTTTTGCTAATATCACTTTTTAAACATGCCAGTCATTATTTACTGCCAGTCTCAAGCCTGAAAAAACGTGAGAGAAGAGTGAAACCTGTAAATTACATAATTGTGTAATATTTCATTTATTTTTCCAGGGTCAAATTTTTGCCGCAGTCATTTTAGCCAGCGGATCTCAAAAGCGTGCAACAAAATTTAAAATAAACAAAAATCGCGATAAGCTTTAAATGTTTGCTCTAATGTATGTACTTCTACTAAGGTCAGCCTATACCCAATTAATTTAAAGACAATACTTTTGAATCGCCCTGTATAAAGCGTACAAGCCTTTAAAGATTTTCAATTAAGCTATAGTTAGGGCGCTGACTATGATAATTCACCTGTTATAATTATGATGACACATTGGTTAAACGAAAATTTCCAATATAAATTAATTGCTCATGCGGTCCTATAACCTGGTCACCATGATTTTCAGGTTTGGGCACGTTCTAAAGAAAAAATAAGCAGTTTGTGTATGAAATAGAAATTACTAGCAATCAGTTATTAATGGAAAAGATTCAGATGCAGTAAATAACAAAATCAAAATTAGTTTTCAGTGTTTTAAGGGAGAAATTTTTCAAATTAATTCATACTTTCTTTTGTTAGTCGATGTACGCCGAAACAGGATATTACGAACATTTATAACTTTTAAACAGAAATTTTTCTATACTAGGTTTTTACAAATATTGTGTTAATTTGCAACAAATTAAAACAACCATGTTCAAAATATGTATAATCGGACTTTTCATTATAGAAACAGAATAGGTTAGAAATTATTGTAACAATGTAGTTATAGAATTTTATGTTACAATATAAAGTATGATCAAAATTTCTGTTCATCAAGTACGGCCGTGGAAGTGCAAACCAACGCCTTTAAAATTGGCTTACATATATTTACTTCAAACTACCAAATTTTATTAGAATATTATATTGAAATTAAGGAATTCACACATAATATAACTGTTATTTTCCAACAAATAACCCTAACTTTTCATTGCAACCTGCGGCAATAGAGTAGACAGTTCCACTTAAAAAACTAACCTCAAAATAAAAATGACTGTTAATTTTAATTGCAAAACGATTTATTATCTAAACGTATTTCAAACTACAGAAGATGTTGGAATTATCTGCCTTCTTTTACAATACACAGTGCAACACGTTATCAAACACTTTTTGTAAAAGCTGCGGTGTAATCTTATTACATTCTTCTACGATTCTTTGTAGTAAATCCTCCAGAGTATGCACCGGCATCTTAAAAATTGTGTTTTTTACAAGGGAAACAGGAAATAATCTAGAGCAGTAGTCTGGCATTGTCCTGCTGAAAGTAACCGTGTTGCAGTTCCTCATCATCAAGTTGATCGATGAATGGTTGCCGAATGTTATTTTGATATCTTTCCGCAGTGATAGTCCCTTCAAAAAATATGGGACCAATCAATCTCCTTCGCGAAAGAGCTACCCAAATACCAATTTTAGGACAATGCAAGAGAGCTTCTCTTATGAAATTGGGATTATCCGTGCTCCACATTCTCATTACTTGCGAATTAACATATCCAGGGAGATAGAACCATGACTCGTCTGAGAAGAATGTCAAATCCAAAGCATCATCATTTAAATTGTCTTGGAACCAGGTACAGTATTCAACTCGTTTGTTATAATCTTGTGGCAGCAATTCCTGATGAAGTTGTACTTTGTAGGGAAACATCTCTAAATCTTTTTTTTTAATGGTTTGACATGGTCCATAACTAAGATTGGTTTCCTGCGACAGCCTTCGAAGCGACAATGTAGGTTCTTCCTCCATCCTTGCTTTTACTTGTTCGATGGTATCATCCGTTCGAATTCGTTTCCTGCCAGCTCCAGTTCTGTGACCTACACTACCAGTTTCTTCAAAATTTGTAACAGTACGCTACAGTTGACGTCGGAAATTATCATCAATTACTGCTACTTCAGGAAAGCGCTCTCGGAAGTCATTTAAACACAAATGAGAAACATTTTCTAGATGTAAGTTTCGATAATATGACTGTATCATAATAGTATATTATAGACCAAGGTAGAGAAGACATTTTTCTCAGCCGAGCAGTATTATTTCCCGACATGCGAAGCATGGAGGGAAATAAGTTGTGAGGCTGAGAAAAGTCTTCTCTACCGTGGTTTATATACTATTTTTTTCACTACTAGCACCTTTATTCCTTTTAATTAATCATAAAATGACAGATGCGTATATTTATTTCTAAATATCCACAAAAATCAAATAGCGTTGCTTGAAAACAAGGGGAGAGGTTAATTTCAATTGACATCTAGGTAAAACATATTTAAAATAGGCACCTGAGCGCATAGCAATTGTTTTTATTATTAACCAGTAGTCAATAATAAAAAATTATTGACCACTAGGAGAGAAATTCATCTTCTGGGCTCGAAAATAAGGTCAATAATGACATCTTCTAATACTAGTAGTAAAAAAAAATTTTTTGTTACGTAAGTAATGCAAAATGTGGCAGCTGTCAACAATTTTGAAGTAAAGATATGTGAGCCAATTTTAAAGGCACCAATTTTTTGTTTCTTAGCCATACTTGATGAACAAAAATTTTGATCATATATTATGTTAGTAAGTAGGTATCAGCATTTACACTCCGCGAGGGTGTCTGCCAGCAACATGAACGGTTAAGGCCTCCTAAGTGGCTTTCTATACCCGGTTGTCTCGCACGCTCTGCATACGGGGTGATGTGGTAAGTACCACGCCTTCGATAACCGCCTACCTTCCCTACTCCAATACTGTATTTCGGTTCCCAATTATTTTCAGTGACTAGGCAGGCCACCTGCCGAGCATCTGACTTGGGTATGACCCTGAGATCACCCGCGCTGTAGTCAAATGCCTTAACTACTCGGCCACTTCGACGATTAATTTATGTTACAATATGTAACCAAAGTCTAAACGGTGCATTAAGTTCGATTTATCAAATCGAGTCATCATACTAGTTACTTCTGAATAAGTTTCTTCGTTGAGTTTTGCAATGGTAAACTTTTATGAGAAAATTTGAAAACGGCGCTAGTTGAATTAAAAGAATTAGGTTACAATATTAACAAAACCGATCCTGTACGATAAAGTAGCCAACATTTTTTCGGTAATAATTCGTTAGGGGTTTCTTAAATAGTTAATCTAACTATGTGCCTTGCTTAGACATCTTACAATTTCTCGGTATTTAAATTAATTCGCAATTTTGAAAAAGGTATTGCCATTAACAATGTAAAAGATGCCAAAACGACAAAACGAAAACCATCCAAATACCAAAACGATTATTGTTTTAAAGAAGTTAAATCGAAAAATTTGGAAATTGTGTAATAATGGGGAATACTTTAATTTAGAAAAATTCTTAGAAATCTTAAATTTGGAAGATCAAAATCAAGATTGCACAAAATTGGTAGAAACTTGGATTTTAAATATAAACAGTGTAACAACTTATATAAACATTTGCAAGTTAAGAAGATTGCATTTTGTCACGGCTTTTGAAATTTGCGTAAATTAAGTGTAATACGTCCCTATTGTTCGAAGTTGTTGCGAAATATTTCGGAGAAATCCCAAATATAATGACCGAATAGGATGATGTAATATTTTTTTCAGTGGATTTCTTTGTTAAAAAGTCAGGGGAAGCACCGATCACGAGGCAACACCAAAGTTGCGTCGTTCAAGGTTTCCCCTCGCGTACAAAAGGCGCGTTTGTTCATCTTCTTCTAACATGCTGTTCGTTTTACGGAAAAGAGAAGAAACGAAGCAGAATATAGCTAGCTTTAAAATCAGTCGGTCGATAGCGAATTTTCGTTCCGGGCCTTGGTAGGAGAAATCCCGAAAAAGTCTCTCGTTCTCGTTTTAGTTTTGGAAAACTATTTTACGACATATTTGTCGGATTCTCCTACCGTTTCGGAAAAATATAGTTCTGTGTAAAGTTTAGTGTTTTGTGAAGTACCATTTTCACACGGTTTCGTTTTGCATTAAAGATCCTACCAGCCCTAGGACATCCCGTTTTGTCTTTGCATCTGCTTCCGCGAAAGGACACCATCCTTTTCTTTACCGACTGCGGCTACTCTCCCTAGGACTCGAAGCCTACCATCGCTTCCACTGGGCTACCTTCCCAGGTAACAATATTTCAGGCTGCCCCTTTGTATTTGCCGACTGCAACAATATCAGCTTCAACCCTAATTAATACCGTATATCGGTTTACTCGTAGACAGGCACCAATCAACTTTGTCTGTAATTTAAGTACATAGTACCTACATCAAGCGCCTTTTTTGTTTAATCTGTTCGGACAAAGTGCTGAATTCTTCAACCAGTGCGTGTTATATTTGCATTAGTGGTAACGATTAGAAACAGTGCGACCTGTCACGATGATTACCCATTTTTATGTTGCATGTTTGAAATCATTTGTAATCAGATTTTTAGGCTAAGTTTTATCATTACCATACATTTTATTGCGATTAAGGGAGCCTAGCTGTTAACTATTTTTGCGGTAGCTTGAGTAAATGTCGCATCCTTTAGTCCCCCAGATTGATGATGTATTTGACTGAATGAGAAGGTTCTGAAAATCATTCAGCATGTAGAACGTAATTATAACAATTTCCTTTTTATATTCTGTAATGTGTTACCTATTTAATTTTATGCTTGTTTATTGTGTTTGTTATTGGTGGTGTTCTTGGTTTATCTAATCATAATGTTAATTATACCCTACATTTTTTGTAATAGCATTTTCTATAATCTTGAATTCTTCAGAATGTAATTTGTAGAAAATAAATTTTGTAAGCTGCATTCTAATTTGTGCTTGTTGCATCACTTCTCAAAGTCTATAAAAGAGAATCCGTGAAGTTTTATTATTATTGCTGTTCGTATCGGTACTAAACAATTACGGGAGAATTCATTCATTCCAATTGATTTATATATCTTACGACAAGAACAATCGGACAATGTGGCAAGTCTGCAGTATCACTGCTTTTCACATTAAATAAAATGATCCACTAGGAAGTCCTGTCGCTTCAATGTTGACTTTCAGGTACGTTATTAGTATTATTATTATACATTTAGTAATTTGTCTAAACAGATACACAACCTGAATCTTCCATACACTGAAAAAATAATTTCAAATCACAACCTAAAACTCTGTTTCGGTGTTTCTATAACAAATAGATCAGACTACATACATATGCAACATACTGTATGGCTGATATTTAACCATAATACTGAAATGACAAATTATTATACAAATACAATATACGCGAAATTGTCCATATTTAACAGAATAACAAATACAATGTTCGAACGGTATTTATTAATTACAAAATTAAGTTAAAGTTGTGTATGACTTCATATTGAAAATAATATTGATAGTCTTAAGAGAATATTTTATACAGGGTGTTATTTAATGTCATACGGATATTTCAGGGGGTGATAGTACTCAACAAAATAAGAAAAAAATGTTGATATACACATGATCAAAAACGCGCCATTTTCGATATACAGGGTGGCGAAGTTTCAATTTTTTTGTTATATTTTGCGTGTATATTAACATTTTTTTCTTATCTTACCGAGTACTATCACCCCCTGAAATATCTGCATGACATTCATTTACACCCTGTATATCATTAGTTTCATTAAAGGAAGTTTTTGAAACATTATTAAATTATCTAATAAATAATTATAAATATGAGTTTGGCCTCGTTAAATTCCTCGTCACTATACGGCCCGTTTTAGTTCAACTACGCTCTCTAAATGTAGATGTAAAACTACGAGTATATTTCATAAATAAATTTCAAATTATGAAATTTTCATCAATATGTTATAAAGGTTTCAATTTAATAAATTATTTTGCCCAAGTACGGCCAGTATAAATTATTAAACGTTTCAGTCTAAACAATTAATGTTGTATGTACATCTAATGGCGTCATTGGACTCTAGATTAAAGCAAAAAGTCACGCATTTTAGTCAGTTATTACTTCGTTAATGAATAAAATCCAATTTTAGAACATGAACTGACAAGGAAAGTTAATTGCAAAGTTTACGTGATACTAAAACTAAAACAGCCCATGTTTATTTTTGTTGTCCTGTAATTATTTTAATACATCTAAAGGTGGTTTACTACATTAAATAAATGGGATTAAGTGCTAAACCTCGCTTTTAAATCTGGTTACGGTAATACAATTACACATTCAATTTTAACTGTCTGAACAGCTTTAGTTTACGGAATAACGCGGCTATAATGGCGTGTTTGTCTTAAACAATTCACAGTTTAGAATGTCTTCTGTAAAAGGCGCCTTTTAGCATTTTGTTTTAATTTCCATTTACACGGTCGAATCTCTTTGTTTACATACAAAAAGGCCTTAATCCGGTCTAACTAAAAACTGTAAAAATTTTCTTTTACAAATGATTTGGAAACCTTGACTGAATCTTTTTCAACAAAAAGTTATCGTACCGATTTGATGTAAATGATATGAATGCGAGAAACAAGTAACAACTAGTTTCATGAAACTGGAACAAAAGCAATACCTTTAGTGTAGGTTAAATAAATGTAAAAACACTTTAAAAACGCAAACTTCATGCTACTTATTAATGAGAACAGTGTTGAGTAGGTAAATATTATTTTAACTGCAAACTGAACTATGTATTTTATAAAATATTTATTTTTCATACACTGCTTTGATTTTTTAGTTAATTTAAATAAGATTACTTTTACTTTCAACATACAAACTTATGTATGTTCCAATATTACACAATTATAGATATTATTCGCTCATAATCATTATCAAGTATACAAAAAACCAAACAACAACGTTTTTAGCTACCGATTCAGTGTAATGAGATTATCCACATGAATTGATTTTAAATCACAGCCGCCGGGCTTCTCTAAATAAAGGTTACTTAAAAATTAATAGAAAGAACGGACTTTTTAAATTACCGATTAATTTTCTAGCTTAGTAAAACCGCATTTACTCTGCGCAAGTCATGTCAAAAACACTAAATAAAAGGGATTACACAGCTACGCTTACATATCAGGAATTTTCAAAAACAAATACTTGTTCTCTTTTAAACCTTATTAAAAAAAAAACGATATTAACTATCGTCGCAAAATAATATTATTATATTTCAAAAATATAATTCTAGAAATACAAGATAAAAGATAAATAATTTAAAGAGCTTTCATTTTCTTAACTTACATTTAGACAACGCACTTAAAATGATAACCAAGGTTCATTAATATACCGAACAAAACCATTTTTTTATCCTTCTTAGTAATCTACTTAAATGAAGAAGCCTTCCTCTTATTAATACAAAAAAATGGAACAATTGTTCGTACTACGAATATAAGTTTAAATAAGGATTCCTGCCACCCACAATTCGCATCCCTCCTTAAAAGAGGCAAATATTGTTAGTTGAAAACCTCGGTAAACAATTGGTACTTGCAAATAACTTAACTTGTAGCTGTTCAGACACAGTAAAAGTTTGACTTGAAACAACTGTTGCAGCGAATTTTTATTTACTGTCCTTCATATAAGCTCTTACCAAAAATATATACACAATTACTAGAATTTCTAAAATATGTCAAACAGAATTTATAGGTACCAGATTTTATGTTAAAAGATCGGTTTGTAACCTCTTCCAAAAGCTATATTAAATTTTATTTTAACATAAAGCAAGTCGTAGTGCATGTGTATAAATTAAAAGAAGTTCTTTGTACATAATAAAGTATTGCCAAATAGTTGGCGCAACTAAACATATAATAATTATAATACAATATCGGATTTCTCATACCCTTCAAATTTTCTCCAGCGTACAAACTTCCGGGTCAGTTTTAAAATCAATCCACAATTTCGTTCCATTCCTATTTATCGTTAATTTAAAATGATAGTGGTTAATACCGCTCCAATTTCCGGCAGTAATTGTTCTGATTGAGGAAATAACGCAAAGCCCATAGGTAAAAATGTGGAAACGTTAAAATTTGGAGTCCGTAATATTTTGTAAGGCTTGGGGAATTACATACAGTGCGTAGTAATGTTTACAGTTTTTAATGAAAAAAATTCTTCATTCAAGGATAGATCAAAACTGATACGCGGTTTCAATTATTAAAAGCTGTAGAAAAATTAGTATGTGTAAATTACCTCCGGAAATCCTCCTAAAACGAATATTTTGTTTTTTTTTTCGTTTTTACTTTATCGTAACAAAGAAAAGTTATAAACGAATAATCATTAAAAAATCTCTTGCATTTTAGTGTATCTTTCTACTTTCTCTTAAAAATGCTAGTATTTGTTTCTGTTAAGATCTTACTAGTTTATAAGATACCTTCTTAAACTCTTAGATTCAATAAAATAGAATTAAATTGAAAAAGAAAAATACATTTTTACTGCAAAAATACGAGGCATGCAGGAAGTACTATAAGAGAAAGGCCAAACATGGAAAGAAGAAAAGAAAATGTTAAAATCAAAAATAATTTGGAAAGCGAAGTTAATGAGATACAGGCCCAAAATTGAAATAAAATTAAAATCAATTGTGCAATGACAGAACAGGACAACAAACTGCCCCAACTTACAAAAATTCAGTCAAAGGGAAAGCAAATAACTGAATGATTAAGAAAGGAAAAGTTTAAGCAACGTGGAGGAATATTACAAGAGAAAAGAATGAAGGATATGAAAACATACTATTAGCAAAGAATATATAATAGAGAAGAAGGTTAACGCCTATATATGTTAGAGAATTGTTGTATGTTGGGTTGCATAAGCAAAATTTGTGTTAAAAAACAGATTTTCTACGCATTATCAACTGTAAGTTGCTGTAGGTCAACAAATTCCTAGAATCTTTACCTGGTTTTTACCCGAACAAGTTTCTAAACCTCTTAACATTTTACAGTGTTGTTGTTTACAGCTGAAGCTTCACCAGAATAAATATACTTGCAATTCTGTGCTTTCAGCAAAGAGTATACTTACAGCAAAAATAATAAAATACAGAGATATTTATGTGTGTTTGAAAATACGCTTTTTATTAATACTTATAGAAATATGCTTTTTAAATGCCTACAAGCCTATAATACAACAGTAAAGAAATAGACATAACTAATAATTTATAGAAAATAGTACATATTCTAAGAATAATGAAAAAAGTAATAAAAATGGAAATGATAAGCAAGTTAATAATATAAACATAATTTATAATTTTAAATTATTACTCGTCTATGTATTTGTTAATCAGTATTAAAAAAATAATAATTAATCAATTATAAAGTTTGCTAACTTAAATGACTCAATCAAAATTTTCAATTTTGTTTATATTCTTTCCCAATTTGAATTGCGAAAAAAGTAAAGAAAATAAAAAACAGGAAGCAAACTTGCAATTTATTTAAAAAATTTTGGTTTTAAAAAATATTTAAGCATAAAAAATTGTGAGTTAATAAAAATTGAAAACACTTTACTATGAACGATTTATTGGAATTTGCAAAACAAACTGTAGGCTTTGAAGAATTAATACTATATAAAATTATAAATAGAAAGGGTTACAAAATACAAAAAATATATACCCACAGAAATTGTGTTTTGGGGCAACAAAAATTAAGTTTTAAAACCATTTTCGAATAAAACGAAAAAATAAGTTTTATTAATGTGAATAAAACCTGGATCTATCAAAATGGTTCTCCATAGCGCATATGGGTACATAATCTAATTGATTGGTATTTAAAGACAAAATTAAAAGTAATTTATTGTGTGAATGTAACACTTCAAAATAAACTGTTAAATTAAGTCAAAATCAAAGCCTACCTCAAAAAGTAATTTAAAAATACTCACGATACTATAGTAGATTTTGAGGGAAGCGTAAATTTTAATTTTTCCCTCATAAAAAGGTATAATGCTGGCGATTTGTGATATACAGGGTGGTCGTGAAAGTTTGGGAAATACGTTAACTGCGTTAACTACATGAAAAGTAGTGAAGATTTTTTAAATAAATTTTTTTCCTAAAGGGTCAAATTAAAAAGTTACGGCCCTGTAAATTTGAATTAAAAATATCGATTTTTTTGAATAACTTGAAAACTATTGAAGATTTATTTTTAATTTTTGCAGGGTAAATTAGGGTCTACCAAAGTCATAATTTGATAGTAATAAGAAAGCTTTAATTTGTTCAGTGGCGTAGTTAGGGGGAATTAAGGACATTTTGAATTAAGAAAAAACATGAAGGCCACGTTTTTTTAAACACCCTGTGCAGCAATATTAAAGAAAAATTAATTTTACGTAAAAAAGTTCTCTTGACATTTTTAACTCAACAAAGTCAAATAATGAAATAAACAATAGAAATTTGTTGATAGTTAATACACTGCTAATCTCATAGTAGCGTTAAAAACTGGTATTACCTTGCAATATGACGCATGTAGATTAGAAGTACCTAATCTAAAATTTGCAACTATGTAGTAAGAATTATAACAAAAAATTGCAGAATTTCTGCCCTTGCAAAATAGTTAGCCTGCAATCGTAAAAGCCACGTTTTGTGATCCAAGATTGTTTTTCGTTGCTTATATGCTTCTAATATACTGTGCTTAGTTGTGACATTATGATTTTATCAAACGGAGATTGTTTGTTTATTTAGTTTTGTTTATGTAGTGTCAAAATGTCATGAAAAGAGAGCTTCGCAAAAGACCGGTCAAAACTATAAGCGAATTGAGAGTAGTGATTCAAATCATATGGGATAATTTTACCCAGAATTACTGTGAAAACCTAGTTGCTACATTACCCAAAAGATTACAAGCCGTTATTAAGAATAAGTGAGAGGTGACACAATTTAAGACCAATTATTATACCACAGCAAAAAGGGTAATGTTTGCAACACGAGCGAGCGTGCGAGCGAGTTTTGCAATTATCCGAGGTAATAGTAGCCATTATAGCGAGTAGTATACTATACTTTATCCTCGACTACAAAATACTAAGAATTTTTAATTAAAATTTAAATAACAACATAACCTATTTCAATGACAACATAACCTATTTCCTTCATTATACACCATACACAATGATGTTACCATGACACCGTGCATAATCAAATGATGTTACCATGACACCGTGCATAATGATTTCAGTGTATAATGGATAGCATTATGAGTGACCAAACACATGAATAATTGACAGATTATTGACTAGTCGTGGATAAAGTAAACGACTTTACGTGTATGCTTTTCAGATAATGTATAAATTAAATAGGTAGGCCAACTATTTTGCAACAGGGCTCGTATAAAACCTATATTGGCAGTAACTTTTTAATTTACGGTTTTAAGAAAAAATCTGAATAAAATTAATCTGGTGTATTGTCGCACAAATACTAAAATATGTAGGTATTTGTCTTTTTTTTGTTTTGTTGTTGTGGTAGGTGCTAGGTAGTAAATAAGTAAAGAATTGATTCAATGTATTTGACTCACCTGTATAATACAGGAATTTTCCCGTATTTTGTTTGCTTCGCCAAGTGAGATGTTATCTGTTGCTGATAAATAAGGTTCCGAATTAAAAAGCACTTTACTGTACACTTTCGGAACGGCTTCTCTTTTTACTGTTAATTTTTTGGGCGAAACAGGTGGCACACTTTCGACATATTTTGTGAAATCACTTTCGTTATTTTTATAATTTACTGGAACAGCATTATGAAGGAGTCTATTTTTATGCGAATTCGTAAAATGGCGTTCACAAAAATGAGTGGCACAAATTCTTTTGCCACGCAACTGATCTACATTTAAGGTAAAAAGATGTGGATTGCCGCAATTAATTAACCATATTTTACTTTTTCCGTAGTGAAACGGAAAAAACTTAAGTCAGAATGAGTTTATATACGCACACGTATTTACCATTTCGAACACAAAAAGAAAACAAATTCTAGGTAATTAGCTCAATTACACGTAACAATTTTTAAACTATAAAAAACACGTGAAGCCTACAAGATGAAGCAACCGCTGTTCTAAAACTGAGACTTAAATTTAAAAAGTGCAATATATGTATATACTAACCATCAGACATAGCATTACTTATTACTTATTACCTTTTACTGTTCAACAAATCCTCTTAAAATAAAGTACATACAAACTAAATCATCCCAGGGATTAAAATAACGTAAGCCGTTGACGAGATATTCAAAATCCGAAAAACAATACAGGAATAGAACAATATAGAATTAGGAATTTCCTGTTTTGAGAATTTTCTTAGGATTTTATTGCTGTTTAAAATTCAACCGAAATGAGTCGAAGTAAAATTAGCATGCCTGTTCCAAGTTATATTAGAATAAATAAATTAATAAATAAGGGTATAAGTAATGCTAGCTCACGAACATGAAGTTTCGTTCTCAAACTCGTACGCTGAAATTCGTTTACCTACTTGTTTTATAATGTACTTTTTAGCACTCACATACGAAAAATGACTCTTTTCACACTGATTTCCGTGTGAAAAGTACCACTTTAACGCACTAGTGCGAAAAGTAAGATTACTTTTCGCACTAGTGCGAAAAGTAAAATTACCAGTGTGAAAAGTAAAGTTATTTATCTATTACTATGGATACGGAAAAATATTCCTACTCAGATAGTTTGATTGTCTTTATCCCTTGATTTTATTTATTTACTTAGAGCTATTTGAACGTTCGTAGCTAAAAAATCTTGTATGATACACGTTCGAAAAGTGTCTTTAAGGCACTTATGTGAATTGCAGAACTCGCTACGCTCGTTCAGCAAACTTTCACATGCGTGCCTTAAAGACTCACTTTTCGAACTTGTATCATAAATAGCTATTAAGTAATAAATTGCGTGACATTCTGTTTTATAAATGTTGAACTGATTATCCTGATCTAATAGTTGTTGCTAACGTCAATTAATAAACTTCAGCTAGTAACATCTTATATTTTCAAAAAATTCAGCGACAACATGAATTGAATTTAGCATTTTCTTACGATCATTACTAAAATATAAACTTTTGCTAAACAACAAACATTAATCATATGATAAGGTTTAGATACTCGTAAGAAGCAGTATATCAGTAATTTTTACACTAGCAAGTATAAAATACGTACTACTTTTTAGATTTAAATCACTTAAAATAAATGCGATCTTCAAAACTAGAAAATTTAATATAATTTCCACTTATGAAATTTAGCACTCTAAGATTATTAAAATATTTGTGGATTGCGTTTTTTCTGCTATGTTTACTTTTCTATAATTAACCCGTTTTTTAAGTTTAAGGGACCATAATCACTAAAAAAAAATTGTAAAAGGGTTATTATAATTTGTAAAATTAATTACATTCAAATTTCTTTATATTAAAAAACATCTAAACATTTTCCGATTTTAACCACAATCTGACAACGCTGTAGAATTTAAAGAAGAAGGAATCTGCACACCTTGACTTGCTTTAGCATAAACAAACGATGTTTAGTTCAATCCGCCGGCCGCTAGAGCGACCGATCTTGATTTCCTGGCGGGCGGCGGATTTTTACTATTACGTTATACTCCATAAGGCTGAATCTCTTTATATTTATACTCTTTGCTATTAGTACACCTAATTTCAACATGCAGTGAATATAACACGGAACAGCTACGAGCTACGATACAAAAGAGTAATTAACAAAAAGAGCAACAAAAACACAGCAGTGAACGGGTAAACTAACTGTAAAAGAAAAACAAAGAAAACCAGATCATCACATGAAATGTGAAGATAATAAGTGGTAAAGATCCAGAAATTGTGAAATAAGCGATAAAAAAAAGTATAAATATTAAGAATAAGAAAACAAAGATGAAAGACACAGGAGAGAAATTATTATATAAAAATTACAAAGCTACACACTGGAATACTATGCAATATTTGAGACTAGAATAGCAAATGAAGGGGTAAAGATAACAACCAGCAGAGGCAAAGGAGAAGGCGATAATAAGGTACGAAAAAGTGAACTCAAAGATAATAAACTTAATGATATTGAAATCAATCAATACGATACAGATCTATAATACGTCAACATCAGACTTATCAAAAGATAAACGAATTTTATGAAAAACCTGAGAAATTAACTGAAATTAGCAAAGACCCTCTATGCGTAATGAGTGATTGACTGTTAGGACATACTACTAGTAGTAAATATAAAAGAGAAGTTAAATTAAATGGAATCTGAATGATGACGATAAAATTTTGCATACAAAACTAAATTATAATTATAAATTCTCCATTTGCGCTCATAAAGTCACATTAATTTACTAAAGAAGGAACATGAAACAATAACAGTATCAAACTGGCAAACTGGAACAACAGAAGGAATGAGGAGAAAATACTGACGAAACGTGAAAAATGCTAAAGAATATAAAACAACAACAGAAAGAAGCGGAAAAAATAAAATAGATACACGTCTTAAAAAAAAAAAACAAAATAAAATGGTGAAATGAAATAGTCAAAGAAGCAAGAAAAATAAGATAAAAGTTAAACAAGAAGTGCAGAAGAAATTGCCGAAATCTGCAACAAATTCAATGAAGAGAAACTTCAATAATACTTGGAAGTAGGAAAGAAAAGAAGAAACAGATGATGTTGAAACAAGTGCAAAAGAATTTAATAATACAAGAAAAAGTTAGAACAACTGTTAAAAATCTAAAGAATAAAAAACAACATAAAAATGCGTGTTAACAAAACTATGGAGAAATGGTTAACAGGACATATCAGTGGTAGGTGGTAGTACTAAAAAATACACACAAAAATATTATGAAATGAATTAATACGAGTAACTGGAACAGAAGCAAAATTAAAAGAGCAAGGATTTTGACCTGACACACAAACATAAGATAAAATACAAATATCTTTTCTTTAAATATTTTCTAAAGGTTTTTTGTGGCTAAATACCCAAAAAAAGAAGTAAGTTGTATATTTTAAGGAAAGTAATAGAAAAAAAAACAGGTCAAGGAAAACTTAAAACATCTTTTAGGTATTTCATTTGTAGTAGTGTTTGAACTTTATTTTTCATTCTTCTTGTGTTAAGTGTCTTGTAAGTCCATGTTTCACTATCATATGTTGAAATTGGTCTAGTACAAATATCTCTATACAGTCTGTCCCAAATTCAATCCCCACCATTAGGATCTCGGTAACTATAAAAGCTACAAATTTGGTTAAATAGGGAAAGTTTTAGCAATTTTAATGCTCATTTCATATCCGGTGAGAAATCACAGCCAACTTTGACCGTTTTCGAAATATCTTGAAAAAACCGAAATTTGGAGTTTTCTGTTTTCCAAAATATCTCAGAAAGTATTAAGTTATTAGTTTCAAGACTTGTACATTGTGAAGGCACTTTTTTACGGAGAATCGGGTGGTACCATATGTTTATATTTATGACGCTTTGTTTCTATTCTATGAACAACTACTTTTGATTTTCATATGGACGCCATATTGAATTTTGTCGTAGCTAAACTCGGCTCTTTTTTCTCTTTTCAACGATGTGTCACACGTATGGGTTTTTTGAAGAAGAGCGGGAATAAAATACATTTTTTCTTTATTCGCGTAGTAGGCTATGATAAAAAAAATGTATTTTATTCCCGCTCTTCTTCAAAAACCCCTTACTGGTGACACATCATTCAAAAGAGGAAAAAGAGCTGAGTTTCGGTACGACAAAATTCAATTTGGCGTCCATATGAAAATCAAAAGTAGTTATTCATAGAATAGAGACAAAGCGTCATAAATATAAACATATGGTATCACCCGATTCTCCGTAAAAAGTGCCTTCACAATGTACAAGTCTTGAAACTAATAACTTAATGCTTTCCGAGATATTTTGAAAACAGAAAATTCCAAATTTCGGTTTTTTCAAGATATCTCGAAAACGGTCAAAGTTGGCTGTGATTTCTCAACGGATATGAAATGAGCATTAAAATTGCTAAAACGTTCCCTATTTAACCAACTTTGTAGCTTTTATAGTTTCCGAGATCCTAATGGTGGGGATTGAATTTGGGACACCTGTATAGCATACTGCTAATTTGGTTTCCTTCGGCATTTCTATTTTCTTAATAAAATTGTGTACCTGGGGGGCGTACTCCTTGACAGGAGACTAACATGGGGCATACATATAAATCGAAAATTGAACGAGTGTCACGCAAGGTATTCAATGCTCTACCCAATAATGAACAAAAATTCTTCATTAAAGCATGAATGTGGAACCCTAATATACACTGCAATTATAAGACCTATAATTATGTACGTATGCACTATCTGGGGAACAGCCTCAAAGACTCGCCTAGCTAAAGTTCAGCGTTTTCAAAATAAGGTGCTGCGTACAATTCTGAACGCACCATAGTACGTGAGAAATAAGCAAATACACCGTGAAACAGGGCTCCCAACGATACGTGAGCAAATATCTAAAACAGCGAAAAAATATTTTAACGAATTAACAGAGTGCCCTAGTACTACATTACACGAAACAGGCATGAAACAAATTAGCCCAAGATCTTTACCTATCATCAACGTCGACAGACGAAAGTGATAATTAAAACCACAAAACGTTAACAATGTAACGAAAGTGAAACAAACTAGTTCTAGTTATCAGTTAATTTGAAGTGACGGAGGCGCTTATAAAAGTGGACCTCATCAGAGTGATTAAAGAAGTGAGTGAAGGACTAATAGTGAACTCAGCTGTGAATAGCAACGGATTGCTGAAACGGCTAAATAACTTTATAAAAAAAAATAAAATAAAATTGGGCCGCATCCTGTAATGCCTTAAAGTTTGTTTTTTTAATTTTAATTGATCTCCAGATTTTCTCTTCCATCGTTTTCTATTATCACTCCGACACTCCCTGGTATTAAAAATTCGGTAACTTGATTTGTTTTCATTGGATATTTGGCTTTTCTTATTCCTATGCTGTCATAATCAGTTTCGTCTTCTTGACGTTAATATTCGTATCGTATTTCTTCAAAGTCTCATTCCATACATTTAGATTTCCTTGCATTGGCTTTTTTGGTTCCAACCATAATCACCACATCATTAGCAAAAAAAAACTAGATTGTCACACTGCTACGCTCAATCATGTGATTCCTCTATAATTATTGTATGTCAATCTTCTTGTAGATTGGGACTAGTACAACTACTTGCCAGTCTTTTGGTGTTCTTCCTTTCGTCAGGTTTATGGTATTTCTTTAAAAAGCTCTTTTCCTTCCATTCCCATATCTTTAAGCATTTTGTTAGTTGTTTTATCGTGACCTGGTGTTTTACTATTTTTCATGCTTCCTTTTCTGCCAAATGTTTTTCTGTTGTGCTTAATACTCCTTCCATTTTTTCCAGTATTTTTATTAGAATTTTTGGACTTTTAATGATCGTAGTTGTTAGATTTTACATTCCTTAAGCTTTGCGGATTGTATTTTTAAGGTTTTTTAACTTGTTATTTTTCTTTATTTTTAGAAATGGAATAAAAAGATAAAGTACCGCAGAAACTACAAAAATATGGTGCCGAAAAAGATCGAAGCAAACAATGCATTTCTTTACACGCAATTTTCTATAAAATTAATAAAGAAAATTTAAATGCTGTGGAATAAGTGCCAAATGATATTAATAACCAATCAAAGTAGTGTCATGAATTATTTAATAAGTCTAGATCTATCTAGATATGTTTCGTGTATCTAAGGTTATATCTACATTCTTTTTAAAATATGTATCTGTATTTATATATATACATATTTAATGGTGATCTAAACATGTACATACGTTTGTCAACGTTCTTTATAGTTTGAGTGAAAAAAAATAAGAAAGAAATTCCTACAGTTTTAAATACGAAAACAATGTTGAGGGTTTCATTTCAGGAGCCATTAACATTCTTATCGACATGTACAAATTAAAAGTAAAAATGTTCATAGATTCTTCTTGCATTAAGCCCTCGATGTGTCCAGTAAAATGTCCGCTCTGGCACTACAAGCATAATTATTTAAACACTGTTCAAAAGGAAACACTGTAGGAAAAATAAGCGTTGTCCAAATAGATACAGATAGTAGTTATAAATTTAGACTTAGAATAGCTTGATAGTAAAATATATGTAAATACGAGATTTGACAATTTAATTCCAGGGCTGCCACAATAAAAAGAAACACAATTTAAGTAACAATTTATCATATTCATTCAAAGTAAGCTCCATTTACATGAATACACTTGTTGCAACGTTCTAAAAATGTTTGAAAACAGTCGGAAAAGGCGTCCAATTCGGCGGCTACACGTTTTTTAATGTCTTCCGCGTCCTGAAACGGTTGTTCTTTGAAAACGGGCTTCACTTTAGGAAAGAGAAAAAGGTCTGCCGGTGCTAAATCTGGCAAATAGAGTGGGTAATTGATTTCAACAGCTCCATGTTTCATGAGAAATGACTTCACAATCAGTGTGGAATTGCAGCTTGTGCGGGACAAACTTTGCACAGATTTTCCTCTTTTCCAAATCTTCGTGTAATATTTTTCGAATCGTCTCCTTATTTATATTTAATTCATCTGCCATCGTTCGGAGAGTCAGTCAGCGATCTTTTGCCACAATTTCACTGGCCTTTGCGAACGAATCTGTGTTTCGCCCGGTTCTAGCGCCATCTTGAATATCCTCACGACCATATTTAAATCATTTAAACCATTCAAACACAGTACTACGACCTAAGGTGTTATCACCTTTTTAACATTTCGTAAGTTTCTGTCGCAATTTTCCTAATTTACAACAAAACCTATTATTAATTCGTTGCTCCATGACGACTGAGAGAAACAAGATTTGCGAACTAGCGTCTTGCGACGTAACTAACTGCTATTCGATGTTTCTATTAGCCAATTCTTCTTGATGAAAGTATGAACTAAAACATGCTGCTTTAATTCTCGGTTAATATCACGTATCTTTAGAACTGCAACGTCAGTCCGGGAAATAAATTTCCAAACCTCGTACATTCGTAAGAAGTATTTTTATCTGCATCTAGATGTATATCTCTGTCATAATCTAGATACTGAAAAAACTGTAACAACATTGACCAAATGCAAACGGTAGTCTAGAAGATCATTCTAAATGAAACTGAACTTAACTACTTGCCCGGATAAGGTCCAACAAACTGTTTCTCAATGTCATCTCCGAAAGTCCCAAGACACTACTAAAAGTGAAAGAGTTCTAAAGCCCGAAAACGGATTCTTAAGGCAATATATAACCTACAGTTCGAAAAAAGTGCATTTTGCTGTTCGAATTGTTTAACATTTTCCTCTTCCTCGGGCAAAACTGAATTTACAGAAGAAACTACTAACATCAAATGGCATGTCACTGAATGTCAGAAAACCATTCATAAAGACTTATATATGGGGTGTAGCGCTATATGGATACGAGACATGGACTATCGGCTCTGTGGAAAGGAAACGATTGGAAGCGTTCGAAGTATGGTCCTACAGAAGAATGTTAAAGATCATCTGGGTAGATAGAATCAAAAACGACGAAGTTTTTAGAAGAACAGAAGAAGAACGATGTCTGTGGAAACACATAAAAAAAACAATGTGATCAGCTAGTAGGGCACATACTGAAACGGGTAAGGGCGCCTGATTAAAATTCTAATAGAGGAAAGAATAGAGAGCCGAAATGCGAAAGGAAGACCCAGACTACAAAACACAAAACAAATAATGAAAGACATAGGATGGAGAATATACGAGACAACGAAAAGAAAATCCATGAATTGGTCAAGATGTTTCGCAGCAACAAACCAGCCTACGGGCTGACTACTACAACAGAGAGAGAGAGAGGGGGGGGGGGGAGAGGGAGATATATATATATATATGACGTACTCAAAGCATATCTATGAACCAATAGAAGAATGCGCGAAATCATAGTAAAATTGTTATTTAATAATCAAGTATAGTATGTTCGCTACCACATTGGGACTGGAGTTTATGCATAGGGTACCGGAAACTCGCTAAAATAAATAAATATTAGGCGATACAGTATTAATATTAACAATGCCGTATGATCAGAACAGTTGGAACAAGCTCTGTAATCTCTAAACTCTCGAGTCATACGTTGTGGCTTCAAGCGAACTTTGTCATTGAATCCCAATGTGGTAGCGAATATACTATATTAATAATCAAGTAGATATTTGTAATAAAAAGGTTGCTAAAAACAGGCCGGTGGCTCCTTGCAACTTCTTGGCTGGTTTACAGTGGCCCATCCGCCCCGGTCAATTGTTATCACGTATCTTATCGCAATTGGCAGAGGCGCAGGAACAGGGGGGGGGGGGCAAAGGGGGCAGTCGCCCCCTCATTGAATATGGCGGGGAGGCATTGCATATTATTTGCCCCCCCCCCCTTATACGCTCAATGATAATGTAATTCCGAGTATAATTTCCTCAAGTTTTTAGAACTTTGTGTAGAGTGTTTAATGTATACGAGGTGCTAAAATTCTTAATTCCATCTTAGGTATACTGGTATACTTATTCAGTACAGCCTTTTCTTGGTATTTGGATACGGACTTACGGAGGATGACTCACTTGCAACGCTGCTTTTTGTTGCTGTGAATATTTGCATGTCACCAAGTCTAGAGACGCTGCACCTCCTACCTCCACCTGCAACCTGCACGTCATGCGCTGTGAGACAAGATGATAGTCGACTCGAACTAAAGCTAGAACGTGCCACGTGCCGGTGCCAGTGTAATCATTCCAAAAATTTGATGTGAAAAGTGACAAGTAAATAGTGAGTGTTGGGTTTATCGCACAACATACGTGTGGTCTAATTATAATGAATTCTAAGAGGTTTCTAGACTCTTGGTTGCAGTCAGGTGTAAAGAAAAAGAGTAAAACTGCAAATGACACCGTCGAACAGCTTCCTAGTACGAGTAAGGATAATCAGAATCAGTTTGGTTTTCCATCTATGATCCCAGTATACTTTTACTACAAGCAGGGGCGAAACCAGAACTGTAATGTAGAGGGGGCGCACATTTTTTGGGAACAAAGTTAAATAAAAAACATTAACTTATAAGGGTCAATACAAGCAGTATGCAGTTATATTATTCTAAGAAAGTCTGTTAAAAATGTGTCAGCTAAGCGTTATCAAAGCTATTAGGCACCTCGAGACCGGAAACCCTAAATAAATCATTAAAATGATCCAAGTTTGCAACAGTTTCAAGTTTCATAATAACTACCTACTAATATCCTCTACGTATTAATTTCAATTTTTATTGTTTGTATTTAGTACAATTAGAAGAGAGATATCAAAAATAAAATTAAATTTCCAAAAAGCACTAGTTTTCCTTTTTACAATCAGTGGTGAACTTCTGCAGAGGGGGCGCGTGCCCACCCTGAAATGGTCTAGTTTCGCCCCTGACTACAAGGATCTGCAACCGTCGTAAGTTTCGCACTACTTTTCACACGGAAATCTGTTATAGAAGTTACACTTTTAGTTCTTAGGATTAATAGCTATTTATGTAACAAGTAGGTACATAATAAAAATAATTATAGGACTTTATTGGACTCCCTTTTTATTTAACTAATGATTGAAACAGGCATAGGGTGCGTATTTACACTTTGTTTTTGTCAGTTATGCAGGAAACTGAATCAAGTTTAATTGGCAGCACTTGCAACGTTCCAGCTGAAGTTGTTCTACCAGTAGATCTACCAGAAATAGAAGAAATGCCTATTATGCTACCTATTAATCCTATTTTAAGTGAACAACATGTACCCGATTCGTGTTTTAAATTTCCCAAAGAAAAGAATAGAAGCTGTCGATACGAGTACTTCAAAATATTTCCATGGTTGCACTACGATAAAATAAAAAGTGCTGTATTGTGTTTTATTTGTCACCGAGCTAACGTTCTAAATCTTTTTGGGACAAATGATAGATACCCAGCCAAATGTCTGAAAGACTCAATGGTGTTCAAAAGGAATTGTCTAATTTACAGCCAAAATCGTTTTTTGTACACTGTGCCAATCTCTCACTATAGTCGAGTCAATGAAGGTTTTTACTTCTAAACCCACTAAAACAGAACCGATTTTGATGATTTTTTTTTTAAATTGCTTGTTATATTAAATTATTCAAAATGAGAAGCATTTCAGCTGGCGCTATCAAATATTTATATTGCTTAAACAATTTAAAAAAAAATTATTTAAAAATTTTTTTCTTCGATGGAATTTTAACTAGAAGTGACTAATTTTGAAAATTTAGTATAACAAATAATTTTTGAATAAAAAAGTTTCAAAATTTCCATTTAAAAATGTTAATATTCAATCAGTCGAATGCAAGAAGATAATATACAAATATATAGACATATGTAGCTATATTGTCAACTGAAAAAATTAATACTTTTATAAGAATATCTAAACATGCACAAGAAATCGACCTTTTGTATCACAGGTAGAGGAATTCAAAGTCAAACTCCTGATGTTTCACCATGATTTTCGGAGTGAACGCGTGTGTTTTGAGTTTATTAATCTGTTAAAATAAGTTTTTAACACTAAATATTGAAAATATTAGTGAAAATTGTTGAAGAGAACTTAATTATTGATTAAAATTTAGAAAAAAGTGCAAAGAGACAAGTAAAAATGCGATGGGAAAAGTAATTATATGTCGATTATTCTTGGTTTGTATTGAAAATAATTGGATTATATTTGCTTTTAAGTTTGTTTATGCATTTTGAAGAATCGAGTTATTATTCTTATTATTATGTTACATTTATATTACATTATTACAGTTATTATGATACATTTATATGCTGTAAAATCATATTGCTTTGTAATTTTGATCATTACAGTAAAATCACTTGCGTTGCATATAAGTTAAGAAATGTTTCCCGTTTAATAAATAATTACTCAATCCTAACTAAATTTTGTTTACTTATTTGGGACGTATTGATTTAACGATTCTAAAAATTTTAGCCCCTTAAGTGTAATATTTCTAATTCTACAGTACTTTTTTCACTGAATTTTCCTCGCGTCATGCTCGTCGTTAAGATTATTTGCAAAAACAATTTATGTTAAATTATTCTTTGGATGTAGGGTTAAGTGGTGTAAAAGTGAGACAGTAGAAAAAGTTGGTAAAAAATAAGACAGTAGATAAAAAAATATTAATTTAACACATTCGTTAATAATTATTATTGTATTTAAAAAAGCAGAGCTTATTTGTTACAAAACCATATAGCATTTCATCTTACAGTGATAGAAGTTCACTGAAAAAAATGTACAATAGAACACTGTAAAATGAATCCAGAAAACTTTAATTTGAAACTTTGTAGAAAAGAGTGGTTCATTATGTAGCCCATGTGCTATCAGTTGAAACAAACGACTTTGTAGTAACATATTTACAACGTAAAGGCAGCCGATTCATTTATCCTGAGAAAGAACAATTAGATGATGTACTTAAAGGTGATATTGTACTAAAACCACCTCCCCCAAATTCTCTTGGTGGTACAGCAAGGGCGTCCCTGCAGTACCTATGTGTTTCCAATAGATTTAAGTGAATTTCTAGTGTATTAATTAGAAGTACTCATTATTTTGTTCATGTGTTAGTGTTTTAAGTTCAGTTAACAAATTTTCTTTTAGTTTTTACTGATATTTTCAGAATTTTCTTGAGTTATTTAGTAAAACCATATTTAATGTCTTAGAAAATTAATTTATGGTGTGAAAAAAAAATTGGACATTTTTTTCTGGCTTATTTTTATACTGCCATGTCTTATTTTTGCCCTCTATTCAGTCTAAATTTGCTTTAGATGGAGTTACATGGGTGTCTCATTTTTCAACAGAGCTGTCTCTCTTTTACCCTATTTTAGAGGCAAAAATGAGACAGAAGTTATACACTTTCACATGATAAAGTTGTGTGCTACCTCAATTTAAATGAAGCTATGCGAAAGAGCAACCTTTATTACATATGTTACCCTTTGTTTCAATTTATTTCCTCAGTACTTTACACTCAAAAACTCAAAAGATTTAAAAATTGTCTCATTATTACCCCACTTGACCCTAATGAAATCTTTTTAAATTATTAGAAATATATTTCCTGTCTTACAGCTATTTCCCTTTGAATTTGATCCTCATATTTAAAATCATACGTGTTAAAAACATTTTCCAACATTCTTTACATATATTACAGGAACAGCAACAAGTTACTGTAGACTCTACACTTAATTGTTATTGCATTTGCAAAGAACAAGAGAGTGCAGATACACAAATTATACAAAGTTTTTTCAAAAATTTCAAATTTGGAATCCAATTATTGCATCCGAATGATTGAATAATTAACATTTTTCAATGGAAATTTTGAAACTTTTTAATTCAAAAATAATTTTTTAAACTAAATTTTCAAAATTAGTCACGTATACTTTGTTAAAATTTCATCGAAAAAAAAATTGTCAAATTTTTTTTTTAAATTATTTAAACAATATAAATAATTGATAGCGCCAGCTGAAATGTTTCTGATTTTGAATAATTTAGTATAACAAACATTTAAAAAAAAATTCATCAAAATCGGTTCTGTTTTTGCGGGTTTAGAAGTTTTGACAATTTTTCCGCTTTATTGACTGGACTACTAGATTTGGTTCTTCAGGAAATTGGCCGAAAAAATGAAATGATGTGCGACGTGTTAAGTACAGTTAAGACAGTTTCTAATATAATTAGAGAATCTGCCAAGAGGAAACAAATATATGCAAATATAGTAGTAACGCCAACATTTGAAAATGAAGAAGAAGGTAAGAACATTCCTCCTCGTCATCTTTTATGTAGGTATATGTCCAACACGATGGACGGTCAGATATAAAGCATTTCTGCGTTTTTTCGAAAATTATTCGCGTATACTAAATACTCTGGAGACATTGTTGCTAGACCGTACGTATCTTACGGATGAAAAAAGACCCGTTGTTAAAGGTTTTGTAAGAACGCTTAAGAAATTTGAAACTTATTTTGCATTATGTGTGGCGATTGAAATATATGGGCCTTGTGAAGAAGTGGCAAAAACTTTACAAAGCAAAAATTACTCTATTACTAAAGCAAAAACTTCAGCAGATTTTCTAAACAGTACGCTCAAATCACTTAGAACGGGTACTAAATTTGACTTCATTTATAACAAAGCTGAACTAGCTGCAGATGTACTTGAATTAGAAGAACCAAAGCAACCTCGACCGAAAAATCCACCTCGGCGGTATGAACAAAATCCTGATCCTACACAAGCTGCAGTTTTTGGCTGCAAAAGAATATTTAAGAAAGAATTATTTCGAAGTACTTGATCTTACGATTGCTGAAATAGATCGTCAGTTTAATCAACCCAGAATTGAACAATTATTGAATGTAGAAACGATATTAATTTCATCATAGCAATATACAAACTGGTCAGTTGAAGATCTTAACCGTAGTTTAGGAGTACTCGCCACAGATTTTGATTTACCAGTGTTATCAGCACAACTTAAATTACTACCATCGTTACTGAACAACAAGTCACCTGTTGAAAATTGTCTGCAGATATTGGAAGTGTTTAAATCAAATTCCGATACAGTCAAACAGATTTTCGATCAGGTGTTAAAACTGGCCATTTTAATAACTACTGTACCAGCATCAGTAGCAACAGCTGAAGGATCATTTAGCTGTTTACGTCGGCGTCGTTTGAAAAACTATATGCATTCTACGATGACCCAAAAACGTTTAAACCATCTTGTATTCAGTAATGCGCATCAAGAAAATGTGGCTGCTTTAAACATTGACGATATAATTAATTATGTAAGGATTTTGTACAAAAAACTGTAGAACGTAAGAAAACATTTGGATACCTAAACTATTTTGCTGTTTTCTAATACTATGTAACTCTTACTCGATATACCTACTATTAAAAAAAACTTAAAATGGTTTTATTTTTTGCCCCCCCCCCCCCATAACTACAGTAGTTCCTGCGCCACTGGCAATTGGTACTTGTACTGTAATGCTAATACATAATTACATATTTTAAATATTCAAAGCGCATACAAAGTACTTAGAAAAAATATAACATTCAATAAAATACAAGGAAAAAAAATTTTTAGATAAAAATAAAAAGCTATCATATACCTATCACCGAAAACAAAAAACTTCGTTAAAAACGCGAGCGTGTTGATTGCAAACTAGTAATTAGTTAGTTTTAACTCGATTAAAAAACTGTCTCGTTGCTCACTCATTTGTAGTGACACAATTGACCACAGTTTTGTCTATCGAATCAGGGTTTATCCAAATACACATGATGTTTGTTTACATTAAAAAATAAGCTCACACTATGTTAATCAAAACATAACACAATCGTTCTTGTTATCTTACTTTAACACACTACATACGGTTATAGAGTAAAATATTTTTTATAAGGACTTCGATAGTATGTAAACGTGATTACATGCAGTCAATAACGTGATATGAGATTAAAGTCTTGAATTCATTCTTTACATGCCTATTCTTTGTGTTTAATTTAATTAGAAAGTTTGTTGTTAATTAAACTGAAGTCAAAACTAATGCAACAAAATAAATATATTTCAGTATATACAAAAAACGTTAATTTAAATTCAAACGTTTTTGTCGATAGCTCAGGAAACTGTAAACTTTTCAAGGTTACGCACTTCAAGTGAACTTTTAAAAAACTATTCGGCGTTTCAAAATTTACAAATAAATTCGCTTAATGCTCAAAAACGTGTGCTAATTCAAAATTTTGGAAATAGCAGTTTTTTGAATGTTAAACATCCTGGAGATCCAATTGCTAAGGATTCGCTCCTTTGAGGGATATTTTTAACATAAAATCAGAAATCACTGATTTTTCAAAATGAAATGATATTTCTTAAAAAATGCTTTATATCCGCCGGACGCTACAATAATTTGTATGTATACTTATCGACAGCATATTAAAACATATTTTTTGTATCAACTGGTTTAGTTTACTCAAACAGGAAAACAAAACTGTAAGCGAACGCTGTAAATATACATTAAAATATAATTATAACTTACAAAGCCATTGCCAAGTATACCCAGTTTGTTAATAGAACCATAGCTGACATTATTTAGAATGCCATCATTCGCCAAAAGACTTAGTGGCTTGGAATTACGACTAGAAAAATACAAACAAAATTTTAATTCAAGTCAATACATAATGCTTCCTAAAAACAGTCGAGGGTTAATTAAAATTGATTGTCTTTTAATCAACATTTTTAACTGAAAATGTCATAACTGACAAGAGTTTTATTAAACTCTACTCTCGCATACAGCTTATGAAATCCAAGATTTAACGACAACACTTTCCGAAAATTTTAATTGGTGCACATTTAATGTTATATAATTTATGTCACTTATCAAACAATTAACAGCTTCATCTTCCCTTGACCCAATGTCTGACACGGTATTTCTTACCAAATTCGAAAAAGCAAAGGTTAAAAAATATTATAATCTGATGATATCATTTGTAATTTTTTTTAAATATGAACTAATCTGCTAAATACTGTTCAGGATGATGGAATAAAATATTGATAACACAGCATTAAGCAGAATGCTGTCTTTAATAACCTAAGTGATATTCCAAAAATAATCAACAATCAAAAAAATCTACAATCATTTACAAAATGTAATGTTGCCAATAGTACTTTTAAGCTTTAGGTAAAAAACTCTGTAAATCTCTTTATATTTTATAAATTCAGACGTCACACTTGCATTGTATTTACATTACGCCACAATACAAAGAAAAATAAATTGATAACTCATCAAACTACTTTTTTTCAGGTTATCATTATTAAAAATATGAAGTTCAATTTAAAAATATGAAGTTCAATTTAAAAATATGAAGTTCAATTTAAAAATACAATAAGCGAAAAGATCAATAAATGAAACAAATGGGCAAGTCTAAATACTGAGTAGTTTTTCGGTGTTTAAAAATTATGTACCTAATACTATTCAAATAAATTTATTTTATCTACATTTACAATATTAATATGAAACCTAATTTTAAAACTTTAGCATCTGTTACCTTAATTTTTTAATGCCCAAAGGCCATTTTCATTAAACTTACTTAAAATAAATAATTTAAATCAAACAACTACCATATCAACACAACAGTAATTTTCTAACATAATTAAGCCGAAAAGTTTCAGGATAGGCGGTGCAAATAACCCTAAGTTAAATAAAGATCAAAAATAATTAAGTACATACCGCAAATATTTATACATTTGTAACAAAGATCGACAAGATCTTCTCAAAGGAATTGTCAGCTACTAATATTTTAAAACGGCAATAATAAGTATTAGCATTGTGAATTCAAATTCCAGGCGCAGACGATAACGAACTGGTTAAAAGTGAATATTTTATAGGCTATCTCACAAATAAAAGTATTAGAAGATACCTATTGACTTTTAAGAAACCAAGAATGACGTACCAAAACTAAAGTGCATTGTGATGTAATGCAAAGATTATAACTCGGGTGCCAATGCCATCGCGCTAAGATAAATGCAATCGCTGCTATGGACGTTTTAAAAATATTTTATAGTTGAATAACACTTTAATATACTCATAATACAGCACGCAGGGCCGTCTTAGACCATGCAGGGGCCCTTGGGCACACAGAGTTTGCGGGCCCTTTTCGAAAGTAAAAAAAAAACGTGAATGAAAACATTAAAATGTACTTTTGTTTAATGACTTTATTGGTTATTATGGTTAGCTTTATACAAATATAAGTAATGTGATTACTGTTTCAAGAATTGAACTTACATTTATAGTAGTTAGTGGTTTCTGTATTGTCAGTTGTCATGACATTCGTTGTTAATTATTTCCTGTTAATAAAAGTCAAAAGTCATGCTCTTAATTTTATAAGAAACTTGGTTTTTATAATGTAAAACAATACAGTTTCTTTCGAGATTTCTGAAGTGCAAAATCTTCAATTATATTCTCAAAGTTCAATTTTATTTTTGAAGAATATCACTTTCTATGCACACATGATTAACAAATTAGTAAGTCGTTCTTGTAACATAGTCGTTCGTAATTCATTCTTTATTCTTTTTAGTTGTGAAAATTAATGCTCTCCGTTGCAGTTGGTGACCATTATTAGGCAAAGGAATATCCTTGTAGCAACTTCTACATTCGAGAAAGTTTCTTTTAATTTGTCTACTTTTATTAGAGTATGTAAGGCTGAGATACTTAAATCTGCGGATTCATTTACAAGGTTTTTCAAGTACTGCCTTAAATGAAAACATTCTAATTTTAGCTCATTAGCGTTAATGTCTTCGTGATAGAATTCTGCAAATTCTTTGCATTTTTTTCTCAACTGGTCAGGACCGATTGTTTTTAACTGAGAAAGAAAACTATCATGTGTGTTAACTTCCTTGTATGATTCCGAGCGTTGCTTTAAATGAGCATCCAATGTGTCGATCATAGGAAGAAACGTTTCTATATGAATTTTTTCTTTACCATTCAACTGCACAGTCTCTGATGGTCCTTCCAAAAAAATGATGCATGTGCTGCGAATTCTTTTTCTTTGAGAATTATTTGTAGTCAGCATTTAGATTTTTTTCTTTTGCAGCCGATTTGTACTGATCGCAATTACTACGTGCGTTACTATGTAATATAATCGGCAAGAGATGTAAAAAGTTTTGTTGCAACGTCCATTGTTATGGCATTATTCTGTAAGCTTTATTGATAATTCCCAGAAGGTCATTCCATATCTCCGTTAGGAAAATGGTCTCCAGTTTTTCCATTTTTTTGGCAAGGCTTTGAGTCTCGTTTCTTGTTTCTCCTGGTCGATCGGTGTTTCTGGCAATTGATGTTAAAGCTTCAAAAATATTATTGTAACTAATTCGCAAAGCGTTAACAGCATCAGCGCGTGCAGACCATCTGGTTTCAGAGAGGGACTTCAGAACTTAATTTGCACCTAAACATTCTGTCAATATTTTCCATCGATTGTTCGAACGCGAGAAAAAATTGAACAATTTTTGGACGAATTGGAAGTATGTTACTGCTTCTGAAACACATCCAACCGTCTGAACACCTACCAAATTCAATGAACTACACATCATGTTTTAAGGGAGAAATTTATAGTTCACCTCAAATGGCGCCATCGTCCTTTCTAAACTGCGTCTTGGCTAAATAAAGTGGGCAGGCCTTAATATGTAATATTTAATTTAGCTGGCCTTGGTCTACACTATAGGTAGCGCTAACGTAGGTGACCGCTAGATGGCATGGTTTCACATCTGTTTTGTTAATTATGGGTTGAACTAAGAAACCCATTTGTTTTTTTAAATTGATTAATTTAATTGGATGAAAATATATCATATATGGGCATGGGTTTCGGCATTTTGGGGCCCCTATCAGGCTGGGGGCCCCGGGCTCGTGCCCCACGTGCCCTTAGAGTAAAGACGGAACTGACAGCACGCCACTGTATTTGCAACAAAAGGATAATAAAAAACAAGAAATGAAGTTATTCTTATCGTGTCCCCAATTTTTCGTGTAGTTAATGATTTTATTTACATTATGAAGTCTAGAGATATAGTAAAACGTGATAAGTCTGAGTACAACACGAGCATTTTTATAAATAATGTCGAATTTCCGGCAATAACATTGAAAATTAGACCAAATAGGAAAAACTACTTTAGCAAAAGTATTTCCGTAATATAAATTTGCCAAGTTCAGATCTTTATTACAGTATACAAAATTACAAATACTATATTTGCTTCCACGACATATTTATATAATAACAGCCTACAAGTAAGTAAACCTGAGCAGGAAGCAGGAAGAAATATTTTATTAAAGGTTCATAAACCTCTCTGATAAAAAACAGTGTTCTTTAGCATCAGAACTTTGATACTTTTAAATATATATAAAGTAAACCAAACTAGGCAAAGTAATCAGATTGAAAATAAATTTAGTGTGTCGTTCAAATCTTTATATGTATAAAAAAAAAAACAAAGTCAACAAACTGACTACTCAAGCAGTCTTTTGTCCTTTAAATAAAGAGACATTTTTAAGGAAAATTTCAGGAAATCCTGAAAATTCTGAAGGTTTGGTGCATTTTGAGACAATCCAAGTAAGACAATATTTAGTAAAGTGTATGCTAAGTAATTAATTCAATTTATTAAAATCAAAAAAAATCAAAGAGATACACAAAATAACCAGAGAGGTCCCACAGCGCAACGAAAAGTCAGTCATAGACTATATACGAGGAGGGTTCAAATTTAACCCGGAATTTGTTTGTAACTTTTTATTTAAACAAAATCTTTACAATATATTTTATCCTATATTTCAACACATTCCCCTTCTAACTCTACACACTTTTGCCATCTCTTTGGAAGCTTCATAATTCCTTCTTTATACAGGCTGTTTGATAAAAAACGGAGCAAGCCGTAGCACTCTTATTTATTAACTGATTTTAATAAAAAAAATGTTTGGTCTTATAACTCATAAAAATCTACATTTTGCCGTAAAAAAAATTTTTTTCGGCCTCATTGGTTAAGCGTGGTGACGTCATTATGAATTTTTTAAATTACACTCTATATATTTTTTTAGATATTCTCATAGAGAATTTTTTTCTCTTTTCAACCGTGTAAATATTTCATATGGTTTCATAATAAAACTTTCGAGTTAAAGACAAAAAACCAATACAAGACTGAAACATTACGAACGTTTATTCTAGCAACTTTGAACAAATCGAGTGTGCCATGTTAAAATACATTAAACAGGTGAAAACTATTAAAACAAAAAAAAAACACAAAAACACGATAAAGACGTACTGCAACGTAACTATTTTGTCTGCATTCAAAATAAACTTGTATCATGTCCGTCAATTCATCAGAATCCATTTTCTAATGGTTTTTCAGAGGAAATGCAACAACGCTGATTAAAAACACAAAGAAAACACTTGACACTTCAGTAACGTTTAGGGCGACTGTTTTTTGTTTCAAGTTATTTTAATTTAATGGCCTACTGGCTTGTATTGGTTTTTTGTCTTTAACTCGAAAGTTTTATTATGCAACCATATGAAATATTCACACGGTTGAAAAGAGAAAAAAATTCTCTATGAGAATATCTAAAAATTTATATAGAGTGTAATTTAAAAAATTCATCATGACGTCACCACGCTTAACCAATGAGGCCGAAAACAAAAATTTTTTACGGCAAAGTGTAGATTTTTATGAGTTATTAGACCAAACATTTTTTTATTACGATCAGTTAATAAATAAGAGTGCTACGGCTTGCTCCGTTTTTTATCAAACAGCCTGTAGAAGCCAATTTTGCACAAAATGTTTGACCTCCTCATCATCTTCAAATCGAATACCACCCATTGCTTCCTTGAGTGGCCCAAACAAATGAAAGTCACAAGGCGACAAATCCGGACTGTAATGAGAATGTGGAGGTTTTTTGATTTTATCCGTTTTTTATCAAAATTTATCAAAAATTTTTAAAATAAATTTTGGAGCGCAATTCTCTTACTAAGGCATTTCTTTAGTCATTTAAATTTCATAATCGCCTTCATATATTATAAACGCGATAAAAAATTTAAAAAATAAATTACATTATTCGATCAATCTTTCCACATCTAAAAGTTACTAAATACTAGCCTTAAGGTAACGGAATGAAACCAAGATAATAATATTGTTAATAATACTAAGACGGCTGTGTAAATAATACATGAAGTAAATAAACATTTAGATTTACACATAGCATGAATTCTTACCTACTTGCTTTCTGCTTTCTCACTAATTTTTATTTCAGCTTTCCTTGATCCAGATTCCCATTATAACACCTTCAAAATATTTTTGAATAAAATCCTTTTTGAAAAGCGGTCACATCCATACTACCACTACAACAGTTAAATCACACATCACAGACAAGTTGAGTTGCAAATACACTACTATACTATGGTGTTAAAGACTGCGCAGAAAGTTTTGGCACAACATTCGTTACGGACACTAAAATAACGACAACTGACTTCCGATATTTCATACTGACTAGTAGTCGACACCTGAAATAATACTCTATTTTAAAAAAATTTAAAATTTGGTAAAATTTAATCATGACATTTTGCTGTAGATTCAACTAGCTCAATGAGATCAATTCCTGCCAGTTAGTTTGTCGATGCAGGTTCAATTCCAATGGTGGACATGATTGTTAGACTGGTTAGAGCTTGTTTTTTGAACGAAACTAACCAGGCTATCTTTTGCAAATATGTATACATATAGCAGTGCGCTTGAAAAAATCCGGATCATTTATTAGCCCCGCATGCCACTGTGTAAGACTACTGGAGTATCAGCGTTTATTTGCACTTACTGTAATTTAGTGACCCTAATGTATTCGTTTTGTATTTACATTGTACTTTATCAACTACAGTTCACAAGCACTCACTCAGTGTCTCCATTAAAAAATCACAGCCCCCACTGGAAATGAATCTAGCCAGCTATGAAATGTAGAATTTAATTCAACTACTCAAACTAACATCACCAAACAATGTTTATTGATAATTTATATACCGAGTGTCCACGGAAAGACGCAACATAGGGAAACAGCAATGTATTGTTTTAGAAAAGATCCGTCTGACCTTTGCAATTTGTACGGATTCAGCGCTCAACGTTGGTGATTGAACTTGTTTGATGCTAGAATAGTATATTGTATAACTAGTGCTGAAAGTTGAATATTTCACACGAGTGTGAAAGTTGAGCCACGAGCCTCTGGCGAGTGGCTTAATCACACGAGTGTGAAATATCCTTTCAGCACGTGTTTTACACTATACTTTTCCGACGACCATTTTTCCAATTTTTCATTTAAAAAAATTTGAACCAGCACCACACTTGTAACACTTTGACGTTTTAAATATTTATTTTTTAACAAATGACGACTTTTGACGTCGCCCGCCGACTGCTTTGTGTGGTTTAGCGTGTGCAAAGTTTTGCACACGGGCATTTCACACAGTTTCGTTGCTATGCGAAATTTGTTATTTTCAATACTAGTAAACCGTGTGAAATGAGTCATTTTTCATAGTGGTCGTCGGAATAGTTATTTGTATCACAAGGCTAGAAACTGTCACTTTGCAAGTGCGAGTACGTTTGTAGGCCGAGGTGCAACCGAGGCCCTACAAGTACGAGTACTTGCAAAGCAGTTTCTGGGCGTGTGATACACAATATTTTTTCGGCCGATAAAAATACGTTAATTATAAAAAATCATTTTTTATTCAAATATTTGACGTTAGAGAATTTATTTTTCTAGGGAATTTATTTTTCTGGGCGTGACAATGGGCGTAGCAATGAGAGGGCGGAGTCAGTTCGGTTCAGCGCCACCAATCAAAAATCCTAATTTTACTTTCTGGACTAGTCCGGCAAATAGCATTTTCCAGACGATTTATACGCATGAAAATTGAGTGTTTATAGCCGGAGGGCGAAAAAAGAAATTTGTTTGCGCGATATGCGATTATTTCATTATTTACTTTTTATATTTGTCGATTTTGACAGCGCCTACAACTTTCACTTACAATAATAAAAATAAGCAAAATGCGTAATTTTTTAAATCGCTGTTTCTGCATTCTGCATATTTTAAATTGATTTCGCCAGCACACGTAAAGAAAAGGTAAGTAAGTAAATTCTATAAAAATGTGAGGTTATGCTTATAATATTTCAGACTACCCGCAAATTATGTTCGTAATCGTCGAGTTCATATCACTAAAAACATGGAATAATATTGTATCATATCAAAAGAAAGCCAATGATAATCAGTCAGGTACCGAACGAACTTAAAATGTAATGAAATTAATGTGCGTCAAGTTAGCAACGAAAACTCCGCAACGAATTACCTACGGTATAACCAAAGCGGTGGGTCGGAGTATATACAGGATCGCACTTATTTCACTAATTAAACACTAAATTAAGAAGATTTTAACTTCAGCGATACAAAAAAGGCTTAAAGACATATCAGTGAATGTACCATATAAATTTGACCTTCATATATTCACTAAAAGTAGATAAAAACAGCACTCAAAGTCGCATCCTAATTATACCAAGTCAGGCATGTAATACATTGTACCATATTTCACAAACAAATTGGTACTGGATATTGCCCTTTGCAGATATTGTTTATAATACCACATTCTAACAACCAGTAAAATTTGAACAACATACGTGAACGAGAACATAATGGAAACGGTCCAAATATGCAAATTCGCGGCTTCAAACAACCGCGTCGCTGCAGAAAAAAATTCACCGACTCCAAACAAATTGGTACTAGATATTACCCTTAACAGACATTGTTTATAATACCACATTCTAACAACCAGCAAAATTTGAATAACATACGTGAACGACAACATAATAGCAACGGTTCAAACGTACAAACTCGCGGTTTCAATCAACCGCGGCGTCCCAAAAAAAAATTCACCAGCCCCAAACAAATTGGTACTGGATATTGAACTTTGCAGATTTTGTTTATAATACTACACTCTAACAGCCAGCAAAATTTGAATAACATACGTGAACGACAACATAATAGCAACGGTTCAAATGTACAAACTTTAGGGGATTATAGAATTTGAAGGTCAACCTTTTAGGATTTGCATTGAACGTTTTTCTAATAAAAACGGGTAGATAGTGGAACCAGTAACAAAATCCGTAATTTTTTACTAATTTTTACTAATAATATTGAACAATGCCATAAAATTACACTAATCAATCACACTTTTTCAAAATTGGCAGTTGCCTTTTATTTTACAGTGGTATAATATTATATACATGACTTCAAATCAACCTTTATGAATTTTCTTTTTGTCCATATTCTCTTTATTTATTGTAAATACCTATGTGCTTTCTACCTGTTTTGAAAAGAACATTGAAAAACGATTGCATCCCTTCTCTTTCAAGCTGAACGTTCTCATTCTAATTCGTATAATGCTGCTTTTAGGAATTACTGGCTGGTTTTGAATAGATAAACTACGTAAACCTTTTTTTAATACGCTATCGGCTATCTAAATGAAAATACAGCTTTCTTTCCTGATTAGTACAATATAACTGACTGCAGTTACTGCAGTCAGTTGGTAATAGCAATTAGATTGAAATTTATCTGGGAGATGATTAAAAAAAATAAATTTTAGATTTCCAACGACTTCTTAGAAAATGCTATGATGAAATATATTAAAAACAATACAATTTAACAATAAACTGATCCTAATTTAAGAAATATAACATGAGCATTAAAATAGAAACAAATACCATTTGTAATACTATGAATCACGTTAAAGATATATCAACTTTAATTTAAAATAAAATAAAATTTACATTTCAGGAAGTAAGACCTTTAAATACTGAACGTTATCCTTAATTTCACTGCTAACAATATGTGCTCTTCTATAAATCGCTTCTTTTAAATTCAAGGCCCCTACAGCTATAGCTATCCTATCTTAATAAATTATTACAGGATTTTTACACGTGGAAGGTTTGTGGAAATTTCCACGCAACCCTAAACAGGTAGGCTCATAGTAGAAAAGACATAAAAACTAATTATTTTAAAAACTAAAATATTGACATCTAAACTAAATTTTTACAAATTATTTCAAGTTCGAGTCTTCATTTCCAGTAAATTTGCAACCAACCGGCTTGGGAAAGAAAGGGTGTTTTTGAACAGGATAATCTGTTGTAAAATGCTGCATTGGAAAATTTTCCAAGAAGTTGGGTAATAGCATAGAGCAAGTATACCTGCTCTGCAGTAACAGGTAGTTAAATATACATTGTTGAATGTCATTAACTCAAAAGCGAGAAATGTAAAATAAATAATATCTTCGAAGTATTAGAATATATTGTAATGTTACATATTTCATGAATTTATTTTAGGATGAAACTTTAAAAATGTTATGAGATAAGTTATAAAATAATTAAATTGTATGCAGATTTTAAAATTTAATATAAAAAATGTAAATAAATAAATAAGTTAGATAGGTAGAAATATTTAAAATTGAATTATGTACATTAGTTATAAAATGTTAAAATGTAATATAAAATTAGCTAGAAGCATGTGATCTAATCATAATAACTGTATTTGAAAATCAAGTAAACGAAAATGGATAAATTAACCAGGACAACGAGAATTTTTATAAAAACAATAACAGATGAAAAATTCTGAAAAACAGATAATTCAAATTGTGTAAAAGAAAAGCTTTGAATATAAAATTAATTAAAGCAAGATTATTTAAATGAAATTAATTATGGAAGGTATTAAAGCCTGTTAATGGTGAAAATATAAAATAATTATCATTTAAAAATATTTTAATTGATTAAAATATTTGAATATTGAAAAATATAAGAGAAGATTAGAAGTTTAATTGGAAGAATTTGTAATGCGATGTATATTTCACACAATTGGAAGAAGTACGAAAGTGATGCTTGAAAAGTGAGAACATTAAATAAGAACTTAATAAACGTGAGTGATTTGGGCCGTTGCTATTATGTTCTGGTTCACGTATGTTCTTCAAATTTTACTGATTGTTAGAATGTAGTATTATAAACAATATCTGAAAAGTTCAATATCCAGTACCAATTTCTTTGGGGCTGGTGAATTTTTTTCTGGGACGCCGCGGTTGGTTGAAGCCGCGGGTTTGTACATTTGAACCGTTGCTATTATGTTGTCGTTCACGTATGTTATTCAAATTTTGCTGGCTGTTAGAGTGTAGTATTGTAAACAAATTCTGAAAATTTCACTATCCAGTACCAATTTGTTTGGGGCTGGTGAATTTTTTTCTGGGACGCCGCGGTTGATTGAAGCCGCGAGTTTGTACATTTGCACCGTTGCTAATATGTTGTCGTTCACGTATGTTATTCAAATTTTTCTGGCTGTTAGAGTGTAGTATTATAAACAAAATCTGCAAAGTTCAATGTCCAGTACCAATTTGTTTGAGGCTGGTGAATTTTTTTCTGGGACGCCGCGGTTGATTGAAGCCGCGAGTTTGTACGTTTGAACCGTTGCTATTATGTTGTCGTTCACGTATGTTATTCAAATTTTGCTGGCTGTTAGAGTGTAGTATTATAAACAAAATCTGCAAAGTTCAATGACAAGTACCAATTTGTTTGGGGCTGGTGAATTTTTTTCTGGGACGCCGCGGTTGATTGAAGCCGCGAGTTTGTACGTTTGAACCGTTGCTATTATGTTGTCGTTCACGTATGTTATTCAAATTTTGCTGGCTGTTAGAGTGTAGTATTATAAACAAAATCTGCAAAGTTCAATATCCAGTACCAATTTGTTTGGGGCTGGTGAATTTTTTTCTGGGACGCCGCGGTTGGTTGAAGCCGCGGGTTTGTACATTTGCACCGTTGCTAATATGTTGTCGTTCACGTATGTTATTCAAATTTTTCTGGCTGTTAGAGTGTAGTATTATAAACAAAATCTGCAAAGTTCAATGTTCAGTACCAATTTGTTTGGGGCTGGTGAATTCTTTTCTGGGACGCCGCGGTTGATTGAAGCCGCGAGTTTGTACGTTTGAACCGTTGCTATTATGTTGTCGTTCACGTATGTTATTCAAATTTTGCTGGCTGTTAGAGTGTAGTATTATAAACAAAATCAGCAAAGTTCAATATCCAGTACTAATTTGTTTGGCGCTGGTGAATTTTTTTCTGGGACGCCGTGGTTGATTGAAGCCGCGAGTTTGTACATTTGAACCGTTGCTATTATGTTGTCGTTCACGTATGTTATTCAAATTTTGCTGGTTGTTAGAATGTGGTATTATAAACAATGTCTGTTAAGGGTAATATCTAGTACCAATTTGTTTGGAGTCGGTGAATTTTTTTCTGCAGCGACGCGGTTGTTTGAAGCCGCGAATTTGCATATTTGGACCGTTTCCATTATGTTCTCGTTCACGTATGTTGTTCAAATTTTACTGGTTGTTAGAATGTGGTATTATAAACAATATCTGCAAAGGGCAATATCCAGTACCAATTTGTTTGTGAAATATGGTACAATGTATTACATGCCTGACTTGGTATAATTAGGATGCGACTTTGAGTGCTGTTTTTATCTACTTTTAGTGAATATATGAAGGTCAAATTTATATGGTACATTCACTGATATGTCTTTAAGCCTTTTTTGTATCGCTGAAGTTAAAATCTTCTTAATTTAGTGTTTAATTAGTGAAATAAGTGCGATCCTGTATATACTCCGACCCACCGCTTTGGTTATACCGTAGGTAATTCGTTGCGGAGTTTTCGTTGCTAACTTGACGCACATATGAAATTAAGAATTTGTCTATTCAGTTGTACTAAAATCTCTGTCAGAAGTTATTAATGCAACTTAGAAATCTTAATGCTTCATGGAGATAGGTGTCAAATTGGTTACATAGAGAAAAATTTATAATTTAGTGAAGTACAGGATTGTTGTGCAAGAAAACCGTAACAATTATACGTTTACGTAAATAGTGATTTTAGTAAATAGGTATGTAAAATATTATGGGCATTATAAATAAACTTTTTAAATTATATTGTTTTAGTATAATAATAATGAATCTGTAACTAAAATCTGTGCTAAAACTGTACATAGGTATTCCGCAGGTAACCTGGATCTTCCTAAAAAAAAATGGTGTTTCCGTATGTTGCGTCTTGCCGTAAACAGGTAAACACACGGTATAAAACGAAACCAACCAATTTATCATAACTATTAATTCCTAAATTTATTATAATCTAATTAGTAGGTAGGTACATAGATACTGGCAAATAAGCTACCTACCTACTGTTGTATTGAATCATTAAAAAGATAGCTAGTGTAGTATTTATACAAAAAAATATTGACAAAAAACTATTACCCGCAATGGTCCTTTCTGTATTCTTTTATTAATAGCTGGTATCATAAACACTGCACAATAAAATATAGTTACCTCGTAACAACAAAAAATCGCTTTTGCACCTGATATTCACAAAGCTATCAGGTGGAACAAAAGACTGAAAAACTGTTCGTTTTTGTTTTGGGAACAATTCTTTAAATAAATCTAAAATTACTTTTATACAACAAATTCTTACATTCAGTAGGTGTAATTACTAAATTTGTTAAGTAAATATTACATAAATATTAAAATTTTCTAAATTACTTCAAAATCTCCAAAAATTCCAGGATTAATACTGCTGCTGCCATCTAGGCATTAATATGCTAATTATTTGCAATAACAAAGGCGTAGAATCATGAAGGACTGAAGGTAACGTGTACAAATTATTTCAATTTTAACATAACTTAAACATGCTCTTTTTGAAATATCGAAATATATTATTTAAGGTATGAGTACTTAAGCAATATGTGTGTCAAACATAAAAGAATTGCAGCACAGTGTTGCCAACCGTAGCGGAATTCCGCTACTGTAGCGGATTTTGGACTTCGTAGTGGCGTAGCGGCGGCAAGAACTTATTTTTTTAAAAGTAGCGGAATTTGTTCGAACCAAAAAAATTGAAAAATGAGGAACACCAGTCTACTAAATTTAAATTAACATTCGAAGAATTGATGTAGGATCACCTTACCATATTTTTCTTAAGTATGCATTCCTAGAAATCATATAGGACGGTGATAATAAAGACTCCCGATTCTAAAAACAAATTTTTTTTATTGTTTGTTGGTGTTTATTTTTAACAATAAACGAATTTTAAAACGAAAATGTCTATTTTTTCCATGTATGCATGTTCATATTTTAACAAAATAACTAAAAGGCGTTTAAATGCATGTACTGTCCTAGAAAATTCACGTGGTAGCGGTATTTTACAAAATGTAGCGGAATTATTGGCGCATGGTAGTGGAGAAACATGCTAGACGGTTGGCAACACTGTTGCAGCAGTTACGAACTTTTATTAGCACCTGATTCCTGAAGGTGCGCCACTGATTGCTGTTTTGAATAAAAATTGTGAGGTTAAAGTCCTAAATTTCTAGAACTACTTTAATTCAGTTAACAAATAAAAAGGTTTAATGAATTATTTTTCAGCACATTTATCATCATCATTAATTAAAGGTACTCTAGACTAAGTAACAATTACAATTTAAATTAAAAAGAGGTCTTTTAGATTCAATATTCCTGTGTCGACATTTAACAAAATTAACCCACAAATCGGTCCAAATGTCAAGTAATACTCCTATAACAGATTCTATAAAGCATAAACTAAGTACAAATTTAAATACAGTGCATTTAGATGTGATTAACGAATCATATATGCATAATGTTCCGAAGGGTTCGGAAACGCATTTTAAAGTTGTAGTAGTTACCGAAAAATTCAAAGATCTTGCTCTAATTAAGGTAAAGTTAATAGTAACTTTTTGTAAAGTAAAATTAGTACATAATTATTTTCAGAGGCATCGATTAGTGAATGATTTATTAAAGGAAGAATTAAACAATGGAGTACATGCCCTTTCAATAGTAGCAAAGACGCCTGATCAATGGGCAACTAGTGATCAGATTGTTGAATCAAGTCCTAATTGTAGAGGAGGCTTTGGAAAATAATATGATTTAAATTATTGTAGCTTTACTTTTAAAAATAAATTACGAAGGGAATTTTAGATATTTTGCTGTAGTTTTATTTTTACAGTTTTACTGCTGTTTTACATAAAAGTATTAGGTGTATTAAGTACCTATATAACAGTATAATGCTATATTGTGCCTGTATCAAAATTTTAAATACCACAATCACATACAACACTAACTAAAATTAATTCTACAGTATACTTACGAGAAAATCTTAAAATTTTTCTATTTTCTTATTCTTTTAAATATTTTTGTTTACGCAACTAACACCAAACATTAGCATGGGAGGCCTTTAAGACCCTTGGCTTTTTCAGTTATTTTTTGCCACCCTTTCCTCTCCATTACTGTACTTTCCCAATTTTCCACCTGTAGCCATTCCTTATGGGAGCATCCTTTGTTTTATACAACAGCATCTTTATCACTCACGAGATGTTTCTGTTTTGTAACACTTTGTTTAGGGACGCAGCACATCTAATGCCTAATGATATTCTCCTTTGGATTTCACTATATGGGTCATTTACATCACTCATTTCGACACCAAGGTATATGAAGTTATGCCCTTTTTTAAATTTATATTGTTTGTTTTAGATTTGCTAGCTGTCTATCTTTGTTGTTACCTACTAAGTGTTTAGTTTTCTTCTCATTTATTGCCATACCAAATTTTCTTGCTTCTCTTTCGATTTCTTTAAAGATGTTTTTTAATTCTTCTCTTGTTCTTGAAATTATTGTCAAATCATCAGCGTAGGCCACTATTTGGTAAGAACGTTTTAAGATGTTTTTTTCTCCATTTACTTTACTTTTTCGTATTATACCCTCTAGTGATATATTAAAAACTGTTATCGACAATGGATCTCCCTGTCAAAGACCTTTTGTTATCTTAATTTGTTCCGAAGTTCTTCCTTCTATCTTTACCTGGCCCCAAGTGTCACTTTTATTAAGCTCGCTAAGTCCTTTGGAAAATTTAGATCTTTCATTGTATAAAGTAGCTTTTCTCTATTTAGACTATCATGCTTGACTTAGGGCCGGTCATTCTTCTTGATACTTTCTTCTCTTATTTCTGTACTTTTTTGCTTTCTTTCTCACTTCTTTAAATTGGCCTTTGCTTGCTGATGTCTTCTCACTTATCATTTTCATTTTAGTTTAATTACTGTCTTCATTATTTGCTCACATTCTTCATCATACCATTTATTTCTTCTTATTTTCTCTCTTAACTGTCATGATATTTTGTGCTGAACATTGTATATTTTCCTTTATGACTTTCCATTCCAATTCTACCTCCTCTTTTGTATTTTCTTCTTTTAACGACATTTCTAAATCTTTCACATATTTTTCTCTCTTCAGTATTTTGTAGTAATGTGATATTCCATTTCTTTTTGTCTTTTTATTATTACACTTTTCCCTTGCTTTTTCTTGATTTACTTTTGCCAGTAGGTACTAACAGGGCCGGCAACTTTTGATTTTTGCGTGTGGTGCCCAAAAAAAAAACATGTATATTTAAATGCAACGCTTGACTTACAAACATACGTAAATATACATACATAGTACATACATAGGTACTTAACATATTATGTATGTATGTATTGTGTGTAACCTCTTGTACCTTTCGGTGGGTGTCGAGGCTAGTGCGTTAATGTATGAGATTCTACGGGTGCAGTGCACAATCCGCCTCGGCTCTGCGAGTTGCGTGAATGGTGCGCCATTTAATACCTACATACTGCACCATGTGTAAAGTGTAAGTGTGTGTACGACCTTGTTACTCTATATCTTAGACCTGTATTTTCAGGAGGGCGTCGTTAATTAGGTGCCCAACGACGAATGGTCACCAGGACTCGATACCGACCTCCAAACTGCAGGAAAATCCTGCCCATCCGGAGATTCGAACCGGGGACTAGCGCAACGCTAGCCTGACGCGGTACCACTGCGCCACCGTGGCACTTGCTTAACATATTATACATAATATAAATAATTTTACATGGACATGGAAAAAGTGGAGACACTAACTGAAGCCCTGGAAATCCACTCATTTATGAGTGGTTTTAAATCAAGTGCTTCTGTGTAGTCTTAATGCACATGAAGAATCGCAGTGTGATTCAGCCGTTCTTGACTGAGACAGGAACGTAAATATGTCTTTAGTCGACGAAGTGCAGAACAAGATCTTTCCGCTGTACATGTCGATGCAAAGTCACAATTTGTTGCAGAACATGCATCACAAATCACAACACAATTCAGTATTCACAATAAGAGACAAAAAGGCCGATTTATATAGAGCAAAATAAAACTGTGCCATGTACCCTGTGCATAATTCATCGTCGAAGCGTGTGGTGCTGAGCACCACCATTTGATTTTGCGTGTGGTGCCCGAGCACGCGGGCACCACTGTTGTTGCCGGCCATGGGTACTAAATAGTGGTTTGAATCTATTTCAGCTCCTCGGAAGCTTCTTACTTATTCTATCATTATCTGATGTTTGTTTTCTATCAGAATATATGGTCAATTTAGTTGGTTGTCCTTCCATCAGGGCTTACCCATAATCCTTTGCACATTTCAATGTAGCTCTTATTAATATTGTTTTTCCATAGTAAAGTTGACCAGTCTTTGTCCAACACTAATTACAATGGGCCGTATTCTGATCTTATGTTTAAAGTTGTCTCTAACTAAAGTCGTGTTTAGCATAAACATCAAACGATATAGCTTTATATAATTTTATATGTGTATAACAGAGATACGCGATGTTGCCATGGTAATTAAACATGACGTTAAATTTAAACATGAGATCAGAATACGGCCCATTCAGGCCCGTTCCTAGCGGGTATGCAGCGAATGCACCGCACGCAGGCGGCAAAAGTTTGGGGCGCCATTTCGGTACTCATTTTAATTTTAGTAAACGCAGAAGGCTGACTTAATTTTAGTATTATCTGTATAATAAAAACTCCCTATCAAATCTAAAATAACTGGATTCATTTATCCTTTTTAAATAGCGCCGTTTTGTCTTGTCGGAAGATTGTCAAAAGCGGCAACCGCGCTCCTTTTAACTCGGCAGCGTGCTGCATTGCTTGCGAAGTCGCCGCCTTTGCGCGTCGGCTCTTTTAATATATGTTAGACACCTGCATTTATATGCCTTTATGAAAACCCGCGAAATAAACCGAATTCGCTAAAGCCAGAAAAATCTATTAGATTTAAATGTTCGGTATTGTTATACTTACATATAACTAGATAACTACATTAGTAATCATTGGTAAAATTATTTTTATTTTTGGTGTTTAGTAAAGCAAGTCTTGCAAGTAAGTAAGTATGTATTATTGGTAATAATACGTACAGGGTGTCCCAGTTGTAATCTGCCAAACTTTGTGGGCGTATAGTACACATTGTTCTGATCAAAAAAGTTCATACGAACATAGGTCCGCAACGGCCTTATTATTGAGAAACAGGGTGTTGAAAATAATTTTAAAAAAATTTTATTCCAATATTTCTAAATCCGCTTTAGTTATTTTAGTTAAATTAATATTTGAAAATACATATAAGGGGCGGAAAAAAATATCTTGCACGCAGGCGCTTGACTTGCCAGGAACGGGCCTGGGCCCATTCACTTTAAACTGTAATTCTAAAAAACATATTGTAAATGCAATTAACCCTTTCGCTGCTATTGACGCCTACTGGCGTCCCCAATGTTCCGTGCCCCCAGTGCTAACGACGCCATTTGCTTATTTTGCTTTTACCGTGAACTGCTGTTGACGACAACTGTTTATTTTGCTTTTACCGTGAACTGCTGTTGACGCCAATTGTTTTATCGACTATTATTCGTATTTATTCGGTTTTAACGGCGGTTAACACGCGGCAATTTGCAGGTGTTTGTGGTGTTAGTGTATTGAGAGTATTCAGAGTGTGTTGTTGTTTTTTATTTTGAATTTTGAGTACGTAGTGCAGAAGCAAAATGGATAATGCCCAAGCAGGTCCCTCCAATGACCCACCTTCATTACACTTTTTTAAAGTAGTTTTTATTAATAATTATTACGTTATTACGTAAAAAGAAATAGCCGCACACAGGTCTGGCGGTGGTCGGATAGATGGCAGCACTCAAAGGGTTAAGTAAACAGATAAAAGTTGCCTTTTTTGGTTACTTACTCCAATTATTGGAGCAGTTCGCTTTATAAAGCTGTTATTATTGGCTATCACATCATAGCCTTGTACATTCAGGTAAACATTAATTAATTGCTCTCATTTTCCTTGAAATCGCACAAGCAGCATCATTACATGTTTACAAACAAATACGTGGCTACTAGGTTCGAAAATAAATTACTGTTACACAACATTATTTATCCGAGTGTACCATTAACCCCTCTTCGATAAATGGCAATGGAGTGGGAATGCGCCAAGTGGCACTTTTTATCAGGTTAAAATGAGTTTACTATAATTAGGTAATTCAACCCTTAATAAATGTATTTTAAAAATACAATTAAAGATTACACAATGAGTAAAATGTTTAATAATGAAGGATCATACAATCAGTAAAATGTTTGTCAAGCTACACATTTCTTAAATAGTAGCTAAATGATGTTGAACACCCTAGTCAGATTGTATAAAATGTAGGTAGTAGTCGAGATCACACGTACTGTAACTTACATTCTATATGCTTTATACAGTCAAAATGCAGTGAAAATGAACAATAATGGAACAGAAATAGGCCACTACTGTCACATAACAAAGCTGTCTAATCTTAATTTTCCTTCATTCTCAGTTAAATAAATCATATCTGCGAATGTGTGTTCACATATTGCTTCTTCCGCTCTTTGATTCATCTGGAAATGTATACACAAGTAAATTTATAACATTGTAATACACAGTATTAATAAAACTTACGCCACGACAATGATATTGGGAATCAGTTGGCATGTACTTAAAATTAGGACCAAAATTGACAGATACAGTCGCACTTTTATGTAAAGACAGAGCAGGATAATAGCATCCTCCATAAATATCTGAAAATCCCACGCCCTGACATATACCATTTTTGAAAAATATTATTTTGCTTCCTGGTAAAACTCTGAGATTCTTTAAACATTCCGCAACATTGTCTTTATCTTCGTAATATAAATGACTCTTGAATTTTACCAAAGGCTATAAATAACATACGATTTATGTCATAAAATAACAATAAAAAAAAAACTTACTCTATCCTTATATGTATTAGGAATCAGTCTAGTACTGGATCCTTCTGGAAGAACAATCAAAAATCCTAGAGTATCACCCTCGCCATATCCTGTACTATGACGTTTTCCTGCAGATTCATGAAATCGAGTACCCTTTTTTGATCGCCAGGAATAACCAAATTTGTCGTAACCTAATGGTGCTTGTAAATTAGCATAATCTTGTCCCCAACCAATTCTTACAGCTGATCCTTCAGGCATTTCTTCTACACTTGCTTCCCAATACCAACTACCACGATTGACCCCTAGAATAATTACGTAAAATATACAAAACTTTTATATTTGTATCAACACAAGTCTTACAATGAGTTGCTCGAATCATGCAGTAACCTTTTTCACCCGTTACAGCTAAACGATCTTCTGATATTTTTAGTTGTGGGGCACGGTCATGCAGTGCCAACAAAACTGTACTTGGCACTAAAATACGATATAACCAACCAGGAATTGGTTTTCCAGCCCAGTCATTACTTTCATCGAATTCCTTAAAACATTTTTAAATTTTACTTGTTTACTCATTAAGCAAATCTACCTATATATTATGTGGCAGTAATCTTACTGAAGGCTAAATACTAAACTTTACACAGAAATAATTTAAATTGTGCAAGACATACCTGACGATAAGGAGCATGTGGATCGGGTTCAGCTAAAAGGTATCTATAACCATCTTTATTAAATGGATGATCCAAGGGATATCCATGTGAAGGTAGCTTAGGAGCTCCAAGATCTAATTGTCTCCCTTTTTTCCCCATTGGGCCTAAGTCGTTTGGTAATTTTCTTTTTGCATTTCGACTTTTAACACCACCAACAACTGGCACTGAAAACATTGCACGACACTGTATTCTTATTTTCAAAGGAATAATATTACAATATTTGATCAGTAGCTACCACTTATCACTTAATGCTTATCAGTACTAATATTACCTGCTCGCATCATTTTATCTCAGTTTTTCTCAAGATAAATGCAACGAAATGAAGTTAGTATTTTATTGATTTGAGCAATTTGAACAATTGAAAAACAGGTAAACAATTGTTTGTGTCTCTAAGCAATTAAAGTAACTGCATTTGTTTTCAAATGGAACATAATTAAAAGTAAAAAAAAATCATTACCTTGTAAAATAAAATTAATCATACTAATAAACAAAATAACTCAGCATTACATATATGCATGTTTAGACAAAACATATGTAAATGAGTCACCCCTTATCAATAACTATCTCGACTCATATGCAACTTAAGCAAACTGCAGTGTACATTAAGCTTATATGACTCTCAATACCTTGGTTATAGTTAATTGTCAGCAGTGAAAAATAAGAGTTTGTGGTTAGTATTCTAAATTGGAAATACAGGTAGGTGATTTGGAAAATAGTATACAAGTTCTTTTTACGCAAATTATACCATGTTGTATTCCCATATCGGTGACTCTAAGTGTTCCTCCTCTTATCATGGCTTCATAATTAGGTCTTATTTGAGTAAGGTCATTACACAGTAATCCATACATTTGGCCATCTGTCATATTTTCTTCAAATACAAAAAGTATATGAATATCCTTAACTAAAGCTCTGTGAACTGTAGCATGCCACGACTGTGTGACTCGTCTAGCAGTTGTTGTAAGTGCTTCCCAGTGGTACTCAATGTAGGGTATAATTTCTTTATCTTTACTAAATATAAGACGATTGTGGCCTTCTTTAAAACTGCCTTGTTGAAGATTGGCTATTGCGGTTACGCACATTTGTTGAATTTCTGAAAAGATGTAAGATCATTAATTATTTGTGTAACACGACATGTATTTCATACAATACAACTGATGCTCTAGCAGTTTGTGTAACTTACGAGCTTGACTCTTTTTGAAACTCTCTAATCCGGTTGGCGAACAATTTTTGCACAGAAAAATATAATTGGCCAAAAAAGGTACCAATTTTCCCAACTGATAACTAATGCAAGATTCATGAAACCATCTACTGCAATTAGCACAGAGCAATTCGACTATGTTTAAATTACGGTCCTTCCCACTAAAAACTTGAAGGTTATGTACATTCCACAATTATATTTCAATAAAAATACCAATAACAGTTTGATTGCGGCTCAGTGGGTTTCTTCCCATTTTTCTCACATTCATTAATTTTTAAGCGAACAATCAATTCGTTCTCTACCTCCAGCGGTTTTTCCTCAGCATTTTCAACTTCATTTGTTTTTTCAGCTGATTGGGATTCTTCGGTTGCGCTGGGAATTCTGAATTTTTATTAGTTTAATTTCAATTAAATGGAGTTTTAACTTACTTTTGTTCTGTATCTTCTGCCATTCTTATTTAAAGTTATATTATTATTTATATCCCGGGTTTCTAAAAACTTTTGATTATCATAAGAAGACCTAGCCAGGAAGCAAACCAAACATTACTTCAGGAACACACTTTGATTTGCACGATGTTAGTTGGGTTGCCTACACTCCATATAGTTCGTCTTAAAAGTGTAACAAACTTTTTATGAATACTGAACCAGTTTAAATTCAAGAGTTTTACTGAAATTGCCTATTTTTAATATTCCATATTTTGCCAAATTCTGTAAAACTACTTGTGTGTAGCATAACTTTTTTTAAACTAAACTGTAATTAAGAGACAGGATTGATACAAATACATACAGGGAAATTTTCTTTTTAGTATACATATACCCTATGTATACTTTTATAATAAACGCAAATAGGCAACCCACTATGCACTAAGTTATTGTCAAAACATGAGTCTTTAACTGTTGCTGTTTTTATTTTCCTTTCTGTTTTGTATTGTTGATATTTTACGTTTTAGAATTAAAATTATGTTGATATTCCACTAATTTTGATTTATTTTTTATTTCCAAACATGAAACATAACCTTTACGCACCACGTGACGTGACGTTTATAGTGTATAGTGGGTTGCCTATTTGCGTTTATTCTAAAAGTATACATAGGGGATATATATACTAAAAAGAAACATTCCCTGTATGCTTTAATGAACGTTGTCATATCGTTATACCTACATTTATTTGTATTTTTGACATTTAATTGATAATTGCGAGGATTGCAAATGGTGAAAACTATTTAAAATATACATACTACTTATTAATACTGAAACGTTCCAAAAGTTTTTTCAGTTTTCTAAAGATTTAGAAGACTGGAAATAACGCTTTCTCTTTATTTAACTCTGATTTGCATTTACATTAATAATTTATTTCGCTTAAATAAATATAAAGTAAGTAAAGTGTCTGATACTGTCCTTTTGAAATGAATTTCTTTTTCAGTTTCTAAACTAAAATAAAATGTGCATTGCCCCCTAATAGCACTGCTTATAAGTCTTTTCTTTGCAGCCTGAAGATAACTACTTAAAGCATTTATTTAACCTGGTTATTTAAATTTAAAACACAAAAATGATATTTTGAGTACCTAACCCTGTAAAACCACAAAGTGCTCGTATATTAAAACGAAATACATAGTTATTCAAGCTGCCTGTTTTAACAAAGGTTAGAGTTTGTTTTTATGCCAATATGCCTATTAGATAATCTGGGGAAAATAATGGAGAAAATAATAGCGAGCAGTTTGATAAACGAACTAAAGGAAAAGGAATATATCTCAGGAAAACAATACGCTTCCAGCGCCAGAAAATCCACCATAGACCCTATGTTATACATAAAAAATAAGATTGACGAAATAAAAAAACAATGCCTATAGAAATAGAAAGTTTTGTATTCTCATCACCATAGATATCAAGAACGCCTTTAATAGTGCAAGGAGGGAGCCTATAGTGGCAGAGATCAGACGAAGAGGGATCAGCGAAAACATAACTAGATTAATATGTAGCTACTTAATAACAGGAAATTAGTCTCCGAGAACGGGAAGATATATGACGCAACCTGTGGTGTACCGCAAGGCTCCATTCTAAGACCCCTTTTGTGAAATGTCTACTTTAATAGGGTGGTTAACTATATTACTACATACCTGCCAGATGATACAGACATCCTCTGCTCTGTGGATGCTACGGCACTATTAATAAGTGCCAAAACTGTTGAAACGTTCAAGAATAGAGCAATTACAACGCTCTTAAGGGTGAAACGGGAAAGAAAATTAAAAACTGCAGATGAGAAAACAGCAGTTATTCTGAACGAGGGAAACAAACTAGATAGCCTTGAGATTAATATAGATGGCCAAATCATTAAAATTGAACAGCAGATAAAGTACCTCGGCATAATTTTTGATAAATGAAGAAACGAATAAAGCAGCCAGATGCATAGCCGCACTGACAAAGTTAATGCCGAGGATCAACGACCCCGGACAAAGTAAGAGAAGGCTGTACAGCTCGGTAGCTCACTCGGTGATCCTATATCGGGCGTCGGTATGGGGGAGGGGCATAAAAATGACCAAATATATACTTACCAGTGCTAATAAAAGAGCAAAGGAAAGTAGGAATAGGAATAACTGCTGCCTATTGTCGTCGGCTCACGAGTTGGCGTGATCTAGGAATGCGGCTCAAGATGACCTTCCGAGAAAATGTTTGTACACCGGAATCCCGTCACTACTATTCAAAGTTGTATTTTCTTCTCAGAAGTGAAATCCCTTTACCTCAGCCCCCTGACGCAAACTCGTCAGCCGAGGACAATACAAACGAAGCGCTACAAGCTATAGCTAGCCTAATACCTATCGACCTATTGATAGAAGAGAGAGGAGGAACCTACCTATAGTGCAACTAAAGAGCAAAAAAGAGAAAAGACAATGGAAAAATTGGGACAAAGATGAATGGCACATACAGGCAAAGTGACGTAACAAAAGCACTAGTAAAATAACTCCACAAATGGATAAACAGAAACTTTGGCGAAGTAAATTTTCATCTAACTCAGATAGGTACTTAGCGGCCACGGCAGCTTTATGAAGTACCTGAAGAAAACAGGAAAGTCAGAAGATGAGAACTGAATTTATTGCGACAGCCCAAGCGACGATGCTGAACACACCTTATTCGTATGTATGCGCTGGGAGAGACACGGACAAGAAACACAAGATAAGATAGCGAGAGACCTAAATAAAGACAATCTAGTCGAAGTAATGTTAGAAAAAGAAGAACATTGGAAGGACATTGTAGAAGGTCACGAAAATAATGAGTACTAAAATCAAGGATGGTATCTGATGAAAAAATAAGAAAATAAATTCACGGAACTACACAGTTGACTACTGTAGGCAAGTAGATAACCCCACCCACAGACTATTAATCAAGGAAGACCAATCAAAGAATAGGACAAAACCGGAATAACGTCGATAGCAACGCTCCGCGCGCACCTTGGTGAACTACGTGTTTTAATCCGCCATATTCCCTGACGTGCATGCGCGATACAACTGCTGTAGTATTATAATCGTGGTTTTCACGCAGCACATGTTTTGTTAACGCTAAAGAAATAACCGCGGTCCGGTATTTTTATAAAATAGCGGAGGGTTTTTACGTACGTTATTTTGAGTGGTGAGGTTATGTTGACGTTGACAATTTGAGGTTATGTTCGGAAACTTTAGCGTACGATAAAATAGCGACGTACGATAACTCTAAAATGTAATTTACCGTAAAAATAAAATAGCGTTTAACATCAGGTGATTTATCGTTAATTTACCGTAAAAATAAAATAGCGTTTAACATCAGGTGATTTATCGTTAACGGAAATTTAACGTAGTACTTGCTATAACTCTCTAATATTAAAATTCTCCCGCTTATGCTTATTATAACTATTGGTTCATCCAGGTGCGCGAGCATCGCTGCTATCGACGTTATTCCGGTTTTATCATATTCTTTGATTGGCCTTCCTTGTTTAATAGTATGTGACCTCACCTGTATGTAACGTAAATCATAATGTAAATAACAAAATTGTTATAGTTATAACTGTATTTGTTGTAGTATTAAGTAGAAAAGATGCAATGTACAATGTACTCTGTTTACGATAATAAAGTAAACACAAACATAAACCTGTTAATTGACACCTTCTCCGAAGTAATGCTTATAGCGGTTCCAGGGAAGGCTTAGAGGCGAAGAGGGTGACAATGGAGCCACTTGACTGTTTCCGAAATGAGGCTTTGCTGACTTCCGGGCCAGACAACGCCCCTTAAAAAGGGGGGGTGTAGAGGGTTGTAACTCTGAACTTGGTATCAACTTGATTCAGAATACTATTATTCTTATTGTAAACAGTGGTCTGGATTCTAACTTCATATTTAAATTTAACATTATGTTTAATTACCATGGCAATATCGTGTATTTGTGTTTTATACCCGGTTTACATTCAGCCCACTTCCGTGGCAGTGAGCAGGAAAGTGAGCATGAAAGTGGGCAGCGCGAGTATGTAAATACGCCACTCACGCTGACCATGCTCCTGCCATTGCCGCTGCCCAGCGCTCCCTTCGTTGGCGGTATTTTGTGCGGAAGTCAACGGACCGACAGCGCGAGTGCGAGTAAATAGGGGTCGCCACACAGAACGCGGTCTGCCCGCCGCGGGCAATCGCTTGCGATCTGCCGCGCAGTCTGGTATGTCACACGGGATGCGGTCCACACTGCGGTTCGTAACAAAATTTTATTAGTACAGTCTCCTTCGTTGCTTAGTAAACATGAATGACAACCAAAGTTCTTCCTTTGACCATTTACTATTTTCAATGTCTTTGCTATTTGTTCCCAAGCCGAATTATTTTTGTTGTTATCTTTATAATCATTATCTGATATATCATAAAGGCGCTCATATTGTTTCACATTTTCTATAAACTGTTTAATATCCATTGTTTCGGAGATATTCATAGACCGTTGCAGCTTGCAGACAGACTAAACACTTTCACTGCATGAGTGTACCACTCTGATATCTGGTCTCTGATTGGAGACCGCGCGCGGCAGACCGCCAGAAACTGTTGGCAAGGCGATCCAAATCTGTCCGCGCGGCGGATCGCGAGTAGACAAGCGGTCTACCGCGTCCTGTGTGACATGTTTCATAAGAAAAGCATAAAACAATTCAGCGCGGTGGACCGCCAGCGGTTGCTCGCGCAGCAGACCGCGTTCTGTGTGGCGACCCCTTAGTGTTTACATTCTGCTCTCGCTCAGTTGCCGCCGAGCGCGCGAAAGGGATTTCTATAATTCTTCAGGCTAAACCGTAGGTGATACAAACTTCTAAAAGTTCTTTTTAGACTATAAACAACCTATCTAACTAGGTACAATGAGTTTAAAACGAATTTATTGATTTTTCGTATTTTTAAATACTCTATATTGTTTCTTTTTAAAACACTCATATAGTTACATAAATTCAGGAGGCAGAGCGCTGAAGCTGCGCCTAATTCTACGTCCTTCACTGCCCAAGATCGAATGCGAAGTATGAAGCGGCAATGTAAACACTCACTGCCTTCGAAGCTGCCACAGAAGCTTTTTGGGGAGTAAATTCAGCAGCGCGAGGAGCAGTGGCAATGGCTGAATGTAAATGAGGTAATACACTTATAAACTTATGGTATAAAGTCGTCTTGTCGTCTTCTTCCCGGCGTCTTTAATCATCTCAGTCTAGGTCTACCTTGATTCCTTTTTCCCCGTGGTTTGTATTCTATTATTGTTTTACGTAGCCTATCCTCCTTCGTCCTTTCCTGGCGGTTCTTTCATTTCTGTTTATTCTGGTCAGCTCTTCTACATCCTTTGATCACTCTCAAGAATTTTATTTCAGCTGATTGAATGCGTTGTTTATCTTTACTTTTTAATACCCAGGCCTCTGAGCCATATAGCAGTGTAGGTATGGCCATAATCTTGTAAAATCTTATTCTTGTTTCTTGTGTTGTTTGTCTTGTTATTGTTCTATGTATTGTGCTATTGTGCTGCATATATGTTGAAATTTATATAATTTTTTGTCAATGTTCTTATCGTAGTCGTAACTTCTAGGTAGTTAAAGTATGAGACTTGTTCCAGGGATTGATTTTCAGTTATAATTGCTGTTCTTGCGGCATTTTTGCCACAAAATGCCACGGTCTTTGTTTTACTTATTGCAATATAGAAATTATATTCCTTTAGTAATTTGTTTAGTTGGTATACCCCTTGTTGCAAATCGTTTTCGGTTTTAAGTATTATTATCATGTCATCAGCAAACAGCACATTATTTATATAAATATTGTCGTTCATCTTTATTCCAGGGTTGACCATATTTTTCCAGTCTCTGATAATGTCATCTAAATATATGTTGAATAACTGGGGAGATAGGCTACATCCCTGTCTAACCCCTTGGTTAGTAGTATGGTATGGTAAAGAAGTAATACGTTACGAAGCTAAAGAAGCCCTTGGCGAAGAAAAGGAAAAGACCAAATGTGTGGATAAGTTTTCATATGATTTGGAAGGGTGGATACAGGAAAAAAAGAAAGCATATATGCAGTGAATATCAGAAGGCAAACCACAACTAAGACAAGAATACGTGCGTTTAAGAAGACTAGTGAAAGAAAGAGTTAAATAAGAAGACGAATACTGGAACAGACTCTGTATAGATACCGAGAACACCTTAGCATACAACAAGTCAGCAGAAACTTGGAAAACAATTTTTAAAAAATTAGAAATAACAAATCACCAAAGGAATAATACAAATCGTATCTTCAAAGCAGTGGATAAAGCATTATTCTAATTTATTACAAGAGCACAGAGACAAATATAAGGATACAGAAAACTTGATGGAAGATGAAGAAAAAACAGCAGAAATCATAGACTGCGACATACGTAAAGCACTCAGAAAAGCAAAAAACAACAAAGCACCAGGACCGGGGAGATGGGGAGATAAAAAGTTATTTACTAATTCTAGAGGAATTAACGTTATACCCTCCACGGGTAGGCTTTTCTCGCGAATTATAAAAAGTAAGATAGAAGAATGACATATTCGGTTTGGTAAAGAACAAAGTGGTTTCAGAGAAAAGAGAACATGCTTAGATAACATCCACTGCGTTAGGCGGGTAATAGAAAAAAAAACAAATAGGCAGACATATAGCCTTTATGAACCTGGAAAAGGCCTACAAGAGCGTGCCCAGAGGTGAAATATGGCATACTATGAGGAGAATGAAAGTAAGAAAAAAATTGATAGACTTGGTAAAGAAAATGTATAATAAGAACTGACCAAAAATCAAAATAGGAAATAAGACAACAAGGCCTATAAACATATCGAAGGCCCCCAAACAGGGATGCAGCCTATCACCCTTACATTTTAATATTTACATAGAATAAGCACTGATATAGTTAATATGCAGGAATGCGAATTAATTAGGTGACACAACCACATTCCACTCTCTACTGTTCGCCAATGACCAGATTGTATTTTGGCGCAGGACGCAGGATGAGGAGGTCATGGAATACATGCTCAGAAAACTCAAAGAAGAGTATGAAAGATGAGGCATAACAAGCAATTTCAACAAAACTAAATATATGTGCATAGGAAGGAAGGCACAACCACAATCCACTCTCTACTGTTCGCCAATGACCAGATTGTACTGGCGCAGGATTAGGAGGACATGGATACATGCTCAGAAAACTCAAGAAGAGTATGAAAGATAGGGCTAAAAAATCAATTTCAACAACACTGATATATGTATGTGCATAGCAAAGCACAAAAGCTAAGAGTGGACGATCAGGATATCAAAAAGGTGTAACACCTTTAAATACCTCGGGACAATCATCAGCTCAATAAGTACATGTGAAAAAGACGTATCTACGAGAATAGCTATTGGGAAAACAGCAACAAAAACCTTACACGGTCTGCTGTAGGCAGTGGCGGCTCGTGATAATTTATTTTGGGGGGCTCAGAGTACTGAGAGAATGTAAACAAATAATAATATATAATAAACACTCACCTTCAGTAGCTGAGCAATTTCATACAAATCGAAAAAAGTTTTATGTACAGACGTAAAACAAAAGACACACACAGACACTACAATAATCCCTTAAAAATATTACACAAAATCTAGTCTTCTGTCTTTCTGGGAAACAAAATGTTCGATAACTTTTTCGTCAAAATTGTTTATGTTTTTCCTCTAATGGAAGAGTTTTAAAATTCACTTTCAGAATACACTATATTATTTTCGGTCATTTACTACCACCTAAAACTGAGGACACCGTAACAACTAATTCGAATACAAGTCCCAAGCTGACGAACAACTAAACCGTAAACGCAATCAATTTTCACGAGTTGAATTGCATCAAAATAATATTTATACTTCCTTCTCAGTCAAAACATATCAAATACCTACCAACGGACTAGTATACACGCGTAAATAAATATAAACAGTTTTGGTAATTCGAAACCATCGAAGCTAAAACTCAAACAATGTTTAGATTTTACTGAAGAGTAAATAAATTTTAAGGGAATAAATAGCAATTTATCTTTAGCTTTATTTCAAGCAATATTTTATTATAGTAATGTTTGTTTGTTTTCCATTAAATACCTATATTTTTATAATTTTACGTTTTTATTTAAACTGTTCTTGAACACCTAATATTGTAATGATATACAAGTTGAAACAAACAATTTCATTTAAATGCACAAAATCATCTTTCTGTTATAAATTTAAAGTTCTAAAAGTCTCACTAATTATTTTTTATTTCTTGCGGTACAAATATATCTACTAATAATTGTGTTTATTATGAAATAAATCTGTAACACGCTTCTCAATACACAGGGTTCGAATTACAACGATTGGGAAACTTTCCGGTACTCTCATACTGGCTCCAAAATCGGGAGCCTTCGGGTAACTTAAGAAAGCAATAGACCAATAGAGCATCCGCAATCGGCATTTTCCGACATTTCCGTTCAGGGTTAGTTCTTACATATATTTCTTATGCGGACGAAGGCTGAGCCTTAACAATTTAAAATATAGGTAGCCGTCGCTTCGCAGGCGGATAATAATATGTGTTATACATTAGCAATGCTTTATATAGATATGCACAATTTGTATTGTAATAATTAACAATAAATTGTATGTTATAATTAAATAAGTAAATTACTTTTGCTCTTTCCTAAGAATGGTTTTGGGAGGCTCGAGCCCTTGAGCCCCTATGGAGCAGCCGCCACTGGCTGTAGGGGGAAAATATCATCCACGAAACCAAAAAACGACTATTCCATAGTATAGTGGAAAATATTATAATATATGGCGCTGAAATGTGGCCACTATCAACATCAGTAAAGTAGAATTGGACTGCATGAGAAGATATCTACGCGTCACAAGAAGAGATATGTTGAGGACTAAAGAAATTTGGAGAAGGATGGGAATAACGTGTTCAGTAACGAGCACTCTAGAAAATCGGGCGCTTCAAAGATGGCCGAAGAAATTGACGCAATGGTCTCCAAGAGGAAGAAGAAAGAGAGATAGACCAACGATGGGACATGCATAAAAATGGCAATGGAGGACAGAGATTTAAAGGAAAGAGATTGGCAAGATAGAAATTTATGGAAACAAAAGACGGCAAACCCAAGGGGTAAATAGCCGAAGAAGAAGAAGAAGACGAAGAAGAGAAAATTGATGCAATGTAATCTCAACTCCCTATTGTTAACAGTGACATTCTAAAGTATAAATTTAGTTTATATAAAGTATGGGCTAAAAGTATCCGGAAAAAGTTCAGGGTGATATAAGAGGAATAGTATGTAACTTACATAAACTATATTTTATTGATGAAAAATACATATTTTTATTAACAAATATGAAAAACTATAATATTGAAAACGGCCCTTTTTCTTCTGTTGCTCGTAGTTTTCCCTTTACACTACGCATCATTCATTGGGCAAGAGTTACATCGACTTGCTTAATTTTTGTTCTTTATTCTAAGTTTCAGCTCTTGGACTGTTTTGGCTTCTCAGCCTTCACTGTAAACCATTCTCGCCAAAATAGCACAAAATTCCTCAATAGGTCTTGCTTTCGACACATTCGGCGGATGAAGATCCTTTGACACAAAATTGATGCTCTGCGACCTCAGCCAATTTTGGGTAGTTTTGGCACAATGGGAAGTGGCCAAATCAAGCCAAAATACATAATTATTGTCGGAGTGGTGAATGTTAATAAATTGCTTTAAAATCGGGAGACCAGCATTGTTTATACACGTCAGCATTAATGGCACAAGCTGTTGAATCCCTAATAATGTGAGCTGAAATTCCCTTATCGGAAATCCCCGAATATGCCGGAAGCAAGAGCTATTGAGGAGTTTTGGGCTATTTTGGGGGGAATAGTTTACACTGAAGCCAAAACAGTCCAAGGGCCGAAACTTAGAATAAAGGAAGAAAAATGAGCAAGTCGATGTAACTCTCGCCCAAGGAATGATGCGTAGTGTAAAGGGAAAACTACGAGCAACAGAAGAAGGAGGGCCGTTCTCAATATTATAGTTTTAAATATTTGTTAATAAGAATGTGTATTTTTCATCAATAAAATATAGTTTACGTAAGTTACATACTGTTCCTCTTATAACACCTTGAACTTTTTCCGGATACTTTTAGCCCATACTTTAGAGGGTGTTAGGTAATGCTTCTGCCAAACTTTAGGGGTGGATTTGTAACGATAAAAGGAATAAAAAATTCTAATACCATTTTTTTTTTGCATTTATTATTTTTTTGTTTTTTTTTCTGGTGTTAGGTAATACTTCTGCCAAACTTTAGGGGAGGGCTTGTAGCGATAAAAGGAATAAAAAATTCTTATACCATTTTTCTCAGTTGCATTTAACCCCTTGTTCTTGTTTTCTCAAAATGGAGTACAGCAAATTAAAGCATGTTTTTTTCTCAGAAAGTATGCATATTAGAAAAAAATTATACAATACTTTTTTGTTCCATTTGTCATTATAAAGCTATTCCCAAAGTTTGGCAGAAGCATTACCTAATACCCTGTATATAAAACAACGCACAATTCTTCAAATTTTCTGTATTTTAAGCAATAGAACGGTTATATTTTACCTACCTAATTCTTTATTATTTTTAGCATAACCCACTAACTTAAATTCCATCAATTTTATTAACATATTCGGTTTGCAAGTTACACCAATCGATCTGCAAAAAATCATTACAGTAACATTATTTGTTAACTACTATAAATTTCAAATTCTAACTGATTACTATTTCTAACTAAACTATTCAAGAACAGTGATTGGCATTTGTTTTCTATTTCATAAGTGAAGTTAATGCTAGCAACTTTGGAATCTTATACAAAAATTATGAACCCTTCAATAAATAGAATTATGAAAAGAAGATAAAATCATGGATATTGATTACATCTGAATTGGTCAAAACCTATACAAATATGAGAGATGTATGTGACTGTATTAAAAATTAATCAATAAATTATTAATGTTGTGGATGCTTTTCCAAGTATAATTTATTGTGAATGAAAGTGACTTATTCTATATTAAATTTTGAAGGTATTGGCGGAGAATTTATCATGTATCAGGGCTCAGGTGAAGTTACGGAACCAATGTAAACTTCAGTTTTATTAGAAAGTTTATTTTTACGGGGGTGGAAATTTATGGAAGCAATATGCATCACAATACAAAATATTTTTGCTTTTGTCGCACGCCCTAGGAGCTTCTGTTTTATTAAAAATGTTAATAAAATTCTGTGATGAATATACGCCACCATTTTAAACAAACCTTTTTACCAGGTTTTTTAAAGGGAGGGTTGTTTATTTAATTTGTTAAGTTAAGATGAAATTAGGATGATTTGAAATATTCCAAAAGAGACATTAACTACCGACACTTTGAGAATTATCTTTATTCTATTAAGTTTATTTATCATCATCTAAGAACAAACTTTTAATAAAACACTACTCTTGAAATTCTACTCTAATTACTCAAGCGTCAAAAAATTAAAACAGGATTTTTGTAAAGTTTTATATGTTTAACATACAATTTTTTGGGAGGTATTAAAGACAGCAATTTTGGCACTGTACAAATACCTTTAGTATTTCGAAAGCGTACTATTGTGTCAAAGGAAATTTACCAAGGGAGTTCATTCAACAGAAAGTAGTTAAAACTTTTGTGGACGTAATTCCAAAACTCATCAGGACATCCAATTATATAGTTAAGTATAAATTCAATAGGGACGCCCCTGAACACGAGCTAGAAAATTAAACGTGCGTACCAAATACTGATGTTCATAAGATAAGAAATTGTGGGATATAATTTCTGTGTAACCTTTTTAAAGGTACTTATATAGTTATCAGTAGATATTGACTTACTGTGTACAGTGTACATAATGGAATTTGCAGAGAATAAATAAATATATGAATAAGTTATTTACCCATTTTATGTTTATGTAAAAGCTTACATACATGTATATAGCGTTTGAAAATAGTTAATATTTACTTTATTTTACATTAAAACCATAATTTTTAAGCGTATATTAAGCCTTTTAACTAATTAAAACACATACCTTTCCAAAATAATACATTGCAGAAAACCAGGTAACAACTAGGTTGTACATGTTATATGTTGGTATTCGCTAGATATTAGGTTTCAAAACTGTATATAAAGGAAGTTGAATTTACATAAATAGGTTGAATATATTTAATAGAAATACATTTCAAAACAGCGCTGCGGTAAACGAATGCAGAAACAACCACCGCAATTTTTATAAAGATAGCCAACTACGGAGAAAGTTAGAAATTCCAATACAAAAGTGGAAGCTGTGGAAAACAACACAACACCGAAGCTTTGAAAACCATGAACTATATTCTATGATTGTGAAAAGCGCCCGAGATAAACTTTCTGTTAATAGGTTAAACTTCAAATTAAATAGAAGGGCAAATTTCTAAAGATGATATCTTCAAAATTAGATAAAGGGAACAACAAGTTAGGATGACTATAAACCTACTGAAGAATGAAGAAGTTTGATAAAGATGAAGCATGAACAAACTGTATTTCCGTAAAAAAAAAATCGTTTGAAATCTAAATGGTTAAGACTAAACTTTTCATTCGAGTAAATAGCTGGAAGCCAATAATTATTTTCGTGCGTATTCGTCTTACACTTGGGAATTAACCACCGAGCAGGCTAATACCAAAAATTCCTTAGGTATTAAATATAGATTTATACATATAATGCTCGCAGGTAATTTTACCCTAGTGGCTGATATGAATTGTAGTATAAAATATGAAAAGAAAAGCCACAGAGGAAAAGAAAATCGAAAAATAAAACGTTAATATTAATTCTTACCCATTAAAAAGGCACTAAAATATATAATCGTTTTCGACGTGTTTTATTCTGCCTTGTTTACGAGGGCTGTTCTCTTTCCGCTGAGTCTATCTATTAGGACCTTTAAAATTTGCAACAAATTTTATTTGACAGTGGAAGCTAGTTCTTTAGAAGTTTAATGATAGTGACGGTTGACAAATATACTTGAATATTTTAAAATACATAAGGTTAAAGTACTAATCCTTTTCGCAAGAAATCATGGAATTAAACATAGAACATTATCGAGCTGTGAGTTTTTACAATTTCAAATGTGGCTTAAGCCGCAAACAATGTTTTGAGGAAATCAATGGAGTATTTGGTGACAAGTCGTATTCTTTAACTACCATAAAGCGGTGGTACAATGAATTTCAAAGTGGTCAACTTTCCTTAAATGGCAGATTTCGAGCTCCTAATACAAAAACATCCGTTACCGAGAAGAATATTGGTCTTGTTCGAAACATGGCTGAAGAGGACCGGCATGTTACTGTAAGGAGTATTCAAGCAACTCTAAAGATTGGTGTGAAAGCAGTTAACACCATTTTACACAATCATTTGAAGGTGTACTATCACGTGCAAAAGTAATGACACGCCTAAGATTTGTTATTGTATGATAAACAGCCTTGCAGCAGTCGAAGAGTAACTTTCTTATTCTAACTTGTTAATCCTACCTACAAGGTCTTATGGTTATGCCCAAGTTACTCATCGACAATATATTATACTCTACTACACAATTAACGACATTAACGTGTTTCTTAAAAATTTTTTTTTTCGACGTAATAATAAGGGCTTTAGCCAAGTTAATTAATGAAGCTATATGGAATAATATTTTCCTTAAACTTGAAAATTCCATAAAGTGGTTCCTATTCCTGAATACAACGAAACAGATGAGCAAATAAACTCCAGTCACGACTCACGAGCCATTCGAGCTCTTTTAAAAATCAAATATATTAATTTTTTGGAAATAATGACTTAGTTACTTCCAATTCGATTTTCTGGTAAATTACAACTATAGCTTTATATCACTTGTTTAAGATATTAAACTCGAGAATTCGAAGAAAGAATGTTTAGTGGTACTGGTTTTTAAGAAACTAGTTAATTATGGTTTCAATACATTCAGTACTGATCTTACGTAGTGATGGTAGTTTGGTAGACAATAATTGTGATATTAAATCAGTCTTGAGCGGTGTATCTTAGAGGTTGGCGTCGGGACCGGTACTTTCTTTCATTTTCATAAATAACCTAGAAAATCACATTCTTGAAGTCGACTTTTAACTTTACTGTTGTCGTCAAATTCTCTTGTAACTGTGTGATGCTGTTGGTGAATGTGATAAATGTTATTGGTGAATGTGATAGTAGCAGATAAGTAAACGGGGTATCTTGTCAGTATATTAAAATTAAATATTTTTAAAAGACATAACTCTTTATTACGAAAGACTTAAAGAGATATTAGAAAATAAAAGCTTTAGACTTGGAATGTTCACGTAGAGCATATTTGCGACCAAAACCATCTATGCTTTTAATGCTTTAGATAAGTTGGTAAGAATAGTAGTATATTAAAACACAAGTTACAGAAGGCATCGTTTCACGGACGAGTTCGAAATTTTTATACTATTTTCTCTGTTTCGGCTTCCATTTACATTATTTCTTTTTATAAAAATACTTGACTATTTCGAGTTGGGGAAATTTGGTTAAATAGTTAGGTTGGTGATAGTGATTTTTGCTTAACAGTTGACAGAAGTTTGACATTTGACGTTTTTGTTGCCTAGCAACTGACTGGTTGCCTAGATATTTTGTGTATTATTTGATACAGTATCACCAATTTGTGAAAACAAAATATCACCAAAAATCGTTTAATAATGAAGCTCATTAAAGCATCAAAATGCGTGCTAGAATGATGTCATTATAATGCCGAAACAGAGACACTACTTTTGTTATCTTATCATTCACTTGTTGCCTCTTTAATTAACTATGTTGCAATATATTGGGCACATTCTCCTTATACAAAGCGTACTTTTCTATTGTACGTTTAATTTTAGGTTTTGGATATAATCAGAATTATAGAAATAAATTTAAAGATTGTATGTATTAACATTCCCATCTTTATAAATATGGGGCCAGAATTCTACAGCATGTTCAGGCCCCTAGTAAACGAGAAAGTTCGAAAACGTTTTATTAAAAAGTTATAAAAAAATTCTAACAAATGTTCGAAGTTCCTCCCTTCTGCGAGAATACAGACCTCTACTCGTCGGATTAATGATTGTTTTTCAAACATTCCTGGAGTGTTTCAAATACCCATGTTAATTGACCAAAGCAAAAACTCTACAACAAACAAAAAAAAGCAAACACATGAAACAACTCTTGTTCACAAATTATAATTAATAATTATTTTAAACGTATGTTTTGCATAATAATTAAAAATTGTTTTTTAGCTTTCTGATTCACATAACTTCTTGCCCATTCATTTTCGGGCAACTGTTTCACGTACTAGCTCCCCTGGACACGCTGTAGTATTTTGACCCAATATTTGAAGAACAACCTGAGTAATTGTTTAGTTTATGTGAAGTAAAACTTCCGATTACACTTTCACAATTTGAAAGTTATGATTAATAAAACTAAAACTAGTGTTTCGAATCAAATTAGGATGGCAACGTATAGAATTAGCCATAGTAAATGTAGAATAAACTATTAAAGCACTCTGTTTTTTTTTTTAGTTGGATATTAATGCAGGGTGTTTACAAAAAGAGGTCGGATATTTTATCCGCGTATAGTACTCAATGAATTGCAAATTCGGACTTTATTGAATTAAGGTGTAGATTAAAATAATATATAAATTTAAAATTATATTTATGTTATACTGGTTTTTAAAGCAACGTTTTTCGAACGATTTATAGAACAAAAAGTGAAACTTTAAAGTCCTAGAGCTTTAAAGTATCATTTTAAAGTCCTAGGACTTTAAAGTGTCACTTTTTGTTCTATAAATGCTAGTTGAAAGGAGATCCGAATAGTTGCGTCTTAGATTACTTACTTATAACTAATACTGCTACAAATTGCTGGAGATTTCTTTTAATAATTTAACAACTTTAGAAACCAGTATGACATAAAATTATGTATGTACCTCAGACGAAAAGTGTCTTTAAGGTACTCGTAAGAAATTACGGCCTCGGCTACCCGCCTCTGCCGTAAACAACTTACTCATATACTCATACCTTAAAGACTTACTTTTCGTTCTAGATACATAAAATACTATTATAATCCAAATAGCAAATAAAACAATTTATCATAATTTAGGATTTCGGGTAAAATAAAGATAATAGTAATTTTTTAGCTACCAGAAAAGTAAGCAAGCCTTACATCCATGGCAACAGTGACTGTAAGTGGCTAATAACAATCGGGCTCTAGTTACCCTTGACGACGGAACTTAATAGTGTCACTTACGTTCCTAGGAAAATAATGAACAGATAACAGAACTGTAAGTTTACCGTTGTCATTGTTACCACTGTTATTATATTGATTTTTTTACCACGTATTATAGGACGCATAGTTACCACAAAACTGTCACATAATAATTCATACTTTGCAAATAATATTTTCTTGTTCTTTTAAACTACTTGCTAAGCGAAAAAATATAATAAGCAACATGGAATGTATGGACTATTAAAATTTTCGGAAGGCGACGAGCCTTGGCTTCGCCTCGGCTCGTATTCGCCTACCTCAAATGTTAATACGTCCTTACATTCCTTGTAGCTTAATAGTAATTTGAGATACTAGTAACGTTATGAAACATTTTACATTCGGAGAGAAAAGTTTGAAAGAACGAGCGACGAAGGAGCGAGTTCTTTTAATTCTCGAGTAATTTTTTTTTTTATTATTATATTTCCAGGAGTATTTACAATCTATTACAAGAGTAACATTCAGTAAATGATTTAACAAAGGTATAATGACATGCAAGAGAGCTTTCCAATAAAAACACTCTTTCCAAAGATTACTTAATATTACTTAATTTTCTAACTCTAACTCTAACTAATATACTAAATATACTAATATACTAAATATACTAATATACTAAATATACTAATATACTAAATATACTAATATACTAATATACTAAATATACTAATATACTAAATATACTAATATACTAAATATTTTCAATACGCAAAGTAACGTGTAAAAATTACTAATTGAATCTGGTTGGAAGATCTATCGGTTCAGATCTTCTTAGACGTGACATGTTTGATCGTACTAGCAGGTTTGCTGCTAGTTGATTGGTGTGCACTCGAAGTCTGTCCTGGTATCTTATGCTGAAGGTTTTAATTTCTTCTCTGACGGACGGCAAGTCAAAATCTTGTTGGATTAGCCAGTTTGGTACGTGCCAAGGTGCGTTGATAACTGTTCTTAAGACTTTATTTTGAAATCTCTGAAGAATCTCGAGATTGAAATTGCTGGCCGTCCTCCAGAGCTGGATACCGTACGTCCAAATAGGTTTAATGATAGATGCACTTATAAAGTAGAAGCTTATTATCCGTTGTAAGTTGAGAATTCCTGCCTGTTAACCAATAGGTACAATTGTCGAAACTTTATTCCAAGTTGTGCCCTCTTTTTCCATATATGAGTCTTCCAGGTAAGTCTTCTGTCTAAATGAATTCCTAAATATTTAACGCTGTCTTGCTGGGGAATCGGACTTCCATTTAGGGTAACCGGAGTACACGTTTCTCGACGCAAAGTAAAAGTAACATGGACGGATTTGTTTTCATTTGCTTGTATGCGCCATATCTTTAACCAATCTTGAATTTTTTGTAGGTTCCTTTGCAGGATTTGAGAGGCCGTGTTTGGATTCACATGCGAAGCTAACACGGCCGTATCGTCGGCGTAGGTTGCTACTAGTGTCTGCCTTGTTGTTGGAAGGTCTGCGGTGTATATTAAAGTATGATCAAAATTTCTGTTCATCAAGTATGGCCGTGGAAGTGCAAACCAACGCCTTTAAAATTGGCTTACATATAATATTAAATGTGACAGCTGTCAAAAATTTTGAAGTAAAGATATGTGAGCCAATTTTAAATGCGTTGGTTTGCACTTCCACGGCCATACTTGATGAACAGAAATTTTGATCATACTTTAGATACAGCACAGGTCCGAGAATACTGCCCTGCGGGACACCTGGCCGAATTGGATGGAGTTGTGACAGTTCTTCTTGGAATTTCACCTGAAAGCGTCTTTCTTCTAAGTACGACTTCAAAATTTTGTAGAAGGCTGGTAGTTCCTTTTTCATTTTATATTGCAATCCGGTATGCCACACTTTGTCAAAAGCTTGTCTGATGTCTAAGAAGACCGCCGAACAGTACTTATTTAGCTGCAGGTCGTGGTTGATTCTTGTGACAATTCTGTGGATCTGTTCGATGGTAGCATGTCCTTCTCTGAATCCGAATTGATGATCGGGTAATTGATTTTTAGCTTCGAGGGTTGGTTTCATTCTTTTTAAAGCTAGTTTTTCGAATAGTTTAGCTACGACGGGAAGGAGACTGATGGGTCTGTATTACGAAGTTTCTTCGGGATTCTTTCCAGATTTTGGAATTAAGATGATTTGAGCTATTTTCCATTGTTGTGGGAAGCAACCTGACCTTAGAATAGCGTTAAATATATATGTAATGATCTTCAGTCCTTTTTCAGGTAGTTCTTTTAGAGACTTGGCCGTAATTAGGTCGTGTCCTGGAGCTTTATTTAGTTTTAGGTTTTTTATTATTGTTTCAACTTCAGTTACTTTAAACGGTTTCATGGTTTCTGTTCCAGAGAGCCCGGATAAGTATTCTTGTACTGCTTGATTTTTGAGTTTATACAGAAGAGATTTCAGTTCTTGAACTGCTTTGTTAAATTTAGTTTTAGCTTCTGGATGTTTGGTGTTCTGCCATATTTTCCTGAGTCTTCTTTTTTTAAATATTTTCTGTTTAACCAATGCAGAGCAGACTTCAGTATCTTGTTGTTTCTCATGATTTGGAGTAGCGTCTCTAGCAGAAGTTTGTATGGCTTGATTGAGATTTTCCACGGCATTGTAAATATCGTTTTCTGATTTTAGATATACCGTCCGATTTATAAAAAAGGCCCCAGCTTTTATTATTAATATTACACCCAATAAACTATATATATTCTTAAATGGCATTATAAAAGCTATATTTTCCCATTATAACTTTCTCAATATCAGTCAACTGTTTTGAAGGGCGATATTCAACTTTCTTATTTTAAATACAACACCCTGTATATTTTATTTTTTTCGGATAGATTTTTAAATTGTCGTTCTAGGGGTACCATATAAGTATACTTTTAATACATAGATGAACGATTTTTTAAATTTAATACCTAAGACCTAGTAGCGATGATTAAATACAAAACTAACATGATATTCACTCATTTAACAGCACTATTATTAACCAAATTACTGAATAAAATGCATAAAACGAATTAACAATACCAAAATTATTTTATGCATTTTGTTCAGTCATTTGGTTAATAATAGTGCTGTTAAATGAGTGAATATCATGTTAGTTTTGTATTTAATCATCGCTACTAGATCTTAGGTATTAAATTTAAAAAATCGTTCATCTATGTATTAAAAGTATACTTATATGGTACCCCTAGAACGACAATTTAAAAATCTATCCGAAAAAAATAAAATATACAGGGTGTTGCATTTAAAATAAGAAAGTTGAATATCGCCCTTCAAAACAGTTGACTGATATTGAGAAAGTTATAATGGGAAAATATAGCTTTTATAATGCCATTTAAGAATATATATAGTTTATTGGGTGTAATATTAATAATAAAAGCACTATAAGTTGGGGCCTTTTTTATAAATCGGACGGTATAGTCTGTTGGTTCGGGTTCGCAATTTTTACTTAACTTCGTTATTACAACGGGCAATAAAAGTATTATGACAAGTTGGAAGTGGCAAGTCCTGCCAGGGACAGCTTTAAACTGTCCCCCAAAATATTTTAACATTTTATAAATGAATTCTTCTGTAGCTGTAGAATTTTTCGAATCCAGCCTAGTGCATAATGATTTATGATAGTTGTATTTAAACATCATAACTCATAATCTACCACTAAGTTGTAAAATGCTTCCAGCTATTTTGCGGGCCGGAACGAACAGACTGTAACAGTAGTGACGTTTTATTTAGAACCATAATTGAGAAAAACTTTTAAGCACTGCTTTCGGAGAACTTCAATGCAGTTGTGATGAATATTAACCTGTCTAGTAAGGTGTTCTGCAGCTCTAACGTGTTTTGGATTTTTTTCCAGTAATGTTTTTAAACAATGTTGCCAGAGTGGCGCAGTGGTAGAGCGCCAGGCTAGCGTTGCGCTAGTCCTTGGTTCGAATCCCCCTTGCGACCATTCGTCGTTGGGCACCTAATTAACGACGCTCTCCTCCGAATACAGGCCTAGGAGGTAGAGTAACAAGGTCTTACACATACATATACATTACCATCTACACATGGTGCAGTATGTAGGTAAAACTGCGCACCAACTTCGTAACCCGCAGAGGCAGACCGGGTTGTACATTTCACGCTTATAGCATCATACGTTAATGCACATGTTTTTAAACAAAACGTTAACTACTACTTACAAAACTGATTAATATGAAGAAAGCCGCATGGGTGCTTGTGATATACGAGGTTTGGCAATTTAATTCCGGGACTTTCGTTGCAGCTCTAAAGATACGTAATATTAAGCCAAAATTAAAGCAGCATGTTTTAGTTCACACTTTTAGCAAGAGGGCTTGGCTAATAGAAACATCGAATAGCTGTCAGTTACTTCACAAGACGCTAGTTCGCAAATCGCGTTTTTGTCAGTTGTCATGGAGCAACGAATTAATATTAAGTTTTGTAGTAAAATAGGAAAAACTGCGACGGAAACTTACGAAATGATAAAAAGTGTGCGCGGTGATAACACCTTAGGTCGTACTACTGTATTCAAATGGTTTAAACGTTTCAAAGATAGGCGTGAGGATGTTCAAGATGACACTAGAACCGGGCGTCCGTCAACCGCTCGAAACGCAGATTCGATTGCAAAGGTCAGTAAAATTGTGGCAAAAGATCGCCGGCTTACTCTCCGAATGATGGTAGATGAGTTGAATATTAATAAATCTGAGCGAAATTTGTCCCGCACAATCTGACGGATGAGCAAAAACAGGAGAGTTGCATCGTGTACAGACTTCATTTAGACTTGTCATGCCAATGCGAATTTTCTTAACTGCATCGTGCGATTCTGAGACGAAACGCCAAAGCATGCAGTGGACTGGACAATCTTCACCAAGACCCAAACAGTTTCGTTTGCAAAAATCAAAAATCAAGACCATGCTGATTAAGGTTACCATTTTCGATAAACTGGGTGTGACCCATAAAGAAATTGTACCTGAAGAGGAAACAGTTAATAGTGCATTCTACGTCGAAGTGAAGCGACCACAATTTTGAGAAAATGGTTCTTGGTTCTTGTTGCATTATTCCGCACTGGTTGTGAAGTCATTTCTCATGAAACACGCCGTTGTTGAAATAATCACCCACCCTATTCGCCAGATTTAGCACAGGCAGACTTTTTTCTCTTTCGTAAAGTGAAAACTGTTCTCAAAGGAAAACGCTTTTAGGATGTGGATGTGGAAGACATTAAAAAAAAATGTAACCGCCGAATTGGAAGCAATTCCTTCAGACGCCTTTTCAGACTGTTTTCAAAAACTTTTAGAACGATGCAATAAGTGTATTCGTGTAAATGGATATTACTTTGAATGAATATGATACATTATTCGTGTTACTTAAATTGGGTTCCTTTTTATTGTGGCAGTCCTGGAATTAAATTACCAAACCTCGTATGTAAATTCGAAGCTGATTATAGAAAAACCGCGTAGGGACTGATAACTTCTTCTACAATTTAAAGTAGATGCACCAATAACGTATGGGACATAAGTTTTGAGAAAAAGTTTGCCTTGACATTTCTATTCGATTTTGTTTTCTGATCTAGTTACCATGAACCCGGCAAAGAAATCATGCTTTGTTGCAATTCGTAAACGTCAAATTTATTCAATAACTAACTTGAAAATGTCGTACAAACTTGAAATTCGCAAGAGCATCCATCGCTTAGTTGGACGGTTGCCAAAAAGTGAAATTCTTAACTTGTTCAGAAATCAAAATGTTAGCCAAGCAACGATTTATAGGACAATAAGAGAATGCGAAAAAGGTATACCTTGCATTAATTTGCCGAAAACTGGAAGCCCTCATGTTTTGGCACAAAACAGGATTAATAGACTGGTACAATCCGCTGGAGACAGAATTGGAATCTCTAGTCGAAAGCTGGGTCGCCGTTTTGGGGTCTCATACAAGACCGTCCAGAGAATTTTGTCCAGAAATGGTGTACATTATCGAAAAAGAAGGAAGTGTCCCAAATACACCCAAGCACAGCTCGAAAGAATACCTAGATGTCGCAGAGCTCTGAGGCGAATGCATTTTATGAGGAACCGTGTGATTATAATGGACGATGAGAAGTATTTCACGCTGTAACATTCTGAAATAAAAGGTAACGGCGGATTTTACACCTCTGATATTGAAAACTGCCCAAACGAAGTAAAATTCAAAGCTAAAGCGAAATTTGCTGACAAAGTTTTGTCTGGTGCGCGATTTCTTAGGCTTGAGTTTCAATACCCTATGTTAGCAGAATTCGTGGAGAAGCTGTGGATGCTGAGCTTTATACCCAAAGATGTTTACCGAAAATGCTTAGTTTTATTAATATCCATCATCAGAACGACGATATAATATTTTGGCCTGATCTCGCTTCGTGCCATTATGCCAGGAGGACTCGGGAATGGTTGGAGCAGAATAACGTCAATTATGTACCGAGAGAAGATAACCCCCCAAATGTCCCTCAAGCTTGGCCAATAGAAGAGTTTTGGTCATTATTGTGTCGAATGGTTTATGAAAACGGTTGGGAGGCCCAAAATGAACAGCAACTGCGGGCACGAATTTTTAGAAAAAATTGGGAAGTGGACCCGAATATCGTCCAAAGGAAGATGAGACAAGTCTTAGCCAAATTGCGTGCCATAAAGGACCATGGTCCGCTATCAGTTTTGTAGATTAGTTTCCATGTTGTCAAAAGATAAAATTAACCATTAATATTTAAGTTTGAATAAAACTTCGTTATTTTGCTGATTAAGCCTGTTGATTTTTTCTCAAAACTTATGTCCCATACGTTATTACCAGTTTAAACTTCGGTATATATTTTAATCATATCAATTTCCTAACTAGTTACAATTCCTATATGTTCACACAGATAATAGAAACTACTAAATCTAATGTTTCGATATATTTTATTGTTGAAGGTTCTTCGTTAATTATTTTATTTAACATAGTATGGATAATATGAATTTTTTATTATACCTGCATCATAATCTTTGTATTTCAAACCAACAAGCGTGCGAAAAAGGACGATTAAAACACGCCGTGTTTTAAAGTTGCCTAGGTAACAACAACGTTTTATAACAAATTTACATAACAACCAAACAACAACTGCTAATCATCTCCATGCAACGTGATGGGATCCACACGTCACCTTGTAAAATGAATCTAAATTTTTCAATTTTTTATTCTAATTTTTACAATGTAATGCAGTGCAGGTAGGTATAATAAAAAATAGCGTATAATACACGTGTATAAGAGCCTTTAAAGCACTTGCGCCGCTAAAAACACTCGGCGTTGCCTCGTGTTCTTAAACCCGTGTTAACATTTTAACTTTTTAGCACTTTAGTTTTACTTTGAAACTAAATTTAAATTAAAAATAGTAATAGTTAGTTTACACTTTTGGTTTACATAGTTTACGCATTTTTTAATTGACTTCAAAATTCCGTATATAATTAAATTGTTAACAAAAATATTCCGTACCTACATTAAAGTTTAAAAAGTATCAATTCAAAAATAAAACTTGAGTTTTATTTTAAAGTCCCAGTACAGATAGTTTGAGGGAATTTAAAATCGAAATGTAAAGTTCGAACACCGATCTAGATTCGGAAAATTTTAGCCTTCACTTACGATCTTGCAACAATATTATATAAAAAACATTTTGATTGATAGTCACACTCACTTAAAGGGCTGTAGGTAATTTTAATCCCCGTCGCCTTAGTTATGGAAATCTATGCGTCATTATTGTACTAAATTGTAAAATTTACTGTTTTTATTGTGTATTTACAGTTAAGAGAATCCAAAAATTCGTCATATAGCTGCTGATTAAATTTTTTACCTTCTGTCACTGCCTCTACTTCCTTAATGAATCATCAGAAAAACCTGAAGGCTGGGTGTTTTCCATACTTTTGAAGCCAACAGTCGAAGGAAATGAAAAATTAAATCGCTTAAAAGATGTGCCATGAACTTTTCGCTTCAAAATTATCCATTATTAATTAACACACCGAAACATTTGTTGAAGGTTCACCAAATCTCCGAAAAAGGATATTATCATAAATTATAAACATCAAAAAAGCCATGGATATGGTCGATAATAGAACTATCGAGGATATTGCCACGTATAAAATAAATTTTATTGGTATTCTCACTTCTCACCTCATATTTAAATTTAACATCATGTTTAATTACCATGGCAATATTTCTATCTCTGTTATGCACATAAAATTAAATAAAGCTATACAGTTTTATGTTTACGTTAAACATGACTTTAGTAAGAGACAACTTTAAACATGGGTGAGAATATTGCCCATTGTGTTTTATAATCGACGTTACACTCAATATTAATACCATTTTGTTTTATAAAAAAAGATTTTAATAAAATCTCGATGTGGCGATTAGAGTTTTACGAATTTAAATTATTTCAAATATGGGAGATTCGAATCTTAATATTTTCAAACTTTGACAATCTTAAACTACAAAAGAGTATATTATCACCAAGATATTTATATTCTTTCCATTTCTGAAATAAAATGCCTAAAATATTAACGTATGTACTGAACCGGAATCAAACTAAATTAATGTCATCTGATGATCATATGTTCACATGTACTGTCATTCCTTTCATAAAACGGCTAAAATACCACCACTTAACAATTTCATATCGGGTCTTCTAAAATTAGAACCTATAATTGTATTAGATGGAGGCAGACGAGTTTTCAATGAAAATTTTAAAGCATTCAGAGTGGAGTGAAACACCGACTTTCATTATACACCAACAGGTGCAAGTGCACGATAGGCAGAGAAATCGCAGTGGTTCTAAATAAATGAGAAACTCGGCGCATTGGCGTTGGGCCTAAGAATGGCGTCTGGGGTGGCGCGCGCTGTTGGGCGTCGCGGTATTGATTCCCGCAGCGCCGCGACGGAGCCTGGCAGTTGTGCTCGGGCCTGTAGGACGTGTTGATGCACCGCTACCCTCGAAGACGACCTCCATGGTGGATGAGTGACCTATCCAGAGTGGATGCCTCGACCGATGGTAGCGCTTAGCGCGGTATGACGGAAGTAGAGGATAGCGACGCGTCATTCTTCTCCACCGCCGCCACGAATGCCAGTTTTGCTGATCCCTGCCTCCGCGTGCGCAAATATTGGTGTTTCTTGCTTTCAAGCATCTGCACGTTCCTCGTGGGCCTCCTCAGCGTGCTGATATGGCGCGCCTTTGCCTTCCTCTGTTGTCGAAAAGAAGCCGAGTATGGACCCAACGACCCCAAACAGAAAGAGCAAAAGCTCGCGCGACAGGGGAAACAAGAGTTCGAAGGAACCTTCATGACAGAAGCGAAGGACTGGGCAGGAGAACTCATCTCGGGGCAAACTACCACTGGCCGCATACTGGTAAGTTTACCATTACTTTCCGAAAGAATAAAATACTATCTTCATGTGTTTGTCATAAACCATGCGCCAAAGAGTTTCATAAGACTTTCAAACGTTTATCCACCAGAAACTCTTGTGATCTCTCTATAAACATACAACCCAAGCGATTCCAACTTGATGGGATCGTAAAACGTTCCTTCCATATAAAACTTATAGCAAAAACTGGTTATCAAAATTCGGCGTTGTTGGTAAACATTTTAATTTTCCAACTCCGCAGAAGAAATAAAAGAAAAACTTGTATGTTAAATAGTAGTAACTTAAATGTGAGCATAAATACTTTTTAGTATTTAATTAATAAACCATAGATAGCAAACTTAAAACAATGACCAAGAAAAAGCTACAGAAGGATACATAAATAATCTTCACAAAGTATGCCGTATTAATTCTGTTTTACTAATTCAGCAGTAATTTTGGAAACGAATTCAACAAACTTTACAAATTGTATTACTAGTTTACATTCCATACTTTAGTTTCCTTCTTTCAAGGTCTTCACACCGAAACTATAATAGTCGCAGCTACTTTGTACTTAAAGCTTTAGGTTTGTTGTTCCAGTTAAAAAACATTTCAACGGAACGTGTTTACTCTTCACTTAAGACAGGCGACAAACTGCACTACTAACTAATAAATAATAATAACCTTCATAGGTTGATTAAAATTATGGTACACAATACTAAGAATATAATCATGAATTAAAATAAAACTTTAAAAATGTACCAATTTCATGAAAGCCTTTAATGAGTGTTCACCTTGTTTATAATTGATGCCAAATATGAACTCAAATTTTTCTGATTTCTTAAAACTGTTTTAATATGTTATTTTTTAAATTCGTTTTAAAGGAACGATTTCTGTCATACGACCAATTTGCTTTAAAACTATGCACAAATCGATGGCTCATAGAAAATGTTCATACCAGCGCTGTATTTGAACCTGTGTAATCCGATTGTAAAACAAACTGTTAAACAACTGCTTTGCCCAGCCCCCTCCCCCTGAATTCTTGGTTTATAGAAAATAAATTCATTTTATTTCATTAGGAAAATACATAGTAATGTTAATTGTAAATCACAATGCATAAGCTATTAAAATGCAGAATATATACCGATTACAAAATCTAGGGAAATGATGGATTAGTATAATTTGCAGAAGTATGGAATAATTTAAAATTCAAATGAAAACTTTCGCCAGCGTAAACAAGAATGTTTCAGAATTTTTATTTTATTTAGATCAGCAAGTGCTTTAAAGTATATTTTTATTAAACGAAATTTGATCCCAAGATAAATCTAAATTTTCTCAAATTTTTGGACACCAAAATTTTGATCATAGGGCCTACTTAGATTCTCTAATTAATTGCCTGATTAAAACAAAAAAGCTTCGTTAATTATTCATTTGAAATTAAACGACTTTATTAGTATTCGTCTAAAACTGTATTGATTTACCACGGTGGTGTATAATTACGGAGAATAAATTAGTATCATAAAATTAGATTATACAATGTTTATTTAAGGCCCTTGTAATTCCATTTTCGCACACAGAGGTGTTACCATGTTTGTCGATGGATTATCCTTAACCGGCTTTGGCACTAACTTATACCCTATAATTTGACGAGTAATAATTAAAAAAAAATACATCGATTGCTTAACCACATTACTAAATAGTAATTGTTTTCATCTAATCTCTAAATAAAGTGCGAATACTCAGTTATTAACATTTAATTGTATTTTAGGGTTACCATTTTTATCTAGGGAAAAATGGATAATTTATTGCAGAATTGGTATTTGTAACAAAATTTCTACATTTTATTTGGGATGAAGCATGCGATATCTATGTCATAGATACATGTTCTTGAATGTTCACCATTCCATTTAAATAATATTTTCGTAAATCATTTAATTGTGATGCACGATTTTATTTCAGATTTATGGCTTTTCAGAGTACTGTTCATTAAGTTGTGTTTTTATTGCCACCATTATTAAACTTTTTAGACGATTGCTTGTGTCAAAGTTTCCAATACCTCACTTTTTGTAAAAATAAAGCACTAATCACACTAAAGGTTATAAAACACCCCCGTACTTCCGAATATTGTAACGCTAGGGGTTTTCCAATTACTTTCCGTTGGTTGGATTTTCCATATTCTTTAAAACTTAGACCCATTCAGCCTCCAAAGTTTGGAAAATGGCAAAACCTCTGCGAAAATTTCTTGTAATATTCAGTGCAATACTTTCTAATAAAAGAAATGAAAAAAGTTTCTGTCTAAAGTAAGCCCCTTTATTCAAAACAAAAAAGAAAAGATAGCACGCTAACCACACGAATTTTGATTCGATTCATTTGCAGTTTAATATTTGAAATTTCACCAACATACGAGTATGAAGTAAAGATATTTTCATAAAATAGTATCTGATTTAATTTAAGCATTAAATCCTGGAAATTGTTACTTTTTAGTGAAGAAAGCAGAAAGTATAACCGAGAAGAAATTTGAAATTTATATTACCGAATTATCTGACTTTTTCAAATTAAACCTTTTTTTTCCTACAAATGTGATAGAACTATAAATATTTGAGAACTTTCAAAATTCATATCTCGACCCAATACATTCGAATCTCTGAGATGCAAATGTCTAAGTATTTGAGTACAAACCTTAGATTTGGCTCGAGTTTTGCTCTCAAAAATCTAAATCTTTCTCATAGTTTAAGGTCAGTAATTGTATTTTAGATTTCGAATTTGAACTTCAAGTTCTGTTTTAAATTTGACAAACTTTTAAAATATAAAATATACTAATTGTTCCATCAGTATTAAAGATTTGAACATTAGGTTCATGGTTCAGAATCAAATTTAGAATTTTAAAGCAGTAAACACAAAAATGATTCCGCTTTCCTGGTTCTATTGTAATTTGTTATTTAAATTTAATGATTCAAATTGAATTTGAATTTGCAAACAAAAACAGCAAAAACAACCCTGACACTGTTCTATTTAGTTCTATTCAGTAGACTAGCGAAAGTATTGTCAGGGTTTCCCTTTTTTACTTTTTGCTTTTTGTTAGTAGCTCAACATTAATTTGCTTTCCAGAAGTATATAATTTTTTGTATATTCTATATTTCTAAATATGAATATCTTATAACTTATAACTAATTGAAATTTCATTTGGATTCATCAGTTTGTACTTTAGCAAGAGCTTAAACCTTTTTTCAATCGACCTTCTGCGTCCACTGATGCACATAGGCCTTCCTTGCTTGTAATAATTTAACTTGTAAGACAAAACTGATAGTGTTACCCAAGACATACCCAAATAAATAAATTTGGATTACTTGTTATGCATGAGTATTCAATTTGTTATGGTAGATAAAATCTCATTGATTAGGTCTGCCCGGGATTGAGATATACGCAGACGATTGATTAACGTTGATAATAAAATTATATCGATAAGTTGTCATATCAGAATACCCAATCGAATTCAAATTCCAAAAATAGACTAGAATATTTGCCAAGATTTTATTTTTATTTAATTTTTACCGAAACATAATTCCACTTGGTTTATCGCATTTCAACTTTTTTAAAAATATTTAAATTTAGGCTCACTCTTATATGTTAACAAGTCTTAAAATATGCTCTATTATTAAAAATTGAAAATTCATAACTTCGTCTTTGAAATTAACTTTATACTTAAAAATTCAAGCTCTAATAGATACGAAATTTAAATCTTTAAGGTTTTTAAATATTGTCTACAACCCCAGTTTGCAGCGAATCATAATAATGAACATTTACCACTATTTTTTGTAAGAATCTTTTATTTAAAACATACTACCATTGTCTTTTAAACAATACCAAATTACAAAATAAGTCCTCGGCTTTATAATTAAATACTGCAGCAAAGAAATGTCTTTCTCAAGTTAAAAATGAAGTTATTTCTAAAGAAGCCAGATGAAATTGTCAATGACTTTTTTTATTTATTTTATTAATTAAAGCCATAAAGAATTGTCCTAGAATAGAAATCAGCGTTTTGATTGTTTTCAATGCGTAGTTTCTATAGTTTTTAAACCAAAGTGGTGAAGGTATGAGATTTTCTTCACTTCATAAGTAGATGCTAAGAATATTTATAAATATTTGGTACCTCTTTAATTTCAGTCATTTAAATTACAACAAAGCAGGACATTTATCAAAGAAGAAAACGAAAACGTATAAAAATTAGAAGAGAATCTGTTTTTAGTAATGTCTTCGTGGTTTTCACTTATTTCCTTTTTGTGGTTCCATACTAAGCGTATAGACATTGAATATAACAAAGACCATTGTCGTTTCGGAATGTCTGTCGGAAGGATTAAAAACAGAATCTCAAAAAAATGGAAAATAAGCAGCGGTCCTTGTTTAATTGAAATGTTAAACGTGTATCAAGCCCGACATTCCTTTTACCCTCACCAGTTCAAATTTCATTCTTATTAATGTAATTTTACAGACGTAAGAAAATAAAAACTTGCGTTTAAATATTAAATCGAACCCCACCTCTTTAATTTTCTTATGTTTTTCAAAATGCCACCCCATATTGGCTTAAAGTTTACGGTGACACCTTCACTTCTCAAATTTAAGCAACTTTCGTCTGTCACATTTCATTCCGGAATTGCTATCCATTATTTATAAAACCCAGTATTGAATAGGACTAAAATATACCGTCACCCCTAAAACTAAATTTGCTGTAAATAACGACGTAGTTTCTGACAATCCAAACTTGGAAATCAATATGCTACCACCTACAGCGTTTAATTGAAGCTCGGTTATTGTACCTACGTTTAAAATACAGAAACCTGAAAAACTAAGAATTCGTTTGCTGTTCGTTGCACAACAAAAACAGAAACACAGTTTCTATTTTTACTGCTAAACTATGTCACCTCATAATTAGCTACATGCCATTACAGCGTCTCATTTTAGGGTTGACACTTTTTAAAAACTGGCAAATTTCATTTTTTATGTTTTTAAGTTTTATGCGCATAACTTTTTTAAGTATACATAACTAATTTCATTATTCCCACTATTTCAGGATGTTTATTTCGTATATCGTCACTGCTAAAAAACTCTAACTTAATAAAGCTAATCGAAGGATAAAAATTTAACAAAAAACGAGTTTTATTTTGTTATGCAACCTGCGAACAGTGACAATTAATCATTAATAAAGTTAGCATTGAAAACATTTATATACATATATTCAGAATATTTCCTATGTTAAAATAATTATTTGACGTTTAATTTTAATTAAAACCAGTAAACTTGTGAAACGGTAGCATTAATTTATAACAACTTACTTCATTATAATGATAGTTTATTTATTATTATTTACTGTATTAATTGCAAATTAGCCGAATAATTGAAGATGTATAGAAAAGCAAACCCCCTGGCGTCATATTTATTAATAGTTGTTTTATTTTTGTATTTCACAAACATCTGTCAACAGTATACATAGATAAAATTAGCACTTTTTCTTGATACAAGGAAATGCTTTTATTATATTTTTAATGTAATTTGTGTAGCTTTTTCATTAAATTCAAATTAAGCTTATCTATTATTTTAATGTCAAACAACTTTAATATTATTATTATTATTAATATTTATAAATGGTAGAATGTACTTTTATTTAATTTAGTTAAAAAGTTAAGATTTAATATTCTAATTCTACCAAGCTTTACTTTTAATTGTTTTATACTGATAAATTGAATGGTATAAATTACTAAAGGTTGTTTTTGCAGAATATATTAAGAAAATTTAAATATATCTACAGCGATCTTGAATTAATTCATGCTTATCGTATACATTTTATTTACTGTTACCTTTTTGTTGCCATTTTAGCCTTGACCCGTAATAAAAAACAATGTTATTAAAAGTTGTTGTGAAGCTTAAAAATATATCAAAGAGCTTTTTACTTTTTTAGTTTTAACCTTGTGTTGTCAGGGCTTCTAACGAAAATCTACATAAGTTAAACTGGGACAAAAAATAATGTAACTACGGCAAGGTGGATTCGATTGGTTTCAGCAATTCGTATTGATTATTTTCTTTTTTAAGTTTTTTCCGATGCCTTTTTGCGTTGCATTAAATTAGAGAAATTCCAACCACTCCGGAATTTCCATATTTTAAGAATATAATTTCTCATAAAAGAATACGGATTTAACCTCAGTTTGTCCTTATTAATGCGGAGCGCAATTTTTTTGCAATTTCGCAAAAAAAATGATTTGAATAAACATTACAAAAACTAAAGTATACTCGAAAATGCAAACGAACGATCAATGCAAGAAGAATAAATTCTACTTTTTCGAGATAGCCGCAGTGGAACACCAAGTGTTTAATTAATAAGAACCCCCTGCGTGGTTGAAACAATTACATTTATAACCGGTAGTGGTTATAAAAACAGAGGGGTTAAAAAGTATAACAATATTGTGAATTTAGTGAAAAATAATTTTGTATGTACATGTTAACACATGAAAAATTATTTAGTGTGGTTTGCATAAGTTGCAAACCAAAAGTTTATCAAGCGACAGACGTTTTTACAATTTAAATATATATAAATTAATTATTTCGACAAAAATATCTCAATTTAATAATTGCAAGTAAAAAAAAAACCTTATTCATAATTTTACGTTGAACCAACCTAAAAGAATAGTTAAAAACTACATCGACCTGTAACTACTTATAATGTTAGATGTACATATACCATGCGATCAATAAAATTTCACCTCTGGTGAAAACAGATTTCGTTGTGAATCCTCCCGCTTCATTTTATAGTATCATTTTCGGGTTGTATCATCAAATAAGCACATTTTCATTTATTTGATGCATTTTACGTCGATCTTCGGGGATTACAACAGCCCTAGACAATCGCATGAATGTATTGGCGATTCACCTTCGTGTTACTGTAATTGGTCACTTTTAAATTCTTAGTAAATAAATTAATGAAACTAAAAAGAAAATTTACATTAGACTTTTATGATAAGAGTACTTTTCCACGGTACAAATAAAAAAAACATAAGATGTGGGTTATTAAACTTTCTAGTGACGTTTGCTTTTTGTCACAGATTATACTTTTCCATAGTGAAACATACAACCAATGTGTCATTAAAAACATCACAATTAACCTAAATAATTAATTATATATTTAACAACATAATGAACATTCTATTTCTATTAAATGTCTACATTTATGTGAATACAACTTGAATCAAGGTATAACCGTATAACCAATTCAAGGAACTGTCAGGGGTCTCGGCGTCCTCTGACGTTACCTATTGATTGTATTTCCTTTTCAGACATTGCTTTTAAATATTGTATTGCAACCTATCGTTATAACGATTTAAACCCCCAAAAACAAGCCAAGGGAACCGAAACATTTTACCTTTGAGATTATTTAACAATTTGGTTAGATATCTATCTGTTAAATACCCACGAGGGCGATTAGTTGTACCATAAAGTTTTCAAGCGGATGTTAGGTAAAAATTCTGTTTTTGTGATAAATTGTAAAAACCATTTCCAATCTTAATTTGCACTGCAACGACTCCAACTTGTATGGAAATTCGTAATATAAACCTGCATGCCATAAGTCCATTTACCCCTATTTCACCTTAAATATTTTACGTTTTGAGCGAGCCATTGCAACAAAACAAGGTTTTACGACAAACTGTTGGGTTTGTTTTACGCAGTTCGCCCTTATCTAAAATTACAATCGCACTTCTGAGAGCAAATAAAAATTTTAAATTACAGCGGTGCTTTGTTTTCATATGCAAGCCATTTGAAAAATATAAGTGTTGACGGATTAATATTAATGGAACGAAACAATTTGGTAGGTAATTGAATACAATACAAAATACAATATAAACATTAAATTTCATCATGGAACAGCAATATTTCATAATTAAATTACCTGCCTACCCAGCCGAAAAATATGAAATAAATACAAAGGTTTGGTAAAAAACAATATGTGAGTTGGTTTGTATTTTAATGTGAATTCGGTTTGGATTGAATATGTATTTTTGTATCTTCAGGTTCAACTTCTATATCTGAGTAAAATTCTGGGATTAAAAACATTTGTAATGTGTGGACGCTCCAGCTCGCATCAACTTATAATTACAATTCAGATGGGCTAAGACAATTTATTTAATTTATTATTAAACATCCTGTAACTTTAAAACTATACTGTTTTTGACATATGTTCATCTTTTACGATGAAAATTACTCAAAGAATCAGTCCTTGAATTTTGCATATATTTAGAATTACCCCCTATAATTCTACAAATTAAGCAGATGTTGCACTTGAAACATGATATTTTGAAACACGCAGTGCGGTTGCATTACAATAAATTTTGATTTGATAAACTTTATAAAAATATGCCGCTGATTGTGCGAATTTTGTATAAAAAATTCTTAGGTTTATTAGTGAAATGTTTGCGGTTTTGGGCGCCTAATTTCTTAATCAATTTAGCCGTTGAGATATGAATTAACAAGAGAGTTCCTGTTTGTCGTTCTAATCTGTGGTTTCTGTTACTACTGATAAAAGTACTTTTCTATATTTTTTTTCTCAGGGAAGGACTTGTGGTATAAATCAAAAAGTACCAACACGTTTTTAAACCAGTCAAAAGGCATATCACAGTGTACAGTCCAATCAAATATAAACAAAATACAACGAAGTATTTACAGATTTGCAATTGATTTCTATGCTACTGTATTAAAATATCATATTTTATACTCAAATGTTACCACTAAATAGCAAAACAGCTATTTATATTACATTTTATATTTTTTCACGAACAACTATTAGCGAAACCTGAAAAATCGTTTTACGGTCAATAACGCTAATAATAATAAACTCAATATTATTAACAAAAATATGAATAACCAGCCCCGTTCCATTTTTAATTTTAGTGAAATCTCCATAATGTCAGCAAGAAGATTAACCATTAATTATGGAGTTTAATTGAGCACAAATTAATTAAGTTGGTTATAAAGATAACTACTTTAACTTTCCTAATTGGTAAAATTACAGAAACTCAAACCAAAGTATAAAAGTAGGGTTCAAAATTCAGATAAAACAAAATTGTTTTGAACTAATTTTCCAGCCAATTTTCAGAACCAGAAATTAAATTTAAACTTTTGCTCGAGGAGTAAAGCAAATGTCTTTAAAGTGTAAAAACCCGTAGGAAATGTTAAATAAAAATTCGAAAACTTTTTTTATGTGATGAATGTTAGTGCATCGATAATATTTCGAAAAATAAAAACATCGCCTTGCCACTTCAAATTCAAAAGGCCTTTTTTATCGACTCACATTTTTACATAATAAAAAATTTAATTAAAAAACATTTCTTACTTTAACACTCAGAAGTACCGATAAAGATCAGGATATGATCCATTCTGACAGGTAATTCCCAAGGGCGTTTATTACATTTCTTATCCTTGGGTTTACGTTCCCTTACATCGGTTAAAGTGAAATATAGTGGAACTGAATTAAGTTTCTCGAGATACAAATTGGGCGTAGAAATGAGGATTCATACTTGGATGCCCTACATTTTGCTATTTTAAACTCTTTATTTTCCACGTCAGCAGAAAAGTTCCTGGTTATCATATAAATGACTTGGACATAAATTTATGCTAAAATATATTAACCGTAATTAATCATAACAACTTGGAAAATTTTTAGCTCGCATATGTTTTCATCGAGTTTTAATGTATTCACTGTCATATATTAAATAACTATTATTCACAATAAACAATAAAAATCGAATACAATATCTTGATTGAATTATACATATAATGATAATGAATCTCTGTTATAAGCGACTCTAGAGAAAGGAAATCGTTGTTGAAAGCTCTAACTGAAAAATAATGAACAAATACGCTTCTCCAGACTTTAATTGGGTAATTTGTGAAAAACTGGTGGAAAAAGCTTGAAATACCGTGGCTAATACATCATCTAGTTGTTATAAAACACGTATATACTTAATTACCGTTTTTATCCTTAATTGTTTCCACTAAACAATAGCCGTTTACCAAAGTCGATAACTACACTATTCTGGAATCAAGGCTCTTGTTCATAAGAACCAATTTAGTAACACAGCAAAAACTGGCTGAAATTATCCTTAATTTTCGATCTCCTAATATTTTTTTTGCTTCTAGAGGAAATTGCGAATTTAGTAAACATTACCTTAGTAAAAGCACAGGAAATTATCTGAAACTATAGAGTTATAATTACTTGTTTAATTTATACACTGATAAGACATGAGATTTAAATAGCAGTAGGCATGAAATAGGTAGTTTGAAATGTTTTGTGGAAGTTTTTGCTTAAAAACTTTAGACTGAATTTATTGAAAGACAGAAATATTTAGTACAGTATTTTTAACTTTACAAACTGTAGATCAAATCTTTATGTGACCATCCATGCAAATTTATAGTTTATGCGTAAGATTTTCAGCATTCAAAAAATTCCTTAAACAAAGAAGTTTCCGAAAATTTGTTTGTATAAGCTATTTAGATAGGTAATCCTATTTAATAGGATTTCTCGATATTGTGAGTCAGTCAAGCAGAGAAGACACAAGCTTTCTTGCTTTATTTGTTGTGCTTCGATACAAAGGAATGTAATTACAACATCCAAAGTCGTTCTAAATTGAAAGATTAACGACATATAGGCCGTTGGAGTCTGAGGGCGACAAGGACTTTTTGTAGATCGTTATTGGATTCCTTTTTTGGGAAAATATTAGTATAAACCCGATAAAAACTGTAGCCGTGATTGATGACACAGGAAATTGACATGAAAAGTTTGTTGAGTTATTAAGAGACGTTAAGGTGCTTTATGAAGAATATGTAAAGCAGCGTTTTAAATCCAGAAATTACTTGATTACATTAGCATCTTATTTAAATGACGTGTTTAATATTTTAATTAATTTAAGAAGCCAACTTGCAACAAGCACAAAAACAATGGATGGTTTATTAGAGTACTGATGAGGATCCGATTTAATACAAAATAGGTTACTTATTTTATTCCACCAACTTATTTTTCGACGATTACTGAAACGTTATTTGAGTGATTTACTATTTTAAGCGGTTAAAATTTCCAGTATAATCGTTGTAGTTACTATTACAGTTAATTAAAAAAAATAAATTTGTAAACTATTAATGATAATTTAAGCGTTTATTTATAGCTTATTTGGTTACTTTTCCTGGCTGTAGCGCTGGCACGAATTTAATAAATATCCCCTATGCCTTCTATAAACAGAAATATAAAAGAACCAACATGCATACTATCTAAAATATAATATTAATCAGTGCCATTAAATAAATCACCAAAAACCTTTACAGTCGTTATTAATAAGCTAACCTTATAACTTTGCAATCTGCTAAACTTCGAATATCCTGCCAATTAATATTGCATAAATTTGAGTATAAATGCTTATAAATAACCACTAAGCTTGGTTCCTTACAACTGTGCGACTAAAATTTTCCCTAAATCTTCCCTTTTTATTAAATTAAACGATCAATATCCCATCTCGAAAACCTCTTACAATCCTCCTCCATTTTTAGAGCTATAAAATTCACCATTTAAAATTGGCATTGACCTGAAGCAATAAACCTAACTTTTATATTGGAATTAAAACCACCCTCCAAACTCCAAATGTACAAAATCTAATAAATTTAAGCTACGTTCGAGTTTATGAAATGGAGGAATATAGCAATTTGCAACACAATTATAATTCCCGCCTCGTAAACAATAAACAGCCTCTATTTAGCAACAAAGCGGGAGCTTGCCAACAAATAGATTTAATATTAATCATTTATTTCTACAATCCTGGAACGTTGCCAGTGAAGCATGTTGAATTTTAATCGTTAGTGGATGTACGCTAATGTCACATCTGTAGCGTCTATCAAAAATTTATGACATGTAATATTCCAATTGTATAGGCATTTTTGATTATGTTCCCCGAACATTTTTTACTTTATCTGTATATAAATTTGGTGGTCAACGGCTTTAGATATTAAAAATAAATAAGGCGACGACAATTACCGTTAATTCCGGAGTTAGAACTTTTCAATTAATCTTTCATTGGGTAATTTATAAAATTCCCAGTTTTTCTTCTATTAAATACCTAAAAATAAAACCAAAAACAGGGTTCCAGTCATTTAAGTCGTGGTAAACGTTATAATATCCCAAAATCGTGTCAAGGCAACATAATAAAATCTATAACAAGTCCATTTAGGGAAACTATAAAGCCAGAGTTGTTCTCGTTTCTTCTGATAAACGGCTGCAGAATTTATACGCGATATAAGGATAACATCAAATGTTATTCTCAAATAATTGGGAACACCAGCTGCCCAAGGACGTCTGAAGCTGAGATGAATTATATTTTGATCCCTTTTCCTTGGTGCAGATTTATAGCAGCTAAGTTTCCTTAGCTTAAAAAGGATTAGCATTAATTTAGTATAAATTATGGTTTGAACCAAGTCGTTGGAATATAAATTAGTAAAATTTGGGAAGGATCTTGTCTTGGTCGATACTAAGCGGTTTTATAATATTATCTGAACTCAGCAGTTTTAAATGTTTTTTTTAATTATATTTTTTTTAAACTGTTGGGTTGGGAATAGTTTATAGTATTCCAAAGATTAAACCATCTGTCAAATAAATAAATAAGAATATTGGGTAAAATCAAGATGCTTTACGGGGCTGGAAGTCACCTGGGTTCGACACATTACTAGACGAATAGTGCGAATCACCACGCAAATCTAAATATTGCCCAATAGATCATTGGGGGTAATGTAACAAGACCTTGAATTTTTATCGGTGAAATTTGAATTTTAACAAAATCTTGATTGCCCAGAAATTTGACGAAACAAAATGTCTGACAGAATGACGAGTCCCGAAGGGTCGAGTCGTTTTATCTGTTGACATTTTGTTGAGTCAAATTGCTATAAGGGAATCAAGATTGAGTTTGAAAATTCAAAATTTACCTGAGAAAAATAAAAGGTCGAGTTATATTTGGATAGATTATTACCTGAATAAGGTAGACAAATTTGTAAACATTTATGAGTATGCTTGATTTACGCCATTTAAACAAAATAAAACAGGAAGAGAAGCTTTTCACAGGAAGAGAAGCTGTGTCGCTGTCATGAGTTGTTGATTGCTTCGTTGCTTTAGAATTTTAAGTTGTGATTTGCTGAAAATTCAAATTTGAAGTATGAGGGTAATAATCAAATAAAAAAATATATAAAAATACGCATGTGATTTTTCAGTTTAGGTAACAACAAAATCCTATTAGATTATTTTAATGTTATAAACAAAACTGCAAAAAAGAATAAGGGAAAACCACAAATTACCCGATGCATTAGGTATTCTTTGGTAAGCCACTCAAAATTTTTACGATATAAACTCTTAAAACTATTTTGTATTTCAGCAACGTATATTTAATTAAAAGTCTAAAATGCTATTATTGTCGTAATCCCTTTCACTCCCCCTAACCGTAGGTTTTTCTGGTTATGCCCCTTACCTCTTTTTATTCTGTGTATTCTGTATCTGCTTGCATTCTGCGAATCTTGTAATGTTATCCGTCCACCGCATCGGAAATCTACCCATAGAACATTCTTCTTCTTAGAGTGGCTACCCTCTACAGAGTCTACAGGGCGTTGGGAATCCTCTATACATATGCCTGTGGTATGCGTGTCAAGTAGCCTACATACATAGAGGACCTACAGCTTAACGTGGGCTCCGAACTACGGAATACACCATTTTCCATTGCCTTCCGAGGCGAGCGGCCGGGTATTTTCGATGTATATGTGACCCTGGGAATCGAACCCGGACCATCTCAGTGGTCAGATGCAGGCTGAACGAACTGAGCCACGACCGCCATTATTGAAGTTTTAATGTTTACTGGTATTCCAGCCATGTTGTTAGCACTCTTCAATTTCTAAATCTACTGAAAATACTTTTTCTACTATGTCCTATTATGTTCCTTATCAATATGTTGGTTCGATGATGCTTCAGTAGTACACCTAACATCAGCCTTTTCGTAGCACATTATGCTAGCCAAAACTTTTTTATTTTTCTTTGTTAGCGTGCAGGTTCCTGAAGCGTATGTTATGACGTGTAAGATATATCGTTAAAGAGGAAGATTTTTAGATTCTGTTGTATAATGCCTTTAAAAATATTTCTTCAATTTCTAAAAGCTGTCCAGCTTTATTTTTATTTACTATTCTGTGATATACGAATGAATTTTCTTCTTCTAGAAGTGACGTACGCTTTATAGGACGTTACCGGTCTTCTCTCTGTACAGGGTGTTAGGTAATGCTTCTGCCAAACTTTAGGGGGGGGGGGAATTGTAATGATAAAAGGAATAAAAAAATTCTTGTATCATTTGTTTCTCAGTTGCATTTTTTTCCTTTAATTATGTTGTAGTTGCTAATAAAGTTTTATTGTTACTTGATGTATTAGACTCTTATTTATCCGTAATAATTTTGTTCCGGTATCTTTAACCCTTTGTTTTTGTTTTTCCCGAGAATAAAAAGTAAAATTAAAGCACGCTTTTTCTCAGAAACTATGCATATTAGAAAAAATTGTATAATACTTTTTTGCGCCATTTGTCATTATAAAGCTATTCCCAAAGTTTGTCAGAAGCACTACCTAACACCCTGTATATCTGTGGTGTGCGTGTCCCTAAATAAATCCTTAACTTTTACAGTTGCTCCTTTGCCACTATTTTACGTGTGTCATATTCACCTCTTAACGTGTCTGTTAGATTAGTTGAGGTTAGGGTTGTGGACTTGTGGGTGGTGGTAATCTGATCAAAGACAACTGTATCAATAAGAACTTTATCCGAAGTCCCCACTAATAGGGTTGGCCTTGATCTGGTACTAATATAACGCCATCTACGAAGTTCAAGCAGTTTAATGTATTTCCGTTTATGTTGATACCTTGTTATTCCAATCCCAATTCTTGAATACGTCTTTAAAAAAAAATCTGGCTTACAGACCTTTCGGTTTTAATGGGGTTTGTGTTATCAGGTAGTTTAAAAGATATTATTGCTTTCCGATAAATGCATTTCAATATGTTGGTAGGTGGTATTAGATAGTACTATCCAGATTTCAATCTTACTGAACGCCTTTTCAAATGCTAGGCTAGTATTCCTCTGCATTTTATATTAGCATTCCTTCTTCTTCGGCCTCCTCCTCACAATATGTTAAACTTCCATAATCGGTTACGCCATTTTTATTGTATCTGGTCTGGCCACGGCCGACGTTTCTTCTACCTCTAGGGGCTCTAGGTCATTGTAGCCATTTGTTACTGTATTTTTTATTCTACCACTTAAATTGAAGATGTTTAGTTCATTGTGTATTTCACTGTTTCGTTTTCTGTCTTCTCTTCGATATCCTGTGATTGCTTTAATGTTTTAAGGTATTTCATTTCTGCACTTTGTATTCGTTTTTCGTTTGCTTTTGTTATCGTCCATGTTTCGCTTCCGTAAGTTAGAGTTGGTACTGATATGGTTTTATAGAATTTTATATATGTGCTTTGGTAAACTTTATTTTTAAATTTCCGTCTTATTGTTCCGTTGATGTAATTGAACTTGCCTATTTTGTCTTGGATATCTCTTTCTTCGTTCAGGGATATTAAACATCCAAGAAAATTAAAGGTGTTAATTTGGTCTATGATTTGATTTTGCAGAACGATTTTAGATCTAATTTGATCTTATCCTTTAAAAGCCATCACCTTTGTTTTAGTTATTGATATGCTTATGTTTATAGTCTTCCATTATTTGGATGAGTTTAAATGTTGCGTATTGTAGATAGTCCTCGGTTGTTGCTACTATTAGACATATCCCGATCTCTCATGGCCCACGACATGCACGTCGAATTTGTGAAAGAGTGGGATGGAAGTCTAATAGTGAAACCTAAAAACATGCGGCACTCAGGAAAAAGCGCGTGAAATTTGAAATTGTTATCCTTATGAAATTGAAAATAAATACATTTATTAGCTGCCACCTATATTGCAAGTTTCTCAGCTTATTATAACATAAAGATGGGTTTTAACTAATAATATTTTTTCAGATTTTGATTTGACAGAACGATTTTTTTTTAGGTTGAGTAGTAAGTGCGTTTTCTCCTTCTGTACTGAGGGTCATGAGATATCGGGATGTGTCTACGTGGTCCTTCAATCTATAGGAACGCAATAACTCCTTCTACTCACGAAGAGCCCCGTCCATATAATAATAGAGTATGATACATCACTGGAAAGGGCAAACATCAAGGAAGTTTTTAAACATAACTTGTATTGGAATCTTTTTTATTCATGGCTTACTAAATCAAAGTTTGATATCAGAACAATACATTTTTGAATTTTAATCGTGTCCCAATCACATGTAGAGTGTCCGAAATGATTTTATTTGATAGAATAGATATCAAAGACTATTAAAATAAAAGTTACAAGGAATTAAAAGCCTACAATAGTATCTAATTAAAATTTATAATAGCAAAAATAATCTAATTTAGTTAAATCACTAAGTTGGCTATATCTTAGAAACCGTGACATTTTGTATAATGATATACAGGGTGTTTCATTAATAATTGTACATACGCTAACTGGAGAATCCATGGCCCAAAATATGAAGATTTAACCTGTAACACTTAGATAAAATGTGCTTCCTTACTGAGATACAAGGTGTTTTATTTCAAATTTTTAAAGTAATTTTTGGCGATTATTTTGATACTGTTTAATATTTCTTTGTCATATTTGGCGGAAAGTTTAGGTACTTTAGGAAACATTAAACCAAGGTGAAAGATAGTTTCTCGCTATTACCAGAGGCGTACGGCTGGGTTAGAGGAATAATTTCCCCCCTCTAAATTTTACGCCACCGGTGCAATCGTCATTTTAGTATGGTTCTTGAATTTTTGATCATTTTTTACGAAAATAATGTACTCTTACTCCATAACGATAAAGTAATTATTTTTCGAGATAATTAAAGACAAAGATACGGCTGCACAATATTCTGTATCGCAGTAAGGAGGCACGTTTTATCTAAGTGTTACATGTTAAATCTTCAGATTTTGGGCCATGGATTCTCCAGTTAGCGTATGTACAATTATTAATGAAACACCCTGTATATGGTTAAATAATTTCCAAACCAACTCACCTACCTACCACCTTCTTTCAGATATACGTCGGTGAACCAAACACCCTGTATATTAAATAGTGTAGGTGACATACTGCAGCCCTGTATAAGCCCTGTATTTATTTTTTCTTGTTTGTCTATTTGTCCTGTTATACATACATACATATCTGTCGCTTTAAACGCTTTGACCTACCTCTTTTGAAACCTGTTTGTTCATATTTGCTTATAGTAAATAGTGATCTGACCCGACATCCGCCCTTCTGTGTACCTGTGTATCTTTAATCAGTGCAGAAGTCTTGTCATTAGCTAAGAAGTAGCCGATTATCAAGATCTGTCCACGCATATTTATGTATTCTTTTGTGCTTGAAGAATGTATTCATTATCTATCAGCATTTTAACCATGTGTTGCGTGAAATCTTCCTAGTCTTGCCTATTCTTAGATATAAACATTAAGATTAAGATTAATTACGCTATAATTCTTCAATTTAGTTTAGTCATTGTCCTTGTGCCAAAGTATTGGTATAGAATTATATTAATTAAGATTAAAGAGTATTTTGAGTTATATTACTGATTCGTTACTTCTCTCTTTCAATGCTTCTGGCATGATTCCACCTTTTTCATGTGTTTTGCTATCCTTTATTTTTTTTATAGCGTATTCCATACCCTACGTTTTGGCTACAGGAATTTTTTCTAAATTTATGTTTGCTAACTTTCTATTTGTAATTATTTGTTACTGTAGACCTGTTCAATAGTAATGAATATTTCGGCTTGATTTTTCCATTTTTCACATCTTTGCGTTTTACTATTCTCTAGAATTTCTTCCATTTCGTCCGTTTGCCGTTTCTCAATATCTTTTTCATATGTCTTCTAATTCATTTGAATTTAATTGGCAAATTATTTGGTATTTATGTCACTTATTTGAACAGCTGTTCTTCGTTTTAATAAATTTAGATTCCTTATGGATCCTCGTTTACAAATTTTGAAATGACAATGATACTGTTATTATCGCTAGCGTGGCGATAATTTCCTCAGCTGCGTTAATCCTCAAGTCAAGTTTTCTCTAAATTTAACTTTATTCTCTATGATACCTTTTCCGAATGAGTTTTGATTTTTCGAGTTTTAAATTTACTCTATTAATGATTTTTATTATGTACTTGTGGGATAACATAAATAGGTACACTTTATTTTACTTTTTGGCCCTCTATCCACATAGATCCATGTTCACTTAGTACTTGCTTCTTTTTGACCTTCCCAAAAGCTAACCAGCTGATTACTTCTGTTATTTTTGGTACTTACTTTGAAATTACCTAAATAGTTTTATCCGTCTTCACATTTTTGACCAATATTTAGAGTTCAGTCGTAATATTGCGTGTGATCTTTACTGATCCTTTTTCCATTTTTTCATAGATAGACTTATGTACTCGTATTGTATACTTTTAAAGTTAGTTTTTTGGAAAAAGTTACTACTATAAAAGTTACGTATGCGTCTTCTCGAACTCCGTAAAGCAGTAATATGTCCAGATATAAGCTTGACTGTTACTTGACCTCTTCGTTTGGTTTCGCCTACCTTCCCTACTTCGCATTTCTAATTTTTCGAATCTAACAGAAAGAACCTCACGTTGTATAGATAACCATAAGGTACTTGTATTTTTCTTTTCAATCTGTTTCTCTATTGCCCCTTCAACCTTTGTCCCGCTCAAAATCCTCTAGGCAGGCCGTAATATCAGTATGAAATTTTGGACTATTAGGCCTATTCACTTGAGGAAATTTTATTTTGATATTCGATTTTTTTGTTATAATTAGTTAGTAGTTAGAATTGAATTGGCATTGAATTGCCTTTCTCTGTGATTTGATTGCATCCTTATATCATATAAGATTCATTCGCCACTTGTTAACTGTTTAAATGTCCCTATGGAACTCCCGGCACTTCTCTACTTGCTGACTTTATTTTCCACTAGGGTTCCTCAAGGTAGCAGAATTTACTATGTGAAAGTAAGAATGAAATCAAATGGAAAGGTTAGAGAGCATCTCTTGGTTATACGCTTATGTAACATATCACACAATGTACCACAAGCAAAGTTTTAATCAACGATTTATTCAACATTAAATGTATCTTTTAAAAGTCTAAAAAGCTAATTTCTTGTATTATTACAAAGCATCGTGTTACACCTGAAACATACTATTAAAACACTTCATAAAATTTATCATTGAAAAGCATTTTGTCTAGTTTTCCATACAAATGCTAATTGTTGCTACTGATTAATTTCGATTAATTAAGTTCAAGTACTGATTGCAAAATACTTTTTTAGTACCAGTCTTCGCCACTCTCTTCGTTTTTGTCTAACTAAAAATCAAAAATGTGATTTAGTATGGATTTTTCCTTCTTTAACTTTTCGACACTTTCACTCCACATCAAACGTTTTGAGGTCAAGTTTTATCAAGATCGAGTAAGCTCACGTTGGTTTCGTGCTCAATCGTTCCTTTTCATGTTAAAATTAGATGGCATTTATTACAGAATTGCAAAAACCATTAATGTATTATTTATGTCTTGAATTTTTTAAAGGCTTGTTAAATACTAGAAAACTGTGATATAAAATTTTAAGAAAATCGGAAATACCAAGCCTTGATATTTTATTTAGCAATGTTATAGATGTGTTCATGACAAGTAATTTTTTTGATCATCTTTATTATTAGTTTTAACGAGCCGTTAATCTGTACTGAAAAACGTTTCCCTTAATACCACGAACGTGAAAATAATGAAGCTTAAATTTCGAGTGAAGCAAATTTAAATCTTTAGAGCGGCGCGGCGCTCGATTAATAAATTTGAAATTAAAAAGCCTATACTGTGTGTACCATCAAGCATCAGTTTTTAAATTTACAGTTTCAAGTTTAGGGTTGAGGTCTTTAAATGACAATTTTAAGTTTACTTGATGGTAAAGTTATTCTGACTTATAATATAGGTACCTACGTTAAAATTTTTAATCATTGTGTGCTTCCTCTAATTTTGAGGAAACGATGAAGTCATTTGAATTTCCTGGTTAATGTCAGCATCCACTGATATTCAAACGTTTTAGTGATAATTTAAAAAAAAACCTGAATTTGAGATTCGATTTTACATATTTACTCTTTAAGGTATAAATTCAAATTTTGAATTGACCAAGAAAATTTTCAATGCAGTGACTGCAGGTTTAAGCCTTATAAGTGGCCAAATGCCAAACCCTTTTCATAGATTGCTCATAAAATATTTTCCTAGCAGAAAATCATAAATGTGACAAGCAATAAATGACAGGCAGTTAGATCTACATCTTAAGCTATTCCGCCGTTTAACCAGTGGAGTGTTAATAACGTTCTTAATTAAATTCGGTCTCTATAAAGCGTTCCCACTTAAATTATTGAATTAGTAAATTAGAGACCACGTTAATGCCTTGGAATATTACAGTAGCGAATTCTAAACTTAACCACAATGTAAAAGGTACAAAACCTTTGAAATAGAAAAGACAATTTAGATATAACCTCTATTAAGGTTTCTACTGCGTTTATCCCATTTTGAAATTCCTGAAATTTAATATTGAAGATTTAATTGGAATGGGTTAAAACTAGCTTCATTTATTTCTAAATCCGTTATTATTATCAACCTTGGTTTGGTATCATTTACGTAAAGAAACAATGAAAATTCAGTGAATTCAAACCATAAAAGTTTTAGAATTTCTAACACGATTTATGCTTTCTCAGTTTTAATGTTCAGATGATGTTACCTATGTTATCACATTTTATCTGCATGAACGCAAACAGGAGTGTAATGCAAGAGAAGTAAAATTTATGGGTCATGAATATTAGATCTTGCAGTGCCATTGTGAATTTCCCGCATCCAAAACTGTAAATTCCTGAATTTAAGCTCGAGAGAAGACCATTGAATATCACATTCCACAATTTTGTTGCTTTATAACCCAAAAGACAATAGCCCTATTATGTACGTAGCTCTGTTTTTTATTTACAGAAAGGAATCTGGCATTTACCCAAATTATTTGGTTATATTAAAGTGATACATTAACCGCAAAACTACCAAAAATTATTTAGCTTTTTACTTAATCTAACATCTTTTGCACCTTTTTGCATAATTTGCAAGTAGAAGTGTGACACTTGATACCGCCATTTTGTTTTTAATTAGATCAATCAATTTAATCGATTGCGCAATAATTAGATCAATTCGCGGAATTTTAGGTCAATTCGTGGAATTTTAGATCGATTTAATTGGATTAACGGTTTAATTAGATCATTTCGCGGAATTTTAGGTCGATTTAATGGGATTAGCGGTTTAATTAGATCAATTCGCGGTTTAATTAGGTCAATTAAAAGTTCGATTAAAATCTCGATTAAAAACGGCGGCCATCTTGGATTTAATCAAATTAATCAATCAAATTTAATTAGATCGATTAAAAGTTGGATTAAAATGTCGATTAAAAGCGGCGGCCATCTTGGAATTAAATCAAGACTAGACCAATCAGGTTAGCGGTTATCAATCTATCTCACTCTCACACTGTACAAATGGGGCGTGGCCAGGAGCCGGCGGGTGCATAATTAATTAATCAGAGCAATAAGTGTCATATTGAATTAATCTTTAATCAAAGTTATCAATTTAACCAGGTGTACGGCGGATTCGGTATCAATCCGCCGATTAAATAAATATGCATAATGCATCACGAAAAAGCACGGTTTAATTAGATCAATCAGCGGTTTATCCCAAAAACTAAAAAAAAAGAAACGCAGGTCTTGACTTGTCTGTTTACACCTGTCAATCAAAGCTTAAAATTTCGTAAATGACGTCAGGGAATATTGCGAACAATAGGTACCTTTCATCGTCCTACGAAATGTTTTTAATTCAGGCTGAAAAGTTTAAAAGGATATATCATTTGTAAACACAAAAGAAATACAGCTATAAAATTATTCATTTTATTTGCAAAATCGCGCTCACTCCAAAAAGGCAGAGGATTGACAATTTATGAAATTAAATATTAATCAGAATATAATTAAAATGTTGATTAATATGATAACAATGCTTTTTTAAGTAATAAACGTGTCTTCATAATTAAAATAAAATAAAAATAAGTCATAAGTGTGGCAGAGTTCCATATCCAGTAGGAAGTGTGATGTGGGCCACCTGGAACCGCACCATATCTCGTGCAAAGAAATTTTCGTTACTTTGAAGTTTGAGCGCTGACATCCCCATTCGAACCGAAGGCACATATTGAATGATACTGCATTCTGCAAAGCAAAGGTAATTTTTTAACATATACATATAATTAAGAAGAAACGTATTTTTAAGAACTTTACGATATTTCCTATAAATTAACTACAGTTAGTCATCAGCATCTTGGTAACGTGTTTATTAACAATAGTCTTCTTCCCACGCTAAAATGATAAAACAGAATTTCGAATAAAAGAACGCTTAGGGAAATTCGATTTTTAAAATAAAAATTTAAAACATGATTTTAGATAATTTTTTTGAATAAAAGTATACGGTACTCCGTCAGGGCTTAATATCAATTGTTTCTTTCATTTTTCTTTGTGGAGATTAATATCAAGAATTTACCGTTATTAAAAATATTAGAAGTATGAGAAGGGGAATTAAATAGACTAAATCGAGATTAGCGATAAAATCTACGGCACTTCTCGTATATTCGATATTATTTTCGGTTTATTCCTGGTAAACCTTCAATTTATAATATTTGTTATTATAAAAAATATAAATTAATTTCTGAATATAAAATTGAAGATATGGACCAAATCTAAGTTATTATTATTTCTTTCACTTATTTAATATTTAATTATGTATTTTCATTTTTAGATATATTTTATTTCCACTGACGAAGAACTTTAACGTTCGAAACGTTTGAAAAATATAAAATTTTTTCAAAAGAAATAAAACCTTTTTTATTTCTGAATAATTGGACTACAATAATCTCTTCCACTTTTGTATAAATTCATTTCATTATAAACTTACTCTTTTTTAATGTAGATTCCCCTAAAGTAATTGGAAGATGTAGCCCTCGATCTACGAGATATGTTCATATAAAGTGCGAACTTCAGGTCTATCGCTGGTAACGTCTTCTAATAAAATCTTAAGACTAATTGTGTAATCAGCCTTAAGAATATCTACTAGCGTTAAAAAAACCCATATTTGAACAAATTTAGTATGCCAGAAATTGATAGATTCGTAAAATCCACCTTGAATGTTTTAACACTAAAACCACTAAAACATGCCAAGCGAAGGCAGCACAGGGACGTCTTCTGACTAGCTAGTTCGACATCCCAACTATATACGCACGGGTGTTTTGTTAAGAATGAGTCAATCCCGTTGTCACTACTATTTTCCTTCCTATTGTTCTGCTTCGGCAACTTTCAACTTGTGTCTTTCCTGTATTTTACGAAAAATGTAATAAACATCTGCAAGCCTCAGCTAGAGCCTTTCACACGGTACAAGTTTGACCTTCAGAATTCAAATTTAAGTACAACTTATTTTACAAATTTAAAACAAAAAGCCATTATTATCTTTTAGCATTAAAAATAAAACTGTTTTTCTAAAAATCTTGCGAACAAGAGAAAGCCTACATTTGAAAATTTAAATCTGTTATTGTCGACGTAAAAATATTTTATAAAACAAAAACTGTGAGTACGTTATTTTAGGAACGTTTTGCAAATTTAATTTTAAATTAACCGTGCTACTGATCCGCGCCTTTGGTAATCAGTTTTCTACTTTATGTTTTAATTCAATATTATTAATAACTTCCTTGCCAATATTTATGAACCTTGATTTTGAAATTATTTACAAAAGTCACCGCCTTTTAAACATGATTAATTAAATGAAAATAGAAACCAAAGATAAATATAAAGACAGAAAGACTCAGAATTAATTAAAACAAAAAAAAAAAAACAAATACGGTAAAAAATTAATAACCAGAGAAACCTTGTAGAGATAATCCCAAAATAGCTAACACTGAAATTTAGGACTTCTTTCACGCTAATAAAGTAAAGGACGTTTTTTACTCTAATAAAGTTAAAAACTCTAATAGCTTTCTCTTCTGCTAAAAACTCTAATAGCTGCTTTCTCATCTGCATCGTCTAAAACGGAATGTTCATGGTTTTGTTTCAAAGACAATTGTCAAATAATCTTGAGAAAATATGATGCTATAACATTTTGAATTCTACACTACTTTGCAGACGGTAAAATCTGTTCTCGTTTTGTGAAAATGGAGCACGGATTTTTATCTAACTCTCTTAAGCAACAGTTCAATGAAACGGCCAGGCGAACTTGCTAACAAGTTTTTCAAAATTTAGTAGTAAATATTTTATGGAATGACTTTTAAAGAAAGTATTTAGCTTGTGTTCACTTATAACCTGTAAAATAAGTGATTTCATTCTTCAGAAATTTTTAAAATTATAAATTAATTCACCTAAAATGTATTCGTTTTTTATAATCTGATATATAAATATCTACAATCACAGCGGAAATAAAAAATCGTTAAACACGTGCAACCATCTTATTTTAGTATTCATAATAGCATTGGATTTATTTTCAGTCGAAAAGACTTCACACACTTTAAAAAAAAATAATCGCATGATTCACAGAAACCTTGAAGAAACTAATCGCAAAAAATAATAAATGTTTAGCTTTAAGCTAAATATATACCAAAACAAAATGCCTGTACTAATAACATTGAACAATAGGTACAACATGACTCATTGTTCTTGAGTCCCTTACTACAAAATAGTTTAAATCTAGATCGGATGGTGGTACAATCGTACACTTGATGATGCCCTCTACAGAATTAAGATCAATCTGTTCACATTTATCCCGACCCACATGAATTTTAGGATGCCCTATGGGGTATTTCCCATACTTATTAAAATTTAAAAGAAAAAACTAAATTCTATCTGATTCATAATTATTTTAAAATAAATTTTGGCTTTAATGTAATTCTTTGCTTCAAATCAACTTCGAACGTTTGATAAAAAATTAAAAAGAAATAAACTAAATTGCATCTGCTTCATAATTATTTTTAAATAAATTTTGAGCTTTAATGTAATTCCTTGCTTCAAATCAACTTCGAATGTTTGAAGACTTTTAAAATGAAGATCAATAAAAAATATTGAATAAAACATATTTCTGAAAACCTTAAACAAGATTAAGTTTGAAATAAACAAAAGAATATTTTTAAAATATTGAAAACGTAATAAAATTAAATTAAAAAAATATTAAAAGAAAAAACAAAATGAATTAAATTATAAAATAACTTTTTTAATAATTAATGTAAACCATTATCTTTAACTTTGTCACCTCTGCTAACATTTTTGAATTCCTGTATTACAAAGTGCAATTAAAATGTAAGATATTACGAAGACCTTTTCGTATTTTAGAAAAAAACAGTTTACGCTTATTTAAGAAAATCAAATATTTAAGAAAAAATAATCTTGAAAAGCTTGAATGAAGTTAAATTTGAAATAAAGAAAAACATTTCAAGAAATTGAAAAACTTTTAAAATGAAAATCAATAACAAATATTTAATAAAACATGTTTCTGAAAACCGTAAACAAAATTAAATGTGAAATAAATAAGAGTATTTTAAAAATATTGAAAAGTTTGAATGAAAATAAATTTGAGATAAAGAACAAACATTTTAAGAATTTGAAAACTCTTAAAATGAAAATCAGTAAAACATATTTCTGTAAAATTTTTAGTATACATTTTATAATATCTACCTATCTATTATAGATATGTTGTTCAGGTCCTTGAACGGAGGTGAGCAGCTCATGCCTCGATGCATCCAGCGACTGTTGGGAAACCCCTGGTAGGTCTACCCCAAACGCGAAAGACTGAAAATATTTTAAAAAAATTTTAATTCGATATACAGACAAACTGAATTGAAACTTCAATTTCTTAAACTGGAGATATACGTAAAAGCTGAGTATGAAAAAGTTACTTACACCTAAGTACTCGCTGTACTCCCAGCAGTTCTGTAATATGCCGGTGAAGTTTTGCGAAAAACTGCGAATCAGATGCATCTAAAACAGCACCCTCATGCATTAGTTTGGTTTCACACTGCTCTTCACCAATTATAGTAATTCGCGTGCGGTCGACACTGCTCACACTTGTGAATGCGTACTGTAGCACGTTGAAGATAACAATGGTCGATATGGTGAACCCGACAAGCACTTTGGAGACTTTAAAAAACATTAGTCATTACCCTGGTCACTCAAAACAGTTAATCATCGTAAATACTTCCGGACGTTTTGCATACTGTAAATTCTTAACAGCTGCAGTCAACAAAAAGGACGCCAAAGTCTTGTTAGTCCTGAAATTTGTAAGGACTTAAATTTGAAAAATAAAAGAATATTTAAATTATAAAATAACTTTTTTAGATGATATTTAATATAAAATAATTCTGAAACGCTTAAATGGAAACCATTCACGTGCTGTAGTCTCGACATATATCTTCTTCTCGTCTATAATTAATGAAAATCATTATCTTTAACTTTGGCAGCTCTGCTAACATTTCTGAATTCCTGTGTTACAAAGTTTTCTAAATTTGTTAATGCTGGCAAATTTTAAATTAATATTCTATTTTAGTATAAACTCTCGAATGTTTTACAAAAATTTAAAAAGAAAAAAACTAAATTGTATTTTACTTCATAATTATATTAAGTACTAATTTTGAAATAAAAAAGTAATAAACTTGTTTAACATTCTGGTATGAGCAAAGATGTAGCGAGTTCAGATTACAATTTATTATTTACAGGTAAGTTGAGCAATATGGTTTTTTAGGGATTATTGAAATTTCTATCTTATTTATTTAATATGCTACAAAAGGTGAATTATTTTGCTGAAAAAGAAATCAATACCAAAGCTAGATGATTATCAATTTGAACTTGTCAGATTCTAATATTGAAAAATTGCTTGGAATACCAGACGATGCAATTTATTATAAAACCAAATCAGGAATTAATATTCAAAATAAGTAAATTGATAGACACAAGTGATTTGTGTGTGCCTATATTCAAATTTTGTAAAAGGACCAATATTTAGATTTGTAGTAAATTCGTTGCCTAGGGTACTTACATAAAATCAGCTAGTGTTATCCTTTTTATAGATACATAATATTGAACTGTTTGATAAATTAACTCTTACCTTTGAAGGAGCAGTACGTAGGTGAAAATGTAAATAACGTTAGCGTTTTGATTGATTTCAATAAATTTGATGATCTGAGTCACGTATTGGGATATATGGTTTCAGGGCAGCCGAATTCATTGACACAAGCGGTTTCGGCAAAAAATCGCCTTAATCACAAGTTATTGTGCTGGTACATTGTCTCACGCACCATAGGGATTTCATTGTAAAATGAATTTGAAAGACTTTGAATTCAAAGAAAGGGTAAAGAATCTACAAGAATTTAAAATTGAAATTAAAGAGTAAATCAAATGATCGTATTATAGTTTATTATGATAAAGCTGGACGATTATCAATAATAAATTGAGAAATTAAACAACACTTTCAAAACTTACCTCAAAGCGTACTCGGGCAAATACCAAGCTACAGCGGCCCCCGTCAAGACTTTAACTAAACTCAGTCTAGGATTTCATCCCCACCTTGAAAATTCAACTTCTTTTATTTTCAAGTTATTTGTTAATCAGCTGTTCAGATTTTAATACCCGATTCCAATCAAATCAATTTAATTAGTCCAGTCAATTTAATTAGTCCAGTCATTTTAATCTAGGGTAGGCTAGCTTAACATGTTACGTAAATAAACTATTAAAATAGGTAAATTCAAATCTTGACCATTTGTTACAGGTATGAAGACATTTCAGGTTAGGCTAGGTTAGGTTAGCTTATTTCAAGTTAGACTAGGTTAGCTCATTTCAATCTAAGTTAGGTTAGGTTAGGTTAGCTTATTTCAAGTTAGGTTAGGTTAGTGCATTTCAATCAAAGTTAGGTTAGGTTAGGTTAGCTTATTTCAAGCTAGGTTAGGTTAGATAATTTTAATCTAGGTTAGGTTAGCTTTTAACTTATTTAAACTAACCTAACCTAGATTAAAATTATCTAACCTAACCTAGCTTGAAATAAGCTAACCTAACCTAACCTAACTTTGATTGAAATGCACTAACCTAACCTAACTTGAAATAAGCTAACCTAACCTAACCTAACTTAGATTGAAATGAGCTAACCTAGTCTAACTTGAAATAAGCTAACCTAACCTAGCCTAACCTGAAATGTCTTCATACCTGTAACAAATGGTCAAGATTTGAATTTACCTATTTTAATAGTTTATTTACGTAACATGTTAAGCTAGCCTACCCTAGATTAAAATGACTGGACTAATTAAATTGACTGGACTAATTAAATTGATTTGATTGGAATCGGGTATTAAAATCTGAACAGCTGATTAACAAATAACTTGAAAATAAAAGAAGTTGAATTTTCAAGGTGGGGATGAAATCCTAGACTGAGTTTAGTTAAAGTCTTGACGGGGGCCGCTGTAGCTTGGTATTTGCCCGAGTACGCTTTGAGGTAAGTTTTGAAAGTGTTGTTTAATTTCTCAATTTATTATTGATAATCGTCCAGCTTTATCATAATAAACTATAATACGATCATTTGATTTACTCTTTAATTTCAATTTTAAATTCTTGTAGATTCTTTACCCTTTCTTTGAATTCAAAGTCTTTCAAATTCATTTTACAATGAAATCCCTATGGTGCGTGAGACAATGTACCAGCACAATAACTTGTGATTAAGGCGATTTTTTGCCGAAACCGCTTGTGTCAATGAATTCGGCTGCCCTGAAACCATATATCCCAATACGTGACTCAGATCATCAAATTTATTGAAATCAATCAAAACGCTAACGTTATTTACATTTTCACCTACGTACTGCTCCTTCAAAGGTAAGAGTTAATTTATCAAACAGTTCAATATTATGTATCTATAAAAAGGATAACACTAGCTGATTTTATGTAAGTACCCTAGGCAACGAATTTACTACAAATCTAAATATTGGTCCTTTTACAAAATTTGAATATAGGCACACACAAATCACTTGTGTCTATCAATTTACTTATTTTGAATATTAATTCCTGATTTGGTTTTATAATAAATTGCATCGTCTGGTATTCCAAGCAATTTTTCAATATTAGAATCTGACAAGTTCAAATTGATAATCATCTAGCTTTGGTATTGATTTCTTTTTCAGCAAAATAATTCACCTTTTGTAGCATATTAAATAAATAAGATAGAAATTTCAATAATCCCTAAAAAACCATATTGCTCAACTTACCTGTAAATAATAAATTGTAATCTGAACTCGCTACATCTTTGCTCATACCAGAATGTTAAACAAGTTTATTACTTTTTTATTTCAAAATTAGTACTTAATATAATTATGAAGTAAAATACAATTTAGTTTTTTTCTTTTTAAATTTTTGTAAAACATTCGAGAGTTTATACTAAAATAGAATATTAATTTAAAATTTGCCAGCATTAACAAATTTAGAAAACTTTGTAACACAGGAATTCAGAAATGTTAGCAGAGCTGCCAAAGTTAAAGATAATGATTTTCATTAATTATAGACGAGAAGAAGATATATGTCGAGACTACAGCACGTGAATGGTTTCCATTTAAGCGTTTCAGAATTATTTTATATTAAATATCATCTAAAAAAGTTATTTTATAATTTAAATATTCTTTTATTTTTCAAATTTAAGTCCTTACAAATTTCAGGACTAACAAGACTTTGGCGTCCTTTTTGTTGACTGCAGCTGTTAAGAATTTACAGTATGCAAAACGTCCGGAAGTATTTACGATGATTAACTGTTTTGAGTGACCAGGGTAATGACTAATGTTTTTTAAAGTCTCCAAAGTGCTTGTCGGGTTCACCATATCGACCATTGTTATCTTCAACGTGCTACAGTACGCATTCACAAGTGTGAGCAGTGTCGACCGCACGCGAATTACTATAATTGGTGAAGAGCAGTGTGAAACCAAACTAATGCATGAGGGTGCTGTTTTAGATGCATCTGATTCGCAGTTTTTCGCAAAACTTCACCGGCATATTACAGAACTGCTGGGAGTACAGCGAGTACTTAGGTGTAAGTAACTTTTTCATACTCAGCTTTTACGTATATCTCCAGTTTAAGAAATTGAAGTTTCAATTCAGTTTGTCTGTATATCGAATTAAAATTTTTTTAAAATATTTTCAGTCTTTCGCGTTTGGGGTAGACCTACCAGGGGTTTCCCAACAGTCGCTGGATGCATCGAGGCATGAGCTGCTCACCTCCGTTCAAGGACCTGAACAACATATCTATAATAGATAGGTAGATATTATAAAATGTATACTAAAAATTTTACAGAAATATGTTTTACTGATTTTCATTTTAAGAGTTTTCAAATTCTTAAAATGTTTGTTCTTTATCTCAAATTTATTTTCATTCAAACTTTTCAATATTTTTAAAATACTCTTATTTATTTCACATTTAATTTTGTTTACGGTTTTCAGAAACATGTTTTATTAAATATTTGTTATTGATTTTCATTTTAAAAGTTTTTCAATTTCTTGAAATGTTTTTCTTTATTTCAAATTTAACTTCATTCAAGCTTTTCAAGATTATTTTTTCTTAAATATTTGATTTTCTTAAATAAGCGTAAACTGTTTTTTTCTAAAATACGAAAAGGTCTTCGTAATATCTTACATTTTAATTGCACTTTGTAATACAGGAATTCAAAAATGTTAGCAGAGGTGACAAAGTTAAAGATAATGGTTTACATTAATTATTAAAAAAGTTATTTTATAATTTAATTCATTTTGTTTTTTCTTTTAATATTTTTTTAATTTAATTTTATTACGTTTTCAATATTTTAAAAATATTCTTTTGTTTATTTCAAACTTAATCTTGTTTAAGGTTTTCAGAAATATGTTTTATTCAATATTTTTTATTGATCTTCATTTTAAAAGTCTTCAAACATTCGAAGTTGATTTGAAGCAAGGAATTACATTAAAGCTCAAAATTTATTTAAAAATAATTATGAAGCAGATGCAATTTAGTTTATTTCTTTTTAATTTTTTATCAAACGTTCGAAGTTGATTTGAAGCAAAGAATTACATTAAAGCCAAAATTTATTTTAAAATAATTATGAATCAGATACAATTTAGTTTTTTCTTTTAAATTTTAATAAGTATGGGAAATACCCCATAGGGCATCCTAAAATTCATGTGGGTCGGGATAAATGTGAACAGATTGATCTTAATTCTGTAGAGGGCATCATCAAGTGTACGATTGTACCACCATCCGATCTAGATTTAAACTATTTTGTAGTAAGGGACTCAAGAACAATGAGTCATGTTGTACCTATTGTTCAATGTTATTAGTACAGGCATTTTGTTTTGGTATATATTTAGCTTAAAGCTAAACATTTATTATTTTTTGCGATTAGTTTCTTCAAGGTTTCTGTGAATCATGCGATTATTTTTTTTTAAAGTGTGTGAAGTCTTTTCGACTGAAAATAAATCCAATGCTATTATGAATACTAAAATAAGATGGTTGCACGTGTTTAACGATTTTTTATTTCCGCTGTGATTGTAGATATTTATATATCAGATTATAAAAAACGAATACATTTTAGGTGAATTAATTTATAATTTTAAAAATTTCTGAAGAATGAAATCACTTATTTTACAGGTTATAAGTGAACACAAGCTAAATACTTTCTTTAAAAGTCATTCCATAAAATATTTACTACTAAATTTTGAAAAACTTGTTAGCAAGTTCGCCTGGCCGTTTCATTGAACTGTTGCTTAAGAGAGTTAGATAAAAATCCGTGCTCCATTTTCACAAAACGAGAACAGATTTTACCGTCTGCAAAGTAGTGTAGAATTCAAAATGTTATAGCATCATATTTTCTCAAGATTATTTGACAATTGTCTTTGAAACAAAACCATGAACATTCCGTTTTAGACGATGCAGATGAGAAAGCAGCTATTAGAGTTTTTAGCAGAAGAGAAAGCTATTAGAGTTTTTAACTTTATTAGAGTAAAAAACGTCCTTTACTTTATTAGCGTGAAAGAAGTCCTAAATTTCAGTGTTAGCTATTTTGGGATTATCTCTACAAGGTTTCTCTGGTTATTAATTTTTTACCGTATTTGTTTTTTTTTTTTTGTTTTAATTAATTCTGAGTCTTTCTGTCTTTATATTTATCTTTGGTTTCTATTTTCATTTAATTAATCATGTTTAAAAGGCGGTGACTTTTGTAAATAATTTCAAAATCAAGGTTCATAAATATTGGCAAGGAAGTTATTAATAATATTGAATTAAAACATAAAGTAGAAAACTGATTACCAAAGGCGCGGATCAGTAGCACGGTTAATTTAAAATTAAATTTGCAAAACGTTCCTAAAATAACGTACTCACAGTTTTTGTTTTATAAAATATTTTTACGTCGACAATAACAGATTTAAATTTTCAAATGTAGGCTTTCTCTTGTTCGCAAGATTTTTAGAAAAACAGTTTTATTTTTAATGCTAAAAGATAATAATGGCTTTTTGTTTTAAATTTGTAAAATAAGTTGTACTTAAATTTGAATTCTGAAGGTCAAACTTGTACCGTGTGAAAGGCTCTAGCTGAGGCTTGCAGATGTTTATTACATTTTTCGTAAAATACAGGAAAGACACAAGTTGAAAGTTGCCGAAGCAGAACAATAGGAAGGAAAATAGTAGTGACAACGGGATTGACTCATTCTTAACAAAACACCCGTGCGTATATAGTTGGGATGTCGAACTAGCTAGTCAGAAGACGTCCCTGTGCTGCCTTCGCTTGGCATGTTTTAGTGGTTTTAGTGTTAAAACATTCAAGGTGGATTTTACGAATCTATCAATTTCTGGCATACTAAATTTGTTCAAATATGGGTTTTTTTAACGCTAGTAGATATTCTTAAGGCTGATTACACAATTAGTCTTAAGATTTTATTAGAAGACGTTACCAGCGATAGACCTGAAGTTCGCACTTTATATGAACATATCTCGTAGATCGAGGGCTACATCTTCCAATTACTTTAGGGGAATCTACATTAAAAAAGAGTAAGTTTATAATGAAATTAATTTATACAAAAGTGGAAGAGATTATTGTAGTCCAATTATTCAGAAATAAAAAAGGTTTTATTTCTTTTGAAAAAATTTTATATTTTTCAAACGTTTCGAACGTTAAAGTTCTTCGTCAGTGGAAATAAAATATATCTAAAAATGAAAATACATAATTAAATATTAAATAAGTGAAAGAAATAATAATAACTTAGATTTGGTCCATATCTTCAATTTTATATTCAGAAATTAATTTATATTTTTTATAATAACAAATATTATAAATTGAAGGTTTACCAGGAATAAACCGAAAATAATATCGAATATACGAGAAGTGCCGTAGATTTTATCGCTAATCTCGATTTAGTCTATTTAATTCCCCTTCTCATACTTCTAATATTTTTAATAACGGTAAATTCTTGATATTAATCTCCACAAAGAAAAATGAAAGAAACAATTGATATTAAGCCCTGACGGAGTACCGTATACTTTTATTCAAAAAAATTATCTAAAATCATGTTTTAAATTTTTATTTTAAAAATCGAATTTCCCTAAGCGTTCTTTTATTCGAAATTCTGTTTTATCATTTTAGCGTGGGAAGAAGACTATTGTTAATAAACACGTTACCAAGATGCTGATGACTAACTGTAGTTAATTTATAGGAAATATCGTAAAGTTCTTAAAAATACGTTTCTTCTTAATTATATGTATATGTTAAAAAATTACCTTTGCTTTGCAGAATGCAGTATCATTCAATATGTGCCTTCGGTTCGAATGGGGATGTCAGCGCTCAAACTTCAAAGTAACGAAAATTTCTTTGCACGAGATATGGTGCGGTTCCAGGTGGCCCACATCACACTTCCTACTGGATATGGAACTCTGCCACACTTATGACTTATTTTTATTTTATTTTAATTATGAAGACACGTTTATTACTTAAAAAAGCATTGTTATCATATTAATCAACATTTTAATTATATTCTGATTAATATTTAATTTCATAAATTGTCAATCCTCTGCCTTTTTGGAGTGAGCGCGATTTTGCAAATAAAATGAATAATTTTATAGCTGTATTTCTTTTGTGTTTACAAATGATATATCCTTTTAAACTTTTCAGCCTGAATTAAAAACATTTCGTAGGACGATGAAAGGTACCTATTGTTCGCAATATTCCCTGACGTCATTTACGAAATTTTAAGCTTTGATTGACAGGTGTAAACAGACAAGTCAAGACCTGCGTTTCTTTTTTTTTAGTTTTTGGGATAAACCGCTGATTGATCTAATTAAACCGTGCTTTTTCGTGATGCATTATGCATATTTATTTAATCGGCGGATTGATACCGAATCCGCCGTACACCTGGTTAAATTGATAACTTTGATTAAAGATTAATTCAATATGACACTTATTGCTCTGATTAATTAATTATGCACCCGCCGGCTCCTGGCCACGCCCCATTTGTACAGTGTGAGAGTGAGATAGATTGATAACCGCTAACCTGATTGGTCTAGTCTTGATTTAATTCCAAGATGGCCGCCGCTTTTAATCGACATTTTAATCCAACTTTTAATCGATCTAATTAAATTTGATTGATTAATTTGATTAAATCCAAGATGGCCGCCGTTTTTAATCGAGATTTTAATCGAACTTTTAATTGACCTAATTAAACCGCGAATTGATCTAATTAAACCGCTAATCCCATTAAATCGACCTAAAATTCCGCGAAATGATCTAATTAAACCGTTAATCCAATTAAATCGATCTAAAATTCCACGAATTGACCTAAAATTCCGCGAATTGATCTAATTATTGCGCAATCGATTAAATTGATTGATCTAATTAAAAACAAAATGGCGGTATCAAGTGTCACACTTCTACTTTTGCAAATAGTTTTGAATTAAATTTAACCTTAAAAAGTTGAAAATGGCTTCGTTATTAATACCTCCGTATATTTAGTCATAATTACTTTTGAATTCCCTAACTTTATCCTAAGAATTTCCTAAAAGCTGTCACGACCATGAGAACTTAACTAACGTTGCCAATACGAGTAGCATAACTTCACGATCTGCTTAATGGTGTCACAGTAAAATCGTGACTCAAGAAATATCCTATCGTGCTAAATGTAGAGGAATGATGCCGACAAACCTATTGATTTTTGTTTGAAATATTTAGTTTGGTACCTAATGATTACTAAATGAAATATTAATTGACTTCTAGAAGCACGCATTTTCTACAACTTGGAAACGCTGTTTCTATCGTGGATCATAATAATTTTTATAATTCAGTTGCTAATCTGCTTTAGGATAAACAAAATAGAAAAATCAGAATTTAACAACTAAAACTGAACAACAACAAAATATAAAATAAATGAATTCTAATTTTATTTCTATTGCTCGGAAATTCATCAGTAACCAAATCAAAATATCACGTGTTCGATAAAACTTGCGTTTTCATTTTTTTAGGAGTTGGAATTTATTCAAATTTATATAAATAAAATTTCTGCCAGAAAAATGACGGTTAAAGCTGCCTAAAAATTGTAAGTTCTGAAAGAACGAATACGAAAAAGTTAGCTTGTTTGTATCATGTGAACAAATCATAGTATTTATTTTCTGTTTCGCCATTCAACTTGGCAAAATTTCTGTAGGTACCTATCTAAAAATACCCAATATAATAGCAATAGACTTAATTAGATAAACTTTTAAACAAACATATTTTTCCATGTTATCAATTAATAAATATTGATCTCAATATTTCGTACAACTCCGGTTTCTCTAATATTTTTGAAGAAAAAATAATTTTGTACGTTCAAGTTAAAAAAGTTGTTCTATATAATAAAAATCCACGCGATCAGAGGCGATAAAATAAATATAATTTTCGACTAAAGGGTAAAAACAGATTCACTTGCTGTTGACAGAAATGTTCAACGTCAACTACCTAAAATAGTAATGGAACAATCTTGTTATAAAAATAGATTGATATTAACGTCAGCAGTGAATCTAATCATTTATAAAATATATGATGGCAAATTATTTCTGTAATGAAAACGTTTGCTGTTTAATAATAAAGGGTTGTTACTTATACAAACAAATATGTGTGAAATTTTTTACATACATAAAGCAGTTTTAGGAAAATAATAATTTACTAAATAAATTTGGCAAACTGGCAAATTATTTTCGTTTGACTAATCAATATTAAAAAAATATACTCCTATTTTACAGCACGACTAACAATTAAAAGTAGTTCTACCCTATACAAGTTAATAGAAGTGATGATGAAGGATATCAAAAATACCAACAAAAATAATAAGTACAGCTCCCTCTGTGGGCACATATAATGAAATAAGAAAATTAATATTTGCCTTAATGTTTACCTGCGCACCATGGCAAAAATATATTGCTGACCACTGCCTATTGATTTCAGTTAATATTACCGAACACTTTATGATAGTGAATAATTTAGACTATAGCAAAGAATATAAGAAGAATATTCGTCGACTGACAGTTTGAGCGTCCAAATGATTAAGTGTCCAAATGTAAATTATATGTCGTATATTTTTTCAAAAAGATGTTTGAAAGAGAAAATTAAAATTAGAGGTATATTAAAACATAAGAAAAATAAAAGTTGTGAAAAAGCACTGATGGATATTTGTAACTTCTTAAATTTATCAATGTATAATTATTTTCAGTAAATGAAATTATTGCCTTTTTATTTAAAAACAATTAATTTATATGTATAATTTAAAAAGTAGCTATTCATATCTTTAATATCTTCTACAAGTATTTTTAAAAATAGCGTTTATATTATTAATTTTCCTTGGCCTTTTCAAAAGTCTTGAGATAGTGCTATATAAAATTGTGCAAAAACTTTTAGTTTCCGTACTTATTTTCTAAGATCCCTGCAAGTCTAAATACGAACACTTGAATTTTTCTATACTTTTAAATAATTATTTTTTTCATTTTTTTGTTACCTACTTTTTTTTCCTTAATATACCTCTGTTGTACGCATTTTTGTCTTGGTTTTATAACCTTTCAATATACACATTTCTTCAAAATAATTTATAGATACTTCGTTCAAAATAAAGAAAGTTTGAAACTTGGAATACCCATTAAGTGTTGCCATAAGATAGCTAACGAAAAATTCCAACGCCAGTAAGGCGAAGAAACCAACTTCCTTCTAAAAGATATCTGTGTTACTTTGAGCTTCGTTGACCGAGGCCACCTAAAATATTTTAAATTTTAACCATTTGTCAAAAATATTTTCTAAGCTAGCTCTCTCCAAACATGCTATTCTTATTGGGGTAATGATTGTACTAAAAGAATATTTCCTCACTCTACTGCTATATGTGTAGCGCACTTACTAGCTTAATATACTTACCTTGATTTGAATACCCTTATATTTGTAATGTATTTCGATATATGTAATTAGAAATATTGATAGATTTTAGATGTATTATAATTACTACTTATTATCACTTGTATGTAAACATGTTGATTCAATGTAACGACGTTATATTAGATAAACTATTGTTCATCGATGTTATTCATTGCGATTTAACATCCTGAATATGTTATTATTTCAAAACTTTCCTGATTTCTCTGTATTTAGTTATCACCAAACAACACCCGTGTCACATATTCATTAATTCATAGAAATAAGTAAACTATGCGACATTTTAAGTTTTCAGAAGGATTCCGCCTCTGGCTTGGTTGACAAGTTGAGTTACCGTTACCCTTCTGCCTCTGGCATGGTTGACATATTGAGTTACCGTACTCTTTTAGTGCTCCCCTTTTACTCCTGATAAAGCTCCTTAAAAAAGTGGGCGAAACGTTGAGTTCTTCTGTCTTAACAATGACACGGTCCCAACCCGGAAGACCTTCTGTTGTTGTGCTGCAAGAAGCAGAAAAATCTGACGATTCCAGAAATATAAAAAAAATCGTAAGTTGCCATTTAAAAAGGTAAAGTTGCATGCCCCTGTACTTATACGTGATGACGTAAGGCAAATTCAAAGCCACAGATATATGGAGTACTTACCATGTAACAACTTTTGTTAAAAATATTTTTTCTAAAAGTCAACAATAAAAGAGTTATAGTGATATTGCTTTACTTTTCCTCGCCCTGTATATCTACCTATTTTTACACTAAGTAACATTTGTCAATCATCCAGTGTGACCTCTTCGTAAAAAGTTTTTCACTTCCCTGATTCGGAGTTGAACTGCATTGTGTCTTGAAGTTCCGTTTAATTCAATCTTTGATAGCATTTTAGGTGTATTTTGTGACCTTCTAAATACTGATTGAAATGTTCGGCGTTTTTAATTTTTATTAACCAACCTACGCTATCATTTCCATTGATACCACTACCTCCTAGTTTTGATATCAAAGTAACCCCTTTGTATGTTAAGTTCTTTCAGTGTTATACTTATACATAAGGCATACTTAGAGTAGCTTTGATATGATTTTAAAGCTATCAAGTGCCTTAATATAGCATATTGCCGAGAGGTTAAGGATCTGTTCCTTTTTCGTCGTGAGACGACTGTAGGTACCAGCTCATTGTGGTATAGACGGTAAAGAGAAAGCCGACGAATTAGCAAGGCGGGGATCGACTGAGGCTTACCTTGGCCCAGAACCAACCTTAGGAATTTCAAGAAGTGCCATCCGAGGGCACGTAGATGACTGGATTGGCACTGACCATGAAAGATACTGGACTAACAGACCAGAATAAAACTACAGCAAAGCATTCATAAACAGACCTTGCTAAACCAACATGCGCCAACTGCGGCGGTGATCATGCAGCAAGCTATCGCGGATGCAGCTACCATATAGAACTTCAACAAAAATGTATGAAAAGTAGGCCGATCATAAATTATTCCCGCGTTAACCCAATGCACACGTATGCCAGTAAAGTTATAAATGCATTGAACTCCAGCTCCACCCCTACAACCTCAGCAGCAACTCAACCAACAAAATCTTACAAGTTTTCAAATATTATCAAAATTTTTATAGATGTAATAACCCCTTATCTTCCACAAATCAAAAAATTACAACCACCCTTTTACCTTTATTGCCCAATGGACCCTAATACCCAGAGAGTGATCGAAAACTTAACAATCCTAAATTGGAACTCAAACGGAATCGCCAGTCAACGATCAGTATTTATAGCGTTTTTAGCCAGGTACAATGTTGATATAACTTTTATATCCAAAACACATTTGCATATTAATGATAATTTTAAAATACCAGGATACAGGAAGAGTAGCTATCATCAAGAAAAACTTAGAACATGCTTGTATTCCCGATATCCTAAATGTTACCTTGGAATCCATCGGAGTCAGAGTGAGATTAAATGACCAAAGCCGTCTTGCCATTTTCAGCGTATGTAGGCAGCCAAACAAAAAACTTGACGAAAATGATATGAAGGCTATTTGATACAACTGACCAGATGATGGGAGATATTAATTGTAAACACAATACGCGGAGCTCTCGAGCGACCAACTCCGAAGGAATTAAACTTGGGCAATATTCAGCTACATACGCAATATACGTATATCAAATTATACCTCCGGATGAGTAAAACCTACTTTCCCTACCGTGCAGCTCACCAGCCAGACATACTAGATATTGTTTTATAAAATAATTTTTCAAAACAAATTAACCGGAGAGTAGTAACTGAACTTAATTCAGACCACTTACCTGTGCTGGTATCTTTCCTCAGTACGCCTCAAATAAGACAACCTTCCCAAAGACTCATCAATGGGCCAATTAACTGGGACATCTTTCAAGAGAGATTAAATTATAACCTTCCAAAACCGAAGATATGCGAAACCCAAGAAGATTTAGATGCTGCCGTTACCAACATCACCGTGTCAACCGTAGATGATCAGTCAGAATATCTGACAACCCTACAACCCCAAACTATAATAACTATCATCCCAACCATACATTAAGTCTAATTAAAACAAGAAGTCAAGCCAGATGCCAATGGCAGAGAACCAGAAATCCAGAAACAAAAAAACTATTAAACAGCCTCGCTGATCGTCTTTAGAAATAACTGGATGAATTCAGACTTGACTCATACCGAAGTCACATTGCAGATATGGGCCTCGGCGATCCAGACATGTGGAAGACCATAAAAAGAATATTAAAGCAGCATAATGAATTACCCACTATAACCAACGGAAACGATGTCCTCTGCACAGATGGTGAAAAATTGGAAGGCTTTGCTATCCAGCTTGAGCACGTTTTCACACCATCAATTATCTGTAATCCCACACATGCACTTTACGCACTTACCCATATTGAGTAAAACCATCCGGTTATCAGGGAAAACATCGACCCTACATCCCCGAGTGAAATAGCCCAAATTATAACTACTCTGCCTAAGCGTAAGTCACCTGGCCACGATCTTATACCCAACACAGCCTTGCAACATCTAACCAAAAAGTGCTTGGCATATCTAGCTTCAATGTTTAATGCATGTTTTCGCACTGGCTACTTTCCTAGAAACTGGACACACGTTTACACATCCTCATGTTTGCTAAACCTGATAAAAACAAAACAGATATTACAAGTTATCGGCCCATAAGCTTACTTACGAGACTCTCCAAAATTCTAGAGAAACTTATTAAATTAGATTACTAAAATTTATTGAAACCGAAAACATATTCCCACCCTTTCAATTCGGCTTTAAGCGAGGACATTCAATCAACTCCAGAGAATCAGCGAAATAATTGAAAAGGGATTCGAAAATAGGTGTTTCACTGTAGCCATCTTTCTGGATGTAGCGCAGGCCTTCGACAAGGTGTGGATCGAAGGCCTGAAGAAAAAGCTCCTCGATGTCAACGTACCAAGTTATTTGCAAGCAATAATCTTCTCATTCCTGGAAGCCAAAACTCTTTCCGTTAAAATCAACTCTTAGGCATCTGACACCAAAAATATATATGCAGGAGTTCCCCAAGGAAGCATCCTTGGGCCTCTGCTCTTCAACATCTACACATCGGATATTCCAGCTACTACAGCATCCTTAGCCGCGTTTGCTCGCGGCACGTCGGTAATCACGCAAAGTAGCCAAGAAGCAGTTCAGCAATTACAACACGCTACAAATACAATTAACAACTGGTTCAAAACCTGGAATATTCAAATAAATCTTTCAAACTGTCAATGTAAAATCTTTCAGACTAAGGAAAATAACTATGCTTCCCAACATAAAAATTGAAGGAAAATCTATACCTTGGAATCCAACGGATTTAGCTGTAAAATATTTTGGAGTTTATTTGGACACGCGACTGAGTTGGAGTTTTCACGTAAACTATAAACTATCGGAGGGTAACAACAGACTGTGACAATTGTACCCACTAATAAATCGCAAGTCATCGCTGAAGCCTGAATGCACTATCTTAATGTACAAATCCCTGCTACGACCACAATTTATATGCCTGTCCAGTTAGGTGTACTACATCAAAAACGAATATTAACAAACTACATCGATTTCAAAATAAAGTGTTGCGAATTGCAACGGACGCGCCGTGGTTTATTCATAATAATCAACTACATTATGAACTATGTGTGTCATATACGTACAAGATTTCATTCATGAAAGTGCCAAAAAGTTTTTCCAAAGCGCGAGTGCGTGTGACGGCGTTATACACTACAAGCTATGCCAACAAAACATACATGCTAAATCAAAACGAAGGCTACCTCAAGATATTGTATCATCTGACGAGCATAGCGACTAAATTAAAAACTTCATTGTAATCAAGACGTTATAAATAGTTTACGTTCTTTACTGTTACTTTTGTCTATGTCAAATATGAAAGATTTGTTTGTTTTTATAGACTCATGACGTTGTCTCTTCTACATGTTAATATTACATATGTAACTCAGCCTATGTATTTATCTACATAGGCAGTAACTGAATCTTCTCACACTTCAGTCTAATACTTTCGTTAATTTTGGATTTGTATATCACATAAGTCCTTTTATCCTGAAATTTTGTATTAAAATTCAAATTTGCAAAATAAATAAGGAAAACTTTTCCAGAAAAAGAAATTGCGGTAGACGTAATTCATAAAAAATTCAATTTCCTTATTTAAATTTAAAAGTTAAAGGCGATAACGTAGGCGTTAGATTAAATCTGCACTGAATTAAAAAGTAATTACATGGTACCCTCAGTAAATCTAAACAGCGTAAACCAATTTGTCAAGCTCACTCACGTACGGTACGTGTAAGTAAATAATAAACACCTTCCGTGCATTGGCCGAATGCCTAATAAAGGAAAGAGTAAGCACGCAATATCCTGCTGGATTTCTGCAATAAGGTGGATGTTTCCAGGCAACTTGTTTACTTCCACAATTCTTTATCACTGTCAGTCATTGCTATCGATCCTAAACCTACATAAACAGGAAAGCTATTTCTAGTTTTACATATTGACTGGAAGGAAAACTAGGAATTTAATTCGTATTGTGAGCTGTAACGTGAAACATTGAAACATAGCCTCGATTTAACTGCTTGATATTAATGTGCATGCACGAATGCAATAACCCATACTTCAACCCACGATTAACGTATAATTGACTTATTTTGATCAAGATCATCAGTTTTGATTACAGCCTGTATTTATTTAACCATTTAAATTAATAATCGCAATCGTTTTTTATTCGTGTTCAGGTTACCACTGTTTTCCTCAAACTACGCATTAAAGCAAACCTAGAAAGTCCGTATGTTAAATTATTACAAGAGCCATATACGCTCGGTAGCTTCATCAATAATTTACTAAATTTCTCTTTGGTTCGAAGTAAGTCGTAAAAGTTGGTAAAAGTTTATGGTTGTCTGCACTGGTTATATAGAGATATCTCTATTCGTATTTAAAAAGCTTAAAACTTTATCGTTGATATATAAAGATTTCATACTGACACGAAAAATATCAGGAAGTTTGAAGAGCTTTAACACTGATTAATAAAATGTTAGTAAAACTTTTTCAAAATTTATTCGGTTCTTTTATGGTTTCATGAATGATAGAGTTATTAAAGTTTTAGTCCACGTATAACAGTTTTATTCAAAAACTAATTGAAAACATAAACTTGTATTTAAAGAGGGGGACACATAAAATTTTATACTTTGGAAAGCTAGTAAACTTCATTGCATGCTATTACTTTAAGTAGGAAGTTAATTAATTTAAGAGCGATTTATATACATATTTGCTTAGCATTTTACTGGTGTCAGTCGTGTTTAAATATAATATTATTCAACAGTAACTAAGAATTGCATATTTCACACACAATTCAGGTGGTGGTTGGTTGGCGTAATAATTATACTGTCTATTGTCTACAAAATGTTGATGTTAAAGAACAACTACTAAAAGATATTGATAAAAATATCCGAAAGGAAAACACACTTAGAGCGAATAGCAAAGAAAATATAAACCAAAACTGGACAACCTTCAAAACTGCTCTCATGACACCGGCTGCTCAGCACTTAAAAAGAACCAAACCCAATATCAAACAAGGCTGGATGACAAATAATATATTAAAACTCATGGACATTCGCAGACAAAACAAAAATAACAAGGACAAATATAAGGAAATACAAATGAAAATTCGCCAACAAATTCGATAAATTAAAGAAACATGGTTTGCATAAAAGTTCAAAGAAATCGAAAACCTACAACAGAAGAATGATATGCTAAATTTATATAAAAAAGTTAAAGAGCTAGGAGGTAAGTTAAAACAGAAGTAAACATCTTACTTAGTAAACAAGAACAATTCAATAGTGTTTGATATTGAAGGAAAATTGAAACTATGGAAAAACTATATAAAGGAATTATTTGAGGGAAATCGACAAAGAAACAGAAATGAAAGTTTTGACGAGGAAAGTGGCTTTGACAAAACAACGGAAGAAATTGAAAATGCTATTAAGAACATGAAAACCGGTAAAGCATCAGGACCAGATGAACTACCAATAGAAATCCTTCAAGTACTTAAAGAAGATCATATAATTATCTTGCAAGATCTGTTTAGTAATATCTATAGAACAGGCATAATTCCAGATGAATGGTTAGTTTCAACCTTTGTTGCTCTCCCAAAAAAGCCAACTGCAAGACATTGCAGTGAACACAGAACTATAAGTTTGATGAGTCATACTCTCAAACTGTTTTTGAAAATTATACATCAAAGAATATATGCAAAACTAGAAGAAGACAATAAAACACGCAGTTCGGTTTTAGAAAAGGACTAGGAACAAGAGATACAACATTCGCTTATAATGTACTAATACAAAGATGCTTGAACGTAAACCAAGATGTCTATGTATGCTTCTTAGACTATAATAAGGCATTTGACAAATTAAGGCATGATCAACTCATTCAACTACTGGAAAACAAAGGCATAGATCTGCGAGATATCAAAATAATAAAATTATTAATTTGTACTAGTTATAACCAAAAGGCAGTAATACGCGTAGACGGCTAAACAACTGATGATATCAAAATAATAAGGGGAGTCAGACAGGCCTGTATTTTATCGTCGACATTGTTTAACTTCTATACATATTTCAGAAAGCACTCGCAGATGAATCCGCAGGTATTAAAGTCAATGGGATGCCAATTAACAACCTAATATACGCGGATGATACCGTTATTATAACTGAAACTCTAGAAGATATGCAGAGGATAATGAACAAAATTTCCCAGACAAGCGCAGAATATGGACTAACACTAAACACTAAAAAGACGAAGTTTATGGCTGTAACGAAAAGAAACATCAGGGACGCTAATTTGTATATTCAAAACGAAAATATTGTGAGAGTGAATAAGTACAAATATCTTGGAACAATAGTAAATGACAAGAATGGATATACAAAAGAAATAATAATAAGAGTAGAAAAAGCTAGAAACACGTTTATAAGCATGAAAAAAGTATTCTGCTCTAGGGACCTGACGTTGAAGCTAAGAACTCGATTAGTTCAATGCTACCTATATATATTCTATACTTCTACACGGTATGGAAGCATGCACTTTAAACAAATACTACATGAATAAAATAGATGCATTCGAAATGTGGATTTACAGAAGAATCTTGAAAATCTGATGGATAAATAGAGTTTCTAACGCGGAAGTGCTCAGAAGAATGAACACAGAAAAAGAAATAACATTAAACATAAGCAACGAAAGTTACAATATTTTGGGCACATTATGCCGGGACAGAAATATCAACTTTTGCAAGTTATTATGCAGGGAAAACTCCAAGGCAAGAGAAGTGTGGGCAGAAGAAGGATGTCATGGATACGGAACCTAAGAGAGTGGTTCAATTGCAATTCTACTCAACTATTTCGAACAGCGGCAAAAAAAGTGAAAATTGCCATGGTAGCCAAACTTCGTAGCGGAGATGGCACATGAAGAAGAAGAAGTATACAGAATCTTTGACTGATTTTAAGAAAGAAAATTCAGATAAACGTATGTCCAAAATGCTTTCAGTCTTTCAAAAAGTTTAGTTTAGTTTTAGTTTTCATCAGTCAGTGGCATTACGTAAACCAAGTTTATTATTTTTTTATAAAAAAAGTACGCCAGTGTGATTTGGTGAATTTGGCAATTTTTCTTGAATTATCCTTTAAAACTAAACAAAAGCTGCCTCTTTGGTTTTCTTGCTGCAATAAGCCATTTTGAAAAAACACGAATTTTTTATTCTAATCTAAAAGTATTACCTTCAACTTCAACAAACGCCTGCATATATCTTTTTTGAAGACTTCAGCACTTTCTATCGTGAAAATGTTTAGCATATACGTGCACTTTCTTCTTAAAATTAGTCAAAGAATTGCCCTCTAAAGTTACTTAATTTACACCCTCATTGATAGTATATACATGTATTTTGAAATGCGGCACAAACTTCAATAATAATTTCATAACTATCTTCGCAATACATACATTCTATAAAATTTATGATTCAATATCTTTCGTCATCAGTCTTATGCATTTCGTTAGTTCCACCGAATACCATCTTCGTAAGACTAATAAATTACCGACACAAAAACCAATTAGCCTAGTTTTAACTTAAATTTCCGTAAATATATGCCCAAGCTTACTAAATTATCCACTACTACAGCTACATTTGATACGGCACAAAACGCACACAGTTGCATGCAATATAGAAATCGAGCATGTTAATTTTATTTCAGGTATTTCTGTGGTTAACTTTATTATTGAATTGTCGCCTCTGACATGCAACTCGATTTGCAGTTTAATAATACGCTTCGTGTAGATTGTTTAACTGATAATAAAAACGGATTTTTAATTTATAAACAAAAGGGTGAAGGCTAAGTTCCTGTTCAATATGTAGCAAGAAAAGTTCTAACATTTACGGTAAAGTGTTAAGATACCTACATTATAAATAACTGACTTGTTCAGTTTATATTTACAGAATAAAAAATACCATTAAAGAACGTTGAACCTCCACCTAATCACAATAATAATATGAAATTGCCAAATCTATGAAATATCCTGATAATTACATATCAACATATCCCACTTTTTCTGCGACCATGATTATACGTAGATTTTAGTACAGTAAATGCAATCATGCAAATTTAATGCATAAAGTAAATACAGAAGTTACTTTACACGCTGTTTTTACACTAAACCATAGAGGAAATATTTTAATCTACGACTAAACAGATCGAAAAATAGCGAAACGAAGAACTTGATTTTGCAGGTGCAGTCTATACTTAAATAATAATATCCATAATTTTTCTCCGCGAATTTCTTTTTCTTACGGTCGTAGACAAAACAGTATACGCAACCTGAATGAGTAAATAAACTAAAAACATTACAGAACTCTTAATGTTAAAATTCTTGCTGTTGTAGGTATTGCATAGAAAATAGGGCATTACATTACTGTAAAAACAAATTTAGATTTTTGTTTAAAATTGAACCAGTATAGTTTTCAATGGAAAGCCCTATTTCAAAATAATGACAATGAATGTACAGCCATTGTTTTGCCATATTTTTAGTAAAAAAAGGATAATTTTATTGTATCACTTAAATTTCCATAGAAATAAGTTGTACGTGCTTGTTGTAAAGATTACAGTTCTTCCCTAGAATTCTCATTCCTTTCAATAAACTCCGATTCTTGTTGCAAGTCTGTCACTGTTAATTTCATTCGTAATCCCATAACCTCATCATTTATCTCCCTTGAAAGCATTGTAACGTCAGAGTATCTGAGTGTTGGAAAACGAATGGACCATAATTCCTGAAACTGTTGAATCTTCATGTATGTACTTCCAAATACAGAACAATGAAGGAAGTTGAAGACATTTATCAATTCAAAGAAATTTGCATTTTAATATAAATATACCTTTTTAAAAATCATAGTATGGGTACAAAAGCAGAAAAGGCCTATTTTTTTCTGAAATTGTTATGTCACCATATTATATGAAATAAAATAGAACTGAAGACAGAAAATAAACGAGCTCTGCATACATTATTCGGTGACATGGACTTAACTCGAGCAAAAGAGCACATCTAAAAAATTCAAGGTTTTCAAGAAATCCTCTAACACATTCGTCCTACTACTCTTCTCTTCATAAACCGCTTAAATATATTCATTTATTTAAATTTGTACTTTTTAGCAAGGTCGGTGCAAATAAAAGTATATCGTAAAATATTTTATATACCTACCCCAAGGACATGCATTATTAAAGCTTTTATTTGAGGATTAAATTTTTAGAATACAGTTTGTAGTAAGAAAATAGATGTTTTCATTTTTTAAAATAAAATTTATTAGAGTGGGTTTCACGAAACTTTTGTTAAATTAACGAACGATTAAAGTTGATAAAGGAGCAACATTTTTCGTTACAAATGCATTATTTGATTTATACATTCAAATTTTGATTTAATTTTGTTGATTCTGATGAATAACCAATTTGACAAAGCTCTCAAATTATGTTTGAGCAACTCACCTTCAGTCTTATTTTTTAGCGAATTATAAAAGGAAATTGTTATTGGTAGAACATATTTATTTAAACGTTTGCCAAATTTTCGAAATTGGCACCAAAAAAGCATTGTAGACCATTTTTTCTAGCAGAAGAAGGGCCAGGATATTTCTATACAAAGAATAAAATATTATACACAGTTTGTTTCAAAAACTTTGATACCACTCCAAGCCACTCTACAAAAAGGGATCTCCTAAGAACTGCTGACTAAGGTTCATGAGAGGCTGAAGGACTCCTACTCCTACCGAAACTGCCGGAGAAATAGAAGCTTAGTTCCTAGGAAAAGAAACCAAGAACAAACTATCGGTGGTAGGCAAATCATCGAAAAGACAAGAAATGTTATTTTAATACCGTGGCATATAGCTCGTACTGAATTACTATATCAACTTAACTTCATTTAACTTAAAAAGTTTAATGAGTAAAATACGAGGCTGTATTTATTCATTGAAATTAAAATGTTGTGCCAGCTTCTCAACCGAAATAGCAATTAGAAATGATGCCGTTTGTTTCCCTATTATTTAACATCTATAATGAATATTCTTTTTAAGAAGTAATAGATGTTTGGAAACGTGGAATGTCAGCAAAAAGATCGGTAACTCGACGTGTGCAGATGATACCACGATTTCAACAAATAAAGCTTATTTGGTTGCGATAATGGATTTTATTTTAAGCGTTAATAATAGCAATAAAATTAAATTTTTGCCATTGATTGCGATAATACACTACTCCTAAGACAAGAAGAAGCAGATTTTAAAATCATTGAGAACTTTATATCTCTTGACTCGTTAATTAAAAATACAGGAATTTGTAAATCAGATATAAGACGTAGACTACCTACCAATAGCAAGAACTGCGATAATGAAACTTGTAAAAATCTGGAAATATATCTTAGTAACTAAGCAAGGGTTTGCCACGGTCGTCATATTTCTGGTTGCAACATATTTCTCAAACACCTGGAACTTAGAAAGCAAAAGAGGTGTCCGTAGAACCTTTGAGATGTAAATCTGTATGTAAATACTTACAATATGTTATACACAGCAGGGGACAAATACGTCAGCACTGCAAGATCTACAAATTAAGAAGCGCCTCTTTATCACTCCTTGTCACTATCTCGGTCACATTTCCAGACATGATACTCTAGAAAAAAAATAGTCCTAGAAAAAAAGGTAAATGGTAAACAATGAAGAAACAGATTGTTTATAACACGACCGACTAAAGAAACCCCATCTTGCATATAGAGCAGCAAGGGCCTTTCATCTAGTAAAAGACGGAGTAGCATCAAGAACCATCGCTACTTTGTCGTCATAAACATATACCCTTATATTGTGATGGACTAACGATGAGAATATGATATTAAATAAAAAAATGGGCGGTATTTTTGTTCCCAGTGAGGAGAATGACGCGAAAATCATGGTAATGTGTTGTCGACTGATGTTATTTAGGAGGAAATAAAATTATTGTTCAGTAATATTTTGGTAGATCTGAATTGAATCGTCTTCGTGTTCTTCATCTTTTTCTTTTTCGCCTCTTTCCCCTGCTCATCTTCTTCCTCCCCTTATCTTCCTCCTCTTCTTCCTCTTCCTGTTCTTCCTCCCTTCTTTCTTCTCCTCTCTCTCTCCTTCTCCTTCTTTTCCTATTTCACATAAGTCTTATAAAGTTGAGCCCTCGATAGATTTCCTTTCTCTTGCCAGTGCCCTAATTTTATAATTGATCTCTCACTCTATTGCCGACTCTTTATGTTGTTCTTCCATTTATTTCTGGATCTACCTTCCTTCTTTCACTTTTAGGGCCTCATTTCAAAATATCTTCTAGAATGTCTGTACAAATAAAATGTCCAATCCATCAAAGTTGCTTATTTTGCACCTCTTCATTTTATTTCATTACTAATGCCGTTATTTGAGATGTGTGTTTATCTACTAATGCCCAATGTTTTGCCCAAATAATAATATAGGCATATACATATACGTAGTTGTGATTTTGGTTAAATTGATTTTTGCCAATTTACAGCATTATTTCTTCGAAAATAAAATTTGTTTGTTTTGTTTATCTCATGTTTTTTCCTCTGCTTTTCCCATTCCTTCTTGGCAATCTCACGCTACTTAATTTGTTATGCGTATTCCACTTGTTTTGCCTATTATTCTCTATTTTCTCTTAATGCGTAATATTCCCCTTTTATTGATGTTGTTAATCTCGATTGCATTAATCTACATAATATATTTTATTATTGTGACGCAACATTATTTTCCTATTAAAACTCATAACATAACTATACGGTGGACATAACCCAGATTTCTCTATCTGTTGCCTACAATCACTTTCCATGATGCATTGTTTCGGTGTTTTGCAAAAAGCCATGTACTAAACCCATTAGATAGGACGTAAAAATGACACGCCAATGTATATCACGCACTTTTCAATCGATTGGGCAGGAAAATAAAAAAATGTCCGACAAAGAAATGATATAAATGATGGAGTGTCAGTGGCAGTTGATTGTCTAGGCATATTACTACTAAATGGAATTATTGCACTGCCTTTATCATTATACAGAAAATTTGCGCATATGAATACGTTTTTTGTTCATCATTTTATTAAATTGTTCCATGGAAAATTCCGTATTTTAAAAGGTTTAATAAAATTTTAATATTGCGAACTTTGAAAATACCGATGAAGGCGAAAATTTAATTTTTAATTTTTCAGGCTCGAGTTATAATATGATGTTCATAATCCTGCTGACACAGGGCTTTCTGAATTGTAATTATTTATTCGATTAAATTTAGTACTCGAAATTGACAATGTTTGTTAATTAACAAGAATTTAGTTTGGGAAAATGCCCTCTTATAATTAATGTTACCAAAGGCGTTGAGCTTTATTTAGTTAACTCCTCTCCCAATAATGTACCACTTAATTCATCGTAACTAAACTCTAATATAACTAAAGCAATTTTTCATTTACAGGTCAGTTAGAAGTCAAAATCTTTAAGCTTTCAACAAAGTTTGCGAAAACAAACTTGAGACAATCCAGAAGTTTTTCATATACTTGTATAATGAATGTTTCGAATGCAGACAGATTTCGTCGGCTATATTTTTCAGGCAAATTTTAATAACTCCTGTATAAACCTCCCGTAGTTAATTAAAGGACACGTAAATGTGTCTAAGTAAAGAATGCGTATATCAAACTTTTAAAAATGTGTCGTTAATATTTTTTTTATTTTCAGGCATGAAGGTAACATAAAAACGTCCGGTTTAAAATTATTATTTTAAAGGGTTGATAAGGGTGAACTACAAGTTTGTTTGCTCCTTTTACGCAAAAAACATCACCTAGAATATCATTAAAATGTCAAAGTTTATAATTAGAATTTGAGTTAAAATTCTGTTAAATACCGCGCGTGGCTAATTCGAGCATACTAAAATGTTTGAGGACACATTTACGAGTGATTTTAGTCATCAAGCTATTTTAATTCGAAATGTCTAAAATTAAAAGAAGTTAAGTTCACAGGACGTAAATGCAAGCGTTCAACCCCGATCGAAATAAATATCTGTTAAGTTTACAAAAGAACCGAACAAATACCCTTTCGCATTTTACACAAACTGCCTTGGCCCTCGTTTTCTTCTCATTTATAATACATAAAACCGATGACGAATTTCAATTTAAGTTCGATACGATCAATGTTTATTCCAAAGGAAATTGCGTGCTTGTTGTTGCCGCCAATCGATAAATTTACGTATTTTGTTACTTATTTTAAAATTCGTTCGATATTTTTTCCATCGAACTGCCGCCAGAGCGGTGTCGTCCTATTTTCCACTTACATACAGATTTCCGCATAATTAGTACTCGCTAAATTTTAAACTTTAAAGTTACAAGGTTTCGTTTAGAGAAACTTTAATACAATTCCGGGTCCCCAAACACGGGTCCAGATGCATTCTATACGAAAATAACTAAGGCCAGAAATTTAAGGTGATCTTAAATTAACCTGAATGATATATTAATAACATATCTAACGAGAAGCACAGCTGTCTTTGCAGGAGACACACTTTGTGCCATATTAATTTTTATCTGATGACGTTGTTACATGTATACAAGAGCAAAAAATTTAGCACAACTGGCAGCAACGTTTGAGTGGAAGCTTTAATCTAGAATCTCGGAAAGTCATGAGATATCGACATTCTAATTTACTACTCAACAAACCCTGAAATTTCGAGTCAGAGAAAGGAGGCCATTTCATTATAATTTCATCCAGAAAATTTATCATTCGTCATGTGCCACTGAAATTTATTGTAATCAAGACGGAAGAAATGATACCATCGGCTTGCTTCAAAGCGCAAGGATATAATTAAAAGGGAATTTTTTTCTTTTCAAATTACTTTCGTTTTTTAGCAGGCAGTTATTAACGAAGTACAACCAAAGAAATATCTGGCAAAGGTTGGGTGTGGGAGTGTCGATCCTCATTCGTATTCGCCATAATAGCAAGTTTCTTTGAATTTTATTTTTTGAATGCAATTATCAAACTTTTTTTATACTGACGGGAGGGGGGGGGGCATGCAGATACTGGCCGATCTAATAACTTTTCCAAACTTGACGATATGCTTTAACATATGCATTGATTTTTTTCTATTGCACTTCATTACATTATTAACTCAAATTATACGTACTTCTTTATAGTGAAAACTTGGCATGAAACCTACACGATTTTTTTGAACTTGGCTATGTTCTTTCCATATACAGGGGTTCCTTAAATAGTTGCCATAGAAAAGTTACTTGAAAAGAAAAGGGCGGGGTATTTTATATGAACTTTTAAAAATTCCTATCTGTTGCTCATTAATGAATATTTAGAAACAGAAAAAAAACATTCTGGGATAATTTAAATTTTTTACCGAAATCAAACATGCCTAAGTTTACATAAATTTTGGGGGCAATAAGAAAATTGGAAGCATGTCGGATTTTGGAATCGAATTTCCTTCTGTAGCAGTTATTAACTTATTAATAACCTTTTTTTAAATTGAAATATAGATAAAAATAGTATAGCTTTTGTTATAGATGTACCTAAGTCTCATCAAATTATATTGTCTACGTACTCGGTGTGTTAAGTAAAAGTTAGAGTGTGATTTCCATTATGAAATTTAACTGGGAAAAAGTTTATACAAAATGTCTTATTTAATTTTTGCCGAGAATCTTTTATGAAGTATTTCCGTACAACATGTGAAACATATCTTCTAAAATTTTTTTAATTCGACCCTTTTTAAATAATATACCTAATTAGTTTCAATAAATTTCAAAGGATAGTGTTGCTAGGTTATTTAAATGCCTAAGCAGGGCAATATCATAACTTACGCTTAAAATATTTAAGGTATTTTCATTTTTAAGTACTAGAAGTTGCTGAAAAAAAGGTAGGAGTTGAAATTTAACTTTACCTCTTTGTGCGCTAACAACTTACAAAAGTAGAAAATATTTTTTCATGGAAAGGTTTTGCAGTTCACACATACTGGAATAATTATTTTACTGTGCTATAATCTTGTAGGTAAATATGTAAATAAATAATAAATAAAAAATAACATGATAAGGCTTTAAAGAACTATAATAGAAGTTTCTCTCATTTATTTAAATTAAAAATACGGGAAGACATTCCATATTTAAAACAAAATAATTTTATACATAATATAAAGAGTGACTACAAAATATCTAATTCGTTTGTGCGAGCTTTAAAAACAAAAGTTTTAATCTTATTTTAATTCATACTGCTACATCACATACATACTTAACGTAAAGTTTAAGCTATCATGTTGTAAAATGCGAATCAATTGGCAACGTATTCTTGCTAATCATTTAATACAGAAATAAAGCCGACCTCGATGGCGTTAAGGTTAACATACTTGCCTTATAACCGAGAGATCTTGGGTTCGTTTCCCGGTTCAGGTCGGTGAGATGTTTGATGCGAAAAAATATTTGAAAGTGTGTCCTCTTTCAGATACCAGGTAAAACCGTAGGTCTCGTGCCAATACGATGTTTGATGTTTGCCACGGTGTGGAAAAATCCCTTGGGTTCGGCAAAATTCTAGTTGGATAGTGCCTATGATTATAGTAGTCGACGCGCATTGAAATCCCTGGCACCCGCAAGCATAAATTTCGCCCAATAAACAAACAAACATAAATAAAATTTGGTTGAGTATGGCGATCCTAAAGAAATAATAAATATTAACAAAACGTCTTCCGGATTGGGACCGTGCTTGGTTGACAAGTTGAGTTACTGTTACCCTTCTGCCTCTTGCTAGAAGAGTTCCGCCTCTGGCGTGGTTGACACGTTGAGTTACCGTGCTCTTTTAGTGCTCCCTTTTCTCCTGAAGAAGCCCCTTAAAAAGTGGGCGAAACGTTGAGTCTTTTGTCTCAAAATGACACGGCCCCAGTCCGGAAGACGTTTTGTTAATACTGACACTGACCGTGGAAGTCTTCGAATTCGAAATAATAAATTGAACAAAAAATGCATTCAAACTGTTTTGATAAGTTAGTTAAACCACTTTACATAAGTTTAGTTCGACCAATTTGAGTGTTCAATTTACCAATCAAAAGAAGAACATTTGCTAATATAAACTTTAGTAATACGAATAAAGTCAGTTTGAAAAGAATCAATACCTTTGAGGTATATTGCAAAGTAACTACTAACTTAACCGTTTTAAAAGGCCCAACATAATTCCATCATTTAAAGTTCCTCGTAATATTATAAGTCTTTATTTTATGTATGTAGCATTGCAGATAAAAGTGGTGACCTTAATTTAGAAGCGAATAAACTTGTTAATATTGAATGCAATGGATTGCGGAACATAATGGTAGATTTACATCTGACATCTGACAATAATTATTACATGATGTTTATGCCGGATAGTAATTTTTTACTAATCTAAACTATGCACAACTTCTGTCTGACACATATGTATCAAGTATCAGAATATATCTCAACACTTTTATCTGAATAAGTGTAAACACCTGTTTCCATGCGAGTTCTGACTCCCTGGCACATATCTCAATAGTTAACGAGCTGACCTTTGTGTCAGATGTTTCTTGTCAAAAGTGAAAAGGAAATAATCAAATGAGTGATCTGATAAAAGTGTTAACATCGACGAATTATAGCTATTAATATAACAAGAATATTATGCGATTTATAATAGACGAGGACGTTGCTAGGTGACGAGGCGCTAGCCGAGTCAACTACGCAACGTTCGAGTCGGTTTAAATCGCATAAAGGCGGGCGGCCACTGCGAGCGAAACGAAACTAAGCTAAGCGAAGATAAGTTTTTTATAAATCAGCTGCCATACTTTTAAATGCATCGGCGGCCACTTAAGCTAAACTAAACGAAAATATGCAAACGAAGATTGAAATCTTAGCTTCGTTTCGTTCGTTTTAGCTCATGTCAGATTCGAGCGAGGTTTTGAGCAGTTTAGTTGGTCACCACATGCTTAGCAGTGTGATGAAAGTCGTAGTATATACCTACATACTGTGTAGTGACATATTTTGGAAAAGTTAAATAATTAATTATGTCCTATAAAATATCACAAAGTGAATTTTTGATTGAATGTGTTCGAAAATTTGTATTTTGCTTTTGAATATCAGCGGTTATCAATTCGTGCAATTCATAAAATTGTTCTCGAATTACTCTGAAATAATTTTTGAATTTAAAATCGTCTAGCTCATTGATCAGTTTATGAAATTCTCCAAATTTTTCTCGTTTCTTCATGTACCGGCTTATCTAACATTTTTTCTTTTTCTTCTCCATGAAAACTACATTGGCAATATCTTCAAAAAAATCTGATTCATCTGATTGTGAACTTAGATCCAATAGCAACATTTTGGTTGTTACAGAACTCATTTTAAACACGTCCATCCTCACGAAAACACAGCTGACAACTAAACGAAAATCGTTCCCAGTGGCCGCTCCAACGTAGTTTAGTTTAGTTTGAATTCTCTTCGCTTAGCTTAGCTTAGTTTCGTTTCGCTCGCAGTGGCCGCCCGCCTTAATATTCGAGTTATATTTCAAGCTTTATCGTATCATTGGCAACATTTTGTTTATATTATGTAACTAACGAATTATGAAGCCGGAGTTGCTATGCTATTATGTTATGTATAATTATTAATAAAAGTGTAATAATATAAAGTTGTCTTTATAATCAATGATACGATAAAATAATATTCATCACGATAAACTTGAATTATGGGGCGTTAAATGTAGGGAATACAAAAACTGAGGCATGGTGCGAGATGCCTTAGCCGAAATTGCGGAAAAATTTGCGACTACAATTGAGCAGATAACCAGAGAGATTCGTAATTTGAGAAACCAGTATAATAGTCAACTTAAAAAAACACGCAGAAGAAATCTGGGCAGAACAACGACTATTTATATGTTTCAAAATGGTCTTACTTTAAATCACTGTTGTTTTTACAACAATTTTCATTGTGCAGATCAACCGTAGAAAATATTCCAACAGTAAGTATTAATAAAACACACCACTTACTTTTATTTCATTTTTTGTATATTTTCACAATTTTTTTACATAAACTTATATTGCCATGACACTTTCTCTTGGGCGCTAATAAAATATTCCCTAAACTCTTCTCGAATATTTTTTGCACTATTAGAATAATTATTACTGCTAGCTAATTTTCTGTTGGCATGTCTTCATTTCGTCAAGTTCCCTAATGCAATTGACCAGTTTCCGTATTTTCTTGATCAAATATTCTTTCTGGAACATAAACATTTGTAGAAGGTCTTTCAGATAATAAAAAATTGTGTAAACAGCAAATTTCTAAAATGATACAATCCACGCATTTTATAGCAATAATGATGGGTTCTCTCAATGCTCTAAAAACACTAGACATAATACCAAAAACTTTTTCTTTTCATATTCTTCTTGCTCTGGACAGTCTGTAGTTAAAAATTCTCATCGAACCTTAGGAATAATTATTACACTTGAAGCTGTTTTTCGCTTTGATGGTTTCGTTATGAAATGCCAACCGGAAATAAACTCTCCGAGATCTAGTACGACATCTGTTTATAAGTACAGGGTGATTTAAAATGTGTGGACATAACTTTAGGTATTGATTAGTTATACAATTTGGAGTAAAACATAATAATATACCTATTTCCAATTCTCAATGGTTACTGAAATAATGAGGAAAAACTGATTTAATTAGAATAAAAATTCATTACACTAATTAACAGTCGAAACAATAAAAAAACAAACATTATAAATTCATTATACTAATTAACAGTAGAAATAATAAAAAAACCAACATAATTTACAAAAATTGTTCAAAATGGTTTCCATCACGTTGAATGCAAGCTTCACATCGACGAACAATTGAATTATTTGCATAACGCAGCTGTTCGGGATTCTGACGAATTTCTTCAGCAGTTTGGCGAATCCAATTTATAAGATGTTCCCGACTTTCTATGGCGAAAGAATGCACCTTTTCTTTTAAACAACTCCATAAATAAAAATTTAATACAGTTAGGTCAGGCAAACGAGGCGAAAATCTCCACGTCCAATCCACCGTTGAAGGAATTGGTTATTTAACCAAGCTGTTACCTGACCTGCAGTGTGAATGGGAGCCCCATCATGTTGGGACCGCATGGCTCTTCGCAATGCGAGAAGTACATCTTCTAACAGAATAAGCAAAGTCTCTTGGAGAAACTCTAAATAATTTGCGGCATTAAAACGATCTTGTATGATAAAAGGTCCAATTAAGTGTTCATCAATGATGCCAGCCCATACATTGACACTAAAGCGATGTTGAAATCTGGTCAGATTATGTTAGTTATTCACTCCATTTCGAGTAAACTAGGCCTCATCAGTCCACAAAATGTGCCGCAAGAAATCTGGAGTGTCATCAATAGCATTTAACAACCAACGACAAAAATTTAGACGAGCAACGCTGTCTTCTTCGCGTAGATTTTGTACATGTTGTAAATGAAACGGATAATAGCCTTCTGCACGTAGTGTACGCCATACTAAATTTTGTGACAAACCTAATTGGTTAGCAATTCTTAGGGTACTTATCATAGGGCCAACAGTTACTGCATCGATGATGCCATCTTGATTCGCAACATTTCTGATTCGACCAACATGATAATTATTAGTGAAACTTCCGAATTCACTAAGATTATTGTGAATTCTTATTAATACGCGATGATCCGGATGTCTGACGATATTCTTCAGCTGCAGCTGCAGCATTTCCATTGTACAATCCGTAAATAAAATGCATATCAGCATATTCGCGATTTGTGTATTCCATTATTAACTCTTATTAATAATAAGAATTGAACCAACTTACTCACAAATTGTTTGACACCATTTGAAACCATTTGTTTTGTTTTATTATTATTTTTTTAATGGTAACTAGATATAATAGTCAATTTTATAAATACAGGTGTTTTTCCTCATATCTTAGTAACCATCGAGAATTGGAAATAGGTATATTATTATGTTTTACTCCAAATTGTATAACTAATCAAACCCTAAAGTTATATCCACAACTTTTAGATCACCCTGTATATGTGAACTCTCTTACAAAATAGGAATTTTGAGTACTCTCATATACCTACTTATTTCTGATATAAAGTGTATGCAACTTATGTCAGTTTCTTGCTAGGTGTAAACAGCCTTTGAATTTAGATATCAGACATTTGACATGTATATGCCCGGATAAAAATGGCAGATGTAAACCTACCATAATACATAAATTGGAATAATAATTCAAATTTTGTAGAAAAATATTCTGAATGCGGTTCGCTCTTGTGATAGTAGAGGCATTACAATTTTGGATAAAGAAGCCCATTTTAAAATATTAAAAGTTATAGCAAAGTGTTTTATGCATCAATACAGTCTATTAAAAAAAAAGTACATAACGCTTGGTTATGGAAAATAAAAATTGTATCTACTGCAATTTTTAGGTAGGTTTGCCGCTGATATGTAGTAACTATATTGTATGTACTGTCTGTAACCTCTTATACCTTTCGGTGTTGAGGCTGGTGCGTTATAGTTACCTATTTGTTTCATTAGTACAAAAAATGGATGATTTCGGGACAGGTAAGACAGATCGCCGGGCGACGCGTAACGGAGTCCGGCGAGTCCCGAAATAGTTATTTTTGTAACAAGTACCTAAAATCAAGTTTTTTGGGACGACTCGTTGCTGTTCCGGACGAGGCGAAGCCGAGTCTGTAATAGCAGATGTGTCCCAAAAAACGATTTAAGCACGCGTTACAAACAACATTTTTTTGTTAAAGCTCCCAAAAACAAATTTAAACCTTTTATTATGTATGATTAGTGTGATATGAACACATGTCACTATAGTAGTACGCAAAAGGCTGTTATGACAACTTTTAGGGACTAGGCAGAAAATATAGCATTTTACGGACTTAAATGAGTGTCACTATAGTAACCAGACTTTTTGGGATTGAGTCCGGAAAACACTCATTTTACGGACTTAAATGAGTCCATAAAATAGCTACTTTTGGGAGCGTGTACTAAAAACGTATTTTTTGTGCGAATGAAACATGAAACATACTATTTTTTCTCCAATTAAAATCAACTTCCATTTTCTATTTTACTGTTTTCAAATTGAATTTTTGAGAACCGTCATGATATAAATAATTACTATACGGGGAAAATAAACAACAACGACGGCGATTGCCGAATGTTGACGAAACGTTTGTTCTTTATTTAAAATTTACCTTGTAAAACCGTATCTGGCGTCCTTTTTTGTATTAGTGCAATTTTTTTTTTTTTGTGTAACATCCCAATTTATTTACAATCTGTACATGTACATTTAGTAAATAGTAATAAACTGATTATTTGGACATGTAGGAGTATACTCAGTAGTATGCTCCTGTAACAGTAGACCCATAAGTCTTTTGTGGCTTTTGGGTTTAGTGCAAATATGAAACGAAAAGTATACGGTTGCCATGGTAATTGGTGAACATCCCGAAATGACTTACTTTTTATACAAAATTATTCGACAATATGGCGTCTTATTCGTGTGGTTGGAGAAAAATGTAATTTCCGTATACATAGTTCCTTAAAATAGCCACAATTTAGAGTTCGTCGAAATTTCTGTAAATCTGAAATTTTCGAAATACGTATATTGTTTGGGAAAGTGCTAGTTTTGACTTGATTTCAAACCAATTATTTGCTTTACTATTTATTATTATACATATATTTAATGATATTAAATATTGCATGTATATTGACAAATGCCTAATTATTTCCCAAATTTAGACCATATTATTTTATTTTTTTTTAAAGAAAAATAGAAGAAAACCTTCCTGAAATCGCAGCTAAGTAAAAAAAGAAACCATCGATCATATTTAATAGCGTTACACATATTATGCAGTATCACTATAAAATCGTTACATAACGTGGTACAATATTTTATACTGCTGAAACAGTTTAACTCTCTAGTGCCCTATATTTTACGAAAAGTTATTCTAGTGACCGCATTTAACTTTGAAGGATACTCTCGATAGAATACTCTAAGGAATGATAAACGGCTATAACTTATGCAACCGAAAATGTGCAGTATCAGCAAGTTTTGTTATCAGAAATGTAGTCTAATTTAATTCATACATTTGTTTATTGCCACGTTATGAAATTTGTTTTATATCCAGAACAAAATTTTGTAAAGAATATTATAAAAATTGATGTCTAAGTTATTTGCAAAATTAAAGAAACTTAACAGTTAATCGTTTGCAATAATTATTAGGATACGCTTTCGGATAGATTTCAGTCGTTACATCGAAGTTGCTTTAATATGAGTTAACCAATAAAAATAAGTAATCCTCTACATGAACATAAGCCTGATTTGTGTCTTCGTGTTTGCGGGTGGAAAGTAGTATTTAATTCACTTTTTTTAGGAAAGCCTTTCTTAAAAGTTTTGCTTGTCATGAGGTATTCCAAACGAAAGATTAAAGCTATGATACAGTTACAATATTTTTTTGCAAAACTTAAAATTGGAGGTAGTTTGATAAAGATTTACAATTTTTTTTAACAAACTATATAATGTATAACATTAACCGCAAGATGCTTCTGAATTGTATGCCTTATTTTTATGTAATTTAATGCAATAGTTATTGATGTAATCTGAAATACCAATATTTAACGAAGTTTTCGCGTTCTAGCAAAATACAATCTTTATGTATCTGACCCTAATGTTTAGGCAAATTACAGTTTCATTGACCTTTCGTAACTTATTTTACTCAATTTCTTTCATGTATAAGAAGCAATTCTTAAAAAGTAATTCAAGTTACCGAAATGGTATACAAAGTATTATTATATCAGGAATGTAAGTCAAAAGGCTGCTCAAAATTTAGTAGGTACACTGTGTTGCAATCAAACTGCTCATAGGTACTGCATGTCCTGCTTTTAATATAATATTTTGATAAAATCGATATTTATTACTTCAAGCAACAAAAATATATTTTATGACCAATATATTTCATATTTCTTTCATAAATGTGTGAAAATACAAGTTTTAATCACCATAAAGGATATGCCAACACCAACATGAATGGTTTTGCGTTTGACAAAATTTCTAAATATCAAAAACAACGTCAGCCAGGACAATAACGAAAGTTTTATCTGTGTTATTGTGTTTTCCTATTTGTGTTCTTTATTGACTTTTCCCTTGAGATGCTGACACAATAGCCTCAATATGAACAGAATCGGTACAAATAGGAAGTAATCTTGATAAAACTTAATATCATTACTGAAGAACATTGAATGAGAGCGAAATTTTTTATTCAATAATACGAAACAAATATGTAATGTAGTTACCAATAGATTTCTTTCCAAAAATATAAAAACGGTTGAACGAATTACACCTCACAAAAACATTCTAACATTTTGGAACGCTAGATTTAAGAAAATTGAGTAGGAGTAACACACCCTTTTCCGGGGTTACCAAACTGATAAATTCGTGTTACTTCCTATTTCAATCCTTTTCAACGTTTTAGATAAACACCCAGCAGGGCTTAAATAGTTCTCGGTAGGGCGATTTATTACAAAATAAGAAACGCAAGTCGTTCAGGCGTGAAACTATCAGGAAAGGTAGATTTTTGAAACAAATTTAGCCCTTTTCTCCAAACTCAACCTTTCTGGTATCTTGTTGCAATTTGCATAGGTTTTGAATTAGAGCTAATGTCAAACCATCAGACGATGTCAGAGAATGACGAGGGTTAGTTACTTCGCTTTAACTTCCTGTTCTTCGCAGAAATGTTTCCTTCAAAAGTCTGATTTACACTAGCTTTTGCATTCTCGCAACAATTCCGAGACCCCCATGAAAATGTACAAGACAATAACTAAACTTTAACCACACATGCACACATTTACAAAATGTAAGTTCACTGTTAGAATAATAAACAGGCACTGTTAATATACTCCAAGAAACTTCTGAAATTGTGTAAGTTTGAGTTCGCGTGAGCAAAGTTTTGGTTTAATGTACTTAGCGGAATGTATGGGACTTTTATGCGTGCTTCTTTGTAACTCAAAAATTAAAAATTCTCTAGATTACCATCTTATTAAATTTATAATGCGTTGAAACTGAAATTAGTTAAAATTAAGTCTTCGCCAAAATCTATGATAAATCATAGAGAAACACATGTTTATAGTTTTGTATTTTTTGACTCGTTTTTAAATTTTTTTGTTTGCCTCCGAAACGTTACGTGGGTTATTAGTTAATTGATATAATTTCATTTTGGCAACTGGTGGTAAAAAATATTTTTGCTAATAATTCGGAATCGAAGCTCTACTTTATTTAAGAGCCGCGTTTGTAATGATCAATGTGATTTTGTGAACTGTATATCCGTTTAAAGGAGAAAGTTTTTTCTTCAATGAATTCCATGAAATCTCAAACAAAGCATAACTTGCCAAAAAGTACGTACTTTTATAAATACGAATTTCATAATGTATTCACCCACGTCTGGAAAGAAAATTTAAACGTAGAGAATACGTTTGGCTTTTATAAGAAAAGATGAGGAAGGTCAATAAAGTTCGCTGTAACTTCATGATTAATGTATCTTTCAAAAGGAAGAAGTTCTCTTTTGTTACATTCGGGAAATTTTCGGTTCTTCGAACTTAAGTCTTTCAGTTAATTTCAAGTATGCAAGCTTTTGTGTTGGTAATTTCATGGAAACTGTTCAGTTAATAACCTAAATTTAACGAATTTTCTTAAATAGTGTCATAAAATGCAACAATCTACTGGTCTTTGTGCAAGTTAGAATTCGTCAAAATGTAGTCGTGTATCGTTACAGTAAAACTTTAAACATGAAGTAAAGATTGATGGTTTGTCCCATTTCAGGAAATTGAATTTACAGCTCTCATCTGATAAACAATTTTGGAAACGCGTAACGAAATCTCCTGGTAAGATTCTTGAAATGTTTGTGATAAAGGTCTAGGCACCTAATATTCTTGTGCATTTCAAGTCAATTGAAACTTGAGCCATGTGCGAATACTCTTCGATTGCTTGTAGAAAAGGAAAAACTTTTTATCTTTTATCGTTTTCGGCAACTTTTTGCTTCAACTTTTCTATTTTGTTACGCAGACTGAAAACTGATCTAGGGCAACCAAATTAAATCAAACTGTAATTTCAAATAATTTAGTAATGTTATATTCTTTATAATTTTACTTATATACAGCGTGTCCCAGGATAGATGTTACAATAGGTGTGATGGACAAAAAATTTTTGAATTTTATTTTAAGATTGTGGAATTAAGCCCTGCTTGGTTTGAAGAGAATTTTAAGAATATTTTCAGTTTTTGAAAAACAAGTCGGCCTTGACATTGAAGCGAAAACTATTTTCTTTTCAGGTAAAGTACCCTTTTTGTTCATGATACGGCAAAATTTTACTAAGAAAAGTTGTTCATAATAAGAAATTATGACCCTATGCAAAATTTCAGGAAGATCTACCTACTTTGATTAAACCGTCACATTTTAGATTAAACAAAATAAATTGTATTTATTCAAAATTTTCTTTGTAGAACATTGAACGAAACAAATAGCATTTACAAGAAATTTAACTTACGAAACATAATAATAACGCTGATCTACAATAAATTATTTATTCCACATAACTGCCAGGAGGCCATGAAAAAACTATCGTTGACTAATCTTCCCGAAATTTTGCATAGGGCCATAAGTTCTTATTATGAACAACTTTTCTCAGTAAAATTTTGCCGTATCATGAACAAAAAGGGTACTTTACCTGAAAAGAAAATAGTGTTCGCTTCATTGTCAAGGCCGACTTGTTTTTCAAAAACTGAAAATATTCTTAAAATTCTCTTCAAACCAAGCAGGGCTTAATTCCACAATCTTAAAATAGAATTCAAAAATTTTTTGTCTATCACACCTATTGTAACAACTATCCTGGGACACACTGTAGGTAGAGTCGGTTAAATTAACAAGATAGTGGTATTTTATATGCAGATAATAATAATTTTTAAATTATTTCTTTCTTAACCAAGTAACAGATAACATAATTGTCTTTCTGTTTGGAGCCCCTTCATCATCATCAGTGGTGCTACAGCCCTGTAAGGGCCTCGACCTTCTCAATCGCCTTCCGCAATTCCTTCCGATTTTGTGCTCTTGTCTTCCAGTTGGGGGCACCGATAGTTCTTGCATCTTGTGTTACACCATCAACCCATCTAAGCCTTGGCCTGCCTCGCTTACTCTTCCCTACCGGTTCAGTACTGAACACTTTTTTTATGGGGTTTATTTCATTAGCTTGGACCACATGTCCTGCCCACCGCAGTCGGTTCTGTTTGGCAGCCGTAACAATATCTCTTCCGTTGACCTTATTCTTGTATAGGTTATATAATTCAAAATTGTATCTGCGCCTCCATGATCCATTTTCTTGTACAGGTCCGAAAATTTTACGTTGTATTTTCCGTTCAAAGATAAGTAGGGAGCTCTCGTTATCTTTGGAGATAGTCCACGTCTCCGACCCGTATGTTAACACAGGAATTATTAGGGTTCTATATATTCTCAGTTCTGTTATTTGTGAAAGTCGTTTATTAGAAAAATGCTTGGATAGGCCATAGTAGCATTTATTAGCGCTTAGTATGCGCCGTGTGCCTAGATAGGTGAATTCCCTGACTGTTTCAAAATTGTGATTATCGGTGACTAAGTTTTGTTCTGCCTGGACAGCTCTAGTACATGACGTTGTTGACATGTACTTTGTCTTTACTACGTTTATTTGTAATCCCATGTTTTCTGCTGCGGTTGCTAGGTCTGAAACAGTTTCTACAGACTTTCTTGTGGTTCTCGTTATTATGTCGACATCGTCTGCATATGCCAGAATCTGTGTTGACTTAGTAAAAATGGTTCCCCTGGTTTCGAGGTTTGCATCCCTAATTCTTAGCCATAGTCATTCTGACTAGGCATATTAACTTCTCTGAAATTCCTTGTTCCGTCATAGCTTCAAAGAGGTTTGGCCTAAGAACATTATCATATGCAGCTTTAAAATCGACGAAGAGAAGATGCATATCTATGTCAAATTCTCTAGACTTCTCCAAGATTTGGCGTAGGGTAAATATCCGGTTTGTGGTTGAGCGGTTAGGTCTAAATCCTGACTGATATTGTTCGAGGTGGGCTTCAGAGTATGGTTTTAGTCTTTCATTTAGTATGTTTGATAATATCTTGTAGCACGTGTTGAGAAGAGTTATTCCCCTATAATTTTGGCAGTCTAACTGATCCCCTTTTTTATGGAGTGGGCATATAAGTCCTAAACTCCATTCTTCTGGTACTTCTTCCTCGGCCCAGATTTTATAAATGATATTATGCATGTACTCCACTAGGTTATTTTCACCGTGCTTAAATAGTTCTGCCGAGATGCCATCTCTACCTGGGGATTTGTTGTTGTTTAGTTTTTTTTTATGGCCGCTACCACTTCATCCATTGTTGGGGTTCTAGCTGCTCCTTATTTTGGAACTCAAACTCTGTATTTCCTGTTGGTTCGCCCGCCAACTGCTCTTGAAAATACTCTGTCCATCTTGATAAGATGTCTTCTTTATCACTTAGTAAGTTTCCTTCTTTGTCCCTACAGATGTTAGTTCTCGGCTTAAAGACTTTTCTTGATGCGTTTAACTGCTGATAGAATTTGCTGGTTTCGTTTTGGCTTCGATAGTTTTCAAGCTGATCTAGTCTGTTCTCAGCTTCCCGTTTCTTCTGTTTGTGTATGCGTTTCTCTTCCATTCTAAGGTCCTTGTATTTGTCTATTGCCGCCCTCGTTCTGCGCTGTTGGATACTTTTATATGCTTCGTTCTTTTTGAAGGTTGCTTCTCGACATTCTTGGTCCAACCAATCTGCCCTTGGTTGGTTTTTTGTAATGCCCAACACTTCTTTTGCTGCAGCTGTAATAGCCTCTTTGCATGTGTTCCACATTTCTGTAGTTGATTGGCTTTCGATTTGAATCTGTTGTATATGCGCTTCTATATGCTGCTGATATTGTTTCTCCGTTTCTTTGTCTTTAAGCAGGTGTATATTATACTTTGTCTGCTTGGAGCTGTTTCCCTTCTTGACATTGGAGATTCTTGCGCGAAGTTTAAAATTTACCATGTAGTGGTCGGTGTCGATGTTGGCACCTCTATAGCTTCTTACATTTATTAGGTTTCTAAGGTGTCTTCTATCAATCACGACATGGTCAATTTGATTTTTTGTGAGGCCATCTGGCGATACCCAGGTTATTTTGTGGATATCCTTGCGGTTAAAGTGGATACTTCCTATGATCATGTTCTTGGCTGCTGCTAGATTGGTAAGTCTAGCGCCGTTGTCATTTGCCGTATCATGGAGACTATATTTACCGATATACTCTTGGTAATACAGCTCTTTTCCTTGTTTTGGGTTCATATCTCCAATTATCAGTTTGATATCGTTTGCCGCGCAGTTGTCATATGCCCTTTCCAGTTCTTCATAGAAACGGTTTGGAGCACCTTACCCAGCATAAAAATACGACCAGTTTGCTAATTCAACCAACTCTGTAGCTCCAGTAACACAAGAATTGACAATAGTAAACCATTAATTTGATTAATTTGAGATATCCTGTATATAACATTGTAGGTTTTAATTTGCACCTTTTTTGAACAAATATTAAAATCTTATTTATTTAGATTTCGCTATTATGTAGGAAATTAGAACTCTAGCTGTACTCTCAGTTGAAGAATTGTTTCGAGTTTCAAACATAATTTGTTTAAATATTAAATAAACAAAAATAGATAAAAGTATAACATTTTGCAACCCTTATACGGACTTAGCTTGTAATTTATTGAATTGGTAATAACTAATAAATATTAAATAACCAGAAATTGAGTCACACTGGTGCCAAGCGTGAAAATTTTTCTTTAAAATAAATTTTTAGTGTTTTTTGTATTATTGTAGGTTGAATAAATTGCAGTAATGAAATTAATGTAATTTTAGGGTACACAAATTGGAAATCTGTCACCCAAAACAATTAACTAGTCTGTGATTATACCTTTGTGACATGGTTAAGCATAAGTTATCGATATTTTGTGTTCTATTCCCATATGCCAATTTAAAGTCATTGCATGTTTATGAAGGATTATAAGTTTGATACTTGGCACTCCTGCGCATTTAATTTCAAAAAGGCCTTGATGGCAACACTGTTTGTGTTGTGCAATTTTAGGTAATTAAGCGGTGTCCTATTGTAAAGTATTGCTTCGCTGATTTTGTTTATAATCGAATTAGCGAACCAGTGGAGTATTCACGTGCTCTTACGCTTACCCACACTGGCCGCATGCAAGGAGAATGTAGAGTGCCTTATTAATGAAAGAAAATGACTATCGGTCAAGTTTTTTAGAAAAATTTAGTGTGTAAGTGAAACTTTCCGTTGTTTCCTCGCAAATCAGCTGTGTGGGGGCAAAGGCGAACATCATGTGACTACTGCACTGGTTCGGTACTCGAGCTATAACTTTTTTGCAAACAAATTGAGTTTTCTGTCTGACAACCTTCACTACAAACTGACTGTTTTAAATGCTAGTTTTGTAAATTTAAATTTTGGTTTAAAACAGAGGTACATAAGTGGAATAAAAATATATGAAAATCTAGTCTGACTTAATCTGATTTCAGCAACTCTCACAGTCACTGAATTTAAAGCTTCCATTTCGATTTAAAATTGAATGGAAACTAGGTATAATAAATTCTCTGTCATTTATTAATTTCAATAATATTCAAAATTAATAAATTATTACGTATATTTCATACAAGTCTAATAATACATCATTCGGAAACAGTTTATTATAACCCCAATGACGCCACAAATAAAGTAGGGAACGACCACATCCATAAATTCCCTCCAACACTATTTGTACAGAATTACAGTTCGATTAACTCAAACAAAAGCAATAATTACTATAATACATTTCCAGAACGTTCTGACAAAACAATTTATTCGTTAAGTCAATTTAGGAACCTAACAAACTTGTTTATCTCTAATAGCAATACCTGTGTGTGTGGAAAATCAACTGATCCAGATCCCTTTTGGAAAAATCTATACATCGTGTTTTTCAAGGAAAAAATGTTGTTATTTTTTTTTTTTCCTTTATTTATTTTTTAAATGCAACATACAACAATAACCGGATAGGACGAGGAGGTCCAGTGCCATGATCACCTAGATCCCCTGATTTAAACCCGCTTGACTTCGGCATTTGAGGATATTTAAAATCACTGGCAGATTCAATGCCCACTAATCATATAGATGAGCTGCAGCAACGAATAGAAAATGACTGCCAAAATCCAGGAATATTCGAAAGAATAAGAGCTTCCTTTCGACGAGGATGTGAAGCCTGTGTACAAATGGAAGGTGGACATGTAGAACATCTTCTTTAAGTATTTTTCGTTGTATGTTTTAGATAATAACACATTTACTATTCGTTGCTTCATAATAATGTAATTTGTTGACGACAGTACAAAATCAACTCTATCTCTGAGACACTTAATTTAGTGACCTATGTCATTAAGACTTTTTTGTTTCTATTGATGAGGACTATACGCCCTGCATATTTGACTATTTAGGATGTTTGCATCGAAAGTAATTGTCTGACGAAGTTATGTAGGTAAATCTACTAGTGACTGAGATACCTATTTATTTAATACCAGAATTGATTTATGGTTTATATTTACGGTATGTCAATAACGATTATCGTCGTAAGGCCTAAAAAACCATTAGTGAGTGACGAAGCAAACAATTCTGTATTGTAGTTATTGTCATTTAATCAATCACTCTTTTCTAAATTTTGGCGTTATCGAAACTGTGTACTTAAACCCTTACATTATTTTATTCTGGGCTTTATCTTTCGTATTTGACAAGCGCAATTTTTCACTAAATCAAGAAACGAATTTTATTGGCAAATGTTTGCCGAATATCGACATTATCTCAGTGAAAAACGAACCAGATAAGCGTAATAATACCGTAGTTTCTCAATCGAGTAGGTCGCAGTAGGAGTGAATGAGAAGTTGAAGCTTTGCAGGATTCTGGGTCAGGAGTGTATTGATCTCCAACCCCTATCCTGCTACTCTTTCTCCCTTCTGGGAACATGGTGTACCACTACAACCTATCTGTCCTGTGTTACTGCGTTGTAATTCAGTGATTTGTTTGGATAACGCTGTTAATGGTGGCGATTTTGTAAACAGAATAAGCTTTTATATACGTCACACTAGCTTTTTCGGCGGAAATATTTTTTATATAGGCAAACCTAAACAGCCCTGAATTTATAAGGGAACGAATTTTATATTTTAAATACATTTTTCTAACTCTCTCCGAACGCTAAGTTCTCATTAAAAAGTTCAAAATTAATCGAGATTAGCTTTATTAACCCTAACCTTCTTAATTAAACTCAAGTTACGTTCCATAGAAGTTCATTTCACCAAAAAGGCAAAACATTAAAAAGAATATTGGTGTGTACAGCACATTTTACTTCATACGCTGCACCTACATTAAGCCGAGTAATCTTCTGTTACACGAGAACATTACTTGAAAAGTTCTTCATCTACTGTTTTAAGATCTCATTCTCTTACAAATGAGAATACCTTCTACATTTGAAATGCACCATTAACGTTGCCGTCATTCGCTGGCTACGGAATTATCCTAACGATGAAAAATTCTCGGTTGAAAACGTTTTCTTCTTATAAACGAACCAGAAGTTTAATTATGCAGAAACTAATAAGATATTTTCGTTTGATTTTATTTTGTTTTTACCAATCTTGCTGCAATTTAATTATGTCGGTTACTTTTATGGTTTCTTTTTAATTTTTCCGTTGCATACTTCTATTAACTTCTTTGTAACTTCTTTAAATAAAATTAAACGTTCAAAAGACATTCCAAGTAAACGTTCTCTGCTCAAACTTAAAATTAAGAAAATTTAATCGTCGTTTTTATGGTTTATTACTAAACTCTTTGATGAAGGGTTTATAGATGCATTAACTTAAAAGCTTTTAAAATTTTCTACCTTGAAAAATTTAAAATGAGATTTGGCTAATGTGCACAACGTGAATTATGTATACTAAAAGTGCACATTTATAAATGTTTGACCTTTGAATAGTTTTATGATAAAATCAGTTAATTTTTTCTAATTAAAACTCAAAATTTGCTGCAAAATCAAAAATACAGTTTTGATTTCTAAATTTAAACGAAAAGTCCTCTTTTTATCTACTTTTTAATAGGGAAATTATTCTAAAACGAGAAACTAGGAAAGATGATGAAACGTGTTTGTTCATAAAGCAATAATGTTGCCATATACGATTGTCTTAAAATGCTTGTGGAAATGGTTATAGGTACAGTTGCTTTCTTGCTGTATATGTGTATATACCATTAAGTTTGTTTTCAAACAACTTCTTAAAATTTTTTAAAGATTTTTGTTAAGCTGTTTTGAGAAATAGCTGTTTTGATAAATATAATATAAAAATATAAATCATTAGCGGGTAAATACTCGTATGATATCTACTTTATTGAATATTCTTGTATATGTATAATGTAAAATCCCCACTAGAATTTAAAACATCTACTTGCTATTTTTTTGTAATTTTTACAGAATATAAAATAGTATTACAAGATTTCTATATTGATCTTTTTTTATCGAATTAACTGAAAATATTATATACGCAAAACTAAGCAATGTGGATAGTCATTAAAGCCTACGATGTATGCAGTACAAGACCAAGAAATGTCTTTTTGTTTCGGCATTAGAATGACATTATTCTAGCACGCATTTTGATGCTTCAATGAGCTTCATTATTTAACGATTTCTGGTGATATTTTGTTTTCATAAATTGGTGATACTGCATCAAATAATACATAAAATACCTAGGCAACCATTCATTGCTAGGCAACAAAAACGTCAAATGTCAAACCTCCGACAACTGTCAAGCAAAAATCGCTATTACCAACCTACTATTTTACCAAAATTTCCCCAAATGGAAATTGTCAAGTATTTTTATAAAAATAAACATAGGTAAATAAATAATGTAAATGGAAGCCGAAACAGATAAAATAGTACAAAATACTCGTTGCAGAAGGCATTTGAGCACTCGTCCGTTCGGCCACTCGTGCGCGAAAATCTTGCTTTCTATAACTTGTGTTTTAATAATACTATTCTATACCGCAGCTTCAACATATAGAACAACCTTTACACGATTTTGAAAAAAATATCTGTACATAATTGTAGATTTACCTGCTTCTCAGCAAAATAAACATTTTATGAACTATCTAACGGATTATATTCCAAAAAGTTTTGGCTTCAGCTCAATACAAACGCGAAAATTTATATATGAATATAACAAATAAAATAGGATTAACCACAGGTTTAATAAAGGGACTAAATGTGCTAGAACTGATCCAGGTTACACAAGCTTGATTTTCGTCAAATTAAACAAACTGAATCAAACTTCGAATTCATACCACACATTAGTAAACAAAAAAACAATGAAGAGCTTTTGTGAAGTTTCGTCGTTAGTTAATTTAAAAGTTTTGCGTAATTCATCAGACCTATTGAACCCACGTCCGCATTCAGATTAGGAGGGGGGGTTCAATCTTCTTCCAATTATTTTCAGGTTTGAAGACATTTGGCCTACTAATTGCTAACAACATCATATAATATGATTTTGTTCAAAAAAGGTATTGTTACTGCATTTAACCCCCATAAACTATATATTTTCGGAAAGCAGAATAAATATGCAATTTAATGGTATCATGGCCAACTACGACTTATATTTAAAAAATACCAACTTTATGTCATAATTCTTAAAACATGGAAATTAAAAGATATCTGAATTAACTATCGTATTCTACTTGAAAAAGTGCCTGTAGAATGTTTTTACCGTTTTTGGATATCTTCAAAACCAAGAGAGTTATTTGAAGTTTTCGATATGGCCAAATTTTGAATTTTGGGCTATAACTAAAAAATAACAAAAGATAGCGGAATTTTGTTTTCGGGACTTGAACCTGCATCAAAAAAGAGCCCTGGACTCCGACATCAGTTTTTGTCTATCTCCGATATTAAGGGTACTTCCCATTTAAAAACATCGAAAATGGGCCAACCTGTACACCTTAGCGTAGGTTTTTGTAGAGATGTCGGAATGTTCTGATAGATTTTCTTCTTCACACGACACACCAGCTACACCCATTTTGGCCCACTTAAAACACCTATTTAGTAAATAATCCTGGACGTACCATTACAGATAAACTCAGTGTGGAGTTTCTTTCTACCAACTACAACTGTAAATAATGCAAGACAAAGGCTTTAGTTTTTTAGTTTTAGATGATAGTGATTTCCTTCCTTCAATTAGTAACGAATGTGATGAATTCCAAAGTAAAATCTTCTTCCCTATACAGGAGATAGTGTCAGGTTTTTTTGTTTTTGCCCATTTAACTACTTAGCTAGTCCTTCTATCCCCATTCTACCTGCGTAATCTCTAATCTAAACCTTCGTGATCTAGTCCATCTTACGAGGCTTGGCAGAAAAATAATGAGACTGACTGTGCGCGAACCGACAACGCTGCTGCATCATCCTTCACACGGCAGTTAGAATAACTCCTTTTTAGAGGGCCGAGAAGAAGTGGAAGACAAACTTCGTGTGGGCAGACCTTCAATCTCAAAAACAGGCGACAATGTGGAAAGAGCGAGGACTCTTGTGATGTCAGACTGTCGATTGACGTTGAGAATAATCAGTAGTGAGTTCAATTTGAACAGGTTTACCGTCAATCAGATTTTAATACAGGATTTGGGCATGAGAAGAGTACTTGGATGGTGCACCACGACAACGCCCCATGCCACACAGCAGTCTCCATCAACGAATTTTTGCCAGAAAAAAGCATTCCTGTGGTTCCTCAGTCCCTCTATTTGGCGGATCTCAGCCCCTGTGACTTCTTTCATTCCCCAGGCTGAAAAACCATTTGAAAGGGCGCCATTTTGGTAGTAATATCCAGAAGAGTGTAACCGACGAGGCATTCCAGCAGAACATTTCCAGGACTGCCACGAACAATGGAAAACGCCTCCATCGGTGCGTAGTTGCCCAAGGGAACTACTTTGAAAGAGAAAACCTTGATTGACTTAGAGGTCTAGATTCTTGTTTTGGCGGAATATTTGAGTATGAGCACCGATCTAATGCAGGTTTTATAATTTCAAGCAGCAAAGAGAGTAATATGCACGTGGCTGTTACGCTAGATTATGACTCAAAGGCAAAGGCTTCGTTGCTTAAGTCCTTCTTCATCTGTTACTTGTCTGTCAGAAGATATCGGGACGCAACTTTTTATTATGAAGAAACTGAAAAGCATTACCATTCCTTGCGATAAAAATGGCACGAAAATAGAAGTTTCCACAAATACACTTGATGTGAAACTAAACTTTACCAACAGCTGGGAGCAAAACCAAACGTTGTTTTGATATTCACCCTTGAAATATACGTCCATTGAACAAATGTGCTCAGGGTATGGTGAAGATTTTGAAGATCACCCATCGAAAGCTGATGCATCATTTTTCTTGTTTCTTGGTGCTTGGATGTTTTTTTATGTTAACATTTAAACCAATCTTTACCAATTTCCTACCTTTTTCTACGTAAAGCGTCTGGTACGTAACTACATAATTTTTATTTAATTATAAATGACTGGAATCGCATATAATGTTACTCCAAGCTTTGTTATTCTACGCGTTCCGTAGCATGATGACTAAAGCTCCACCAAACACATTATTTTTTTACTATAAAGTTCTCTTTAGTGATGATATAATTGTTATAACCCCATTACATCTAACTCACTGTATTATTTACAATATGCGACGTAAACGATTTAATTATATGGTTTTACTAAAAACTTGTTATTTTTCTTAATACCTAATGGCACTTATTGCGTATTTTAACAATAATAATCCTTCGACACTGCACACGAAAATCTAAAACAACTCTTAATTAATTAATTTAAAAGCCGATGCGTACCATAAACAGGAAATTATTTAAACTATGCGTATTTCTATTTAATCCTTCATCCCAAAGAATATTTGAGAGTCTGAGAATTCATTTACATTTCTGAAAATATGCGTAACTGCTACGCAGTATATTAGTTAAAAGGAACTTGTTTTGTTGAAATGAAAATTCCAGTTCCGTATGAAATGAAGATATTAAAATTCACCAAGGATATTATATTAAAGAAACGTGCAAAATTACTCACTTCCTCCAGTATAATCAATCAACTTTTGTGACATTTTCTTTGTTTGTACGTATACCTAGATTATTTGATAACTAACTTTTCTGGCATTCATTTCAGTAAATTTTTTTCATTTCGTGTTATGTAACGCAGTTTTCACTTCGTTGACAGGGATTTAAACTGACGGCAGCAAACATTTTCCTAGCTTTTCCTTTAAGTTCTTTGCTTAATAAATATTAACGAGTAGGTACTGCAAGAATTACAAATAGGTATAAAATGCAGCGTAATAATTTTTGTTAATCTAAACTGGCGAAACGAATTTCAATTTTAACTGCAATATGAAGGCAGTTAGCAAGTGCTGAAAACCTCGTTAATATTTTATGTGCTTCGTAAACTTCTATTAGTTCCGTTTGGTTGCTTTAAAAGCATACTGCGAATCTGTCCAGAGAAGACAATTGATTTAACTGAACCAACATTAAATATTTATGTCTTCTGTTTTATGATTTGTTTTTAAACAAGTTGTATAAACTGTTTTCTTATGAAAATTTGTGTTTCGACGAACTTTATTAAAGCAAAAAATGCTAATAATCTTTTAACTAAAAGTATCCTAAAACGGGCGTTAACATAGGAAAGCATTGTAGAATTTATTACTTTCGATTAATTGAAGGACCAAAAAAAATTTCTGTTATTTGTTTTTTTAACAGTTAAGACCTGTGCACACACAAATACTAAGAACAAGAAATGGATTATTAAATGTAAAAATATAAAAAGCAATAGGTTTATGTTTACTTATTATAATGCCTTTAACTTCTTTCTTTTCATAAAAAGAGGAAAATTCACTTTGTAACTGGAAGCTGTTCCCCTTATATGATACTTATGGTAATTCAAATTCATTTCTCCACATTTGGCAATCCATCCCTCAAAGAAAACGACGGCAAAGATGAAGGAAATGTCGACTTAACTTCAAAGACTGAAGATACATCACACAAATTTGTGTTTCTACGCTTTGGTCGTTCCCATCAAAAATGCGCAGCTAATCAGATGCAAACCCATAAAGATTTTTCTGGGTCAAGTTGCTTATTGACCAGATGTTCCTTTGTCATCAAAGCAGCAAGTAAGCATTTCTAGTCAAACTACCTTAGACTACTATAAATTTACTACCCTATTCAGAAAACCCTTTCCTGAAATATTCAGTGAATTTGAAAATCTTCCAATGAACGAAATTACCTTTTGTTTTTTCCACAAAACTTTTTTTTGTGGTGATAGCACCGTGAATATTATATTTAAACAAATTAATCAAGGTAATTTACGTGGAAGTTCTTGAAAACTAGGCTGAATTAAAAGCTTACAGCAAGGGAAGAAGCAAAAGAACATAAATAAATAGCACCTAAAATTGCGTCGAATTAAGTAGCTTCAATTTTTTCCACATAACATTTTTCATTTGTAATTAATGAACATTTAGGTCATTTAGTAAAAACAAATGCCTTCTGAATTAACCCTTAACCTGTGAACAGTAATGTGATTCATGCCGTTTATTCCGGTATAATGAGAGGAAATAGGGGAAGTTCTCGCAATTTTAACTCGAGCTTTTTACCCTATTTGCATGACAATTGCTTTAACAAGCCCGTATATTGTCTTATCAGATATCAACCGACAGTAGTTTACCTTTAGAACTGTTAATATTTCCTCGAAAAATAATTAGGATCTGCTCTATTAAGTCTTAAAATTATTCACTGGTCTTTTCCTGTGCTTTTGATTTATGGCAATTTTTATACAGAAGTTTAACGTTGTTTACACCGATGAAATTAGGTGGCTTAAGATAAACACTCGTTTGAGATTGTAATATAAGGAAAAGAGGAAGGGTCTCAAAATTAAAGATAATTTGCCTCCATAAAACTTTATTTCTTTAAAGAAATGTAAACTGGTATGTTTTTTCTTTTTTTTTAGGTACAGTTGCGTTTGTACAAGCTATGCCTTATTATGTCTTAGATTCAACCCTCGCATTGAAAATTTATTATAAGGCGCTTTGTTTAATAGAAGCTCTTTGCGCCTGTAGGACACCAATTTTAATTTAAACTGGTTACTTTAGCTAAAAATTACGTAGACCCCACCCAGGAGATAATTTAGAGATTTGTAAAGATTCCTTCTTCTGTCGAATAAGTATTGCTGGTGAAGAATTGGTGCGAATTGGTCAGTGGTTCAAATCTCCTTGAGGCTGATAGTTTTCTATATGCAATTGCTTCGAAAATTCGTGTATAATTTCCTTTTGATGTATTGTTAACTTAAAACATAAAATTTGTATTTTTTTAAATTATACAAAGGAAATATTAAATTAATAAAATTGTTATTCCAGTACAGTATTTACAATTCAAATTCACTGTTATCTTCAAAGGCTACATAGTCGAAGACTTCGACATAGAAAAATATTTCATGCTTTTGCGCTGAAATTTAATTATATGGTTTAGAAACAAGGCCAGCATTCGAAGTAAACCAGAACCAGAAGTTGTAGGAAAACAAACATATTCGAGTAGAAAACACTTCCTCAGAAAAAAATTGCAGAATTTTTTGTTTCGTAAAACATTAAATTAAATTAATTAGTAACCCAAAACGTTGTGGATCATTATTTTTTGCAAATTTCGTTGTTACAACCGTAATTAAATTTTAGTGAAACTAGAACTGTTTCGGTAAAATTTTAGTTTTTATCAGGAGAATTTAAAAAACTAGTAATTTAATTTCATAAAGCTACAAACTAGAAAATGTGGGTGGCATTTTCATTCCGTTATAAAATAATTCTTCAAGCAGAAGGTCGTGTACTTTGACTCTTTAATAAAGGATTATTCTCAGTAGAACTTGATGGGCTTTAGTTAGAAGTCTACCTCAACCCCCTTCTTTCTTGAAAAGCTCTAAGCTTTATTTTAACACCCAAGGTTAAAGAGTAATCCAATAATGTACTAATTCATTTTGCGATTTTTTCTGCTCTGAAATGTGGGTTTAAATTTTATTATACAAATTACTGTTCTGCTTATCAAAATTTATAAAAATTGTCAACTCGTATCTATCGGCTTAAAAATGAAAAATAAAATATTGTTGATGGGTATACGAAGTGTTGAAGTTATTTTCGGGCTAACCCAATTTCACGCTACGTTAAAACCAAATTAAATTTTAACGAACAGAGCCTAGTCAACGAAACATCATGTGAAATAGAAGGTTTTCCTTTGTGTGCGTCATAAAAGGCAAATATGAATTTTTGATAAAAATATGTCATCGAGGAAATATAAAATTCATTGCTATGCGCTTGTTTACGTCTAACAGTCACAGACCTAAGCTTTTCACCTCTGAAGTTGGCACAAACAGTTTACATATTCCTATATGAATAGAATAGCATTGCGAGTTACTACAACTACATAATACTTGTATAAACTCGAGTATGAGGAAAAATTTTGGGAAGGTTGTATTTCAGCATTATTTCTTTTTATTGAATTTATTTCCTCTTAGATTGCAGTTAATTAATTACTTTCTGTATAGGCAATTGGTTAGAACACTGAATTGTGACCAAACATTTCAGACACTTCAGAAATTACTCCCAAAAATAACGTTGGTGAAAACGAAACGAATCTTTTAACATTTTGCTTTTACAAAATATATATATCATTTCTTCTGACCCACATATTTTGAGAGCTCTACCAGATTTATCGCTTTTGTTTGCAATCAAGCAAGTGCTTTTAAAAGATATTTGTCTATGACTGTTTGCCTTATGTTTTTGTGCTCCTTACTTATTTGAAGATTTCTCATTTATGTACTTTTGCTTTTCTGAGTGCTCTGAAAGATTTTTTTGTGTAACAACGAGAATAAATATTTATTTGTTATAATACGTTTGTGAACATTAAGGGAAAGGTAGTTAAACATTACGCTAATTAATGCTGCCAAATATGGACTTAAGTTATTAAAATTGTTAATGAAGCAGAATTTTTAATGTTCCAAAATTTGTTTCACATTAATTGAGAATTCGAACTAGATAAAAGTAAATAATTTCAGCATAAGCTTTTCTTTCGACGAGTTTCAGGAGAACGACTTTTCCAAAACTTTTCAGACAAATAAATTGCACTTCAAAGCCATTCTGTTTTCACGCCACTTTATTTGCGTAGTTGGAATACCTAACTGCTCTGAAACTGAAACTTTTAAAAATATAAATTAGATTTTTAGTTTTTACAGGATGGCTATACTTAACAATTCCCTTTATTTCATTAAATAAATAATTAAAGAGTGTATTTTATAACACCATAAATGTAGTTTCTCAAATGTAGGAAGGGCCGTTGGGGAGAGGGGCTGTATGCTGATGGGGAGCTGGCGGTTATAGTTCCGTTTTTACTTTATTTTCATTCCACCCAAGTTAGATTAACGTGTAACCCCGACCAGGTCTCGTAAACACCCAAAGCTCACATCACCCAGGCAATTATACAATACAGATAGCAGCGATACATGAAAGCAAAACAGGCACACATTACTATATTTAGCAGTATAGGTTTGGTTAAATAACACTAATCAGGGCGGAGGGAATCCCCCTGTGGAATCCCACGTCGCATCTAGTAAAAAACCCTCGGGAATGTTGGGAAGTAATGGTGGGTGCGCCTTCAGCTACTTATAAACCTGTAATCAGGAAGAAATATGCTGCAAGCCAACTATGGCGGTACATAGTCAACCAATCAATGGGTGCTCCACCCATGACGATGTTCCATCCATCCTAGATGACCCATACGGTCTAGGAAGCGCAACGGAACAAAGAAGATACTGAGGCTGGTCTACCTGACTACCCCGGGGGTATAGCCTGGGAGTCACTGCCACTGCACTGCATAAATGCAGCCAGGTCAAGGGTCTCATAACTTATACCTATTTATCAAAGTGGCAGGCAAATAGCCAGCTAAATGGGTCCCAGAGCCTCATATGCTCATATAAAATACCCTAACAAGCCTTAATGCTTGTCCGCATAAATAACAATAATAGCAACCATAACAGCAACTACATCATTAACAATTTTACCTGCTGGTCATGCATACAATTACATAATCACCGACCAGCTTCTCATCTTTGCGTTACTAGTCATCCAGAAATGCATCTTACACAAATGCACTACTGATTCACATTCTATCCGCTACACACAAACTTGGCCTTTGATGGCCTTAGATTCTGACCTGGTTCGGAGCTTTTAACCATAATGAACTGCCCTATTTTAAAAACCCTAACTGGGGTATGCTTTGAAATGAGGCGCTTAAGAAAAAGAGGTATTTGTTTCAAGAAATCTTACGCTTACGTCATCGCCACCGAAAAGTACATACAACACAAAATAATTAACTTTTTTGGTCCTCTTCAATAATTATGAAATAATCCTCTAAATTTCTTTAATACGAAAGTTTGGACAGCTAAAAATTTAGGAGGAAAAGAATAGAAATACAAAACAAAGAAACCTCCATCTTTAAAAATGAGGTCAAGGCGAATAAATGATTTTTTTTTAATTAAAAACGTATTCCGGCAATTAATTTTTCAAAAATAAGCTGTAAACAAATCATCCTTAACATTGTTTACATAGCCTACAAGTCTTCGTTAGCAACGAAAAATTTAATCATGAACCTATAAGAAGAATAGTTCATAAACTGAACAGCGGGCTTGATTAAAGCAACGAATTAATTAAATTGTATTGTACTAATCCTGATTAATCTAGCGTGCAGAAAACGTATTATAACTCCCTGCTTTGGCTAGATTAGCATTTCAGAGCTTTTGTTACTACTAGAACACTCCCAAGATTTTGTTTATTTTTAATAACTTTATTTACATTTAAGTTCGCTGTATGAAAAAGGCATTAAGAATTTTCTAATTTAAAAAAGAAAAAATAAAAGCTCTTCTTAATAAATAGCGTACTTGCTTTCCTCTCGTTATTGTTGTTTGTAGTTATGGGGCATGATGTTCTCCAAACACGTCCACTGACTCATTTAATGTGCTCTGTTGTATCTCGAAACAACATATTATCCTTGAACCTTATGGCATTGAAACACTACAAGCAAAGCATGTATTATAAAACCCGCCTTATCCTTTTAACTTCCAAGAAGCTTTAAAATAAGAACGTAACAGTGATGGAACTTTTATAAGGAATCAGGATTCTTCTATTTACATTTAGCATTTCGAAAGATACTCGTAAACCTTATTATAGAATTACTTTTACAACTGAATTTATATTTGTTTAAATACCAGTAAAATAGCAATAAATCTGCCCCTGAAGCTATTTCAAGCAATTAATAGAGTATAAATAAACGTGTTAAATGTTTTTGAAAACCATTTTGGTTAAGATGCGTTTTCATTCTTCTAAATGCAAAGAAAATTCAAGTCCAAGAAATAGTCTTTTTCTGTAGTTTACAGCAGCTGGAAGTATGTTAGGATAGCTGAAAAAATCCAATATGCTCTTTGGAACAATAAGATGACGATTTTGCTGAGTAAACACAGGGTTCAAACGATTGCTCGTAAACAATCCATTCCACATATTACCGCAAATATTGAGTATTAAATCGATTTCACAGTGAATGTGAATAGATAAATCTGAGTAATGGTCGCTCAAACACGTTTTAAACAAATCATACATGAAACAAAACTTAATTCTTTTTAATTGGTATTTCTTCAGAGAAAATTCGGCATAAATGTTCTTAAAAATGTTTCCAGACACTCAACAAAATGCTTCAGTGGAAAAACACGGGGTAATTTTTATTTTGTAAATGAGAGCCTCCTCTTACACACGATTGCGCTGCCACCAATTTTGGTAAACTAATTCAACAGAACGGTAGGACATGCCCCAGAGACCGTTAGAAAAGCGTAAGCTTCCCCTAAAATTGAAATTTTCCAACTGAGAAGGTTATTGCCCTTATTATGTACAAAGTATCTTGATCGCTTTGTAATTGTAATACTCTTGTAAAAAAAGTTTATTGAAAATAAACTGTAATTATAACTAGGTAATTTCATTTCCCTTGATTATGCTTGATGCTTTTTTACGTTTTATTTTTAGTAGAAACTCTGCGAAGCACTAAATTTAAAACTTTTCATATAATTAAATTAAAAGAGAATTCCTTCCAACAGCTTGATACAAGCGTTATTATGCTTCCATTTCATTGCACAACCCCTTACTAATTCTGAGTAGGCAGCACACATTACAATTGAGGCGTTGGTTATAATACTCTACGTCAGCGGTTCTTAACCTGTGGTCCGCGGACCCCCAGGGGTCCGCGACGCCTTTGTAAGGGGTCCCCAAAAAATGTTGAGAGTTAGGCGATTTCACATTAAGGTATAGGCTTTGGTGTCTTAAAAAAATCGTGGGGTCCGCGGCATTTAAAAATTTGCAGATAGGGGTCCGCGAGTAACAAAAGGTTAAGAACCACTGCTCTACGTAGTCTACGTCTACGAAATAGGCTCAATAAAGACGTAGTGTGGGTTGCTTATGTATAGGTTGTGAAAGGTACTTTTTGGTTCTATTAATAAACCCCACTCACTTTTACACCCACTTCTAATAGTAGTAAATAACAGGAGTTTGTTATACTCTATATTAAGTGCTAATAATTATTATTTTACTGTTAGTGATTAGTTTTGTAATTCATAAATGTATTATATATGTATTATCTGTAACCTCTTATACCTTTCGGTGTCGAGGCTCGTGCGTTAACGTATGAGGTTCTACGCGTGCAATGCGCAACCCGGCGCAAGCTGGTCTTTACGAAGTTGTTGCGCCGTTTTACCTACATACTGCACCATGTATAGTAGTATAATGTGTATGTACGTGTAAGGCATTGTTACTCTACCTCCTAGGCCTGTATTCGGAGGAGAGCGTCGTTAATTAGGTGCCCAACTAGGGGATTCGAACCTAGGACTAGCACAACGTTAGCCTGACGCTCTACCACTCCGCCACCCTGGCATTAATTCATAAATAATATATTATATATATAAATTATATTTTTGAAGTGCCATAAATTATTCATTTTAAAAATAATATATTTAATGTAATTTACAATTTCTCTGTATAAAAATCAAAAGATTTTAACGCAAATGTCAGTTTCACACAATGAGTAGTTGAAAACAGTTAATGCTTGTGAAACCATTAACTGTTGTATTTGAACTTTATGCTGCATTGACCTTTAAATAAAAACATATGGCTATAACATCTTCTAAAGAATCCATAATCTGCATATATTGAACAAATTTTTCTGAAGGATTAGTTGTGTTCTCGTGATTAATGTTAGTTTAGAGCTAAATGAAATTTGATATAATCGAATTTCAGACTTGGTAAACCATATTTCTGAAACTAACCCTTCACACTACTAACAAATATTAATATTTTGTAAAATAATAGCCAAGTTGTAATCGTGACTTTAACAACCATCTTGAAAAAAAAAATTCATTATAGGTATATAAAAATGTTACAGTAATATTCTTGTTACAATTTTTCTTAAAGATTCTATAAAAGCTTCCGATTGTTTATAAAGCATCCTGCTTAATGCATGTGGAAAGTCCCCAATTTGAGGTTTTGTAACAATATTGGGGAACCAACTTTTTCGGTTCGAAGTTACAATTATGTTTTTTTTTTAATATTTGTATTAATTACAAAAATCTCTCTAAATATTGTATAAGCATGGCAGCTAGATATTTATAAAATATACCTACAAAATACAGAAGTCATTTCAATTTTTATGCGTATAAAACATTCTATACTCACACTAAAATCAACAAGATTAAACTTCAAATAACTTCATCTCAATAACTATTCTTATTTGTTTTAAAAGCTTCCAAGTTTATAATACTCCTGAATATTCGTATAGTTTTTTGTTTGAACCCATCTAGGTTAGAACTTTGGAGGAAATTCTTATTTAGAAGTTGATTCAAAGCCAAAAATTGTTTTCTCTAAAACTGCTCAAAAGAAAGTTTCATCCTAATACCTGATTCTGAAACTTTTTCAATTTTATTCTCGTATATCCTTGCTGCTTTGAAACTTTTTACTATTAGATTTTAGAGAGTCCTTTGTGTAAACACCGAAGATATTTAGTTTAAAACTCTTAATTTGTTTAACTTTATTTTAGTATGTAGTATGTACTCGTATTACAACTTGTTAAATTGTTTTCAGGTCACTAATTGAATAAACTCAATAGCAATAAATAAGTAAAAAGCGTATGTTTAAAATATGTTTTTAAATTTATGTGATTAATCTCTTTTCCTACTTACGATTTCGGCGTAACAGCTTATAGAAAAGCATAATGTTTAAAGATAAAACAAAGGCATAATTATTATATGGCATCACAAACTAAACCAAAAATCTAAATTTTATAATTAGCAACAGTCTTATTTCTTAAATTCTAAGACTTCCACGGCTCATGTCAGTGTTAAAAGAAACTTTTAGTGCCCCCTTTATCCTCCTGATGAAGCCCCTTAAGAAAGTGGTCGAAATGTTGGGTTATTTTTTGTCAACAATGACAGGTTCTTATTTCTTTTCTAAATATCAAATTATTAAGGATTCGCCCGTTTTGGATATATTTTTAATCAGTGTTAACTAATTTAGGAAAACCTTACAAAGGTATACATTTTTCTAAATGCAAATTTACTTAATTTGTTAACAGTATTGAAAATACACTCCTTAATAGTACGCAGAACAAGAGTTGTAACGATGCGGGGTGTTGAAAATTCACAATTTTCTGTAACTGACGAAAACCCCCGAAGCTTTGAACCCTCCTTTGTTTTTGTTGTGTATTTGTAACCTAGTCTTTGATAAAGAGTAGGAAAGAAAAATCAAAGTTCAAAGTACAACTTTAAGCTTAGCTTTATTCACACAAACAATGATATTCATGAACAGCGAATCTTAACAACTGGTAGTCGAAAGGCGTAACCGTAACCGAGTTAGTGTGTTTTGGCTGCTAATCTCCTGAAAAGAACGATACAACGAAGGAGATAGGGACCTAATAGGACACTCTCGTACGATTAAAGAGTTAAGGGAGTTTTGCAGGAGCCTAATGAGATTTGTGCGATCTCAGATTAGCTCTCGTACAATGAAAACGGTTAAGGACTATTGCAGGAGCCTAACGAGATTGTTTAGATCTCGGAGTAGCTATCGTACAATAAAAAGGGTTAAGGACTATTGCAGGAGCCTAACGAGATTGTTTAGATCTCGGAGTAGCTCTCGTACAATTAAAAGGGAATTGCCCTTTTGCTCTTCTAATCCATTGTATTTATACAATAATTTTCGACAACCCCCAAATAAAAGGGGTTCCTTTTATCAAATCAAATTGAAGTTCAAACTGAAGTTTAGCCGTGATTGGCTGACCGGTTTTGTATTAAAACGGGCATAAACTAAAGTTTCTCATAGTTAACACGCTTGAGTGCATATGATTAAGGACCAATAACTTAGCTAGGATTAAGAAACACCCTTTTCGGACACCGTCCCTACAAAGAAGTGGCCTGAAAAATAATTAAAAATGCCTGCAAGGGTAACATAAATTAAAAATCCAACGAAACGTTTCGTTTTACGGATCATATATTTCTTAACTAATTTAAATCTAGTATAGTAAAACTGTTTACAGAATCGCCTTAATATTACTTGCAATATTTTACATAAAATAAAGGAAAAACTAATAAGTCCTTATTTTCAAATGTCCATAACATGCGCGCCGTTACAGAGTTGCCAAAATAATCGACGTGATAAATAATAATTTTAATATATCTGATCGAATTCCCATTTTTTATTCACAAAATCTTGAAGGGATGTCACGCAACAGTTGTTTCGCCAATAACAATCAACCCCTGAAAATGTTTTCAGAAGTAATCGAACGAAAGTTATTAGCCATCATATAAAAAATATCCACAGTTTACGAATTATCCCTGCCGTTAGTGAAACGAACCAGAAAAAATGCCCAGGGCTAATGGCAGGAGACATAAATACAAAAATTCTTGCACAACTAACTGCAGTGCTTGCCAAACGTTGATAAAAGTCCAATAAAAATTCGGATGAGGAAGCCGTGGCATGATCGCAAATCATATTGCGTCTCAATGTAATTCTTTAATTAGCGAGTTAAGGAATAATTTAAGTAATTCAATTTGTATATTTAGCCGTGCAGTTACGATGTTGTGAAGCTGGTTATTTTAGTTTTTATACATTGGAAATCAATATGTTAATTTACATTCTCTCAGTTTAACGTTTTCATTTCTGTTTCAACGAAGAGATTTCTAGAAACGTGGAAAAGTACTTAAATGCTTTAAGTAACTGAAAACATCAGAAAACACTTAAAACGTTATTAACTTTCAACTCTCTTTCGAAATTAACGTCACGTAGTTTGCAGAAGTAATTAGAGAGATCGTTTTGCAAATAAATTTTACCAAGATTTTATCCGAATTTTACCTCAACTGAAGCAATGCGACTTTGAAGAAAATGTTTTGGTAAATAAATCTAAAAATACACTTCGTCCTTATTTATTTTGTTGTAGTACACTTTTTGCAAAAATGACATGCAAATGTAACACTACCAGTATAATGAGAGAGAATTAAAAGCGTTCTACTTTAAAAGGGCTTTACTGAAATAATTTTCAGCAGCCAGCGTTGACAACGTTATTAAATTTAATTAACCTTAAGCTTCAAAAAGCTCATCGCAGATATTAAAAAAATTTTTACAAAGTTTTTACATTTAACCGCTGTAATACTAAACATGAAATTATTCCTTACTAATTAAGAAAAAATTTAAAAACCTAATAAAAACCATTCCTCAGCACTTACTTTAAATATCAAGTTTTCCAGAATTATTTTCGGGCTATAAAAAACAAACTCGAAGATTTCGTCCAAGGAAAATGGCTGTTCTGGTTCAATAAAACTTTTATGCCATCTTTACGAATTCCTTTAAAAATAAAACGTCACTGCACAAAATATTTATGTAAAACTAGATACGGATATTCTGATCTAAATACCAAACCTACCCACGTACTTACACTTGACAGTTTACATTAAAAGAAAACTAAAATATAGGCACATCTATCAATCATTTATTTAATATTTACAGGTCGAATTTTAAACAGGCGGTTCGCGTGGATGACGAAATATGATAAACGAGGGTTTATAAAAGATACATAAAAATGTATACGCGTTGTAAAAAGCAAATTCAATAACAAAACATGCCAGGATTAAAATAACTATTGTTCAATGATTTCTGAATAATTAATGTGTACCTTTGGCTAGCATAATGACAAACACCTGAATAATTTAATTCAATTACTTAAGTGAAAAGGGTGGACGATAATTAAAGGTTATATGTAATTTTTTTGCTTTGCTACTAAAATTACTTAAAACACAAAAGTTACAAAAAAAAATTAAAACGCCATTGCTAACTTAATTTAATAATGAACACTATAGCAATTACATCGTTTACAAAAAAAGCAATGAAAAGAACAAATTACTCTTCATTAAACATTTAAGAAACAATGTGAAGGCTAAATGTATAATTTTTTGTAGTCTCTCAACAAATTTTTGTGTTAGTTTAGAGCACATTTTTTATTGTAAATATACACCATCGTAATCCACAAAATTTATTACATAGCAAAACATGTCTTACTAAATTTGCTTAGGATGAACACAAAGCCTGATGTAAGGTTTCTTAGTTTCAAGTTTTTAAATCGCCCCAGTTATTTAGACAATTTTGAATGCAATTAGCATGAAGAAAACTTCAATTTAAGAAAATTGAAAGAAATCATAAGCACTTATTTTTGCTCGATATACAAATTTCGTCTCTAAAGATAGACTAACGAGCAATTACCTAACTTTGTATATCCACCTACGCCTTTTACGCCCATGACTTTCCTTGCATTTATTTAAGGCATTTCCCCTTTTATTTCTTCATTTTGATTAACTTTCATGTTAATTTTTTTTTTTGAGAAGAAATAAGATTAATAAGAACATTATTTATTTGTCTTCCTAGTTGAGGAGAACGATAAGAAGTGACTAACAATGTAAAACAGCAATAAAAGGAAAGGGTATGACATTAAAAGGAGTGAAACTAAAGGAAGGAGAGGTATAATCAGGAAAGAAGAAATGATTTAGAGTTATAACTTATAAGCAAAGAAGAAACAGCGTTAAAAGGTTAGAATTATTATATTACAATGGGAAAAGGAAAGCAGAGGTTAATAAGTATATGGAAAGATTCCAAAGAATAACAGTTTGAAGGATTTACAGAAAATGTAGAAAAGGTTATAAGTTATAAGACAATGGAAGTAGTATTTTTGGAAGAAATTGAATACTAGAAGAAGCGTAGAAGAATGAGAAAAGATGTAAAAAAGAATTAAAATCACCAAAAAATAAAACAAATTAAATGTAAGAAGGAATGAAAAAAGACGAAGAATGGCACAGGAACAAAACGAAAAACAAAATGAAAAGCAAAAAGGATTCATAAACGGTAATGGAAAATCCTAAGAAGAGGGAAAAATATCTTGATATAAGCTGAGCGTAAGAAGAAAAAGAATGGGAACAGGACGAGAATAAAATACAACCTGAAAGAATTCATAGAGCGAAAAGAAAGAGTGCACCTAAAACGACGCCTATGGTTTAATTCAATGGAAAGTCGATAGCAGTATACATATTAAAAATGAAAATGCTTTTAGCCAACAAAGCCGTCCTCAGTGGAAGACTTCTTTAATAAAGTTGACTGGAATTAGAATATCCTTTTTATTAAATTATAACAGTAAAACAGGATGGGACACAACTTCGAAAGGTATGCCCAAATTATCACTGACACTGTTCTAACAATTTAATGAAGAAAGTGGAACTATTTGGTTTCAAGAATAGAGAGAAGAAATTGGGAAGTCGAAAAACAGGAGTGGAATTAAAAGGCGAATAACCTGAAAAGCAAAGAGAACTACTGAAGTTAAAGGAAGAAGCAGAAGAAAAAGAAGGATGAATATGAGAAAGATGAAAAGAAAAACTACCTTAAAAGTAGAAATCTACATACATATATGGTGTATAGGAAGCACCTGTCATTGAAAAAGAACAGAAACCTAGGAACAAAGGATAGAAGAACAGTTATGTACGCAGTTCAAAGTATTATGCTATTATGACAAAAAAAGTGCCAAGCCTATATGGATATGCTTGCTATTGTTACGAAACCATCAGTTTCATGAGGGTTTTATAAAAAATAAATCGGCAATAGGCCATATAAGTATCAAAGTATCTTCCCTAAATTATACATATAGATGTTTGACACATGGAGCAGCAATGAAACACCTACAAAAACATTAAAATTAGTCATTATGATGCTTGATATAACGGCAAATCAAGATTGTAATACTGCTATTTAATGTGGTATTAGACAAAGTGTTTGAAATAGTATAAATAAACATATTATAAATATTATTTCTAGAAGTATGGAATGCAAGTTTGGGAAGTATAAGAATAAGGTTCGCAGTGATACTTGCAAAAGAGTCGTGGATCTAATTAAAACTAATAAAGAAAAGCTAAAAGCATTGATGAGATGAATGCTAAAAGGGATATTTTGGAGAAGGAAAATAAACGAGGGGTAGACTGAAAGCAATCACAAAATACAAGAGAAAGAAGCAAACACCAAAAGATACTTTCGACGAAAGTGAATGATTTGAACAGAAGAGAAAAAGACGATGGATACCTCGTAACTATAAACTTAGATAAAACAGACAGGAAGACTATCGAAGAAGGTGTGAGGCTACAAGGCCTTTAGCATGAAATAAAATAACCATAAATAATAATCCTCTTCTTCTTCTTATGGTCAAAGCCTAGCATGTATAGTGGACAGGAGGCTAATAATAATAATAAGACAACTGGAAAAACCGGAACACGGGAAGCGACTGGAATTTTGCCTCTCTCTGGTATCGAACTCGAGATGGCTATGTGAAAGGCTGCGACCTTGCTTCGTTCCTCTTGTAAATAATAGATACTAATATTAACGTGCAGTCACGTGGTAGGATACTGCAAATGTCACTAGGTTAGCTTAGTTGAAATACCTTGTAGAAAATCTAGAAAGGCCCCAATGTCAGTGAATTACCGACTACTACCGAAGAATACCTAGTAATTATATTCGTTGATGCTACTGAGTTACGTTACTGCGGCGATCTAACTAGAAAATTTGTTATATTGAAGATAAAATATGAAATAATTATATATATTTTTTAAACTGCCTTATTTATATTTATTTTGATATACTTTTAGATATCTTAAATAACTTCGTATGTTTTAGTAATTAAAAATTAAAATGTGTTCAAATAATTTACAATAATAATATTTATGTAATCTATTTTTTATGTATTTTTTTGTTTTTTCTGTGCAAACTAAATTAAAAACATTAAATCAGTAGAATTAAAGTATTTTTAGTTTAGGCTGTGATAATTATAAGCCTAATGGTATCATGGGTAATACTACCCACTTGTACTAACTACTCTCACCTCCCATTATAATGATATAATGAATATCTGCTTCGTCGTAGACGACATAGGGTTTAATTTCCTTGGTATTATATTGCAGGGTAAATTTACTTTATAATGAGTTGATCTGGACGAGGGCAGATTTGAAATTGTAGGAAGACTGTTGTGTTCTATTTCTGCCTTATTGATTAATGACTAACGTAATACGCCCACAAAATTTAATATAAATGCCGATTCCGTTTATATAACAATGTTAACAATCTGCGTAAACCATTTGGTACCGACAACAAATCAGTTTCCAAAATTCCAGAGTTTTGTGGATCTCAATATTATTGAATTTCAAGCATTTCTTATAAATTTATTACCTATTATTCTTGTTATAATTTTGCAAAATATTAAATTGTCTTTCTTTTGTTGCAGGTTGTGCTAGTGTTTATTCTAAGTATTGCTTCACTTATAATATACTTCATAGATGCCTCCAAGTGAGTATAATAACAGATTAACTATGCACTCAAGGTTAGTTTTGATTTACGCAATTCAGATTTTATTTCTGCAAATTTATAAATAAGTATAATTTAATAGTAAATTAGAAGTGTGCAAAACTAAAGCAGTTACAATATTTTCTAAGCTCTCATGTTTCTTAAAACTTCAGATTTACTGTTTCCTATATCGAAAAGTTCTAACTAGTTCATAGTTAGACAACACTTAAATTTAACTGCTTGTAAGTGAAGAGGTGTTAAGAAAACAAGCAACGCTCTTACGAAAATGAGCAAATCCTTCGTTTGAGCAGTACTTAACAAAAGTTGAAAAGATAAAGGGGAAGAGACATGTAGATCGATGCTGCTTTCAGCTGATGTTATAAAAGCATTAGTACACTGCAGTTACAGTATATAAATCTCAACTGAAAAGTAATTCTTATCAGCGAAATAAATTCTTGAAAGTGTTGATTTATTATATTCTTACCTTTTTTAGTAATCACGAAACATTTCTGCAACTGATTAATTTTTCAAGACTCAAAGAAATCAGTCTTATTTTTTCATTATCAGGGTTCTACTCGTATTTTGGAGACTACTAATTTCAAATTTGACTTTGAAAAATTGAAAATGGTAATCTTAAGTTTCTAATTTAAAATTTTTATTCCTAATAACTTTAATTAATAAATCAAAGGAACTCATGTTTGTCTTAAAATTCAAGCCATTTGTATTACATGTTCAACTTCTCGTTAATTCAAAGCGTTATTTAACAACCCTTGGTTTAAAGATAAATATGTTAACTGTAGATTACTCACACCCAAACCAACAGTTCTAATTAACTTGCTTCTGTGCACAAAGATCTGGAAGTTAACATCTGGAACAAGAGATTCTCTGTATATAAAGGAAACTTACCTCATATTGGTTTCTTCCGCACAAAAGCTTTATTGCGTCTGTATTAGAATGGATAGACTGAACGTGGACATTTATTGCTATAGATTTGTCTTTACATGTAAATTCCACAAAAATTAAATATGTGAAGGAACAGCGTTTTGTTACAAAAATCACATATTTAAGATTTTACGCTGCAGTCAACTTGTTTACGATTTTAATTTTAGAAACCTTTAATGAATAAATTTAGTTTTTTGTTTAAGTTAAACCAAATTCAAATTGAACACTGCTTATATTCAAAATTAAATTTTCGTTGGCTTCCCCTTACGTTCTCATTTTTCACAATTTAGTATTTTTCTCAAAGTGTACTGAAAATATATTTTTAAATAAAATTAATTTAAAAATAAAACCGAAACAGGAAACAGCAAAGTGTAAAGTACAAAGACAAATTTTGTCGAGAAATTCGAAAACGTGTAATTTATTTTACCAGAAATATAATACGAAACGTTTTAATGTAGTAACTAAACATGCAGTTCCGCATACCAAAAGTGCAAATAATTCGCAACAGGTACTATAATAAGCATATGTGTTAAGATTATGGTAATTGCATTGTTGTAGTGACAAAGTGGAGCGCTGCCAAGAGTGGAGCAGCAACATCACGCAACAGATCGACCTTGCCTTCAACATATTTTTTATGGTCTATTTTTTTATACGAGTAAGTATCGAATCAAGTTCATCAACCTTGAGGTTCATTGTTCATTTTCTTTGATTATATATTTAAAGAAAATTCTAGACTAAAATACATCCCTGTTGAATGTTTTGGTGGTTATAAATCGTTCAAGCCGAAAACGAAACATGTGGGTGGCAAATAAATTAGTTTTAGTGCCAATGAAGATTAAATTATTATTTTTTAATACCACTCTATCGTTATTTTTGAAAGAACCGAAATATAACTTGTATTAAAATAGAAACAAATTTGAAAACCACAAAGTTATTCATTTTTAGAAAATCTTGCAAATTAAAAAAAAATCATGATTTTAAATATACATGCTGAAAAGCCATTTTCTTCGATTTTAAGGGTTGTACTGGACACAAACTACTTTTTTTTAATGTTTCATAAAAGGTTTTTAATATATTTTTAGTTAAATTTGTTGCATCCAATTATTTTACCATTCGTCGATGTCTCGTTAAATAACAAAAAAGGACGAACTTAACTTATACATTCTTTTACATTAAATAAAGCTTGAAATAAACAACCATAAAATAAAATGCATGTCGTCCACTTCTTTATTTAAAAATTAATTCCCTTTCATATTTACTCCAGACGTTCTACCATCAATTCTCCCTCATATTCGATTTTCATCGTTTATTCTTTATTAGACTCGTTGATATCATTTTTATTATAATTTTTGCATAAATACCAAGCTTCGTATTTTATTACCAGAATCAAAGAAATTCTAGAAATAAGTGTCATTATACAGGTATCTCAGTAGCTAAAAAATTCAAATTTTGCATACATAGCAATCGAAATTAAAAATGATTAAGAAATCAGAACATTTAAGGTTGAAATCCCTTAATTAAAAGATGGTGTAAGACGTGGGGGGGGGTTGCGGTTTCCATTTTACTTTAATTAATTTTGAAATGGCGTACTTACATTTACAAAAGCACTTTCGATCAACTTACCAAGGAATAACATTAATTTCACCAAAGTTAGATTAATGCGTAGCCTCAATCAGGTCTCGTAAACACCCCAAGCTTGATACACACACTAATGCTCACATCACGCAGGTAATTATATAATACAGCCAGCACCGGTACATGAAAGGCACACATTACTACATTTAGCAGTCTAGGTTCGGTTGGTGTTACTTACAAGAGGGGGGATCGGGAATCCCACGTTGCATCTAGTAGAAAATCATTGGGGATTTTGGGGAGTGATGAGTGATGGGTGTACCTTCAGCTACTTGTAGACCTGAAAGCAGGCAGAAATGTGCCGCAAGTCAACTATGACAGAACATCACCAACCAATGGGAGATCCACCCATGTCGATGTTCCATCCATTCTAGATGTCCCATACGGTCTAGGAAGTCCAACTGATCAAAGAAAATACGAAGGCGGGCCTACATTGGTAAATGCAGCCAGGTCAGGGGCCTTTATAACTACTCTTAGTTATCAAAGTTCCCAGGCAGATAACTGGCGAACGCGATTCTAGAGCCTCATGCTGTGATAAACAACAACGAGCCTCATGCTCTGATAAAAAATATGTCCCAGCAAACCTCAAGGCTTGTCCACAACAATAATAATAATAATAATATCAACAATAACAACAAGCTAAAACCGCTTGTCGACAACAATAACAAATACAGCTGTTCATACTGACCTTATCTCATCGTACATGCAATCACATCTATTCAAGAGCAACTAGCTTTCCATCTTTATGTGATTAATCATCCAAAACGCATTCTACATCAATGCACCACTAATTAATTTACATTCTGCGCACCACACATATACTTGGCCTTTTTGCATTAGTCAACACATCTGGACGTCAACGCGACGCGTCCCGTGACCGACTATATTTCTTAGATTCTGATCGGGATTGGAGCTCTTAGCCATAACTAATACCCGTATTTTAAAAGCTCTCGTTCGGGTTTAATAAACAAGCGGTCTTTGTTTCAAGAAATCTAATGCTTGCGCCATCGCCGCCAAAAGTACGTACAATAATGGTTGACAACTTAAACTGTTTATACAAGCTTAAGATTATTTAAAAATTTGTAATATTTAATTTTGTTTCTAATAAATTGGTTCTCTGTTTCAGTTTATAGCAGCTAGCGATAAGTTATGGTTCATGCTAGAAATGTACTCCTTCGTAGATTACTTTACGATACCCCCGTCCTTCGTCTCTATTTATCTGGATCGCACGTGGATAGGTAATTAGTTTCGCCTTTATTAACACAGTAATTACTTAATTTTCATAATTGAGCGTTTTAAAGTAGCGATTTTAAGCTTCATTAATTTTCTTTATAACGTTTGGTTAACAAACCCCAAATTAAATTTAAATAATCGTATCTTTTTCTCTTATTAAATTAAATTATATTTTAGGCCTTCGTTTCCTTCGTGCTTTACGGTTAATGACTGTACCGGACATTCTTCAATACCTCAACATTCTTAAAACATCAAGTTCAATACGACTTGCCCAACTGGTATCGATATTCATATCAGTATGGCTTACGGCTGCAGGAATTATTCACTTGGTAAGCTGGTAACTTTATCTGCATGAATGCTAAAAGTGTGTTTTAATGTTAGGCTACCTTAGAGATTAATATATGTACAAATAACTTGAAACATAATATATGATGTAATTAGATCGCTGCAATTTATCCATTACCGCTAAACTACCTGTATTTAATATTGAGCATTACAGTTACAGTTTATTGATGAGCATGGTGCCGAAGAATAAATAATTTATTCACTGTTAATTTCAAACAAACTATAGACCGACAAAACAGTTCAGCCACGAAAATTTTTATTTGTCAAATCCTTATTTCTTTTTACCTAAATGAAAAAGTAATATAACCTTTAAGTTACAGATTCTTCTTCTTCATTTTTTAAATAGGAATAATCCTGTTTTCCTCATGTTTCGAACCTTAGGTAGATTCCGCTAAAGATGCCATCCAGCTATCTGCCCACCTTGTGAGTGGTCTGCCTGGTCCTATTCTTCCCTTTGGTATTAATTTGGTTGGCACCTTTATAATTCTGTTCTCTGCGGCTCATTCAGCATGGTCATTCCATGCGCTTCTACACGATGTCGGCCACATTGACATCCTGGTTTCTTACTTTACCTAGTCTGGTTTTGCCTATAATGCTTCCTAGAATGTTCATCTTAGCGGTGTGTAGTAGTTGTTGTGTTCTTTTTGTGCCAGCGTGGGTTCTGCCCCGTAAGTCAAGATGGGTCGGTCTTATGACACTTTTATAATTTTTTGTTTAATCTCTACATTTAAATATTTATTTCTCCATACTATATCTGCCAAATATCCTGATGTTCTGACGCCTTTCCGTGCCTGACGCTTGACTTTCTCATAAATGTTTCTGTTATCGGTCACATCAACTATCAGATATCTGAACTACTGTCACGTGATAATTCCGCACTAAGACAACCTATAGGGCGATATCGAAGTCCTGTGGCTCGCGGCTAGCAAGCAGTGGGGTGAAGGGGGGTTCGAAACACTTAATCCTTTAGATGGGGGGTCGTAATCGGGAGAAAAACTGGCGCCACTGCGGAGGTCACCCAGGATGGTCTCGAAGAACGTACCGCAGATGGTTCCTTCTGGGATCAATCGGGGGGGGGGGGGGTTGCACCCTACTGCTGGATGCTACTTGCCCCTTCTTGCTGAGAAAAACACTGCTACTGGTAGGCAGGGTTACAAAGCTGTACACAATTATGAAAACAAACACAAAACACAAATAAAAGGCAATAGTGAATTAACACTGAGGTTTAATTAATGTAAGAATTATTCAAGATATGGCACGGGATAAATTCATAAGTTCTATCTTATTTTACGTGAAAGGGGATTGAGGGATGCTACATTTACTCAAGCTACTGTAAAGATGTTTAACAGCTAGGCTCCCTCAATCGCAAGAAAATGGGTGGCAATGACTTAAACTAAAAATCTGATTACAAGTAATTTCAAACATGCAACATAAATTTGGTAATCGCCGTGACAGTTCGCACTGTTTTTAATCGTTACCACTGATGCAAATATATTACGCACTGATTTAAGATTTAAGCACTTTGCCCGAACGGATTAAAAAGGGGCGCTTGATGTACTTAAACTACGGGCAATAGTTAAATGATTCCTGTCTAATCGGTGGCATACGGTATTAACTAGGGTTGGAGCTGGTACTGTGGCAACCGCCAAGTACAAGGGCAGCCTGAAATATTGTTACCTGGACAAGGGATTCGTTTGGCAGGGGGTGGCCCAGAGAGGCGATGGCAGACAGACTTCTTGTCCCAGGGAAAGTAACAGCAGTCGGTATCGAAAGGGGGGACGTGTCCTTTCCCGAAAACGGGTGCGAAGACAACGAAGGTTCCTAGGGCTCGCAAGTTACTTGATCCAAAACGAAACCGTGTAAAAATGGTACTTCACCAAACGCTAAACTTTCACACAGAAATATTTTGCGGAACAGTAATGTACTCTCTATGTGAATTCGACAAACACGTCGTAAAATACTTTTCCAAAACTAAATCGAGAGGCTTTTTCGGGTTTGGCTTACCAGAGCCCGGAAAGAACATTTGCTACGATCGACTGATATGAAAGTTGGCTGTATTCGTTTCTTTTCTTTTCCGTAAGGCGAACAGGATGTTAGAATAAGATGACCAAACGCGCCTGGCTGTACGCGGGACGGCAGTATGGAAACCTTGAGTGGCGTCACTCTGACGTTACTTCGTGATCGGATGGTTCCCCGTACTTTTTAACAAAGAAATATACTGAAACAAATATTAGATCATCCTATTCGGGACTTCTCCGAATTATTAAGGAAAGAATGCGCCGACCTGGCGTTATTTCCGCAGATTTTGCAAGCTTCAAGCGGGCTTAAACTTCGAGCGACGAGACGTATTACACTCAATTCATACAAAATCTCAAACACCGTGACACTACATGACCTACTATATTATTTTATTACATATTTAAAAGTTTAACACTCGAACGTTCAGGGAACGCATCCACAATGGTCGAACACATTTCTGCCGAAATACCCTCCCAACTCCTCAATACAGCCTTTTCCAAGGCGTCTACTGTTCCAAATCTTCTGGAAGAAACACTGAATAGTCCATGGGATTGAGATCTGGCGAATTTGCCGGCCATTCTTTTTTGCTTATCTCGGACGACTTGAGTTGCCTTTGTTGTGTGTGATGTCATACTGCCCTTTGAAATGTCCACTCAGCTTCGCCACAAACTGTTCTGTAGCCCAGGGTTATACAGCAGCCTTTAAAACACTTTATTGGCAGACTTTGGCATTGACCTTGACACCTTTGGCCAAGAAAATAGGTGGTGTCTTTCCAGTGTCACAGGTACCGCCCCAAACCATTACGGAAGCAGGAAAGTGGGTTCTGGTGTAACTCTTTCGGGCAGAGTCGATTTACCAGATCCTTTAGGCAACAACAACCAACTGGGTCGACTTGTTCGATCTTAAAAATGTTTTCATCAGTAAAAAGCACTTTATGGTGGCGACCATCGGCGAACCTGTTCAGTAACAGCTTGCATCTTTATCCGTAATTTCTTTTGCCCTTTACGTAATTTGTACGGATACAATTTGAGATCATTCTTGACAATCAAACGCCGCAACTCACGGTTAACATTAAGCTCAACGACTATTCTTCTTTGTGAGCATTGTCCATGGCGTCTTGCCCAGCTTCTGATAGTGTTACGAAGAGGGGGGAATGTTAACCGTGCGGGGACGTTCAGTCCTGGACCATTCAGAAGTACATAGTTCCTAGTTCCTGATATCGCTTGATAACACGCCAAACCGTTTTCCTATCGATGCTAAGGTAATAATAGCAGAATGCTCAGGAAATTGTTTATCCATAACGTCATTATAAACAAACACTTGTCATTGTGCACCATTGTTCTGTGAAACGTAAAGATATTTGACATACTGTGATTTTAATCAGTTTCATTAAAAACTTGCAATGCGCTTCCCTGAAAACTTTGTGGCGGAACTTTTTTGTCGCCCTGTCGAACTTTATTAATTAAAATTAATTTAAGCAAATTTCATATTCTTTACAATTTTGTGTTTTAATGTAAAGTTTGAATAATTTTTTCAATGATGATGTCGGTATCTATTTTAAATATTTGTTGTTTTTAGTTGGAAAATTCTGGCGATCCATTGGAATTCTCAAACTCTCACAAAATGCCCTACTGGAATTGTGTATACTTTCTAATTGTGACAATGTCGACAGTAGGTTATGGTGATGAACACTGTGATACACTGCTTGGCCGAACATTCTTAGTATTTTTTCTTCTGGTCGGTTTGGTAAGTTTTGATTTCTTTAAACTTTTGTATCTATATACGTATATATATTCCACTAAATGTGGATACAGAAAAACAATCTTATACAGCCATACTTTGCCATGGGCTTTCAGCTTTTAACCTCTTCTAAATGAAAAGCAGATAAGAATGAAATTATTTTGGCAAACTGATATAAAAATTTATTAAAACTTTCGGCTTTCCTATCTTTTCTTCTGCTCTCAAACTTTAAAGCTTATTTACTTCATCTTTTGTATTTGTATTCAATTTTATGTTACAATTTTTGTGTCAATAAAAGTGAATATCGTATGTATATGAATTTGTATACGTATGCTCATCTTTGTTCATATATTTATATTCGTATACACATACATATAGGTACATATGCACACTGTAAGATAATCTTTGTTGTAATGTATTATTTCAAATTTTTTATTACCTATCCTCTACCTATATCCTATCAAGTAAACCTTTTTATCCAAAAACCCACCATGGAATACTTAGATATTTATTAAAAAAAAAAAAAAAGAATAAATAAAGGTTTGTGTTGTACTTTGTATAAATGTGATATGTTCTAACACAAACTGCACGCACACTTTGGCTGTTGCTCTGCATCCTGCTTCTTCTGCTTTTGATGTGACATTCTCTAAAAGTGCTAAAAGCTAAATGAAAATTACCAAAATTTCTAAACTCCACACAAGAACTGGAGAAGGAATGCTTACACTTGCTTAATTAAAACATTGTATATTAACATATGACGCTATCGTTTCACATTTACCAACAGAACAACACTGTTAATAGTAGTGGGAATGTTTGTTTGCAGGCAATATTTGCTAGTAGCATTCCAGAGATTATAGATCTCGTAGGCACTAGGTCCAAATACTGTGGCGAGTACAAGAGAGAACATGGAAAGAGGTACACTTATTGTTTTATAATAGGAAGGAATATGGTTAAAATTAATGAATTAATCTACAAAAGACATGTGCTAACATTAATTTAATTAATTAAGAAAGGGCGCCTTACAACATCTTTTTTAATTCGATTCAAAGCATAAATTATTAAAGTCATCCTCATTAACAAGATTCAAATTTCAATGGCTCGTAGCTAGCATTTGGATTTGAACCAATTTTGTATGTATTAACTATGCTAATATTTGCTACAAGCAATATTAAATGCTGATGCTCTTATATGTTTTTTTAAATTATTATTCCAATAGCTTTTGTTGCTGGCTATCAGAGAGAACCTTGTTTTCAAAATCCAAATGAAGTATTTACGAATAAATACGTATTTATCATACAAAAATTAGAGATATACTAAAAGCAGATTCAGATTTGTGTACGGTTTTTTTTTTTCCTTTATGTCACTGTTTCTTTATGTTAACAGCAATTTATAAATTTGATCTAAGGTAAACCTCCAAATTGTAATGTTAAACTAAGTACATCTATTACAGTAGCAGTAATGACATACATACATAAGTAATTCATCACTATTTTTAAAAGGTATCTACATGTCAGTGTACATTCACACTAATATATACATATACATAGCATATGAGAATATACAGAACCATTGATTAATTTTGCTATAAGTAACTATGGTAGGGCGCCCATATTCATAGTCACAGATTGTTGAGTTATGTTATCCTACAACTTTTGTGCTGTTGAAGCATAGATACATATTTAATTCTTACAAAACTGCGTTCATGTGCCCTTAAAGAAACGATTTATGTTAATAACTAATATAAACATTAATATTAGAAGAAATTTTGCAAAATTTTTGTTTTGTAATTATAGTCATTATATGGCACATGCCTAAACGTCCTAAACTTTATATTATACCTTTTTAGTTATTATTTAGGAAAGGTAGTGTTTAGAATACTTGTTTGAACTGTATTTAAAGGAAAAACATAATCACTATAAGTTTTAACATTTTTGATTAGCTTACATATTAAATAATTTAACCAAATTTCTTCCTTCTATATACATACAGTGTTTGTTCTATGTCAAAGTTTTTAAAATAAACAAAATGTGATACGTTAATAACATTTGATACCAGCATTATTCAAGCAGTTTTTTTTAATGTTCCAAATACTACTATGATGCATGATTTTAAGGATGTTCACTTTTTAAAATCTTAAAGTACTGACTAGAGAAATTTTTGTTGAAACACAGCCAGCCCCGCACACCGTAAGCATTTTGATTTACATAACACAGCCTGCCGCTGCCTGCAAAGGTACTAACGTAGGATGTAGGACTTTAATGGAAACAGATCACTTTGTAGTGCACCCTTATTGTCATTTCAGAATATTTACCTTTTTTATATTCGCTTTAAGACACTGCACTCCAATGAATTCCGTCAATATACACTGTTTTAAGATATTGCCTTATTCCTTTTCTACCCTTGCTTATTTATTGATAAAATAGTAATATAAAGAACATAGGTACTATGTCTAATGTGAAATTTAGAAAACACAACCATAATACATAATATCCATTTCCAAATACTGAACAAATAAATGTGGCCTTGATCTGTACCAGATTGTTCCACAATCTCTTTTGATATGTAGTTTGTGCTGTTATTGTGGCACAGTGCAGTTTAGTTTTAAGAGATTGTTATATATAATATAAAAGTAGAGTAGTATAAATGGGGTCCAAGGAGGAGCCTGATGGGGTGTGTGGGTTGCTAGGCCGTGTTTGCCAGCTGGATTCCTGAGATCACGGAGCTTGCTGCCAGTCGGCCCAAGTATGGCGGAACATACTCAAAAGATATTCGACGCAGGTATAAACTCAAGGAAGCTGCATATTTTCTAACCACTCAGAATGGTGCTACTTTATTTTTAAGTTTGTAGCAGTTGAAAACAGCTAAGCGCTAGCCGGTAACTTTTGACAGTTTCTCAAAAATGTTACCCCTACTAAATCAAATCTTGCTCACAAATTGGCTGTTTGTTGTTCTTATAACCATTTTTTGAGGCCAAACTAATATTAATCTGAAGAAAAGTACTCTATGGAGTAATCAGATGCCTATCTATTTACTTTTTATGAGGGTAATATTTTTGGTACAATTTTTCTTAGCGAAACACTTAATTAGAGTTGGTTTATTTGGCATGCTAATGATCTAGCTTAACAATCAAGACAACATTCTGTATGCTTGTTAAAAAGAATTTTAATCTTTTTATCTTATATTAAAGTAGTATACTGCATTTATGCCTATTACTTAGGCATCTATTTCTTTTCATTCCTAAGATTATTCCACATTTTCTTGAATTTTGCTTATAGCATTTTACTTTCAATTTAGTTCATTTCAATAGGTGGGTAGTCCATTTATCTATTTTTAACTAATATGTTCATTTTCTTTATTTTGCTTTATCATACATATTACATATTCAAAATTGACTTTTTACAATGAAACAATAAATTGATATAATATAAATTAAAAATTAAATAAATCAATCACTGCAAAAAAGTTTATTGTTAATTTATTCAAATTAACAATGTTATAGGTTAGGAGTTAAATATTAAATTTACACAGATAAAATTGGTTACCTGATTTATATATTCATTACTTGAAACTACTAATGTAAAACAATCAAACTTAAACATACATATTATAAGCTTAATTTATAAAATATAAAAACAGTAATCGTCATTACTTCTGTTACTGTAAAATGTATTGTTTATAACTTTCGTGATATGAAAACCTTTTAATAGTACTGAAATATTGATATCTTAATTTTTTGCATTTCTATAGCTGAAATAAATAATTTTTTTATTCTTTTTTATGCTAGACTTTTCTTAGTTTGTATGCTATAAAAAATTAATACTAAACTGAACATCTATTCTTAACTTCATATGGATTTTAATTCCAGAAATCTAAAAATTTGATATAGTTTAAGTGATAAAATTAATTTTTCAAACCTCTAAAATCGACGAAAAAATTAAACATACAAGTTCTATCATATCATTAAAGTTTGCTCCATAAATACATTCAGGTTTATGCATGAATATACTTAAAAAAAACATTTACACTAAACTGGTAAGGCACTTGATACAATGCGCATTGTGGAATAATAGGAAAACACTTGTGAGGCTCAACAAATTTTATTTGTTACTACTAAGCTAAGCGATATGATGTTATCTCTTACTTGTGAGGCTCAACAAATTTTATTTGGATTTATTTAACATTATAAAATTCTTGCGCTTTTCATGAATGGATGGCATGAGCTAAAAATCACTTGGGTTTTGGGTTAAATAAAATTTGTGGAATTTCGCAAGTGTTTACTTGTTGCCCATAATGCTATACTTTATTTTTTTTTAATATGTTAATATATAGCCAGGGTGGCGCAGTGGTAGCGCGTCAGACTAGCGTTGTGCTAGTCCTTGGTTCGAATCTCCTGATGGGCAGGATTTTCCTGCAGTCTGGAGGTCGGTATCGAGTCCTGGTGACCATTCGTCGTTGGGCACCTAATTAACGACGCTCTCCTCCGAGTACAAGCCTAAGAGGTAGAGTAACAAGGTCCTATACAACACACACTAACACTATACACATGGTGCAGTATGTTGGTATTAAACGGCTCACCAATCACGTAACCTGCAGAGTCGGGCCGGATTGTACATTCCTCGACACCGAAAGGCAGAAGAGGTTACAGACAATACCACATACATAGATGTTAATATCATGACATATTAAAAATGCTAGTTATTCAGATAGATTTTTAAAACCATATTTTTTAAATTAATTTTCTGTATTATTCTTAATCAGTGTAGTATCATTTTTTCTCAATTTCAATATAGTCGGTATGCACTAAATACATTTCTTCATAATACCTAAAAAGACAACGATTGTTTTAATCAATACAAAATATTAATACACTTATAATTTAGTATTGTGAACACAAACAATTAAAAAAACTAAAAAACTATTATGGTAAGTAAGTTGTAAGCAAGTGATAAAAATCAGTTTACCTATATTTATAAAATCCTCTTTCCTTCCTTTTGCTATTACCATTTCCTTTAAACATCGAAAAAAAAATGAAAAAACTAACGTTCCTTTTCATTTTAGTAACTATTAAAATGAGCAAATGCTTCAGTTGATTTAAAATTCCATACCTTTTAGAGTTGAACTGATACTATTAGTATCAGAAAATATAATACATTTTAAAAAATGATCTACGTATTTGAAGTATTTATTATCAAAGCGAAAAACTATAACATCAATTATGACAATTATACACTGTTACATGTTAAATAGTTTTTTTTATTAAATTTGATTTTTACATAAACTAAACAAATTAAGCCGCAATGATTTGTTTTTAAAATTAACCATTCCTCACATTACGTAAAATCTATTATTTGTAATTGAATAAATATTTGGTATTATTTTTTAATTTTATTATTTGTCAGATTAACTCATGTTTTTGATATATTTGTTAGTATAGCTAATTTTTATAAAAAGAAAATTATTTAATACAGCATACAGAATGGGGGATATTCACAAGCCTGTTTAGAATAGTGTGGGCCCTTTAGACTTATTTAGTAGCACCCGACAGAAGCCTGCACAGCCTGCTAGTGCCACGCACGGCCGCGCTCTTTTCTCACGAGAATGTGCAGGATGTTTGAGCGTGCTCCAAATGAACAAGGTTTTCAGCTATATTTATGTAAATTATTATTTTTCAATTGATACTTTTATATGTACGACTAATGGTTAACTAAAAAGAAAAGTAAAAAGTATATTTAACATAATTTATCATTTATTGTGTGGATAATAAATAACCTCTAATCTTTCACAGCTAAACTTTCTATTATTAAACAAATTTAATTATAACATTCTATATTTGAAAATGTTAACTGGTAGTGCTTATTAAAATTTAATACCTATAAGGCTCCTCTAATAGGACTTTGCTCGTTTAATGTTATAAGGTAATGTTAAAAATAAAACTTACTTCTTGAAATCCTTGAAATCCTATCCTTTTTACCATATTTCCTTTATGTGCTTACAGCAAAACATACTGTGTATTTTTCTTTTTCTAATTTTTGGTTGAACCTTACTTAAACGTTCGGAAATGTTTATTTCTTAGTACATACAAAAAAAAATTGTTTAAGAAGGTTGCAACCAATTCCTTGCCTCTGTTCTGCTGTCAATGATCCGTATGTATTGTTTTGTTTGTGCGGCTGGCGTCTAGGCGATATTTGCCAGTTGTATCCCCGAGATTATTGACTTGATCGGGACTAGACCGAAGTATGGCGGCACTTTGAAGAATGAAAGAGGCAGAAGGTGAGAACCAACCTTTGGTACTCTGTATTCTTAACACAGTGTAGTACATGTTCACTAAGAATTTTATTAGGTACAAAATACATATATAGGTCCCTTATCTATCAGAATGAATGGGCCCATGATAGTAGTGTGTTAAGAAAACTTGGTACCTACAAGCTTAAGTACTTGTTTCAATGTACCAAAATCCTGCACGCATCTTATTTCCAAATTTCCACCCAAATCTTCTTTGTGTGTACCTACTTCCTTTTCTTAAACTTCAACAGTGTTATTGGAATATGTAGGTGTTAAAGTAAAATAATTTTTTTGGACATGTTTGAGGTAAAAATTACAACTTATCTGCAAATACTTGCAATTTTGGAAGCTATTCTCAATCATGTCCGTAATATATATTAAATGTTAGTGAGTGAAATGCATGCGTGTTTGATCCATGTGCGTGGCCAGGCTGTGTGCGCAGGCGCTCATCCTGTATATTAGAACTTAGGATAGAGTTCAAAAGTTCTAGATTACAATAGTGCATACCCACTTTCCAACAGGGTTAACAATTTTACTAACAATGTCTTATGACTTCTTATAACGATTTTTGCACCAAAAATCGGTCTGTGATCAATTTTGGTTTGTATTTGCTATGAAGTCAAGGATGTTGGGGTTAATTTTAGTAAAAATGGACCGTAATTTTTAAATTGCATGTGCTAATGAATTAGATTACACCTGCTGTTTTGAAACGTGCACCTTTTTTAGGATGGCATTATTTACTTACTTGTAGCTGCATCATGAGACTAGACACGATGATTGCAATTTTTTAAAATTAAAATTAGTTTTTTAAAATTAAATAATTTTTAAAGATTCAGCTTTACAATCGTAACCAAAATTTACATGTATCCAACACGGTGTAATTATGCACACTTTTTCTTATTGTGAACATAAATTTTTTACTTTAACCAAAATCAGATCCTTTCTCATTAAGAATACATGTTAAATGTAACTTGCATGAACCACTAAAATCCGATATAAAAATACAGCATAATTACTACTGTGTAAATATTTAAGCTGTGTTAAAAGTCGTAGTCACTTCTTAAATTATCTATGTAACTGTTTCTTGTATTTATATAATGACAACAGAAAACTGTTGAAAGCAAAAAAATGTAGTATACAATTTAGATTTTTTTAAGAAGTGACATACTTTGTGTTTATATGATCACTGATTTTATTTTATGTTAGGCATATTGTGGTTTGTGGACACATCACGTATGAATCGGTATCTCATTTTCTTAAGGACTTTCTACATGAAGATAGAGAAGATGTTGATGTAGAAGTGGTTTTTCTTCATAGGTAAGATTTTTGCTGATTATTCGATTTTAACAGGTAACAACAAACATGATATATAATTTGATCTGAGTTTTATTAATTCATTTATTTAAAATTATATATTATAGTTGTATTATAATGAATTCGAATACTTCCACGGTCAGTGTCAGTATTAACAAAACGTCTTTCGGGTTGGGACCGTGTCATTGTTGAGACAGAAGAACTCAACGTTTGGCCCACTAAACGTTGAGTTCTTCTGTCTCAACAATGACGCGGTCGCAACCCGGAATACGTTTTGTTAATATATAGTTATTTTATTCTACAAAGTATTAAACAAAATTTTGATATACACTCTTCAAATTTCATGGGAATACTATAGAATTAAGTCAACTAAAGTGAGCTACATTACGTAGGTACTTAATTAAAATATGCAATACTTTGTTAAAAGAAATGTACCTACCTGCTTATTATTATTCTCATAATCATTTTATGATAATGTTTTATACTCTTCTGTCTTAAGCATTATACACATTCTGATACAGGGTTCCCTAAGGACACATAATGGATATACAATAAATAATATTAATTTTTAGAAAAGAGCCAGATTTGGAGTTGGAAGGATTATTGAAGCGTCACTACACAACAGTGGAGTTTTTTCAGGGAACAATGATGAATGCTGTTGACCTTGAAAGAGTCAAGGTACCATTGGGATACCCTGTTTATATGAAATTGGATCGTGTGTTATATTTTGCTTTTTTATCTTAGCGACACAACTAAATACCTTATAAGTTTTCTGTTTGAAATCGAGTTTAACAGTAAACAGATATGAAATTTAAGAAAACTTATAAGGTTTTTGCAGAGTAGTGGAATAGCCACGGCTGCCTTTCTGCTGCATGGTATTGCTGAACTGGAATGCTCAGCTGGGAGTCAATTTATAGATTTAATATTTACAATTAGTGCGCAAGGCCTCACCATGCAACACACAATTTGGTAACTGTTCGGTTGTGCAGGAAACCACCCGACCTTGAACTGGAAGGTCTCTTCAAGAGACATTTCACAACCGTTGAGTTCTTCCAGGGTACCATCATGAACCCTATCGACTTACAAAGGGTGAAGGTAAGCAGGGATGAGATATTGGGACTGCTTTAAATGGCCAAACTATTTGTTCCGGTGTTATGGACTATGATTTCTTGTTGTTAGTTTTATTTAAATATTTTTTTGTTTTACACCAAAAGGTTTAGTAATTCAACTCAGTGGTGTGTCGTGTTCTATTAATTTTTCATGGAATCAAAAAGAAACCTAAGAAATTTATTATGATAATATTCAAATATTTCAAACAAAAACATCAAAGCTTCATTTTCACTATCATTGTTACAAACTAAAAGATAAAAATAAAAATTACATTTAGATCAGACATTAATTCGCATTAGATGTGTTGGTCTTAGTTCAAGAATAAAGTTCTTCAGTAAGTAATGCATGATTGTGTGATATTTTCAAGTAGATAAACTCAACGATATTTATTATATAGCATTCAGAATAGCATCGTATTTCTCAGCATTTTTATATTAGATTCAGTTTGTCAGAAACATTTTCAGACAGTTATTTCTGATTATAATCGTTACTTTGACTCTACGAACCCTAACCACTATGGGCCATATTCATAGACAGAGTTTAAAGTTAGATGTTGCTAATTGCTATAGCAACATATATTAATTATATTGGTTTAATATCTACTAAACCCCTACTAACTTTAAATACTGTCTATGAATATGGCCCTATATGTTCGGACGATACAAATTTGTACATAAATATTGTTATTGCTGTATTATATTCAAACCGATCCATATTGTTTTATAGGTACTTTCATTAAAAAAAAAAAACCTATATCGGATGTCCAAGTAATTTTCTCTTTGGCCCAAATCAGCCGTTTTCATTTTTGACCATCAGTTAACAATGGTTTCTCCTTTGCCTACATGTGAGATACTTATTAAATTTCTTAATAATTGTACCTAGTACCCTGTAAAAATTAAAACCAGATTTATGCAACCACTTTCAACATACATTCTTAGCCAAACCTGTATGGTCGTTCCAAAGTGCCGTTATTTCACGTAATGTGGATCTTCCGGCAGCTTTGCAAATGTTTACTAAGGTTCTTTGATTTCTTGGCGTTACCAGAGGTGATCTGCCTTTACTCTTCCCTCTAACATCTAAATTGCTGCTTTCTTGCTGCTTTTTTATTATTTCTCCACGTAGATTTTGCAATATTAATTCCTCAGCTATTTTGGACATAGATTTACCTTCCTTATTATATGTTTTAAAATTAACAGAAATAGAACAGGCAATGAAAACTGCCGATAAGAAAAAATGGAAACGCGATTGGAGGCCTTTGCCCTACGATGGGATTAATTTGACTTATTAATAATAATATTTTTTAACCATTACTTCCCTCAGTTTTAACAGCGTTGCTACACCAGGAACCACAGCTACGCATAAATGTCAGTGAAAAATTAGATAATTGTTGATTCGATTGTCTTCTTGTGTAAAACAAATTTAGTACTTACTTACTTCGACGACTTCTCAACCCTTGATTTGATGGGTTATTGCCTGCATGAAGTACCTTCCCAATCCTTTATACTCCGCACTGTGCTGTGGGTGATTAGTCTACGGCACAGTACCTATGTTGATTTACAGCGCGGGTTGTGTGTATCTGTGTATGCTTGTCGCACTATTTTACGCCTGTCCTTCGATTTTTCGCAGGGATTTTTTTCTCCAAGGATTTTCAGATCTTCTGATACACAGTCCCCGCAACGTAGTTTCGGTTTTTCCCTTCTATGTATTTATATAATAGAATTTTTGTAGCTCTGCTATTTTCCATTCTTTCCAGGTGGCCCCACCACCGCAATCTATGTCCTTTGATATATTTTAGTATACAGCTCACAGAAGCAAACAAAGTCTCCGGAAAATATGTGAACTAAATTTAAAAATTTGCAGCGGTAAAACATTCGTCCAATCATCAGTAAGAATTTTCAGAGCATATATGTTTCTTCTTCTTGCATTATTCCTAATAACTCAAAGTTCATTGTTTGCCTGAGATGACTCTCTTCGGATATCTCTCCGAATATATTACGTAGGATTCTTCTTTCACATATTCTGAATTAGTAATCTGTTGCAAAATTACTTATAAATATAAATGTTTTAATTAGCATTCGAATATTAAGTGGTCATCGAAATTCGGCATTTTTTCAATTTGATTTACGTGGCTATTACTATCAACCGTGGATGTCGTGACTAGGACAGCACCAAGCAATTAAGCATATCCAGATATCCACCCCCCTTTGAGACGGCGAAACCGCCGTCTCCGACGTTCTCGACGCCCGTCGGGACGTCTCTAGGAACAAAGCGCCTTTAGCGCCCACTACCACGAAGCTGATGTAGGTACCTTTTGGGGACAACCGTTGCATCGGCCTCCCCCACCCAAGTCCGCGCGCCAGCCTAGCATACTGACTTCCTTCTTACGGCTCAGGCATTAGTTGCCGGGTATCCCGGGTCTGGATCCCGGGTCAATCCGCGCCGTAACGGCTAGTTACCACTGCCGCCTCGAGTGCAACTTCAAATCTCAAGAACCCGCCCGTTTCCGAGCGGGGGGCTCGATCCCGAGCCCGAGGCAACCGTTAAGCACGATATATGCTACCAGACGCGTATGTAGCAATGCCCCACTGATGCGGGAGCTGAAAAAAAACATTAATCTCCTTGGTGACGCTCCACTGGTGAAGGAAGCTGAAAGAAACAAACGTTAAACTTCTTGATGACGCTCCCACTGATGAAAGAAGCTGAAAATAAACAACATTAATCTTATTGGTGATGCTCTGCTGGTGAAACTGAAAATAAACAAACATTAACCTTCTTAGTGAAGCTCCTCTGGTGACACTTCCACGGTAAAAAGCTGAAAGAAAGAAACATTAATCTTCTTGGCAACCTCTACTGGCGAGGAAGCTGAACGAAACAAACATTAATCTTCTTGTTGACTCCTTCTGTTCCTTAAGTATCCTTTCCGCGAACTCCTTGAAACGGCCGAAGACCTCTTCTCCAACTAGGTCTTGTTGTGGTGATGGCCATCTCATCCCGCGCTGCTCAATGAAAACCTATAACAGACTCTTCTCCCTTTCCACCTCTGGCATCGCACAGTCCAGGAAATGCTCGCTTGTGTCATCCGCTCCGCATTCAAACTCGCCCCCATCTACCTGGCCGAGGGACCGCAGCCTCGCCCTGTAGTCCCCGTGCCCCGTTAAGAGCTGGGTAATTCAGTATGAAGGTACGACCCACTGCATCTGTAGCCTTTCTATTATACTGGCATACTGGGGAAGAAGCCACGTGTGACCCTACCGTCCGTCGATCTGTTCTACGAGTCCTCCCATTTCGCCAAGACGTGGTCGTGGGATTCGATGAAGGCTATTACTATCAGCAATAAATTCAAAATAGTTGAGTTAAATTAAAGGAGTACATACAGTTTTATAAGGAAATGTAAAGTTAATAAAAATCAGTTTGAGCATAGTGCAATAATAACAATATTTAGAAAAAAAAAAATATTCGGCGTCCGAATAGAGTTAGGCCTCGTATATTAAAAATTTATAATTCTCTTTCAGGATAATATTCCAAACTGAATTTAGATACTTAGATCTCTAATAATATTTATTTCATGCTACTGGCAATAGAAAATCGTGAAATATTGTTAAAACGCTTAACATACATTACCTGTATGAAGAAAGTTAATTATGATTCTTGAACTAAGTGTGCATACTTCATATAAAGATAGATTTTTTTTGTTTTATTAAGTTTTAAACTGTGTTATTGGCCATGTTCGTGTATGTTAGACTTGATGACTTGAATATAAAATGTTTAAGGAAATTGCAACAAATTTAACCTGATACCTAGTGTGCACTAACCTGTTATTAAAACTGTGTCCAGTAAGGTTTCTCTATAAAAGGTACGTGTAAAATATGTACTTAACTATTTATCTGTTATGTATTAGAGTAAATCAGTGCTAACTCAACCAATTGATAATTGTATAGTTACTAACAACTGGACAGAGTTTTTTTAACAAACTATACCAAATAGACAACAGTCCTGGAATTGCTCCCTAGTTCCCAATTTAGCATATACGTAAATATGAAAGTTCTATATTTCGTGACCATACGCCAAATGTAATGGTAAGTTGGCTCGATTATTTGCAAACATGGTTTGGCTCACCATTAATGGTTTTTGTTTGTGGTTGTTTAAAGTAACGAATGTTAAAGTAATTATTATGCATGATGTAGAAATTGTAGAATTCCTAGACACCTCTAGAGAATTGGAAAATGCGCACACACAGAAACAATTGCGTAAGAATCATAGTTATAAGCCAGTAAGTTTTTACAAAGTTGTGAAATAACTCCCTTGCTTATAATGAGTTTTGACCCCATGCATGAGATTGTAAATTAACATGGTAGTTATACTGATAGATCTACTTATTACGTTTTTTGAATCATGCGATTTTTTTAATATATTTTTTATTTTTTCATAATAGTCAGCATACAGCTTTTTTATGGATTTTTCAAAACTTTATATCTTAAGAATATTTTGAAGATAATTATAAACTTTGGTTCGCCAAACCTGCAACCAGTTTTTCATTATACAATATATCTACTTCTGATTTTAATTTGCAATTGATATATTATAGCGATGGTACGTACGGCCAGAATATCTTTATCACATCTTAGAAATGCGTATGTACATAATCATTACTATGCTTATGTAAATATACATTAAACATGGCACAATATATAGATACATCACAATGCATAATTCACTTAATTTATGTAGGTATTCGTTCAAATAAAAGTTGCAGAATAACTCATTTTCAATTTCTGGCAGTACTACCAGTAACATTATCGATTAAAAAAATTATTGGGAAGCGTATTCTACAAAACCAACTTTTGGCAGGTTCATGAAGCTGATGCGTGCCTAGTATTAGCAAATAAATACTGCCAAGATCCTGATGCCGAAGATGCTGCTAACATCATGAGAGTGATTTCCATCAAGAATTACAGTGATGACATTAGGGTCATAATTCAGTTAATGCAGTATCACAACAAGGTATAATGATATTGCACTTGGTAGCAGTACAAATTACAATTTACATATTTTTAGGCATATTTATTGAACATTCCGTCATGGGACTGGAAACAAGGAGACGATGTGATCTGTTTAGCAGAACTGAAATTAGGTTTTATTGCACAATCTTGTTTGGCTCCAGGTTTTTCTACCATGATGGCCAACCTTTTTGCTATGCGTTCGTTTAAAACGGTAAGTTTTATTATTTATTTTACTTACTTTATCTTCAAAACTATTTAATATAAATCTGTGGTGAAATTTCTTAGGTATTCTCTTTCAACTTTTATCTGTGAACTTTAGCTTTTTTACAGGGATTGCAGGTTGGATTACTTATATAATTATTATTATTTTAATATAATTTTTGTACGAAGTAATAATAGCACATGATTATATCAGTATAAATATATCTACTGAACTATCAATGGTTGCAGTCTCCAGACATGCAAGTGTGGACCAATGATTATTTGCGTGGCACGGGGATGGAAATGTACACTGAAACGCTGAGTCCTTCCTTTATAGGCATGCCATTTGCTCAGGCCACAGAGTAAGTTGGCTTGAGACAACGCAGTACCTATTTATTATATCGTACAGCACTCCTGTCCTCATGCTCATGCAATGTCTCTTGTTTATAAAATCCTACACTTTTGGCACTTCAAATTAAAAATGTTTAGATAACTGTGATTTTCTACATAGTGTAATAATTAGTGCTAATCAACAAGCCCTTTCTATAAAATAACAAATTTTAAAATTGTAAAACAGTGTGGTAGTTCAGTTTGAATAACAGTAGTGTTGTTGAATTGTCAATTAATTTCTTTTTTTGTAAACTGTACTAGTAAATTTCCCTAACAACACTACAAACGTATTCTAGAGTAACTATAACTAAACAAGCAATATTCACAACTAACGCTTTTCTATATTTAATACCGATTTCGTCATTACTTTTTAAAAATTGAAAGTCACTGGACTACCTTTTAATTCACGTTCTTGTTCTTATGCTGTTATAGCACTGTCGAAAGTATTTTACACAAAACACGTCCCCAAGGAGATGTAGAATATTTCATTTCATTTCAAGTGTGTGCTACTCCACACATTTAGGACTCTGTGGACTTTTGCAGGATGAAATAAACTAAGAGTCACTTTCATTGTGCTATTCTTTTCTTCAAGCATATTTTTTGTATTTATATAATCTATTATTTATTTATGTGTTAATCTACTACTATCTTTGTCCTGAATGAGATCTGTCACATGAAGACTGGACTCCTGTAGTGTAAAATACCTACAAAAAAAATTATTTCTCATTTCTAGTTCTTCCTAACCTGAAGATCTCAGTAAATGGGAAATCGGCCTTGCCTTTCTCATTACTATTTACAGTTTTTCTTATATATTGTTGTACCATTAAAGTTATGATAATTTTATTTTTGAATACCTAATGTTTCATTGTAATTTGTAAAACTATTTAGTGGTGCAATAATATTTACCCAGATCCCCAATTTAGGAGCTGAATTATCTGCGAGTTGTATTGCGCTCTTGGCTGAATGTGATTTGTGATTTGTAAAGTGCAATGCGTTGAGCAGCAGTGTATTGTGGTTTCAGTCCCCTGATATGCAAGTCTGGCAGAACGATTACCTGCAAGGCACGGGATGCGAGATGTACACTGAGACTCTGTCCCCCTCGTTCACGGGCATGTCATTCCCGCAGGCCAGCGAGTAAGAGCACATCCACACGCAACACACTATACTTTTAAACTATGAAACAATTTTGTACCTTCCTATTTTACCAGTATCCTAAATATCATTTTCTAATATTTACTGAAAATAATATATTTTAATTAATTTTATTATACCGGGTGTGGCCTGAGATGTGAGACATAGGAGAAATACATGCGATTTTGATAATTGCTTAATTTTATCTTTCCAGCTGAACCGTTTAGCTTTTTTTGTACGTTCTTGTTTGGATGAATATGCTATTAAGCAATTGATTCTTAACTAATTAGGAAAATTTAGCCACTCAACGTAAAATAAAGTAGATAAATATTTTTATCGTATCATTGATTATTAAGTCAACTTTATATTACACTTTTATTAGTAATTATACATAACATAATAGCATAGCAACTCCAACTTCATAATTCGTTAGTTACATACTATTTGTGTACTGTTGCCAATGATACGATAAAGCTTGAAATATAACTCGAATATTATGCGATTTAAACCGACTCGGACGTTGCGTGGTTGACTCGGCTAGCGCCTCGTCACCTAGCAACGTCCTCGTCTATTATAAATCGCATAATATTCTTGTTATATTAATAGCTATAAATAAAAAGTCAAAAAAGTCACACATACACCTTATGACAACTTGCTTAAAGCCTGCTGCGCATGATTTGTTCGTAATAAATTCTGAAATTTCCATAGTGATGCTGCAGCTCATCAGAACAAGTCTAGTTGATCAAGTTTTTCTAGAATTAAAATCAGTCTAATAATCAGGAAAAAATACGATTTCTCCTTCATTTCAGATAAATTTTGTACTATAATCGACTGATAAAAAAGTACTTTTCGATGAATAGCTACAACGTAAGCAACAGTTAGCCAAGAAGATAATATTCACATATGTTCAATTTCCCATGCATTTCTCCTATGTCTTACATCTCAGGCCACACCCGGTATTTACCTCAAAAATTTACAAAAAAGTTTAATATAGCTTCATAATACTTAAGCACTCCGGTAAATGCAAATTTTTTAAAAATTGGCTTTTAGTAAATACTTTATAAATACAAATGATTTCGGCAAAAAATAATTCTTTAGTACAATTAGAAATAACCCAACAACTTTTGTTAGAGAATAAAGAAATAGCGTTACTAGAAAAACTGGACACAACATTAATTACACTAGTTGAAACAGCTCGTTTTTACACTTATATTAATACCTTAACAAATTGTTTCGATCACTGACAATACAACTTGCTTTTGGTCACAACTTACCACTTAGTTAGCACATATGGTTAGTTATTTTATTATGGCTTCTTTGTTTTAGTCTAATAAGAAGTATCAATTTCCATTTTGTTATAACAAAGCAGCTATAAAATATAACAGAATTCCACTAAGACTTAAAAATTATGGGTTACAAAAAAATGAACACAAACTCGTTATGCATTTCAGAGAAAAATGTTATGAGCAATTAATATTGTGTGTTACAAGAAAATTAACACTTTGTGTTATTAAAAATGTAAAATAAATATGCAAAACAAAAATCACACTGATCCACAGTGTGTTCTAAGTTCTAAGTTTGAGGTACACTTATTAACTGTAAAGTAGTGACAAAACCAAGTACATGTTATCTTACCAATTTTTCGAAACTAATGTAGCTACCTAGTAATGATGAAAACGGACATGATCGATTCTTGCTTGTTTTCAAATTATAAGATTATAACAACAAATTAGAATTTGCTTGAAATCTATTAAATATCATAATCCTTAGGAGGACGTATACAAACCTCAAATACGAAGTATGGATTGCTTAACTCAATAATTAAGAAAAAACTGTAAAGATAGAAGTATCCTTACACTCTGTTCTGTTTTAATGAATTTCAATATCAAATAATCAGGACCTCCGTAGACTTCACATATGAAGTATGGTTTACTTATCTTAATATTTAACACAAAAAAGTTCGCCTAGATCGTAAAATGCAAGGAGAGAAGTGCCCTTATATGTCCCTTTTTAGTGAAATCGAATAGCGTGCTTTCTCATCGGTCACAGAATATAAATTTTAGAGTTTTATTCGCTTATTTCAACATTTACTATTAAAAAAATGTCCAAAAGAGTGTGACACTTTTTTGAAAATCATCTGATTCATGATCTACATTTTACGAACGGAACTCATTTGTCATTTTCGGAAATTTTTCAAAAATTTCCGACAGACAACACGAAACTATAATGGCTCCCCATAGTTATGTTACATTTCATAGATGGGCCCTAACAATACTGGGTGATGCACGTAAGATTTAATGACAGTTTTTAGTTAGGAACATAACCTTGACATGGTATTTAATTATGTACTGCCATTTTGAACCAAGCCGCCTCTGATGATATACCTTTAATCGAGAATTAATAGATCAGCGTTATTTCTGAATTTGTAAGTTGGGTTGCCTATTCCAATTGTTAAGGGGTGCGTCTTATGTAAATCACCCAGCATGAACAAAGTGTACTTACAGTTATATCGGGTGTTTGACCTAAGGGGCGAACATAGGGAAATAGCAAGGGAAGTCGTATATATGCAGATTCCTGCTCCCCGTTTGAGCTGATAGGATTGATAGTGGCATCAATCGAAAGTCAAAAAAATACGCTTAATTTGATACTACTTTACTTGAATCGGTTGCTTGTTTAAGAAAGAAATAGCTTAAAAACTGTAATAAATAAATTCACAAAAAACAGACCGGCCATGATCAAATTTGAAGCTTGTTTATGCCAAAATAAATTTAGATTATTATAAAATGTTTTGACAATAAATACCTTCTCCTCATTAGAATATTCAACATTATTATTCATAGTAATTACAAGTTAGGTACGTGAATTGATAAGTGACAGAAAATAAAATTTATTTTGGCATAAACATACTTTAAATTTGATCATGGCCGGTCTTTTTTTCTGAATTTATTTATTATAGTTTTTAAGCTATTTCTTTCTTAAACAAGCAACAAATTCAAGTAAAGTAGTATCAAATTAAGCGTATTTTTTTTGTCTGTCGATTGATCCCACTATCAATCCTATCAACTCAAACGGGGAGCAGGAATCTGTATATATACGATTTCCCATGCTATTTCCCATGCTATTTCCCTATGCTCGCCCCTTAGGTCAAACACCCGGTATACGAGTAGATATACTAGCCGAGAACTAAAAAGCATTCTGAGTCTGTCAACTTACAGCAGCTTTTAAGCAACTATCCTCTTTCTACACGTTGCAGTGACCGAGACTAACGGCGGCCGTATTTTTTTCGAGTTCTAGACGTATACTGCTGTATTTGTACGCGTTAAAAAGAGATGAATGCGTAACTTGTTGAGGGTGATGCTCTTAAAGGTGGGGCAAACAACTGCTTGAGAAAAGCAGAGGTGTCAAAACGGTTCAATGGTGTATAAGATAAATTCTTTGGTTTCTAAATATTTTTGATTACGTAGACATAAAACTTGACTAGTAAAGTTGCAAAGTTTGTTTTATAATGATCAATGTTGAAATACTTAGTAATTTCGCTTAATAATAAATAAAGAAGCAAATAACTCGAATAAATTATTCAGGGCCGCTGATATTTAAGCAACCGTCCAACTCAAGCGCTAGACGCGATACGAAAACCTCAGAATGTTTTCTAGTTTTCGGCTAGTTTAAGTTTACGTATATATCCTTAAGTCAGTAATAAAATTAAATCAATTTAAGTTATACAAGGCAGTTAAAAAAGAGCTACCTTAAGGTGCCACTGAGATTTTTAAATGGAGAAAAACTTTTCAGATATGAAATAAAACAGTAGGTGCCAAATCAGGTGCGATGTTTGGTACAATAAATATGCCTACCAGAGGTAGAAGCCCTCTGGGGTTTGCAAAATTCTAGATGGATAAAATTAATGACCATAGAAGTTAATGCCCACAAAAACATTTACAGCAGATAATAACTTACAAGTTTGTAACGTAACATATTTGTCTGATATTACATAATTAAAAACGTTTTAATAGTATTTATATTGGTTTAATGCAATAATCATCATATATTACCTGTCAAGATGAAAATTCAAAGGCACCAGTGATGATTGTTCAGGTGGTACTATTTATAGGTATTACGTACTACAGAACTGTGTGAATTAGTTGGGATAAGCCATGAAACGCTAAGCATGCGCAAGTTTAGACTTGCAGCAGAGCTTTATCTGCTATTATTTACACGTTCATTTTAGTCAAAATTAATATTTCATCGGCTGAAGACGTGATTAAGTAGTTCACAAGTTTAATTGACTACATCACTGGCATCACACCTCACAAACGAGCTAAAATAATCGCTTAAGGCGAAAAGATTTCAGTTACTGCTAGGCAGATAGCAAAAGCAGTTGGGATCGAGAAATCCAGAATTTCGCGGATCATGAAGCTACATAAGAAGACAGGGTCTATAGACACGTTCCGTAAAGGAAGAAAAAGAAAAATCACTCCTAGAGATGATAGTCTAATTTGAAGAATTAATATCATAGATCCAAAGAAGACCAGTGGAAACATCAAAAGAGAGATTGCGTCTCATGGGGTTAATATAGATGTCTCGACGCCCTTCCACAAAGCAGCTTTTGATACCCGCTATAAAGTACAAAAAGCTATCCTGGGAAAAGAAACATCGAGACTGGACTGTGGAGAATTGGGAAAATGTGGTGCCTGGCTACAGGTTAAATTTCGTCCGCCGATAGCCTAGAAAATCTCTTCGATCCGGCCACATCCAGCTATCCCCCAAACACCCACCCAAGGTCATGTTTTGGGGATGTTTGACAGCTTCCGGGTCACAGACACTTCACCCAATTGAAGGAATGATGGATAGCAAAAAGCGTTATGGAGGCGAAAATGGTCCCAACACTGCCGAAGTTGTTTCCTAACGGCGATGGGGTATTTCAACAGGATCTGGCTCCATGCCACAATTCTAAGCTTGCTAAGAGCTTCTTCACCCAGCAATATTTGATGGTATTGGAGTGGCTTTTTTGCCCAGCAACATTTGAAGGTATTGGAGTGGCCAGGAAATTCGCCCAAACTAAACCCCATTCAAAATTTGTGGGCCATTATTAAAGCGCGAGTATCTAAGATAACTTGCACGACGAAAATCCAAATTATAGAAAGTGTCACAAAAGCGTGGTACTACAAACCTGAAGTGAAGGAGATGTGTGGAAAGCTGCTGGTATCAATTATTAAAAGGGCGATAGAAGTGCTTAAAGCTAAGGGGGTCATATTCACTGCTGACTACGCTATTAAACAAATAAATATTTTAGTTGTGTCTTTGTTGCTGTATTTTCCTATAGTGCCAACTAATTTGCACAGTACTGTATATCTTTTATTTTCAATGCTTTTTAAATGAGACCTGCACCATTTAAGGATGCGGTATCTCTGCATAAGCTGTCATTCATATTGGAACTTTCTTATATCTTATATCGGCTGGTTTTCTTCTTGTGATAAGTACTGTCATAGTCAGTTGCATTATTCTAATGTATTAAAGTAGTAAATAGCAGGACATGTAAAATACCCTTATACATTAGGTATACATGGTGGTGAATTGCTTCACGCACCATAGCAATTCCAATGGTACATTTTTAATATAATTAATTATTTTAGATAAAAAGTGCAAATATGTTTTTTGTAGAGAAAAAAATACCGCAACCAATGATGCAATTTTTCAGTTTTTCGATTTTCCCGAAACAGTCTGGCTTGTCAATTAGTTACACTTGTTAAAATTGACACATAATAGTATATTATGCAATGAGCATTTAATGATAGCAGGCGAGTGTCTTAATGAATACGAGTGTCTTAATAGCCATTAAATGCGAGTTGCATACACTATTTTTTCTACGACTAGTCATAATAATGAAAAAATAGGCACCTTCTGAAAAGCTGCTAACGTTATTCTTGACAACAAAATACTTTGCTGCTATTGGTTATCTCAATTAAAACATCAACAACTCGCGTAACTATGGCTACCAAATAAAATACTTTGCTGCTATTGGTTATAAACTTGTATCTTAATGAAAAATCTGTATCTTAATGAATCTCATTAAAGTACAGGTAGTAAATGCTTAATAAATCAATTAAAGTATGGGAGTAAAAAATAGTATATTATACACGATGCTATAATGAATGGTATTATTACCGAGGATAATGTTTGCAACACGAGCGAGCGGGCGAGCGAGTTTTGCAATTATCCGAGGTAATAGTAGCCATTATAGCGAGTCGTATACTATACTTTGTCCACGACTACAAATACTAATAATTTTTAATTACAATAAATGTGTTCCATCAGGAAATAATCGCCAACTAGTTACCAACTTTTAACAGTTTGCAACCAGTTGATATAAAGTCACCAAACCGTTTGTGATTTGCTGCAGGAACAAACCTAATTTAAATAACAACGCTACTAAAACCATGTGGTAGGACTATATGTTAAACGAAAATAATTTTGTCCGCGACTACACAATAATCTGTCGATTATTCATGTGTTTGGTCAAAGATAATGCTATTCATAATTCACTACCAGCAGCGAATAATCATTATTCACGGTGTCATGGTAACCATCATTGTTTATGGTGTATAATGTCCACTCGCAAATGTTTATAATCCTACCACTTCGTTTAACATATAGTCCTACCACATGGTTTTAGTAGCGTTGTTATTTAAATTGTAATTAAAAATTCTTAGTACATATTTGTAGTCGTGGACAAAGTATAGTATACGACTCGCTATAATGGCTCCTATTACCTCGGATAATTGCAAAACTCGCTCGCTCCGCTCGCTCGTGTTGCATTATCCTCGATAATAATAGCATTCATTATAGCATCGTGTATAATATACTATTATTTTCCGTTGGGATTGTTTTATAAAATAATTTCCCTTCCTGTTGAATTTATTGAAAAATAATTTCAAACTGGTAGGTACGTAGGTAGGTATATCTCCACCTCTCTGTTCCAAAAATGTCATGGCATCAGTGATTTTGATCAAAGTGCATGAATTAATTCCCACAGTTTTTCTGTTACACGAAACTTAATTACACTTTTGATCTAAAATAATTAGGGAAGCAGATATTTACATATTAAAAATTTACCATTGCTATGGTGCTTGAAGCAATTCACCATCCTGTATACATATTAGATTGCATATTTAGATTAGTTAAGAAGTTCTCTAAATAACTACTACATAGTGGTACTTCTCGTTTTTTTTTTATGTGTAGTTCTGCATTAAGCGATGTCCCAGAAAATATCATATGCTTTGATACCTAACTTAAAAAACTAAGCTAGTTGGGGATACCACTTCATCACAACTAAACATAGGCAGCCTTCTATGTAGATCATTTATTCCATATTTTTTTGTTATATCGGATCTTAATAAATACGATATTTAATAGCTTAAAAGTTTATTGAAATTGGTTTGTAAGGACTGTGACATTGAGATTGGTAATAATTAATTAGTACTACTTGAGAGTAAGGTTTACCCAATAAACAAATAAACCCTCTAGATGTTTACTGTATTTATAAATTCGATTTATAAAAAAAATAAGTTTGCTAAATTAGTAACAATTAAATTGCTTATAACGTTTTTTCTGTTTTGCGATAATTTATGAAGCAAAGCATGAAGTCAGAATTGCAGTAGTTTGGAAAAGCACATGTCTAACACACTAACTGAAAAAAGAAAGGAAACAGTTATTTATTACCTAATGCAGCGTAATGCTTTAAAATTCAAAACCTTTTTATCTTAATCATATCATTAAAAACAAATCTTAAAAGTACTGACTGTAGTCTTTAACAAATTCCTTTTCCTAAGCCAATGGTTTGTACTCATCGATACATACGAACTAATATGTATTGATGTGTTCAAATAAAACCAAACTTTATTGTACACTAACCAGATGAATGTTTTTACTAAGCAACTAATTTTACAAATTGTGTAGACAGTGTTCAGTGTTTGCGTGTGATGGTTTTGTTCCCATATAGACTAGGCCCTGTCCTCTGAATGTCACTGCTAATTAAGTAACTTCTAACTTAGTGTTTATTTTTTCTAGAAAATGAATTGGGGGATAGAGCAGTTACTAGATTGTAATTATTAGATGCCCTCATGCAAAATGAAGCAGTGCAATATACTGAAAGCTATCATATTTTGCTTGCTCCTGCTTGCTATTTTTCAGTTCCTATGTGAACCTGCATGTTCATTAAGCTTTATTGTTTTGTAATGCTTTTACTCATCAATGTTAACAGTGATTAAATATAACCTCAAACAGATTCTTATAAATTACGAACAAATTATAGCAAACGTCACGAAATATAGTAGCTTCACAGCATGAGCATTGACAGAAAACAAAAATTAATAGCATGTTTATATCAAATACAAGTGCATCAACTAACTAATAAAAAAATATATATTACCGTAATTTGATAGAGTTTTGCAATCCCGATTTAAATATGTTAAATAGATTTGTACATAGAATTTTATAAATGCTTAGTAGGTATTAGGTATATTTTGAAAAACGTTTCTGAGTTGCAATAAAAACTAATAAAGCAGGGCCATAGCCAGGGAGGACCAAGACGGCCATTGCTTGCCTTAAAATAGAATTTGTCCACTCTAGAAAAAATGTACTTGAAATTATTTATTTTAAACATTTTTATAAATTATACATGCCTAATTTTGGCAATAAAGTTTAAAACGTTAATGTAAATAGATAAATTAATTTTTTTATTGCCTGATCTAAACGAGTTTACCAAAAATTTGTAAAAAATATTTATAGAACGTCAAAGTGGAAAATTCAAAATATAAAACATTGGATTGTAATAAATTATTCTTTATTATTTCTTTTGGCATGGCAATGATTCTGAATTACTAGAGAACTAGAGTCAACGTCCAGCGTTATCATTTACCTCTCCGTTTTGGTTAACTTTGCGAATACTGAAATGACAAACCATGGTGCTTTGAAATAATCCTAAGGTATTTGATGTACAAATTCAAAATTTAGTATCGAAAATTCCTTAAATTTTCTAAACTTTTCTTAGGTAATGAATTAATTAGACAAAAATATTGTTGCCATTTTCAATGGTTGTTATAATTGCATAATGCCCTAAGTTATCAATTTCAAAATCTCAAAAAACGACGATAACTATAACAATATTATTATGCAAAGCTACAGACTATCAGTATTATCATATTTAGGTTTGCAAAACGTTTAATTTAGTTTAGGTTGAAATATGTATGTATATTTTTATGATTCAGCAAGGAATATGATGCACTACTATTTGAGTTTTAAAAAGGAAACTGAAATTTTCACTCTTAAAGAATTTTAAAATAAAAAGTCATTTTGCTTTGTTGTATGATAATAATGTCTTTTTAAAATTACAACTTTCTACAAATATTTTGTGTTTTCCTAACAGGTTATGCTTCACTAAATTGAAATTATTATTACTGGCGATTGAAATAAAAGGTAATGATGATGGAATAGATTCGAAGATTTCCATCAATCCACGTGGTGCAAAAATTCAAGCAAATACACAAGGATTTTTTATTGCACAGTCTGCTGATGAAGTTAAAAGGTACATCAGTTGTAATAAAAATTTAATTATGCGATAGAAAGTTACATACATACAATTTATTTTTAGAGCTTGGTTTTACTGCAAGGCATGCCACGATGATATTAAGGATGAAACATTAATCAAGAAGTGCAAGTGTAAAAACTGTAAGTCTTCGCATCTTTTTCTTATTGAAATTTTGTGCTAGTGTAAGACTCTTGATTGTCATAATTTTGTAATTTTTCGTATGACCCATTTCAAATTTCTACTCATTTTTATTTATTGTTGTATAAATTGTTTCATACTCATTAATAATGTACACAAACATTGCCTTCAAATATTTGTGTCATTCAAAGCATCATTTTTTATTCATGCATTTTAGCTTAATATTTTAAGTACTTTTAAATGTCAAAGGGTTTATCCCAAATTCTGTTTAAAATGTTTGTGGTGGCTTTTAGTGGCAGTTCAGCAACGTAACTGGTCCCATGATCTAGGTAATTTGATCTCCATTTGAGCATAGATCTGTCTAGATCTGCCTGGGCCTGATGGATCAGCTCGTTAATATTTTCTTTATAGTTTTGTTTTGCTACCCTGGTCTGTCTCAATTTTGCATTTTATACACACAAACCAATTTGATTGTCTATCACTATAGTCTGGGTTATGAGTAGACATTAAAATTAACTAATTAATGTAGATTTTTTTTCAAATAAATTATGCGAGTGTTTGTTAAACCTTGCCTGATTTGACGGAATGTTCTTTAATACACATTCTGAACCCCTTTGCACATTCTTTTGCATGGTTAGGATCATTCTCATAAGACAGTCTTATATAAATGAGTATCAATTTGAATTTGTAAGTATAATATTTTAGTTGTAATTAATATTTTACTTACTAATGGAAGACTCGACTTTACACCCTGGGTTTCCATTTTTTCCATCAGTCCATATTTTTTCATACGTATTATTTAGGCAACTATGGTTACTAACTGGACTGCTAATCATATTTAAATTGGGAGTGGTTTATGGCTTTTTACAGATGTGGGAATGATCATGATGCAGACGGGCATGGTGAAACAAGGGCTTAACACCGCCTATCACAGACATCTGGAGGGTAGGCACCCTTCAACATGCCATGCTAAGCTGCTTTTAATTATTTATACACTTCTAATACATTTTAATAATAATTACGGTTATTATATTTAGATATCTCATACTATAAGAAACATTAAATAGATATTACAACATTATTTAATATTTTGGCAAATTTGTACAAAATTTATTAAATTAAAAAGAAACTATTTATAAAAAATTTGAAATATATTTTCGAGTTAATTTAGAATATTTAGTTATGTGACGCATACAATGTTCTTAAGAATTTTGATATTATAGCACCAATGAATAGGTATCGATGAAACACAGCGTATGGTTCTCTGTTATATGGAACGTTAAAATCAAGATGGGAAGTCCAAATATTTGGTAGTCAAGCGACTTGTGCGACGTATTAAGTATTTATTTTAATTTGTAATGCAGAATTACTTTAATGTTATAATAGAACGACTAGCACATTGCATTCAAATTTTATTTGTAGAATGTTTACGAAATAGAAATTACAAAACGAAATAATGCTGTAATATCTATACAACATATGTAAAAATGTTTTCATGAAATGTATTAGTACAGTGTAAGTTGCTTGATTAATTATTCTAATAATTAATAGGTAACATTCTCAATAAGCAATTTATGTTATAGGTAAATCCGCACCATTTTGCAGCTAATTCAGCTTATGCGTAATTTTTATGCAATATTATTATAAGATTTTGCTATTTATACTGGCTGACATAGCTAATGTTGCTAAACAGCTAATGCAGCTGCTTACTGTAATTCATATTATAATTTAATTTTATCAATTAATTTTCATACCAAAGGGAATATTCCATCTCATCTTAATTAAAAGAACTTGATTTTATGAAGGAAGAAGATACATATGGTGTTGTCTGCAAAACAGTATGTACTGCTACCCAAGACGACAAACTAAAACATGAAATACAAGATAAATCAAAATAAAATCTTACACTCAGTTGTGAACCTAACCCTGATCATCCAGAAAATAAGGAAATTCCATTTTTTACTAACTGGCCCATACCAATATCATACCTAAGCCCAGGGTTGGTCTGTAGTCTGCAAATCAGTTACGAATCCTTATTAATTATAATAAAACAGAATAGGATCATGCACGTCTTTGCAGACTATGAATAAACATTATAAAAGCAATGTCTAAAATATCTAATTAAATGAAAAAACGCTTTTTTGATTTTTATAAGAAGTCACATTGTTTTTGAAAATGTAAAATTTTAATCGTCATAAAATAATTGTGTGTTTTATCTTAGAAAATAAATTTTATTAATCGTAATTTAATGAACTAAAAGATGTGCTTGTTCTTCACTGGAAACTGGCTAGGCTAGGATTCCCATGTAGAATTGCTTAATTTTTGCTAAAACTAACAGTACCTTTTGTCTGGTTCATTGTACAGTGGCTACGTTCAGGAAAGGCGTTCGGACCGTGCAGATGGTTGGTCGAGCAAGTATGTATTTTCACGACCTGTAACACATGCGACATGTTTTACACTATGCATTACCTAACACTTTACTTACACTTTGATGTGAAATTTACCTGGCCTTCTAAATGACATTTCAAGTCTTGCTAAATTAAGTGTGTACTAAAGTTTCACTGAAATACTAGAAATACTAATATGATTGTTAACTTTTACATGTACTTGCATTTGACTTACACAGATTGATTAATAACTTCTTACATATTTTCTTTAACATAAAGCTTGTCTTCTTTTTGTCTATCAGTCTGTTTGTCAGTGTGTTAGTTTGATGTAATGCCAGGTCTAGTGTTGGGTGTTTAGTAAAATTGTATAGGATCGATTTAAATGTCATTATCTACGTAACAGTATATATTTATTCAAATTATCACTTGGAAAATTGGTGGAATATTCACCGAAAGTATCATCAACAACGGCAAATAAGAAAACGAGCAAATTATACCCATTTTAGCACTCATTAAAGTAATTTATGTTATTCGTTTAGCATATTCATAATAGCTTCAGTAGGCAAAACTTAGTGTTTCATCAATTATTTCACCAGTTTTCTTTCCATTTCAAATTGGGAAATTTACAAATGAACACTTTCAAACATATTTTTATGACTTCTGTGCCTGTTTAACTTTCTTTGGCCTGCAGGCGAGGACTTCACAAATTTATTTTCAAGTAAGTTTCTCTAAAAATATGTGAGTCATCAGCACTATTGAGGATAACCACTCGGATCACTTAAAAATACTCATACTCTATTTCATATAAGCAAACACTACTTTTTCCACTTCACAATCTTTTAGATCAGTGATGCCTTCGATGTTTAGCGCATGCTTAGCATTTATTGCATTTTTGCATGTTAGTTCTTGCATGTTTAATAAGCACAACGTAATATTTAATTCTAGAGTGTAGATTAGAATTTTAAAATTTAACTAACGTAGCAGTAGTTAATACTAATAAAGAAATTTAAAAATTCAAATTTTACAGTTTGTTTGGAAAAAATCCGGTATTGAGAAAGTCAAATTTTATTAACATTGAGGAAGATTTTTGAAATTATTGTAAATAATTTGATATTAGCCTAAAAAAAAGAACTAATTCTGGCAGTTATAAAAGTGGTGTAGATGTAAATAATAAAAAAAAAATATATATAGAATAATAGTTTAGATTTAGAGTGTTATATATGTAGGGATTTAGAGAAATATAGTTGTATGTTGGAGATTGGTTTGTGGTTTACAGATGACCACCATCCTCCCCCAACCTTCACACCACCAGAGTTGCCCAAGAAAGTTCACGTCAGAGGTATTTTAATAGATGCTGCTTTAAACGCACTTTGTCATGTTTTCCTTGGTCCTGCACTCAATTTATGCAAGCAAACTGTTTGTTTAAATTTGCCCAAAAATAATTATTGTTCCTGATTTTACAAAAACAATACTGCAGTATATACCGCAAAGACATTTTTATTGAATAAACACCTTTATGTTTTAAGAACATAGGTATTCGTTTCTGCACACATTTTCCTATCATCGACAAACTTTATACTATGCAGTATATTTTTAATTTATTTTTCCGCATCCATGAGAAGTTCGTATTAAATAAAAATAGTTATAATATAATACGTACCTACGTTTTTGACATATAACCTCAAATTACACATGTCAAATTTTCGTATTAAAAATAATTTCTATAATGAATTTATGTAAAAAATAATCGTATTTGCTTGAATTTTAAAAAATAATTACACTTATCAATCACTTAAATGAAGATTTTTGTATAATTAAATAATAATTTTGATTCTAAATTCTATCGATAGATGTCACGTCGATAGCATGCACGGTAAAAACCCGCAAATGTTCATATCGTCCCGCTTTTTCATATTTACCCGCTATTCGCCATTGTTAACCTCAAATGATATAAATAATCTGTCAATTACATACCATGGATACGGAAAAATAACTTGTGCCCTACGGGAATCTAACGGCATATTTCATCCCTCGGCTTTTGCTGCCCTCGCTCACTGCGTTCGCTCGTGCAGCAGAAATCTTCGGGATGAAATATGCCTATATCTTCCCTTATGACGCAATATACTATTTCAAAACACTTATTCAAGCACTTTTGGTAGCTTGCAAGGCAATACGGAAAGGAAGATTATCAACTACAGGCAACAGTCCACCATTACAACTAAAATTTTGCTTCTTGATAAACTCTGCTCGATTTCCTTATCCTTAATCCTTGTGCTTGTCACATTAATTTAGTAAGCAATGAATTAAAGCATCTATTTGGTATTTTTAGTTGTACACACCTGGCAATGTAGATTACTGTAGATAACTGTATGTAGGTAGCTCAAAGACAAAAATACAGGGTGAGTCCTTAAGCGCGGCCGCCGACTCTGTCTCGGAAAGTAGTTGACGTACACGTTAACGGAGAAAAAAATTTAGGAATAAACTTAAGCCTAATAAATCCATTCAAAATATTTTTAGCTGCTGATTCTTTCAGCGGGCGGCGCAATCGAGGGGCGGCATCATTAAATCGCACTTTTTTCGCAAAATTTCTAAATAAAAGACCTATTAGAATATGTCTAGATCAAAAGAACGTCTAGTTTTACATAAAATGGATTCTGTAAAGTTTTAATTAATTTTGACGATGGGCTGCGGGGCGAAGACATAACCTCCAAGGTTAAAAATAGTTATATCTTTTGTTTGAAATTTTCTTTTTCAAAACACTTAGTATTTTCCTAAAGTTATAAATATTGTCTACTGTAAATATTAGTTGAAAATTGCTTCCAACTTTTTTCTAAAATTCTCGGCGCATTTTAGGGGAAGCTTGCTTTCAACTGCAAGTATCTCAAAAATTTCAAATGCAAAGGAACAATAATTTTATTATTGCGTTATGAAGAAATTAAAGACGAAGAGAATGCAAAAAACCGGAGGCCTCTATCATTAATAGAAGCGGAAATATTGAGCAAAATGCAACCACAAAGAATCCGAGTTACCTAAAGATAAATCAACCCATTCATGAGAATGGGCCGATGTGATTTTGTTTATAAATCTGAAACGTCAAATTTCTAGCTTCAGTGATTTGACTTTGTTGCTTTCTAATTGATCTCGCAAAATATTAATAATTCCGTTGTTCCTGTTCTTCTGATTGTTCCTGTTCTTGTTGCTGTTCCTGTTCATGTTAGTTTTAATTGTGTTTTACTTGTTCATCGAGTTGTTCTTGTTAACTTCGCCTTGATTTTGTTATTTGCTATTTGCTGAAAATAGTTTACACAAACGCTAAAGTCTTTGATATGCTACGGATTTATTTTAAATGTCACGAAAATGAGTTGATTGCTTCAAGAACATACAACATTAGGTACGTATCCCAATCGGCAGCCCTAATAGAGAGTCTTCCGTCGATTAGCGTTACGTTTACAAACCACGGGAAGAGTGCAACCAACTCCAGAAAGAGAAAGACGCCGTCCAGTTCGTAATGAAGACAATGTGATTAATGTTCTGGTGTGCATTGAGATAAATCCCCATGTTAGTACAAGAGAAATTTCAAGAATTTTGGGGATATCTCAACGAACAGTTGTTAAAATTGTAAATGAACAAGGCTTACATACATACCATGTTGTGTTACATCACTCGCTCACCGAAGATGATTTTGTGAGCAGACTGAACTTATGTTACGAGATGCGAAATATGCTAGAAAAAACTCCTAATTTCTTGAATCAGTTTTTGTGGACCGACGAAGCTACATTTAAAAGCAACGGTCGGTTAAACTTCCACAATATGCACATTTACTCTAAAAAGAACGAGAACTTACATTGGATGCGCACTGTGGACAACCAACATCAGTGGTTCGTGGTGTGGCATCCTTGACGGACGGATAATTGGTCCTCACATTTTTAATGGGACTGTCAATGGTCAACTGTTCCTGGACTTTTTAGTTGACACTTTGCCAGGTCTTTTAGATGACGTTCCATTGGCCACCATTTTAAACATGTGAATACAAATGGATGGATGTCCTGCTCACTTTTCAGGGGCAGTTAAAGATCACCTTAAAGTGGAATTCCCTGATCGGTGGATTGGCAGAGGGAGTGTATTTCCATGGAGCCCATGATCCCCTGATTTCACGTGCTTGGATTTCTTCCGCCGAGGTCGTCTGAAAGACATTGTTTATAAGAATTCCACAACTACCCATATTAATATTGCCTTTAAAATTTTTCGGAAATGTCGAAGCTTTGAGAAAAAATTGAAACCAGGAATATCACCATTTTAATTTAAATACTAATCGCCCAAACAGACGTATCGACTGGGGCTGTTGCTTCAGCGTTTGAAGGTGATAACAAAGGAAAACAAAGTCAAATCAGAGATTTGACGTTTCAGATTTATAAACAAATGAAATCAATCCATTCATGACTGAGCTAACTCGGAAAAATTCGTCGTAGTTGCATTTTGCTCAATATTTCCGTTTCTATTGATGGTAAACACCTCCGGTTTTTTGCATTCTCTTCGTCTTTAATTTCTGCATAACGTACTAATGAAATGATTGTGCCTTTGCATTTGAAATTTTTGAGATACTTGCAGTTGAAAGGAAGTTTCCACTAAAATGCGCCGAGAATTTTAGAAAAAAAGTAGGAAAAAATTTAAACTAATATTTTCAGTAGACAATATTTATAGCTTTAGGAAAATACCGAGTGTTTTGAAAAAGAAAAATCCAACCCAAAGATATAACTATTTTTAACCTTGGAGGTTATCTCTTCGCCCCGCAGCCCATCGTCAAAGTTAATTAAAACTTCAAGAATCCACTTTATGTAAAATTAGACGTTCTTTTAATCTAGACATATTCTAATTGACCTTCATTTAGAAATTTTTCGAAAAAAGTGCGATTTAATGATGCCGCCCCTCGATTGGGGCTAAAAATATTTTTAGTGGATTTCTTAGGCTCAAGTTAATTCGTAAAGTTTTTTCCCCGGCCGCGCTTAAGGACTCACATAAATAACAGTCATATTAAAAAAAAGAACAAATGCAAATTTTTCTTCGATTTCCAGTAAAACCTGCTTAAAGCAACTGATCACATTTTATTATAATGTTGCTATTTACTTTGCTACTACTCTTCCGATGCTTTTTAATTTTTAACTAACATTTTTATAAAATTGTTTCCAATAAAATGTAATATTATTTTTACAATAGTAAACTACAATAACTTCAACATACACTTAGGATAGTTAAATACAATTAATTATGTTTATTTGTCTCCTCTTAAAATTGTTTAAACTTGAACTCTATAGAAATTCGTATATATAAATTCTAAAAATGCTTATTTTATAAGTAACGAGTGTTGGTTGCATATTCAGGTTTTACTGTAGTTTGTCATACTTGTATCGTAATTATGGTTTTTATCTTTTTGTAGGTGATATTAATCGTCACGATGACATGAGTTGTAAGTAGTTCTAAATTCTCTATGTACATATTTTTCTATAATCATATTTAGAATATTAAAATCGTTTAAAAAATTAATTCCGCAAATTATTTGCACATCAGTAACTCACCGAAATCAGAACCACAGAAGCAACGCATTACCAACTTCCAATATGGTAAATTCTACAAAACAAGTCAACAAAGTGAAGCCAAATGTAAACAGAAATACTACAGAAAGTTTGGTTTCTCCGGGATTTAATTCCAGGTAACACTTACGGGTCTCCATAGTTATGATGAGATAAATATATTTGTATTCCGATTATATGAAAATAATATTACCTTACACGTGGTATACTTAATAAATATAAAGTTTTGTGTACAAATGAATTTATTCTGTAAGTTTTTATAATTTTTCTTTTTTGTATGATACACAAATCTAATTAAGTATACCTGTTTACAAAGATATAGAAATTACACCCACATCACCCTAATGATAATGATTTCTTAGTGCATTTTACACTTTGCATGTTTTGCAGTCACATTTTATATTACTTGTATTATATCTATAAATCACAATTTTTAAAGCTTAACTTTGCAAAACCATCTTACAGATAGCTTAATAAATTCTATTAACTCTTGCTTGGATTTCAAGTTTAATATTGTTTTAAAAAGTATCATAAATGATTTTAAACCCACATTATAATATCTATTTGTTTATAATCACTGATTCACTGCAATGACTTATTAATCGCTCAGTTTTATTCATAATGAATAAAATTTTATTGGTACATTTGAGGTATAACTGTACACACGAACAGAAGAAAAATAATATTGCAAACTATTTATTTCCTCTCTACATTGATTAAGTTTAGGGTGATTGTGGTTTTTAAAATGTTAAACTTGTAACAAAATATTTCACTGACATATTGGTTTGACATGTGGTGTGCTATTAGCAGTGTGCTGTTTTCAGACCGCCGGAGCAGGATACTACGTCTTATGCCGGCTATCATCTTGCCTATGAAGTCAAAAAACTCATGTATGCTTTAGCTATTACTTACACTTTTCACTACTTCTATTGCCTGCTTTGCTTTTATGAAATTATATAAACTGGAGAGCATAACTATAGCCCCACAAGTATTTTTTCAGATTTAATTAATTAAAGTTAAAATAACTCAAAGTTGGCTTTAGAGGCTATTTAAACAAACTCTAAAAAATGCAATAGACAAAGTAAAGTCAATTACGAGAACATGTGATCGATTTATTACAATAATTTAGAAATCTGTTGGTGCGTAACTATAGCACCACCGAAAAAAAAACGACAATTTTAAAACACAGTTAGCCATTACCGGTACGCGACACAAAAACAATTACCCACTGCCATTAATTTGTAATGCTTTACCAAAAATGCCTCGAGGAAGTTACCTCTCCGATCTCGAAAAAGGTTAAATTTTGGCTTTGCTGGATGAAAACTTAAGTCTTCGAGAAATTGCCAGAAGAATTAACCGGTCGCGTAAAGTTGTAACAAATTACTTAAGAAACCCAATTCAGTACGGAACGAACAAGAAAGGAGGCCCAAAAAGGAAAATTTCGCCTAGGACTCAGCGAAGAATAATTGCTTCGACAAGCAACAGTTTGAAGAGTTGCAAAAGAATAGCTCAAGAATGTGAAGCAAATGTCTCACGATGGACAATTCGAAGGATTTTAAATAAAAACGAAAATATCGTACGTCAGAAATTAAAAACAGCTGCACGATTTCTTCCTCGTCATAAAGCAAGTCGATTAGAATTTACTCGTGCGAATATGAACCAAAATTGGGAACATGTAATTTATCTTTTTATTATTTATTTTAAAATTGTAGTTAAAAAAATGTTTTAGTTTATTTTTTCCGAGGAAAAAAGTTTAAACTAGACGGACCGGACGGATTCAATTGTTATTGGTGAGATCTGAGGAATGAGCCTCAATACTTTTCGAAACGCAATTTTGGAGGTGGCACTTTAATGGTATGTGGTGTTTTTTCCAAGGAAAGAATTTTAAGTTTGGCTTTCCCATCAACGCGAATGAACAGCAGAGGGTACCTTGACGTTCTAGAAGCGCATCTGATCCCATTTTTAAACGACAATGACGATAGACAATGGATATTCCAACAAGATAACGCCACGATACATGTTAGCAGGGAATCTAGGGCTTGGTTTGAAACCCAAAATATCGAATTACTGGGGTGGCCGTCCTGTTCCCTGGATATAAACCCAATTGAAAATCTCTGGGGAATATTGGTTCGACGAGTATACCCAGATAATAAGCAGTACTGGACAATAAATGAACTGAAACGTGCTTTGCAAGATGCTTGGATCAATTTAGAGCCAGAAATCTTAAATAACTTGGTTGGCAGCATGGATTCAAGAATTTTCGAGCTAATTAGAAAAACTGGAAGACCAACTCATTATTAATTGCTGATGGTTTATGTTTTTATTTGGCGTTAGTAAACTGGTGCTATTGTAATGCACCAATGTTTTGTTGTTTTTTGTTAATTATTTGAATACATTACTTACGACTATAACTTAGAAATCGTTCATTACTCTCCATCTACCTTGCCTTAACATTTCCTTAACCAACATTAACTTATTTTAAATAAAACTATCAAATTCTTCGAAAATGGTAGTGGGGCTATAGTTATGCTCTCCAGTGTATCAATATTTCCAACAAAGAGTTTTGAATTTTTATCTGTATTGATATATGTTGTGCTTTTTTTGTGTTTTCTTTGCACTGTTCTATTGTTTAGTCGAATACCATGAAATAGTAGATAAATCTTACTCGAAACATACAAATTTATGGATGTAGTTTTATTTAATATTAGCAATTTTTTTCAAAACGGACAGTACATAGGTACTGGTAGTAATTAGTAAATTATATATTGTTATTTGTATATAAAATTAATTTGAAAATACCTTTTAGAAATAGAATAATTAGCTGCATTTTGCACCAGTAGACATAGTGACTAACCAATTATCCTTTAGAAATCCACAATAACTGTATGGCACAGTAAAGTTAATACCAAATTGCACAAATTAACAAAATTAATATTTTTCAATTATTTTTAGCTTTTTATATTTGATTTACAGTATAACGCATTTAAAATAATAATGTCGACGCCTAGCTCAACTAATTTAATTTTTGATGCTATTTGCTGCTAGTCAAACCAATAGATTAAACCAAGTAATTCAAAATTAAAAAAAAGAAAGTGCGTGGTGCCATACAATTCAGATTGTATTTAGACGTCACTGCCCTGTGTGAAATGATAGAATCCTGAGTTTTCTTTTTTTTGTATAGAATAAAATGATCTAATTGCATGTTTTCTTTGGCATGGTACTACCATCTTTAAAACAACATGAACTATTTTTAGTAGCACTTAAATAACATCAATTACAAATTCATACGTTCTTTGAAATTAATTATATCATTACGCTTATTCGAGAGTGCTTGAAAAACAAAATTTGATATGGTATTTTATTGACTGGATTGTAATATATTTCACTTGAATTAATAAGTGCATATGTATGTATTTAATTTTATTTCTCTTGTTAGAAAATACCATACCAAGTTTTACAATGTAGGTATCAACAAATATCGCTTAGGTAATAAAGATTAATAAAAATCAGCAAAGCCGTAATGGATAATAAAGTATTTTTTTTATATGGTGGTGACCAGTACAATCAAGTATCATTTAAAGTAGCACAGCTAGAAGGTTTAAATTAAGAACAGTTTTGATGAAGAACATTTAACCAAGTTAAAATCAGATACTTGCTGATACCTTTAATTAATTAAGACGTTTAATGTTTGGTGGTTAAAAAACGAATATTCTTTTCCCATTCTAAAAGATTTCTTTCGAAACTGAATTTATTTATTTATGATTAAATGTAAATTTTTTGTATATACTTATTAAAAATATGCAGCAATTAACTCTAAACAAGTATAATTACGAACATATTCAGTTATCGAAAAGAAATCTAATTGCTTTGCCACCCTAAAAAGAAATATGTGCAGTAAATTAATTTTACAGGCCTACAAGTAGAAGCAGTGGAGGTACCAACCAAAATAACAACGGAGTAGCACTGCCAGTGGGTCTGGCAGATGATCAAGCCAAAGATTTTGATTTTGAAAAGACTGAAATGAAATATGACAGCACCGGAATGTTTCACTGGGGACCCGCCAAAAATTTAGAAGATTGTATATTGGTACTATCAAATAAGATTATTCCCTTATTTTATATTAATATGCAATGTTTTATAGGACCGTAATCAAGCAGCCATGACAGTATTAAATGGACATGTTGTAGTATGTTTATTTGCTGATCCTGATTCTCCACTTATAGGATTACGAAACTTAGTTATGCCTTTAAGGGCTAGTAATTTCCACTATCACGAATTAAAACATGTCGTCGTTGTAGGATCTATAGAATATATTAAAAGAGAGTGGAAAATGTTGCAAAATTTACCAAAAATATCTGTGTTAAATGTGAGTACCTATTGTTTTTTATTTTTTTATTTGATAATTCATCGCAGCAATTTCTGAAATCATATGCTCGGATGAACTATTGCAATATGACGGCAAATAGCAAAAAAAAACAAGACAACTCTAAATCCATATTTTGTATCGAAACTGAGTCGATAATAATTTGTCTATCACCGTCACCCCAAGAACCATGAGGATATAACAATGGAATAATATATTTATTGATGTTGTTCATTACCTACATTAAAACTAGTATTATTCCCTTAGGTGGAGGTCTGAGTGCCTTTCTTCTAACTCCGTATATTTTGGATCTCCGCTGTAAAATATCCATAAAGTTGCATATTTTCTTATACCAAAATCATCAAATAATACCATATGCAGGGTGTGATTGGTACTACTTATAGAATTTAGGAAAAACTTCTATAGTATAAAACAGCACTGCAGACCAATAGCTTGGTTGACTGTATGCTGCCATTTCTTGCGATTGTTTGTTCGTCTTTTTCAATCCCCAACACCGATTGTTCTTAGATCTTCCAGCACTTCACTGAACCAACTCTTTCTTGGCCGTCTTCTTCTCAGTGTTACTCTGAGCGTCGATTCTAATACCTTTTTAGGAGTTATTTTTTCAGGTATTCTCATAATATGCCCTAACCTTCGTAACCTTTGAGCCTTAACCGCTTATCGCTCAATTTTTTCTATGAAATTTCGATACGATTTTCTCCATTTTTGTTATTGCAGTTTTCACACTTGGTTTACATACCAGTAATACATACAAAATAAGTTTCAAAATCTTTTATTTCTTTAGAAAAATTGTAACACAAAAAAAATTGAAATTCCGTTACCCTAGTTAACTCGGTTACATCAAATTTTCATAAAAAAACTAAATTGATGATGATGTATGATATACACGAAAACAAGGGGTGCTGCTCTCTCGACGTATCTTCTTTCCTCTTGCATCTCTTACTCGACTATACAATGGCACATTGTCTAGTAGGATTTGCTTTATTTTGGGTTGCTGGGATATACTCAGGAAAATGACGTCCTGTTAGTCTAAGTGGTGTTGGATTCGTAGTTGGGCATCCATTTCGTCCTAAAAAATCGACTTGATACTTTTCAATAATCAGACGAACCATTTCCAGTCTGTATTCCAAAGCACTTTTCACTCCGCCAGTCTTACGATACAAAACGAAAAAATTCCATAACGCCAAGTCCAACAGATGTACCTAATATTTTTTGCCGCGTTTTCTTGGCAACGTGCAATCTGCTAAATGTTGATCTACCCGGCCTACGCCTCCCATACTATCGTTATAGTCCATTACAATTTTGGATTTTTCTTTTGCCTCGTTTCTTTTGGTGGTAATATTCACCATTTCTAGGTTGTGAACCGTCGAAATTAGGGAAACATTCTTCTTGTCCTTCCACTTTACAACTAAAACCTTCCCTCTCTGACAGCCTATGCCAATGACCTCTCCTTTTATCAAATTTTTCTTCAATTCATTGGGCATTTCTTTTCTGTTCAATCGCAGCGTTCCATACACATCTGTTTTGTGCTGTAATAGTAAATCTTCCAACTGCGGTGAATTGTAGAAATTATCCATTATCAGACAATATCCCGTATTCAAAATGGAATGCATTAATGTCATCACTACTAGGGAAGACATAGGCATATTTGCATATGTGTCATCTAAGACGGTACCCTTTCCAGTGTAAATTCAAAAATTATACACATATCCACTCTTGGACTCGCACAGCATATATGTTTTTATGCCAAAACGTGATCGTTTAAGGGGAATATACTGCATCCATCCCAGCCTCCCTTTGTAAGTATAACAAGAGACTTTCGTCAATAGTGACGTATTTTTCGGACACACAAGCGTCACGACACTTATTCACAATATTCTGATACACAGGCCAAATTTCAGCGAAGCGATTTGTTTCAATAGTTATAAAGTCTATCAAGTCATGGTCGATAAACTTATTGAACAAAAACAGCAAATCTGCATTTTCGTTGACATCGAAAGTAAGACCAGAATTGTTTGTGAAAGGAAAATATGGCGGTGCAGTTGTGTTGGCTGTTACCGCTACCCAAAAACGTGCAATAGTAGATAAATCAAGTGAATTATCAGATTCAGATCCGGATGATTCGTTTTCCTCCACATCACTGTCACTACCACTTGTTTCCAAAGCATCCTCTAAATCAGAGCCGCCAGTTGCATCATAATCATCGCCACTATCCATTGTTTACTTTTTATTTAAAAATTTAAGAAATCGCTTAATACACAGTATCACAGCTTGAACCCACTAATAAACGTCGTAAAAGTCGTAACTACCGCAAGCAAAAGGGTGGGGAGCAATCATCATAGGTAGGAGGTTAGGGAGTGGATCGAACAAATTATCATAATTTCTATTGGTCGAGCAGTAACTCTCGAAGGGGTATACGAGTGTATTCGGCAAAGGAAATTTCAATCCGCTTAATTTAAGAATTACCGAGATTACTCGGGTTAAGGCAATATGCCAGAAATCCCATGCCCGAGATTACTCGGGTAAGGGCGTTAAGCGGTTAATCACCCCTATTATATCGGCTTCACCATACAGCGCCCTCAGCTCATTGTTAGTTCTTCTCTCCCATCTGCCATTCGCTATTTATTAACTATGCCAGTAGAAAATATAAAATGTAGGTGTTTTCTTGTCAAATGTAAGTAATCTTTTATAACTTTTTACATTATGCAGTACCTGTAATTTGCACCCAATATTTCTTTCTTCTTTCTTTTAAGCTTTTATGTCGTTCATCTTTGGACCTAAGCCTCTCCCAACTTTTGCCATATTTCTCGATTTTGGCCTCTTCTCATCCAACAGAACCCTACCTCTCTAACTAGGTCATCTTTCTACCTCATTTATGGTCTACCTCTCTGCCGCTTGCCTAGCCATGGTCTCCTTCGCCATATGGCTTCATTCCACCTTCCATCTTTTTGTCTGGTGTTGTGCCTAGCGAAGCTCCATTTCATTTTTGCGGCATCTTTTATTTTTGTTTTCTGTTTTATCCAAGCATTTTTGTCCTTTACTTTTATACTCAACATAGTCAACATGCATCGCTCCATTGCTCTTTGTGTCTTTTCGAGTTTATCGATGTCAGCTTTTGTAAAAGTTCAGGTTTGGCAATCATACATCAGAATTGGCAGTACGCATTGATCAAAGACGCTACTCTTTAGATACTGTTATATTTTCTTACTTGTTAAGATGTATGCCAATTTCCCATATCTTAAGTTACCTATGTTCTGCCAGGGTAAAAATTGATAGACATCTTCTAACGCTAGGGTAAACAACTGCAGTGACATAACATTCCCCTATCTAACACCTCTTCATGTTGGTACTTATATATCAAGTTTAAATTGACCTTATTTTAAAGTGAATCAGAAACTATAAACTACGGGTTTACTTTATATTATAAAACATAGTCCTTTTAATAAGTTGATTTTTTAAATTTACTTATTTTTAATATGTATACAGGGTTCACCTTTAAGTAGAGCAGATTTACGAGCTGTGAACGTAAATTTATGTGATATGTGCTGCATTCTCTCTGCAAAAGTGCCAAGCAACGACGATCCAACATTAGCAGATAAAGAAGCCATTTTAGCATCACTAAATATTAAAGCAATGACATTTGATGATACGATAGGTGTTCTTAGTCAAGTTAATGGTGATGCTGATGGTACTCCTGGAAGTCCAATAGTACTGCAAAGAAGGGGTTCTGTTTATGGTGCTAATGTACCCATGATAACTGGTAAGTTATTAAATTTCTGGGCTAACGTAAGTTAAATCACTGTAATTAATTCGTTGTTGTTTTTCAGAATTAGTAAATGACAGTAATGTCCAATTTCTGGATCAAGATGATGATGATGATCCAGATACCGAATTATATTTAACACAACCTTTTGCATGTGGTACAGCCTTTGCCGTTAGTGTGTTGGATTCTTTAATGTCTACAGTAAGTAATAGAATTACTTAGAGGTAATAGCTTTTAATATGTGTTTATTTATAGACGTATTTTAACCAAAATGCCTTAACATTAATAAGATCGTTAATTACGGGAGGTGCAACACCTGAACTAGAATTAATATTAGCTGAAGGAGCAGGTCTTCGAGGTGGCTATAGGTAACTTTTGAAATTTGTATATCATACATTTATAAATTTAAAATTAAAATATTTTAGCACACCCGAGAGTTTATCAAATCGAGATCGTTGTCGTGTTGGTCAAATATCTCTCTATGATGGACCGCTAGCACAGTTTGGAGAAGGAGGCAAATATGGAGATCTTTTCATAGCTGCTCTTAAACAATATGGAATGCTATGTATAGGACTGTATAGATTTCGAGATACTAGTAATTCTTGTGATGCAAGCAGTAAACGTTATGTAATAACAAATCCCCCTGATGATTTTCAGTTACTGCCTTCAGATCAGGTATCTATAATTTTTTTTTACTAAATCTAATCTTAATATGCTTTAAAATAGGAAATAAAAGGTATGCTCTAAAACTCTAAACATTAAATATAATTAAATATGACTCCGTTGAAGTTTGTTATTAAAAATATTATATTAATACTTATGTAAAATTTTTGGATATCTAAATTCTGTAAGTAACTCTTGGAATTGTGAACCGTGTAAACACGTTAGCGGAATTTCGGTAATATCAATATCGAATTAGGATTTAGCCGAACAACTCCAATCACTTTGTAATTTGTATATAAGGTATTTTTTAAGGGAGAAATGTATAGTTCATCTCAAATTGCGCTATCGTTCTTTCTAATTTCGTCTTGGCTAAATGAAGTGGGCAGGCCTTATATGCAATATTAATTCAGCGGGCCTTGGTATAAACACGGCAACATAACCTAAATTTGGCGTTGTACTTGTAGCTATGCTAGACCTCTTACCGGCGACCGACATACGTGACGTCATAGCTTAAACTTTTAGCTCCCATAACACGGCAACGAATTAAAATTCGGCCGTAAAATTTTGCAAAGGTGCAATACTCAGTTTACTCAATCAAATTACAAAATAAAAAAAAATCGACTTTTCATAAGTTGACAATGCCTTTAAAAACAAAAAAACAATGACTACAGTAGAAACAGAAAAATGCCGCTTTACTATTAATTAATTAAAACTTATTTGAAAATACCAAGGCGGAAGAGAGATTGATGGCATTGGCCATGTTGTTGACTGAAAAGGCCTTAGTAGACACAATATCTATTAGTGATAAAAATAGGAGAATGGAATTTTATTTGAAGATATTTGGTGAGATGGGTACATAATACATAATACAGCAGTGGCGGCTGGTCCATAAGCGCTGCGACACTGCAGCACCCCCAGAGAAAAATATGGAAATTAATTACCTATTAAATTTGTGCTTGAAAATATGAATAATATAACAATCATTCAATATTTTGCACAGTTATTACATAAATTCAATTAATTAAACCGTTTTTAAAAGGAATTATTTTAACCGAAGATTTAGATTCCATTCAGAAATGCTGCCAAATGTAGCAGTGTCGAAAACGTACATTCGGCGAATTTCGGCAAGTTCCGCCGAGGTTCGTTTGTTCTTAATAATACATGGTAACAAGAGGCGCGAAAGCTGCTGTCTGGGCAGCGTCAGCGTTATTTGCCAGTCATTAATTTGTAACCATGGTAATAACCGGCGCGAAAGCTGCTGTCTGGACAGCGTCAGCATTAATTGCGAGTAATTTGTATGTTTTTATTCAGAGCGAATGAATCTTTCATATACGTAGGATAATATTTTTATTGTTTTGGTTGAGGGTGAGCAATAAAATATTCTGTTTCTTTTCTTGTAACCTATGCGGTTATTTTTTGCAAATCTATTGGGAATAGCAACATTTTTTTCAAAATCTCCGCATAGATTGGGAACATCTTCCATCTTCAAAAGTGGCCTTATTTACGATTTTTTCGAAAGTTTTAATTTGGAAAAGTTGTTCAGAATGGCATTTTATGTCGGTATCCAAAACTTCAGTTAAAAATTCGGACTTATTATTTTTTACACGTTTTTTTTTAATTTTCCAAGTGCTACGACAAATTTCTCATTTTTTTCATTGAAATCGCAACTCTTTAAGTAAATGTACATGAGAATATAAATGTCGTTTTAATAACCATGATCTAGACCATCTAGAACGTCGAGTTATATTTAGACGTTTTCTGATTTCTGTTTTTCTTTTTAACATTTAAACAAACCGCCAAAATACTCCACACTAACACTTCCTCCATGATTAACACAGCGGGAAAAAATTGCCAATTGGCGCTTTTACGAATTACGATACGTGAAGTCGTTATAATGTGGACGCACTGAGTTTCCAACGATTTATCTGCAATGATTTACTTGCACATGCAAATCGAACGATAATGTTTCATGTAACTTAGACTTTCATTCATACAATACCAGACACTGCCAAATGTTTACCAATGACGCGCATAAGAATTATTCACCATACGAAAAATCACCATATATTATGCCAGCAAAAGGCTGTTTAATAAGCTACCAGCTCATATAAGTAAGTTAAATCTTATATGTTTCAAAAAGACTCTAAAGTCAATTTTAATTGCTAAAGCCTATTATTCTGTTAGCGAATTTCTCTACGACAATTGTTTATAATAATTTATTATAAGGATGTATTTACATATTTTCTGTTATGTGTAGGTACTTATAATTACTGACGTGGACATCCTATTATTGGCACAAGTACGAATAAAAAATAATAATAATAATAATAATAATAATAAAAATGATAGAACTGAGCTAATATTACACAATACTACTCCCAGACGATACAATTTACTTCACATTGCACAATAAAAATCAAACCAATTTTGATTCACTCAATATATTGCACAACCTTTCAATATGATCACCAAACGGTCAATATTATTGTGCAATATTAAATATTGCACAATAATTTTGACGATGTGACTATTCCAGCTTCGACGGGATTTTTGGTATTATTAAAAAATGAAACATTTTTATTTTGGCTAGAACTTTTTCATATATGTATATGTAGTAGGTATATGTAAAATTCAGGACAGTAAAGAAGTATGTACCTAACCGTATTTGTGAAGAAGCAAAACAAAGATTTACTTTAACGAATCATTTAATAGCTGCTAAACTATTTTACCAAGAGAATTTTGAGAATTATCGTACGGAGTTTTGAAACAAAAGAAACATGCAATAATTATTCAGATCTGATGCAAGAAAAATTGAAAACAGAATTACAAGTATTTTATTCTACAAAAGAATTTCACAACTAATGGCTTACTTGCATTATTAAATCTGTTTACTGAAGAAAATTTGTCAAGGGTTTTTACTGAAACAATCAAACTTATACAAATATTAATTACAATTCCTATGACTACAGCAGAACCGGAAAGATGTTTTTCAACTTTAAAAAAGATAAAATCATTTTTAAGAACTAATATGAACCAAGAACGATTAACTGCTCTGTCGATGATTTTCATTGAAAAACGAATGATTTCAAAAATAAAAAATTTTAATGAAAGGTGATCGAAAAATTTTGTGAAGCTAAAAATCGCAGAATGGATTTTATATTTAAATAAAAATTCTTTTTATTTAATTTTCCTGTCAGCTTATTTTTTTATAAACTGAGTACAATTTCGATTTGTTTTGTTTTATTTAAAAAGCACCTTAAAAATATCAAGCCGTTACTGGTATGTATATTTCGAAAGCTGCAGCACCCCATAATTTCAAGCCACGAGCCGCCACTGTAATACAGTGACATATTTTAGTATTATAGTAGTATCTGTTATTATTTCTGTTTTCTACTCGGCCTCTCCACGAAAAATGTCATGAGCTGTCACTGAACGGCTTATTTGCTCTTTGTTATAACGACAGATCAATAAAAATACCAATTAGGGTAGGCTGTGAAATTGAATTATTTTGAATTGGTACTTTAGCCACATCCACAGAATGACATTTTATAACGTTTGTAATTCAATCGTTGCTTTTGTTCGTCTAAGCGGCGGTCCACTTCCACTTTTACGAGCGACACTACCACTTTCTCTAAATAACTGCACAGATTTAGTTACAACGTCGCGAAAATAATTGTAATTGAACACTAAATCGGGGTATTCTTCACGAAAATCAGTCATGCAGTCATGAAGTGAATATTGCCACTCTCCATTTATTCTTACGCCGGTTTGAAAGAAACATTCAATAGCTTTCGCTTTTTGTTGTGTAGTGAATACCATTTTTTCAAACTTTAAATTTTTTCACCAAATAAAAAACTTAAAAAATTTGACAAGAGCGTTCAGTTTTAAATTTTCATGTCAGAAATGTCATTCTGTGGATGTGGCTAAAGTACTAATTCAAAATAATTCAATTTCACAGCCTACCCTAATTGGTTTTTTTATTGATCTGTCGTTACCATATGAACAAAATTATTTAGATAAAGGGTGGCTTTGGAATTCTGAACGTACAGTTGACGCCAAAAAAATCGGGTACACCTATGTTTTCTCAATGTAAACTCACCTTTTAGAATAATACGTTAGTAACCTGCGCATTTAAATTAACTGTCACATTTTTCGCTGTCATCGAATGTCGAAAATCGGTTACCTATACTCTATTTCATTTTTAAAAAACCACCAACGTCGTATTATACCTTAGAAATACAAGCGGCAACAATGTTTAGTGAGAAATATTTCAGCTTGACTTTTAGAGGTTATGATCAGTTATGATGTTATTAATTTGTTCTGTCATCTTTCGCTATGACCTTTCGTTACCAGATCACGTTGTACATCAGAATTTGTAACTAGTATTAAATAATATCATTATACGGTCAATTTTGTTTCATCTTGGGGTGCTGTAAAATATGCTATACAGGGTGTAAATTAATGTCATACAGATATTTCAAGGGGTGATAGTACTCGGCAAAATAAGAAAAAAATGTTTATATACAGATGATCAGAAACGCGCCATTTTCGATATACAGGGTTGCGAAGTTTCAAATCTTTTTTCGTATTTTGCGTTTTTCTCCCGAATGTTTTGAGATAATTATTTGAAATTTAGTATAGCTACTATCTTTTCAAATCTCTACAATAAAATGTCAAAATCATAAGTTGCAGTATACAGGGTGTTACATTTCTTTGGGTTACCGACCATTTATCTTCCGGAACTTCTTTTTGGAGCACCCTGTATAAATTCTTATATCTTAATTGAATTCCCTGTTCTTTTCTACAACTTTTTTGGTTGTTTCATTATACCCGTATCTGTCACCGTTTTCGACTAATTTGAAAAAATAGCGATCAATACAAACCAAGTGTAGGTAGTCAAAATAATTTGTTTCTGTTTTTTTTTTTTTTTTGGTAGCACCCTGTATACTGCAACTGATGATTTTGACATTTTATTGTAGAGATTCTAAAAGAGATAATCCATTTCATACTGCAATTGAAGCTAAGCAACTTACAAATTTCACAGCTTCGCATAGAACTGCGCTAAGAAGCATTAAGGCATCAAATATATTTAATCGCTGCACTGCGAAAAAAGTTTTTCTTACCGAGGAAAACAAACAAAGCAGACTAAATTTTGCAAATACGTATGCTCGGGTAGGTGCAGAATTTTGGGATAATGTTTTCGGATGAAAAATGTTTCAATCAACTTATAATGGTCAAATAAAGGTATATAGACCAAGAAACTGCAGATTTAACGAGAGATATGTGCAGAAAACTAGAGAGAGTGGACGATTTTCAATTAATTTGTGGGGATGGATAGCAGCACGGGGTCCGGGTGTATGTTGTATAATTGAAGAAAGATTTCGAGGAGATGTTTATGTAAATTTACTGCAGAACGTAATGCTGCCTTCGGTTGCCCCAGTTTATGGAGACAATTTTGTTTTTCAACAAGATAATTGCCCGATCCATACATCAAGAATTGTAAGAACGTGGTTGAACGAGAACCGGATTGAAACATTGCCGTGGCCATCCAAAAGTCCGGATTTAAATCCAATCGAGAACGTTTGGGGTTTTTTAACAAAACAGATGTACCAAGCAAATTTTCGACCGAGGACGGCAGAAGAGCTTCGGCAAAATATTGTTAGGTCTTGGAACAATTTATCTCCTGGTTATATTAGAAATTTAGTAACTTCCATGCCAGATAGATTGCAAGCAATGGCGATATTACAAAATATTAATTTAATTTTTGTTGTTTTTATGCATTTCCTGTTAATAAATTTAATTATTTATATTACACCCTTATCTTATTTTGATTTGTACTTTGAACATAGCAGAAAAATCTCAGGTAACTGTAATTTAGGAGCATGGGAACGTTTTAAACAATACCAATATCTTAAAATATTGCCACTAGATCTATGTAGGTGTACCCGATTTTTTTGGCAACAACTGTACCTTGCATGTTTATCATCCTCATATATAGGTTACGTAAGCTAATCAGCTTGTCAAATAAAACTTAGTTATTAAACTACGGGTTTATTTTCAATTTATTACATTAGATGTTGAAAATGGCCACCATTCTCATGCAAACATAAATTTACACGCCTTTTCATGTTTTCAAATGCGTTTCGGAGCATTTCGGGTGTGATATTAGCACATTCTTCAACTATTCGGTTTCGAAACTCAGGAAGTATGTGAACTGGTGTCTTCAAAATTATGTTTTTCAAATGTGGAAAAACGAAGTAATCTAGGATAGTCAAATTTGGTGATCTTTGCGGGAATTCAGGTACACAACATAACCTGATCAGAGGATCGCCAAAAAATTGTCGTAAATAAGCGATTGTGAATTGATATACCCTGACAAATGAAACCACGCCTCATCTGTAAAGAATGTCAAATGCAAGAGGTCATTGTTGTGCAATAAATGTTGGGTGAACCATTGACAATATAACACGCACCTGTTATGATCAGGCGGTAACAATTGGGTATTTTCTCATTTTTCAAATTCTGTTTCAAACGTTAGATTATTGGTAGCATATCACCAAAACCTAATTAAAAAATCAATGCAGCTTGAGTTTTTGAAGAAAAAAATTATTTCAGTTCAAAACTAAAAACTTCCCGCGTAAACGCCCGACAGCACGATCAACGTCACCGGTCATATCTTTACACAGCTGTCCCACAGTTCGTATGGTTTATTTCGTGTTTCCTGTGGTATTTGTTCGCATTTTTGTAAAGTAATTCAGTCGTTTTTATTTACATTCAACACAAATGGAGAGTAAGCAAAATAAGTGGTGTTTTGTGCCAGCTTGCACAAGTACTTCTGTGAGTACACCAGGAAAAAAATTTGTGACGGTGCCAAAGGATTACGCACGCAGAAAAATGTGGTTTAAAGCTGCGAGACGTGATTTTCCAAAATCAAAGTCCACATTTTATTGTTGCCAAGATCATTTCAATGTATAGCAGCAAAGATTGGAAGAAATTAATACTGTGGGGGAATGATAAGCTGTCCTCGAAAGAAGTAAAAATTGAATCAAGGGCGCGCCTTTTGAGCTGAAAAACAACTGAACTGTATTTGTTCATATTTTACTGAAAATAATAGTAAGGCACCCATTACCTGCAAATCACCAAAAATTCACCGAACTCAAATATTGCCAGTGGATGTAAAAGCGTTAAATAAGTAAAGGTAAATTAGTCTGGAGTTAAAACTACATTAGGCAATTGCGTCTCTTTCAATTGTTTATGGAACTCCTTCGAAGCAGTAGGTTTAATAAATTTTAATTTTGTGGGGCTCATATTGTATAAAAAAATTTATTTATATTATTTAATAATCCCTCTGTAACCGTTCGATTATTTTAGTTAAAAACAGCTGCCCTTATTTGTTTATTTTTTACCGAAGATAATATTCAGGCGCCTATTACCTGTAAAGCCCCGAAAATCCCTCGAACTTAGTTAATATAAGTGGACACCAAGTCAAAATCTCCCGATTTAAAGCTAAATATAGGCTCAAATTCAAAAAAAATAAATTTTTTCAGTAACTTTTCACGTATTCCTACAGTTTTCCAACAATTAGTGACGATTTCCATATGTTATAAGTAAACAAAACACTAAAACAAGAATTAGGTACTCCTGCATAGCCTAACTAACTTATAGGTAATATACCTACCAAACCAGTAACAATTTCTTTTGTTTGAATAAATACCGTTAAATAATAGTAACTTTAATAATTACATTATGTATATTACAACAGTAACATAAAATACTTACGCAGTAGCCTTTGCTCCCCTTAGTTCTGCTGCATTGAACCGCTCATCGTTTTTCATGAATTCCATCACCATAAACATATCTACAAATGGCAAATTGTTGGATGAGGCTTTCACAAAACCAACTGATGCCATTTTTTACTCAAAAAATTCGCAAACACCGAAATAAGACACGGAGACGATCTTCCTTACGTTGAAACCACTTTAAAACAAGGTAGCAGACGCCATTTATATGGCCGGGGACGTCACGACAGTCATAGCCAATGAGATGCGTTTCGGAAGCGGGTTTGAAATAGCCAATTTTAAGGAATTTTCTAAAGCGATTTTTGCCAAAAAATTCTCAATAAACATGTTTTTAATATGTTTAGGCCGTTAGTGGCGTATGTTTCTGCGTAGAAACATAAATATAACGAAAATTGAAAGAAATGGAAAATACCCAATTCATGATAAGCCTGCATCTTGTAAGGATATAAACCAATGTCCCTCCTCAAAATTGTTCTGCAGGTACCATAAGATACGGGAACTTGCTGTGTGAGTCTTCGCAATGATGTTGTTGGTGCTTCATTCATAATCTCTCGAACATTTTCAATAGTCTCCTATGTATGGACCGTTTGCCTGCCACCACCGTCCTTATGTGTTACGCTTCCTGTTTCTGTGAACAATTCCGGACCACACTGAAAAAGTCGGCTTCCAAGAACACAAGATCAGGAAACTGTTGTCGAAATTCAACCAGGCAAGCTCGAGTACTGTATATCCATTCCCCATTTTCAAGATTTCCATTACGAAAATAAGATTCAATGATGAATCGCTTATGTAATTGCGAGAATACCATGATGAATAAAAATTCAAATCGAAACTGACATTTAATTGACATGTAGAACCAACAACAACCTGAACCTATCAAAGACAGTGATTTTGTTCACCATGGCCATCCCTTATCTAAATAATTTTTGTTCATATGGTAGCTTTAGGTACTGTTTTAAATGTGTAAAAAAGAGACATATAATATTGTCATGGCAATTAAATATGTACCCGAAGGTGTTGAGGATTGGTTTGTTCCGCCCTAATTCTTCAGCTTGGCCTTAATAAACTTGTGCCACTCCTTCCTATTCTACGCCTTTTCTTCCGCCTGTTGCCATGTTGTTGCTTTCTCCGACAGTACTTTCCTGATTCCCCCATTCCATGTTTTAGCTGGTCTTCTTCTTGGTTTTTCCCTACTTCCATCGCTTTCCATATCTTTTTCAGTGGCGTGCCCATGGGGGGGGTTTCCGGGTTAGAACCCCCCCCAAGACTCCTAAAAGTTGCACTATCCTAAGACCCCTAAAACTTGCCCTAAGATCAAACAACCCGTTTGTGGAATCAAGTGATAAGTCAACCCCCCCCAGACAAATTTTCTAGGCACGCTACTGATCTTTTTTACTGGTCTTTAGCTGCCCAAACTGTTTAAGTGCCCCCACCATCTCAACTGACCTTCTTCAATTTGTTCCTGTACGGACACTACCTACTCCTAGTCCTAGCCTTCTCCTGATATCCGTGTTACAGATCTTGTCGGTTTTCTTGACCCCCATCACTCTCCACAGGAATTTCATCTCTGTCGCCTGTATCCTATCTACTTACATCCCGCGGCGCTACATCCGTACGTGGAATTTAGCCTTGTCAGTCACTCCGGTCCACTTTTTTCTGTTTTCAACTATTTTTTTAAGTTGGTATATCCTAAGTTCCCTAAATCTTTAATATCGTCCTCTTCCCATCGGTTTGTCGGTCTCCAAACTCTTCTTGTTGCACCTGGCTTCCATTTCATTACAATTTTTGGTGCTCTTGTGTTGCTCATTCCATTTGTATCCTACTTACCTACTTGTCTTTTTGTAGTCACCCACGATTCACTTCCGTAAATTACTGTCGGTATGTATACAGATTTGTATATTGAAAACTTTGTTTCCTTTGAGATTTCCCTTTTATTAATGAACCCCCTGCTTAACACTTGGTACAGCTTTGCTGTGGCACTAATTCTGTGGTTTAGTCAGCTTTACATGTAGGTACCTTTGTTATCAATTATCAATCCACCTATTTTTCTGGCATCATCCCTTGGTTTCCATTTTGACCCTATTTCTGCCCACTTGTTATCTTTCATTCTGCCAATGTGGCCGGCTCACTTCCATGTCACAATTGCATTCGTCTCAGTTTTATTGTGGATATCGATCACTTTCACTTTGTCTAGTAATTTAATGCCTAACATTGATCTTTCCATTTTAGTTTGTGTAATTTTTAATTTCTTCCATGTTTGTGCCTCATATGTACCTAATGACTGGTATTATACACTTATTGAACGCTTGCCTTTTTAATCTCAGTGGTATGTCCTCCTTAAAGATCTCTCTGAGTGCTCAGTATTTCTTCCATGCAGCATCGATGTGTCTATTTAGTTCTTTGTCCATTTTGTTCTGAAATGAGATCAACTGTTTTAAGTAAATCACGTCTTCTTTATACTCCAATTCTGAAACTTGGTTGTTTATTTTTTATTTATGCTGAATTCGTATTCCCATTTTATTTCATTTAAATTTAAAGTACTTGCTGCAAGGCTGCACTGAATAACAGTGGTGATAAGAGGTCACCCTGTTTGATGCCTCTTTGTAATTGGAAGCTTCTGCCTTCGGTTTCCAATTTAAATTTCGCTGTGCCTTCTCTGTATAACTCCCCCACTAATGCCTCATACTTTTCTGTAACTCCTTGCTGCCTTAGGGATTCGAACATGGTCTCGTGTTTTTTTTCAATCAAATGCTTTATTGAAGTCCACAAACGCCACATGGATAGGTTTGTCGAATTCTTTGAACTTTTCCATTAACCGGTTGATTACTTGAATGTGCTCCATCATAGAATAGCTCTTTTCTATTGTCTTCTTTATTCTTCCCTTTAATATTGTGGCAAAGAGCTTGTATATTGTTTGCAGCAAGCTTATCGACTGGTAATTGTTTATGAGGTCTTTTCTGCCTTTTTTGAATAATAAAATGATAGTTTTCCACTGCTCAGAGACGGTTTTCAACTCTAAAATTTTATTGAATAAGTGTTGTAGTATGTCGATAATTTCTGACATACCTAGCATGTTTTAAAATTTCGTTTACTATCTCATCATCTCCAGAAACTTTTTTGTCTTTAAAGCTGCTTATTGCTCCTCTTATTTCACCTTTGGTGATGTTTACAATATTTTCTTGTAGCTATCTTGACCACAAGTATCCGGGACTCCGTTCTTGTTTATGATTTTGCTCCCTAGAGCATAGTTTTTCGTATAACTTCGTGGAAAGTTCTATAATCTGCGTTCTGTTAAACTTTTTCATCTGTGAGATAGGTTATCCATTTTTTGCTATCCGATAATTCTCTATTGGCCTCTTTTGTGAATTCCGAGTCCTCTAAAATTTTCTTGATCTTTTGATCATCTGCCTTTCTGATTTCTCTTTTAGTTAGTTTATTTATTTCGCTGTATTCTATTTTTTCTTTTGGTGTAGTTCCTTTTTTAAGGCTTCTCTTTTTCTCATCAGCTTGATCAGGGCCGTAACTAGGGGGGAGCAGGGGGGGCACGTGCCCCCGGCGGCAAATTTTTAGGGGGCGGCATATTTTGAAGAAACGAAAAACATACATAGAGAAGAAACCAGCGAACTGAATTTAAACAATATCGCCAACGAATTTATTTCACGAACCAGTATGAGGCGCAATATGTTTCAAGTAATGTAAATTTTTATTATATACAATGTATATTGTATATTATACATAGTTACTGTTTTTTCCGTTTCTCAATAAAAATTATTTTAATTTTATGCGTTATTTTTTATGTTTTCCGGAGCTTAAATTAGATAATCAGTGGCAAAAATATAGTCAATTGGGAGCGTTAAGACTGTGGATTTAAACTCAAAATTTTCAAAATTTTCCGGGGGAGGAACCGAACCCCCCTTTCTACCTGGGAGGTACGGAGTACCCCCCAGACCCCCCAGTAAGTATACCCTTAACATGAAAATTTTCAAAATCCGGCGCCTATGGTGGAGGCGGCAAATATGAGTTTGCTCCCCCTGACAAAAGCTCTAGTTACGGCCCTGGCTTGATTGTTTTCTGAAAACTTTTCTTTTTTACCTTGCTCATTTTGTCTGCAAGGGTGATGGTTTTCACCAACTCCTTGTACATTTCTTGAACCTCCATTTCACCTAAATTCACGTTCCAATCCTCTTCAATTTTTTTATTGAGCAGCTTCCTGTATTCTTTTACGTTTCCTTGTTCTTTTTGAAGTCCTGCCTCTTCTTGCTTTAAAGAAACTTCTTCTTCTACGTTTTATAGATCAGTGATCTGTTTTTAAACCAAGTTTGTTTTCTTGGGAGCTCGATTTTCAGCTCTGCATCCATCTATTTGGTAGTCTGCTCAGGAGTCGAGGGTTTACTGGTTTTTTTTCCATTCCTATCCGTGCTAGTGTGTTTCTGTCCATTCGACTCCTATTCCAGTACTTTTTGTGTGTTTTTCCCCACTTTATTATGTTCTTTGTTTTACACATTTCTCTGATGTCATTGCTTCGAATTCTATCTCTGAAAGTTTTGCCTGTTATTGCTCTTAAAGTTTTCATCTCTGCTGTTCTTAGAATGTGTTTGGTTTTCTGTGTCTCAGTCCTGAATTCTATACCATATGTCGTTAAAGACCTTGTATATAAAATAGCACTACAAGCCTTTTAGGCTCATGACTTGTTGGACTATTCGTCTCCATTCTTTCCTGTCTGTTGCTACTATTTTCCAGTCTTTCACCCTTAACTGTTCTAGATCTCCCTCTACTTCTTTTCTCCACCTTGGTGGTTCGGTCGTCCCCTCTTCATTTCTCCTCCCATTTGACTTTCCATTACTTTCTTCGGTATTCGTTCTCCTTCTAACCTTATCAGATGCCCCATCCATCTTAATCTCCGTGCTTTGATTGATCCTATAATGTCCTCTTTCCCATATAATGTTCTTACTTCTTCATTTGTCCTCCTATACCACTCCCCGTTTATTTGTTTTCCTCCTAATACTTTGCGTAACACGTTTCTTTCCCAGGCTCCTAGGGCTTTTTGTTCTACTGTTCCTAATGTCTACACTTCACTCGCATACATGACCACTGGTTTTCTAATTGTTCTGTATAACCGAAACTTTAGCGCTCGCGATACTATTTTGCTTTTTAATACCTCACTCAAAGCACACACACATCTGTTCCCTGCCGTTAATCCTGCTTTCACTTCCTCATTTGTTCCTGATTTCTTTGTGAATATGATTCCCAGGTAAGTAAACTTTTCAACTTCTTCCATTTTGTATGTTTTGTTCCTTTCTACCTCTATTTCTAGATATCTGTTGGCTTGGTGTTGTTCTTCTTCCCATATCATGTAGGTACCTACCTTGATTTATTTTGATTTATTTCCAGTCCCATTGGCTTTGCCGCCCAATACAATCTACCTAAGACCTCGCATAACTCTCCTTTACTTCTTGTTAATACTGCTATGTAGTCCGCAAAGGCCACGCATTGGTGTTTTTTATAGTACAGTATGCCTGATCTGTTTATTTATTATTATTGACAGTGGATCTCCCTGTGGTAATCCTTCCTTTACCTAAAATTTTCTTGTTAGTTGTCCCTCCATTTTAACCTTGTTTTCAGTGTGTTTTAGCGACATTTTCGTTAGTTCTATTAACTTTTTGGGAATGTTTAGTTCTTTCATTGCTTCATAGAGTTGTTTTCTTCTGATTCGATCGTAAGCTTGCTTAAAATCTATAAACAACACTTACCTATATGTGTTATTTGTTGGTGTTCGGAACTCTCTGCTTGTATTTCTCTTAGTATGTATATTTGTGACCGATCTTCCACTCATGAACCCACTTTGGTATTCTCCGATTATGTGTTCTATGCTTTGTTCTAACCTTTTCTATACAATTTGCCAAAATATTATATGCTATGTTTAAGAGCGTGATCGCTCGATAGTTGTTACACTCCATTTTGGGCCCTTTTTTGTGTATTGGGCATATGATTGCTTCTGGCCATTGCTCCGGTATTCGCTCTTCTTTCCAAATTTGTTTTATTAGATGATGTACTTTGCTATATAACCGTTCTCCCCCATATTTAAACATTTCTGCCGTTAGTGCGTCTTTTCTTGGGCTCTTGTTATTTTTTAACCTTTTAATGGCATCTGTTACTTCATTTATCTGGGGGGGTTCTTCTATTTGCTGTATTTCCTTAATTTCATTTTTCTCTTCTGTGTTAATCTCTCTGTTTTCCTGTGTTGTTTCTCCTTCTTGGTTTAAAAGTTGACTAAAATATTCGACCCATCTTTCTAATTTGTCTTCTTGGTTTCCTATTAAGGTTCCTTCTTTATTTTTGTATAAAGGTGTCCTCCCTTGGCATCCTTTTTTGATTCTCTTTGTTCCTAGGTAATTATACATTTCTTATTTCTTTATTTTTGTAGTGTTTTTCTAGTTCTTCTATTTTCTTTGCTTTGTAACTTCTCTTCTTTTCGCTTCATATTTCTATTGATCTATTCTTTAGCATATTTAGTCTTGTTTCTGTCCTTTCCCTTATTTCGTCTTCACATTCTTTGTCGAACCATTCTTTTTTTCTTTCTTTACTGTCGTTTCCTATTTCCCCACTTGCTATTTTGATGGCCTGTTTTATATTTCCCCACATTTGGTTTATATTCTCATTTTCCTGTGCTTGGTCTAGGACTTTCTCTAGCTCTTTTGCATACTCGTCTCGTTCTTTTTGGTCGTTTTGTATTCTTCTGTTTGTGCCTTGTTTTGTTTCATTTGGTTTTTTCCTTGTGTCTATCGGTATTATTTGTTTCAGCTTGATTCCTACCATTATGTGATCTGAGTCCATGTCAAGTCCTCTGTAGCTCCTTACATTTGTTATCGATTGTTCTCCTTTGTTTTCTACCAGCACATGCTCTATCTGATTTTCCGTCTTCATATCCGGTGATACCCAGATGATTTTGTAGATATCTTTATGGCCGTAGTAGGTGCTTTTTATCTTAAAATTCTCTTCACTTGCCAGATCAATTAGCAGTCCACCGTTTTCATTTATTTTTTTGTGTTTACTATATTTACCAATAATTGTTGGTCTGTACTGAATATATCTTCTCTTCCGATTTTAGCACTGAAGTCGCCTACTACTATTTAGACCTTATACATGTCTTATATTTTTTGGTCTTGCTTTCGATGTTCATGTATTTGTTTGTCCATATTACGTCCCTTAGGCAGCCTGATAACACCATTGCCTTGTTTGTTTGTTCTTGGACTTCTCTGGATGGGTCATTATAGCTGAGTATCTCCAGTAGATAGAATTTGTGTAGCTGCCGCCCAAGTCGTCTTCTGTCTCTGCAATAATCGCGTCATCGTCTGCATAGCATACCATTTTTTGTACCCAATTCATAAACCAGGTTCAGCGATTTTACTTCTTCTATAAGTTTGTCCATTATAAGATTAAAAAGGAATGGACTTAAACAGTCACCTTGTTTTACTCCATTCGATGTTGGTATTTCCTTCGTTAGTGCTTGGTCTGTTTTTATTGTAGTGACGTTGTTGTTGTTAATTTCGAATATTACCTGATGATAGCGGGACATATGTTCTTTTCTTTCAGAATGTTCAAAGGCTTTGGTTAGATCGATGAAACATACATATAAATTATATAATTCGATTGCTTTTTCTTTAAGCCAGGGGTGCTCAAACAGTCGATCGCGAAAAGTTTTCAAGTCGATCGCGTATATAATTTAATGCTCACTTACGTTACGAAGTACATAGAACACGCGGCAACTTTCGACTCGAATAACTAAACTTTTAATTTTTTCCATACCTAGTCGATCGCTTGCCGCCTAATACTTTTACGGTAGATCGCCGATAGTATAAGTCTGAGCGCCCCTGCTTTAAGCTGTTTCAAGCTCTCAAGATGAAAATAGCGTCCGTTGTAGATTAATGTTTCCGAGATCCTTGTCGCGCTACCGCATTGGTTATGGGTTCTTCTAATTTTAGTTAGTAATTAGATAATTAATACTAATGAGGGGTTCCGAATTATGATAGCTAGGTACCCCTAGTCCAGTACGATCAGGAGAGTTAAGCTTCTTTGTCTCCGGTTAGTACTGGAATGGGTGGCCCGATTGCTCTGTTAATGCAGTACCTCCCTCCCACGAGGAACAGTCACTATGGGACAGTAGACCAAAACCCCTCACTAAAAAGTGAGTAGAAAGAGGTGCACAAACAATATAGGGATGTGCAGGCTAATAATAACAATAATAATATTAACAAAAGTAAATGCAGCTTATGAGTGACAATTAAATGGTTTGGCTTTTTGAACCAATGTTTACAGAAACTTTTTTCACCCGTATAACCGCTCTTTATAGGGGCCAGGGTGGCGCAGTGGTAAGAGCGTCAGGCTAGCGTTACGCTAGTCCCCGGTTCGAATCTCGCTGGGTGCAAGATTCCCCGGAGATCGGTATCGAGCCCTGGTGACCATTCGTCGTTGGGCACCTAATTAACGACGCTCTCCTCCGAATATAGGCCTAGGAGGTAGAGTAACAAGGTTCTATACGTACACACACACATAAACTATACACATGGTGCTGTATGTAGGCAAAAAACGGCGCACTAATCACGTAACTCGCAGAGCGGGCCGGATTGTGCATTTCACGCGTAAGACCACATACATTAACGCACCAGCCTCAACACCGAAAGGTATAAGAGGTTAACGATTACATACATATATATGTTACGGACAAAGATGTAAAGCGGGCATTAACAACATTGACCGGGATTGATGTAGATGTCCAATTTTCCTGGGCATTATCGCTGTTGCCCGGGCATTGACGAGATGGTCCGTTAAGGTTGGGCAATGTTGTAAAAATTTTCATCTAATTTTAGTATTTACATCCTTGCCCGGTCGCTAACGATGTTGGCCAAAAGCAACTGGACAATGTTGATGGCATGGAAATGTTACATGTGAATGTATTAAATCGGTACCTAAGGAAATGCTAAAAACAATATACTGTTTATTAGTAATCAAATGATATAACAAATATATTGTTTAAATCTTATAATCTAAGTTGATAACCAAAAAATAGGAAATAAATAAACTTCCTCTACCTCTAACCTCCAATAAACACCTCTACTGTTTTGGCAGAAGCATTTATTGGAGGTTAGAGGTAGAGGAAGGTCAGTTTTTTAATTGCTGTACCAAGTATATTATGCACATTGACCGGCCATTGTTAACACTGACCGAATTTACCACATTGACCGTAACATTCTTTAGATGAAATGCACGGACACCACGAGGACACTCAGAAAATAAACAAAAAACATAGCCTAACTTTCTATACTATCATCACCGCCCGCTCTCTAGTGGGCACTAGCGACGTGGCCCGGACAATGTTGTAAAAACCACACTTGAAGCATTAATTGTCAACAACGCCCTATCACAGTATAACGCTAAAAGAATTATACTGTGGCCCTATTTACATGGACAATCACGTTATTGGCCGGTCATTATGGATGATGCCCAACTTAGCAAGGTATTATCGATACTGACCGGCCAATAACGTGAGTGGCCAGATTGTCGTCAATGACCGTAACATATACATACATAACCGCTCTTTATATTAGTTTTATACATCTTACATCTTGCTGTTATAGAACTGTAAATTTCATTAAAAATGTTTGTTATAGGTATTTGTATTAATGCAGTTTGATCCAGGATTAGAATATAAACAAGTACGAGGACGTAATAAAACCGGTCAAGGAAGTGGCACAGGTGGAGGAGGCTCCAACAAAGATGACAATTCTTGACTATTGCTTTGTAGCGCCCTCACCGATGGACCCTACTCCTACATATAAATTTAGCACCATTCCAATACCCATGTTCCATAATTATTGTTTATCGAATTAATTTTCTAATGTATTGTATTCTTATCGTTGAAGTGTTTTCTGTATCTAATTTTCTTTTTGTACTTTCTATAGATATATTTTTAGTATTACAGTTCTCAGTTAGAAATATTTTTTTGGTAATTTATAAATTCAGTTATGGTTGAATAAAACTGACTGAATAAGGTACATGAAATTTGCGAATGTTAGGTGGTGGGTGTCAATACACGATTTCCTAAAATGAGGGCGCTACAAATTTTAAACTTTCATATTAAATCTCTAGTGCTTTATGTAATGCTAAAAAATATAACGAACATTTTTCTAAGTTCAAAGACACATCGATTAAAATATGTGAAAATCGATACAAATTTATTATAGCAGTCTGATGCTAACCGCATATATTAAATGCCATCGTGTTATGTGAACAGACAGATAAAATTCGAGCTTTTATAGAATATAAAATTTAGAGTGTAGATATATGTTAGAATCAGAGGTGGGTAAATATGACCTAATTGTTATCAGTTTGTTTCTATAGCGTTTGTACGATTTCTGTGTATGATGTGAATACAAAATTTTGTAAGATATGTACAGTGTGTAATCTTAAATTGTGATATTGTAAATAATTAGTTATAAGGATAATTTAATCTCATTTTTGCCGATTTTGGTTTGTGTGAATAAATCGTTCGTTTTTAATGTAGGATAAATTATATCTTAATTTAGCAATATATTCTAATGATGTACTTAATACACCAAATCACTTTACATAAAAGATGTGCTTTATTATATTCAAATCTTTATAAAATAGAAGCTAACCCATCTCTGGCAGCAAAAGGGCTAAACAAAATTATATTATGCAATCTTTCACATGTGTGTCTTGTTTTGTAAGTACACTAATTTTATTTCAATCACATTTGTAGTTTATATCTCATACTTTCAAATTATCGATAATGTTAAACTATAGATACATGACTTTTACAGTTCATTAGAGCAAAAAATACCATGGTTATATAAAGATAGCGGAATATATTATTGTTTAATTCTTTAGGTTTTGGAATTCTAAAAGGTGAAGTGTTACAAAAGTTTTTGCTTCATAAAAATTGCTGTATTTAGTAAAATAAAGTATTTAATAAAAAAAACTTATGATATCGGCTTTTACATATCGTTATTCGATGTAGTGGTCTTGAACATCTAATTGAATGGTTTGCTGTACTATATGAAACGACTGATTTATGTAGAAGTTGAATGTGTAGGTTGATTAAAAAAGTTGTTAATTAAACATTAAAAAAATCTATAAACTTGTATAATATTAAAATTTAAATCGCATTTATAAAAATTGCATATATTCAAACTCGATATATTACTTTTCGGTTTAGGTAATAATTACTTTCTTAGGTAAGTTTTTCAGTTAGATAATTAATAATTAAATTTTGGAATACCTGTTTTTAACTAATAGGAACATCAGTGCTCAAAAGATCTGTAAAACTCATGTAAACTAGTTGTCATATAATTTTTCACTTTTTCACTCCACTCGCAACAAACTATTCCATAATTTATTAATATAAAGAATCAGACTTCACTATTCTCGAATTCCTTATATCTTCTAAATACGTTTGTTTAAATGCCAGTCTTTCATTTAGACGAAATTATTACTACTGTGTTTTAGTGTTGTTGAAATTAAATTAAAAATATACTACAGTTTAAAAGTTAGAAGGCATTTGAGAGTATAAGTGAAGGTTTTACCAAACTATTGGTGCAGTTAAAATTAAGAGATTAAGTATTAGTCTTACCTGCACTTAAAAGTTTCTTTATAAAAATGTACTTAAATACTTTTAAGATAAATTTTCTACGTAACAGTGATAATACACAAGAATTTGCTCTGAATAAATATTACAGTATCATTGCACTGGGCAATTCAATTTATTACTGTTGTTGATGTTATTTATATTTGTTAAATGAAGATGCAGATTGTACGTAAAAATTATACGAAAATAAAAATATTTGAATACCAATTTATCAATTTTCAATGAATAAACAAACATTTCTTAACATCAGTATCATCACCACAATTTATTTATAACAAAAATATTTTACATCTATTTCATATCTTAGTTTTTATTCATAATGGTAAATTAACAGTCCAGCAACCCATTTATTGTATAAACGAAGATGATGTAGATCTCTACTAAAAGCAGTAATTTCAAGTTTTCTTTATTTTCAAAGTGAGGTATTTTAATTACACAAGTGGCGCGGAAAAGTTTCCTAACAAAAAGTTCCACAGTTTTCAGCAGATTGATTTTAATTTCTTAATGTGAAGGCTACTGGTATTGTAGATTTAAATAATATGCAAGCGTAAGCTAGGTAATTATATTATAATTGGCAAAGAAAATGTTTCTGGTTTATTACTTAACTATAAGTAAAATTATAATTCTTGTCAAATAAATGGGCTGGTAAGAAATATTAATTACCCTATTCTATCTAAATTTTGGTTTTTATATACAGTTGTATTTGAATTGGATTAATTATCATCATATCATCATTATTAATTATTAACTATTTACGATGTTTCACTATGGTTTTTCGTGGTTCTAAGCCAGTTTGAGTTAAATAATTGGTCACCTCAAATCCCAGTATCTTTTTTGTTAAAGTAGAACCTACTTGTGCTGACGCTGCAAACGACCCTTTTAGGGGTTGTCTTGGAGTAGCAGATATAGACCTATATTGATTTGCTAATGGTAAACTCGAAGCATTTATAGGTGGTAGTGAAACATAGGGATTTATTTTTGGAGATAATTTTGATGAATATCTTGATCTGCCGGAGGTAGAATTTTTATGTCGAACTGCTTTGTGAGATTTATTTTTGGCACTCGCTATTGTTAAATATGGTAAAGACGAATACTCGATTGGTTCTTCTTTCATCCACTTGGAAGCTAATTTATCAGATTTCGACACAGAATGCGAGGAATGCTCTCTGGTGTCTAAATAATTTGATCTAGTGGATGATTCTTGTAATAAAACTGGAGATATTCTTAGGAAGCTATTAACCTGTGCTGCTAAATTTTGTGTGTTATTTGTAATCACAGGCTTTGCTTTTTGTTCCAAATGCTTATGATTTTTTGAAATGCCTTTACCATTACATTTGTCTATAGGTTTTTTATCTAACAGTTTTGAAGAAATGCTTTGAAATACTTGATCTATCACAGTATTTTTTATATTATCGATTTTTTCCGCTTCCACTGAGGTAGGTTCTTTATCACAGTTTCCCATAAGATAACTTAAGTCAGAGTTAATAGCAATAATTTCTTCATAATCATCATGTGAATTTCTGTTGGGAAAACTTGGCTGCATCGGATATTTCATTTTTTGGCCAGTTACACTTAAAAAAAAATGTATTATGCAGCAATGCAAAAAATTGAATTGATATAATACCTTTTAATACCTTAGCTGGGGAAATGTCTTGATCCACTGTTCATATTCATCATGATTATAATGAGGCGGTATGGGTTCTCTTCCTTGAAGCACTCGTTCCATGCGATCAAATTCATTTTGAACGTGCTGTGTTGCTTCTGTATCGAATTCATCACTCCAACTTACAGAACTGGATGAACTTTTACCAAAACTAATTATTTCAATGTCCGATACACCACTAGTGATATTATCATAGTCACTTGATGATGAAGAATTGAATTTTATTTTCACATCGCCATTTCGATTACTTTTATCAACTTGCGATGCTATTGGTTCTTCAAAACAAAATTGGTTTACATTTGATACGTTAGGTTTTTGCCCATTTAGATTTAATTCTTCTGGATATGGTAATGTTTTAAGGAATTCAGGAGGCAATTCAAGATTATTTGTTACGGTACGGTTTCGATTCCTTGGCATTATTTTTCATCATGGAACGTCTAGCACTTTTTACTTTGTAAAAAATAATACTTACACAGACCTTATTATAACTAAAAACAGAAATAGCAATATTATGCTGCCAGTGATACGATGTTTGTATATTACATGCAGCTATTGATTATTTCAGGTACAGACAAAGATCAATATTGTAGTGTCAAAAACAGGCAAATACATACATAAGAGAGTTTATGTTACTGTAGGTAAACGAAACCTTGAATTCAGAAGTAAAAATGAACCAACTTGTTAATATTAGCTCCGTCACTAGTAAAATAATAATATGATGTTAAACATTTAAATTTGAATTTACCGCTAAATAATACTGCTCATTTGACCACGTGGTATTTCCGTATTTTGAAAACTATAACTGCACTTTCTATTCGACGAATATGCAAAGTTTGTTAACTTCCACTTTTAATCAATTCTTTGTAAACTACTACACATTCTGTGTAATTTATAAAATCAGTATCGGAGCAATAATCGTTAATTTTCTTTACGAGAATTTCCCGCTTTATTTACAACAACCTTTACATACCGGAAGTGTCACATCACCAACTAAACGTCAAAAATCGAACTCTTCCAATTTATATTCGCAAAGTGTGTAGTGTCAAAGGCTAACTAAAGCCTCTCCAAAACCGTGTCCCATAAACTATTTTAAGTACTCAACTTTAATTTTTCCGTAACAAAAGTAGTTAATTTTATATCACAGGTAAGTCTTTAGTTATTAATTTGTTTTTGAGATGCTGCCCATATTTCGAAACGTTTTCGTTACCTCAGGTTAGCTGTTTTGTCATGTTGTCATTGCATGTTTTTACGTCAAAATTTCCAGTAAAAAAACATCTTATTTAAATTTTATATTTATTTTTGGTTAGCTTTGTCTGTTTCTTAAACGCATTTATTGTGAGCAGCATTAAACGTAACACTTTGAATTAGCTGAGTCATAATAGAATTCTAATGCCAAGGTTGTTCTAACCCTTGTAATTATTTAAATTTCATACGAGAAACCAGCTGTAAACTTAAATTCTTTGTATTCCTTTGCAGTACAATGTTCATATGGGACTGGTTTACTGGAGTTCTAGGTTATTTAGGTAAGTTGAATACGAAGTGTTGAGTTTTAAAGAACATTTCAGTTAACTTGAAAAATAGGTCTTATAAATCATAAAAGAAGATATATAATTATGGGATTATCCAATTCGGGCAAATCGTGTTTAATGCAACTACTTGTAAAAGAAAATTTAATCGATCCATTGCTGTATTCAGATAGAGATGTTGGAATACAACAACAAGATGGTAAGTTTTGTAAAAATCATGACTAACTGCATGTTTTTGTGCAGGCTTATGGAAGAAATCTGGCAAGCTGCTCTTCCTCGGGCTCGATAATGCCGGCAAGACGACGCTACTACATATGCTCAAGGACGATCGGCTCGCTCAGCACGTTCCTACACTGCATCCTAGTAAGCTTTCTTTACTTCTTGTGATAATAATCTAATGTTCATGTTGTATTTACTCTTGGTAACATTTGATATTTGTTAATTACGCATTTAACATAAAAAGCACCATTTAATCAGTTTACTTAACTTTCGTTCCTTCTCAGTGATAATTTTATTTAATAACGTATATGTTTGGTATATAATTATTGTTATACAAAAAAAGAGTTACCTAACAGTCTTGTATGATGCTAGAATTGAAGTAATATCATTTTCAGAATATAGTCTTGTTATACATACCTTAACAACTCTGAAACAATAATTTGTTGTACTCTAATCTAGAAAAATATTTCTTCTAACGAGTATGCGTATCTTTACTAAATATTCAAATCTAATCTACAATGAGTCTTTGAACTTCAAATTGTTATCTGTGCTAATAATTTTCATAATGTACAAAACAGTTTCAGCCATGATGTGAATCTGGATATCTTTTAGAAATCAATTGAAGTTACTAATATAAGAGCAAAATGATGTGCTGCTTTTACAGAAGTGAATATCCTAGCCTATACTCATTTAGAATGATTACAATGGGCACAAACTGTGCCTCTTTTCTTCACATTAAAGTTGTATTGTTTATATGTTTATGGTGTGGAGAAAATTTTAAACTAAATTAGAATACCTGTCTTTAGATACCAGTCTAATATTTATTTGTATTATCTTAAATACAGTATTACTTAGGTGTATACCAATATGTCATAATTTCTCTTGCTTATTAATGCAGCTTTATTTATTTTCACATGTGAAAGGCGTATCTAAGTACTTTTAATAATTTGAATAAAACTGGACTGTCACGGATAACATTTCGACTGGTTTTGGGCAAAACAGCATAAGGCACATGGTTTTGCCGGCAACCAGTCGATTTATTAAATGAAAAATTTAATGATTTTTTTTATTTTTGCATTGTCATCATTATTCTACAAGATTACAACAGTGTCGAGTAAACAAAATGTGTAAATGAAATAATTAGGCAACTCGTGGGTTTGCCTTTAAAATTGGTGATAACATTTGTACGACATATGTATTTATTTAAATTACTACTCTTAAATATGTTTTTTATATGTGGCTTCAAGGTCTTGATATGTAAACAGGAAATTAAGAATGTTAAGTATGAAGATCTGTTCTGACAGTTTCTTTTATTGAATGTAACAAAACAAAAGTTTTGATTTTTTTATATTTGGATTAATAATTAACCGTTAATACAGGGTGTCTCACTATATTTTGACTGATTTTACAAGCTTATATTTTCTAAATGGGATGAAGTATTAAGGTGCGGTTTTCACCAATGAGTTTTACATGAGCCCAAGTTTTTTTTATGGTTTTTACGAATATGCTATTCCTTCTTTAAAAACCGAAATAAAAATGGCATTATTTGGCAGACCAGATACTTCATTTTTTTAAATGCAACCCTATACTTATTTGTAGAAATAAGAATAGGCGCATATTTTAGCGTTCAAACGATATTTTAAAAATTAAAATCGGATGAGAAATGACCGAGATAAACGCTTATGAAGATACTACTGTAAAATCAAAAACGTGAACAACAAAACATTTAGCATGCTATGACTGACAAAAGAATAAACAAAATCGCGACGCCAAACTTCCTAACGAGTAATAGAAGCCGTTGGTGGGTGATTTTCTTGATAATGGGTTTTACCAAGCAAGAAATAGCGCAAGCAGTACTGCTCTACGCCCAGACCGGGTCGGCATGCTAAATGTTTTGTTGTTCACGTTTTTGATTTTACAGTAGTATCTTCATAAGCGTTTATCTCGGTCATTTCTCATCCGATTTTAATTTTTAAAATATCGTTTGAACGCTAAAATATGCGCCTATTCTTATTTCTACAAATAAGTATAGGGTTGCATTTAAAAAAATGAAGTATCTGGTCTGCCAAATAATGCCATTTTTATTTCGGTTTTTAAAGAAGGAATAGCATATTCGTAAAAACCATAAAAAAAACTTGGGCTCATGTAAAACTCATTGGTGAAAACCGCACCTTAATACTTCATCCCATTTAGAAAATATAAGCTTGTAAAATCAGTCAAAATATAGTGAGACACCCTGTATTTATTTTAATATATGCACAAATGTTAGTAAGTAATTTAAACTATTAAAAATAGCTAAATGCTAATTTGTTTTGAAAATTGACGTATAATCCATTCACTTAACTCCCGTGACATAAATGTCACAATGTGTTGGTTAATATGAAAATCCCTATTAGGCTATTAACAATTTTTAGATTTGAGATTGGCACACCTTTAAATTTAAATTTAATGCTTTTGTTTTTTTGTTTTCACTTTGACACTTAAATTATTTATTATTCAAGTTACGTTTTATAATTCATAATCTTTAGAGATATGGATGAACAGAAGCACCAACGAAGTTTATTATCAAAGAGAGAGAAAGAAGCTGTATGCAAATACTGCTTAGAAAGGCAAGAAATCGGCCCTCACTTAAATAAATATACAATTTTTGAAAAGGCTGCTTATATATTTTCAGTAAGATTTCCTACATTTTATCCTTTATAACCACTTTTCCAATCCTACATCTCCTAATAAACCCATTTTTACCTTGTTCTACTTAATTTTACGAAAATGACAAATGATTTATCATAACCTTACTTTCAGTTTGACGTTAAGTACATTCACTAAAAAAGTTGATAGGTTCTGTACATAAAGTACACTCCAAAATTTTCATTTGACAGCGTAAACGTCACGGAAGTTAATTGAATGGATTATATGTATTTTAAGGTTTTAATTTAAAAAATTTGAATTCAGTCATAAAGTATACACAATGCAGCACAAAATATCATTATTATATGGTTCTTCAACCATGTTGGTTTAGCCTCATCCGGATGGATGTTATAAAATCCTTTTTAAGTATTGAGGTGGATTGGTCCTCATATTTTGCCTTTACTCCAGGGTATGAAAAAAATCGATTTATTTAAAAAAAAAATCGATTTTTTTGATTTAAATCGATTTTTTTGATTTAAATAGATTTTTTACTCAAACGCACCACATTTTTTGCAAACAGCCCTCGCGCCGCTTTTGCCTTTTCTGCGACCTGTACCACTGTGACAACTAGACATTTTAAATTTCTAGAATTATCTATCCACTCTGTACTCTGTAGTCTGTACAAGCAAGCAAACACAAAATGACTACGCATGCAATCTTTAAACTTTAAATATGTCACGTTTTGTAAACCCTCCTAACGTTCGGTATTATCCCTGATCACATAACAATCAGATACGCCAAGTTAATGTAAAATTTGGCAGGCAGTTTTATGCTTAGTTTGCCTTCGGTTACCAGATGGCGCCAGCATTGCAAGAGCAGAAGCGACCGTGAAGTGCTTGGAATCATACAAATCAGCTGATTCTAAGCACTTTAGAGTCACGTCTACTCGTGCTATGGTGGCGACACCTGGTAACCGAAGGCAAACTAAGCATAAAACTGCCTGCCAAATTTTACATTAACTTGGCGAATCTGATTGTTATGTGATCAGGGGTATTATCAACACATTTAAATCCATCTTTAAGCTTAAAGCGTAGTTAACCTGAACTATGCCGTATTATCAACACCATTAACAGCTGTTTACTTCTTAAACAGAGTTTTAAGTTAAATGCCCTGGTTCGGCGTTTTAAAACATAAAGGAGACTTATTTTGACACATAGTGATACATAACCCAACATATTGATTTGTTTTGTCAAAATACTATCTAGTGATTCCGATATTTCAAGCGATTTTACATCTGATGAGGAACTATTTAATTACATACGTCAGGCATATTATAAGGGAATGTAACAATTGTAATATGTGATAATTTAAGTAGGAGAAGACGACCAAAAATAATCAAGAATCGAAAATCCTACTTTGATGGATTAACCGAAGAAGAGTTTTTTTGAAAGGTTTCGTTTTACGAAAGGGACCGTAAATACTATACTAGAACACATTGAAGCATTGATAAAATTTATTTTAAGGGACCAACCAATGCTATTTAGTCTAGGGGCCTGGGGTATGCACGTTGGAAAGTGTGCATCTACGGATTATGTTTACAAGGTTGTTAGAGGTGCTTTTTATCTTGGTCACATGATCTGTAGCCCGTCAATTTTTTCAAAATGGCCGCCAAACATACCCGATTTAATGCATTATGGTACAGTAAAAAAGGTAATTTATGTCGAATACTATCATGTTTGGTATCAAATTAAAACTCTAGGTGCTGCCAATTACTCATAGCCTACTACGGGAATAAAGAAAAAATGTATTTTATTCCCACTCTTCTTCAAAAACTCCGTATGTGTGATACATCGTTGAAAAGAGAAAAAAGAGCTGAGTTTAGTAATGACAAAATTCAATATGGCGTCCATATGAAAATCAAAAGTAGTTATTCATAGAATAGAAACAAAGCGTCATAAATATAAACATATGGTACCACCCGATTCTCCGTATAAAAGTGCCTTCACAATGTACAAGCCTTGAAACTAATAACTTAATACTTTCCGAGATATTTTGGAAAACAGAAAACTCCAAATTTCGGTTTTTTCAAGATATCTCGAAAACGGTCAAAGTTGGCTGTGATTTCTCAACGGATATGAAATGAGCATTAAAATTCCTAAAACTTTCCCTGTTTAACCAACTTTGTAGCTTTTATAGTTTCCGAGATCCTAATGGTGGGGATTGAATTTGGGACAGATTGTATATAAGATTCAGAGAGAAGTATTAATTAAAATCTAGCATCAGTGGTGTCATGGTTAACATATAACACATTTTAAATCAAAAGTTTTAAGTGTACTTCTATAAAATTTTTGGTGTAGAAAAAATGTAAAAGTATGCCGCCTTGAAAACCAAATAAAACTGTATGTTGCATGTTAATGCAATATTTGACACAATAAAGAGAGGTGGAAATCTTTCAGTCTGCCAAATTTGTAATAGGGTTTTAGCTTTATATCTTCTTCATGAAGGTAGATTTTCTAAATATTATTTTTGTTACAGCATCGGAAGAATTATCAATTGGTAACATGAGATTCACAACATTTGATTTAGGTGGCCATACACAAGGTTAATATAGACACATAATTATACATTACATTTTTATAATAATTGTTATTTGTAGCAAGAAGAGTGTGGAAAGACTATTTCCCAGCTGTAGATGCAATAGTATTTTTAATAGATGCATTTGACCGTCAGAGGTTCGTAGAAAGCAAAAAAGAATTGGATTCATTATTAAATGATGAAACATTGTCGAACTGCCCTGTGCTGATACTCGGAAATAAAATAGATCTGCCAGGAGCAGCTTCTGAAGATGAATTAAGAAATTTTTATGCGCCTTATGGGCAAACAACAGGAAAGGTTTGTTATTGATTTTAGAGAAATTATTCAGTCTATTAATTTTTTTTTTATTAGGGAAAAGTATCACGACAAGAATTGCCTGGACGTCCTTTAGAACTATTTATGTGCTCAGTGCTTAAACGACAAGGTTATGGTGAAGGTTTCCGTTGGTTAGCACAGTATATCGACTGAATTTCATCCTTGTATCCCAAAATTCAACTATTAATTGCCAGTCATAAAGAGGACTGTTTTAATATTTATGGTGTTGTGTAATTAGATTATTAAACCTTATGGGTAATTTATTGTATAAACTAGTATGATAAAACTGTTTTATGTAGGTATTTCTTATAAACAAATAAATTTGTATTGTGTAAGGACATATTTAAAACGGTTGCTATTTTAATTTTACCTAATTCTAAAAATTACTTATAAGGTTTAAAAGAAGTGATTTTGTTATTACCCATGTATATTATCACAAAACTGTAAATTATTTACTCTCGAACCGTTTTTGAATGACTGGTGTGGATGGATAGTTTACAATTATTTAACAAATTCTATAGTGAAATTTTTTACAATTTTTAGTGAATTGTATATTTGTTTAGTTATTTGGTAATTTTGTGTTTGAATTCTTTACAGTAAATAACGGTCATTTGTGAAAATTGTGTAATTTTCATGGCATACCCTAAAGTGAAATTTGAAATAGGTACATATTTACAGTAATGAAATGATTTTGCAAGCTTAAATCAAATAATTGTCAGTATCACTTTTAATGTAGGTAAAACAATGCTCCACAAATTTGATAAGAAACCTTTGTTGTAATAAAAGTCTATTTGTAAACCAGTAGTTTTATTATGCTATACTCCATTAATTAATTAAAAATAAAAACAATATAAATCACAGTTTGTGGCGTAACTCTTGGTCATCAGGTAGCTTCGTAAAGTAACTATCCACAATTTTATGTGTAACATCATTTAACTTGGAAGGACTCCAGTGTGGAGTTTGATCTTTATCTATTAAAAGAGCTCTTACACCTAAAAAAATATCAGAATTAGAAATCTTGAACAATATATTGTATGATAATAACAGTTTAATATAAGAGTTAAAAAAGGCATAATTGCAGCCAAATATTGCATTTAATTCTGTTAAACACCAAAATTTTACTGGTGGATCACTGTGCCTTTAGCAAAAGAGGTTTAACACATTGTCTGCCATAGCGGTCAGGGCCATCGTTGGCAGCCAGTTAAAAAAAATACTGAATTATATTGATTACAAGACGCATGTTTTTTCGTATTTTGGTGTTTCTGTATTCATGGTGTGTCTTATATTCGATGGCATCTTACCAGGATAAAAGGTATGCTCTGAGAAGCTGCGTGTATTCAACCAAGGTGAGCTTATTGTCGATAATATTTAGAAAATGCCACTCATGTTAATCCCAATCTTTGGAAAATGCAACTCCTGCTTCGCAGTCGTTGGGATTAACATTCGTGACATTTTGAAAATATTATCGACAATAAGTTCACCACTTGTTATATTACCCTTGACTATTCAACTCATATGTCATCTGTTAAAAATCGACCAATCAAAATGTAAGATTTGACGTTTTTGAGCCAATCAAAACGAATTGTATCGACAATTTCCACTAGGAAAAATTGTCATCTACAATACCACGAGTGGTCAAAGAATTGCCGATTATTTTTTTGCTGTAACATCACGAATGTTCCTTGTGCTTGCATATGAATATCACAAGGAACATGAGTGATTTTACAGCAAAAATAATCTACAATTCTTTGACCACGAATGGTGTTTGAGGGATTATTCAACGAAAAAAAAATCATTTCCATCGAATGATTTTTCATAAATTAGTCCACATTCAAGTTTGTTTACATGAAAATTGTTCTCTGTTGGATATAACTAGCAATAAACTGTTTTCAAAAAATTGTCGCTTCGTATCACTAGTGGAATTTTATCGACAATTTTTTCTAACGGAAATTGTCGATACAATTCGTATTGATTGGCTCAAAAACGTCAAATTGTGCATTTTGATTGGCCGATTTGTGCCAGATGACATATGAGTTAAATAGTCGATAAAATTTCACTAGTGATACGAAGCGACAATTTTTTAAAAACAGTTTATTGCTAGTTATATCCCACAGAGAACAATTTTCATGTAAACAAACTTGAATGTGGACTAATTTATGAAAAATGATTCGATGGAAATGATTTTTTTTCGTTGAATAGTCCCTCAAATACCATTCGTGGTCAAAGAATTGTAGATTATTTTTGCTGTAAAATCACTCATGTTCCTTGTGATTGTGAATACCACTCGTGCTGCGCACTCGTGATATTCATATGCAAGCACAAGGAACATTCGTGATGTTACAGCAAAAAAATAATCGATAATTCTTTGACCACTCGTGGTATTGTAAGTGAAAATTTTTGTACCTTAATTTTTTAAAAATCCGGAGAATTATGCAAAATACAAACCTTCATAGAAATCTTTATTTGCGAGACAGTTAACAGCAAGTCTATATTCCATTTGAAGACATTCTTGTAAATCGAGTTTAGACCCAACATTTATTACCTTAAACGAAACTTTTAAACTTGTAGGTGACATTTTCTTTAAAGTTTTTATTGTATTTTGTGCCCATTCTGAGCCATCCTTTTCTAATTCCTCAAAAATTCCCTCAACAGTGGAAGCTCCGAAACATTTATTAATTTGTGGTAAATAAGGAGCTAATGAAAATTCGGATTCATCTTTTCTATTAAATTTTTTTAGAATATCTTTGATGCTGTGTTCACTGGTGCAGTCTATTAATGCTTTTTCGAGGTCTTTTACTTTCGGACTTTCAACGTAATGTGTAGCTATACCTGCTTTAAGTACATCAACTCCTGTAAGACGATGGCCAGTTAATGCCAAATATGTGCCTAATCTGCCTCCTAAACGTGGCAAAAAATATGAACCACCTACATCCGGAAATAGGCCTATTGCGGTTTCAGGCATGGCGAATACTGTTCGTTCTGTTGCTATACGATAAGGTCCATGTACTGACAAACCTACTCCACCACCCATTACGATACCATCAATTAAAGCAATATACGGTATACCATATGTACCAATTAAACCATTTAAAACATATTCATTTCGGAAGAAATCGTGACCCAATCTTTCACCTTTTAATCCTGCCTCTACTACTGCCCTTACATCACCACCGGCACAAAATGCTTTTTCACCAGCACCTTTAATTATTACAAGCAGTTTTTCCTTTTCCCACTGTCTGAGTATTGGATGTAATTTGTTGACCATTGATAGATTAAGTGCATTTAGAGCTTTTGGTCTATTTAACGTAATAACACCTTTATCTTTTATAGTTTCAAATATTACATCTTCTTCTGTTGACAGTGCTCGACAACTATTATTAAGCATGTTTGTTCGAAGCAAATTTCTACATAAATTCGAGGTTAGAAGTGCTCTTTTGAAAATCTATAAATTAACATTGATCAGTCTTTTTATTAATGAAGTATAGTGATTAAAATACGTACTACCATAATTCTAATATTGTTTAAAAGAAGGCAAGAAAAGCAGACAAGAACAACAACAGCCACAACACGCTCTTTACTGTCAGAGCAAAACTGGTTTTGTAATTTGTTTTATCCAGTTGTGATAAAAAACGCGTGCTATGTAACAAAGGTCATACCTCTGAATTTATGTTATCATGAAATCCATAAACAGTTGTTAGTTAAAGAGTAAAATAATCAACTGTTGGTTGCTGCTCATCAAATTAATTTAATTTTTTACTCATCCTCAACACCAGTGCTTCTACAAAAGTTGCTTGTAATAAACAAGGACAAAATCTCCGACGTATAAAAATTCACAGTGCTAAAAATAGATTATTTCAAACACATTCAATAAGGTTTACAACTTGGTCGTGTTCAGCAAAATAAGCATTGCAGTCAGCAGTCAGTACGATGACAAAAAAAAAAATAGCATCCGTTGAAATGGATGGTTAAAATTATCAATTACAAAACATATGCCAAAACGGTGATGTTATTAAGATGGTGTCTCCACTCCTTCAATTGTTTGTGAACTGTATTCTTTGACAAGTTGCGTACTAGTTCCAACAATTGTTGTAAGATGGCGCTAATGACAGTTGAATGTTGACACCAAGAACTACCAAAATATTTAATTTTCGATGTTATCGCAACTCTTGGCGACATAAAGTATTTATGTTTCGCCCGTGCTTTTTACCTGATTTTCGAAAATGTCCAGAAAAACATTTGGGAGAACAATTTATGAAAATGCTTATGTTTACAGCATTGCAGCAAACCTTTTGCGAAGAAATATTTAATTTAAAGAAAAAATCGATTTGTTCTTAAAGCTGCAGCGTTTATAGTATTATATTAACGTGTTTTTAATATCTTCTGTAAAAAGTGCAAATTTATAAAAATACGTTACTTTATAATAGGTTATGATTATGAAAATACCAAAATTTATGCCGCCATCTAGCGGCAAATATCTAAACTAGTACGCGAACTGTCAAACGATGCAGTACTAAAGTTTTATATGGAAAATAGTGGGAGTAGGAAGACCATATCTTAATAACATCACCGCCAAAACCTAGTGCTCAACACATGAAGGGGCCCTTAGCAAATTTAAATCTGGTTGTATTTAATACAGTGTGATGTTAAATGATTGAGGACAATAATTTGAATTTGGTGCCACAATTTTTCGTGTATTTCATATTTTGAATTTGGCTAAACTGCACCAATTTGGTAATTTTCGCTGTCAAATAACAGGAGCTACTTGTTAACTTTGTTGAAGATTTTCATATTTTGTTTATTTTGTCTTCTAATACAATATGAATATAAATAGAAATATAGATATGTGTCAATAGAATCAATGTTGATAACCCTAGGCTGGTTAACGGTGGATGAAGGCATTAGAAGGGCGAATATGATTCTTGTATATAAGATGGTCCAGGGAAAAGTTCCAAAATATCTCTGTGAACTTTTAATTACCCGATATCAAATTCACTCCCGATTTCTAAGATCCAAAGACAGTTTAAATACATATTTTACAGGTAAATCATTTTTGATGGGATCTCTATTATATGAGGGTATTCGTCTTTTTAATGCTCTTCCATGTGAATTGAAACAGTCCACTTCTGTACATGCTTTTGCTGGGCAAGTGTCTCAGTACCTTATTCAACAAAGAATAATGTTATAATGTAAATAATTGTAGAATCTTAATGTCTGTTTTCTAATAGCAAGTTGCTAAATAAAGTATTTATTTATTTATTTATTTATTAATAATGATCAAAATTAGTTTTTCTTCAAACGTCATAAAAACACGACATTGTGTCATTGGATACACAAAGTTAAACAGTCATTTTTTCTCGTAGGAATAAAAGTAGCTTATTTGTCTGCCTAGGAGTAAAAATTACAAATGAGCCAATGACAATTCGTAATTTTTCAGTTTTTATAACAAAACAATTCGTAGCAATGACAGCTGATATGACGCTCATTTTGGACTTTTTTTAAATTTTCTTGCTGAATTGCTTTTAATTTATGCGTTTGAAGAAAAAATAAAATGTGCTATTCGGAGAAAAAGTGATTTTGTGTGCCTCGTATGAAATTGCCCGACTCGCTTCGCTCGTCCTTCAAACGTCATACCTACTCAGCACACAAGATGACACTTTTACTCCTAATAACACAATATACTATTTTTAAAATTATAAACAATATGAAAATAAATAATGACCAAAATTAGTTTTTTTTAATTATTAATAATAGGGCAGGTGGCCACCGAATTAGAAACTTTTGTCATTTTCAATATTATTTTTATTTTAGAACATAATTATTACTTATGATTTATTTAATTTCAACTATTAACTATCACTTTACTGGGAAAACCAATTATATAATTGATATTTTCTTAATCCCCCTACATGGTTTGGCTTAATAACTTGCTTGATTCTGTTAGATATGCTATACATGTTTTCGCCATAGTCGTAATTTCGGGGCCATACATTTAGGATTATCTTCTTCTTTCTAGAACTATAAACTTTACTTTTAAGTCAAGCCTAACAGTCCTCAATGGTATTCAAGTCTGATGAATTGCCACACCAAGGAAGAACAGGGATGTTATAAGTTCAAGAAGATACCTATGGTTTTATAGATTTTGCTGCGTGGCACGGAGCCCCATCTTGCATAAATGTATAATGTGAATTATTGGTGTTAATACTGTCTAGATAGAGTATAAGAACAAAATCCAAGATGTGTTGATATTATACAGGGTGTTTCATAATTGCACGGCACTATTTTAGGAATGTACTCTCTAACACAAAATATTACGATTTACCTAAAATTACCTTAGTCCAAAAGTTAATATTTAGGGAGATACAGGGTGTCAAAGTCGAAATTTTAATTTTAATTTATTGCTATAATTTCAAAAGTTTTCGAAATATTGATGTGAAAATTGGGGATACTACCTTTTTTGGGACGAGAAATAATAATCCGTCCTCAATTTTAACAATGCTCTTTAAAGAACCTTATTTTTGCTACACCTAATACCTTAAACATACTTAAACTTTTTTATACTTAAAGTTAGTACAGATTTAACTGAAACAAACATTTGCATTATCTTTTTTATACAAAAAAGGTATACTAGTTAAATGTCTCTAAAGTTAACCGTTTCCAAGATATTTGCTATTGATGTAAGTAATGCAACATCTTTTTTATTTTTTAAGCATACTGTAACGCAGTAGGTTTGTATTTAAAATAAAAAATTGGCATATTCTTGTCAAAAACACGTTATAGGACACAAAGTAATAGCAGCTCAGTGGAATATTTGTCATTAAAAATTTGTAAGATTTTAGTGTAACACAAGTAATGCTGTTTAAGGTTTAAGGACTGAAGAATGTAGCATCACTTCCACTTCAACAGCAAATATCTTGGAAACGGTTAATTTTAGAGACATTTAACTAGTATACCTTTTTTGTATAAAAAGACGAGGAAATTGTTTCTTTCAATTAAATCTGTCATAACTTTAAGTACAAAAAAGTTGAAGTATTTTTAAGGTATTGGGTGCAGCAAAAATAGGTTTTTTTTTAAGAGCTACATTAAAATTGAGAACTGGTTATTGTTTTCCGTCCCAAAATATGTAGTGTCGCCAATTTTCATGTCAATATTTTGAAACCTTCTGAAATTACAGCAAAAAATTAAAATTAAAATTTCGGCTTTGACACACCCTGTATCTCCCTAAATATTAACTTTTGGACTAAGGTAATTTTAGGTAAATCGTAATATTTTGTACTAGAGAACACATACCTAAAATGGTGCCGTGCAATTATGAAACATCCTGTATAGTACTAGCAAAATAAAGTAATTTTAGTAAAATAATAGTATGTATATTAAAATACAAGTTACAGAAGGCAACCTCTTCGCGGACAAGTCCGAAATTTGGACACGAGCCGCATAGCGGCGAGTGGCCGAACGGACGACTGCTCGAATGCCTTCTGTAACGAGCATTTTATTCTATTTTCTCTGTTTCGGCTTCCATTTACACTATTTATCTGTGTTTATTTTTATACAAATACATGACAATTTCCAGTTGGGGAAATTTTGGTAAAATAGTAGGTTGGTAATAGCGACTTTTGCTTAACAGTTGACAGAGATTTGAAATTTGGCGTTTTTGTTGCCCAGCAATGAATGGTTGCTAAGGTATTTTGTGTATTATTTGATACAGTATCACCAATTTCTAAAAACAAAATATCACCAAAAATCGTTTAATAATGAAGCTCATTAAAGCATCAAAATGCGTGCTAGAATAATGTCATTCTAATGCCGAAACAGAGAAAGTAATTTTGCGGCCATAAAGTACCTACCCCTTTATAGTACTAGTAAAATAAAGTTCGTATCAAACAACAGAAACGCACACTTGACTCATTTTACTAAAATCATGAACATTTCTATTTTTTTCTAAAAGAAACCGATTTTGGCAGTCGTACCTAAAGCTTTGTATGCAATTCGTACGTAATTAGGCTTTATTAACTCGCCCTATTTATTGGCTTCGCTCGCTACGCTCACTCTGCCATAAACTATAGGACTCGTCAATAAAGACTAACATTATGTACTTATTACATAAACATAAATACCTAACTATTTTGTGTTTGTTTTTAACTTTTTATTTGAAAATTTATCTTTTACTTATAATTAAAGAAAAAGGGTCCTTGTCTATGATCTATGATCCACTCTAGTGACAATCCGCCCTTATCTATTTTTGATATACGATGTTCTTAAAATAATCAAAATAAAATTTTGGTAACTTCTGTCTTTTATATTTTGTTGACAGATTATTAAATAAAAATATAGGTCAAGTATAGGAGCAAATTGTAAATTGAATGAATAATTCTTCATGTATTTATTCTTCAAATTTATTAAAATTGTTTTTAAAATATTACATCGTACAGGGTGTAAAAGAAAATTCGGAACTTAGCCTGTGTATCATGTAAAAATCAAATGAAGGACCTTTACTATTGTTGTACTAAGTATGAACCTAAAATAATTTATCTATATATTATGAAAAGTTACTTGTAATTCATACAATTAATAGATGTTAAACGTTAGTTAAAGGTACAACAGAGTGTTTAGTTGGAACTTAAATTTATCAGAAGAGGAAAAGATTGACCTTAATGTAATATATCCCTACATAATAATTATGCAAATATTAATGCCTATTGTTACTAAATTCAAGAATATCAATAACATGAAAGTCCGAAATAGTTAGTATTTTTATAAATGGTATACACATGATAAGAGAGTTAAAGAAAATCAACATGTATGTTCAACATCGTCATAGTTTTTATGAAGATTTTTCAAGAATAAGTGTAACCAAACAAATAATTTCCACATATTTATAAGGTTATCACAATCATCACTAGGCCAGAACGCTCCTTTCATGGTTATGCTGAAATTATTTAACGAGCTATTTGTTATTACTGAGTTGGATTTATTACAATCGCATAAAAACTTTACAAAAATATTACTAAATCATTTCTCCTTTGATTAAAATGTTTCAATGTAAAATTTTATTAAGCAAAGTGGTTTGGGTATGTCGCATGTCTCCCAGATATTTGAATTCCTTACTATTTTTGCTATTTTCATTTTGTCGACATTAGTAATCTGTCTCTTCGTTATAGTTATTTACCATGTAATTAGGTGAATACCTGTTTGTGTAAATAAATAAATAAATAAATAAATAAATGAATAAATAAATACATGAATAAATAAATAAATAAATTTTGATATACACTTAAGTATTATTTATAAAATAATAAAAACGATTACTTAGAAAATGAAGTAGTTTGAAAATAAAACTAATTAACTGAAATATTTTATACTACTTGGTAAATGATGTCTTTTTATACAGGGTGGTGAATTGCTTCATGCACCCTAGGATACGGATACCAACAGTGAATTTGTAATCAGTAAATATTTGCTTCTCTTAGACCAAACGTGCAATTAACTTTCTTGTAGAGAAAAAAAAATATCTTGCTTGCAATTCATTGTCATGTAACAAATTTATGAGAGCTTCTAATATTTCAGTGCGATATCCCTCTGCGGCGAAGTGTCGATAAAAAATACTGTACCTACCAATCATTCGTCGTCTTGACATAGCTATCCAAGTTCCAATTTTTAATGGATGTAAATTGGATTCTACAAAATTATGAAGGTTTTCGGTTGCCCGCGTTTTATAATTTTGGCTATGGATATATCGTGACAAATGAAACAAAACTTCGTCTACACATTCGTGTCTCATTAATATATTGTTGTTCAAATTTTCATTGGACCATTGACAGTATTCGATTCGTCGTTGAAAATCCATGCCTAGTACCGGTGTGTAACCGTTACTTTGTACGGATCCGTATGGAAATTAGAACGTCAAGTGAAAAAGAATTATGACGAGATAAATTAAGTGCATGCACCTGTTTGAGTAGCTAGGTTTCGAATTGATTTATAATAAGTACCTACTTGTTTCAATTCGGTTTCTCACGTCTTCGATCACCTCTTCCGTTAAAACAGATAGTCGTCCACTGGATTTGCCATTACAAATACAGCCTTTATCTTCAAATCGTTTCACAATTCTATCTTTATGTTGAGCAAACATCTAGCACACAACGAAATCGGGATAAACTTCATGAAATTGTTCTATGCACAATTGCAGTTGATAAACACCGAGACACAAGAAGATAATAATAATAATAATCTTTATTTATCCTTGAGATCAGAGACACCGATATAGGACAAGTCACATAACAACACTTACACAGTAGAAGTACATTGTCAAGTAATGGGATTAATTAAAATCAGATCAACGCCCGTAATAGATATTACATTGTTAAAATTACATAATTAAAATTATACATATTATGCACATATCACAGACAATTGTCACAGTCAGTATTAACAGTCTCCAAACTTATAATCCAAAGATTGTTGTACGGAATAAAATGCCTGTCTAACCAATAGCTCTTGCAATTTGTTTTTGAATAATTTTCCAGGACAAGCCTTTAAATCATTCGGTAATTTGTTGTACAGAACCGTACCCATATACCAAGGATTAGCTTTGTACAGCTGTAAACGATGATGGTGATGTTCCAAATAATACTATCCATGTCGCGTACTATATTGATGATAATTGTTGAGAAAAGTAAATTTATTTATATTACTCTTTACAAATAGTAATATTTCTAAAATGTAGAGACCAAACAATGTCAAAATTCTTTTTTCAACAAATACTGATTTTCAGGAAACACGTTTTGGAATTTTAAACATAACACGAAGAGCTCTCTTTTATATTATGAAAACTCTGAACATCGGTTGCATTACTCCGCAGTGCGATACCATATCTGATAATAGACTCAAAATTCGAAAAGTAGAATAACTTTAGAGTTTCGTGGTTTACCAGAAATGAGAGGCGATTGAGAGCAAAGCAGCTACTAGCTAACCTTTTACAAATAATGTTAATATGGTCTCTCCATTTTAGTGACGAGTCTAAATGAACGCCTTGTAATTTAAAAATAGAAACTTGATTTATACGTGAATTATTAATTCTTAAGTTATAATTGATATTTAATTTTGAATTTCTAACGTAAAATTGCATTGACACTGTTTTATCGATGTTTGCCATTAGACGGTTCCTACTGAGATATTTAACCAATTTATCAAGCTCATCATTAGCTTGTCGCATCAGACTTTCATCATCTTTTTGAGAGATTACAAGAATAATAAAGAAGAAAAAGCAGGGGACCGAGTACGCTCCCCTGTGGCACGCCCACTTTAACTCCAAGTTGGTCCGACGTTATACCTAAATAATTAACAAGTTGCTTTCTATTTAATAAATATGATTTTAATAAATCATTAATTTTTCTCCGCAGACCTAAGAGTTTAATTTTTTCCAATAGAACACTATGATTAATACACAATCAAAGGCTTTCGAGAGGTCTATGAATATCGCCATTACGCGATTACCATTGTCTATATTTTCGTAAATAACTTAAAATAAAATTAATAATGCTGTTTTTGTGGAACGACTCTCTCGAAAGCCATGTTGATTATTTGATAGAATATTGGACGATTTTACAAAGGATAAAATACGAGAAGCAACCGCCTTTTCAATTATTTTGGAAAACGTTGATAATAATGCAATAGGCCGATAATTATTTAATGATTTGGGGTCGCCTTGTTTGAAAAGTGGTATAATTTTTGCAATGCCATGTGAAGTTTTGGAATTTAAAGACAAAATAATTGATAATATCTCTCTCATTATTATAACAATCTCATAAATGAGCTATTACGAAACAACATTGAACCTATGGTGACAATTTATCTTGGGATTTACCACAACTCTTGCAGGATATAGGTGGTTGGCCGAAGGTAAAGGTTTTACGTTAATTAAAAAAAAAAAGAAATTAAGGAATAATCAAACCATCTCTTGATAAATTTCACTTTCAAAAATTTATTATGAAATATTGTTTTAACAAGAGTTACTAAGGAGAATATTAGGAAATTTAGCATGAGAAGACCGATCTTAAATCTAACTTCTTTCTATAACTAAAGAAAATAACAAAACGGAAATCAATATTTGTAACAACACAAGTAAAAAAATGAATACTCCAGGTTCATTCAAAACTAGAGGTTCTTCGTCCACGTCTATAAAAATTTGACTTTATTTCATTCCTGGAGAGCCTTTTCTGTTTAAAAATTTTTAAAAATAATAATCATACCTATCACAAACGAATTTACAATAAGCAACGAGTGTTACATTTCGCAGCATTATTATCTTTGAGATGTAGTATGTGTTGCCTACTCTAATATTTTAAGGCGAAAAATAAACCCTAATTGCATTATTTTACACTAAAAATTAATCTGATTTTTTGTAACCAAGTTACTCATTGAGGGAAACTTTTTCTTTGAAATTATAAAATGAGTTAATATTTCGATGGATTTGACGACGCTTTAGGATTATAAAATAAAGAAAAGAAAAACTGTAAAATTTAAGGGGAATGTCTAACTTATATCAAAATTTTCTTCTACCTGAATACCAATTTGTAGGAAATGTTGGCATTACCAGTCATACAGAGTGGTAAGAATCAAAAACAAATTCATGGAGAGATATTAACGCAGCATATTACTAACTGAGTTCTGTTTCTAATTATTTATCTTTGAAATTGATATTTTCTCATTTTTATTGTTATTTCTAGTATGCTTGGTGGGCACATCCAATATATTCAAAAACTGGAGATTATTCTCAGGTTATGAAGGATCGTATTATCGTATAGCAAACGTAAGCAGATTAGAAAACTTTAAAAGATCGCGATTACCAGAGTTTACTAAAGATGAAGTGAACTGTATACGGGGAACTTTCTATTTTGTGGGTCTTAATCATTACAGCACTTGGTTGGTAACTGAATGTAGTTACCAAGCGAATGCCCCTGTTTCGCATGCGAAAGATGTCAGAGTAAATTTAGAACAAGATCCTAGATGGATAGCATCGAAAGCTGTTTGGTTAAATGATGTACCGTGGGGATTTAGAAAATTATTGAACTGGGTTAAGAGAGAGTTTAATAATCCACTGGTGTATGTGACTGAAAATGGGATTGCTGATTCAGAGGAATTAGATGATTATGGAAGAATACATTATTATAAGGTAAGTTTGATTTAGTTTAGTTGTTAATATTTATTTTTGTTTATTCAAATAATAATAGATTAATTTCTAACGTGTTAAAACCAAGTAACAAGTAATAAATGTTCCGTTGGTTTATTTTATTACAACAAACTATTTTTTAGGGTTGCCTAAATGCCCTTTTACAAGCAATATATTTAGATGGATGTAACGTGTATGGAGTTTAATGGACAATATGGAGTGGTTGGAGGGATACACGTAAATAATACAGTATAATCATAAATATTTTAGTAAATGGCAGCTTGCGAGAATACAAGTTTGTGTTTTCTCAATTTGACAATAAGCGTGAGTTATGACTTACGATTCATTATAGCTTCGGAGTTTTATCAAAAATGAGTTACTACATGTTTAAAGCAGCAATATTGTTTCTGGCATAAAATCTCCAAACAATAACGTTTAAAAGTTTAAACATCTTAATAAATAAATAATTTCGTAATAAAAGCTTGACTAAAATTATTATTATTATACGCCATCCTATGTTCTTAGGTTAAAAAAAATAATATTAATTTCGTTTTAGATTGTTTTATTTTGATTTTATGGATCCGAATCGAAAAGGGTTCCAAAAGCATCAGCGGAATTTTATAAGGTCATTAAATGCAGAACAGTACCTTAGGGCATGCCAAAACATCTTTTTGGTAAAAAGAAATTCGGTAAAATACACCACATTTATATTAAGATACAATATAATAATAATAATAAATTTATTCACACACACCAATTTCAAAATTACAAAAATCAATCCAAAAACAAAATTAGTATGAACTATTTAATGCCCCACAAAAGCAAAGCTTGTGTGTGGGGGCCAAACAGTTAATAATCAACAATTACAGACCTATCAATAATAAACAAAAACAAAGTACATTTAATTTTAACTAATAGATGAATCAATTTTAAGCAATAAATGAATAAAACTGATTTCTAGTCATTTCAAAAAGAAAGTTTTTTACCCTCCGCTTGAAACCAAGAGGAGATTGATTTTCTCTAAACTTTTTTGGTAACTTATTAAAATACCTGGGAGCAATATAAATAAAGGATTTTTGTCCTATGCTTTTTTCTGCAGTTGATGTTTCTAACTGAATGTTAGTTATGGCTCTAGTTTGATAAGTGTGACTAATGTAATTTGCTGAGTGTCTATTTATAAATTGTTTATATACTACTTTTAAGAAGTAAAGCTGTTTTACATCTAAAATTTTAGCCTCTTGATAAAGTAAATCTGTCGGATATCTGTTTTCTTTATGTAGCATAATTTTTAAGAATTTTCTTTGAATAATATTCAATTTATTTATTTGACTAACATTCGCACTGCCCCACCCCAGTAAACCATATGACAAACGTGACTGTATCAAAGCAAAATATATAGCTTTCATTTCCGGTAGATTTAAAATTTTGTTTATATATTTAAATTGATATAGTTGATATCTCAAATTTTGTGCCACATAATTTATATGCCAATCCCATTTTAAATGTGAGTCTATAATAATACCTAAATACTTTATGTGATTTGTGGATTTAATTTCAATTAATTCATTGTGATTGCGTATTGATAGTTGATACTGTGGGAGCATATTCTTGTTGCTAGTGAAGGGTACAAACATTGTTTTCTTATAGTTGATCGTTAATGATCTGTGACTAAATGCATCTATAATTTTACTTAGTTCAGTTTCTACATTAAGTTTCAAATTAGACCACGAGTTGCTTTTATAAAAAATTGCAGTATCATCTGCAAAGCTTATCATCTTACCATGACACTCCAAGTTAAGAATATCATTGTGATACGATAAAATAAATATCTACTTATGTTTATTTCTATGAATTGACTTTAATTTAACGTTGTAATTTACCTTGCATATAAATACTAGAGTGTGCTTTTTAAGTTATCTACCTAGCCACGAAAACTAAAACACGTATCACATTAACAACCCTTTATTTTTCTACGTAACTCCCTTCAACACTTATTCCATCTTTTTTCGATTATTGTCCCATACCCTCAGAAAAGAATTCTTTCGGCAACTCTACAAAATATTGTTCAACAGCTTTTTGGGTGCTTTATCAGATACAAAATGCTTTCTCTTATTGAGATGATTTTTTAGGTTTTTGAATAGAAAGAAGTCTGACGAGGCTATAAGGTGGATGTTTTTTTTTTTTTTTTTTTTTTTTTTTTTTTTTTTTTTTTTTAAATTTTTTTTTTAATTTATTGTCTCCAATTTATATACAATCTGTCTGTTATTACAGACAATAAGTACATTTTATGTAAATACTTAACCTAATGCTTAACTAACTAATAACTAATGCATGGCATGAAGAGTAATGCTCCTGTGAGCATTCTCTAGTAATATACCAAATATGATCTGATATGATACAAATGTATTCACTTATAAATACTTAAAATGTTTAAATCTGACTGAATGTCTCATTTAGTTGAAACGATAAGGTAGGTCTGCTGGTTTGAACCTCTTCAATCTTCTTAGCTCATTTTCATCCTCGTACAGGGTACTTGCAAGTTGGTTAGGGTGTGTTGAGATCCTGTCTTTGTATTTAGTGCTGAATTTTACTATTTCTTGCCGAACTGTGGGTAAGGTGGATGTAATAACTCTATGAACCTACATTCATTGTTTATCTACAGGACTTTGTTTGCCTTACGAACCCGACAATTATCGTGCAGCAACAAGTTTTTTTCCTTTTCCTTCAGAGTAGTTTTTAAAATTTGAATTGTGTTTACATAGGCCTCTGCATTTATGGTAGACCTCTTGGCATGTATAATTTTTCTGCAGATAAAATCTACAATTACGATGAGACCGGCAATGCATCGGTTCCGAAGTCAAAGTCAAAAATATTAGCTCTTAAGGGAAAAAAGCAAGCACCTACTTCCTACCTACCTACGTCCGCAGAACGCCACCAAACTGTAACAAACTGTAGAAATATGCTGCAATGCTGTCAGTTCATACATGCCACCCTTCATAATTTTTCCACGGCAGAGACTAAAGCCAGAAATTATGAATGGGCTGAATGTCATTCAAGTGGTTGGATGCATTCAAGCAACAGAATGGACAGAGAAACAATGTACACCACCATTACCACCAACCACAAAATTCAAGTAAGGAAAATAGCAGGCGATGGAAACTGCCTATTCGCTGCAATAACGGACCAGATAACAGAAGGCAGAAGAAACAAAGAAGAACTCAAGAAGGAAGCTCTGGAGTTGCGAAGGGAAGTCGCAAAATACGTGAGGGAAAACCAAGAAGAAATGCAATTGCAGCTGGAAGAAAATATCAGAGATTTGGCTCCCAAATACGATCATCTGGACCACACTTTCGGCCCAGCCATGCAAATCAACGCCTACATAGAAGACCTGGGAACAGAAGGATTCTGGGGCGGATACGAATCCATCGTTGCAGCGATGGAAATCCCGAAAACAAAAATTGAAATTTACAACGAGGCAGGCCACAAATCGGAGCACACACCGAAGAGCATCACGGGAGGGCACGCGACTACAATACGACTAGCGTACAGGACATCGATAAACGGATCTAGAAACCATTACGATAGCGTAGAAACGGCAGAAGAAAATAATAGTGAAAGAAGAGACACGCAGAGCGGGAACTGGAACGCGGATATAGAAAAGCAGCTATTAGAAGTACAACCGGGACGATACGGCCTGTCCTTACAAACCCAACCATCTTACAGGCAAATAGAAGTGCCAACACCAACAGAAATGAAGATAGCCTCGTGGAATGTAAGAGGAGCGCGAAGACCGGAGAAACGCGAAGAAATAGACAGACTACTGCACCAAGAGGAAATCACCGTAGCTTGCTTGCAGGAAACATACATGACCACCGGGAAGGCAGACACCACTAACTACAGATGGTACCTCAGTGGAGGAAAAAAGGAAAAAACAAGAAGAGGTATCACGGCTCTAGTCAGGAAAGGCGTAACGGTTACAGCCCATCAAGAAATCTCCGAGGACATATGCTCAGTGACGGTAGAAATAAACAACCACACTAGAAGCTTTATAGGGGTGCACTTACCATCGGACAAAAGAATGGACAACTCAATGTTAGAAGTATACGAGGAAACAGAAAAAGCGATCAGAAGAACGCCAACGATAATAGTAGGGGAATTCAATGCACATCTAGGGATCGAAGACCTTACGGAAGATGACAAGTAGAAGTAGAGGAAGAATAAGATAAAAGAACTGTGAAAGAACCTATACTACAATAATATTGGAAAATAGAAACACGGGAACAAGGAGTATGTTTATACAATAATGATTAGATTTAGCTAGAATAAAGTAACGTGTAACAGGGCAGGCATGTCTGCGCTAAGGCGTCGTTTCACACCATATACCTAGGAAATTAGCGGTAATACCATGAGATCGAAAAAAAGATGATTCTGAGCAGGCCTTGACTAGTACAACACGATTGGCAAGACTGATTTCAAAATGTGGCAGTAGGTTAGAGGTTAATAAATGTCAAATAAATTAAAACACAAAACAGTATTTATTTAGGGAACAAACTGAAAACTAAGATGAATACATGTTAGAGTAGGTGTTCAAAATGTGATCCTTCACTAGTATTACAACGATAAACTTAAATAATTCTGGAAACAAGATTGCAAAACTGACTTACATTTGAAATGTCACTGTCACATTATACTTCATAGGCATTCTAGAACCAGTGTAGCCAATCGTGTTGTACTAGTCAAGGCCTGCTCAGAATCATCTTTTTTTCGATCTCATGGTACTAGAAATAGGGTTTATAATTATATAAAAAAAAAAAAACTTTATTAACCATCTCGGTCATATATTCGACTCCCATTGAATATGTGATCTACTAACTGCCTTGCACTGTAGAAGCGGTGTCTAGCGGCTAGCGTCACAGGCATATTAACGTCATACAGTGTTCCCTGTTGGCATGGGGTGGGCCTGGCGTAATCCAGGATTGATCCACGAGGATCTGCTCCATGTCAATTGATGATGATGATATAAAAGCTTTAGAGCACAGTATTTATAGAGCACGCAGCAAACAGTCATATACTTTTATCATTATTTAATATGGAACAAAAATATTTCTGTAAGGCGGCAAATCAGTACGCAGGAGAATTTTGGTATGATCTTGAACGAGCTTCTCAAATCATTCCTGGAATTTGCCCTGTACGCTGGACGTACGGTAAGTAAATTACGACTTATGGTGTTGATATTTGTAATTTTTGTCCTATTCTTGCTATATTTTTTACAATTCATTATTTTATCCAAAGTGAAATAATCATTTCCCTCTTATGCGATTATAGGAATAAAACACCGCTTAAAGATGTTCTTTATAAGAAATGTTTTACGTAAGAATTGGCACTTTCCACATCAAAATAATAATAATAATAATAGTAATATATTTTTAGGGGCCTTACCATGCTCATAACCACCTACTGGATTTTAGAAAATTGCCAGTTCAAACATTTCCATTTGGAAAACTCAATGTACAAGGAAACTGATCGATAACAAAAATGCAAAAAAAATATTTTAATGTGTCTCATTGTGGACGTACATAATGTATCTGAGAAAGCTTGATTAGCCATAAAAATATATGTTGACTTTATTTTTACCAAATAATGTTAAAACCTTTACGTGTGTGTTAGAAGCGGCATTACGCCTTGACTTTGAAATAAAGTAAATAGAAAAACTTTTCATTATCCGTTCTATAATAGTTGCTCGTCAGTTTTTGGCAACAATTATTATAATTAATTGGGAATCGCACGTTATCAGAAGAAGCAAAAATATACAAAATAAAATTTTAAAAAATTGTACCTAAATGGATATTTTTCTGCACAATCCCTATCAATTATTAAAAAGCTCATAGTAATAATACAATTTTTATAAATTTAAATCTTATCGCGTAATTAATTGTTGGAAACAGATAATTGAGTAATCAACTTATTTTATGAAACCATTACATTTATAGAAAAATAATCACCGAAACATTAACACAAAATTTTATAATCATGATGGTTTAATCAAATAAGTTTTTCGCCAAATTGCTAGTTGTTTATTTGCACCAAAATGATTTTTGAAATTTCAGCTCTATTATTTTTCGTTACCCTTTGAAATTGTAGTGATTAATCTTTTTGCTTAATTAAAATAAGCAAAATTAAATTATGCTTTTTGTCAAAACAAAATCATTTATCTGATCCAACGTCATGGACAAAACATAACGAGGAAAGTGAAATGACCTGTTTTAGTACATTAAACATCAAGGATTAACTTTCGTCAAGCCTAAATAAGTATTAGTATACCGGCGGTTTTTATCCTGAACACAAGAATGTTTCAATTATACGTTGGTTTACTAATGTGGATTTGCATCTATGTAAGTAGATTGTTAAAAGCACATTTAAAAATGTAAGTAATCTCTTCGAAGGTTGCGTTGCCACAGCTCCATACAAATTTTGACATAGAGTGGATTAGAAAATGTTCCGCGAATAAAGGACCAATTAAAGTAAATTTTCTAAATTTAACCAAAAGGGATGGACGTCAGTATTTTAATCTTGACGCATTATTTAGAATACCATTAAATAAAGATGTTGGCGTATGTATAAACTTAAAATATTATAAAGTGAAATTAAATAGTTCATTTTCAGTCAACTTGTAAAATCGAATATGCCGCCGACGGAAAAACGTTTCTTGAGTTATTTAACGTACGCGAAAAATACTTTTGCAAAGCTGCTAACGATTATATGGGAGAATTTTGGTATGATTTACAACGAGCTGCTCAAACACCACCTGGAGTTTGTCCAGTTCCTGCAGTAAGTACTTATTATAAGTTACCTAATTATTTTTACTGATTATTTCTTTAGGGTCACTATCACGTGCATAATCATTTACTGGATTATAAAAAGATTAAACTTCAAACATTTCCCTTTGGAAAACTTAGAATTACTCAGGAGCTGATTAATAATAGAGACAATAGTACTCTTTTATGTCTTTTTGCTAACATTCAGAACACAGATAATTAGGCATTCTTGATGTTATTTAGGTTTAAAGTACTTATACCATACAGGCTGACTGACAAAAAACGCCCCAAGCCATAGCGCCGCTATTTATAGTCCGATTTTGATGAACAGAAAAATAAATGAAATGACTCCTCAAATACTACGAGGAGACACTAATAATTTTTTTTAAACTTCAGCTCTAACAACAGCGAATGTAATTTTTTTTAATGGTAACATATATTTTTTTAAATTGTTTCTGATAGAGATTATTTTCTTAATTCAGTGATGTACAACAAGTTGACTTTCGCGCGAAATTAGCTAGGAAAAATAATAAATGCTCCGCCGACAAGAAATAGATCTTTTCATGAAATTTTCAGTTGGGTCATTGAATGTGACAGTAAATGTCTTTGAATTAACTCTCAGTATGGCATATGTCCGATACCTTCACACAGCAAGTGATTTTTACTCATCATATTCAATGCCGTGAAAAAAAAAATTTAGAATAATGCTTTATTGAAAAAATTTTTCCTAACTAATTTTGCGCGAAAGTCAACTTGTTGTACATCACTGAATTCAGAAAAAAAATCTCTATCAGAAACAATTTAAAAAAATATATAGGTATTACCATTTAAAAAAGAAATTGACAGTATCTGTTATTAAAGTTGAAGTTTAAAAAAAAATTAGTGTCTCCTCGTAGCATTGTATTTAGAAGTATATTTCTAATACAATATATTTCTAAATACAATGCTCGTAGTATTCGAGGAGCCATTTCATTTATTTTTTTGTTCATCAAAATCGGACTATAAATGGCGGCGCTATGGCTTGGGGCTGTTTTTGTCAGTCAGCCTGTATATAGAATATTAGCTACGAATTATGGAATAATATAAGAATTGTAGCCAAAAAAGAAACAATAAAGTGATTAGTTGGAAAGTGGTTTTCAATTTCTGTTCTTGATGTACAGTCATTGCCCAAGTAAAACGTACACGTACAATGAGTCAGAATAGGTTAATTTGAATGTTCGTATGGGGCAGTGTTTTATTTAATAATTTGCTTTCGACTTGAAACATATATTTTGTTTTGATTGTTATTATTTTATTAATAAAATTAATCTAAATTTGTTAAAATGAGGCTACTCGTTTAGAATAATTTTATCGCTAAAAAATATGTTTTGATAGCTAAATGGTCCCTTCAATATTGGTTGAAATTTATTATAATCACCATTTAAAACAACTCTACAAAATATCAAAAGACTGGTAGGTAAGGAGTTAATAATAATTCTTAACGTGCAGTTAGATACAGGTTAAGTGGAAGAGCAGCCAGTAACTATTATACCATGAGATCGAAAAAAAGATGATTCTGAGCAGGCCTTGACTAGTACAACACGATTGGCAAGACTGATTTCAAAATGTGGCAGTAGGTTAGAGGTTAATAAATGTCAAATAAATTAAAACACAAAACAGTATTTATTTAGGGAACAAACTGAAAACTAAGATGAATACATGTTAGAGTAGGTGTTCAAAATGTGATCCTTCCCTAGTATTACAACGATAAACTTAAATAATTCTGGAAACAAGATTGCAAAACTGACTTACATTTGAAATGTCACTGTCACATTATAATTCATAGGCATTCTAGAACCAGTGTAGCCAATCGTGTTGTACTAGTCAAGGCCTGCTCAGAATCATTTTTTTTTCGATCTCACGGTAGTTAGGCTGAACTTCGCCTGTTTATTTAAAAATGTATTACTTTTTAATTTGATACACTTTATAATAAAGGCATTATTATTATTATTTTTATTATACCCTTCCAAGTACTATATTATCCAGATCAGCTAGCTTCTGTTAATTTTAGTTTCACAAACAGTATGATTATAAGAATTGTTTTCTTTACTTTATTACATTGTTTTTGAACTAATACTTTCGGAAATATTATTCTTACAGCACATTTAAAATTTAGATTTAATGACAACCTCCTTGATAAGTCATTCCAATTTAACCTTCGGATGTCCAAGGTGGGGTCCAACCGGACCCCAGACCCTTTTTTATTCGTAACAATTGTAATAGCAAGCATATCGGTTTAAGGCTTTTTCTAGCTGAATATTTATCTTTCATACATACCGACCTACGAGGTAGAGTAACAAGGTTCTATACGTACACACACATACACTATACACATGGTGCTGTATGTAGGCAAAAAACGTCGCAATAATCACGTGACTCGCATGCGGGCCGGATTGTGCATTTCACGTGTAAGACCACATACGCTAACGCACCAGCCTCAACACCGAAAGGTATAAGAGGTTAACGATTACATACATACATACCCCCATATAACAATTTTACGTCAAACATTTTTCGTTTTTTAGAAAAAAACACAAACTTAGATTTTGTTACATGGATGGCCAAGGTGGGGTCCAAGCGGACCCCAATCAACAATTAATTAATTTCTAAAAAACGAAAAATTTTTGACCTAAAATTGTTATATGGGGGTATGTAACGTGTGTTCACAAACAGTCGTCATCTCGGTTGCTTTGAAAAACAAATTACAAGTCTTAGATTAAATCATAGACAATGACATTTTACAAATCTTGACATTTAGTTTTGTGTTCTGAATCAAATTACGAAATATGTTTATGAAATCACAACCTACTGGGATGACGACTGTTTATGAACACCCGTTATAAAAGATAAAAAATATTCACCTAGAAAAAGCCTCAAACCGATATGGTTGCTATTACAATGGTTACGACAAAAAAAAAATAGGTCTGGGGTCCGGTTGGACCCCACCTTGGCCATCCGAAGGTTAAAAGTAGATATTTTTATCATAAATTCTCCTACCTTCTGCCATAATAAAAGTATTTTTAAATTTAAGGCAAACTGCAAGTGCCGTAATTTCGAAAGTGGAGAGATGTATGTAAATCAAATTAAATTATTTTAATGTTGCTTCTAAATGTTCACTCTAGAAATAATATGTTATTATAATTTAAAGCAACCTTGTATATGTATGTATGATAGATTCTTCTTCTTCTTCTTCTTCTTGTTCCTATAGAGCACAGGGCATCCTTGGATGTTTCGAAAGCTATCATAGATTAGTAACTTAAATTTAAGTTTTTACTTTAATGTAATTTAAATTGATACTTAAGTATTAGGATTATTAAGCACAAAGTTGCGAAGTAGTTACTTTGCAGGTGTTCCGAGTAATTAAATAGTTTTCTATTTCTCTTTTATTCGTAAATATTTATAACTGATGTTCAGAAAGTTTTGTTGCCAAGTGAAAAGAAATCGTTCGGCATTACTCAAGAAATGGCTATTTTTGAAAATTATATTAATTTAGTGATTACACGTTACATGTACATACCTATAAACATTGGGATAAAGGCTGTTACATTCATGACCTATTCATGGCCTATTTCTTAAACGTTGTATCAACAATTTTGTTTGTTTGTTGTTTTGCCATCAGTAGCCAGCTAAACTTTTCTATAACATAACTTAAAAACTTCAAAAGTCAGTCGCGTCTCAGGCTAGCCCATTAATATTGAAATTTTAATAGAGAGTTATCGCAAGTACCTACTACGTTAAATTTCCGTTAATGTTAAAATCACGTGATGTTATACGCTATTTTATTTTTACGGTAAATGACATTTTAGAGTTATCGCACGCCGCTATTTTACCGTACGTTAAAGTTTCTGAACCTAACCTCAACACATAAAATTACTTGTTTATAAACACGGCAACATAACCTCACCTCTCAAAATAACGTACGCAAAACCCTCCGCTATTTTACGAAAATAGCGGACCGCGGTTATTTATTTAGCTTACGATAAATGTAGGCGCATGCGCATTCGTTCAATTGTACTAAAATAACGTACGCTAAATTTAGCGTTGTACTTGCGATAACTCTCTAATGTCGATAATATTGAGAAGTTTCCTTAGTCCTTAGTCAATTGGACAGTGTTGCGGGTGAGTATTGTCGTGGAGGAGAACCCACACTCCGTATTTTCGTCCGAAATGCAGGCTTAATTTTTCAGCAAGCAGTTGAGCGTAATAAGGGGCATTGAATGTACGTCTGTCTTCTAAAAAATCTGTAAACAAAACCCCATCTGTGTCCCAAAACACAGTGGCCATTAACTTCCCATCTGAAGGGCTAACCTTTGCTTTTTTAGGCTTCGGTGAAGTTTTGTGTCTCCTCGATTTTTTGGATTCTGGGACAAAATGGTGTACCCAGGTTTCGCCACAGGTCAGTATTGAGTTTAAAAAAGCTTTCATTAATAAGAAATTTAATGATAACTCGCTGCGCAACAGAATTATGAACTGATTGTGCCGTCATGGCTGCAGATACTAAACAAAAACAATTGTAACCATAACCATAACAACAGTACACACGGCTTCTAGATTGTCCAGTGTATTATCAAGAAAAGTTATTTCGCCATATACTATCTGTTCACTCGTTGGAAAGACACTTTAAAAATCTAGTGCACTTTTTGTTATTGAATTAGCAGCACTACAGTTTTTTTTTAATTTAGTGAGATTTTTAGTTCCCTAAAATGTTGGGTTATGTTGTTGTTATGTTAATATGTCGACGGATGTCAAAATCAAAATTCAGTTAAATCAATGGATAAATGGAAACAGTATTTATTAAATTATTGCAAATCAAAAATATAAAAAGACACAAGTTGAAATAAATAAGGACAATGGAATTGGTATTATAAAACTAATTAAAAAATAAATGAATAAAATTCGGCGCACTAACCACGTGACTCGCATGCGGGCCGGATTGTGCATTTCACGCGTAAGACCACATACGCTAACGCACCAGCCTCAACACCGAAAGGTATAAGAGGTTAACGATTACATACATACATGAATAAAATTCATAACTTAACCGTCATTTTCAGCATCTACGCTTTTGTCATCGATGTCATGGTCATCGTCATAGTCATTGTCATCGTCTTCTTTTAAAGAAATTATTAGAGGTGGAAGATCACCCATATATCATTCACTCATGTATTTAATCAAGTCACTTCGAATAAGCGATTCACAGTGCCTTATACAGTTTTGCCAAATATCAGCATTACATTTACACAAAACTTCTTTCCAGACTTTTTTCACCTTATCACGAGAATTTGGAACAGAAGCAATTATTTTATTGTAATGAGATTTACAGAACGCCCAGATAATCCCAATTGGATTATAAATTTGAACCCTCCTCGTACTTACACAGGCTAACTTTCTGATCGGGTTTTAATGCATAAAAAATATAATCAGCTGCAATGCTTTGATATTTGATATTTGGGTTGCAGTAAAAAATCTTCAGGGGCCATAAGTTTCGTGGCCCACCCTGTATATTGTCTAACAAGTAGAGCTGTTAAACAGGTATGTGAGATGTATTATTTACCAACCTGGATGGCATCGAGGTTAGCATACTTGCCTTGTAAACCAAAGATCACGAGTTCGATTACTGGTCTCAGTCGGTGAAACTTTTAATGCAGATAAATATCTAAATATCTAAAGTGTCACTGCGATGTTTGGCATGATAAAGTTCCCCTTCAGAGGTGCAAATTCCCTAGGTTTCGCGTAATGACAATGACCATTGTAGTCGATGGGTGTTGACATTCCTGGCCTAGCCTAGGTTTCGGCCAATAAATAAATAATTCCTATAAATTGTTGTTTCTACTCCCATGCATAAAGTAGTAGTTTCACATACTGATCGCAGTACGTGAAATCGTATTTTTTACATCGATGCGTGAAGTGCAATGCATTTCTTATGGAGTTTATTTTACGCATTTATGCCATAAGAGCCTATACACTTTTCGGCACGGGTAAACACTTGAATAGATTGCTGTGCTTGTTTTTTGTTTGAACGACGAATTTGTGAGAACTGTCAAGTGAAGTGAACGTTTGCTAATTTAACTCATTTTTTAAGTTTGAGTTGAGGTCGTAGAAAAAGTATAGTGTGCAACACATACGTGAAGCCTTTTTTACACTCGTGTGCTTGTGACACTCGCCTTTCGGCTCGTGTCGCAACCTGCACACTCGTATAAAAAGGTCAGCTTCACGTACTTGTTACACAATATACTATATTTAAACAAATTGTTAACCTTCGTGTTGCCTATGTCAGTAGTTCTGTACTTGGGGTATTATATTATAACAGTTAACCTACTGTTAAACCTCTGCACGCCAGATCCCCTGTACAATACAGCAATGTGAATTATAGCTATAAAATGACAAAATGAGCTGCATAAGATTACGAATTTTTAAAGGGACCGTTACCGTCTTAAATGGTTTCAACAAGAATTGCATTCCTTTAAATTTTCTAAACAAGTTCATTTTTCTGCGAAATACTCAGCTACTAAGTGCGTTTACCGATATGGAATAAGATAATCTCTTCAAAACACTATTGAAAAACCTTTTGAATGTTGCTTCAGTTTTTAAAGTAATTCATTTTACTTTTTTTTCATCAGAGAATACTGAGAATAGACTTCTCTGTCTGAAAAGCAAGTCTCCGATTCTGGACTACCAAAGTGATTTTTGATTATAACGTTATAACAATTATTGGATTTAGATTCTCGTCTTAAAGAATCAAAACTGCGAATGCCGATTCTCGATTCTAAGAATCGAATTGCGATTCTCGATTCTCAGAATCGAATTTCGATTCTCGATTCTCAGAATCGAATTGCGATTCTCGATTCTCAGAATCGAAAACCGATTCTTTTGGAATTGATTCTCTACAGAATCGAGAATCGGTTCTAATATATTTCCGATTCTTGACAGCACTAAAATTTACCATGTAAAACCCTATCTTGCATCCATTTTTGTACTAACGACAGATCAATAAAGATACCAATTAGGGTAGGCTGTGAAATTGAAATATTTTGAATTGGTACTTTAGCCACATCCACAGAATGACATTTTATAACGTTTGTAAATCAATCGTTCCTTCTGTTCGGCTAAGCGGCGGTCCACTTCTACTTTTACGAGCGACACTTTCTCTAAATAACTGCACAGATTTAGTTACAACGTCGCGAAAATAATTGCAATTGAACACTAAATCGGGGTATTCTTCACGAAAATCAGTCATGCACTCATGAAGTGAATATTGCCACTCTCCATTTATTCTTACGCCGGTTCGAAAGAAACATTCAATAGCTTTCGCTTTTTGTTGTGTAGTGAATACCATTTTTTCAAACATTAAATTTTTTCACCAAATAAAATACTTAAAAAATTTGACAAGAGCGTTCAGTTTTAAATTATCAGGTCAGAAATGTCATTCTGTGGATGTGGCTAAAGTATCAATTCAAAATAATTCAATTTCACAGCATACCCTAATTGGTTCTTTTATTGATCTGTCGATAGTACAAATATGAATCGAAAAGTATACAGTTGCCATGGTAATTGGTGAACATACCGAAATGACTTACTTTTTATACAAAATTATTCGACAATATGGCGTCTTATTCGTGTGGTTGGAGAAAAATAAGTTATTCAAATAATGTATAACAGGTAAATATCACACATATCGATTATAGCTTTTGTCAGCTCTTTGTCAGACCAAAAGAAATATTTTTTATTTTCAACCATATATGTAATGACGTTATTACTAACTGTTTTGTAAGTTGGAAAATTGGCCTTTACTGACTGTTACTTTCTACCCGGGTGGAAAGTGATCAGCTGATCACTTTCCGCCTGCTCGGGTGGAAAGTAATCAGCTGACCACTTGCCACCCGGCCGGCGTCACTCTCATTAATTGTCAAGATATTTATTATTATACTTACTTCTTCTTCTTAATAGGTCGTTGACATGTTTTACTTCGATTTTCAAGCCTGTTCTTGTGATCCAGAGGTCCAGCTTTCTTTCATATTGGGGGGCTGTCCTGGTTCCGAGGCTCGATCTTCGGTTCTTTGAGCAATATCTTGTTTTACCGTGGGCAGGTAGCTAGCCTCACCCACGAACCCTCCTCCTTTCTGATCCGGGCTTGGGACCGGCACTGGCGGAGTTTATTATTGTAAATGATTCATATTAATTTATATGTATGGTTGAAAATAAAATAGTATACAAACCTTGGTGAAAAGTTGCATTACTGTCTCGAGATATTATAGTAAACCTCGACTGCGTCTGGGTTAACTATAATTATTATCTCTCGACAGCAATGAACTACTTTCCACCTAGGTATGTAATATACTATTATTTGCTACTTCTTTTTCATTTTGATGCCGAAATTTTTTATAAAGACTCGCGTACAGAGAAATTTTGATATTCTTTGAGTGGTACACGGAACCCAAAAGGTTGAGAACTTCTGACTTAGCAGGTTGAAAACTAATTTGTGTGTGTTTGATCATATGCCTAAATGTACACTCAGGTGCAAAGAAAACGGGTCATTTTTTTTTCTTTTAATTTTTATGTTGTTGTAGTACTTAGAATAAAACTTTTAGTGTTTTACAATGAAAGAGACCATAAGGGTGTAGAAAAAAACAACATATGGTACTTATCAGTTTATTTAATAAACATTAATAAGCGAAAATGAAATTTTAAGATACGCGTTCTTCACTACCTATTGCCCATACGACATTATTCGTAGAGTATCAAGGTGCCTACTGTTTTCATTTGTTTGTTTTCGATTTACTGTCATTCCCAATAGAGATTGCTGTGTTCATTATGGTTCTAAGTGCTGAAGATTGTGCAAAAGCTGTAGCTCTTGTGGAAGACGGAAGAAGTCAGCGGTATGTGGCCAGATTACTTCATATCAGTCTCTCTACCGTCCAAAGAGTACTTGAACGGTTTAGAGAGACCGGCAGAAATATGCGGAGGCCGGGATCTGGCAGGAAACGAAAAACGACTGCTAACGATGACCGATTTCTCGTTCTTAATACTCTACGGAATCGTCATTTGACTTCAGTGGAGACAAAAAATCAACTCCGTGAGGTTCGTGGTACAAATGTGAGTGTGTGGACGGTTCGTCGAAGGTTACAAGAAGTTGGCTTAAAAGCTTGCAGACCAGCAGCTGGACCAAAACTACTCCCACGTCACCGAGTAGCCAGACTCCAATTTGCTCGCGAACATTTGAATTGGACATTGGCACAATGGAGTACTGTACTGTTTACTGACGAGTCTAGGTTCTGCCTACATTCACCAGATGGAAGAGAACGAGTATGGAGACGAACGGGAGAACGATTTGCGGAGTGCACGTTTAACCCCCGGGTTAGCCATGGTGGAGGTTCAGTGATGGTGTGGGCAGGAATATCAATGGATGCCTGCACCGAATTGATTGTTATTGATGGAGGGTCGCTGACTGCACAGCGGTATATTGAGGAGGTTTTGGCAAATTACGTAGTTCCATTTGCTCCATTTATCGGTGATGACTTTGTTCTGATGCAGGATAACGCGAGACCGCATTCAGCGAGGTGCGTCACTGAATACTTGGCTGAAGTTGGGATAGGAAAACTAAACTGGCCAGCATGTACCCCAGATGGAAATCCTATAGAACATGTTTGGGACATGCTGGGCAGGCGTGTTAGAGGACGTACAGTTGCACCAACCACGATAAATGATCTTCGTGTGGCACTTCAGGAAGAATGGCACAATATTCTGCAAAATGATATTCGTGAGCTCATTAGTGGCATGGGCCGCCGTATGCAGGCAATAATTAGGGCTAGAGGAGGCAATACAAATTATTGAAATCTATTCAAATGAAATTTTCATTCTTAATCTCTGTTAAGTTTATTTTGCGGAAATGCATTTTCTTTATTGTATACGTACATTACCGTTTTCGCTTATTAATGTTCATTAAATAAACTGATAAGTACCATATGTTCTTTTTTTCTACTCCCTGATGGTCTCTTTCATTGTAAAACACTAAAAGTTTTATTCTAAGTACTACAACAACATAAAAATTAAAAAAAAAAGAACTGACCCGTTTTTTTTGCACCTGAGTGTAGTTCATATCAGGTCGTAAAGGAACTTGAAACATAGAATTAGTGGTCGTACAGCGTTTAGGCAGTGAACAAAGTTATCTGCCGATTAAAACATCACAAGAAACCCGAGAACAAGTAAACTATATATTTTATGAATTTATGATACATATTTTTGTACTAACAATTAATTGTATACATTTATATTTGCTATTAACCATATTTTTCTTAATTTCGCTTGTTTTTTTAATTTCGCTTGTTATATGCTATGAAAATTTTCAATTTGATATGACATTTAATTATGTTTGTATTGTCATTTTGAAGTAAGGCGTCTCTGATTATATGTTATGATACATTTAACAGCACTAGTGCTGTAAAGCTTATAACGTGCTGTTATGGCTGTTTTACGTTACTATTTATGAATTGTCATTGAACTGTCATTGAACTGTCACTGAAAATAATTTTTTATTTTTTGAAAAAAGTTATTATAGGATGATGTAAACCGTGTTACGACACGCGTAACGTTATTTGCTGTTACATTACTCGAGATTTGAAAGAACTCGCTCCTTCGTCGCTCGTTCTTTCAAACTTTTCTCTCGTAATGTAAAATGCTTCATAACGTTACTAGTATCGTAAATTACTATAACGTCCTTTGTAAGTTGGGTTGCCTATTTAAAATTGTTAAGGGGCGCGTCTTATGACAATTGCCGAGTTCTACATAGCAACAAAAATTAACATAATTTTCATGTACCTATGCGAAAGAAAATTAAATATTATTATTTTAAAAGCCTTTTTTCAAAAATCCAAAAAAGTTTCATACTTTTCGCGGTCCCTATAAAAAACCTTGCAGGACCCCAAGAAGGTTAAGAATCACTGGCATACGTTATGGTTTTCTTACTCCGCAGATTTGTTAAAAATGTGTTTCTGTTTTCCTAGGTTACATTGATGCCAGAAATTTTGCAAGTTTTTTAAATTACATTATTTTGATCGTGTAAGATCTTCAAATAGAAAAATAATTAATGGATTTGGAATAAATCTTTCGTATGGCTATTTTTATTCAAAGGTTATCAGTTGGTTCTGTTATACAAATACTTTTTCTAGTTCTCCTCGTATTATATTTTATACCTGCAATAAAAAAAAACATTTATTTTTCGTATTGAAAACGTTTAATAAATCTAATAGAATAAATAATATGTAAATCAATCACTGCAGTTTTTGCAGTAAAATGGTTTAATTCTAAATAATTATTCACATATTCCAGAATGTAATTTGTTTTAGTGTATCTGTTTACTTACACAATACTAAAGTACATCTGTACAATGTTTTCGCAGTTATCTTAAAACCGTGTTGATATGTCATTGGTAAATTTACTGTTAAAACCTGACACTGTTGTGTTTTATTCGAATGAAAACTTTCGTAGCTGCAAAGTTTTTTATATTTGTAAAAGCGCTGTTTAAACTTCAAATAAGTGCATATGAAAGAATTATTACAGGTATATTAACATTTTTTAAATTTTAAAATTAACTACAATAATTTCTGGTGATGTTTCTTTCGATACCTAATTGTTAATAAACTTAAAATAGGTCGGCTAAATGAAAAGTTGCTGGGGTGTGACTAAATTTAAAATGGGTGGATAAGTCTGTAGGTATATTAGGTTTCAAAGGCAAGGAATTTTCTTGACCCTTTTGATTAAACCAAACTTGTACAAGAATGAAAATACGATTGTTATTTATAGATAGAAATGGAAAGGTTATGCTTCTGATTTTGTTTTGTTAATTATATTATTGGTTAAAGACAATTCAGTGTACTAAATAATAAAATAATTTAATGCCGATGTGATTAGCTTAATAATATAATCATTTAGTTTATTACAGATTGTGGGGCATTGTAACTTTGATAGAGAAAGGTAACCCTTACGTGCCAGTAATAAAAGCTGAAAATAGGTCGGTGTGATCAATAGTATCTATAAATGTTAAAGAATTCCAATTATTTTACAAATTGGTCTTAAGAAACAAACAAAATAGAGTACATTGGAGTTAACTTATATTTGCTATGTATTGAATTATACGTACAACTGTTGTCACACTTATATTTGTTATAGATTAACTTAAAATGCTTCAAAAATCCGCAGCTATTTTTCTAGCAGTTTTGATAGCAGCTGCTTCAGGTACTCAACTGTATTTTCCTAATGACTTTAAATTTGGGGCAGCAACTGCGTCTTATCAAGTCGAAGGTGGTTGGAATGCCAGTGGTAAGATTTTTATTTCATTTTTAAATTAATAACTTCCTAAGTGATGTTTATCAGGCAAAGGTGAAAATATTTGGGACAGATTAACACACGTGCACCCCGAGTGGATAGTGGATCATAAAAATGGGGACATTGCTTGTGATTCTTATCATCTTTGGAAGGAAGATGTACAACTGTTAAAATACGTTGGGGTGAATTATTATCGTTTTTCGTTGTCTTGGTCCCGATTGTTACCGAGTGGTTTTTCGAATTATATCAATCCAGCTGGGGTCCGCTATTACAACAATCTCATAAATGAGTTATTAAAGAACAACATTGAGCCTATGGTGACACTTTATCACTGGGATTTGCCACAACCTTTGCAGGATACAGGTGGATGGCCGAACCCCTTGCTTGCGATGTACTTTGAGGATTACGCTAAGATTGCTTTTGAATTATTTGGCGATCGTGTGAAGACCTGGATTACTTTTAATGAACCACCTGAGGTGTGCGAAGCGGGTTATGGCATAGCGGATCTCGCCCCTGCTATAAACTCTTCTGGAATTGGAGATTATCTGTGTGGGAAAACGCTTTTACTTGCTCACGCTAGAGCTTATCATCTTTACGACAAGTTCTTCCGAGCTAAACAGAGGGGTAAATAATTTTATAGCATTTTCAGGGTACCTATTTGTTAAAAATAGGGTCGTAATGAACTCGTAACAATTTAGGAGATTTAAATTGTTAACAACTAAATATACGAAAAATCTGCAAATTAATACTCACATTTAATTGATATTAATTTATGTAATAAATACAGCAGATTATCAAAATCTATGCAAAATACTAGGAAGCAGTAACAAGGTGTACAAATACTTTTCGCAGCTTAGGCTAGGCTCAACATTTATTAGTTTTTAGGGAGACTTTAGCATGCTCTTTCCCCTCTCTGAGTAGAACACTGTGATTTCATTTAAAGAAACTACTAACATTTCATTCAACGCTGGTGAAAATTTAACAAGTAAGAAGCTATAAAATATAACTGTGGTTTTTTTAAGTATTAATATGCTGTAAGAATAGCCACTTACACTTTACACCATTTTAAGCATATTTTGTTCCATTTTTTTAGACTCATTTTTTAAGCAGGAACGGCAGAGCATTTTTTTGTAATTATCCATGCCTTTTCTGTCTATTGACAGAAAGATTTTTTTTTTAGTTTCTAAAAACCAACTTTACAGTATAAAAAATCTAATACTCTATTTTACTTAAAAAATTTCAAATAGTTGTTACAAAAACATTAATACCGAAAAAATCTCTATCAGTAGATAGATACAACCACTCTCTTTCAAACGCCACAAGAAAATTTTTTCCAAAATGCAAATTCTTCCAGAAAAAGTGGAAATAAAGTTCTATAAAAATCGATAAAATTTCACATTTATAATTTAGCGTGTAGGCAACACAAATAGCACAGTCACAACGATTAAGTCTTTATCGGCTTTAAATCCGAACTTTACGGAAACTTGACAAGGAGATTACAATTTAAATACACAGAAAATCGTAATTTTGCAGTAATAACACAAATAACTATGTAAATATGCAAATTTTCAAATATGAATCTTACGCAATTCCTGACCTCTAACCTCAACTCGTTTTTGACGTTCTGCTAAACGCGCCCGCTTTAATTGTTTCTTATGACTTTTTGGTTATGCAACTTTCGATAGGTCAAATAACGGGTGTTCATAAACAGTCGTCATCCCAGTAGGTTTTGACTTCAGAAACGTATGTCTATTAAAATTGAGCAAAAATGCAAACATCATTATTTACAACAGCAAGTTTTATTAACTGTCAAACAATGTGTCAAAAGTAAACCAAACTGAACTGAGATTACAATAACTGTTGGAAATGGTGACCATTTTCTTGAATACACAAATTAACTCTTCGCTTCATGCTTTCAAATACATTTATTAGCATATCTGGTGTTATTTGGTCGCACTGGTGTTGAATGCTGTTTTTCAAATCCCCCAATGTGTGTACTGGGTTTCTAAACACATTATTTTTAATGTACGGAAACACGAAATAATCCAAAGGCGTAAGGTCGCAAGAACGTGGTGGGTAAAGGTCTTTACTTACTGCTTCCTAAACTGATTGTGGTTAAACACTACATTTGGAAACCTCAATCTGAATTCATTTTTAGAAGCTTCGATCGAGTATTGCCATTCTCCATTTTCCAGTACTCCATTGCGAAAATAACTTTCGAGCATAAATGCTTTCTGTTGCGGCGTAAACATGATTTCAAAACTGAACAAACCTAAACGCGCTATGACAGTACTCAATGACGTTTCATAAAACTAGTTGACGTTTTCCAAGCTTCATTGTGTTGCACGAATTAATCAAAGATATAAAATTTTGTTTTTAAAGGCAACTGGGATGACGACTGTTTGTGAACACACGTTAGAAAGGATTACTTTTAAAACAGCTTATGCAAAACATTTAGCAGTTTCGTAATGTGGAAGGTATAAATAATAGGTTATTTTTAATTTTCGAATTTGGTTTTTATTATCTTATGGATGTTACGTCAAAAACTTTTAATTTCATGCGCTGTATAAAAATTATTTTTAGTTGGTAGTTGGAGAATTTTAACAAACGCTTTGTAAAAATTTAAAATCTTGGTTGTAGGTAAATGATAAATTGAAATATGCATTATTCACGTTACAAAACAAACTATACATATAGGTACATAATGAGTCAAAATTTGATCGACAAACTTTTAAAAGTGATCGAGGGTATTAGGCAAACAATTTGTGTTACTAAACCATGCGTCAGAAACATATGATAACAATACTAGGGATGCTAAAAGATGTGTTTTGAAAGTTGTTTAAAATAGGCGTCCAAATTGTTATTAAAGGATTGTAATAATCGACTGTTAGGTTTTATCATTTGACATTTAAATAACTGCCTTCATTAAATATAAATGATTGTTTTTCTATTTTCAGGAGTCTTCAAGGACTTTCTTTGATGCTTTTGGCGTCGTTAAGTTAAGTTTCAGATTTGGCTTCAATATTAGCTGTTCTTAATACCGTTTATCACACATAAAAGTTTCTGGGTCTATTTCTAACACAGGGTGTATATGGTAAAACTATATACTATATACATCGTGTCCAAAAGATATGGAATATGTTATATACTTCAGTAAATACGCAGCTTGTCGACAAATTTCAACTAAAGGTTGCCAGTTTATTTTTCTATCGTGAGATAAGTGACGGCAATGCCGGCAATAGATGTTCTCCATGTGATCCATTCACAGTTTAACAATGACAAAATCGCCTTTCAAATCCGCCAATAGCATTGGCAATAATTTCTGGTGTAATAGCCTTCATATAAACTTCCGTGTTTTTTTGAAACTCACGGAAATAAGTGTATAAACAAAGAACAAAGAAAAAATAGATGAGTGTGTATATTATGGGAGTACCTTGCCATTTAAAGAAATTAACGTGTTATGCATTGCACTTTTGTTTTTCAACAAAATAATGATTAATAATTGCTTTACGATGCAATAATAAATACTGAACAACTTTTATTTGAAAAATTATTCGATAAAAGGCATATTTATTTGAGTATAAATTCGAAGACTTCCACGGTCAGTGTCAGTATTAACAAAACGTTTTCCGGATTGGGACCGTGTCATTGTCGAAAGAAAATAACACAACGTTTCGCCCACTTTTTTAAGCTCGCTCGTATTGTAGATCAATATACGTATCTATGAAAAAAATAATCATTTTGTAAATATTAACCACTAAGATAATGAATGTTGTTTGTTGATAGTTTTACTTAATATGAATTTAACGTAAAAAACCTTCGCAAATCACTTGGTGCTTCAGAAGCTCGATAGTTTGCTTTGCAACCTCAACCTCGCTCTGGTTCGAATATCAACAGTACCAGTGGCGTGAAAAATTTAGAATCGCGACACAACTTTATCAGCAGACATCTTAAATTTAGTAAACAAGAAACACTGAAAATATGTCAGCTGAAACTTAAAATTTATTTTAATGGATTGTACGTTGGCTTTACGTTTTACCAATTAAGTAGTTTTACCAAAGCAGCGAATCCTAGCAAAATTATTTTTAAAATTTAAAATTTATTATTTTTCAGGTCAAGTTGGTATTACGGTTGATACAATTTGGGCTGAACCAAAAACAAATTCTAGTGCAGATAAGGCAGCAGCAGAGAGAGCAATGCAAATGGATGTAAGTTTACTATAATGTATTGTACGTCTTTAAAGTAATTACAAACGCATGCTCCAAGAAGACGATAATTGCTTTAAGGGGGCGCCTTTCCACCCAGTGGTATAGTTAACTTTTAAATTTTCCTGGGCAAATAACTTTCTTAGCGGACACAAATAACGGGAATTAAAGTTAGATTTATCAGAAGATGTTTAAGATTTATTCTAAACACACAGGGACCTTGGTTCTTGCTTTTCACTTCAATTTGCACTATATAAAAATTAATTTTAATTTCAACGAAATGATTTTTGGGAGTGGGTTTTTGCAAAAATGAGCTTTAGAAAAACTTTGGTAGTTTATATTCGAAAAATTTTTCTATTATCTCATAGAATACTTATTTTGCTTCCAGTTTGGCTGGTGGGTTCATCCAATATTTTCCAAAAGTGGAGATTATCCCCAAATAATGAAAGATCGTATAGCAAACTTAAGCAAACAAGAGAATTTTACAAGATCGCGATTACCAGAATTTAATGTACGTGAAGTTAAGTACATACAAGGAACTTTCGATTTTTTTGGACTTAACCATTACACTACGTGGTTAGTAAGCGAGGGAAATTTCTCAGCACATTTTCCCTTTTCGCATTCGAAAGACACTGGAGTAAAATTAGAACAAGATCCCAGATGGAAACGATCAGCTGCTAGATGGTTGAAGGATGTACCGTGGGGATTTCGAAAATTATTAAATTGGATTAAAAATCAATACAATAATCCCCTGGTGTACGTCACTGAAAATGGTTTTGCGGATTCGGGAGAATTAAATGATACCGGAAGAATACATTATTATAAGGTTAATTTTATTTTTTTATTTCTGCGTTGAACACTAAAATTATTGGGAACCCATTTTTATTTGTTTCTAAACTCATTCAAAACGGTTCGTGAACTGAAATAATTAAAATACTCCCATCTTGTTCTCCCCAATCCGTTACAGGATGCAGTTATAATGGTAACACTTCATGAAATATGTAAACTGATAATTTGATAATTTAACTCAATTAATTTCTGCTATACTTTTGAAGAAGTTTGAAGTTTGATAAAATTCCATTCTTGAATTTGTCTTCTAAAATGCCTTTTTTTCAGGGTTATTTGAATGCACTTTTGGATGCTATACATCTAGATGGTTGTAATGTGAAAACTTTTACAGCTTGGAGTATACTAGACAATATGGAATGGGAGGACGGCTACACGTAAGTATTTCAATTATATGAAAAGTAAAATAAATTGAATTCACGGCAATAATTAAACCAATTAGTATTAATTATATACAGATTTTTAACATGCATGGCCAAGCCTATTTATGCACCGATGATTAAAAAAATATTATTCCTAAAACTTATACGTTCGCAGATAATTTGTGAACTAATTTTATGTCAATAATGAAAACCTTATTTACATATTTACATAGATTTTGGTACACGATAATAAGCTGATATATGTCCTCCATCATACGTTTTCGTTTTCTGTTTCAGCTTAAAATTTGGGTTATACCATGTTAACTTTACGGATCCAAAAAGAAGCAGAACCCCCAAAAAATCTGTTGAGTTTTACAAAAATGTCATTAAGACTAGAACAGTTATTGAAGAGGCTGAACCATACGTACTGCTGAATTAACATAAAAAAGTATTTTCCCCATTTAACGCCAAACGACAATTAATTATCCTAAAAAATAAAAGACAGTAGTTACAGAAACTGTAATTTAAAATGTTAGTAATTTTTCGGAATTTCAAAGGAAACCGCTTGTAATTAATTTTTGTTTACAATGAGAACGAAATAAAAGACATATTTAAAACTACTTTAAAAAATAAACAGCGCTAATATCAGCTGTTCATCTGTTCATCACATATCTTTAACATTTCGCTAGTAAAGTGTGATATAAAATGCACTTTTTTTGGTATTTGTTTTTGTATTAATTTAAAGGTAAAATTGAATAAAGCCGCTTTTAATATTTATAGTACGTGGATCTAGGTATAGGAAATATTTGTATTTTTTGTAGTCTACCTGAAATCAATGAACTACATATAGGTATAGGGTGTAAATGAAAACAAGCTCATCAATTTGTTTAGAGTTGAAAAACGGTTATAATATTTAAAAAACTGCAATTTTTTGAGAAAGGTCAATAAAAAAAACGGATAGATTTTTGAGTTTGAAATATGAAAAAAGTACAAATAGATTTAAAAATTGAAAATTGAGGCACTAAAAAGCTGTTTTGCAGTGCAGAAAAGACATTTCTCTTCTTAATTAGGTAATGCAAGTTTTATTCTTCAATTTTATTACAACTAAAGCTGTTTCCATTTATATCCTGTATAAAGAAAATATAATCACAGTAGGTAGTCTTTAATAATCGAATTGTTCGTACTGCTACTATGTATTTTGGATGATTTTTGGTGGAAATACAGTTTCACGAAATTAGTAATATCCACAAAGGCAAATCAGAACTCAGTTTGTAAATTATTATCAACGTATTTAAACCTTAATTGTGCTGAATAAAATACGATATTTTTTTGTTTTAACCATTATTTAATTTAATAAAAGTTATGCTATAAATGCTACATTTATAAGTTCGTTTCAACTTTATTTTAATAACGTCGACATAATAAATCAATGAAGTCAAATAAATTTTTAGTACACTGCTATTAAGCTAGAAATTAAATCAGTTACCAGTCTTTGGGAATACAATTTAGTAACATATTTCTTGAAATCTGATAATTCAACCTAAATTGATGTTCTCTGATAATGAATTTCATATACCTCAAAATTATATCCGGTGAGATTAGATGATTTGTCCATGGTCAACCAACGTCCGATTAAAGATGAAAAGGACTATACCAACAACTCTTGACATAGAGCTTATGCATGTTAGCGGATTAAATTCACCCCCACACTTTAGGGTTGCGCTGGGTGGCTGCGCCGAGGTCAGGACCGCCGAACCGGGAAGATTGTGCGGGGGGCAGTAGGAATCGAGTAATCCGAATGTCGTGTCGATCGGAGTATCAATAAAATTGATCTTGTACGATTTTGTGTTTTTCATTCGGGGCTGAAACCCCGATTTACCCTAGTCCATTTAACATCAGAAGTGGGATCGTACAGCCGCGTTTTCCCATAAAAAAACAAACCGTGTAAAGACAAAAAGTGTAAAAACAAAACATTAGGTGTGGCCGGTAAGATGGCGGAAGAGCAGCGTAGTTACGAAGCAGACGAGGAGAAAGATGGTGGTGAAAATAGTGTTGGGGTTGAGGAAGATCATGACGAAGGGGGATCTGGCCCATCGGAGCCAAAGCGACCAAAGGTTCATTGGCAGGAGACGCTGGTGAATTTGATAGCAGCACAACAACAACAAATTGCTGAATTAAGTCGCCAAACCAAGATGGCTATGCCATCACCAACAACAACGTTAAGCCTAACAGAGAGAGCGCGCGCATCAACGTTATCAACGTCAGCACCCCCCACTTTCAAATTAACGAGTTACGACCCAGACAAAAGCGCCTATTCAATGGAAGAATGGCTGAGCGACGCCACAAAATTAAAAAAGGAATTAAATGTCAGCGACCTTTTTATGATCGCAAAGTCCGGCGAAGCGTTGCGACATCGTGGTTATCGATTTTATTGTGAGTGGAGACCTCTTTGTCGAACATGGGAGAACTTTTGTGATGATCTCATCGTTGCCTTCCCCGATCGAGAGACTCCGGGCGCACGTGCTTATCGTGCTGCTACGCTACGCAGTCATGAGTGTGACTCATTGTCTGATTACGGCAATCAAAAATTGCGGAGCATTAGCAGATTCCATGATAAGTTGCCATGGGAGACGATCTTAAGTATGGTGGAATACAGCCTAGACCATGCGGAGGCACGCTCAGCTTTGTGTATTCAAAAGCCGACTTCAGAGCGCGAGCTCCTGAAGTTACTAAGCGAGTTTGATGCACGTCGCACTAAACCGACAGGAGCGCAACAGCGTAAGTATTTTGAAGTTGCTGGACCATCCAGATCGAAATCTGAACGTTGGTCAAGAGAACGCCACGGCTCGGGCCAGACAAAAACAAACAAGACCGTAAAAGGAGTTTGTTTTGACTGTGGTCGTCCAGGTCATCACCGGGATACGTGCCGTAGCACACGCAAAAAAGAACTACCCAGAGAGGCTGCACGTGACGAGCCATCGCCATCAAACTCACTTTCCGCCCCTTCCTGCAAGCACTGCAAAAAAATGGGTCATACCGAATCCAACTGCTGGTATAAACACGGACGGCCTAATAAAGCCTTTGTTATAAGAAAATGACGCGAACTGGATCTAACGCCAATAGCTACGTCGCTGAGTAAAGACAATAATGCGCGATCTTTTAATTACATTATCGATACTGGTGCGGACAAATCGATTGTGAAACAGTCCGTTATAAAAACAATCAACGGCACGATCCAACCTAACCAAAGCGTGCGTGCGTTTTCGGGATTTGGGACTCAAATTATTTACGCTCTCGGTGTGTGTGATTTATTGGTTGTTTTGCCGACACTGACATTAGAAATAAATTTTACGGTTGTTCCCGATACCGCTGTTCCAGGCGACATTGACCTTATTGTTGGGTGGGATGTTATAAGTCGACCTTGCCTCCGGATCGAAAAAAAAGCTGACGGGATCGAATTACACCATGACCTACTTAACATTCCAAAAATGCTTACTATTCGAAGCACGGATAATCTAAAAATAGACCAAGCTGTAATAACTAACGACGACGGTGTCAAGACACAGTTGGAAAAATTATTGGCAACATATAGAGACAAGACGCCAGATCATATTACCACAGGAAAAATGGCGATAAACCTGAAAGATTCTACTCCGGTCGCATATCATCCTCGGCGATTAGCCTATGAAGAAAGAGTACGAGTTAAAAAGATCATAGACGATCTTTTGAATGCCGGTATCATACGTGAAAGCCGTTCGGACTACGCCAGCCCCATTGTACTTGTGCATAAACGGAATGGAGAAGTGCGAATGTGTGTAGACTATCGCGATGTAAATAAAAAAGTAGTTAAGGAAAGATACCCATTACCTCTAATTGAGGACCAGATAAACGCTCTATGTAATGCGCAATATTTTACCATTCTGGACATGAAATCTGGTTTTTACCAGATGGAAATCGAAGAAAACTGTAAACACATTACGGCTTTCGTAACACCTGATGGACAATATGAATTCAATAGAATGCCGTTCGGTTACGTTAACGCTCCTTCCATATATCAGCGAGCCATCGATAAGGCACTAGGTGGCTTAAAGGGCACTAAAGCGTTCGTCTACATGGACGATGTTCTGGTACCATCCACTACAATCGTGGAAGGACTACGGAATTTAGAGGAAGTGCTGAATGCTTTGTCGGTTGGTGGTTTTTCATTAAACTATGAAAAGTGCGTGTTTTTTGCGTCGGAAGTCGAGTACCTCGGTGTTATATTAAGTTCGGGAACTGTGCGTCCAAGTCCACGAAAGGTAAGCGCTTTGACTCAAACGCCTCCACCTTCAGACGTAAAAGGTGTGCGCCAATTCATGGGACTTGCTGGGTATTTTCGGCGATTTATTAAGGATTTTTCTCGGTTGACTGCACCAATATCAGCATTACTGCGAAAAAATCGTGTATTTGCGTGGACTTCTGAGTGCGAAAGTGTAAGGAAACTGATTATAAGTAAACTGACAGATTCGCCTGTTTTACGTATTTACAACCCGAACTTAAGTTGTGAGTTACACACAGATGCGAGCTCGATCGGTCTGGGTGCCGCGCTTCTGCAGAAGGAAGATGGTATTGCACGTCCTGTTGCTTACTACAGTCGACGGACTACGGATTGTGAATCCAGGTATCACTCGTACGATTTAGAGACACTTGCAATAGTGGAAGCAGTTGAACATTTCCGCGTGTATTTGTACGGAGTCCATTTCACGGTCTACACCGACTGTAATTCAGTGCGAGCGACCGCCCTAAAGAAAAACTTACACCCACGCGTGGCACGCTGGTGGATCAAATTACAAGATTACGATTTTGCAATCGAGTATCGGCCAGGTGGTAAAATGGCCCACGTAGACTATTTAAGCCGGAATCCCGTAGATGACGTAACCGAGTTAAAAGTGTACGCTTTAAAAACTATAAACGTCACTAAAATCTCGGATATGAAAACATTATGTGAGTTCCAGCGGGTTGACCCACTTTGCCGTGAAATATTTAACGACCCTAACAGTGACCCAAATTTCACGGTGATAAATAATGTAGTTTTAAGTAACACAAAACCACCGAAATGTTTTGTGCCTGCGGCTGCACGCATATTAACGATGCGATTGTACCATGACGAATCCTCTCACATTGGCTGGGATAAATGCATTCAGAAAATGAGGGAAGATTTATTTTGGCCTAAAATGGGACAATGCTTAAAAAAATATATCAGGAATTGTAGAGCATGTGTTTTAGGAAAATCGCACACCGGCCCTCGTGCAGGCTTCTGGCAACGTGGTGATAAACCAGACGATATATTAGACACGTGGCACATTGATCATGCCGGGCCATTAGTGAAATCTAATGGATGCACGCAGATTCTTGTAATTATTGATGCATTTTCGAAATTATGTCGATTGCAACCAATACCAAAGAAAACTTGTGACGATTCCATTCGTGCATTATTACCAGTCTTTGAAGAGCTCGGTAAGCCGAAACGCATTATAGCGGATCGAGCAGCGGCCTTCACCTCGAAAATGTTTCGAAATTTCCTTAGTGAACACGACGTACACCTGCATCACATTGCTACAGGTGTGCCCCGGGGAAATGGGCAAGTTGAACGTATCATGCGGACGGTTTTCAATTTGTTGCGAGCGACACTTAATGCCGAAAAAGAAAGCACTTGGACTGTCGCACTTACTGCAATTGAAGACAATCTCAATTCGACCATTCATTCTGTAACTGGCCATGTACCGTCAGTTTTACACCTTGGAACAAACCCGAGATTAGCGGCAACACAGCGATTTTTGGGAACGGCGCCGCCGACTGATAGCTTCGTTGATCCAGACAAGGCCGTTGCAGAAGCCCGAGTACGAATGAGAGATAGCGCTGACAAGCGTGCTCAACAATTTAACATCACTCGCTACCGCGCCAATTTGTTCAGCGTTGGAGATGCCGTGGCCGTTGAGGATTCACAGCTGGCCGGTGGGGGAAAGTTGAAGCCTAAATACAAGGGGCCGTACACCGTCCAGAAACTACTCCCAAATGAGAGGTACGTTCTGCATAAAAAGGGACAACGCACTACGGTGGCTGCCCACGAGCAGCTAAGGCGCTGGCCCTCAACAAAATAATAAAAGGTGAGTAGCGTACAGTCACTGATGAGCGACTTTATTCAATCAAGTAAAATGTTTCCTTTGGCGAGTCTTGCATGAATGAGGATAGTGGCAGTACCACTATGCCTAATAAGAGGTGGCAGTACCACCTGGCGTGATGATGTAAAGATAAATAAAAAGGATAGTGGCAGCACCACTATGCCTAAGAGGTGGCAGTACCACCTGATGTAAAAGAAATGAATAAAAAGGGTAGTGGCAGTACCACTATGCCTAAGAGGTGGCAGTACCACCCAGACATGTAATGTCTAGACATGAATAAGGTGATTGGTGGCAGTACCACCTGGCATGATGATACAAAGGCAGGGTAGCGGCAGTACCGTTATGCCTGAAAAGATAGCACAAAAATAATAGTAAAAATAATAAATTAAACAAAAAAAAAAACCACAACAAAGGCGAATTGTTGTAATGGTGGTTCTGTTTCTGTGTTTCTTAATTTCAGAGGGACACGAGCCGGTGCGAGGACGCTCCGACTGCAGGATGGCCGTGTTAGCGGATTAAATTCACCCCCACACTTTAGGGTTGCGCTGGGTGGCTGCGCCGAGGTCAGGACCGCCGAACCGGGAAGATTGTGCGGGGGGCAGTAGGAATCGAGTAATCCGAATGTCGTGTCGATCGGAGTATCAATAAAATTGATCTTGTACGATTTTGTGTTTTTCATTCGGGGCTGAAACCCCGATTTACCCTAGTCCATTTAACATGCATATTAAAATTGAAGGAAGCTATCGGAACGAGGAATGTTATTACAAATGCAACAAATACCAAAGCGTGGTTCACGCCTGAAGTTAAAGAACTGGCAGAAGAGAAGAGGAAAAGATTTTTATCTTACATGAGTTCACAAACACAAGAAGCATACAGAAAATATGTAACCATCAGAAAGAATGTTAATCAAAACAAACAAAATTAAAAGAGACTGTTGGCTGAGATTTACTAAGGAATATGATTTACATGGGGCGTAAACGAAAAGGTGGTGATTTCTGAAAAGCAGAAAAAATCAGTGAATGAGTATCAACAAACAAAGAAAATTACATTAGAACAATGGGAGGAATATTTCGAAAAAATGTACGAAGCTGAGACAAAAGACATAGCTTTTGGTACACAGGAGGAAGAACTATAGAAGAATCTGAAGTAACAGAGGTCACATTGACGAAAGAACGACATTTTTCAACAACATTTTAGAATCCTCATTAATACTGAAAGGGTGGCACAACAGCATATTAATAAGAATCTTCAAAAAAGGACAAAAAACAAACCCTACAACTATAGAGGTGCAACGTTCCTGTGCACAACATTAAAACTATTCACAATCATACTTGAAGAACGTATAATGAGCAATGAAGAACGACTCGGTTTCCGCAAAACATAGATCAATTACGGATACTACCTTTATTGTTAGGCAACTAAAAGAAAAGGCCCTAGAATTCAATAAACCTGTTTTTATATGTTCTAGCGATCTCTCTAAAGCATTTGACAAGGTCCAGCTGAGAGACGTCAAAAATACAGAACACTACATAAAATAATAACAACAATAAATGAAACCAATATCAATAATACAACCATAATCAGAATAGCCCAAGAAACGACTAAACAAATATTGACTCCTGGAGGAAGACAGTTTAAGTCCATTCCGTTTTAACCTTGCAATGGACAAAATAATGGAAGACGCGAAACAGAGTTATTACAATCAAGGAAAAGTAATTCAAACTTGGTGATCTATCTCTTTTCCAAGATAAATGGGGACAAGTTATGTAATCATTGATTAAAATCAAAAATTTGCAATAAATTAGAATTAAACGAAAAAGAGATATTTATTATTATTTGTACTCATCAGAAAAAGCCATGCAGTTGTTCCCGACGTCAAAATTGCCATTTATTTTCGTACCTCTAAACGTTTACAGCAAAAAAGTAATTGCTTTAAGCAGTATATTTAAAATATTCTGTCGACCTTCAAAGTTTTAACAATCTACCGGTTAACAATATTCGTTGCATTATTTTCATGATTAAGTATAATACTACCGGAAACTGTAGTTCTCGATATCTTGTTCCGTTACGAAGATACTACGTGCACATCTACATATTAGATTACGTCCCTTTGCCTGCCGAAAAATCAACACGTCCCAGCAACAGACAACAGCGACAAAGTTTGTCGTTCTTATATTCTGTTATGCATGTTTATGATAATAAATGAGATACAAAAAATACAGTCCTCAGACAAAGGCTTCGTCCGAAAATGTTACGTTCGTTAACTCATTTAGTTTTGTGCTGATAATTGTGTTATTTGTAGACAGTTTTATCCTGACTATGGTGTGGTGGCAATAATGGTAATAATTACTTTAACAAATCTAGGTTTTCATATAAGAATTGGCAAGAGCAGTAGGTTCAACAGTAAAGCAATATGTTGAATATTTAAATTCATTTGAAATACTCTTACAGTATTTACTAATTTATGATTCTTAAAGTTCTTCTGGCTTATCTGAGTTATCAGTAGTAATCCATTCTTGATTGATTAACTCGTTACTCTCTTAGAAAGACATAAAGGTTAAACTTATTAAATGTGAATTTAAAAAAATGCTTGTCCACATTTCGTATTAGATCACTAAATTAATCTCTGTAATTCAAAAAAAGCAATTAAAATTAAATTAGTAAAACTGAAATTTGTCATTTTCCACATTTTATGACAGTTGCTTGACGTTCGTTAGAATATTTTAGTTCAGTAATTAAATCAGAAAACTAAAATTAAATTAGTGCCAAATTCTCAAATCCTTCTGTCTGGACTTTTTGCTAAGTTTATAAATTATATTACCAAAAAGCGAAGGAGAACATTTGTTACGTCTATATAATTTATAAACAGATAAAATTCTGCAGATTTGTGGAGAACGGTGTGGGGAGTCTCTTGGGTTTTAGAAGAAAGATGATACGAGGTATCAAAAAACTTTGATAAAAAACTTCAAGAAAAATCATGATTCGTAGAAGTTATTGAAAAAAAGGAGAAGTTAAAAAATGTACGAGGGTAGCTTAAGGGTCACATCGTCACATATGTTATTTTTAAGATAATAAATGACTAATGCAATATTTAACCATATTGCGAAATTAAAATGTGAAATCGATATAACCAAATTTTAAGACAAATAGAAAGAAAAAGCAAGGGTGCGGTAGTCGTAAAAGATATTAATGTTCAACTGAAAGAAAAGATGAAGGCAATGAATTTATAGGTAATACATTTAGTACAGTATTATGGAAATAAACTCAATCTGGGTCAAACAAGAACTCAAATTTCAATTTTATATCAAAGGAAAAAATTTAAAATAATTAGTTATTCAACACTTCTGGTTTTCATTTATCATAGGCACATGTGCAGATGTGCACATTCCAGCTTATCTAGTGATTTATGAATCTGTTAAATTCTTCTCTTAATTATATAGACAGTTATCTGTTTTAAGTGAGGGGCTAACTCGAAGCTTTACCCACGTAAAAAGTGACAGGTCTGGGTGTGTTCGACTTTCAGTCCTAAAACGTGTATTCTAGGAGAATAATTATAAAATCATTTTATTCTGCGTTTGTAATTTTAGAGCTTTGGTAAATTTTAACTACAGTATTTTTACATTTTACCTCGATAAAGACGCGTAAAAAGAAAAACCATACAAAATTAAAAAAAGTAATGAGTTCTGTACTGTAAAGATATAGAAATATATTCAGACCAACTTAATCAGAGATTATTTTTTCACTATAGAGAATGGGATTGTAATTTTTTTAAGAGATAATCCGTTTTGTGTATTCCGGGTGGTCCATCGGTCTGTATTTTTTTGCTCGATTATTTTAAATATTACCGAAATTTTTTGGGCGAAAATGGAACACCCATTAGAAAAACTTATACTGCAGATATGTGGGCATTTTAATTTAAAATAAACTTTGTTTGAAAAAAATTTCGGTAATATTTAAAATAATCGAGTAACAAAAAATACAAATCGATGGACCACCCGGTACAATTAGTTTTCTATTTAATTAGTGTTAATTACTATTAATGCCAATTCATTCAAAACCGTATTCTTACTGTTTTTAAATCTTCTTCTGTGATTGTTATTTTTAAATTAAGCAACATACTATCATTCTTAATATAATAAGTGCATAAAAAATTATTGATAATTTTAGGGAAATGTGTACGAAAGCAAGTTGGGGTGAAGGAAGCACGAATACACGAATTAAATGAGAGCTTTTGTCTGCCCCAACTTGCTTGAGTGAAAGTTTATATAAAATTATAAATAATTTTTTTATGCACGTATTATATTTGGTAAGAAAATTTCATAAATCAAAATATTAAACTGAAACCAAAATAAACAAACAATTTTACTGTTTTTTGCGATTTTTGTATCAAATGTGAATGTGGCTTGGAATTATGTCACGTTTTGGGGCAGATTCTTTGGAAGAAATTGATTTAGAAATAGAAAAGCTTACACCAGAAGTTAATTGAATTGTCAAATAATTATCAGCAGTTGCATTATCCAATATGCATAATTTTTTGATAAGAAAAATTATTGAGCAATTAGATTTTGTTGAATGTTGATTGGTTAAAATAATTTCATATCTCGAATGTGATCGGTTGTTTAGGTGACTTTGACAGATTAATGAATTTTTTTTGCCGTCATGAACACGACTGCTTGTTGCGACGAAAATCATCACGAGTGCGACAGCACTAGCGACGATTTTCTAAAGCAACAAGCAAGAGTGATCATGACGGCAAAAAAAGCCTGTAAAATTCTAGTCACGAATGGTATTTGGCATGACAATTTCTCGAATTATAATGAAATTACTGAAATACTTGTCACTCAAAAATTTTTGACAGACGTGGTCTCTAAGCATCGAGGAAAATTTCACTAGTAGTGAAATTATCAGTGTAATTCGATTGTGATTGGTTCAATTCACCAAAATTCTGTGATTTCATTGGATGACAGATTATGAGTGGAATTGTCAAAAATAAACACTTTTTCGCTTCAGAATTACTACATTTCCGAACTGTTTTTAAAGCCCACTTCTACGTTTCTTCAAAGGTGGGTATTATTTTGGTATATCAATGCTTTGAAAACAAGAGTTGCTTAGTTATCTAATTAGAGATGTGTTCATTTCCCTTAAAATATTAAACTAGGTAAAATATTTTTCATTTTTTTTTCTTGTCATCTTTATAATAATAACACCAATACTAATAATATTTTATCCGATTAAACAAGCACTTGATTTAATTTATGGTGTATCATTTTTAATTTCATGTTTTAGCTTTTGTAACATGATTAAGGGTAGAAAACGATATTTCACACTTATATGACTTGAGTCATGTAATGCAAGCTTTTCTATATTAACTTGAATGTATTTGTTGAGAAAGAAATGTCTCCAGTATTCTGATTAAAAGAGTAATTTAAGCTGGTTCAAGAGACTTATCATTTTAAAAGTACTCTTACAAGAGATATTCCTTTCTTTTGAAATTAAATAGCTCTAAAGGTGGATTTGTATACATTAATGTATAACCTTTTATACTGTAAAAATATTATATATTTAATACTATGATTTTGATAAAACCAAAAACATAGAATGCATCTACGAGGTTTGGTAGAAAAATAATGAGACTGGCAACACTGTGCTCAAACCGACAACTCTCCTGCTTCCCCCTTCATACGACAGTTAGAATAACTCCTGCCGTAGACTCAGTATAAATTTGAACTTCTTACAGTTGCTACGCGATTGTTGCGAGCGTCTGAAGCTTGAGCACCGTTGTGCTGTCAAATATTGTGTAAAACTTGGCGAATCCACTACTGTGATCTGTGAATAGTTACAAAGGGCTTATGGAGAACATTCCCTATCCAGCGTACAAGTGTTCAGATAGCACAAGGCCTTGTTAGAGGGCCGAGAAGAAGTGGAAGAGGAACTTCGTGCGGAAAGACCTTTAACCTCAAAAACGGACGACAGAGTGAGGATTCTTATGATGACAGACCGTGGATTGGCGTTGAGAATAATCAGTAGTGAGTTACATTTGAACCTGTTTACCGTCCAGCAGATTTTGACACATGATTTGGGCATGCGAAAAGTATGCGTCAAGATGGTCAACGAATTATTGGTAGAAAAAAAGCATTCCTGTGGTTGCCCAGCCCCCTGTTCGCTGTTCACCCGGTTGAAAATCCATTTTAGAGACCGCCATTTTGGTACTTTGGATAATATCTAGAAGTGCATAACCGACAAGTTGAAGAGCATTCCAGCAGAAGTCTTCTAGGACTGCTACGAACAGTGGTGTGTAGCTGCCCAAGCGAATCACTTTGAAGGGGATAATCTTGATTTGTAAAAAGAATAAAATTCATGGTTAAAGGAAAATCAGTCTCATTATCTTTTTGCCAAACCTCGTATGTACATACGGAGGGAGAATAATAGGTACATTGATGTAGGACAGGTTGATACAGGAAGACGTAGTAAAAACAGTAAAACATGTTCAATGTGGAGTAGCGCAAAGGTTGATACTTGGATTGTGATTTTGTTTATATATTATAGATAAATAATCTTTGTTTGAATAATTTCTTAGAAAACTAAATGCTACGACCGACCAAATGCTGATGAAAGAAACAATGAAAAAAAAAAACTATTTAATATGATGTGGAAAAATGATAAGATAAAAGAGAATAAAAATCGTTTAATGATGTATTACATAAATATCATGTAATACTAGTAATTAATTGTAAGTAATTGTTGCTATTAATTTTAGAGAAATACTAAAGAGAATCTCGCAAATATTAAGACGAGGGTATATACTATGATTAAATAGTATGTCGTATATACATACAACATGTCGATGTATGTGGCGTAAAGCTATTATCGATAAAAGAAGAAATAATATTACAAATTAATAAAATAATACGTGAATTTAAGAGTAGGTAACTGAAACTTCTTTCTGGCGATTGCTTTTTGAATCACTAGCAACAAAAATAATTTATAAGGATTATAAAGAGAACCAAAATGGGTTACGTAGGGTATTTTTCCGCTTCCGTAATATTTAATCATTTGAGCGGTTTGACGTGGCTTATTATTCTACACTATCCCACCTTTTCCTTCTTGTATCTTCAGTTATTCGTTTGATATTGCAATTGTCTTCTTTTTGTATTTTTACATTTAACACTTTCTATTACTGCTACTCGTATAACTTTATTTTTTCACCAGTTTTGCGGAACACATCTTCGCTAGCTGATCTCCTGATCAAATTTAACTTTAACGCTCTTCGATAACATCATCCAAACACTTCTCACTTTATTTTTACTTGCTTTTCTTATAGTCCACCAGTCGCTAGCAGCCCATCTGTATAAAGGTTTTCCCATTGCACAAAAAAAAAATAGAAATGGATAGCATACCAACGAAGTAGTTGTAACAAAACTGTTAAATTATGAAAAACTAAATAGTTTACAATTATAAAGATATCGACGAATACATGAAAAGTATTTAGTAAAGTATGGTAATCTAGGTTTAACCCAGCAAATAAAACCTATGATTTCAGTTCAAAAGGAATAAATAATTTAGATGTTCTTGAAGTTAAAGCCAAGATTGGAGGAAAAGTTACAATGACTTTGAGTTAGAAATTACATAATTATTTGCACAAACTAAAAACTACAAAAAGGTTTGACAAAGTAATAAATTCCTATAGTATTGTAAAAAGGGCGAAAGATGTTACGTTTTTCACTGTCACTTTGGTAAATTGCACCATTTATATTCGATTATATTTGAAGGAGGTTGTCATGACGGTAGAGAAGCAAATATGAATTTAGCTCCCTAGGGAAGTAACAACTATTTGACAATAGAAACGTAGGTAACTACAAGACTTACTTGTAATATATTAATTAACAGTTAATCTTCAATTATTATACCAACAATTATTAAAATTATTAAAATTCTTAAATGGGAGTTTATATGGGTAGCTGGAAAAATTGTACAGTTGAGATAAAAAAAATGCAAAACTGCGAAATTACCTTTTGTAAGGCTGTTGTGCTTGTGAAAAAAAAAGTTATAATTTTAAGTAACATATCAAAATGCAGAATACATCTTTAAAATGTTCACACAGTTTTTAATTAAATGATATAGTACTATCAAAACCTCTTACCTCTTAGGATCGTTATTGTTGCTGTGGAAAAGTTATCAGAAATAATATCACTAGACCTCTTGAATTTATCGATAAATTTTTATTTTGCACGAATTTTTTTTGCGTAGCAACAAACACGAAAGCAAACTGCATGGTAAATCACGACTCCGTAGGAGGAGGGGTTTTACCTAATGTCAGTTTGCTTGAGTGATTTTGCTTAAAAGCTTAAAAATAAAAGTTTATCTGAGAAAATCAGAGTGGTCGTGTGGTATTTGGCGAGATAAATTCCAAAGACAATGCAAAATAAAATAATTTAATTATTATTATTCTATTTAACGACCTTAGAACAATAAAATATAAATATTAAAAGTTATTTTTAAACTTGAAATATTAATTAACTGTCACACTGACAGTTATAAACAATAACAACTGTTTATTTATTTGGTAGCGGAAATTTATCTGGGCAACTGAATTTTGTCAATATAATACTGTTCCCATTGGTTGAATTTTCAAATGTTTTGCATCATGATTGGTTAAAAATTAGTCGTTGGAATTTATCTCTGAAATTATTTACTTCTACTATTTTTAGGTCATTGCTTTGTGACAATTGTAATAAAAGTAAATGTTTAAAGAACGAAACAATATTTTAATAACTAAACAAAATTATATGTTTTTTTAAACATTTTAAATTGCAGTCTATTCACTTTTGAAAGACGTCCAATAAATCTCCACGACTTAAAATTATGAAAATAAATAATTTCAGAGATGACTTTTAAACTCCGCAACAGCTATCCCAAGACTTTTCGATCATACCATATACTCGTATTTAATAATACCTAATCAAACTATGCTCTCAATTCTGGAAATACACCTTTGTACGCCCCACTTCCTACATAGTGCTACTGATATTTGACAAATTAATGTATCACATATAAACAAACCCGCATTTCCTATTTTGTTTTCAACCTACTTATTTAATACAGCATTTATTTTTTTTTTTAGTTGCAGCTGTGTGATTTACCCTGTTTCGTATATTATATTCGCAATAGAGTAAAATTCTGTTACCTCCCTTGTCCTGTAAGTTTACTATAAAGTACTGCTGATTAAAACATACCTTGTGCAAATATTTTTATGTTTTAACATTTTTTTTTAAATCTTTTTGTTATGAATGTTTTCGCCCTACTGTTATAACAACTGTCATTATTTTATAAATATATTATATTTATTATATTACCAGTAAAAGCAGCAAATAATAACTAAGCAGACTTATTATTGCAACAGTAAATAAGGGGAAGCAGTACTAGCGAATTATATTAAGATTTTGTTTTAGGAATATAAAATTGACCTTTGCTTCTGTGCTTTCATTTATCTGGGCCCCTGTTGTACTATAACTATTTTATTTTTGTAGAAATATATTACGATTGTAACATCAGTTGTATATGATATCCAATGTTACAGTTAGAACTAAAAACTTTCAAAATATATTTTGTTTTGGGCACAATGGACCAAGAACAATATAAACACGTTTTAGATTATGTTCTTCCACCCTATCTGGACAATATTAACACCAACGATTTATATTATACCTTTATACAAGATGGGGTTCCGTGCCACACAGTAAAATCTAGTATTACATATCCCGGTTCTTCCTTGGTGGTGCAATTCACTAGATTTGAATGCCGTTGAGAACTGTTGGGCTTTACTTAAAAGTAACGTTTATAGTTTTAGAAAAACTAACTTAACAGATGTGAAGAACAGAACCCTGAAATTAAGGCTATGGCGAGAAAATTTATAATTAGTAAGCCTGACAAAATCAAGCGAGTTATTAAGGCAAGGGGGGGGGGAGGAGTAACAAAATACTGATTATAATTGGTTTTCCCTGTAAAGTGAAAGTGCATACCGAAACTAGATAAATAAAAAATAAAATAAGCAATAAATATTTTTTAAAATAAAAATATTCTAATATGGTGGCCACTTACCGTACCTACACAACACAGCTATCACTCCGGTAAATTGTAAATATTATTGCCAGCTGACTAGAAAATGAAGGTTGTTATCAACTGTGCGTTATATATTTCTATTTTGATAATTTTTTCTTGGAGTATCCTCAGTGAATAGTGTATTTTTGCCTATTTATTATTTATCTAAAGTGCTCTGTTTCTCTATCTGAGACATTATAAGCAAAATAGATAGTTCAAGATTTTTTAAGGGTCGTTGGATAAACGGCAATTTATCCATCATATTTTTTTAATTAACATTATTTATTCCGTTCTATATATTTCAGAGCAAGGTAAAGACTTAACAGCAAAACAAACAGATCTTGAATATAAATAAACAGGGAAATTCGTAGAGATATTTAAATCAGTGCAAATTACAGTTATATAACTTGGTAACAAGGAGTATAAACGTAAATGAAACAGGAATCAAGGGCCAGTGTTGAATATCAATTAAATGTAACTAAAGCTTTAACCCGTTCATTTTAATTTATAATTAATGGTTAAATCCATAAAAGATAATTCTACGAGCACACGAAATTAGCTTCGTTATTGACTTTCATAACAGTTTGTAGCATAGGAATTTTTAATAGGGCGTGTACCTGTGTACTATTCATTGTAGTTGTAGTGTGCCAGATAGGATATGAAAATGAAATACACCCACCCCTTATCGAGGGCGCGAGCCGCACGTCGAGCCCCACGCGACGCGAGTAGTTTTAGTGTGGGCTTGGGGCGCGCTCATCTTCGACAAACTGACAAGAGCACGCGGCTGTGCCATCGAATCGTGAGTCAAAATTCAAAAGACTGATACCGAAGACGGATATTTTTTATAATGTAAGTACATTTAATTATTATCGTTCCTTTCAAAAATTTAATTCTGAAAATTTCCTTTGGAAAATTTTTTTAAACAGCAGATTAACAACAAAAAAGTTTTTAAAATCAAAATTGAAAGTTTTAGTTCCTCATTACGATTTTGTTTTGATTTTAGTTAAAAGGATTTTTGAGTTTTAAATTTTTTAATAGTATAGAAAAGGTAATTAAAATAATTTTATATAATTTTGTAGTCGTGTTTTGAACTTTTGATGTGATTTTATCGATCAAATGACCTTTCTGGTTATTTGAAGAAGTAGATCGCGGTAATGTTAACGTATTGCGCTCTTAAGAGTCATGTTTAACATCTTTTAAAAACTTCGTGTGCGTTTCTGTAGAAAAACCGAATCGAGACGTGTAATTATCAGTTCTGATGTTTCTCTGTATCAATTCCAGAAAGCCAACGGCTTCGGCGAGGGAAATGCAACCAAAACACGAGACAACGAAGTGATCTTTGGAGTAAACGAACAAACATTACTGATAATGTAGTTTCTTTTAAACAAATTTAGAATAATCGTTTTTAGTCACCTAAAACTATTAGAAAAATAAACTGACTCTTTTTTAAAGTTATGTGATTTTAATTTAATAAAAAATCTCGAGCTGTGATTTATTGATCTTTTAATAATATTAGTGATAAGACAATATTTAGAAAGTAATAACGTAATTATGTGGTGCAAATTTATATTTGTGTTATTGTGCGTTCAACATCACACTTTAGTGCATTCTAGGACGAAGTCGAATTCTAAATTTACAATAGAACAACTTTTAACGACTACCTTCTCTAAGAAGATTTCGGGGGATTTAGATGTGGATCCGTGTAAAGCTGGTAAGTGTTAAGAGCGATTTAAACCTTAAATTCTTAGCAAGAAACGTGGATTTTATTGTTACCTTACGCTGAATGTTACTTCTGAACGAAGGAAATGTGAGAAATTAAGGATTACTGTAAAGTGGGAGGATTTTCTTTTTTATTCCATGCAGGAAGGTAGTTTTATACGAATAAAATAATTTAAAAATATTGAGAATAATTAAAAAACATTGTATTTTATAAAATGAATTTAAAATAGCTGTAGTTTATATAAATTTTCGGTAAGTCAATTTTTACCTCTGGGAGCCACCGATGTTAAAATTTAGTCGGTGCTTTACCAGGGATTTTCTAAAGCTACCCTTAACGATATATTCAAGAATTCGGCGGTTGTCTGAAAATAGACAGAAGGAAGGATTAATGCCCATGAAATCTGATATTTTTCTGACGCACAGATTTCATGCCTTCTTTTAAGATAAAGAATCTATTCTCTCAGAGTCGCCTTTTACTGAAAAGTAGGATACGCAATTTCAAATAGCTAGCAGAAGTAAGAGGATTAGTTGTGTTTACAAATGGCATGTATAGCAGATTTATCGACTTCACTTTACTTTGAGGTATCATAAGTGACAGTTCTACGAATTGTTTTTAGATTGGTGCGTTATCTTAAACTGTTTTTTGATTGAAATTAGGTTACTTTTTGATGTGTCTATGGTACTCCAACAGCACCATATAATATTTAGCCTCGAATGTAAAAAAATAATTAGGTTCGTAAAATTCGTTGTCAAAACATTTAATGTTTTAAACAAAGTCGGTATATTTGCTAATTTGTGTTTTTGATTATTCATAAAATTTATGTTGGAAATAATCTTATTTCCCTTGACATACATTTTAATAACAGCAATTTTTACTGCGGCAATTTTTTAAAATTTCTTTCGACAGCTTTCTTTTCATTTCTTTTGTTTAATTTATTTCATTGCTGCAGATTTTTTTCTGAATGTCAGTGCCATTTTGAAATTTGATATACAGCGTGGTTTAATAACAAAGGTGGAGCAATTGCAAACCCTAACTTTCGGGGTACGATTCTTCCCTAGTGGTCCCCCTAAATCTTGGAATTTCGCATTAATAATTAAGAATTCAGGTTACTAATAAATTGGTGCTATTTTTACATTAGCTTGAGGTCACATCTTTTAATTATTTAAAGGTGGGATATTTTTGCTTTGATTACGTTTTATTATGACGCAATTTTAGGAAGGTTGCACGTGTTATTTTCCTCTTCTTTACTTTTCTTGCATTGTGTAACTATTGTTACACCTAAAAATATCCTCTAAAATAGTTTCTGAAACAAAATGCATAAACAGCTTATTTAAATTTATAAGTGGGGAATACATCTAAACTTTATAAATTAGCCTATATTACGTTAGTTGATAATTAAACTTAATTGAAACATGCAAAGCAGTTAATAAAGTACCTTGAATTAAATACTTTGTCAAGTAATTCAAGCATGAAGCGTATTGATTAATAAAGTTATTCATTGCGGTTTATTTATTGCGAAGTATTTCAAATATTGTTTGAGAATAGTAGTTGGCAAGTTAAAGTTACTATCTTGAAATTTTTGTTTCTGAAACATATCCTCGCTGCAGCGTACCGTTGATTTATTTAATTCTAGTATCCCGAAAGGCCCCGTGTTGTTTGAGACATAAACATAATTCAGTGAATTGAATGAAACTTCTGTTTACGATTTTTATAAGGATGATCATGGCAGTATTTTCTTATAACTGCTGTTTATACATTTTCAGAATAACAACTGTTTTATAAATACAATAAATATGATTGAGATAAAAGCTTATTGATCTGGAGAAAATGTATCTCCAACTATAATGAATTTATTTTTTATTAAGTGATAAATCTCACGGAAAAAATACTTTTAAAGTTTTAAACTAAACCTTCAAATATGCTGTTTTTGTATATTTCAAGAGCAGTATAGCTATGTTAAACCGAATTTATATTGAATTTGCTTATTAGAAAATGATTTTATTTATTTTGCCAAAACTTTAAATACAAATGGTATTTTGAATTACATTAATTAAATTTCAAAAGATACTGGACGTTCTTTTCCCTTTTTAAAAATCATTATAGCTATTTATAGCTCTGAATTAAAAACATCCGCAAAATGTTAAAAAACATTTCTCAAGGTAGATATTAAAATGCCTATAAAATTGTTATCAATTATCCCTCATTTTTCGGTCGTAATGATGTCTGTGGAACATAAATTCTCGACGATAGTTAATGCTAATCTGGGGCTTTAAAAAAGTGAAATTAATTCAGTGACCGCGAACATAAACCTTTCATCGCTTGCAACGCTTTGGATTTTACTTGGCAAGCAGAAGTTTAGAAGTGGAAGACTTTAGGGGTGTTCTGACTTTATAAAATTTATTCGGCATGTTGACTACTCTGTAGAAGACTCGTAAAGTTTGACGAAGGTTTTATTTCTACCTACATTTAAAGTTTGGGCAATAAAAAATCAAGCATTAAAAAATGTTTACCGAATGAAAGTGCATTTTAGTTAATTACAAAAATTGAATGTTCGAATCAGATTAATTTGTTGTATGAAGTTGGAACGTGAAGTGTTCACATTTCTCGTGAGTTTTTACGAGGCAGTTTTAAAACCTGAACGTTATTTTCTGACTTCAAAGTTATGTTACGACTTCCGTTGTGTTAATTATAGCAAATCGGGAAACGCAGCAATACTTGTGACAGGTATTCAGTACAATTAGCAGCTCGTTAGCATCAGGGCGCTTAACGAAATGTTTGCGTTAATTGGCCCTTTGAGCGATCATGCGTGTGCGCTAAAAGGGTTGCTTGTTAGTAGTAAACAAGTAATATTTTCACCTGAAATCTGGAGATGAAGTTATAATAATAGTTTTACGTATTAGTTTAAGAAAGTTAGCTATTGAATACAAACTACTACAAACTATAAATTTAATCACAGTTGTTTTAAAACGCGTTAAAAAATGCAGGACTAAACTTTGTCCTTCTGGTGTGTTTGAAAATTAATATTTACTGTCGCAAAGTTGTACGACTTGTCGAAAAGTAATTTTCTGTAATATAAGCAATAAAATATTATTAATGCATTCGGAGGAGTTTGTAATTAAATTACTTTTCTAACATTAGGGAAAGGACCCTTCAAGGTAATTAAGGGGTACATTATTTTCTGTTCTAAGAGAAAGGGGTTAACTCCTACGTCACTTTTCAATAATATTACACGTGCTCAGTTGAGGTCATAAAGTGTCTCTTAAAAACTTCAAACAAATGTGACTTGATGGATATTTCATGATCTGTAAATAGCAGTTGTAAGGTTTATTGATTACAAAAAGCCACAGTTAATGATGAAGCCTTGCGGCATCATTTGGCCGGATTACGAGGCTCGTCTCCTCGACAAGGGTTTGATGGCCAGTGGCTTCTGAAAAATCGGTGCGAACTTCAAATGGAGTTAAAACGTTTAACCCTGTTCAATTTTTGAATGTCGCTCTTTGTCGAGATTTTAAATACAGCTTTATGTATCGTAGTTTCATGTCTAAAATGGCGATAATAAAACAGTATATTCAATGTCTGAACAAGTTTGCGATAAATAAAAATTTTTAATAATTTTGAAGATTGAAAGTAATTAAACAAATCTACTTTGAGGAAAATGTTTAAAAAATAGTTTATCCAATTCAGTTACGAAATGTCAACATTTCGACATTGATTTTAGTTGTGAAAAGTGGTTCATTTTGTAACTAGTTACAAAAAGATGATTTGAGTTGCGAAAAATGGTTCATTTTGTAACTAGTTACAAAATATGCTCCCATTTTATCACTCCCATTTTGTCACGATGACCCAACTCCTTTTTTAAGAAGATGTGGCATTTACATTTTGTTATCTGAATTGGATAAAATCTTGTATGAAACACGTTGCAAAACATGTCTTTTTATCACATGGCGTGTTGTTCATCTCGGCTTCGTCTCGACGAACAATTTTACGCCTGGTGATAAAAAGTCCATCATTTTGCAACTCGTTGCATAAATAGCTATTTAATGTTGTTTAATTTTTTGTTTATTTCATGTTTATAGTTACCTAAAAAATTTTCAATTACACCAAATCAATTTAATTTTATGTAAAAAATGCACATAAAACTGTGTTTATAAATTTAAATATGTACTATAATTAGTGTGATAAATGACATTTATTGTTAAAGTTTCAAAGGTTTTGTAGAAAACAGATTGTTTCCTTACTGATCTAAACTAAGAATATGAGCTTGTTATTACAAATCAATCGGTGCAACAATTAAATAGAAATTCGCCCAGAAAAATAGTCCGTGTTCAAAAATTGATACATTTTTCCGTTTCATATAAGGAAGATAGAGTGACAGAACGGTACCAGAACAATATTCTGCGATCATTCATTGATCAACTCGATGACGAAGAAATGCAACATGGTTACTTTTAGTAGCACAATGGCCGACTTTATGTGACTCGTACCATCTTGGAATTTTGGCGAAAATGTTATGACAAAAGATTAATGTCACAAGGTCACTAGCAACCAAATTCTTTCTTTTCCTTGTTAAAATACACCATTTTAAAAACAGCGGTACACACTCTTCAAAACAAAAAATCGTGAAAGAATGAAATTACACCTCACCTTTTACAAAAGGTATCGTATGATCAAAAAGTCGTTGGATCGCGGTTGCTGTGGATGTCACATTTTATGCATCCATTTTATATTCTTTTTGCAGCCTTTTTAATTACAATCTACCTACTTTTAAAGGATGTCAAGTAAACGTCAATGACATAAAAATAATAAAAGTATATATAATTTCAGACATTACTTAAATTCCACATCAACTGCGATCCAAGAACTTTTTGATCATACTATATTTGATAACATGAAGAGACGTGGTGCATTGTGTATTGACGGAAAAAGCAGACATTGTTAACAAATCTTCTGTAGTTTAAATTAGATTTAGTTAGTAAATAAATATAATACTTTTATATCAGCATAATTTTTATTTTTAGATCAGATTTTAAGTGGAAGTGTTTGGACAATGGTTTGCAGTTACTTACACATACTGGATGAAAATAAAAATTCTTTTGTGTAAATATGTGTGAGCCAATTTTAAATGCATCAATTTGCTCCTTACGCCTATGCTTCTTCTTTAACAACCCCTTTGTATCCACTGCTGGACGTAAATCTCCTCTTGAGTTTTCCATTCCTGTCTATTTCGGGCTAGCAGCTGGTGCCAGTTTCGTCCTACTATTGCTTTAATATCTTCCAACCAGCGTTTTAGTGGTCCTTTGTGTTCTCTTGGTCTCCATTGGATGATATTCTTAGGCCACATTTCACTCTGTTGTCGGGCCACATGTTCCACCCAACTCCACTTCAGCTACGCGATGCTACCGATTACATCTTCCACCTTCGTTCTTCTTCTTAAAACTTCGTTCCGAATGTGTTCACCCAATGAGACTCCCTACATAGCTCTTTCAATAGCCCGTTGTCTCATTCCTAATCGGTTAGTTGATTATATTGTAAGTGTCATTTTCTCCATGCGATAAGTCAAAACAGGAAGAATACAACTGTTGTCTTTAGGCTAATGGGTGTTTCTGTATTGCTTAGCAGCATGTTGAGTTTACTTACCACAACAGGTTAGGCGTATTCTTCCAGTAATTTCTGCAGTTTGATTTTGCTTGCCAAGAGTAGCTGTATGTCCTAGATATGTGTTTTCATTTACCTTCCCGATTTCGTTTCCATTCACTTCCACTCTAATATCTTCCTCTATCATCACTTTGGTTTTATCCAGATTCATCTGCAAGCCGACTTTCTCTGACTCTATTTTTAGTTCTCTCAACATTTCCAGCAGTTCTTCTATATACAACAGTGTGTCCCCGGATGGAGCTGACAAGAGGACCAAAAACGTTATTTTCGATTTTACCACAACAAGTCATTCTTTATAAAAAATTCTGTTTGTCGAATTAACGAGTTTGCTATTAAACAAAATTAGATTAGATATACCTACAGGGTGTTAATAAACTAAGAAAACATGAAAATGCTTCAAGAGAGAAGTGCCATTATTTTGCATTTCTGAGTTAACAGTAAATAGAAAAGTTCCTTAAAAACATACAAATAGTTTAAATACAAAATTTCAAGTCTAAATTTAGATTGTTATGGTTTTATTGTTTTAAGAATAATCAAGATAACTAGTTATCTTGAATCGTATTATGCTAATTTTAAATTAAATCTTGTCGATCACAGGCTGCTGTGCTATGTAGAATAATTTTTGTTGACTTTCTTAAAAGTCCTATATAATTTCTATTGTTTGCTTTAAGTCAAGGTTTTTAAATTATCTAAAGAGAATTCTGGAAAAATAGTGTGTAATAAATAAAACTGAAAAAATTAATTTTGGATAGTGTGTTTTGTATTTCCACTACATCAATCAATAATGGCACTTCTCTCTTGAAGCATTTTCATGTTTTCTTAGTTTATCAACACCCTGTATATCTAATCTAATTTTTTTTAAATAGCAAACTCGTTATCTCGATAAGCAGATTTTTTTATATGACTTTTTGACGTAAAATGGAAAATAACGTTTTTGGTCCTCTTGTCAACTCCATCCGGGGACACACTGTATATATATTATTGTTGCTTATAATCACGATGCCATTGGCAAATCTAAGATGGCTCAGGTGTCGACCATCAATTTTTACTCCGTGCATGTTCTTCCCAATTTAATTGTTTGAATATGTCTTCTACCCATACTAGATGAAAATAATTTTTAATCGCACTTTATTTCTATCGCAAGGGTGTTTATTGAAAGAATTCCAAATGGTTGCCACTGTTATGACGTGCTAATTAAAACACGAGGAGCTTTTTACTTGCTGTAAGAGTTAAGTTGTTGTGTAACATTATTCAGAATTTGACGAGGAGTTAACCAACGAGATATCTTTATTTGTTAATTTGTTAAGTCAGATGTATTCTTATGAGTGGTTAATTGAAGTCCTGAAAATTCTAAGGCTTAGCTAGTTTGGTGATTTTCGAGGCATTCTATGGCAGGTTCCGGCAGTTGAAGTAAATTTGGACCAGTCTATTCCTCCTTTTTTTGAGGTAGTCTAGACCACTCTTAGTAATACCGATTCCTGGGGAAGTTGAAGCAGCAGTCTTAAGAATCTAAAATCCAACTCTCACCAATCTTTTAGGATCTGATGTAGATGATCTGAGTAGAAAAAGAAAAAATAAATTAAGTAATGTATAGTATGTCCTCGGTTGGAGTGCTTTACTCTTGTCTTCATTTTTATTTTTGAATTTTCGAAAAAAGTAATTCTTTCTTAAAAGTCTAGTGTGTCCTGAAAGGTCATAAATGAGGATTATAGTTATCTTAGGTTGTACATATGTACATGTCGCCCAGAAAATTAAAAAATAGTAAAGTTTTCTTCAGTTGTTCCAATTAAAGAGAAGCTCCTAAGTTCATGTATTACCTATAATCTCTTATACCTTTCGGTGTCGAGGCTGAAGCTTCTAAATACGAAATTAAATTTAAGAATTAAAAAAAAATTGGAAAATCCACAGGTCTACTAAAATTATAATAAAATGTAATTTTGTTATAATATAAAGACAGATTTTTTCACCGGAACGTTTGAAGTGGCGATATTGCAGGTGCTGTGCTTACGAATATCCAAATTTTAAAATTGTAATCAATAATAAACGATTTATAAAACAATTTCTTTTTTTGATGTGGCGCTTCATACAAAAATTAAACCCTATTTGTGGGGAAAAAATTAAAATACTTTTGAGAAAGAATTGCCCTTTTAATTCAAAAATAAGAAGGTTTACAGGAGTAAGGTACTTAATTTGAAGACACACTGTATGTACTGGGTGGTTCTTGGTTCTAAATAATTTTTCGTTTTCTTCTTCTTCTTCTGCACGTTATCACGTCTGGCCATCTTTTTCTTTGCCTTCCTACTTTTCTTCTACCTCTTGGATTGTGTTGATAATATTATTTGGGAAGCTGTTCTCTATCCATTTTTTGAAGATGTATTCTTTATAAATAATTCAGTTATTTTAAAACATAGAGAAGAACGTTAAATATGTAAAATAAATACTTCATACTGTTCCGCAACTTACATTATCATAAGAATTAGTTTTAGATTTTCAAACAGAACACCTTATATCCTATTGTTAGACACTGTGATAGATAATTTACTTCTGCCCTACGGAAAGCTGGATTATTAACAAAAGATAAGGAAAAAGAATATAGACTGCCGATACTTAAGACAATTAGTGGAATATAAATTAATAGACAGAAAATGTGACACTTGAATTAGAGAACAATTAAACATCTTTAGCTTAAATTACAAAGATGGCAGGAACATCTGCAAAGAATGGATAAAAATAAAGTCTGTTAAAAGTATAAAGCAAAAGGGAAAGGAAAATAAACTTTAACTTTAATTATGCTAATTTCTGTAGTGTCGTAACAGATCATTGAAAGGTACAAAACATATTGGACAAGAAGAAGAAGAAAACTGTCATTGCAGGTACACGTTAAAAATTTATGTTTAACAAACAATAATCAATATAACAATATACATGTTTCATTTTTGTTTGAATCAGAAAATCGGGCTTTCTGTTGATTTATTTTTAGCAGTCTACTTAAGCTTAGTTACTAATGTTAAAATGACATCTATGTTAAATAACAATAAGTTAAATTTACAAAATTATATTTACAGATTGTGCTTTGCTAATTAGTTGTTCATTTTTATGCTTAAAGGCAATCGAACCTTTCTCTGTATTATATCAAAAAAACCCATAATTTTTGATGACTATTAAATACATGTAATTGAAATTTATATTGCATGATTTGCTTTTACATTTAATTAAAAATTGGAGCGTATGGTTTTTGTTTTTAGCTTCATTATTGTTATACTATAAGTATGATGATACACCTAGAAAGACAATTCTGTCAAAATATTTATCAATATATGACGTGTTCTTTTTAAAAGTTCAATTAAACTGAATAAACTAAATATTCTGCAAAAACAAAAAGTTAAACTTTTTAGAGAAGTATTAAACGATTTTGCACGTTTTCCCTTTATTCCATGAAGTTAACTGAGTAATTACATGAAAAGTCTTAGGTAAATCATCCTTTCGTTATGAAATTTTGCAAAAGGTGTTTTGCTTAAATCAAGGACAGGGTTTATTAATGTGTTCTATTAAGCTAACAACGATCTTGTGTATTTACAAATTGCGAATTTATTTATTGTTGTAAATTTTCTCATTCTATATGCAATCATTTTGTTTTGCTTAATATTTAGTTGAAAACCTTGTTTTCCATAGCTTTCAATGTTTCCTGATTTTGGGCTCTCGTATTCTTTTCTACATTTTCTCTAAATTCAGTCCGCTCTGTTTAGACTATCAATTAAAACCTGTCTTTATCAGGTGCTCATATCATGATCAGCTGTTTTGATTCAATGACATTTTAAACAGTCTGTTTTTATTTCAGTTATTTTTAAAAAATTTAAGCTGTTCAATATTTAAATTTCATGTTTTTTCTGATTTAATTTATTTCTAAAATTTTAGTCACATACCTACCGTTTCGTTTTGATAACCAAACCCAAACTTTTATTTTAAGATTATAATAAAATTTTGTTACACGCTTTGCTTTGTACGTGATTATATTGCATCTAATTAAAATGTATGGCCTGTCATAAGCTCATGTCTGCTTCATCTAACGCTATTACTTTCAAATACAAATTTTATTGTTCATTTTGTAAAAGTAAGCCTTTATTTTTCTTTCCTACCACCAAATATAACTTTTTGTTGTACCTATTTGATTTACAATCTTAATTGTTAGGTTTTGCAACGCATATTTAACTCACTCTGTTGTTATTGCAATGTCTGCAATCATCAAAGACTGAACTGTGCAGATAACTATCATATGCAAAAATACATCTAATTTTACCTATTACATATCTGCTAGTTACCTTTCACAAGCATTGTGCAACAGAAGTTAAGTTTGCCGACTATTTTCTTTACGTTTTCAATTATGCTTCAGTTTTAATTCTTTTGTTAGAATCTGTTGCTGTAAATTTTCGAGCTATTATTTTTCACAATTAAAAACAAATTTTTTGAGGGCCGAAATTCAGATTGATATTTGTTTGTATTAACTAAGCTGCAGTTAGCGAGAGGTTGGTTATTATAGCAATTTTTTGTTCTGTGGCACTTTGGACAGTTTAGGGAAATAGTAGTCTGTAGCAATATTTGATCTTTTTGAGGCTGTAATATTTAGAAATAATGACTAGCAGTGAGGTCGAAGTGCACAAGCGCCGACTCTTGGGGCCAGCGGGCCAGCTCCCCTATAAAACAAATAGTAGAAACGTAGAAAGTGATAACTGATGGTATATGAAACAATGCTTTTGCAAAAGTAATATCAGTTATTCTGTTTATCAAAGGTTTTTTTGGCATATAATACTACAGGCTTTGATTAAGAATGCTATTCACTTGTGCTCTCATAATGATTCTGAAAATAAGGCTCCTTTGCCGAGGCAGAAAAAATAGAGAAGATTTAACTTCCACTAATCCTTGGCAGGTAACATCTGCAATCCTTACAATTTATTTTATTTCTATTAAGTTTTGATCAAATTTCAGAAAACAAAAAGGCAAAGAAGGAAAAGTCATTCAACGAATATTTTAACTTATATTACAAATTCCATGAAATTAGGTTATGAGGTCGTAAAATTAAGTGATTAGGGAAATCCATATTTTACGCATATTTGCTATACAAATACAGAAATTTCGTGTGGAAAATTCGATTTTTGTTTTTTCCTGAAAGTGAAAAAACTTTTTATGTCCCAGTACTGGTTGTTATAATTATAAGAACGTAAGAACGAATGAGTCATCAATGTTAACAAGATTTTGGGAATGTACGGAAGTGTAATTTACAGGTTCCAATTTTGTCATAGGTCTATTGTATTTTTATGTTAAAAATATAGATAATTTCAAAAATGAACCAGTGGTAAATAACGTTATTTTATTCAATTTTGCCGTATAAACTGACGTTTAATTGTTTCTGGCCTGCCCATAAAAGTTGATGTTTTATAAACAATCGTTTAAAATTTTTATTCCGCTAGCGATTTAAAATTTTTATTCCGCTAGCGCTTTAAAAATGTCAAATCGCTTTAAAAATGTCAAGTAAATGTCAAAATTGAATAAACAGTTGTATTACACTTGCGGATTAAATTAATGTATTAACTCGCGGTATTAACGCGCTTGCGGCTACCGCCGCTCGCGCGTGTAAACGTACCGCTCATTAAACATTAATTTAATCCGCATGTATAATAAATAACTATTATTTTACTTGTTTATTGGTTATTTATCTGATAACTGTGCAAACAATTGAGGGATTTTATTACAAACAATAGTTGTTCCTTATACGTAACACCTATTATTTTCATTCTTTATTTCTTTGTCTGTTTTATAATTAGACATGTTGGTATAATTATTCATGACTTTCCTAAAAGTAAATTGAATTTAGAGATGTTTTCTAAAATACAATTTAGAAAAATTTCCCCCTAACTGAGGTTTAAATAAAATTTTGCGTCACGCTAGCAAGATAACAAAGAAAAGCAAATGGAAGAGGAACGCTTCTTAACTTGGTAGCTGGCTATTTATTTATGCCCTTACAACATTCAGCCTTTTAGACTTAGAAATAAATTTTGCCTAACAGTCGGTATTTGGGCCCTCCAAGGAGAGCTTAACGGTGGTCATGCCATTAAACTTACGGAATTACGTGTGATCCTGAATGACATTGCCGTAAGCTTCACAAATTGTTGCCACTTTCAATTAACTCTTCATTAGTCCCCATAATTCTACCGTGAGAGATAAATTCACTTTTTAATAACCGCTAATCATTCTAGGCAGTTATTAAATGATAAGTAATCGAGGGCGACAACTTAAGCTCTAAAAATTAAATTATCCTCGACTTATTTTTCCTGCTTGACTCATTAATAGGATGTTTAATTATTATCAGGAGCGAAATGAAGCGTCAAGTTGAATAAATTTAATCGGTGATAGTTATTACTTTAATGTTCGAGCATGTCTATTTTAGGCCTCCCTGGAATTGTATAATACTGTACGATTTTACACTCAAATTCAAAACAATACGATTTCTCGCCAACAAAGTTGCCATAAACTACGTGTATTTGCGAGCAGAACGACTTTGTTTCCTCCCCATCCATGTTTGCTTTAGAATGTAACATTACATTTACAACTGTACAGAACGTGTTAACAGTTTGAGAACTTGCAATATGTCTCTATTCATTCTAGGGTTTCAACTGGCCTGAAAAGTAGTCATTTGCGTTTACTGGAGTTTGCTATTATTATGATGTTATGGTATAATAACAACGCCTTTTATAACGCTGCTTGGTTTGTTACATTCATTTTCACCAAGCAGTATCGTAATCTGTAAGATAATGTTTAAGTACGTTAATCTACTGAAGGGAACAGAAATTAGTTATTAATGAGAATATTAATTCAGCAAAAAGTCTAATTGCCTGAGTTATAACAGTAGTAACGTATAGCATGTTTATTGTATTTAAGTTATATGCAATATCTCTCATATGACAATGCAGCACTCGATAAAGTGAATCCAGCTGTTTAGTTTAGCTTTATCATCAAACGATTTTATTTCACATGCTACCCTTTCTCTTAGTTTACATGTAATTATTAGATTATTACTTAAATCGTTTTCGTTATTTGAACAAAATACGTGCGTCAATTAGAAACATTTCTAAGAAATTAAAATTTAAAAATTATTCCAAAAAATTAGTTCAGAAAAAGTGATAGTTAGCATAAACAACAAACAGTGAATTAAACTGGTTTTTGGTTTTGTGTTACCTGAAGAAAACGGCAACTGATTTGTTTTTAATTATTGAATATGTACTTGCATTTTTAATACTTTTTTGCAGTAACAAGAGGGTATTATACAAACAATTTTTGTAGCGAGTAATGAAAGCGTTGTTTTAGTAATTTCAATTGATGATGCATTGTTCTCAGAATTGATTATTAAGTGAAAACAATTTATATTAAATAATACATTGAAGTGAGATCTGAATCACAACTCTACTACAATTTTGCGTTTATTCAGAAACATGATTCTTCCTACGACGGCGTTTTTTTTTAATGTTATCTACCTAACCATGAAATAAAAAAGCGAAGATGTTAAACCAATTAATAAAAAACAGCTGGGACATTTAGAAGTGGGTAGACCATTTTCGGTGGTTTTAAATGGGAAGTACGAAAAACTGATGTCGAAGTCCAGGGCTCTTTTTTGATGCAGGTTCAAGTCCCGAAAACAAAATTTCGATCTCTTTTGTTATTTTTCAGTTATAGGCCAAATTTCAATTTTTTTTATTTTACAATATGTAACTATATGGTGTAAATTTTCTTCTAGCAAGTGGTTTAAATTGTATAAATTTAGACCGTATTATTAATGAAAGAAGTTTCGTCTATAAACACATTCATTTTAAGAAAATTTTGATTCAATCGCATCTTCTTTCTCTAACCGGGACGCTAACACGATGATGTACAGTCTGGGAATGATGTAGCTACGGTCAATTCTTTGAAACTTTACAAATAGACGTGATTTTTTTCCAAAACTGCATTTACGTTATAACATGGGAATCACTTTACAATAGTTATAATTAGGTATAGGATTGATATGCACTTAAAAATGCTGAAATATGCATGCACTTATGCGCTATAAAAACGTAAAATATGCAGTTAAAAATCATGAAATATGCGGTTATTAGAAATTTTTAATAAATATATGCACGTTTGATGTCGAACCGTGTTGAGATGTTGTGTAACTTGAAAGCATTTTGTTGCATTTACTTTATCGTCGCACACTGTACAATACAACACCTTATCTTAACCTTTCTGAACTGTCTTATTTGAAAGGTTAGTAAACAAAAGTATAGGTAAATTTTTCTATGAACAGTAAGTTGTCAAAGGGTCTTTGAAATTTCCTAATACCTATTTATCATAATACCGCAGGATGTAAGTATTTAAATTTTAGTTGAAACTTTTCCTTTCTTAGTAAATATTAACAAGTACACAAATGGTTAAAGCAGGAAAATATTTTAAAGCCTAGTATTTAACAATAGGCTGAGATTATGGGTTTCTCCTAGACTCAGCTAAACCGCCCTTAGTTGGTTGTCTAAAATACTAAAATTACTTAAAAAAATATTAGAAATTTCATAATTAAAGCATATAAAACGCCCAAAAAGTGGTAAAATATGCATTATCGTTCAAAAATGCTAAAATATGCATGCATTTATAAAAAAACACCTAAATATGCATTTATATGCACTTTAAAATTGACATATGTGATTCATATGTGGCTTAAACATGTAGAAATATAACTCTGCAGATGTTTGCTATAAGCATAAAAAACATGAAAATGCATAGATATCCTATACCTAGTTATAATGCAGCTTCTTCAATGTTTTCTGCACGCACTTTATGAGGGCGTCTTCTATACATATACATACATGTGTATAATTATGAAGATCTAATAGACGAGGGTTTTCGAAGGTTTGCGATGGGCTGGTTGAAACGTTTGGGCGATATAGAAGACATGCGTTTTGGCGGTATTTAAATACTACTTCTACACATTATTGTTGTTAAATTAATGGCCTTGATAGCTTATCAAGCATACAGAAATTATTTCCTGGAACTGCGAGTTTAGAAAAAAATAAGTCCATTTTAAATTTATTTTGTCATATATTGTATAAATGTATAACTTGGCCATTATGATTGTAATCTTTTTTGATAAAGAAATGGTGCTGCTATCAGTACTTATGTCTTAGCAATAATAATTTAAATAATATAACAGTGAAAAAATGTCTTTGTTTGTTTATTGGGCAAAATTTTGGCTTGTGGATGTCAGGGATCTTTATCTTGTCGAACATCGTATTGGACCTGCTGTTTTACCTGTTGGAAAGAGGGAAAGTTTTAAATTTTTGCAGCAACATAAATTTTACCTAACCTTGGCTAGATCCAACCCATGTTAAATACACGTAGTAATGTAATAATAATAATAATCACTGGTAGTTCTTTCTAGAATTTTGACTTTGTATATACAAGTACACAAATTATTGTAAATATGAAAATATTTGGAGAAGGTAGCAGGCAGAAAGTTTTTTGATTATCCAAATTAAATAGACAAACTGAAACTGAAATGAGATAGGTACATTTAAGGAGTGCTCGATCAAACAGTGGTGAATATATTTATATATTGCTTAATTGAGGCGCTCTTACCTCTAACGGGTCGTCGTGAAGGTTTGTTGTTTATAATTAAGCTTTTCAAAAATAAAATTTACTCATACAACCCTTTTTTAATGCAGATTTATTTCAATTGGTAATCCATATCTTCCTTAACTAATTCTACCTTAATATTAATTTATCAACTTCAATTTAGTCCACACCGCTATCTTTCAAAACTCCGCAATAACCGTCTTCACTTCACTATTTCACTTTTCTTTCCACTTCCAGTTCAATTGGCCTTATGTTCCACTTCAAATTCAGTTTACTTCCACTTCCAATTCAGCTTATAATTTATTTTGTTTTATATTAATATTTTTAATAATTTATCGTTTTAGGAGATGATTCTGATTATTTCAAAATTATTTTAAATTAAATTTGTATTTTATAATCAATATTTTGGACGAGCAACTTTTATGCTACATGCACGTACAAATCAAATTATTTTCTCTGTTTATAATTTTGTTTTATCTCTTCTTCCTAAGGTTTTTCAAATATGTTGTATCCATAACAACGGCATTTACTAAGTTTTTATGATAACCATATTTACTAAATTTCTATAACAACCGTGTTTAATAAATTTCTATAACAACCCCTACTTAGCTACTTATAATTTTTCCGACGACCACTATGAAAAATGACTCATTTCACACGGTTTACTAGTATTGAAAATAACAAATTTCGCATAGCAACGAAACTGTGCGAAATGCCCGTGTGCAAAACTTTGCACACGCTAAACCACACAAAGCAGTCGGCGGGCGACGTCAAAAGTCGTCATTTGTTAAAAAATAAATATTTAAAACGTCAAAGTGTTGCAAGTGTGGTGCTGGTTCAAATTTGTTTAAATGAAAAATTGGAAAAATGGTCGTCGGAAAAGTATAGTGTAAAACACGTGCTGAAAGGATATTTCACACTCGTGTGATTAAGCCACTCGCCAGAGGCTCGTGGCTCAACTTTCACACTCGTGTGAAATATTCAACTTTCAGCACTAGTTATACAATATACTATAACAATACTAATAATAACAATAAATTATTAAATTACATATTTACATTAGGTAACAACTTAATAATTAGTCTAGCTATTTAAAATTTTTATATTACAATTCTCTTATAATTAAAACTGCATTAACCACAAAAAATTGCTTTCATTCATAATTAAAAGTAATATCATCTCAAATTAATAACATCCAAAGGTAATATCATCTCAATATATTGATAACAATATTAATAAAACAATAAAACAAAAAAGACTCGAGTGCTTCTTTTCAATTCTGTCATAAAGTATTTTGAAAAATAATTCAAATCTGATTCCTGATTGTTCTATAATATCTGTGTTGTTCAAATTCCTTGTGATAAAAGTCTTTGTTTGTTAAATAGTTTCTTGCTGTTATACGTATATTACACAATAATATTCTCAAATAAGATTAATTAAGTTAAAAAAGGGCATAAATGTGAAATCTGATAATAGCAAATGTTCTATAAATTTTTTAAAATATGCATTACCACTGTTATTTTCAACAATGCGAAAATTAGTAAACTTAATTCGTTTTACAGTTTTAAAATTTACATATGCCTCGTTTTCTTGGGACTTAAATCAATTAACATAATTTTGAAAAATCCGAAGCAGTACGGAACAGTCTGAGGCAGTCTGTAGCAATTTTCTCTCTTTTTATTTAAATGATTATTAGGGAAGGCGAATCAGTATTTTTAAAGGTATTCTGAGGTAATACACGTTAACATCTGTCTTTAGTCCTTAATGATTCTCTCTTATACAACTTTCAGTTGCTATAGTTATTTCTTTCTCTGTAGGGGCAATTGTTCTTTGATTTTTTTTGTATTATGAATGTTAGGAAACAGATATTTAAATTTATTACCTTAAAATTAAACCGTAATCAATTCTAATCTGTATATCCCATTCCGCAATAATTAACGTGAAGCTCATCTCACGCAACTTAACTATAACACACAAACCTACACACATTGTTATCTAATTCAGTTAACGTATTTGATAGCCATTTTATGGAAACTAATTATGCCATGTCAGTGTAAATCGTACTATCGTTACAGCATCGTAAAACGGAAACCGGGACATGAATTTAACAGGTGCATGTATTACCATGCTATTTAAATCTATAATTAATCCCTTCTAGTTTCCATTACTGTTTTAGTTAAATTTACTTGCTTAAACTTGATTGATTAAAATAAAATCACCGTCTAAATATAAAGAAAAAATATCAGGATCACATTTTGTCGAAAAACTATGCATTGGAAACTAAGTTTCAGGCCAAAATTTCAAGTTCTTTTGACGGGTAAAATAAAAATCCATAACCTAATGATCAAAATCGTAGCTTTAGAAAACCATTTAATTGAACAATATTGTTAAACTATCGATCATTAAGAAAATTTTGTGAAATGGCACATCAGAAAATATGGGTTCCTTAAAATTTGTACCTGAATAGATGTTATAAATCAAAAAGTAGTATTTCAAATGTAAATATCTTAAACAATTTATAGTAAAATCAGGCACGCTTTTATGCCGAGTAGCTAAAATGTTTCATAAATTTTAATGAATTATGGAAATTATGTAGATAGAAAAGTATCACCTCCGCAGGGATTTGAACAGCCTGGACCCAGAGGAATAAATCCGAAAAAATCTCTAAAATATTAAATAGGTCCTTAATTCCTGTATTGTTCTGAAGCTCTCTTGTTATAAAATATTTCATAGGACATCAGTAAGTGATTCGAAATAAATATACGTTCCATAAAATTATATTATTTCTTAGAAATTTATGGCGAAACAAGCATTAAAATACGTACTACAATGATTGACATCATAGATAAACAGATAATTATGCTAAAAATACTTTGTACTCCTTTTTATAAAAATATAGAAGTTCTGCTTAAAATCTTCATGCGGACAAAGGAACAAAACAGTTGTAAATAGAGTATAAATGCCCTTGCTGTAAGATTATCTCCAGTTATTGACCCATAGGACCTAATCTGTCCGTAAAACGTCAAACCATATGCTGAGGATAATGCTTGATTTGATAAAAATGTTGGGCAAGAGACATCGTGTCTCTCACTGTACAAAACGAAACACATGTTATGATAAGTTGTCTCTTTTTGTGATTAATTATATTTTTCTGTTTAACCAAAATACATTTCCTTTAGATTATATCGAAATAATATTTTAAATTTTGAACTTGTCACTATTAAGATAAATACGTAAAAATGGGTATGGATTGCAATGGATTTGTTTATTTTTGTTAATACGTGCAACCTCGATGTTTTGGCACGAGATTCGTATTTGCAATACGAATTTTAATGAAATGCAGTAGGCTATAACAGCGGCAATTCAAAATTAGGGGTTGATTCTAATCTCAACCCCGCTAATCAATGCGTGTATGACAGTTGTAACGGTCGCGCAATATGTAAATTTTTTACGGTTTACATAATGAAACATCACCTGCTGAAAGCCGTGTAAAACAGTTTTAAATAGTCATGCATGACAACCGCAATTATGATATACTGAAATAAGTTTTACTTTAATTCTTTGTTGAATACGCATTGAAATTGTATGTGCTATAAAACAATACCAAATTAAACTTTCAAGCAGTTTGCATATTTTGTTTTTTGAAATTAACCTTTTAAATGCGGAAAGGGTTAATAATAGTTTAATTAATTTCAACAAATCTACTGTCACCTTTGAACCAAAGCAGTATGCCACAATCAAATAAAATGCCCTACGCAAACCCTAGATTAAATTAAAATGCATTGCTATCTGTACTTTTTCCGAAATTTACGATTATATTAAATCGTAGTATGTTAATTGAGTTATTTAATCACTAACCAAATATAAATTTACAATTACATTTCAAATAACTGCAAGAAGGAAAAAAATATGTCAAAGTATATAAGTTTTAGTTATACCTCAAATATATGCAAAAATAGTTATTTATTATACATGCGGATTAAATTAATGTTTAATGAGCGGTACGTTTAATCGCGCGAGCGGCGGTAGCCGCAAGCGCGTTAATACCGCGAGTTAATACATTAATTTAATCCGCAAGTGTAATACAACTGTTTATTCAATTTTGACATTTATTTGACATTTTTAAAGCGATTTGACATTTTTAAAGCGCTAGCGGAATAAAAATTTTAAATCGCTAGCGGAATAAAAATTTTAAACGATTGTTTATAAAACATCAACTTTTATGGGCAGGCCAGAAACAAATAAACGTCAGTTTATACGGCAAAATTGAATAAAAAGTATAAACGTTATACATATACATAGACAGCATAAAACGTAAGTTGATAAGAAACTTTATGTTTATATCAAATAAAGAAATAATTAAAAAAAACACTAACATGAACGAAATAGCGAAAACATAAAATCTATATGCTAGGGAAAATATAAAAATAAAATAAAAAAAAAACCTTACTGAAAATATAAAGGTAAATTCAAACAACTGTTAGTGATAAGCTAAACACGAAAACAGAAAAGATTCAAGTAAGATGTTTTAGAATCACAGACAGAAACAGATGATAAAAACGAAATATGTTCAGGAATTAAATGAATTTGATAGTGGTGTGATTCGGCAAAACAAACAAAAAAGAAACGTGAAGTGTTGAAGTAAACATATCTAAATAACACAATATAAGGAATACTAGAGCTGCTTATAAGAGAAACGAGTCCAAGAAAACAATAGAACGTGCTAAGTGAAGATTTTTGGACAGAAAAAGATAAATTAAACGAAAAACCTGAAAAAATCTAAAGTACAGTCAAGAAATTTAATAGAAATAAAATAACACTCATTGGTGTTGATTTTCACTCTGTTTTATTCATATAAAGAGATGATGTTAAACATAAGATCAGATCAGGACTATTATGTTCATTCTTTGTAGCGTTGAAGATCTACACAAGATTTTATAGCGGAAATTGCGAAAAAATATACAAGAATAAACAGGATTCCGCGAAAGCGAATAAACATATACGGAGTGACTTTTAAAAGTTTTTATCAACCCTTTATTATCTGCTATTAAAAAATATATATCTTAATTAATGTGTTAGTTCACGTACTTATGATTAATTGACCTCGTCAGATTGCTAGCTATTTTAGTTGTGATATGAGTTAAGTCATGCACGTAAATTTAAGTCTCCATAAAAAAATTTAGAAATATTTACGTCCATTAAGAGGTATGGAAAGCGACTTCGGAGGCTTTAACGCCCTTAACCCGTGATGTTGCCGGCCATGCTCCCTCACAAGGCGTTAGTGTCAACACCTTTACCTTTATATACATTAAGACGAGAAACTTAATCTAAAAAGATTAAAAGAAACGCAAGGCTTACTAATTTAGGTTTTCAAAATACGGAAAGCACAGTTGGAGGAAATATATGTATAATATAAAATAAAGTAATGGGGATATAAGGTATATAAAAAGCACTAACTGAAAATTGGAAATAAGTTACGTTTACCTATCGATGACGACAATGTAGAAAAAAAAAGAAACAAAGAGCAGGTCTAAGATAAATTATGTGTATTTTGTAATCTGCATAATTTTAATATGTTAAGTTAGGTCTTTTTCACTATTTCTGTTTGTCTCTATCTACTTATCTATCTTTCTTCTATAGCTCTATAACCCATAGCTGGCCGTAGCTTCCTTCAGTTTCTGCCTCCAGTCCTTGCATCTTTCTTATTCAGCGTTGCCCTTTTCCAATTTTGTGTCTCTGAAATTTTTCTTAGTCTCTCCGTTGGTCCTTTTCCTTGCATCTGATAGATTATTACTGTTTTTATTCCATCCTATGCACATGCCCATCCCTAGCAAACCTTTGTAGCAGCGATCGTGTAGTTTGTATTAATTTATTTTCGTATGTATCTAATCTATTTTCACCTCCAATGGAATGCTGCCAAAACCTGCAAACCACAATAAAACATTGGAACGGGTTAAAGTTGAAGTTCATAGCCTTATAAAAAAAGGTTCCAATATTTGATTATCATTTTCAGAATTCAACAGCGTTCAGTGGGTCTAATAACGTCCTTATACTGATAATGCTCGTTGTTAAAAGAAAAGCGTAGACCTAAAAGAAAAGGTGTGAATGAGACCTCAAAACTCGAAGTCGGTTCGACTCGGCTCGGCTCGAATCGAGCTTTGAGCGAGATCGAGCTTAAGATTTGTCGAACCGAGCCGAGCTGAGCTTTCTTATAAAGCTAGGAGCTCGTTTGAAGTTCGGCAAATGTTTGACATTCAGTTAAAGTCAAAAAATTGGTCGAGTGTACGCTCATGTCTTATTTTTCGTCGTGCTTCTCGGTAAAAGCTCAAAGCTCGGTACAGGCTCGAAGCTCCAAATAAGCTTAAAGCTTGACAATGGCTGGAAACTTGATAAAAGCTCGATGCTCGGTAAAAGCTCGAAACTCGGTAACCAAGTCGAGCCGAGCCGAGAGTATTTGACATTTTCTCCGAGCCAAGCCGAACATGTTTCGAATTTTTTCCATGCCGATCCGAACCGAGCTTAGAAAAATTAAAAATTCCCACCTCTACTATAAATATCCCGGAAACCTTAATTTGAATTTTTGTATGGTAAAATTATTGGGTAACGATAGTTGCTCCTGATAAATTTTTACATATATGGCAATATTTCTGCTACTGAACGACACCAAGGAAAATATTTTTTCCCTAATTTAAAACAGTAAGCGGAAACGTTTGATTGGGCAATAACGTTATTGTTTCCCCTCTTCTTTTCTCTTTTCCCTTTTTGCCCCTTCTTGACTAAACTGGCGGAAAAAATTAGGGGATATTAAAAAAATAACTATTATGTAATGAATCGGCGTTTCATTTATTTTCAGTACAAATTGTACCTTCTTTGAATATAATTACAAATAAATAACGTTGAATATAGAACCATAACAACATAAGACATTAAAACCAACACTATAACTTTTCGGTATTAACGCTTAGAAACAAATGATCGAAAAATTTTAACATTAGTAAAAAGTATGCCTTCCTCTTACATTGAATACAGCTTGACATCTCCTAGGCATACTTAAAATCAAGTTGTCAATAGCTTCTTCAGGGAAATTGTCCCATAACATTGCAAAACTCTTCTTAGTTTTTGAACAGCCTGTGGAGAAGGATTATGCTGCTCAAGTGCGTTTTTAAGCATATCCCATACATGCTCCATGACATTTAAATCAGGAGATAGAGGTGGTAAAGGCAAATGCCGTATTTTCTGGGTTTGAATAGCTTCCATGGTAATAGCTGCTGTATGGGGTCTGGCATTATCATCTACCAATATGAAGTCTGGGCCAATATCAGCAGCACAATTAGCAACAATGTCTAAAATAATGTCATTTCGATATTTCTGACCATTCATATTGCCATCACACACGTATAATTGACTACGGTGTCCTAAACATATACCGGCCCACACCATGACAGAACCACCGCCATATGGATGAACCGTCTGAATAATGGAGAGGTGATTTCGTGGTGTAGTTTACCTTCTCCATACTCTAAGTCGTCTGGAATCACTATGCAGGCCAACCCGAGATTCATCTGAAAAAAGTACTGTGTGCCATTCAACTTCCCAGAGTCTTTGTTCTCGCACCCACTCGAATCTTTGTCTGTTGGTGAGTAGTACTCTACGCAATGGACGCCTGGAATGTGAACCTCCCTCATGTAGACGATTTTTGACAGTTCTGGCAGAGATTTGTACATCTGCCGCATTTTGAAGTTGTCGTTGGAGTTGAACGGCAGTAACTTTCGGATGCCTTCGGGCCAATGTGGCCAGTAAACGATCTTGCCTGACAGTTGTCGCTTGTTTTCTTCCTTGTCCAGGTCTTTGCCGAACATATCTCGTAGTTCTAAATCTAGCACTTAATCGACTTATTACGCTTTGCGACACATTGAACAAGTCAGAAACCTCCACTTGACGGAAGTAAATTAAGTGCTCTAGTGGCACTACCAATACTTAAAAACGTTCTGCCATTGTAATTTCTTATTTAGACACACAAACAGTATAAGATATTTTAAAAACCTTCATCAAAAATTTGAGCAAACAATTTGCAAAACAACGCGTAATTAGTAAACAAACACAATTTCAGTAAAATAACGAAAACAAGTGTTTATAAATCAAAAGTGACCTGATAATAACCAATAACCCATCCAGTATTTATTCTTTAATAGCAAACTTTAGGTAACTTAATATGCTTTATGTTGTTTTTTTTTAATATCCCCTAATTTTTTCCGCTAGTTTAGTTTGACTCTGAAATAGGAAAAGTGGTCTGGTTTTTTAATTGTTCTATTTGACCGTACCTGATTAATTTCTTTTTTGTAAGTCTGTTTTATCTGAATTGATTCGTGGGCCAGCTGCATTAGTATTCTTCTCTACAGACTTGTAATAATTGTATTAAAACTGCTGTTAGCGTTCCAGTAACATTTTCCTTATTACTTGTTCCTTGTTCCAGAGCTATACTAAATGCCAACACGCGAACACGCTGCCTTGGTTGATAGTTTGTGTAAGCTTAAACAGATGAGTCGGCAGTATATAGCCGTTGTTTCTCAAATGATCCCATGCTTATTGATAGCCTAGCCTAGATTCTAGAGAAATGTTATAGGCCTTAGTATAGTGTTCAATATTTGTTTGACGGTAAAAATTGCTTAAATTCCGCTTGACATTCCAGTTTTTATTCAGGATTTGTATAAATACCTCATATCCGGTGAACAAAATGGTGATTTCGCGATAGTTGAACTAAAAGAGCTTATCTCAGAAATTAATCAAATAGTGCTAATGTCCAATGGTACCAACCAAACAATGAACAATTGGTGAATAGTGACAAAAATTCACTGATTATGAACAGCGTGGGCATCTGCAAAGCATAGGGATAGGGAATGACAAATTTCACAAAGAGTAGGAAAGAAAAAAGAAGAAAGCAATAAGACCAAGAAAGATGTGAGATAAATGGCGCAATCTGTAAAAAATAATAAAAAAATTTAAAATATGTTGCGATTTTCGGGAAAACCATTTAGGATTTTAACTGAAAAGTAAATTGCCCACAATATTTTCGTATTAAAATTTGAGCTTACTCATTCGTATTGCTCGTCAAATAGATAGTGCGAAGAGATTACAATATCTACTTTCTGACTAAATAATAAATATGCATGCACGTTTTTATGAATACACTTTCTCAGAATACTAATTTTAACAAATTTAACATTTTCATTTTCCAATGTCAATTTCCTCTAAAATTAGTATGAAAAATAATAACCAAAGTAGCCCGCCCCCTAAGTAATAAATTAAATGTATTTTGTTCTTTTAGAAAACTTTAATTATTATGTTTGTATGTATAGCTTGAAGCAATAGATCAGCAAGTTCAATGTTCAATAGTTATCCTCAGACAGAGTGGCGGAATTACCCAGACTTTTAGGGCGGTTATGGGATTAGAGGGGATTGTGCATATAAATAATCGTGCCATTTTTTCCTCTCTAAAGTAGACAGCATTCTTTTCTACTGTAATCCCTGTTGCTAAACGAGAAAACAAATAATATTATTTTAACAAACGTTATTAAAGAGAATTTTCCAAAGAACATCTGTCGCGGGTGTTCTTTGATCACATAAAGTTTACAAACAAAAATGACACGTTCTGTTTTAATTACAGTCTAATTAAATAGATATTGGAATATCGGTCTATACAACGTAATTTCATAATTACAAAAAAAGGAATCCTTTACATAGAAACCGCTATCGGTATTTATATTTATGTTCATTAAAAATAGCGTTGAACTGGGAACTAATTTTAAGTTGATATCGCATCCATTTATTAAAAATACAATGTTTCATTCATATAATAGTTAAACAAAACACGCTATTAAAATTCTTCGAACATAGTTGAACATTCTTATAAACCTATTATTACTTTGTATTTCGCCGGAAACTTGTGACGATTACTAGAAAATTTTAATACGAAATGTCTGCGGTCTCGACTAAAGTTTTTTGTTTGTTACCCACCAAAATTTGCCTCATTTGCATCATATATGCATATCGGGCTAATCAGCGCAAAACAACGAATTCGTGGTGATTATATCTATTATCATATTATGCAATTATTATTCGATTTTATGGTGCAGGCGAGGGATTCCTGCTGAACTGGTTCAGTTAAATCCAATTTAGGGCAGTTTTGACCATTAAAATGCTGCAATAATGTCCTGTACGGTTTCCTCCGCTTTTGTTAGGACATTCACATTATACTTTACTACTTTTTGTTGCAAAATTTAGTAGTGGCCACTGATCAAAGTAATGGCTCGGGTTTAATGTGGGAGAATTTAAAATTTAATCCTGATATATATCTCGATGCCTAGCATGTTTCTACATCTCTTTTTATAGGCGAACTAACATTATTGTTCTTTTTTTAAGATGACTTTTTGGGGGACATTGCAATTTCCAACGACGATTATGTCAAAAAAGATCCTAAGAAAGATCAAATTCTACAGGAAGAAGTAGAACAATACAAACAAGAGGTATTGGAAGGCTTGCAAATCGAAGAAGAAGGCCTGACTGATCTTATTCGAAAGAAAACTAAGCAACTTTCTCCTGTTGTTACTCCTCGAAGTTATAATGATCCAATTGATAATCCTATAATCGATCCTTCACTTAAAAACGGTCAAATTCTTCAAACGCATTACTCACCTACTTTAGAAAGTAAAAATGGAAAGGTACAGTTTTTAAGCACTGGTGATGCTATTTATGACGGAAGACAGAGTAATGAAGGGAATACAAATAACGATGGAAATGAAAACGGAACTAATCATCGACCCAAAAAAATTAGACATAGAAAACGGCACACTTCAAGTAATCATGAAGTTACAGGAAAGAGAAGGAATGCGAGAAGAAACAAAAATAACGAGAAAAGGTAAGTGCAGTCGATGTTACAAAATTGGTAGTTACTTCAAACGTACTAAATAAACATAGTTTGAGAATTTTAGCAAAGTTTGAAAGCTTTTTCTTGAAGACAACTGAGCTTAAATGTAACAAAAACCCATGATATTTGATCAGTTGTTTGTGATTCGTGGGTTTTTAGAATCGCTTAGTTTAAGTTAATAACAATAAAAGTAGGATATTAGAAATTTAGATAGGGTTTTTGGCTCAAAAAAATATTATTTTTCGTTATTGCGCAGAATAGATTATTATTCTATAAATACAAAGCTCAATAATCTATGCAACAGTAAAGTCTAACTTTGTGTTCTGGAGAACTTTATAACTAAAATTCTTCACAAATATCAATAGCTGGATTGTTTCAATATTTTATAAAAAGGTGACATTTCTTAAACTAGCAGAATACTGTCTTGATAATATATTTTTCAGTTTCAGTAATAGCTAGCAAATATTCTTTTTGAACAAAACTACTCACTTGTAAGTTTACTTGATCGTAAGCGGTTTCCTTCTAGAACATCTGCATCGTTACAAGTTTCCGAACTACCAGTTCCCCAAGCAGTTGTCAACAAAGACGAACGACCCGTACACGAATTCGAACCACATTTCGATTTCAAGCCTAAGTCAGTGCCAAATTCTAAAGCAAACCCTAAAGTTCCTAACGTTTATAAGTTACGAGAAAGTCAAGAGAAGCAACTGCATCGGAGAGTAACAAGAGCTGCCACTGCCAGAAAAGAGCGTGTTTGGGATTATGGTGTAATTCCTTATGAAATTGATGGAAATTTCAGTGGAGGACATAAGGCTCTTTTTAAGCAAGCCATGAGACATTGGGAAAATTTTACTTGCGTTAAATTTGTAGAACGCGATCCCATGGAACATCCTAACTTTATTATTTTCACTGAGAGGCCTTGCGGGTAAGAGAATGAAATTTAAATATGTGCGAATTTATAAGATTTATTTTTAGGTGTTGTTCCTTCGTAGGAAAAAGAGGAAATGGAGCACAAGCTATCAGTATTGGAAAAAATTGTGATAAATTTGGAATTGTCGTTCACGAGTTGGGTCACGTTGTCGGTTTTTGGCATGAACATACCAGGCCAGATCGTGACAGACATGTGATTATTTTCAGAGACAATATTATGAATGGTAAGTCAATAATTACACTCTAAATTTAAAAAAAATTCCTGATTATCGCTTTACAACATTTCTGGTTTGGTTTTTCAGCATTTCATTGTGTATTAGTTTGATGAATTTATTTGATATGAGAAATAGCTGAACTGCCATTGCAACTACCAAAAATTATCTTTTCACTTTGTTAGCAAGTTATGTATAGACATTTGCGCCAATGATGGTTATTTGTTTTTCTTCAAGAACGTTGCATTCTCCAAAATAGAGGAACTTTTAAAAACTATGGTTTGAAATAAATTCACGAACAAACTTAATCAAGCTTTTTTTGTATTTAATTCAATTTAATTTATTCAATTTAAAACTTCTCAACTTCAAATTTTGTGGATAATAATTTTGAATTTTACAACAAACAAAAGTAAATTTATACTTTCAATTAAGAAGTTTATAAATATCGTTTTATTGGACTTTCTCACTATTAAATCTCTTGCGTTCTTCCCTACACGTTTATAAATTTAGTAAAAGTGTAAAGTAATGTATTTATTTGTACTTCTGAATAAGAGGGGGATGTTACATGTGAAGACATATAAATCGAAAAGAGGTAGGAATTCTTATAAATTCTTCTATTATCTCAAATTAAATTTCAAATTCAAACATTCTCACACTATGGCGTGTGGTTCCGTATTAAAATAAGTTTTTCAAATAAGTTTTTTCTACAGTTTTCATGGTTCTGTGTAGCTAGTTTTTTTTTTTACAGTGGGGCCATTGTTGTACACAAAAATGTAAGAGCTTTTTTCACTACAAAAGAAATAAGCTTTTGTTGAAGTTTTTGTCTTTCAATTTCAGGATAATTTCGTTAAAAGAAGTGCTTCCTACTGGAAACTATACAAACTTTGCTCTGTTGTCCCAAAATAGCTGCAGGAGGGAGTGTTTACTTTAGTTAGACCGTTATAAAAATAGAGCGTATTCTTAAACTTCAAAGCTGAATTCAGATTATTTTTTCAAAGCACTACCTGCGAACAGTTAAAAAATCATCTCACCAAACAGAACATAACCTTTTCTGACGTTACCTATAAGATCTGAAAATATATCTGCATTTAAAATTGCTGTCCCACGTCCGAAGAAATAAATATTTTCAATTCCGCAAACTGACCGGTATAGACTATCATTAGACCTTACCGAAAACAACAAAATTTTACGAATCCAGAAAAAATCATTGTAAAAACATAATAGAAAATAATTCTTAAAAAAATTGTAACAATCATTTTAAAATACTAAATTTGAACATACAATCACTAAATAACAAGATTGAACAGTTAGAAATAGTATCGGTATTGCTTCCTTAACAGAACACTGGCTTCCGAAAAATTATCTAGGAAAACTAAATACCGTGAGATCGAAAAAAAAATGATTCTGAGCAGGCCTTGACTAGTACAACACGATTGGCTACACTGGTTCTAGAATGCATATGAATTATAATGTGACAGTGACATTTTAAATGTAAGTCAGTTTTGCAATCTTGTTTCCAGAATTATTTAAGTTTATCGTTGTAATACTAGTGAAGGATCACATTTTGAACACCTACTCTAACATGTATTCATCTTAGTTTTCAGTTTGTTCCCTAAATAAATACTGTTTTGTGTTTTAATTTATTTGACATTTATTAACCTCTAACCTACTGCCACATTTTGAAATCAGTCTTGCCAATTGTGTTGTACTAGTCAAGGCCTGCTCAGAATCACCTTTTTTTTGATCTCATGGTATAACAAAGTACATTGTATCGGCGGGATTTTCAAGAAGGCGTAATAACTACGGAGGTGTGCTACTATTGGTTAAAAATTGTTACTTAGTCAAAGAAATAAATCTAAATCGCTTTGCCGAAGAAAATAATTTTGAAGTAGCTGGAATTGAAGTACAGCAGTTAAACCTGGTTATTTTATCAGTATATCGATCAGCAACTAGAACTTCTTCAGAAGCAATGGACATCTTTATGAATTGTTTAAGGCCTACATTACGATTTTTGTTGACTAAGTACAACACTAATGATATTTATATAGCCGGCGATTTTAACATCGACTTAATGGATAATCAGAAAAGCATACATTTTTTGAATTTAATGAGTGAGTTCGGATTACATCCAGCTTTTTCTGAACCTTCAAGGATTGGAGTAAACAGTGCTACGTGTATTGATAATATATTTATTAACAACTGCAACAGTTATGAAAAAGCAAAAACAGTTGATCTTCACTTATCAGACCATAAAGGGCAGTTGATTGTCAAACATCATAAAACCGTTTCAGAAAATATTATAAAGAAAAACAGAGTAGTAAATAAAGAAAACTTGGAAATATTAAAATACTGTTTAGAAAGATGTGATTGGTCAAGTGTTTATTCGGAAGTGGATAGCAGATCGGCATTTAAAACATTTTTTTCTATATTCCAAAAGGAGTTTGAAAATGCAATTGCATTAAAAACAAAAACAGTTAAAGTTGGTAGTACGCGTAAAGTGGTATACAGAAGACTTAAAAAAAATTGAAAAATGTGTTAGATGGTTTGGAAGTGATTGCTAGAGCAAATAAAGATCGGACCTCAAGGGAAGCATATAAGAAATTCAAAAGATTTTATAGAAAAGAGATAGTCAAGGCAAAAAAGGCATTTAATACAAAATTTATAACGCAAAACGATAACAAACAGAAAGCTCTGTGGCAGCCCATAAATATAAAGAAAGAGGAATTGAAAGTATCAAAAAAGTTAAAACAGATCTATCGGCTGATCAGTTCAATGATTTCTTCACTGTAGTAGTAAGATCTTTTTGAAACAACGCAAGAAGAAGTATTAGTTGTAGCAAATAAAATAAAACCAAAACATACCCATGACATATATGGACACTCTACCGTAATGTTAAAATCTATTATAACATCAATCATTGAACCTCTCACGTACGTAATGAATAAGTGTCTTTTAGCTGGTGTTTTTCCAGATGAACTTAAAACTGCAAAGGTGATTCCACTTTACAAGAAAAGTGATGCAAATACCGCTGAAAATTATCGACCTATTTCGGTACTTCCTTGTATATCGAAAATCTTCGAGTCTGTAGTTAAAGTTAGGTTGATAAACTTTTTGAAACCAATTCCTTTTACACAAAATGTCAGCATGGGTACAGACAACAAAAATCAACGATAACAGCAATTACTAGTGTACCGAGTGATATAATGGATGCATTAGATAACAAACAAGTTGCGACTTAACGAAGGCATTCGATACAGTACAATATGCAATTCTGTTAGACAAGTTAGAATGGTATGGAATACGCGGATTTAGTTTGGATTTTTTCAGATCGTACTTCGAAAACAGAAGCCAGTTGGTTTCCTTGAATGAGAACTCCTCTTCAGTAAAAAGTATCCATTGTGGCGTTCCACAAGAATCAATTTTAGGCCCAATTTTATTTGTTATCTTTATTAATGACCTACCTGCGAATGTAAACTCACTAACTACTTGCCTCTTTGCTGATGATTCCACTTTTATTAACACAGGCAAAGATGCCGAGGATATGAAAAGCAAAACAAATAAAAGTCTATCTGATGCGGAAGGATGGTTTAATTCAAATCGGCTTATGATAAATAAAAGCAAGACCCAATTGTTGACGTTTACAACAAGAAAAGGTCAAGCTAAAAATCACATAAAATTTCTCGGGATATCTTTGGATGATCGTCTAAGCTACGACGTTCATATTAGCGATTTAAGCAAAAAACTTTCTAGTGCCATATACGTTATTAGAAGAACAATGATTATAGCTACAAAGGAAGCAGCTCGTACTGCCTACTATGCGTGTTTCCATAGTTTAATACGGTTTAATGTCCTATGAAATTCTAATATGGGGATGTTCTTCTAAAGCACGAACTATATTTCTGCAGCAAAAAACGTGCATTAGGGTATTGTATAATGTCAATAAAAGAACCACTTGCAAACCTCTATTCCAAAAATTGAGAATACTCACACTGCCATCTTTGTATGTGCTAACATGTGCTCTGTACGTACATTCAAATGTTTCACAGTGCAATTGTAAAACTCAGACTTTCACGCATATGATACGCGTAACAAGGAAAACCTTAAACAATTCCGTTTCATAGACTGAACGTAACGCAACACGGTATAAACTATCAGTGCTTGAAAATATACAATAAAGTGTTGCCAAAAAAACAATTTAAAAATAAATTAAAGATGTTAGTCGTTTATATAGTGTCGATGATTTTAATATGTTGTAACTTTATGTATGTAATGTTTGTAATGTACTATTTTTATTAGTAATGTTGACGTATGCATGAAGTTAATAACTTCGGTAGCATAATAGTATATTATACACGACGCAATAATAATAGCCATTATAGCGAGTCGTATAATATACTTTATCCACGAACACAAATACGAAGAATTATTAATTAAAATTTATCGACGACTTGTCAATAATCTGTCAATTAGGATTAGAAACATAACCTATTTCCTTCATTATACACCATAGACAATGATGTTACCATGACACCTTGAATAATCATTATACACTGCTGGCAGTGTATAATGGATAGCATTATGAGTGACCAAACACATGAATAATTGAGAGATTATTAAGTAGTCGTGGATAAATAAATTTACTTACTTACTTTAAAATATATTTCGTATTTTCAGTAAAAACTTCGAAGTTTTAAAACCAAGAAACCAACAAAATTTTTATTTGATATTCTATATTTACAAGCATGCACTACGGACAAAGTCATTCTAAACTATTTAAAAAAAATCTTTAGAATATTCATATTTTATAATTTTGTTAAATTCTGCTTTGAAATAATTTTTGAATGATTTGTTTGGCAACTAAAATTTGTATTGTTGAAGATTCCAAGAGATACATAAAATACTTTTCCTTTACCTAAAATTACAGAACCGCGAACAGCCCTTATTTGGAACTTTAAGTAGGAAATTTATAAATAAATAATAGGAAATAGAGGAGCATAGAATAAAAATTTAGGGTTTTTCTAATAACAAGAGAATTTTATTATGAACATAAAGAACAAAATTGTATTTGAGTGGTATTTAACCATCATATTTTAAAGGTTAAAAAACCAAAGCTCTACGTAGTAAAATTTAACGTTAGCCGGTTAAGTAGTAAAACATAGTAAGTCGATAAAGGTAAATGCCATACAAATTTTATAATCTCGACATAATGTTATCAGTCACGTCTGCCCCACTGCGCCGTTATTATCGTTCCGATCTGAGATGCAGCGTTTTGGACAAGAACGTGCATACATTATGTAAACATTGTTATGCAACATTTTATATTCCTTAATAAATATTCATTTAGAAAGAGGTCAAGTACGCCACATGTAAATTTCCAAATTCGAACGTAAATGTAGCAAATGCTAATACGTTTCCCTACTCGTACAGGTCAAGAATACAACTTCAATAAACTAACAGACGAGGAAGTGAATTCTTTGGGATTAACATACGATTATGACTCCATAATGCATTATGCAAGAAACACGTTTTCCAAAGGGACTTATCTGGATACCATTTTACCAATCGACGTGCCAGGTCGTAAACGTCCAGAAATTGGTCAGCGTGTCAGATTGAGCGAAGGGGATATCTCACAAACTAAATTGTTATATAAATGTCCAAGTATGCTTTTTTTTAACTTTATATATAAAAGATTAATTAACTACTTCCCTTAGAATGTGGACGTACGTTCCAAGCAAACTCTGCCACATTCTCATCTCCTTCTTATTTAAACAAAAAGTCTTCGGAAGAAGGTGAAAAATGCGAATGGAGAATTACAGCAACACACGGCGAAAGAATCATACTAAACATTACCGAATTAGATATTCCCAAATCGCAGGAGTGTCGCACAGATTATATAGAAATTAGGGATGGATACTGGTATAAATCTGATCTTTTGGGAAAATTCTGTGGAACGGGGAAAATACACGACTCGATTATTTCGACAGGAAGCAGAATGTTGGTCACTTATGTTTCTAAAAATCCAAATGGACATCGAGGGTTTACTGCAAATTATGAAGGTGAGTTCGGCATTTAAACTTATTTTCAAAGTCTATAGTTATCCACAGCTTACCAAAATAGGCAGACAGAAATTATCATATTTTTCTGTTGGTAAAAATGAAAGTTGTCTTGATAATAATTGTTTCTGCTACTAAAGGTAGAAATGCACGACACTAATGTTTTGTGAACAATAGATAATTAATATTACTTAACACATTCCAAATTACTGGCTTCCAAAAAATTTGAAATTAATTTACCCTATTTTACGTAAATGTGTAGGGAGTAAATTTAACAATGTTATTTTCTTGAATTCAGCTGTATGTGGCGGAGAACTAAGTATAGACTCATCTGGACATCTTGAATCACCAAATTATCCGGAGGACTATCAACCTAACAAAGAATGCATCTGGAGAATTACGGTTCCGGACGATTACCAGGTCGCATTAAAGTTTCAATCGTTTGAAGTAGAAAATCACGATAATTGCGTATACGACTATGTAGAAGTAAGAGATGGCCTAACAATGGATAGCCCTTTAATAGGAGTCTTTTGTGGTTACAAGATTCCTCCAGACATTCGCTCGACATCAAACTATTTGTTGATTAAATTTGTTTCCGATAGTTCCGTCCAAAAAGCTGGTTTTTCTGCTACGTTCATAAAAGAATTTGATGAGTGTAATATGATCGATCATGGATGTGCACAAGAGTGCGTTAATACATTGGGAGGATACGAATGTTCATGTAAAATAGGATACGAATTACATTCAGATGGAAAAAATTGCGAAGGTACAATGATTTTTATCAGAAAGTTATTTTACTTATTATTGGTATTTTTTTTTAGATGCCTGCGGAGGAATTATCGACGAACCCAATGGAACAATTACTTCTCCGTCTTTTCCAGATTTATATCCTTCTAATAAGAACTGCGTATGGGAAATTATAGCGCTTCCTCAGTACCGAATAACTTTGAATTTTACTCATTTTGATCTCGAAGGCAATAACATGCACCAACAGCAGTGTGATTACGACAGAATTGAAATTCACAGCAAAACAGGAGAGGACAGGTTTAATAAGCATGGAATATTTTGCGGTACCAAACCGCCACCTCCTATAACTTCGGATGGTAACGCGTTAAGAATAACATTTACTTCGGATACGAGTATACAGAAAACTGGATTCGCTGCCGTATTTTTTACTGGTGAGAACGACGAATTATTACGGCTGCATTTCTTTTATTATAAATACGTACCTTATTTTTAGATATGGACGAATGTGCGGTTAATAATGGAGGCTGTCAACACGAATGCATGAATACGTTGGGTTCGTACATCTGCACTTGCCACAACGGTTTCACTTTGCATGAGAACGGAAGAGATTGCAAAGAAGGGGGCTGTAAATATGAAATAACAGCGCCCGTTGGGCAAATATCAAGTCCCAATTATCCGGATTATTATCCCGCCAGAAAAGATTGCGTTTGGCACTTCACGACCACCCCTGGCCACAGAATAAAGATAATGTTCTTGTCCTTCGAAATGGAACCCCACCAAGAGTGTTCTTACGATCACATAGCGTTTTATGATGGAGATTCACCCGAATCTCATACACTTGGCAGATTTTGCGGGTCCAAACTTCCCCATCCGATTGTCGCCTCCGGAAACCAAATGTTTTTGGTCTTTAAATCTGACGCTTCCGTACAAAGGAAAGGGTTCCTCGCCACGCATTCAACAGCTTGCGGTGGGCATTTAATAGCTACGTTAGAGAGGAAACACTTTTATTCTCATTCTAAATTTGGGAGTGCTAGTTATGAAAATCGTGCCGATTGCGATTGGACAATAGAAGCAGCGCCAGGTTATAACGTACATTTGATGTTCGTTACGTTTGACCTGGAAGACGAAAAAGATTGTGGGTATGACTATGTAGAAGTTTTTAGCGGATTAGACGCTAGTGGAGCATCCTATGGTAGATTCTGTGGAAATTCAGTAAGTATTTTTTGACACAAAATTAAATTCTAATAGGTTTTACAAAAAACAATTGATAATGGTTTTACATTAAGGATTAATTAGAAGCAGAAGTTATCGAAGAAGAAAAATTATAAATATTAAAACAGTGAATTGCTTGACAATTGAAATATTAAAACCTAAAAGTTAATTGATTTGAGGGCATTGTTATATAGCGATATCAAGAAATACTGTTTCAGTTAACAATAGAACTGTATTGAATTTTTATGGCTTCTCGAACTGTGTGGCGTTATTTTGTACACATGAACTAAATTAAAATTTTTAAAGTTACTGTAAACAGGAAGTAGAGACTGTACTGCTAGCAATTTTAGATATTTTTTTTGGCAACTAAAACAGTGTTTTTGATAACTAAAACAGTGTTTTTGATTGCACCGTATTTTAATGCAACCAGATACCAACGATTGCATAGAAATCTGTACTTAAAAGTATCTTTTTTTATATATTTACAGTGGGATGCTTTCATGCACACTTTACGAATATGCAAATTGCTAAAGTAGTCCCTATAAGTCCCGAGATTTAAGAAAAGAATTATCTATATTATTTGACGGTATCATAATTTATTTAATTGATAGGTAACTTTGCATTTAATGATGCCCATATTTTATGATTTTTAATTTTTTAAACTATGACTCAATTAAAAAAAGTAATGATTATTTGTAGATGAGCGATTTTAATGTTGTAGAAAACCTTCAAATAGGAAGCTAACTAAATATGTAAACCCAGTTTTTTATTGAAAATACCCTGTAACTTTTGATAGGTATGCATCGTTAATTATTTAGGTTTCTACAACTGAGATGTTTCATATTAACTGCGAATGAAATAATATGAATTAACAAAAATTACACAAGAATTTTGTTTCTAGAACACTTATTTATACTTAACAGAAAATGTTTTCAAATTAAATGTTTAAAGTTTAAAATGTGAAACTCAAATACTTAAAATTCCATCGTACATACCAACATTGAACTGAAAATTAAAAAAGAACAATATGTCATATTGTAGGACATCGGATGTGGGTAAATGCTAAAGTATATTGTGACCTACTCCGAGAGAACCTAAAAATTTCGTTGATCAATCTCAAGATAGTTGTAGAATTAGTCACTGATATTGCAAATGTCAATACATTGAACATTCACGTTGTTTTCACGTGATATTAAAGGCTTGTTCACTTTTACTAAATTTTCCCTATGAATAGAAAACTACCCAAAAGCAAACTCAAAACTTGTTTTGTTACTTTTTATAGCTTGTATAATTTACTTAAAATTCAACAGAAGAAAAAGCACACTTTTACACTTGTGCTAAAGTTTGAGTTTCAACTATAAAGTTTCCTTTTTAAGTGATTTTCAAATGTATAACATTTTTGCAGAAACCTACTGACATAGTATCCTTACACGAGGCGCTGTTAATTCGATTTAGAACAGATGATACGCTTGTAAGTAAAGGATTCAGTATTGCATTTGAAGCTGTCGAACCCTACGGAAGCGAGGAGGAAATATAGGAATCCTTGTTCCTGCCTGAAAATGTGTCCGTACTTCGGAAAATTTCCACGAGAGAGCTTCGCAATGAACGTACGGAAGTGGCAAGCAGAAATTCTGAAACTCCGCCAATATAAGTGATGTTAAACGAAGAGAACCGAAATAGTTTATTTGTTTTGTGTATAATGTGCTGCGTGTTTTCCATTAATTAATTGAAAGTACGAAGTATAGTTGACATTGCTCATTGTGTTCAAAAGTATACTTTAATTGATTTAGATTTAGATATTCAATTTTAAATGAGTAAATAGCATTAGAATTGGTCTTTCTCCCGTTAATTATACTTCCTGTTAGTAAATACTACTGTTTAGTTTTTCATAAAAGTAAAATGGTTGCATTTCCAATTATTCGAGAATACTGATCAGCAGTATGTAATTAGGTGACTGTAAATGGGTAGAAGGTTTGATATAGCTTAATGCGTATAGTTAGGTACGAGTATTATTAAAGCAGAAATTGAATGGATATTTAAGAGTTTTACTGTGAAATTAAAAGTGAATACAATAAGGCCTGATGTTTTGAATTTCCGCTTGAATTTCATAATTTATTTTGTAGTCTTTTAAACTACTGAAGGTGGGTTTAAGTTTCAAAATTTACATTTCCTCAAAACTTGCATTTCCGAAGTAACTCTTGTAGAAATCCATTTTCTTTCAAGAATTCAATAAAAATTGCCAAGAAAGAGAAAAGAATGCTCAATAACGTATATGTATTTATTTAGTAAAATGTATAACTTGGAAATGTTAAGCAAAGGTTTGTTCTCAATACTTATACGAGACTTTTAGCGTCATAAACTTTTAAATACGAATCCCTATCTAGCAAGAAAGTCGAATAGATCGTCGTAATGTTAAGAATAATAATTAGCCTAGATAGATATTTTTAATTGTTTGAAGTTTTGTGTAGTTTTGTAAATTAACGAACTGTTATGCGATGTGTAGTTTTTAAGATAAATGTAACCAGAATCGTCGATAGTAACGTATTACAAAAAAATCGTAAACTGATGTGTTTAGAATAAGGTTCATATTATATTAATTTATAAAAAGTATTTCAATTTATGGAATGTCTTTTTTAAGTAAGTAAAAATAAAAGCCAGCGAATGGGATCAGCAAGTTTAATTAAATTATCTTCAGAACTTAAGCAACGCTTTTACAAAGTAAAAGTTGTTTGTGCTCTTAAGATATACTTAAAGATTAATTTTAATTTTGGGTAGTAGTAATTTTAATTTCAGTTTAATATACGTAAACTTTCCTAATTAGAGAAACAATTTCTATAGCTAAATCCGTATCAATTTATTTGCTGTTGTATATAACTAAGCTTGCTTCAAGCAAGTTTTCTTGTTAGGTTTAAATTATTTTTGTTCGTTCGAGGTCAGCACATACATAGAAAAAGTTTGTCTTTTATTCGTAGAACATTTTAAGTCTCGGTTGTATGATTTATTTGTTCAATTTCAGTTGATGTCAGGAATTTAAACCGTGGCAATTCAACTTCCGTATTTTGTTAAAATGTTTTCAGGTGAGTCTGAAAATATCTTGAGCGTTTTATTGGCATTTTATATTTATTTCTGTCGTCATGTAAAACTATTTTTTCTCTCTTACCTTAGTAAGTAATAACCACATAATACAGTCCTACTCAGTAGCGTGCCTAGAAAATTTGTCTGGGGGGGGTTGACTTATCACTTGATTCCACAAACCGGTTGTTTGATCTTAGGGCAAGTTTTAGGAGGCTTAGGATAGTGCAACTTTTAGGAGTCTTGGGGGGGGGGGGGGGGGTTCTAACCCGGAAACCCCCCCCCCCATGGGCACGCCACTGGTCCTACTGATACTCATAAATAATAACCATGTCGCATTAAAAAAAATCATATAATTTTTAGATTTGCTAATTAAAAAAATCACGCAAAAAGCTATAGTTTAGAAATTTATTTCTGAAACTGTGAAAAACAAAGAGATAGAAAATTGATGGAATAAAATATAATTTTGGAGCCCCAGATATCTTTTATTTCAATTAGTTTTATTTATATTTTAATACAAGAAATAATTTATAATTTCATTATTCACAAAATTATTTTCTATTACTTTCATGTTAACTTTCCAAAATTCCCGTTTTTCAGTTTTCCATATTTTTTAGCTTACTTTTCCCAATTTCTTCTGTGTTCACTTTAAGCATTTCCAATCTTGCTACATTTCTGTTTTTCAGGGATGCCCTACATTCCTCATCAAACCACTCTTTCTTTACTTTAATTTATTCATATACTATACAATATGATTTTAAATGATTGAGGATAATTTAAATTTGGCGCCATACTAATTTCGCGTACCAACAACGTAACCCCAGAGTCGGGCCGGGTTGTGCATTGCACGTGTAAAACCTCATACGTTAACGCACCGGCCTCGACACCGAATGGTATAAGAGGTTAACGATAACAAACAAACAAATTTACTGTTATGTTGGCTATATACAATTCTTTCAGTTTTCAGTGGCGCCTCGAATAGGGATTGTTAATATTATATTAATAATTAAAAATAAAAACTAATTTTGGCCATTATTTATTTTCATATTGTATAATAAGACAAAATAATCAAAATATTAAAACGGGTCAATTGTTGTTTATAATAAATAAATGTTCGAAATGACCCACCATCCACATCTAAACATAAATTAGCTCTTGTCTTAACATGTTCAAAGAAACGTTGAAGTTCTTGCTGATTTACGTTGTGTCTTCCTTCCTCAATAGCAGTTTGCAGTTGTTCTAAGTTATGATGTCGATTTCGAAAAACTAGTTTTCAAATCGACAAAAAGAAATTCAATGGAGGAGCGCCTTGGAAAGCGATTCTTACTGATTAAGCTTTTACCAACCAACCAAAAAACTCTCGAAGATATGCTAATCCTGTCCAACATGAGGTGGTGTTACATCTTGTTGGAAGTAGCCTGCTTGCAATTCATCGTCATGTAACTGATTTATGAAAGTTTCTAATATTCAGTGGGATATTGCTCTGCGGTGATTGTGTCGTTAAAAATATTGGACCAATAATTCGTCGTAATGAATTCGAAGACTTCCACGGTCAGTGTCAGTATTAACAAAACGTCTTCCGGATTGGGACCGTGTCATTTTGAGACAGAAAGACTCAACGTTTCGGCCACTGTTTTAAGGGGCTTCTTCAGGAGGAAAGGGAGCACGGTAACTCAACGTCTCAACGACGCCAGAGGCGAACCTCTTTTAGCAAGAGGGAGAGCCGTTGCTGAACATCATCACGACACTGGTCAAAAAATATTGTTTGAAAAATCTTCGATCATTGCCAATGCCCCTTATTTTTTCAACAGGAAAATCCGTGAGGCCATTGAAATCATCAAGACCCCTAATAATTTGAATCGTGACACTGGTTATTATCCATCCGATATTTGGAAGTCCGCTATCATTACTGGTTCTGCTCCCTCCACCCCTGACCAATCGTCGTCGCAGTCAGATATGCTTGGCCGTGCATTTTCTGGTACTCTTCAGAAGGGTTTCGCCTCTGGCTTGGTTGACAAGTTGAGTTACCGTTACCCTTCTACCTCTTGCTAACAGAGTTTCACCTCTGGCGTGGTTGACACGTTGAGTTACCGTGCTCCCTTTCCTCCCGAAGAAGCCCCTTAAAAAAGTGGGCGCAACGTTGAGCCTTTCTGTCTCAAAATGACACGGTCGCAATCCGGAAGACGTTTTGTTAATAATAATTCGTCGTCTTGACATAGCTATCCAAATTGCAATTTCTAATGGATGTTCACTGAATTTTACATTCTGTAATTTTGGCGATGGATATATCCTGATAAATAAAACCAAGAATGTCACATTTAAAATATCTCTGTTGTTCAAGTTTTCATTGAACCATTGACAGTATTCGATTCTTCGTTGAAAATCCACGCCATACGGATGCATATACAAATTTTTAACTAAAGCTTTTCTGGCAGAACTGACGATAAACCTAAAATAGTAATAATAGTTCTAGTGTAAAAAATATGACAAGATAAAGTAAGTGCATGCACCTGTTTCAGCAGTTAGCTTTCGAATTGGTTTATTATGACTTGTTTCAATATGGTTTCTCACGTTTTCTATTACGTCTTTCCTTAAAACAGTTAGTCCAGCCTTTATCTTCAAATCTTTATGTTGAGCAAACATCTTGCGAGACACAAATCGGGATAAACTTCATGATATTGTTCCATGCAGAATTGCACCGAATAAGATCATTCTCCACGAATATTCGGTAGTGTGCTTTTAATATAAAAGCATTTCGTTCAGCCGTAAAAGGCATATTGAAATGGTGCTTAGGTACATACCTGAGTAGCAAAGAATTTTAAACAGCAGTTACGAAAACAACTGATTTGATAAAAAATTGAAGCAAACAGTAAAATTAAAAACGAAGAAAAACACGATTAACAGAAATATAACTACGAAAACCAAGTAAAAAAGTGCAGAAACCTTCGACAAACTTTGCTCCTGTTTTTTGACAGCGAAATTAACCCATTTTAGCCAAATTCAAAATATGAAATACACTATAAACTGTGGCGCAAAATTCAAATTGTCTTCAATCATTTAAAATAACACTGTACTTCTGAAACCCTAGTCAAAGCTTTCCTGATCGGAAACCACTTTTCCTCAATATCTCTGCGTATTGGTGTTCGTCTTAATTTCATTGCCACCATGTTTCTAATTTGTTGTTGTACATTTATGTCTTTTAGATTTTTGGTATTCTATATTTTCCTACGGTTGCTTTTATTTTTGCATATTTTTGGTATTGTTTAATTTCCTTCATTGCCGGGAAGTGATAAGGGCCGGCACCGGTACCTCAGTAACATTCTTTATGGTTGGTCTTTAGGCTGTTACCTTCTGTCGTTTCGTTAGATTTTTCTTCATTGCGGACTTTCGCATTAAAATCTTCCAGTACGATTTTTATATCATACTTCGGTACTTTATCTAAAATTTGCCCTGGATGTTCGAAAAAATATATCTTTATTCCTCCATCCTTATTTTCTGTCGGCGCATGCGCATTTATTAACTAAACTTATTTTATAGTATCTACCTCTCAGTTTTAAACGGCATATTCTGTCTGAGATTCCCTTAAAATCAATGACGACATGCTTTATTTGCTCACTCATCAGGAAGCCTGCCCAAACAGCTTGCTTTTTCCTACGCTGTTAAACAATGTATAACCGACTACACTAATAAATTGTTTTATCCTCTTTTTGTTTTGTCGCCTGCACAGCGAATATTTGTAATCTATACTTCTTCATTATGTTGGTTAGATTTATTGCCCCTTCTTCGTTTGCTTCTCTAATATTCCATCTTGATAGTTTCTAATTTATCCATTTCTATCTTGCATCATTTTCCCTGACTCTAATTTGCCTCTGTATATCCTAGTCCTTTCGGGACAGGTAATTCTTAATTAAAAGTTTTTGCTCTGCCTCTTCTTTCAGTTTACTTTTATTCTGCATTATTTTATTCTTTTCTTAGCTCTTGAGCCATGATGTTTTCCACAATGCTTTTTGACGTTTCCTGACCGTATCTACTTTCAAACCGTGTAATACTATGATATTTCCCCTCTTCTCATTTTCTAGTCGGTCTAACCTATACTCCATACCTGCTATAATTGTCTTCATTTTTAAATTCTCTCTACTCAGTTTTCAGCTTTTTAATTTCCTTTCTGTACCCTATTTGTTCTCCGTTTGTTTTTAAATCTATATAGACATGTCATTACTTCTATAGTTTCTTCTAATTTTCTTAAACATCTTACCGGCGATCTTCCAATTTTTTTATTTTTCCTGACGATATCTTCTTCATCTTGCTTATCCTCTCTGTCACTTTTTCTTTCCCTATTATTATCAGACGCACACTTGTCTTCTACCCGCATTGTTTCGTAGTTTCCTACATAACTCTTAATCTTGTTAAGGACGTATCCTAGCCATGATTGAAAATGTTGTTACAGTGGCAGTTTAAAAACGGCAACTCCACTACAGCAGTGCATCAGAGAAGAACAGCGCTCTGTTATTCGTTTCTTGCACAGTGAAGGGGCGAAACCCATCGATATATCCATCGTAGAATGAAGCTGCAACATGAAAATTCATGTTTGCCACTCCAACAAGTGTATGAATGGAGCAAAAAGTTCAGAAACGGGATGATTTCCGTAGCTGATTCTCTCCAGCCTGGTCAAGCAAACCGTGTGGTGACGCCTGAATTGAAGTTGATGTTGGTGAAAGAAAATCGTCGGGTTATCCTTGATGAAATCGCTGAGGTTTTGAATATGAGTCATGGTTCTTATGCATGTCATCCTCCAGTTCCATAAAGTGTCAGCAAGGTAGGTAACAAGGCAATTAACTCCAGAATTGAAACAACAGCGTGTTAATGCTTATCAAGAACTTTTGCGGCGGTATCTATGAAGCAGAAGGAGATGCTTTTCTGGAAAGGATTGTGACTTGGAATGAGTCCAGGCTGCACTATCATCTACCCAAAACTAAGAGAGCAAGCCAAAACCCAAAGAATTTTGCACAGAGTTGTGGGCAGGAAAAGTCATGCTGACCTTTATTGGAATGCAAGAGGGATAATTTTGGAGGACTACATGCCTGATGCCATATACTCATAACTTTTAAAAAACTGTCTATAGAAAATTTAAGTGAGGATGAAGATGTAATTTTACTAGAAGTGCAGGAGGCAGTAAAATAGATAGATGGTGTGGAGGGGAAAATAGATGCCTGGGAATGGATAACATCACTATATCCTATTTATAAGAGATAAGGGAGAAGTGTATGTAGCAACTACCGAGGACTAGCACTGACTGATAAATGCTATAAATATTTTTCACTTATAATTACAGATAGGCTAAACCTGTAGTGAGGTCTACATTGTCCTTTATAGGTTATAAGTAGGCACACTACTCGATAAACAGAAGGAAAATATATAAGGTGCTGCGGAAATTAAAAGTTTCTGGGAGGTTAACAAATCTACCAGAATTAACATTAAAGGAAACAGTCACTAAAGTGACAATAGAAGGCCAACTATCAAAGTCGTTTAAAGTTAATATAGCGTTAAGACAAGGAGATCCTCTTTCAACGCTGATATTCAATTTAGCTTTGTAAATAGTAATGGACGAAAGTAAAATTTCAGTATGTAGCATCATCTATTACAGTCATCATCAAGCAACAGCATATTCAGATGATATAATAATTATGGCAAGAACCAGGGTTGAATTGAAGAGAGCGCTTGTGAAGTTAGAAATAACATCAAAAAGATACGGACTATATATAATTGAAAATAAAACTAAATATATGGAGATAAAGACAGGAGAAATACAGAAGCAGAAATGATAAATGTTCGAATAGGAAAGAAAAATGTTAAGACGAATCTTGGACGGAATCAACAATGATAACGAGGAGTGAAGTCTAACAAATCAGGAAGTGCATAGCTCGTGTAGCTCGCAGCGAGTAAGATGGTTAGAGCATATTTATAGAATGTCGCAGAAAAGATTTTCAAGAAAAGCATTATTGGGTGGAGAAAGTAGAAAAAAGGAAAGGGGACGACCAAAGAAAAAGTGTGTGGATGCGGTGAAAGAAGATTTCAGAAATCAGGGCATTGAGGATTGGAAACCATAACTAGGAAACTTGCCAAAAAACTTCAAGCCATAAGTCTTTAAGGCTCGTAGTGCTGATCTATATTGTAGAAAATTGCTTCTATTATATACAACTCCACGTTTGGTGCGCCACATTATTGTTTAATGAAAACTAATTCGTTACGTTGGTTCAACAAGTCAACATCACAAATTGCTCTTTTTAAATTTAAAATTTAATTGCTCTTACCTCTAACGGGTCGTCGTGAAGATTCGTTATTTCTAATTTATTTATAAATTAATTTGACAAAATAAAATTGTTCACACAAATTTTTAATGCAGATTTATTTCATTAGTAATCCCTATCATCCCCACATAATTCTATCTTAATATTATAATTTTCTCACTCACTATTCAGTCCACTGCAGTTCAGTGCTCATCGTGACTTTTCTAAAGAGTTCCAAAATATGTTCACTTCCACCTTCTTTCAATATAATTGCCGTTCCAAAATAAATCCAAATCGTCTCTACTTCAAATCCAGTTTATTTCCAGTTTGTATTTAATTTATTTCGACTTCCGGTCCAATCCAATCTCACTTCCAGTTTCGTTATTTTAATTATTCACTGTATCAGAAAATGATTCTGATTATATTTAAACTTTATTTCAAATTAAATATTTATTTTAGATTCAATAATTCGGACGAGCAACTTTTATTGCTTCTTGCCCGTGCAAATACAAATTATTATCTGTTTATAATAGTATTTTATTTAACGAGCATGTAATGTAACCATTATATGCGAGTCAAATACAATACTTTATCTACAACTACGAGATATTTATTTATAATTTTTGATAATAAATTTACAGGTTTAGTAGTGGCATTTCAAAGTTGTCACGGTTACTCCTCCATCAGCACACAATGTAGCTGAGAATCTTCACAAACAATGTCCGGTGAATTTTTCTAAATTTGATAATCCCATAACGTATGTCATTTTCAGTTTTTCTAAATTTGGTAATCCCATAACGTATGTCATTTTCAGTATCCATAATTGCAGACTTGCACTTCATAACTGCACAAATCACTTTTATTAATTTGACGTTAATGTCATTTGACAACATACCCGACCTACTTATTAAAAAAAAATTGCCGCCGTGGAATATGGTTCATATTCCACTAGTGTCTTATGAGAAGTATAATATGAGCAGCTTTATATACTTGGAAGTAAATACATAATACGTCTATTATTTCATAGTTGTAGATAAATTTGTTTATCCACGACTGGTCAATAATCTGTCAATTATTCATGTGTTTGGTCACTCATAATGCTATCCATTATACACTGAAATCATTATGCACGGTGTCATGGTAACATTATTTCATTATGCACGGTGTCATGGTAACATCATTGTCTATGGTGTATAATGAAGGAAATAGGTTATGTTGTCATTGAAATAGGTTATGTTGTTATTTAAATTTTAATTTAAATTTTAATTAAAAATTCTTAGTATTTTGTAGTCGAGGATAAAGTATAGTATACTACTCGCTATAATGGCTACTATTACCTCGGATAATTGCAAAACTCGCTCGCACGCTCCCTCGTGTTGCAAACATTATCCTCGGTAATAATAGCATACATTACAGCGTCGTGTATAATATGCTATTTTTCTCGTTCCTAAGATTTTACAAAATATGTTTTTAACCATAACAACTACACTTACAAAGTTTCTATGATAACCATTTTTTAATTTTTATGACAACCATTTCTAGCTAATTATAATCTAACAATAATTATAACAATAAATTATTTACATTAACAACTTAATAATCAATCTAGCTATTTAAAATTTATATTACAATTTTTTTAGAATTAAATCTGCATCAATATTTTTTTTAAATAACCTTCATTAATGATTAAATGTAACAGCATCCTAAATCAAAGACATCCAAAGGCAGATATCATATCAATATATAAAAGAAATAGTTTTAAAGTATTTTAACGAATTATAAAAATTCTTTTTTTGTTAATTATCACCTTCGCAGGGCCTGAGCTTCAAATCCACACAGGGGTGTAATTTGTTTATTTACAGAATTTTCGACATTCTTTAATATTACGTTAATAGCAATTTCTCAAAAGAGTGCAGATTCTTGCAAATTTTAGTTCTAAAACAAACAATACTATTTTAAGGAAGCTTGTGACATCCGTAAAATCCTTGAGTTTGGATTTAATTTAAATTAAAACAAAAAGATACTATTTTTCATGTATCTCGATATTTGTGTTTTGTTCCTATATTAAGACTTTATTAAGAAAGCAAGAACTTAGGTATTACACTGAAAGCCAAAAAAAGTGACCACCCTTTAGTACATGCAGCTTACAGTCGATTTTCTTAGAAGTGTGAATTTAAAACGCGCTTCTTAATTTTTGTCAAATTTTGTAGATATGAGTGTTATAAAGCTGTGTTATAAATAAATCATGCCCATAACTAGTGCTGATGCCGCACGCATCGTTGCTCTTATACATTAAAATATATGAGGTGGCCACTTTTTTTGGCTTTCAGTGTAGTTATTACAAAATTATTGTTGCACTATGTATGCAAGTTAGAACATAAAAACAGCTAATTTGTAATTGTAATGTAAGCAAGAACGTAATTTACCACTTTCGATTTATTTAAAACCTTTTTATCATCGTGTCATCTTAAAAAAAAAGTAAAACTGAACAAGTTTAGCATTAACGTATTTACCCAATATGTACTCGAATTTATTTAAAATCTAGTTTAACTTTTAATGTAGTATATAATAATTAATAAGCGTTAATTTAGTATTTAATCTCCAAAATTGTATCTGTTATAAAGTTTTAGATCAAACAAAACGGGACTTTAGTTACTGTAATTATATAATATATAAGTTAGGAAAAGTTATATTATTTCGATGTTTAAACTGTTGTGAGTGGGACATCATATATTATATTTACTTTCCAGAATTACATATCACAAACTGCACGACTTACAACATCGTGTGTCCAATGACATGGATTTATAGGTTTAGGTCAAGCAAATTCTATAACACTTTTCTGGCAGCATGTCAATAAGATGAAAACTTATTGCGAACAAGTATAAAATATCTTTCCAACAACAACGGCAAAAGATTTATCAAACTATAATCCAAATATACGATTTACGTCACGTAAAGTGGATACCAGGCAAACTTTTTACATTTAAGAAAATATCTAATAGGTACATACAAATGATTTTTAGCTAATCAAGCATACGGAAATAAAAGTTTAGTTGTGATTTATTCTTCAGTTGTTTGCCATTTCTAACATAAATGTTACTGTATAAAAGTAATTTCGGTTATCTTTGTTTTTCTTTAAAAATGATTTAAATTTACATGACTCCTATCGGCCGTTTCAATAAAATGTTAGGGATTAAGGCTTTAAAATCAGCTAAATGTAAAGTGTTAATAAATTGAACGATTCAATTTTGATAAAAGCTTTCTTTATATTTTTTGTTTTCAATTAAAGTCAACATATTACTTTAAACAAGAATTGAGCGTGGGATTAATTTTGCGACCAACGGAAAATTAATTAAAAAGCGTTTTATTTAGCTCGAATAAACGGTTCTTATTCAGATGTATTACATATTGCAGGATTTATTATTGTAGAGCCTAAATATACGCGTATACATTTGAAATTTACAGATGGTTAATTGAAATTAATTTTTTTACGATTTTCAAATAGAATGCCAACTGTTTGGTTACTATTTCCTACTCTTTTTTTTAAAAGGAGTACTAAAGTAAGATTTTGCTTACTTATTAACTTGATTCTCCTCTTATGCATCAATGTTTTTCCGTTATTCAGATAAGCTTTCATCGTCATCTATTAGGTTTTCACTTTCTTATTTACCTTCCTTTTATTTTTTTTGTTTATACATTTTATTTTCAGATCTTTCCTCTTCTTGTCTAAATACTCTCCTCCACCTACTTAAATTTATTTCTGCTTGTATATTTTACGCATTTCGCTTTCTGGCTTTATTTCTTTTATTTAACTCATCCATTCGTTCTTGAGCAGGTAAGCCATGTATTTTTTCTGTTAGTTTCTCTGATGGTATTCTGCTATCGTATTTAATATTAGTTATTCAGAGTAGTTTCGTTTTTCTTTGGTATTATTTGCTTATAATTAAAATCCATATTTCAGGTGGAGTAAATTAAAGATGAAATTGTGAACAATAAAAACATTCTATTTGTGGAGAAGACGTGAGTTTTTTAAATTGTTCACAATTTCATCCTTATTATTTGTTTAGTTTATTTTTTTGTAATTTAAGGCTATCTACAAATATTTGGTTTTCCTTTTGAGGTACCTATTTTCATCGATTATTAATCAAAATCCTTTACATTTAACCTTCTTCTTAGAACTTATTGGTATTTCCTTAATTTTGTAAAAATATTTCAATTTATGGTATTTTTTACATGTCGATTATGTTAGATAAATTTGTGTTAAACATGGAGTTAAATAGATTTCTGAAGTTGCCAGAAGTGTAATTGATGAACGAGGGCTTTAGAGGAGACGAGTGAATCAAGCATAGGTAAGCAATTCAAATCAACCCCAGGAGTTTTCCGGCCTTCAATGGTAACTTGTAGGAAAACTTAGACTCCCAATGCTAGCAGTAAATTGAAGGTTTTGAGCTATTCTTAGAGGAAGAAAATAACAGAATATGAAAATTAGGTGTCTATTTGTTTCCAAGAATACATAATCCTCTTTGGGTTTAAGTTACGAATCAGTATCGAATTTTCGAATTCCTGGATGTTTAAGTCTGTTGATTATTCGGAGTTTAACTGGATTCAGTGATCACGGATTCAATTGTCTGTGGAACATCAGGCGTCTATCAAATTTCAGCAAGAAGAATTTAGAGATTATTTAAGAAATTATGTATGAGTGAGTCAGTTTTCCGAGCGACTGAAACATAATGAGGCGCACAACTGGTAACGCTATTTCTGATAGAAAAATATCTGTCCAAAGTCGTCAGAATTGTTTTGTGATATACGACGTATCAACAAAAGTAACCCTTATTTCTAACATTCCAGACTCTGCAGGTGAATTTTTGAATTCCTTTGAGTGTAATTAATTTTTGTATATATAACATTTTATGTGATACCTATCTAGTTTTACGGTTTACAAAGCTAAGAATGCTCTGTAAAGTTCATAATGCAAGCAAAATATATGTATATTACAATATATAAATGAATTTGTCCGTAATGCATTGTAATACCATAGTTTTCTACCTTTACAACCAGCTAGCGAGCTCGCTGCTAATAGCCATAGCAAATCACTTAATTTCGCCTGTGTTACATACGAAGTTTAAAATGAACAAATATTCAGAGTAAGTTACAGTATGACGTTATTATAATTTATTATAAAAAGGCTAATCAGTTTAATACATTATGATAGATGGTCCGCATTCTTACTACGTGTTTAAACTTTGAGTTACGTTTAATTACCTTGGCGATATCTTTATATAACTTTCTATAAGCAGAATAGAGGCTATTTACACAAAAGTTATAAGGTATATCATGTTTACTTAATATCACCTTAGTTAAAAGTTTAAACCCAAGATTTTTCCAATCACTGTTTTCAATTTTTCTTATTTAGACATATTTAGTATCTAACTCCATATTCTGTATTTTTTTTTCAATGCCATTGTTTCATTTTTTTTTGAGTCTCTGTTTTTACATGCGGTCTAAGTTGGTTTTTAATATTTTGTTGTGTTTACATATTCTTCCAGTCTCAATTAATATCAAGCGATCTAATCTAAAGTTATCCTTAATAATCCATGGAATTGAGTCATATTAACTAACAAAAATTAACTAATTAACTAATAAAAATTAAGGTGATACTAAGGGTGGGTTGCACACACATGATTTAACAGCTTCGTCAAATTAATCATTCGTCAAAGTGAACAAAATTTAATAAAAATTCGAATGCATTTCGCAAATAACACATTAGTAAACCAAAAATGATGCTGTTTCGATTTTCGTAAGGAACAAACGAAGGTCTCGTCTTTCAGTGATATGCAGACGGTTTCTCTGTTTGGTGACAATATGCTCAACAACAATAAAGCCTCATTCTACAAGATATGCGGTAGGGAAAGGCATTAATAAATTAAATATAATTTTCCACATATTGTCGTTGAGATGGCTACTGAACCTTTCAATCTTCTCTGGAGTTACATCGTCTTTTACAGATGAAAATTTGGGACACTGATAAAATTCTCTCTGCAACTGATTATGACGGAGAAGATCAAGTTTTTCTAAAAATAAAGACAGAGTATGTTTGCAACTGATAAGAGTTATATTAGCTCCTCGAAGTTGCGAATTAATTTCATTAAATATCATGAAAATATCTCTCAAAGATAAGACATTCTTGACTGTTACTTGTTAACAGAGACCAGCCACATTATTACCTTAAAAAATTGTAAGGAACTATATAATGCTACAAAACGAGAGAAGAATGTACGAGTTTATGTGTGTAAAAGTAACCTAATAAATTGCTCATTATTGAATAGCACAGCTGTCGAAACATTCTATCATCTTCGGCATTAGATATAATGCTATTTACAGCTCTAATTATCATACATATAATGATGAACGGAGACTTTTTTTGATTTATGAGGATATTAACAATTAGAACTAATTACAATAATTTATGTTCTATGAGTTAATTGTATGACTGTAATAACACGAAGGGGATCCATCCAATGATGTTATCCCACTTGGAGTTAACCTCCTTTTAGATCAATCGGCCATTTCTTCTTTTTCAGTCTTCTGATGCTGTAGGTTGGACACGAGAATATTTGTATGAGTTTTTAGTCGCAGCAAGTGACTGGTACATTCTTCTTGAACTGTTGGTATACCGGGATCCGTGTGTAGTGTTAGATTACTAATATACCATGGGGCATTTGCGAGCTTTCTTAATTATTGTTATTGATTGTAGACGTTGTATGATGTTGATGTTTGATTTGCAAGAGCAGCCCCAAAGTTCAATGCCATACGTCCAGATTGGCGTAATCGACACTTTGTAGAGGAGGATCCTGTTCTCTATAGATAAGCACGAGTTCGTAAGTCAGTCTCCTTCCTTTTCTTTAGTAAGTGTTGTTTTCACCTAAGTTTCTTGTCTATATGAAGCCGCAGATAGTTTCATGTTAAAATGGGCTTACATGGTCTTAAAGACTCGGAAAACAAATAATGTTTTCAACGCTTTTACAAAAATCTTCAAATTTAATACAACGTCTTCGCTAGTCTATCATTTAGTTCTGTTCCATACCAAAAAATAATTATCCGGAATTTCTCTTTCACCTTCCTTGTAAACCGCATTTCATTTAATTTTTCGAAAATTTGTACGTTTTTGTCAGTTAGTTCTTTAGTAAGTTTAGAAGTTTCTGTTAAAGTTTTGGTATAAGATAATTGGTATAACAATTCAGCTTCTCAGTTTTATTTGTTTATTCTTGACAAATAATGGAAAACTACTATATTATGATGGTTGAATTGGCCGAGATGGTTATTTCTGGCTGTTGTGTTGGTCAATGCATTTTCGGTCACTCTGTATACATATTGTTTTGGAAATTTTCTTTCGTTTTTCTATATACATCTTTTGTTTTTCTTTTCCTACTTCTGATATTTTGTTTTGTCTTCTTCTAAATCGGTCATTATTTTTGACCTCGTTTCTTTTTATATTTGTTGCTGCTTTTAACATTACCTCCATCCATTTTCCTTCAAAATCCTTTGCTTCGTTTAACTTTTTAGTTATTAATTATAATCAGTATATAATATATAATGTGAATCTGAATTCAATCGAAACATTTTTTTAATGGGGTATAGTTTGTTCAAGGCGGTAATTTTTAACTAAATATATAAATCTGTAGTTAAATACAGAAGATAACTATGTCAGGGTTTCCGAAATATGTAGTTTGAAAACGTTCTAAAATAAGACTATTGTACTGGACCAAATGAAATGTCAATAAGTATATGATGGTGTATTAACAATCATCAGATGCTTTTATTCTAGTAATTACTATAGCTTCTGAATAATTGCTTGTTTACTTTAAGAAATTTTCAGGTATTTGTGTTAAGACTTTATAGTTTGTCGGTCGAATTCTGACACTCTCTATATATTATATTATAATATAACAAGGGACAAATTTAACCATTTCAAGTACTATGTATTTATTAGTCATTCGTAGCGCACTGCGTTAGTACGAATGAAAATTCTTCCCCAAAGTCGATTATAAACGTATTCTTTAAAGTGGTTGGCATTAAACCTCAGTTTATTTTAGTTTATGCAGTTAACTTGCAGCGTAATTAACCTTCAGAATTCAAAATACCGTATAATTTGGTTGGTATAGGTTAAAGTCACGAGAGCAGGCAAAGTTCTTTAAGTTTTAATTGCACTTAAGCGAGTTTAAATTTACTAAACTTAATTTAAATTACCCGCTTAAATATTTTAATTTAGCTGTACAGTGAATTTTGTCTGGGAATTAAGGAAGAATGCCATTATAAAACGACGCCCATTAGTAATTCTAACTAAAGGTAATTTACTCGTCATTTTTACTTTTTTTATGTTATTTTGGAATGAAAGCGAAATACATCCGTCAACATATTTTATTTAATTTTTGGAAGCCAAAAAGAACTAAACACTCTCAAATAAAATCAATTTAAGGGATAAGTCGTTACAGATATAAATTTAATGATGTACTATTTAAAGATTATGGGAAAAATACGCCCGTTAAAGAGAATGAGCTGCTGAGGAAAATTTAGATACCTGGAGGCTAAGCAAACTTTTAGATTTTAAAGAATGGTTCATCTAATTAAGAGCAATGATGTGTGTAATTTATTTAATAAGATTTTTGCTTAAGGCACTGGCTTTATTGTATGATACCTGGCCATTGAACTGTCGGCAAATCAGGTTCGTACCGTTAAATTTAGATTTCCCCAGGTAAATGTTTGATTGTAGCAGAATATATTCATCCTTCCTTCATTAATTTCTACAAAATACAATAAAATGGACTAATAAGTAGCGAATTATTGTGAACCAATGTGAATATAACAAATGAGGGGTTATTTACTCGAAAATAACGTATTATGTTGTATAAACAAGTTATTTCGGGCTTGAACGAAGTTCATTAAACACTGATTCTGACCAAGAAAGCTTCGTAATCATTTAAAGTCTAATAAAACATTAAAATCCAAGTTGTTAAAGGTTGAATATTCTTATAAGGCATGTTTACAGCAGCTTTAAAATATCATAAAAGTGCAGAATGAAAACAACAAATATGATTTGGTGGACATCAAATAATATAAACAAAAGTTTTATATTTTCGCAGTTTTTAAATTGAAATTCTAAAGTCAATTTTCCATTTTTTAGTTTGCGGCTTGATGACATAAAAAAGCTTATTGCGCTTCCTTTTTATGCTTGTGTCAATTAACACATTCGTGTTTCGTTTGCATTAATCTCCAACTAAATTTTTAAATAACATATTTAATTAATGTGTGATGCTTCACTTTAAATATATCCAAGTTAGCCAACACTTTTAAAGCGGACCTGTTTAAATTTAAAGTAACGGTGAAGTGGTCTCCTTATGGTTTCCCTTTACAAAGCGAAATAAAAATGCTAGAAGATCTACAGCACAAAATTATGGAATCCCTCAAGGCTTCTTTCAGAAGAATGGTCTGGGATAGCTTTTCCTTACTACCCATGAGGTTAGACGAGAATGCGGCAGTGAGCTGATCTTATTCAAACGTAACTCATTTTGAGCGACAGTTTCGGAGTAGATCTGAAAGTGATCACCTTTGAGCCTTCGACGCTACCCTTTCAAGCTCAGCAGGAAGGGCTTTCCTCGACAAAATATCTTAGAAAGAGAATTTCCCACAGTTGGAATGCTTTACCTAAAGGCGTCGTCTGAAAAACAGCCAATAAAGTTTGATAAAGAAATGCTCAATTTTATATGGAAGAGAGTGGCAAACGCTTTGTATTTCCAATTTTTCAGATTTACGGAAAAATTGATCAGGAAAGCTAAAGAAATAATAAAATTAGGGTTGTACTTAGCCTCCTTTCTTAAACGGCAATGAGGTAATAATGAATTGAAATTAGTAAGACAATAAGGTACAGATAATTACTATTCCAAACATTGCTAGAAATTACGTGTGTTTTATTCTGTCTCTGTTAGAGCAGTTTGGGCATTGTTAGTTACAAAAATTATTAGAACGCATATGAACATTTTAACTTCTGTTTAATGAGCAAATGTTCCAGACAAGTTCGCGACTATAATTTTCCGCCGGTAAATAATTACTTTCTGCCTTGAGCAAGAGACGCAAGAAAAAGTTGCAGAACAAACAAAAACTTCGTTATTTTTATAATAACGTTTATCTTAGCACCGAGGTTGGGCCATTATAATTTGAACTTGTGATTTTGGAAGAGTTTTTTTATTTACCTTTGTTTAGAAAGTATCTTCAAACTGATGTATTATATACAACAATGGCAATTTGTACTGTATTCTTAACACTACTTCTGTTAGCTATTCGAGTACGTAGTTCTTTTGGAATTCCACATACAGTTTCAAACAAAATCCTGTCTATAAAGAATTTTTATTTTAAATTTAAGTTTAGCTTTGTCATACTAAAAATGGGGTTTCCAAACTTATCCAATATCTTTTCGTATTGTTAAATATTTTAAATAGATCATCTTTATTTTATCGGTTTTGTTTTGTGACATATATAATACTTATTCGCACTTAAAGTGATTAGAAATTAAATAATTTCGAAATAAAAAACATACCACAAGTTAAAATTAATTCTGTTGTAACAAGCTAATAGAGGCTTTGGTTTTAATATGCAATGCAATTTGCCAAAGACAACGTATACCTTTCCTATTTAATTCGAGTATATTCATTGCTAGAAAACAAATGCTGTGTATATTTTTAGAAAAAGCGATCAACGAATTGGAATTAAAATATCTCTCTTCCCAAAAATAAGCGTAATTACTTCAGCTGAATGGTGGGTTGCATAGACATGTGTGAAACTGAAGCTAACTGCGGAATCATTTAAATAATATACTGGATGATTTACGTAAGACGTGCCCCTTAAAAATTTCTAATGCAACCCAACATGCATGATTCCCAAGCTATTAGAAATATTTGCAAATTCAGAAACAAAATTTGATCAAGTAGATATGTTCACAAACACTGATTATTGTTTACTTATTCGTCATAAGTGACAGTTAGGAATTTCTAGTCATCAATAGTATATTGTGTAACAAGTACGTGAAGTTGACCTTTTTACACGAGTGTGCAGTTTACGACATGAGCCATAAGCGAGTGTCGCAAGCGCACGAGTGTAAAAATGGCTTCATGCAAGTGTTGCACAGTATACTTTTTCTACGACCTCAAACATAAAAAATGAGTTAAATCAGCGAACGTTCACTTCACTTTACAGTTTTCACAAATTCGTTGTTCCAACAAAAAACAAGTACCTACAGCAATCAATCTATTAAAATGTTTACCCATGCCGAAAAGTGTATAGGCTCTTATGGCAGAAATGCGTAAAATAAACTCCATAAGAAATGCATTGCACTTCACGCATCGATATAAAAAATAAGACTTCACGTACTGCGATCAGTATCTAAAACTATTACTTCATACATGGGAGTAGAAAAAATAAATTTTCATTAAGGTGATTTGTATATAAAATTATTATTTTTTGTATATTCTTATACTAACAATTGATATAAATTTATTTTTGTTATGTATATTATTTTTCTCACTACCACCTTGGTAAATTGACATTACATTGTCAAAAATCGACAATAGTGGAAAATAAAACATTTAGTTGAAGAAAAACAGACTGTATCTAAGGACAAAAAAAGACGATTTACCGCGCCAGGCCACTTTCCGCGTATGGTACCCCTGTCTCTACACCAGAACGGATATACAAAAAAAAAAATAGTTATAATGGAGAATACGTGTTTATTTATTAATTTTAATAGTAACTTCAATATCAGAAAAATTTTCAATTTCTTCTGAATCACTCATTTCAAATCACATTTTTTGCACTCCCGGGCGTAAAGTGACTACTTTTGGCCCGCGAAGAAGGGCGTAAAGTTAATTATTGCAGACCTCGGGTGCACTTTACGCCCGCGATAAATTAATTTGTAATATCGCAAAAATACTTTAGTTACAAAACAATTTTTATATAACTTGTAAAATCACTCTTGCCGTTAATGTGTCAATTTGACATTTTTAACAAGGCGATTAAATTTTTTTTAAAATAAATCAAAAAATTTAAATAAAATCTCCGTCTGTGCAAAAAATATTGTATGTACCACAGGCGTAAGAAGCGACTTTAGCCCTCAGCGTGATATAACCCTCGGCTAAAGCCTCGGGTTAGAATATTCACGCCGCGGGCCAAAATCGCTTTCTTTACGCCCTTGATACATAATAGTATATTATATGTATACCACGGGACTAAAGTGCAACATTTAATCCCGAACCGCAGGCGAAGTAAATACTCACCTGAGGGATTGAATGCACTTTAGTCCTATGGTATATACGCTATTTTTCGCACTCCCGTATCATATAAAACCATAATAGTGTAAAAGAAGAATTAACCTTACAATTTTGACAATACAAATTTCATGAAAACTGTCGTTTAAATTCACCATAGTAACACTGTCTAAATACAATTGTAACTAGGTTATAGCAGTTGATTATTCAGTTGTATGTTACTATGTTGTTATGGAAACATCTTGTTTATTTTTATTTTAGTCCCTAGGGATTTTGTATCATTTTTAATCCCTCTGGGACTGAAATTGAACTTAAGTCCATGAAATGAGGGATTAGATTAGCTTTTTATTCCCGGGAGTGCGAAAATAACTATTTTTTCTATTTGGGTGCTAGAATAACCCCATTCTAGCACAAAAATGACGTCATTTGAGTGTTAGAATAAGTCGTTGGAGTGCTAAAATAGACTAGTAAAATTTACTGTATTGATGCTGGTAGCGTTGAACTGTCAAACGTAATGCGCAAAGCGTAGGTAAGTTTATTTTTATCCTCGCTCGGTGGCTTTATGGATCTTAGCTTCGCTTCGGTCCAAAAATTACCAGCTCGTATAAAAAGTTCACTTACCTATATGAACAATCCAATTGGTATACTCCTCTTGTTGACAGTTTAGGACGTTTAGGTAGACGGTCTTTGTTTTTAGGTAACATTTGTCGAATCTTCTTTATGGTAATATACCTCACACCGATATTTTTCTTTGCTACTGTTTTCTTCAATCTATCGGTTACTCCAGCGATAAAAGGCAAACGGGCATAAGTAGCAATTTGTTGTTGTTCATTTTCTTCTTTGGGTTTCGCGTGGCAGGAATTTTGTATTTCCTTTCTAGTGTAACAATTTTTCATAAGAGCTGGTTCGACATACTTTCGTGCTTCTGGTTTGCTTGTTTCGTCCGGGATCTTGTTTGCTATGTGCATCAAGGTTTTAATTAAGGAAAAAGGTATTGTTCTTAGAGGAAGAACTTAACACTAAAAAGTCACAAAATGAAAATATTACTAAGCTTCTGCCAACACGAATTCAGAAACTGTAGTTCAAGAATTTCCAATAAATAATTGTAATGAGTCCACCGAAAATATTACTGAAACCGTTCAAGAATTTTTTATAAATAACGTCAGTAAACCTACTGAAAAGATTACCACGCCGCAAATGCTTTCAAACCAGCTGCTGCTGCAGAACAGCACGCAAAATATGAAAATACCCGTAGAAGAAAACAACTATGAAGTAGCAGCTATAGAGGACATTAGTAAAGAAACTGTTAATACTTGTAATGCAAGTGAAATTGACGAAAACGTTATAAAATCAGCAAGAAAAAGAATTGCCAAACCTGAAACATGGATAAGGAATGTCAGGAAGCGTAAGAGAGAATCTGGTAAAGAGTATCTAAATAGTACAGGCAAGAAGTTTGGTAAAAGAGCTGTTAGAGAAGGTTGTAAAGTCAAGTGCGTTTTTAAATACTTAATAAAAGTATATACCTAATCTCTGCCTTAAAGGATAGACTTAATTTTGACACGCTTCTAAACATATATTATGCAGAAGTTTACTCAATATTATCGTACAATGTTTTAGTATGGGGTCAAAGTTGCGATATAAAACGAGTCTTTGTTCTACAAAAACGCATAATGCGTTTGATATTTAATTTAGAATTTCGCGCGTCTTGTAGAAATATATTTAAACAGTTTCGAATATTAACCATAACAAGTATATATCTGCTAAGATTACTTACATATATCAACAAAAATAGGAATAAATTTCATTGTAACGAACATTTTCATTCATATGATACTAGAGGTAAAACACTATTTTGTACAGAAAAACACCATCGCGAGCAATATAAGAAGTCTCCCATATACATGGGCACAAAATTATTTAACATATTACCTAATGATATAAAAAGCTGCCCTTCTAATAAAAAATTTCAAGAAAAGCTTAAAGACTTTTTACGAAAGAACGTGTTTTACACGGTTAATGAATTCGTAGATCACCTAGAAGATCAATAATATGTTCTATTGTTATGTTATGTTATGTATATTTTATGTTCTATTCTTAAATGTATTTGACATATCCAATCTACAAATTTTGTAGCAAAAGGAGACTATTAAAATTATTATTATTATTAAATTATTAAATACATGTAAAATATTTCTTTTACTGAGAGGGAAAAAATTCACAATCAATTCTGGAAATTGTCGGACCCTAAAAAGTCCCATTTCTGTAGTTAGTGTGTAAAAAGACAAGATCCAGTTAAAAAATGAACAAAGAAAGAGTTAGCAGAAATTCTAATGTCTTTTTATATCACTTTAAATTGAATTCAGAAATACGTCGGGTATGTAAAGATTTCTTTCTCAAAACTCTCGACATCAGTCAGCAGAGAATCTACTATTTCTTCAAGCATGTAAAAAACAATGAAACATGCATTCCCCGTTCACCGCTGAAAGGGAGAAATGTGAAGAAAGGGGTACATCGAAAAATTACTTATATAAAGTTTTAGAACACATTAGAACATTTCCTACAGTAGATTTCCATTACTGTAGAGCAAAAATAGTAGTAAGAAGTATTTGGAAGCTTCTTTAAGCATCTCAAAAAGGTATGACTTGTACAAGCAACAGTATGATGATCCAGTAGCGCATGATATCTACAGCAAAGTGTTTAACACAGAATTTAACCTATCATTTTTTAAACCAAGAAAAGATCGGTGTGACAAATGCGAGGAGTTTAAAGCAAAACATAATCCTACAGAAGAAGAAATATTTGCACAAGAAGAACACTTAAGAAGGAAAGAAGAAGGAAGGGCAGAAAAGCAACTAGACTGAGAAAGAAAAGCAAGTGGCCCGAAGGAAGAACCAGACATAGCAGTGATCACCTTTGATTTGGAGAATGTAATTTTATTGTCCAAAGTGGGAATTAAGAATTGTTTTTACAAATGCAAATTAAATGTTTATAACCTGACGGCACATTGCAATACAAACAATAATGTATATAATTGCATTTGTCATGAGTGTAGTGCTGGAAGAGCCGGAAACGATAGGCCAATGCTCTTGTAAGAATACTGACGCAAGTTGTTAAAGATAATCCTTCTGTTGCAAAAATTATTTTGTGGTCCGACAGCTGTGTACCACAAAACAAGAATTCACACATGACTATTGCACTGAAATATTTCCTTGAATCTGCAGAAAGTAACTATGTAAGAACAATTGAACACAAATATTCAGAACCTGGTAATGGCAATTTAGAAGAAGTTGATGCTGCACACAGTAAATATTATTGAAATTTTTTTAAGAAACGCAGAAATAAATACTCCTCCTGCACTCATTCGGTTAATGCTCAAATTACCAAACAAAAAATACAAGTTTAAGGTAGGTAATTCAAATGCGACCTGCAAACTTCTTGAACTATGGTTTAGCAGCAATATCATTTATGTTTAATGATGTTCCTTATAACAAAGTGAAGCATATATGATGTACGAACAAAATGAAATAATAACTGTTAAATATCGAACATCTTTTACTGAAGACATGTCAGAAGTTACCATTATAAAGACAATGTGGAGAAGTTTTTGTTTTTGGTTTGGTTGCTGGTTCAAGTCACTTTTTTATGGAACGGCTGGCGAGTTGATTTTCACTGAGGAGTGCGGCTGAAGTAATATCGACGAAATTGACAAAATGCAAATAACCCTTTTGATTATAGTATTATATTCAGTAAGTCATCGATACAAAAAAGCACTAGATGGTTATACAAAACACAAAAAAAGAACAAAAGAAATCCGGTGCTTCCGCATTCCAATCTACCTCCTGACAAAAGGAAGGCAAAGGGCAGCCCTTTGTTGTTTGTTAAAATGTTGAAAAGGCGGTGTTGTCAGACGGATTGGGAAGGCACACTTGCGGCGGTAAATTCGAAATTTAAATGATAAACAAAACTAAAGAAATACGAAACAGACAATAATAATAGCCGTAGACGCAAGAACCGTAAAATCGACAATAATATTGTAAACAATTACAGCAGCAGTTGCCTAAATTAGCTGTGCTTAAGGAAAAATACACACTTCCGAAATTAAAAATTAAACACTTGCAGGACATGATAAAATATATGGATTGTAAAAAAGACCAATTATTCTATAAAACTATTTTGGAGGAGGCAGCATCATCATAAATGTTAACTATTTGCTATGTTCGTTATTGTACCAATTCATATTATGTTGGGCTCGTTTATTTTGTAACGTCTGTAGTTCTCTGGATCAACAAATTGATTACCAATATTGCAATATACATATTTTTGTTTATTTCCTTACTTTACTACAGCATTTTGAGGCATGAATGTACTTATTTAATGCTGTTTTGCTCAGTATTCCAATTTTGTTCAATATCCACTTTACACAGATCTTTTGCAAATACTTTGTTCAATATCCAAACAAGTATTGCTTATTGCGACTTTATTCTAGGAATATTTGTGTGAAATCATGCAATTTATGCATTCTTGAAGCAGAAGCGCCAACAAAAATGTTACTTTAAAACCAAATAACGTCTCAGTATCAATGCCAACTTTAATAGCCTCTCATGTAAAATTGCAAAATTGGTCTATTGAACAAACCAGTTTTCGGGCGACGATGGTGAGAATTTGAAAGAAAAGCACTGGCAAACAAAAAGGCTAGAATCAATGCGTTCTGGCTGGAAAAATATTAAAGAAAAAGGGCAATGTCACGTCGGATGGTGGATATACAAATCAAAGACTTATGGGTACATAAATCAGTAAACTAAATTAATAGATATAAAACAACACGTGGCAATTTTAAAAAGGATCTTGGCCGATCATACATTGACACAGTTTGAGAATGCAAAAATGGAGACCTGGCTGTGCAGAAGATGTAGATCGACAGCTCAAAAAAAAAATCGAAAATAGACAGCTGGATGATAAAAAGCGCAAAATCTTAAAAGATGGAGAGAACAACAGGAACCCTACATCCGGCATTGGATGCAATAGGACTAACAAACGAAAAGCAAGAGATTGTTTATCAATAGCACAAAAATAATAAAATTATAAGAGTGTACTGCTCGTGATAGGTTTTAGAAATGCAAATTTTATACTCTAAAAAATTGCAGCTTTATGACGAATGCTTGTAAATTTCAATTCATTCATTATGCAAAACAGAAATACAAATTTTGTATTTAATTAATTACTTTATTTAAAGCAAAACCGAAAATCTTGGGAAACAACCTATTAATATGTAAATTCCATAGGTACATAAATGACAATTACTGAGAAACATCGGATGATGGGGTTATATCGAAAATAACACATAATAGGGCTTATATGAACACATACTTTATTAAGGAAGCTATCCAACCCAAGAAAAACAAATTAGTAATTTCATTCAATTTGGAATTGTCTGAAGTCAAATTACTGGCAATTCTGAGGGAAGTTATTACACCGAGTTAGAAGTGGCATTCATGTACGAATAAAAAGCTGATTGAAAGCAGTTTTAAAAATTCTGTTTGTGACGCGTACCAAATGAAGCTTAATAATATGAGTTTAAAACATATTTTGTTGGAGTTCATTGTCGTTTCTTTAATTAACTCTGAGTAAATAAAGGATAAATACAGAAAAACAAACAAATTTTCGTTCTGGAAATTAGGAACCTTAAAGAATTTATGTTGAATTACGTAGTACTTTCTGAAGCTTTCTGAAGTTACCGAAAAAAAAAATAAGTAAATTGCCTCATACCCAAGAATTGTAACCAAATACGCTAATTTCACAGTAGTTTAAAAGTATTAGTGAACATAAATAGAAAGCCCCTTGTGAATTAATTCTGTTTTACATTATGATATCTAAACTGGTGTTAGTATGCAAAAGCTACTTCCGAATGTTCCAGGCAATATGGCTTTTAACTAATTTTTTTACCAGATTCTAATCTTAATTATTTTGTGTATACGTTGAACAAGTAAAAGCGTAAAAGTATAAAGACATAATTTTGAGTACCTAATTGAAGAAACAGAAGAACTGCAAGTGAAAGAGACATTAAAAAAAAAGGAAAATCGAGAACCATGAATGTTTTTCCAATTTAAAAAATAATGTGATTTATCAAAAAACTAATTTATTAGGACGATTTTTTTTTATTGGAATCATAATCTAAGTTACAGTAAATTTTATTGATTCGTTGAAAGTAGAACAAAGTGATATTTTGTGGTAATAAAGTGCATTACCAGGTGTACTATTCAAAATGTAAATTCCATAGTAAAATTGTATAAAAATCCCTTTTAATGACGATAAACATGAAAGTGTATAATGCGAAGACTGGGACCAGGTCGAAACTTTATATATTTGATGTTTTCAGGGCAGAACGTATCCAAATCTGTTTGATGTAGGAGAAAATATCAACATCAAGTAAAAACCTTTTCACGTACACAGCGTATTTACTGATGTACTATTATTTTATAATTTTGGTTTTGTTGGGCTCGTACAGCGTCGAGCACCGAAACAAATATAAATTATTGTTAACATCAGGATTGTCTGAAGCCTTTATGGAAACAAAAATAAGCAAAACAGAAGCAAAATGTGTAATATAGCTTTGTTTCGGTGTTGTAATGTTTTCAGAATGATGAGTTTTCTATTTGTGTCTGACTAAATTCTAATTAATACTTTCAGTATTATACTAGTATCTCACTATCACCTGATAAATAGTAAAAGTAGAAAAGGCATCTAAATATAAACCAGCGTAAAATGTCAAAACCATCGTTACAAACAGCAATCAGTTATAAGCAACAACTGATATTTTTAAAAGCTTTATTAAAAAGAAAAACGAAACAAATAATATCAATTTATACCGAATTTAATAAATTGTTGTTATAAATATGTAAGCATTTACTGCCTGGAAATAAAATATTTACTAGTATACGAGACACAAAAACAACATGAATAATTTAGCATCATGTAAGATATAAAGATAGGAGATTGGGGCCTATTTTTGTTTTATTTATTTATAATTTACTCGATGGTTTTTTGGATTTTAAAATTTATTTATGACAAAAATAGACTTCTTTTACATTCAGTTTTTAATTATAGAATACATTAATTTGTTATTAAGTAATGTAGATGTAGGGTGATCTACTTTTGAAGGGATTCCAAATGAACTGTTACACCTACGCCAAAACTAGTATTGATATTTAATTTGTTATTTAAGATGAGCGTATTGAACTACACACATCACAAAAGTCTAGGGATATATTTTTTTTTATGCAAAACTGTCAAGTATTTTGATTTTTTTTAGGTGGTCTGCATATAATAAATTAACACAATACTTTTACAACATTCTAAATTAGAAATTTAATTTAAAACAAAAGAAGACAAGTTGAAAAAGCTTTAATGAAACTTATTAGCAAAAAGTTGATTTTATACAATCATAAGAAATTGAAGTGTCAGCACTTAAAGTATTCATTAATTAAATTTAGTAGAGAGTATTTCCTCCTCTTTGGTTCAAAACGGCTCTGCATCTTCTAGGCATTGATAAAATTAAATTATCTATTGCATCTTGCGGTAACTGTTGCCAGTGTCTTACAACGGTATCACGAAGCTGAATCCGAGTATGAATTTCATCCAATTCACTTTCAATGCTTCTTCCCAACATGTCCCACACGTGCTCAATAACGTTTAAGTCTGGGGACTGCGCAGGCCATGGTAAAACAGAAATGTTTTCATCTTCAAGCCACTCGGTAACAGTACCTGCAACGTGTGGGGTGGCATTATCATGCATTAGAATGAACTCAGGTCCAACAGCACCTGCGAATGGAAGCACTATAGGCCGCAGTACCCTATTTAGATACCCATCGGCATTTAAAAACCTCTCAAGAAAACAGAGATCTGTTTTTCCGCCAATGCAGATACCACCCCACATCATTACGGTACCTCCTTTATAAGAATGGACATCTTGAACACATCTGAGCCTTTCCAAGTTACCAGGTCGTCTCCACACTCTAACTCTTCGGCTGTCAGGGTGTATTCCAAAACGAGATTCATCTGTGAACAAAACCCTAGACCATTGCTCTTCTGTCCACAGAATATGCTCTTCAGCCCATTCTACTCTACGTGCTCGATTACCATGTCGAATTGGTGGGGCTCTTATTGGACGTCGGGCGTGGAGATTAGCTTCATGCAATCGATTTCCGATTGTTTGAGAACATACGGTTACATTATGAGTAGTCTGAAGCTGTGAAAGCAATTGTTCAGCCGTAATTATTCGTCGTCATCTAGCTTCCAATGTTAAGTAGCGATCTTGAACTGCGGTAGTAATGCGTCCACGACCTGGATGTTGTTCACTAGGATCTCCGGATGTCCTATATCTACGCCACAGTCTGCTGATAACACTTTGAGAGGTGTTTAAAGCTGCTGCAACGTCAACTTGTCTTCGACCAGCTTCTAGCATACCTACAGCTCTGTTCATTTCAGCTAAACTTAAATGTTGTCGTTGTTGATTACCTTCCATAATAACAGCACCAATAAAACTTAAATCACCCCAATATAAACGTAAATTAACTGTAAATGATGATTAAATTATTCCCTAACAACACTGAAATTGCTTTACTTTTAGTTGAATTGACAATTAAGCATTTGCATTTGTTTGCTTATTATTGAAACAATTGCTATCGCTAGCCCAAAGACTAGCACTAGCATACTTGATCAATGGTAGAGATATTTAATAACAAAATTGATTTATATCGATAAAAAAATATATATCCCTAGACTTTTGTGATGTGTGTATATATTTTTGAAAACGTTGAAAAGTGGTCGTTAAAGCCAACTACTGTTGCTATTTTAAAAAACACAAGTTTATGTTAAAAGTTAATACGCAAATTAAAATTTCTAATTTCACTATTAAATTCTAACCGTAAAAGTGTTTTTGTCTTTTATTTCTACAAACAAATTTCGGAAAAATTCGATTTTCGCTTGTAGCTTGAAAACAAACGGCGATTTTAAATTTCGGTGTGCAGCAATAAATGTCCTTCGATTCTTGTATTACTTTTTACGTAAGTTTAATCATTAAGGAGGTTAAGGAATCCGCTCCAAAATGGTCCATCCTGTACCTAGTTGGCGTTCATTACGCAATTAGCCCATTTAATACTGTTGTCAAGACATTACAAACAAAAATATTCAGTAGCATATTGAAGTCCTTAGAAAATGAACAGCTTATTTAATTATTTCGACAGCATAAGATATTCTAAGGCTTCGGGCTATGGACAGAAATTAAAATCAGATCGGACAAATAATTTTGTAGATTAGGTATCAAGTTTTCAGTATAAAGCATTTGTGTTAAGTCGAGATGACCTTGGCTCCCTCCAACTACTAGCTCTGGTCCTGCTTATTTACTTATTTATTAGAGTTAAAAATTTGTTATACACCAATATAGCAATTTTAAATCAATTTACGTAATATCAATATTTGGTTTTAAAAAATATATATGATTCAAGTTTCTATATACCATACGGAAAAGTAATTTTCTAGAGTAACTTAACAAATCCTAAATCCAGATTAATTATAAATCATTTCATAACTGTGCTATTCTAAGATGAGGGTTTAAATATGTAAAGTAGATAATCCACTGTATCAGATCATTATGTCAAGTTCTATAAATAGAATATTAGAGAACAGGAGAAGCCATACTGTGTAATCAAATTTTCCTTAACTAAGGCGCTAATTTCCTTATAACTTTTTACTAAGTTCAGATTTCCAATTAGAAACTAAATATATGCAGTTTCACGATTCATTTTTCCAACACGGAATATTAAATTGCTTTAAAACCTTTTAACATTTATGAACGTGAAGTGAGACATGATTAAAACTAGGGCTGTTGATCCGAGCCGGATAAAACTGATATCCGGATAATTTTCACGTAGATATCCGGATAATTAGTACTTAAAAATATCCGAAATGGAAGAAATCGGATATCCGTGAGAGACAGAATATCCGGATAAACTGTATAACTCGGATAAAAAAATTATCCGAATAAAGAATTATCCGGATAAAAGAATTTGTCGCTGAATACGCAATACTAAATTTATAAATTGCAATGAGATTGTTTATTTTATTAAGAGTTTTTAGTTGGCGACTACTAACTGACTAAACACTAACACAGCAGTCAAAACATAACAGAAATAAATAACGAGAATTCACATCAAATATATGGTGTAATTTAATGCGGTATGTGATAAGAATACTAAGAGTAGAATTAATGATTTCTAAAGATGTCTTTTAAACTGCTTACAGAATGTTTGTAGGAGATTACTACATTACTACTGCATAATACATTTTTAGAGCAGCAACAGACCTTTTTTAGTATTTTCAATATTTTCATATTATTTTCAGCTTTCTAGTTAATTGATAATAGATTTAAAAGTAATCTGGATACTTCAAAATACCTATCCGGATACTTTAAATTTTCCGGATACTGTAAATTTTCCGGATACTGTAAATTATCCGGATATTATAACTATTCGGATATTTCTAATTATCCGGATAAAAAATTAGTTTGTTAACCGAATTCGGAAATTTCGGATGACTCGGATAAAAGTTCATATACGGATATCCGGATAAATTTTTGTCTTTTCAACAGCCTTAATTACTACATTACTACTGCATAATACATTTTTAGAGCAGCAACAGACCTTTTTTAGTATTTTCAATATTTTCAAATCATTTTCAGCTTTCTAGTTAATTGATAATAGATTTAAAAGTAATCTGGATACTTCAAAATACCTATCCGGATACTTTAAATTTTCCGGATACTGTAAATTTTCCGGATACTGTAAATTATCCGGATATTATAACTATTCGGATATTTCTAATTATCCGGATAAAAAATTAGTTTGTTAACCGAATTCGGAAATTTCGGATGACTCGGATAAAAGTTCATATACGGATATCCGGATAAATTTTTGTCTTTTCAACAGCCTTAATTACTACATTACTACTGCATAATACATTTTTAGAGCAGCAACAGACCTTTTTTAGTATTTTCAATATTTTAAAATCATTTTCAGCTTTCTAGTTAATTGATAATAGATTTAAAAGTAATCTGGATACTTCAAAATACCTATCCGGATACTTTAAATTTTCCGGATACTGTAAATTTTCCGGATACTGTAAATTATCCGGATATTATAACTATTCGGATATTTCTAATTATCCGGATAAAAAATTAGTTTGTTAACCGAATTCGGAAATTTCGGATGACTCGGATAAAAGTTCATATACGGATATCCGGATAAATTTTTGTCTTTTCAACAGCCTTAATTACTACATTACTACTGCATAATACATTTTTAGAGCAGCAACAGACCTTTTTTAGTATTTTCAATATTTTCAAATCATTTTCAGCTTTCTAGTTAATTGATAATAGATTTAAAAGTAATCTGGATACTTCAAAATACCTATCCGGATACTTTAAATTTTCCGGATACTGTAAATTTTCCGGATACTGTAAATTATCCGGATATTATAACTATTCGGATATTTCTAATTATCCGGATAAAAAATTAGTTTGTTAACCGAATTCGGAAATTTCGGATGACTCGGATAAAAGTTCATATACGGATATCCGGATAAATTTTTGTCTTTTCAACAGCCTTAATTAAAACTTAACAATATGACGCGCATGAAGTTAGCGTCGACTTTATCTGATGACCGAACTCAACTCAGGATAGGCAACCTGGACTGCACAGCATAAACAAGAAGTTCGGTTTCCTGTTAATATTTCGTAAAGGAATATGGATAATTAATTGAGACTTACACAAAGTGTTTAGAATACTTCCGTATTCTTTTTCACAAAAAATTACAAAATTCACACTACTAAAACCTTTTTAAAAAAAACCTTAGACTTTGTACCGCTAGAATAGTCGGGCATCGTTTACGGGAGCTATCAAGTTTTAGTTAATATCTCAAAAATTAATTTGGACCGTTAATTGAGACTTACAGAAAGTGTTTAGCACGCTTCCGTCTATTCCTGCACAAAAAATAAAAAAAGGCATACTACTACAACCTCTTTAAAAAATCTATATTCTTTGGTAAAATAGTAAAATAATAATAATGCTGTAAATCAGTAGTTCCCAAACTTTTTTAAAACTTTTTTAAAGCGGGACCCTTTTGACAATAAGTTTGTTTGTATCCCCCCCCCCCCCCCGACTCTTCCCGTACTCATGCTTAATTAAACAGCGACTCTACGGCCAAATTACTGGTGACACCTGTTGTCAAGTAGCCCAATTTTTTTCTTTGTTGCTGGTGCCACAGTATAATACAGTAGGGTTACTCTGTCAAAAACGCGTATTCAATCTTAAAGGTGTCGCCATATTGTTGGATGCCTGCAGTGGTGACATCTATTAGGCATATGGCGAAATCCTTCCTCAATGACTCTTCAGTCAACCAATAACTTCAAAAGTAATTTAGCGGGAAATAGCATATTACGCTTATTGGCTAAACAAATTTTAACCGTCTCCGGAACTTTTTATAGTATGTGCTTACCTGCTTACAAAGCAATTTTATATGTTCAAGGATATTGTACGCAGTTTTTATGTAATGGAGATTTATGCCTATATTACGAATATGTGTCATTCAACTGTTTCAAAATTATTTATTATACTTTACAAAGAGGCCAATTTGAATAATTTCTACACGTTTTTTATTAACTTATTTGTAGTGGAATGAGATTATTTTCCTGTCTACTGGTTGAAATATTAATAAGAATTTTAAGAGTACTAACAAAATAAACAGCAAAATAATAATGCGGACACTCGGACACATGAGTAAAAACGCCTGCAAAGGAAAAAGACAATTATACATGATTTAAATGTTTGCTTTGTTTTTTAAAGTAAGCCTCTATTCAGCTATTTTTACATTTTATTTTTGTATTAATACCTATTTTCGTTTATTTTTACATTATCTTAATAAATATTTAGTTATTTGAACTTATTTATTTATTTGTAAATTGTAATATTGTGTACAAGTATAACTAATCAATTTAAATTTAAAATTTTAGCGCCCTATTTTGCACATACTTCGCCTGCGCGAATAGTTTTTTTTTACATCCAAGAGTATGGCGATCGCTTCGAGGTCATTCGATTTCAATTTTTGACATCAAAGGAGCCGACACGGAGTAACCCTACTGTTCTTTCTTATACTGTGCTGGTGCCATCTGCCACTAAGTAATGAAATTTGTTTCTTTGGCACTTGCGCTGAATTTATGACATATATGTTATGTAGTTTAAGTCAAAGCATTATTTTTTTTGCTATATTTTTATTTAAGTTGCTAAAGATGGAATAAATGTCTTAATAAGGCGTTTTTGTTTTATTCCGTAAATCCTATCGCGACTCCCCCAGTTCCTTAACGCGATCCCCAGGGGGTTATGACCCACACTTTGAGAGACACCGCTGCAAATGATTAACTCTTAATCTGATGAAAATATTTACATCGCCAGATGATTTTGTATAATATTTTATGGAAAAAAAGTTGATTGAAAGCGATATTAGAACTGCATCAAACAAGCGAAAAGTTTTAATACTTATTTTTTACCGAAGAATTGTGCTATTATTATATTCTTACCATCGAAATGTCCGGAGTTCATATGTTACTAAAATTTCGCTTCAATTTCAAGAATAATTTGGTGTGTATGGAACTTTAAGGCTTGTTTTTTGACAAATGTATTTTCTCCCATGCTCCATTACAGTGCTTGCAAATTGCAATACTACATGGTTTTATAAACATATATCTAAAAAAAACAAATATCGCTACCACAATAATTAACAATACCTAAAATACCTTTTTTACACTACATAATTTCAAAATTTATATTATTTATAAATGTTACGAAATGTTTTAAGTAGTTTGCTACTGAAGTCTCTTTTCCTATTGGCCACTGTCTCCAACACATATTATTATACTATTTCTTAGCCTAGTTCTTTGGTTACTTAATTTATTACAGTGAAATAACAGATGATCAATAGTTTGATCACCGTTGTTACAAGAACAGGCTGCACTTTCAATCAATTTAAACCTATACGCTGTTAGCTTTGGTTGCACTGGTAATTTTATTTATATCCTTTGTTGCACAGTAGGAAAATAAATCATAGTTTCTGCACCTTCCAGTGATATTGACCACTCTGTTTGTCACTGTACTACACTTAGCTTCTCCAACTATCACTGTTTTTGGCAGTTTACAGTAATCTTCGCTTTGGTTATGCTGTTGTCCACCTTCCTTCGCTAATCGGGTTGCCATCTCGTTTCCCTGTATAGGTATCGACGTGAGCTTTGACCATTGAAGGTTACTTTCCAGCCTATGTCGGATAAGAATTTTATTTTTTCCTTGCCGCTTTTATGAGCCTTCCATGATTATTTGAATTTTTTAAAGAATCAAGGGTTGTTCTGCTGTCTGTATTTATGTATTCTTACAGTTCTTTCTTGCCTTACAGTAAAATCTAGATTAAAGATCTTATCTAATACCTTGCAGATTGTTTGTACATCATTTATGTAGCTTGCCTTTGTACGACCAGACTGTTTGATTATCTTTTTGAATTAGTGCTGCTACTCCCACATGTTCACCTTGCATACTGACATCTGTATACGGCTCAAAATTATTTGTTTTTTCGACTTCTTTTTCTTTGATCTCTGGCATTCCAGCAGGGTGAATCTATTCTGCTGCTAGTACAGGTGTATCGTAACTTACTTCATCATGTTGCCATCCTTTCGTTATTCCATAAATTTTTGCCAGCTCTCTAAGCTTGATAACTATTGGTGTCAATCCAACCATGATACAAGAAGCCTCGTATGACAATGTACGGTAAGCTTTGGTGATTTTAATATTCATAAGTCGTTGTACCCTTTCTAAATTTTGATTGATGTTTTTCAGTAACGCATGTTCCCATGCCGGCACTCCATAAGCGAGCAAAGGTAAAATAGCTTCTTTGTAAATAATCAGGATTTCGACAATTTTTGTACATTTCTCAGTTATATACCTTTAAAATTTCGCTGTTTAGGTATATTTCCACGTTTATTTCTGCAGCTATTCTGCTTTTCCGTGACACAAGCATGACCTGAGATTTATCGCCATTGAACTTTATTTTATTTTTCTCAGCCCATTTAATTTGTTTCGTATCTATGTTGGTACAATTTTCGGCTTCCACTTTATTCTTTCGTTTGGTTATGACTAATAAGTCGTATTACATTTCATAGCCCCGGCCCACAGCACGATCCTTGGGGGCATCCTTTGCTTACAGAGCGCTCTATCCGTACTGTATTACTTTGTAGTATGGCTGTTCTAGTTATCTATTAAAACGTTCTTTAAGCCTAGTCTCGACAATTTGCTTCACTGCCATAATTTCATTAATTGTAGAACTTTGGGGCCTAAATCCGTATTGATTTAAATTCATTAATCTTTCCTCCTACATTTAAGAGGCTTATTGGCCGGTATTTAGGTACCTCTGCACTGTATTCTTTGCCTGGTTTTATAATTGGCACGATCAATGATTTTTTCCATATCTTGGGAAATGTGCATCTTTTACGGCATTCATTATAGATGGAAGTTACAAAACATGGTTTTAAGTTGAATAATTGCAGCAGAATTACACTTGTTATGCCATCCTCCCCTGGACTTTTTTTACAACCAATATTTTGTTACCAACTTCTTCTTGTGTAAATTTTTTATTGTTTTGACCAACTAATTCTACCTTCAATCCTTTTCGTACTCCCTTTTGGAGCGTTGTGTCCGTTTCAGAATCATCTGTAGGAATAAATTGTTGCATCATCACGTGTTCTGCAGTTTCTTGCATATCCGCCGCTGATTTGTATACTGCATCCAATGATTCAATGTTCAATATTCTTTCCAAGAATTCATATTGCTATCCTCGCTAAGCAGTCTTTTTCCCCTCAAAATATAACCGTTTCCTTTTTCTCTCAAGGCGGTTGTATTTCCCGTACTTTGATTTCTTCGTCTCAATGCGTTAATTTTTTTCTCTCTGAATAGTTAACTCAGAATTTCACCAAGGGACCGATCTTTTATTAAGCATTTTAGAATAGGGTTTGGATATTGTGAATGACTTCATTATTACTCAATTCTGTTTCTACATCTCCAATTAAATCTGTGCTACTTGAAAGATTAAATTCAGATTTTGTTTCTCTGATAATTATATTTGAACCGCTAGGTAGTAATATTTTCTATTTGCAAGGTTATGTATATGATCAGAACCACTTTCTTGGCTTCCATAATTCCAATAATTATTAATGCATGATACCATCTTACTATTGCACAGCGTTAAATCTGTAAGCCCTTTCGGTTTGAAAGGTTGGGATACCTTGGTCTTCGTTTACCACATGCAAGCCGTTTATTACTAAAAATTCCTCCAATTTTCCAATTTTCTTCACCTCGAGTTTTTGATATGATCATACCAATAAGTTGATCGTGCAATACTATTCGCACATATTATAAATATAACACTTTCCTTTAACAAAAGATAGTATTTTTTCCATTTTCTTAAGATCGGTTTCGATATCTAGGTCAATGTCAAAGTACATGCTTACTGCGTATAATTTCATAACTTTATAATTAATTGCCGCTACTTAGCAATCTTCATCGGAAAGCCGATTTATTTGAACCACATTCATTAATGGATTAGTAACAATTATTATAACAGCTCTTTTTTTATCACTTCCAGCTGCATGTATCTTATACAGTGGGCACGTAAAGGTTGGAATAAATTCGATAAAATATTTATTGGGCAAGTAAGAAAATAATGCTCGGACACGTCGATTTTCTTTTTTAGATACGCATTTTGTAGTATGCGCATATTTTTTATTACGTCATCCCTGTTCGAGTTATGACGTCATCATCAGTTTTTTTAAACGGCAATACCCTCTTTTGATAGTACCATTTAAAAGAGCGCATTTTTCTACGTATAGACGCCAAATTTTATGGTATGTTACATAACAATATTTTCGAGAAATTAGTACCACAATTGTTGCACCATTTTTTATTGACGGCGCATTAAATACTGAAAAATATTTGAATTTTTTACAACAACAGATAATTCCCGCGCTTGTAGCACTATATCCAAATAATCAAAATCCCCAAATGCCGGACGAATCAATATGGTACCAACAAGATGGCGCGTCACCACATCATTCACAGATTGTGCGTAATTATCTGAATCGCCAATAGATGGATATTGTCAAGAGGTGAATGATATGCAATTTCAACGCTTAATTTAATGGGTTTTAGTTGTATTTATTATTTCTTCTATTGTTATTGCATTACACTGTTATGAATTCTAAAACGTTTTTTTTTTCGAAAATATTGTTATGTAGCATACCACAAAATTTGGCGTCTATACCCAGAAAAATGTGCTCTTTTAAATGGTATTATCAAAAGAGGGTGTTGCTATTTAAAAAAACTGATGATGACGTCATAACTCGAAGAGGGATGACGTAATAAAAAATATACGTATACTAAAAAATGCGCATCTAAAAAAGAAAATCGACGTGTCCCAGCATTATTTTCTTACTTGCCCAATAAAGATTTTATCGAATTTATTCCAACCTTTACGTGCTCACTGTATAGTTTAGGCATACCGGCTAATTTATTATTTAGAATATAAGGTTCTTGTAAGAAAATAAGATTTGCATGTCCTAAGTAACTGCGGGTGTGTGCGATGCGAGCATTGCGTTTAACGCACGCATCAATACGACATGTTACTGCGTTTTAAATAGCATTTTATAGTAGTGAAAAGTGTTTCAACTTAACCTTTAAGTAGTCGCGTGGTTCTTAGGTACACAAGTGATCGCGTGGCGCCTACAAGGCGCCAGCGTTTTAAAATGCCCCGACTGTCTTAATTTTGGTTTCTTTTATCAAATAAAATGCATGTAGGGCTTGATACAGGTATAATGTTAAAATTTAGGGTAAATATATACAGAAAAATACAACAATAGAAAGGTAAAACCTTATATAGTCCCACCAGAATGAAAAATGGAGAACAAACGTTGATGCTAGTATTCTTTGCGTAATTTTAGATTTCACAATAATTTTATCTATCGTTGAAGCATTTGTTGCAGATATTACTTGTGTGTTCGCCGCAAATATTTTTTTCACAGATTTTATAAATATTCCTCTTGCCTCTTGGAGCATTATACATAGGCGCCAGTAGCGTAACCTCTCGCAATTCTTGAAACAAGGTAAATGTTTTTTCGAAGATAAATGAATACTTAAGCATACCGATTCAGAATAGATTGCTCAAAGTATACGTGAAGGGAAATAATACACAAAAATTTATTTTAGAAACGGCAGGCGTTTAAACATGACCTGGCGCCTGTAAGGCGCCACGCGACTACTTAAAGGTTAAACATTGACTTCGAATTTAACACATTCCTTCTTAGAAAAGCAAAATAGTTTACCGAAACGTAATCGAGAAAATACTCATATAATTTATAGGAACAGGTTGATTAATGTCGAATTTCATCACCTACATGTCCTACATCCTCGATTTTTGTACTTCGGAAATTAAACCTTCGGTTGCTATAATCAGACGACAACTGCGGTGAAAAATCAAACCGTTTTAAACGTTCAAACCATCCGTGTGATGCGAAAACGGAAGATCGTGCTAAACGCACGCATATCATGTTCAATTTGGACATCTTCATTACCATATGCAGTTTTATTATAAACGTTGGCCACATTGCACGCACCGAATCGCATCCATCACAGTGCCCGCATTCACCTAGGATAGGGGTGCTCAAACGGTGGCGTAAATAATGTAGTGCGCACTTACGCAACAAAGTGCCTAGAACACGCTACAGCTTTCGACTTAAATATCCCGGCTTAGAAAGACTTCTTCTTGCAGTGGCATGTCCTTTACGGAGCGTTGCCGATGCTCTCTCCATATGCCTGTGGTGTGCGTGTTAAGTAGCCTACAGACATAGGAGGACATACAGCTTTACGTGGGCCCCGAACCAAGGAAGTGCTTGTACTTCTACTCCAGAGAGGAATTACTAGGCAGAATACACCTCGGTTGTATGCCATTGCCTTCCGAGGGAAGCGGTCGGGTATTTTCGGCGTATATTTGACCCTGGGAATCGAATCCGGGCCATCTCAGTGATCAGACGCTCGCTGAACCAACTGAGGCACGACCGCCTTCAGAGAGACTGCACAACAATAATTCAAAAATTATAACTATTATAATATTTATGTATTTATATGTGATTCGTCTGTGCAATTAATAAATACCGACCATTTTTTCCCTACCTAGTCGATCGCTTGCCGCCTAATACTTTTACGCTAGATCGCCGATAGTATAAGTCTGAGCACCCCTGCTAGGAGGAAGCGTAAGGTAAATATGAATTGCGGTTTCTTGTACTTTCAACAAGTCAATTTTTTGTGTTACTTTAATACTAGGTGAGTTTACATGCGTGCGATAGTACAGTCTTTCCATAAAGCTATTTGCAAAATTTTCACATTTTCAAGGTTATTATTTTTACTTTTGTGAAACAAGAATAAATCTAGAACAGATGCTGATTCCTTGATTCTAGACTTCTTCGAAGACTTATACAGTCAGGGGGTTGGGACCGTGTTATTGTTGAGACAGAAGAATTAACGTTTCACCCACTTTTTTAAGAGGGTTCATCTGGAGGAAAGGGAGACACTAAAAGAGCGCGGTAACTCAACTTGTGAATATTTAAGTTTCAATAAGTATAAATAAATTTAAATAAGCATAAGTATGTTTCCATAAGCTTAAATAACAGATTTGTAAGAGATTTGTTGTAGAAAATTAATTTTTTGCATTCACATTATGCTACATTTTAAATGAAAAATACTCTCACATATATTATATTGTTGTATAATTGAAGTCCCACGTTGGAACGTCAAAATCTGTAGTGTTCTTTGAATCAGTTTGAACTCGTCATAAAATAAAGAATAAAACAAGCTGAATAAATATTATGCTATTGTGTGATGTGTCGTGATGAATCTCAGGATAAGTACTAAAATGATATGTGTGGAAACACGAAATATAAGTAATTAATAAACTGAAAAATTAAATTCAAAAATGTCCTGTAAAATTAACACAATTAAAGTTCAAAATTGAATACACCACTACATTGAACGAATAAAATGAAATAAAAGTACATATATAGTGATACGTGGATTCTATGAGTTTTAAATTTTGAAGATTACATATAAATTGATAATAAATACCCAAATACTTTAAAATCAGATTTCCTTATTAATTCAACAATTAGTTTTAAAAATGACTTCAAAATCACCTAACTTCATTAAACCTTAATAATTAAGTCTAAACTTAGCTTAAATGTCGGCGGTGATCCCCCACTTTATCTAAAGCCGGGTTCTCATTAGTCGATTTCATTGATCAATGAGACTGAATCTATCCCATTGAAGATACAATTGAATACGAAAATTGTTCACACGATTCAAGGGCATTGAACATTCTGTCAGAAACGATCAATTTTAAAAATGGCTGCAAAGAAGAAAATTGTGCGTGCTGGAGTCCGCATTGTGTGTAAATATTTACTAAACCAAATCAAAAAGCGAAAAACGAGAAAACCATTTGAAATGTGTCATGTTGTTAAAATGACGCAGAACTCTACGCAATTTTATCCAGAGTGTAGGTGCCAACAATAAGCTGACGATGCAACTTTATTTGTTTCAATATAATTGAACTTTTGTTCTCACATTTCAAACACCATTCAATTTCATTGAATCAATCCCGTTGATCAACCAAAGTAGACCAGCCTTTCACTTCCATTGAAACGAAAAATCATTGATCAATATCGTGGAAATGATGTTCTCATTATTCAATTTCTTTACAATGACATAGATTCAGTCTCATTGATCAATGAAATCGACTAATGAGAACCCGGCTTTAATTACCATATGAACAAAAATCATTTAGATAAAGGGTGGCTTTGAAATTCTGAACGTACCTTGCATGTTTGATTCACCGTCAGTAGTTGAAATTATGTAGGTTATGTAAGCTAATCAGCTTGTCAAATAAAACTTAGTTATTAAACTGCGGGTTTATTTTCAATTTATTACATCAGATGTTGAAAATGGCCACCATTCTCATGCAAACATAAATTTACACGCCTTTTGATGTTTTCAATGATGAATCGCTTATGTAATTGCGAGAATACCATGATAAATAAAAATTCAAATCGAAACTGACATTTAATTGACATGTAGAACCAACAACAAGCTGAACCTATCAAAGACAGTGATTTTGTTCACCATGGTCATCCCTTATCTAAATAAGTTTTGTTCATATGGTACTTTCATGCGCAATAAAACATCTGCTTGCAGTTGGTAGTTTGTTGTTGGTCAAAATTGATTTCTCGTGCTTGGATAATTCCATACAAATCTTTCCAAACTTCCTGGCAAGTAAAATGCCGATGGCTTGACTGTTACCACAATTAACTTTGTCTAAGTCTTTTATAAACACTTCACTGCTAATTACACATCTGTTTGCTTTTAGGTTTAACCTTGATGTCGTTGATACAAATAAAACACTCGTTTCAAATAAGAACATCTGTTGACTTTTATTAAAAATTAACTTGGACTTTGTTAAAGGATACTATTACATTTAATATTCCTTACACTTAATCAAACTTCGTCGAAACAGGTATTTATAAAATATTTAATGACTTTAATTTTTAATTATTTGTTATTTATAAATTAATTACTCCGTAGTACATCATTAATTTCACTACCTTATATTCAAATAACAAGTTACACTTGCATTTATTATTTACTTTTTTAAAACAAAATCTTTTATAAAAATTGCTGACATTCATAACCTCATTTTTACCAACTTCAAACTCTCCTTCTAGAACAATCTACCTTTTGTTTCAAATTATCGATTTTTAAATTTTGACAGAGCAACAAAACACGTCCGTCTATTACCACATCTATTTTGCTACTGAATTCTTGTAAATAAAAAATTGCTTGGCCAATAATGAGCCTTAGAATTTGAAGATTGAATCAATTTAAAATTCGTTTTTTAACAAATTAAATCTTAAATTTACCTAAATCTAAATCTATTTACATATTTACAAAGTACATGAAATTTCCTTCAAAATAATATCTAACTCATAAAATTATTTGTACTCAATTTAAATTCATAATTTTAATCAACAATTTAATTGACTCCATAATATTAAATATTACTTGTTTACAAATTTATTTTAAATTTTAAATTAGCTTATCAGAAAATGTTCCTTATTTTCTAAATTACATTTTATCTAAATGACATTTAACTCAAAACTGCTTAAATGCATCTTAAAACTACTTTCAAAAACTTATTTTTCTGATTATTTACAATTTACATAATATAGCCTTTTACCCTTCAAATTCTTAATAATTTTATAGCTTATAAGTTTGGTCAAGTTTTAATAACACTTTCAATCTGGTTACATTAATTTTAATAAATAGAATTTTATAACCTAACTTCCAAATTAACTAAATTTAATTACATTTTAATACATAATTTATGACTCAATCTGATGTTCTAGCCTAGAAATTGAGATATATAACAACAAGGAATCAACGTATCTCATCTTTACAACTTAACAAATCAAAATAAAGAAGATCTCCGCATATCAAAACTACGCCTCAACGAAAAAATTTCTACGATTCAATTTGCTACCTTCCATATGGATCATTTAACTTTACAGGGTTTCAAACATTTAAAATTATTTAAAAAATTACTTTTAATATAGTTTCTTATAAAAATTGAAGCAAATACTATATTTCGTACCATAAACTAAACTGTATAAACGGAATGTCATTTTGTATGTTAATTTGTGTTATGTGTGTTGAATAAATGTTGTATAAATGTGAAAATGTGTCTAAGTAACACATATATTTGCTTTTATTCAAAGTACAATGTGTAGAGAAGATAAATAGTTAGAGTTTAAGTATAAGTAAATTATTAATACCTTTTCTAGATTCTCTCTGCGACGTTTTTCATTCTTGATTTAACCTGTATTGTATAAGTTTCGAGATTATACGAGAACAACCACATAAATGGTAAAATAAGCACGTTAAACATTTATAAGTACAGCTCATTTACTTTCATTCTGATTTTCACTAGTATATTCCAAACCTACGTGTAAATAAGTATTTACTTAAAAATCCGAGGTCTGTTTATTAACGTCTCTTGACAGCACTATTAACGATTGACCAAAGTTGATAATAGAGCAACAAATTTTTTTTAATGTGTCCTCCATTCAAGTTCTAAATATAAAATTAAATTTAAATTTAAACCTTCATATGCCTGCTACCTGCTTACGAATTAAAACGGAAATATAGAATTTTAAAGTCAAGTATAGAAAGTTCTCTTCGTATCTTAGAAGTTTGGAATGACTGTAAAGGCAAAATGATCAGCGCAGGCAATATCAGTGAACATCTTTAAAAGCACATCTGTTATTTTTGATCAGTATTATTTAAATTGTATGTTCACGTCCGGCCTTAGTAATTTATGTTTCAATTAATCGATAAAAGATTTCGTAAGAAATTGTGCATTAATTAGACTCGGTTTGGAATTTTAAATTGGAACTTGTAAAATACGTGTCATCTCATGGTTTCTGTCTCGTATTTGTAACAATATCAAAGAAAGAAAACGCGAACAAAACTTGTGGAAGTATAAGGGATTAGCAATTCTATGAAAAAATCCCACCAGCTTTTCAGAGATGCGGGTTGTTATTGTTGCGGAAACTGTCAGAACTCTTTAGGGAAATTGTTTGTTTTTTACGCGAACGTGAGAAGTTCGTTTCTTGTAATACAAAAGAATGAAATGGTTCTTTAATCTAGATGGAAATTTCATATGACTGCAGCATAAAAATGCACATGTTTCCTTGAACAGCCGTATTCTTTTAGGGTTCAAGATGCTGTGCATAAAAACAGAAAATGATACTTTCTTTTAGTTATAGGAAGGATTTAAAGGATTTTTAAAAGAGAAACTGAATATATACGAATGAGATGTAAGGTAACTTTTTAAATGTACAAATAAAAATCTAATACATGTTCGTATAGCACGTAACATGCTGTAGATTGGAAAAGATGAGAATAATAGATATGCAAAAGACGTTTTAATAAAAAAAGCAATATAAAGTATGGTATTTCTGTCGAAACTACTTACGTGACTTTCAGGAACCTGCTTTTATAGTGTGCGATGTGCGAATTACGACGAAGCACATATTGTTCCTCTTTCAATAAAGTGGCTAGCTGGTACTTTTGTTCCAACCGTTATAAAAATAAAAACCCTGTAAGTTTCATTGTGTTTATCTTATGTAACGATTTTATTTGACAGCTTCTAAGTCTTATTGGAAAGTCTTCTAGAATTTAAATTTAGAACTTTGTGATATCAATACTCCGATAAGGCGATAACTGATAATTCAATAGTTAAGGCTGGAATTTGCGCCATGAAATATACCTCATTTGTAGCACATTTAGTTCCATTTTTTTATATTCATTTTTTAAGCAGGAACGGCAGAGCATTTTTTTTTATAATTATCCATGTCTTTTCTGTCTATTGATAGAAAGATTTTTTTTTAATTTCTAAAAACCAACTTTACAATATTAAAAAATTTAAAGCTCTATTTTACTTCAAAATTTTCAAATAGTTTTTACAAAAATATTAATACCGAAAAAATCTCTCTTTCAAACACCACAAGAATTTTTTTTTCAAAATGCAAATTATTCCAGAAAAAGTGGAAATAAATTTCTATAAAAATCGGTTTAAATTTTCCATTTCTAATTCAGCGTATAGGCAACACAAATAGCACAGTACTTATCGACTGTAAATCCGAACTTTACGGAAACTTGACAAGGAGATTACAATTTAAATACACAGAAAATCGTAATTTTGATCTTGCCATATTTTTTTACAGTAATAACACAAATAACTATGTAAATATGCAAATTTTCAAATATGATTCTTACGCAATTCTCGACCTCTAACCTCAACTCGTTTTTGACGTTCTGCTAAACGCGCCCGCTTTAATTGTTTCTTATGACTTTTTGATTTTTTAAGTAGTTATGCAACTTTAGATACATCAAATAGAAAGTGACTGTATGTAAATGCCAGCCTTAAGTTAATAGCTTCAGCTAAAAAAATCATTCGGTAGATTTTCTTTTTCCTCTACAGGAAGCTGTTACTGAGAATCCTAGAAAGTAGAAGGAAGATTTCATTCTTACTAAAACAACAGATAGCTCAGAGGTTTGATGCGAAAGTCTACAAAAATCTAGAAAATGTTCTCCATCGTTTACGTAATCCCAGAATTGCGATTTTTTGCATGTATTTTACTGTTGAGCATCTGTTTGTTAGATGCAATTCGAATTTAAAGTTAACCTACATAAATAAAATTTATTTATTTATTTTTGTAGTAAATAGAAACATACTTCTTATTTATTTTAATAGATATACCTAATATTAATTAATTAATTATGCAACTCTTGCTGAATAAAACATAAACATTCAGTTGTAATTTTCTAATAACTTTTTCCATTACATTTTATTAGATGCTCACGCTTTGTTTGTATTTCTCCGAGTGTTTAAAACCCTTCGTGAGACCTAAGTGAATTAAAGCCTAATTAAAATTCTAATTAAAATTCCATAAACATCTTTTATGCCGTATTTAGGGAAGCTTTAAGAGAGAAACGCTTTTATTTACGTGGGAGTACATTTGCAAACTGAAAATAAATAGTTTATGATACTCTTAAGCATAATTCTATTCCATTAAATAGTAAACAACAGGCCTGACTGAAGTATATTTAGTCCTTCTATTTAATATCTGGATTTATAAATTTTGCTTTTAAATTAATTGCTTCATTTGGAAGGGTAATTTTAATTACAAATAAATCCAGACCTCAAATATTAACAAAAACTTTGTCGTCTGGCTTTTAAGCGAGTATACTAATTGAAAATTATATTGTTATGTAAAACGAGTTAATTTTCAATGAGCTAAATCGTATTTGAGTTTTTTTTATCAAGTCTAGGAAAGCAAACCATGTAGGTACATCAAATATGAATTTTTCCACGATTTGGAAAGTGTAAATTAATTTTGATGAACTTCATCACACATCTACTGATTTTTACATGTATATTTAAAAGACCCTACACTACCGACAGAATAAAATCTCATTCCTCTGCAGACGAGTTTTTCCCTTATACTACGAAACCAGCACCCGTTTCAAGTACAGTTCTGACGCTGCACTTGAAATTGGAAGAGCTTCCAGCAAACAAAGTGCTCGTTTTTGCACTGCGAGTTGTGCTCGGAATGTTTGGGAAACTGAGTATGCATATCCTCGTTTTGTTTTCCTATAATATCGTCCGGGAAAGTAAAATATTTGATATGCGGTAGTTTTACCTTAATACCCGTAATATTTGTCATTCAAGCATTTTTTGTCAATTATCGGTTGGAAGCTCGGAGGTTCGGTTGTTTATAACAAATACTACAGTTAATCTGTTCGTAGTAAATGCAAATGGAGATTGGTTGGTGAATTTTATGGTTTGAAAAGCAGGATTTAGAGTGGCTTTTTTTATTACCTAACTATCTGGGTCTTAAAACCGAAATGAACACAAATATGGAGTTCAAAAAACGTTTTCTCTTATTAGTAGGATAGTAAGTAGTAGTAGTTCTAAGGTTTAGTAAAACTCTTTTCTTCCCAGAGACTTCTAAAATTAGCCAAGTTTCAAAAACATCGCTCTTCTCAGGATATCTAAACATTTTATTTTCTAAATTTGTCTGAGCTTCCAATCGATTTGTTATACAAGAAACCAACACAGAAGCGACGAGTGATAATTTAGAAAAGCCTGCTAGGAAGATGACAGACGAATATCTCGTAGCATTTCGAAATAATTTCAACAGATAAAAATAAAGAGCTTCTGTTTTAGACGAGTATAACTGTAGATATATGTGCTCTATGTTTTCATATTACGTTTTAAGACAAAGATTTAAAGTTCCTGTATCTGAAATTACGTAAGTAAAAGGTTTGTTTACCTCACTAAAATTAAATCCGCGTCTGATTTCTTAGTAATTTTGAATATTATAATCTTGTACTACCAAGATGTTCAACCACCCCTACCATCATTACGAACAGAATAATTTAGAAAGTTAGTTAACTTTACAACCGCCTAGGAAATCTGTAGTTCTTGCATATTAGTTCTTGCATATTTTAGTTGAAGTAGTAGGTTACTATAAGACTATTATCTTAGATTTTACGAATTAAGTACATTCCCAAAATGAAAACTTTGCGCAAGAAACTTTTAGATGTGTTTTATATGATTAATAAAAGTAACGTTACACGTTGAGTAGAAGAATATTGAATTTCATAAGCAGTTCGGTTTTTTAAATAATATATTGACGATTTTGCAGAAATAACAAAACAAGGTTGTGCTTCACATTCATTAAAGTAGTTGAAGCTGTTATCAGGTATTGTGTAAGACAATTAAAGAGAAATTAATAAAACGAAGTATGTCGTGAATTTAAAAAAGCTTGAAAATGAGGCCTCATTTTAGTACTTTAACAAGCTTATCTGCCAAGAATATTCCTACGAAACTTTGGAAATTTAATGAAAACATCCACTTTACTAAATGCTCCCATGAAAGCTGTTTGCCAAATAAACTTATGAAATACCAGCTTTAAAGCCAAACAGGAAACCTAAAACGTTTTGCTTTCTCACAGAATATTGTTTCAAAGTGTAATATCTATTTAAGTTAGTAAATTTTAATCAACATTGATTTCAAGGTTACATTTTAATGCAATAGCCCTTCAAAGGAGTTCAATATTTGAGGGAATATTAATATATTCTGGCTTTTCCTGGAAGTCTTTCACCTACAAATCATGTAATATGCACTTGAATGAATATTTCAGTCTCGTGAATTCCAGACTCGGACGATTCATGAATATTACCACCAATAATGCGGGAGCTTTGCCATCTATTGCCAGCATCGACGTGCTCAGTTTATAGAAAGCATCGCCCCAACGTCGTTAGAGATGCGTTTGATAGGACATATTTATGTTTTCCGCAATTCCCCTGACTCTATATAATTATAAATTGCTCTTAAATGTAGCCTTTTAGAGGGAAGAGTTTCAACAGCCACTCAAAAAGTACTTTTAAGAATTACAATGTTGTAGTTACTAATATTAACTTTAACAGGAAATCATTCAGTGCAATGCATGTGCTGCCGTAAATGTTAAAATGTAAATTTTTTAATATTTTTTAATGCTGCTATAATTTTCGCATGTGTAGTTAACGGTTTAAGATATAGAATTAGATGTTTAGCAGTGCAATACCTTACAAAGCAGAATTGTCGTCGTGCAACGTTTAATTTGAAGTTTAACCAAATTATAGCTGCTAATTAGAACTAAAAGTAGTAATTACTCCTAATAGGTGTCGATTTAGGTAAAGGATTGCATACCTTACAGCTTGCCTGTAGAATTCAAGGTGAGGATTAAAGCAGATCCTCCTATCCATTACGAGTTTCAGCAAGAGATTAGTGAGAAGTCATTTAGGCCTTTTAACGCCATAGTCTTTTTAGATGCATTTACCTGTTATTTCTTGTGCCCCCCCCCCTTAATTTCAGTGTTAATTGTAAAGCTTCTTAACTAAGTTTGAACACCAGAGAGGGTTTAGGTTTATGTAAATGGAATTATGAACGTTAATTATTGCGTTTGACGTGAAGATAACTAATTAATTTAAGTGATTTATGCGTTGAATGCCAGCCTCTGTTTCTGTATTATATGTGGAACATATTCACTAAATTGATTTCATACGATTGTCCCAAACTCAACTCTACATGAGATAATAGGAATTTGTAGAACGAGAGGTCTCGGTACCGTTAATTAAAATCGCCTTACTTGTCTACTGGCCTGACCCTACTTTCCTTTATCTTTTTGTTACTCTCCTTGCATTATCAAAAATGCAATTAAAAAATTGATTGGGAGATAGGTCATAATTTTTAACGTTCTCGGCATATTACTATAAAAGTAGGTTAATCCATTTTGAATCTTCCATGAGTTGCAATATTCAGTATTTGAACGTTTTGTTTTGAAGTTATATGTAAATAAATAGATACATTCATTACCTTTTACTATTCCAGTAATCTAAAAAAATTATGTGATAAAATGAAAACATCGTTGGTTTGTTTTGCGGTATTCAGAAAATTGGGGGTTAAGATAAACCATCCAAATGACTTAAATATATACGCCGAGAAACAAAAACAATCTGTAAGAATTGACATGTTCACAGCTGTGACTGTTCTGAAATAAATGAAAGACATCTAACATGTTGCAACTTCTGCTACAGCAAGGCTGTTTTATTTTTTGTTATCGTAATCATAAAATATACGTTTCTGTTGTATCATACATCACACATCGTTTATTACAAAAAACAAGAATCTTTCTCCTTGAAAAACTAATTAAGTAAGCAGAATTGTCCAATAATTGGAAAAGTTAGTTATCTGACCATCTGATTGAACCACCTTGAGGTAGTGAAGTAATTAATTGTTAATAGAAAATCTATTTATTTGAATTCAGTGGTTCAGCATTTCTAATTTACGTTAAAGTGTGTAATTTGCTAATTACACGTAAGTAAATAATAAAAATCAACGGGTATTGAAGTATGTTCTTTTTATTTATTTTTATTAACCAGCTTAAAGCTGTGAATTACTAGTTTCCGGTTATTTTCTAAATTAAGTCCTTTTAAAATATTCTAGCTTTGTAGAAAAGCAATTTCGGAGGAAATAGTAACCATCCTAGTAATTGAACTGTAACTATCCCTTTATACTTCTGAATTCTATTAGAGTGCAATATGCTTGTCCATAACACAATCAATCTCAATATAGGCGTTTTTGCTAGTCCCTTTTACATTAGAATGAACTGCATCGATAGTACCTATGTATATCGCATTTTAAAGGAATAACAAACATAGATTTAAACAGATATAATTAATTTGGTTTTCCGTTGATAAATAATAATAGAATTGGATTTACACTAAGTTAGCTGAATTTTCGATATGAATTGCTTAGTATAATAATAATTTAACACTTAAGGTGTTTTATACATATAGTAAATTTCTTTGAACGAAGAAAACAACGATATCAAATTAATTATTAGTACATAAATTGCGGATCAGTCTTAAGGAAATAATCACAGAAGTTGAGCTATAGATAGGCAAACTTAACATTCTCAGAAAGACAGGTTTGATGGGAAGTGCTGGGAAGCAACAGCACTAGGTATGAGAAAAACCTAAAATAAAAATGTTTCAATAAATAAGAAATATCAACGGCAAAGTAGGAAAAAAGGAGAATTTATGTCCAGGGATTGAAAAAATTTATAGATATCACGCACAAAAGGACATGCAAACTGATGAATGAAAATATCAGGCTATGAGAGCATTATTTGGTTTGCGAAAATAGAAATAATTAATCATGGTGCAAACAAAGTTTAGCAAAATTTATTCGTTAGAAGTAATCAAACTAACCTAATAGGCTACGATGATCAAAAATCAACTAACAACGAAAACACTCATATGACGATAGTATTCCAGAAGAGATAAAACCAAGTTCTCGTTATCACTGAAATTCTAGCAGAATTAGTTTAATCGGTAAGGCTAATACAATTTACACAATAATACAAAATCTTCAATGAACTCGGAGGCACAAAACCAGGACTGTATTAAATATTTTGTTGTCATTACTTTTAGAAAGTACATAAGATTAACAACCCTATAGGTAATATGTAAAAATATTCGTAATTATTTTTGTAATGCCTAGATAGGGCTGACCTGCAGTTATGTTATGGACAGAACAGAAACAATCCATAAGGGAGGTTAAAAACAATATAAAATAGACATTACGATGCTAAAGTAGAAGCCTAACTCCTTAAAATTATATTTATATTAAATATACTGAAGGAAAGGGTGGCGCAGTGGTAAGAGCGTCAGGCTATCGTTGCGCTAGTCCCGGGTTCGAATCTCGCTGGGTGCAAGATTTCGCGGAGTTCGGTATCGAGCCCTGGTGACCATTCGTCGTTGGGCACCTAATTAACGACGCTCTCCTCCGAATACAGACCTACAAGGTAGTGTAATAAGGTTCTATACGTACACACACATACACTATACACATAGTGCTGTATATAGGCAAAAAACGGCGCACTAATCACGTAACTCGCAAGCGGGCCGGATTGTGCATTTCACGCGTAAGACCACATACACTAACGTACCAGCCTCAACACTGAAAGGTATAAGAGGTAAACGATTACATACATACATACATTAAATATACTGGAAGAATACTAAACAAAATTCTACAATAATCGATCCATAAATAATTGACCAAAACTATGTTATTCGCTAAATCCAAGAAATCCGCTAAGGCTCTAACACTGATATGCACAAGTTATACATAACTAGATAGATTTCAAAAAGCTGTACGATAATGTAAAGTAAGATGAAGCTTGGAAAATCTTCATTAATTTCAAATTCCACCAGGAAAATCATCAAAATGACGGCAGAGGAAGCTAATAGTCAATACTGAATTGGTGAAGAACAGCTGTCAACAAAGTAAAAAGGGAGAAAAGCAAGGGAATCTGATATCTAAATAGAAATATTTATAAAGAATATCACGCTGGATTAAAATGAACAATGTACATTTTGGCTTACAAGTACATTATAACTAAACGTAGCTGAGAAGAGGTTTGAAGAACAAACCAGTTGGAAAGTAAATGTAACAAACATGATAATAAAAGTAAGAGTAATAGTAGGTAATAGAGCTATGCTTGCAATAGATTATATCTTCCTACCCAAATTTCCGAGCAAGCAATGTAGAAAGAATTCATGCAAGATTCAAGATTTTGAAAGCAAAGTATTTCTCTTTGGCCGAAGCCTAGACCAATGACTTGTTCTCTCTCCCCCCCCCTCTCTCACTCTCTCGCTCTTCCTCTTTCCCTTGGCCTTGAATCAGTTCGACTGGTTTGTTTCAGACGTCCACTGTTGCTATCTTCAGCTACATAGGTGTTTTAGATATTTATAATTATTGCATCCAACATTCTTTATTATTGTCTGTACTCCATTCTTGATTTTCTTCTAGCGTTAGGCCCTGTTAGTCTTCTCTCTATTATCAGGTATGTTTTACTAAACCACATCCTCTTTTCTTTCCTGTTGTATTCTTCTTGAGATTTTCTTGTTATTGTCTTTTAAGCAGCGTTTTGACCTTTTTGCCCTATATTGTTATATGTAATAGTTTTTTCTCTTACTCCTGTGATTGCCACATTATCGAACGGCTTTCCAATATCTATAAACGCAATACGCTTTTGTCCAGTTTTTCTTATTCTCTTTTCTATTATTAATCCCAATGCTGGAATGACTTGCCTGGTTCTTGACTGCTTCGCGAAACCAAACTAATCAGCTTTCGGTGTCTCTTATATGATCTGCTCTGTTCTTCTATACATTATTTGCGGAAATATATTTGATGCAGGTGATGTCAATAGTTTAGTGGTTTGTACACAGAATCCAGAATCCTGAATTCTTTCGTATTTCTGCCTGTTTCGTTTTAATCGCCATGCGACCTCAAAGCTATTTAAATCTGAAATCTTAAAGGTATCTACAAAATCGGTCTTAATATTATTTATAATCATTTACATGTTTACATAAAATAAAAGAACAGTTAATAATTCATTCAAGTTCTTGTTAAAATGTTCATAACTAACATGCGTGTCGTTATAATACTAACAACTATTAAATTAACTTGTGCAAAGTTAAATAAGATAATAGAAATGAGAAGGTGTTAAAAAAGTCGGAATAACTCTAAACTTAATACATGTAAGGGTCACAAATTCTTTAAGTGCTAAAATTAGGGCCTCTGTTGCGATTTCATCAAGTTATGTATGTTATGTTGTTGTACAATCAATCCCAGAAATTCCGCGACGTTGTGGTAACCAAAATTCGCAGGACTGTACAGTGAATCAACTAATTAACCACAATAGTGTAATCAAGGTCCCATTTAGTAAAGATAACTCTCTGAAAAAGCAACCGCACGTTGATTTGCCATTGCTTAATCTCGTTTTTTACAAATCTCATAGTGTTTTATTACGTACAATTTAGTAGAATTAATCTTGCATCGTGTGTTATAAAGTTTACTCAGACTTAATGCACGTTAAGAATACTTTCAAAAATACATGTGAAATGTTTATATCAAACGGTCAATACATAAAATAAGAAAGCTGATAGTCAACTGCAAAACCAACCACGACCATAAGCATGATAGTCTTTAAAGTTTTATGTAGCCGAAGTTATCACCTAATCCAAACCTTTGTGTTAACGCTACGACATTCTTGTTGCTCATGTATGTTATCCCGAAACTTGTCGAAAATTTGTTTTGTTTTAACAACTCTCTCATGGTTTAGGTATAAAATTTTCATGACAAGTAAACTTTGTTTACATCACTAACACGTTTATTGTTACACACGTACGTTTTTAGTGGAAACTGCATTATGTCTTTTTTGTGAACCGGAAGGCAGTGACTCCGTTTTTAGTTTACACCTTGTTTATTACTACTCTACTTGGGAGAGTTATCTAGACTTAGATGAAAGAATATAAACACAAACAAATTTGATTTTATACAGACTGACAATTTCAGATACGAAGTTCAGAATTGAATCTTAGTTTTGGATCTAATGATCTCAAACCTGTAATAGAAGATGCATATCTTGTGAAATCGTTTTCTGCTAAACCTTGAGACAACATTATGTAGAAATGTGTAATTGTATTAAATAAATAAATATACAGGGTGTATCAGAAATAAGTACATTAAATTTCCTCGGTAATAGAACTCGTCCAGAACTACAACATTTCTTAATATTTCATTACCCGCCAATGGAAATCATGTGCGACACAAAACTTAAGTTTGGTTACCATAGTAAAACAACTTACTTAAAAATTAAGATTAGCAGTATTTAATTATTTTGAAAATACATAAACAACTCGTTAATTAAGGGTGGGGGGGGGGGGGGTAAAAATACAAAATAAATGTGAGATTTGAAAAAAAAATTAATAAGAAATGTAGTTCTTGACGAGTTCCACCACTGCAAAAATTTAATGTACTTATTTCTGATACACCCTGTGTAAATAAAAATTTATAAAATGCTGTATTTAGAACAATCTTGAGGTTGAGGTATTGAGGGTTCATAACCAACCATGGTTAGATTTAGGTCTGGAGGAGTTGTTAGATATAAGTATAGAAAGCTGATGATCAGTGCAATTGTTAGCAGTAAGCCTAAAAACAATAAGGTAATAATACAGGTTACTCTATAGATGTAAAAATAATTACAAAATATGCGGAAACTCGTGTTTTCCAACTTAACTTAATAACAAGTAATTCAATTTATAGTCATTTTCGGTGAATTAGAAATCATGTTTTAGCTTGGTTTAGGACATGTTGATAAAACGCCAAAAAAATAATAATTATACAAATATAAATATCATAAGTTTCTGAATATTAATTAGGGCGTCTTGTTTCATGGGTCTCTTAGGATGACTAATTTGATGACTCCATACTGTTTAATCTAAGTATGGTAATAAAGGTGGTTCTAACAAAAAGTTAAAAGTTTGGAGGCCAAAGAAATCAGTGTACTTTTAATTGTCAATTGTTTACAAGGGAAACCGTTAGCCATCATAAGATTCATACAAGAGAATAAAAAAAATAGAATGAACCTTGATATGTAGCTTAATGTGTAATCCTTTAAAACGTTTCATTAACCGAAGCATGTAGAGTTAGGAAATCAAATGCTTTTTGTGATATATTCCAGACGTTATATCCACGTCATTTTTGTAATCACTCGAAAGCTTTGCATGGACAAACGATAACTGCATAGAAAAATGCGTCAGTAGCAGCAATGCTACATTTCATACTTTGATGTTTGTGCTTTAAACAGAACTGAATGGAAATAATAAATAGAATCGAAGTAACTTTAACTTTTGTAGCTTTGACATCTCATATTGTTGAGAAAGTGGAACAAAATTCTTCAAGTGCATGTATCTGTAATTTAAAAAAGTAATATTAGTACAATTTACCATGGCAACGTGTAAGTACTTCAACTGTAATTATTGTTAATAAAGAAATAAATTGCAATATCCGAGGCTGCACCTGGAAGATTTGTTCTTTAGAACATGAAAACTCAGAGTAAATAGGCAACACACAATGCAATGCACAGTTGATGTCATTTATTTTAAATTTTGTTTGTACCTCACTTATAGGAATACTATGTTTTAAATAAACAAACTGCCCTGTGCCCAAACTGCGCATGTTACGCATGTTACTGCCCAAAACCACAAACCTTGTGCAATCTACCGTCAACTCTTTACCAAGGGTATTGTGCTTTTGCATGACAATGTTCGCCCAGATGTTGCTGTTACGACTAAGAATTGTTTTAGCGTTTCAGATGGGAGACAATGGATCATCCCGCGTAGTGTACGGATTTAGCACCAGGTGATTTTCAGCTGTTTAAAAATCTTAAGCACCTCTTGGTTGGCAAGCGGTAAAAAAAAACAGTGATCAGTTAAGATTCACTGTGAATAAGTGGTTGCGCGAACAGGTGGGAGAGTTTTACGACATCACGCTAAGACAAAGGTTTGGCTTTGGATGCTGACTACGCACTGCGTAGAAAAATAAATTAATGTTCATAATGTAGGTATAAAAGAAAATACATGTTGTTAATTGGTTAAATAATTTTCGTTTAAAAGCTAAAAGGGGATTTGATTTTGGATTACCCTCATATCTAGAGTTTTTTTTAAAATAAAATCATAAATAAAGTCGTTAAACGTAGGGTGCTTTAATGGAATAGTCTGTATGTTATGCAATTTCCATTCTTAAAAATAATGTCCATAAATTACCACCAATGGCTCCTAAAAACTGCGCCAACCAATTTCTAAAGCTTCGCATAACTCTCATTAGGAATTCGTCACCGATACTTTGAATTTCAGGCAAATATTTTCTTTTAGTGTCTGGATTATACGTGGTCGGTTTTATATACCCTTTCTTTTAAATATCTCCATCAAAAATCTGGTTCGGATAGTTCTAACGTCTTGGCGGCCAATTAACGTCGCCGTATTCGGAAATCGATTTGTTTGGAAACATTGGAACATTTTGACTGTGCCTTGATGTTCATGTATGAGCAGTTGCCCTACCTTGTTGAAACCTAATGATTTCTTTGCAGATCAGATCCTAAGAAATGCTCCGACATGTATACGTAACGTTCAGAATTATAACTGTTTGATTATTTTCCTCGAAACAATAGTGTCCGATAATGCCAAATGCTGATACGCCACACCGTACTATTTGGGGTATGAAGCGATTTCTAACTTTGTTCATAAAACCATTTTATATTTCTTTATTGGGATTTTCGCCACCAGTTGCCAAAATGAAATTATATTAATAACCTAATAACACATGTAACGTTTCGGAGAAAAGTTTTAACAATTCCACAAGATATAAAAATGAGGTAAGTTTTGTACATTAAACATTGGCCAATTTGAATTTTATATATATGCAATTTAAAATTGCTATGCAGGATTCTTAACAGGCTCGTTGGACATCTCTCGGGACTACAGATATTTATTTAGCTGCAGACTTTTGTCGATGGCATTACGAATAATTTTTTAGATGTGGAAGAGGTTTTTGTAGTCACTCATTTAAATAAATAAATATTGGTTTTCTTTCTTCTAAAATAATTTTTTATTTTTCCATACGTTTCGAAGAAATATTTTGCTTCATCAGTGGGTAAAACTTGTGTAGGTAAATATACTTACGAGTATTAAATTATTATAAAACATTAAGAATTTAAATTTTTAAAAATAGAACTCAAAAATGAGTCTGATGTAATATATGAACGAGATAATTATAACATCTTTTAAAGTTAGTGTCGAAAAATAACTTATTGAACAAGCACATAATATTAAAAATTTGACTAAGTAGAAGTAAATGCAAGGTTGAAAGTGTTTGAATATATTCAAAAGTATGTGTGTGTTGTGGGGAGATAGATTTGAGAGACACGGAGGGGATAAGTTAGAAATTAAACAGAATATGATTATTCTAATAGATTATAATAAATTGTCTATGTCTGTTTTGTAATTAATTGCATTATTATTCTTTTTAATTTATATGCTTTCTATAAGGATGCGTTTTTTTTGAAATTGGATTCATATTTTAAAATTTTTGGTTTTTCTGTATTAAAGTTGTGTAGAAATTGAAACGCATGATCTGCATAAGCTGTATTTGGCTTGTTGGGGTTTGTTAGTTTTATTTGGATTGATTGTTGATGTTGTTTAATTCTGTTTTTAAGTATTGTTTAGTCTGTCCAATGTAAACAGCATTACAGTTATTACAATTTAATTGGCAAATTAGATTGCTTTGGTTTGTTATTTCTGTTTTATCTTTTAAATTATGGTAGATGATATTTTTTAGAGTATTAGTGTTTTTGAAGGCTGCTTTAATATTATTTTTTCTATTTTTGATTTCCGTGTGAAAAGTACCACTTTAACGCACTAGTGCGAAATAGTTATTTTCGTATCAAGTGTCGAAAGTAGCAAATATCAAGCGAGTGTTTATAAATAGATATACGAGTGCGGAGCGAAGCGGAGCACGAGTAGAAATATTTATAAACACGAGCGGAGATATTTGCCTTTCGAACGAGTTACGAACACTATTTTTCCCACGACCAAAAATGTACATGTCAAAAAGTAACACTGACAGTTCAGGTAAAACGACCGTCATTTTTTGTTTTGAAGCGGCCGCAGCTTCCTATTATTGCGCAAACTGTGCGATATATCCCTATACGTGTTCATATCGCACGGGTTGTTCATTTGTTTTGCGAAAGTCAATCGCACGGGTGATATTGTCAACTTTCGCGCCTAGTTTGTTGTGCGTTAGGAGCGACTTTCTTATATGGTCGTGGGAAAAATAGTGTTCGTAACTCGTTCGAAAGGCAAATATCTCCGCTCGTGTTTATAAATATTTCTACTCGTGCTCCGCTTCGCTCCGCACTCGTATATCTATTTATAAACACTCGCTTGATATTTGCTACTTTCGACACTTGATACGAAAATAACTATTTCCCACGACCAAAAATGTACAAGTCAAAAAGTAATACTGACAGTTCAGGTAAAACGACCGTCATTTTTTGTTTTGAAGCGGCCGCAGCTTCCTATTATTGCGCAAACTGTGCGATATATCCCTATACGTGTTCATATCGCACGGGTTGTTCATTTGTTTTGCGAAAGTCAATCGCACGGGTGATATTGTCAACTTTCGCGCCTAGTTTGTTGTGCGTTAGGAGCGACTTTCTTATATGGTCGTGGGAAAAGTAACATTACCAGTGCGAAAAGTAAAATTACTTGTCTATTACTATGGATACGGAAAAATATTCCTACTCAGATAGTTTGATTGTCTTTATCCCTTGATTTTATTTATTTACTTAGAGCTATTTGAACTTTCGTAGCTAAAAAATTTTGTATGATACACGTTCGAAAAGTGTCTTTAAGGCACTTATGTCAGTTGCAGAACTCGCTACGCTCGTTCAGCAAACTTTCATATGCGTGCCTTAAAGACTCACTTTTCGAACTTGTATCATAAATAGCTATAAGATTATTAATCTAAATCTGACGTAGACTATAAACGATATTGTACGTGTAAATACGTATTTAGTATTTTTAAACCGAATATATTATCAGATAAATTTGTTACTAAAATAATTTCGATACTTTTACTGAAGAGTATAATATTGAAAATTCAAATAAAGGTTTCCGTAAAAATTACGGCTGCTATGTTTGTTTTAAAAAGGTCTTGCAGTTTAAATTGAATTTATAAACTAAAGCGATTCTTGTCACTCATTTGAAACCGTAGGAAGCTTAAAAAGAACGTTCCTAAAATATCACATACGCCCACAATATTCCTAAGGGTTTTAAGCAATTCTGAGCAGAACTGCAAGATGCTTTATTGCAGTGCTGGTCCATTTTTCAATGTTCTTTGCATTGGAGTAATGTACTGTAAGAATGTAAATGGTGGGTTAGAACTGAAAAAAGAAAAGAAAACAAAAACGCAAAATTTCGTGTTTTTGTTCAATTTAGAACACATATAATACTTTGAAATAGTAAATTCAGGCAGTGCAACATTGAAATGAAACTTTACTAACTTTTTTTATAAATAATTGACTGCAATATTTTTATTGATTTTAAATTAATAAGATTTGTTTATAATCATATGGCATAGTTAAATTAATTGGTTATAAAGTAAATTTTTGTGAATGCTTTAGTTAAATAGCTGTTTTTTATAAATTATTATTTTACGTAGGTATCTAACAAGTATTATCAAGTGGCGCAATACTACTAAATTCATTGCGGATTATGCATAAATAAAAATAAAAAAAACGGCATGATTATTAACATATTCAAAAATTGTGCTTCGAATGGCAGGTAACATTTGCAAACATATGAAACTATTGATAATTATTGAAAATAAGTTATTTTCAGAAAAACTAACATTACAATAGAAATTATCTGAGGCACTTATTTAGAATAATCGACGTACCAATTAATTTATGTTTTCCATGCTACATGTTTTAGAGCAGTTTTTCACCGACGCTAAATTTTAGTCATCCATCAATATGCACTCATTGAAGTTCTTTACAAGAATCTAATTTTAAATCATTATCTATTATTTTAAGTTAATATCTGTCATTTTAAGTCAATATCCTTCAAATAAATCACAGTAGGAGGAATATTTTGCACGCTGAAATTAGTAAGTAGGTAAGTATTTTATTATTAATGCTATGTAAACAAGTTATGAATAAAAATTTGTACATAATACGATTTTCTACAAAAAAGCTTTGCACTAAATTTTTGTGAGATTCCCGACTACAGAGATATAGCCCAAAAACCAACTAACCATTCTTTGCATGATGGCGGCCGAATGGAAGGGTTACCACCCCGAAAACCCTGATTTAGACTCACCGCTGACCCCTCTACACACCGATAAAAAAAAATCGCTGCCTACCCAAAATGCAAAGTTGAATTACCATTTGACTGGACTAAAGGAAGGACAATATATTTTATCGTCAGATTCAAAACATTTCAACTAGGGTTTTAAGCTTCCAAATATTTCAAAACACATTTTCTATGTATTGTTTTGTATTTGTATCCCATGTCTTTCTCGGCTTTTTTCAGTTCTAATTCTTGAAAGTCCAAATTTTATTTTATAAATTCCAATAAATTGTTCAAAGTAAAATATGGTGCACATTTTTGATATCGTCAGAAATTTTGCTGCTCATATCTTCGTTAAAGCTAAAATTTTAAAGGTAAGTTGAAGATTTTCGTTTTGGTTGTTTCAACTTTCGTTTATTTTTCTTGCTGAAATTGTTTTTTTCTCACAATTAATAATTTTGGGCACTGCCGAACTGCATATCTGTACAATTATGTGTTCTATAATAACTATTAAATTAGCTTAAGTAATCTGTTTTGTCCCAAATACCGTTGAAACTTTGAACAAAATTTAATTTGAAAACGCTTTTGCAATAACTTTTTGAATGCCGCAAAACGATGAACAATATTATGTTTTATTTCTTTGTATATAATTTTACCCCTAGCCATTATACCCATACTAAGAGTTGAGTAGTGTTATTTCAGTATTAAATTGCTTAAAAATATAATTTAAAAATTAACTATAATAATTCTTGAAGTTCGCCCAAATTGTATTTATTTGATGTATTTCGGCAAGTAAAAGTATTTTACTTTTAGATTTTAATTGTAATCCTCTTAATGACAATTTTTATTTGTATGATATGTGGTTGTTCGGAACACGATTCTGCGGAAAATTATAGATTGCAGTTTTCAAGTGAGAGGCAGTTAGTTTTGCTGAATTTGGTAAGAAAATACGGCGTTTTGGGATAAAGTAGACTGTTCTAAACCTGTTACTAGGTTACTACAAATTGTAGTTAATTTATGTAATCGTTTACCTTACATAAAGTACAATGTGATTTTTTAAGAACTCAATTGCAGCAGGCCGTATTCTGTCTTAATAACCTTAGAACTGCCTGTATTAAGTCAGAATACGGCCTGCTGCAATTGAGTTTTAAAAAACTCACATTGTATGTGCCAAATGTTGATATCCTGTTTACGATATACTACTACTTTACAGTTTAAACAAATTACTATTTTGTTTTCAATTCTTCAATTAAAGACCATTTATTTTAAACGTTTCTTTAAACTGTTAATGAAATTACACAGGTGTGAAACAAACCTGATCTACTGAACGCTTAATCTGTTCACGTGGATTACACGCAGTCGTGTATCCATTCAGTTGATATCATTGGAAACAGTTTTATTAAATTTTTCTAAAGCGTATATAGCCTTCAAAAGAGTGCTTTATGTGTTTACCCGGACACAGTCGTGATATTAGTTGTAATCCTCAAATCTATAAATATAGGATTAATCTGTTAAGCTAAATAGTTAACGAATGACTTGTGTGAACTATAATAGTGGTTAAATTTTATAATTACTATAATAATAAATTAGCTTACTAAAACGGGGAAGTGTAGATATTCCACGAACTCTTTGTTGTCCTTGATATGAAAAGATACTTCAGCATGGTGAGTGTTGTATTTATGGTATGTGTTAAAGGTTTAAGCATTGATATGGGCAAAAGTGTATGGTTGTAAGTTTTTGTTACTTTTAAAATGACCCATTTTCGAAGCAGTTGGAGGAAAACTGAAACAAGTGAAATCTATGGGCACCTAATTTTAAATATTTATTATTCTTAGTACTATCAATAACAACTAAATACTTTCATACATTTTTTTTTAAATTATTGAATAGAGCCCCTTATTCATTATTACACATCTAAAATAATATGATAATTCTTATTATTTAAATATACCTATTATATAAATATTGTGGAATTATTTAATGCTAAACAAGTTCATGCGGTCTGAACAACAGTGTGGTATGTAATAAATAATTCAGTATCAAATTATAACTGCAACAGTTTCAATCTTTTTGAGAAGGGTGTATGAGGAAGGTACGACAGCAAAATATTGAATACTTTTTCAGAAGTTTATATGTTACACTTTAAAATAAAACTGTATAAAAGGTAGGTAGTTTATTTTTAAAAACCCTTAAGAAGGTTTTTGTATATCAATGTGTTTTTTAAATTCTGCGTTTTAGGGATGTAAAACTTTGATTTCGTATACAATTTTGTTTCTTTTCGAATTTTAAAACCCGAGACTGTTTCTTAATACGTCGAATAGATTAAGGTTGGTAATAGAATTTTAAACTTTAAATAACCATTAACCAAGAAACAAGCTCAAGTTCTAATTGAATTTTGAATTTTAAATTTAAACTTTAGAGTCGAATCTCAAAAGAAAATTTCGTGCCTTGATTGGAATTCTAAGTTGTTAGTTTTGTATTCTGAAAAGTAGTTTTGAGTCCTAGGATGAAAGCAGCGTGACAAATCCCTCTCAAATTTCCTAGTTTCACGCCTAAAGTTAAGACTTTTTTGTTTCCTATATACTACTAAAATGCTCGATATAAATAAAATATGGCAAATTTAACTTAAAGCTTAAAATGTGTACTAAAATATTAATAGGGTGTCTTTAAAATGACGGAAAATATCAGCACTGCGTGGTAGTGTGGTATAAATTAAATTATTAAACCCAATACAGTGTTTAGTTTTTCAGATAATTATATTTGAAGATTATTAAACTTTGTTACATGGTACAACTGCTCTTTTGTTTAAATAAGTTTACTGGCATCGATTGCAACATAGTAGGTGTATTCGAAACTACATTAGACAGAATTACAAATTATAGGTAATGCTATGAACTTGTGTTACTTCTAATTGTGTAGCAATAATTTAGCGTTGCAAAATACTAAAGTAAAAACGTGAACCCCTTATATCTTTAGGTGTAGTATAATATCACTATATTTTATGCACAAAACTCTTCAATTTTTCCTGTATTGTACTAGTATTTTGCTTCGTGCATTGGTGTCCCTCTGTTTTGTAGTGCTTTTAGCTTTTACTATTGTGTTGTCCCATGTTTGGTCTACCTATATCTCGCTTTGTAATTGATTCGACTTCGCATATTCTTTTCACCTGTTTTGTCTCTCCCATTCGCTGTAGGTGACTCTACAAGGTTAGTTTTCTTTCTTCGATATACTCCATTATTGAGCTATTTTCTAGTTCTTGTCGTACTTCTGCATTTCTTATCCTATAACGTCTCGTTGTTCTTTACATCTCATATGTATTTTATATTGACTGCCTGCATTTTGCTTTATATTTGCTTTGTTACTGTTCAGGTTTCGCTGCCATAAATCGGTACTGGTCTGTACACTGTTTGAAATACTGTCATTTTTGTCTTCTTCGATAGATCTTTTGACGCCATGAAATTTTGTTTCATCATGTGGTATATTTTAAGTTTTTTTAATCCTTAATGCCTACATCTTGTTTTCCATTACTGTTTGTAGTTGTGCCTAGATTTTAAAGCTCATCGACTTGGTTATTCACTTTTATTTTCTTTAGGGTCTCCTACGCGTTTCCCTCTTGACTCGCTCAAGGGCTTTTTCTAAACCTATAAACGCATAATATACTTTTGTCTAGTTTATCAACGGATACGTTTATAGCATAGGTAAATATTTTTTTGTTTTGATTATTTCTTAAACGGTCCTGTCAGCCAATCATAATGAGAAAAAAAATTCAAATCGACCAATAGCATCAAAATTATACTGACAATTTGCTAGTAGTTGATTACAGGGACAATTTTTTCACATTGTTTCATTGGATCTTTGTTTAAATAAATGCATAAAAAAGTTAACTTTAACTTGGTTGTTGAGGTAGCGCAGCCATTTGTCTCAATACAAACATTAAAAATGCAGCACTGTCATCATTGTGTAGTAGTTTAAAAAATAATCACGCCGAATTGCATTCGTGGTAATAATTTTTTTTGATTATTTTTTTCATTACGATCTCGGCCAATCAGAGTGCAGTATTCTCGGTCTGTAGGCAGTTTCAAACTGATAATTTCCCCGGCCAGAGGGAAATTATCATATCGATAATTTCCCTGTAGCCTGTCAACTGTTTTTCCCAAATGTGACAGATATAATTCAAACATCTGTCAAATCCATGTGCCAGTTTGAATTTACTAATCGCAAAATGAGTCGATTCGGACAGAGCTCAATAGCAGAAATTGATAAAAAAAATAGAAGATAATGTGCCCAGTAACACCGTGAAGTCCCAAGCCACTATTTGAAGACAGTTTGCGCAGTTCTGTGAAGAAAAGAAATATAAATTCGTAATGAAAAAAATAATCCTCCGAATACCCCTCGAGCTTCAAAATTCATCGGATATTTCCCTCAAGTTTTCCTGCATATCAACGATCGGGATCAGCTTTGCAGTAAAATCCCTTGCGCTGCGCGCTCGGGATTTTAATCTGCAAAGCTGATCCCTCTCGTTGCTATGCAGGAAAACATTCGGGAAATATCCGATAATTTTGAAGCTATAGGGGTATTATAGGTGATAATTTTAACTAGATTAGCACTCATATTTATTGCTATTAGGAAATTCCACTCGTGGACTTCGTCCAGTCGTGAAATTTCCATAGCAATAAAGATTTGTGGACCTAGTTAAAATTATCAGAAAATTATCACCACTTATGTAATTACTGTTGATAAATTTTATAAAATCGAATCGTCAGTGATAATTTTTGCTAAATTTGATATTTTACGAAACATGACAATTGAAAGGAAACTCGAAATTTGAATTCTGAATTAAGAACGGTATTTTATGTGAAGTTCGAATGTCGGATAATGCCAATGACCATAGCAATTGCAGTATGTTGAAATACCTTGGTACCTGCAAGTTTGCATTTCTGTCAATAAACATACAAACATAAGATGTCACAGTTTTCTTATGAAATGTTAAATTTAAGGCTGGTTAAGGAAGATTCTTTAAGGCATATTTTATAAAAACTTGGTCTAAAGTTTTTGAAAACCCGAAAAAGAGACCGTTTCGGCACTTTATACATAATGTATTAACTATTTATCTATTCTAAGTTTTAAGCCAAACGTAACTAGTGTTTTAGTGTTAGAAAAGTCACTTTTAAGCTTTGTTATTTTGAGTGTCATTTTTATACTAAAAACTACAAAAAGTATTGGTTGTCACACTTTTGCTACGTAGAAAGAAAAAGACAGTTTCCTAATTTTCTCCGCTGTAGACGGCCACAGGAAAAGTTAAAGCATGTGACACGTAATAAAGAGCGATTTTTTCATTATGCGTGCACTGTACGTGTAAAAATATTATTTATTAACTTAGCGTATGTTAAATATGGTGTGGTCAAGAAATATTGTTTCAGTTGTTAAAACAAAAGTTTACGTGAAGTTTAAAATGTTATTTATATATAAACAATTCGGTTAACACCTTTAGATTTATAGATAGACATTTCCTGTATTTGATAAAGCCCTTGTTTTATCAACTTGAATTTTTTTTATTGTTCACATTACCTGTTAATTGACGTTCTGTGAAACACATTAAGTTAGCAAGTTATGCCAAGCAGTATTTCTTGATCATGTTGTTTTATAATGCAAGGCAACGAACATTGCAAAAACCAACTTACGTACTAACTTGTTATATGAAGCAGCTTTATTAACTTTCATTAATTCGATGTTTTACGAACTAATAATAATTTTAATAACTGTCAAACTGCTGCCTAGCAGAACATTGTAAATTAAAACCAGCTTTGAAGATAATATAAAATCTCACACACAAGTGCGGTGTTCCAATATGGTATTTACGTCAATTCCTGGTTGTGGTTCTTTGTTTACTGCAACGACTAAATTTTCTCTTCGCAGGAAATTAGTAACATGTGTTTCTGAAATTCTATGTTTGTTTTAAGTTGTCAGGAAAACGGTTAATAATTCACAAAGTTTTTAAATATAAGCTTATAAATTATTAACGGGTAGTGTCGTTATTGTTCGAAATGAAAACATATATTTGTGTTACACTTTAAGAACGCGTCATTTAAGCTTCCAATTAAATTATTAGCAACATTAATAGTTGCGACATTAATTATCTTACTTATTACAGTTTTATAAGGTTTTTAGAATAACTTATAGAAACTTTTCTTGTGCTATATGGTTCTAATGGTCCCATGAGTGATTGAATAGAAATTGAGGAAATTATGAAGATCTCTTTTGTAGGAAAGACCGGCTGAGGAGGCCGATGGGGAACGGTTGGCGGTTGCGGTTTCGACTTCGTTTATTTATTAATGATTGAAAATGACAGGGCATTAATGTTTATAAAAGCACATGCAATCAACTTACCAAGGACTAGCGTTAATTCCGTCCAAGTTAGATTAATGCGTAGCCTCAACCAGGTCTCGTAAACATCCAAAATTTGATACACACATTAATCCTCACATCACCCAGGCAAATATAGGGTGGGGCACGGGAACCAAGGCGTTTTTGGCTTTTGTCTAGCAATTTGTTCCATTTCATTTTTATTTACTGTTAGACAGAATAATAATTTCAAAATCATCAGTCATTATGAATGTATTCTGCCTGTTTCTTCTATCTTCAGCTTTGCTTTGTAAAATTAGTTACAGTATTAACAGTAATTGATATCACTCGTTACGAATTATGCAAGCAGAGTACTGTAGTCTTCGCACTTTGGTTGCAGTCAGTAACTCTTCTTTTTCCATTCGTTACATTACATTGTCGTTTGTGACATACCGTTATAGCACCATATCTCGAATCTTTTTATTCGATTGCAAACTGTTTTTGGGTGAAAATTTACGCTTGAAAGTCGGATTGTATAACAGAAAAAAAAATAAAGCGGGGTGATGTGGTAAGCACCACGCTTTCCACAGCCCCTTACCTCCCCTACTCCACTACTGTGTTTCGGTTTCCAACTATTTTCAGTTGCTGGGTAGGCCACGCGCCGAGCATCCAACTCGGGTTTGACCCCGAGACCTTTCGCGCTGTAGTTGAATACCTTAACCACTTGGCCACTCCGGCGATACAGAAAGGACATATTACTGTAAAATGCAGATTCTAATTTGCAGGTTCAGGTTTGGATTCGTGGGAATTTGTTGCACTGTGTGCTTTTTTCATTTGTATTTTCATGTACTGGATCCCACTACTTGCTAAATGCTTTCTGCTGTTTATACATTTATTTTATATCCTCTTCTAATAATTAATCATTACTTTTATATTTATTTCTCTGTTTCGGCATCAGAATGACATTATCCTAGCACGCATTTTGATGCTTTAATGAGCTTCATTATTAAACGATTTTTGGTGATATTTTCTTTTCAGAAATTGGTGACACTGTATTAAATAATACACAAAATACCTAGGAAGCCATTCATTGCTAGGCAACAAAAACGTCAAACGTCAAACCTCTGTCAACTGACAAGCAAAAATCGCTATTACCAACCTACTATTTTACCAAAATTTCCCCAACTGGAAATTGTCAAGTATTTTTATAAAAATAATCATAAATAAATAATGTAGATGGAAGCCGAAACAGAGAAAATAGTGTAAAATACTCGTTACAGAAGGTATTCGAGCACTCGTCCGTTCGGCCACTCGCCGCTACGGGGCTCGTGTCCAAATTTCGGACTCGTGCGCGAAAAGGTTGCCTTCTGTGTTTAATATACTATTATATTCATAAAGACCAACAAAACGGGAATTTTCCCAATTGCAAAGTTTGTCGAGTTCTCGCATAGAGATATCGTGGATCGTGGATATAAAAGAAAACAAAGCACACAAACAACAGAACAGCAATATAGTTATACTAATTAACAATATGTTGCTATGCTCTTACTAATTAAGATAAATGCATACAATTTTATTTTTAAAATTTCCAGCTATCTCAATTTGTTAAATAATTTTTAATAAATTTTCAAAGATCTCCTAATTCAAGGTCGCCAAAGGGATCGCGTTCATGAACTTTAAACTTTTATAAAATTCACAAAATTAAATTTTAAACACCTTTAAAATTATGGAAATCTTTACAAACAACAACAATAAATTCTAATAATTAAATAAACACTTTCTAAAATTAAAAATTTACAAACACTACCTTTTGAAAAACAACTCGTACAAATACACTTCCTGCCTCGATTTCCAATTCACCAAATGCTGCTCCAACCTCTTTCGAACAATACACCTTCCCCCCTGACTCCAACTTCACCAAAAATCTGCTTTATCCTCCAACCAACAACACACTTTCCTTCTTTATTAAATTAATATTTCACCAATATCGAAATTTATAAAGCTTCTTCAAAAAGTAAATTTTATTTCATAAAATTTTTATTTCATTAAAATCCAAAATTATATTTTCATATAACAATAACCCTCTTCACACAATATTTCAACTAATTATATTTTAATTTGCTTTTCGAATATTATTTTATGGTATTTAATTAAGTTTTTTGAGAATTTTCAAAAAACCAACTTTCATTTACCCAAATTAATATTCAACTATTTATTTATCTTTTCATTGCCTTGGTTATTTTTAATTTCTTATAAATTAACACTCTACAAATTTTATTATATGACATATTTTTTTAAATTTACTATCTTGATATTCTAATCTACTTATATACAATACGAAATCTTTAACTGAACAACTATTTACATTTTTTAGCATTAAATTTACATTCTTCTAAAGGTGTTTACTTATTAACAACTTATTTTATTTTTCTAACACTAATATCTTATACTGTTTCTATGGTGCATAAGAGCTCACTTGTTATGTTTCCTTTAAAATACGCTTTCTCTATAAAATACGTCGTCAATAACAACGTATTTTATAGGCCTTTAAATACGTCGTTGCCTAGCAATCTGCGCATTTTGTGTATTATGACGCGTCTCAAATAATAATTTATTAAAATTTCTAATAATATATTAGTGAAAAAAAATGTCTGATATTAGTGTTAGAAAAAGTCTTGAAGACAACTCGTGTTTTATCGTTTAAAAATCTCGGTCTATCAAATCCTCGGCTCACTTCGTTCGCTCGGATTTGAACTACGACCTTGATTTTTAAACCTTCTATAAAACACTTGTTGTCTTAATAACTATTTTCTAACACTAATATCTTATACTGTTTATATGGTGCATAAGAGCTCACTTGTTATGTTGCCTTTAAAATATGATTTCCTCTATAAAATACGCTTTTCTCTATAAAATATGTCGTTGCCTAGCAATCTTCGCATTTTCTGTATTGTGACGCGTCTCAAATAATAATTTATTAAAACTTCTAATAATATATTAGTGAAAGATATTAGTGTTAGAAAAAACCTTGAAGACAACTCGTGTTTTATAGTTTAAAAATCTCGGTCTATCAAATCCTCGGCTCACTTCGTTCGCTCGGATTTGAACTACGACCTTGATTTTTAAACCTTCGATAAAACACTTGTTGTCTTAATAGCTATAAGAGATCTTTCAAAACACATCATATCAATGTGTACAAATGTGAAGTATGCAAACTAAGCAACAGACGGGGAAAACTGTGTTTTAACTGTATGTTGCACCATACCAATTATTTACTATGGGCTAGATTGCTAGAATATAGGACAACCTTCTCCGTTATTGATAAGTTTATATCTAAATACTAAATCATTCCGCTCGCCACGATACTTCAACTTTATAGCCTGATATTTTACTCGGATGTCACTATAAATGTCTTATTGAGGATAAGTGCCATGTCTTGTAAGTGTAAATATTTTAAAAAAATTTATTTTGGATTGTTTCAATTTTTTCTGATTAAACTCTATAGACGACCTCCATACTTTGCTAGCGTACTTTAGTTTAGATTGAATAAGGATATTATAGAGAATTTTAATCTCGAATTTATAGAAGCAAACATCATTTATAGCTATGTAGATTTTTAGATCATCTGCAAACAAAAGAATGTCAGAAGGTAAGTCATTGATGAAAATAAGGAAAAATTGCTGCCCTGAAGTTCCCCAGAGTACTCAGGTATTAACTAGAATAGTCTTCTTCTACTTCTGTCTAGTCTTTAGCCTGTTCTATACTATTATTTGTTTTATACCGTGCGTCCACGAGACTACGCACCATGGCGCTGGAGTGATGCTAGTTTATTTTAAGGATCTACGCTTCCGGTGGCAATTGATAGTCAAACGGTTGCTAAGCATTGACCGTTAAAATTGAATTTGCAAGTAACAAATAATACACAAAAATCAAAAATAAATAATTTAATCAATTTCGCTGCCAAACAAATTACAACTGGAGTATTCAAATTAAATGTTCAAATAAGTTTCCATTTACTGCCATACAGTATCCTAACCTATCATAAAAATTACGTCTAACATTATCTAACAATCGGGGACTAATATTAAAACACACTTCGGTAATTTTATCTTTAAGAGAATCTAAATTAGGATGAGCTCGGGAAGAGTAAACTTTAGATTTTAAGTAAGGCCATAAGAAAAAATCGTTCGGACCCAAATAAGGGGACCGAGCGGGCCAACCAATTGCACCTCCACGTCCAATCCAGGTTTCATGAAAGATATTGTTTAGGAATTCTTTAACTACTGCTGAATTTTGAGCGGGACAGCCATCGTGTTGGTACCATATCGGTCGCTCATCTCCAAGCATTGTATGTTCAATTACAGGACAAATAGTTTCAGTTAAAAGTTCTAAATAAGTCTCCCCGGTCAACGTTCCGTTAATAAAATAAGGTCCAATTACAACGTCATTTAATATTCCACACCAAACATTAACCTTCTGTGGATATTGTGTGTGTGTTTTTACAATTAAATGGGGATTGTCGGTACTCCAATATCGAAAATTTTGAGAATGTGGTTGATTATTTAAAGTAAACGTACAGTTGTGGACAGAAAAAAATAGGACAAGTCGAAAAATCAAGTAAACTTTATCCTATAAAATTTAGTAACTTGATTTTGGCTTTTATTATAATTATGACATTAATTTGTCACATTGACTTGCAATCAAATTACAACACAGGGGCCATTTTAAACTAGAAAAAAAACACTGTCCTATTTTTTTCTGTCCACAACTGTACATTCATCAGTAAAGCACATTCTTTCTAGAAAATCAGGTTCATTGTTGCATTTATCCATCATAATTTGACAAAATGCAGATCTGCTTTCGGAATCTCCCTCCCGCAGTTCTTGATGAGGTTGATATTTATACGATTTAAATTTATGTTTCTTTAATATTTTATGTACGTAACTTTTACTGCACTTACTTGCCGCACTGATATGTTGGGATTAGCACGAACAGCTGCCATTATATCAATTTCACAATCATGAACCGCAGGATTAATGATATCAGGTGCTACATATCTTGAGAAAACATTACCAGTATTTTCAAATCTGCTTATGATTCTTCCAACAGCAGTGTGTGCAGGACGAGGTCTGTTGTCGTTGTAAATCGTCTACACGTTTCCTTGTGACTGTTTTCTGTGTAGACCCATTTCACTATTTGAACTTTTTCTTCCACAGTGTAAATATTGATGACGATTTTAGCATAAATTCAAATGACTTGATTTGTTTCAAACCATACGTCAAGTTGAACGCCACTTAATCGTTTATTGCCATAGAAAAATAAATATAATAGGGTTTGTTGTTAAGCTGTTTTCGTACAAGCAAGAGCTGATCTTTCGGATAAATTAACGTTGCTCTGATGCCATGGTGCGAAACCCTCTGGACACGGGGTATACTATCCCTCCATCTTTTGTGCGGGCGTTCTACATTTCTTCTTCCGACTAGGATAGTAATTACATAAATTAACAAATTGATGTCTGTCTTTCAAATACGATTTGAAGAAACATTCTTGAACATCTTTATTCGTTAACAATGTTATCGGACACCTTTCGATATGGTCAGTTATACATATATAACATCAACTTGCTTACTCTTATCCAAGCTTCCAAAATCAGTAATTAAATTAGCTTCAAGTAATTTGTTTACAAAGAAACTATTTTGTTGGTCAACAATACTATTTTTTACACAAAGAAAAAATTTTCATACTTACATTATTTATTCAAATAGTTTGGTTGGCACCGACAGCATAGCTTTGGGAGCTGTAATCATTTTATGTCAATTTTATAAGCAAATTTATAACGTAGTATAAATTTAGCTATCTTAAATTTTTAATTAGGAAGAGGTCTAACATATCGCAAGAAGGTATTGTAATATTTCCTAACCAGCTTTATCTATAAGTATATATGGGAATTAAGTCTGGCTGGTCCAGATAACCTTGGTTTTACGAACTATGTTGCATCAGCAACTTCTTAAACAGCTATTTCTTCTATGTTAAGGGCGTCTAACACAGAGCAGCTAGACTCGAACATTATTGTATCTATGTCATATAAAGAATCAGTAGTATATAGGTACGTATACAACATTTCTGTGCAGATGTCAAAGACAAGAGTAATTTTTAACCGTATGAGTATTTTGTACGGCCGCCATCTTGAATTTTTTAAAATAGCATATGAGGTTTGAGGATACATTATAACCATCCCAGGACTTATTTTTGTATTATTTCTTTATTTTAATAGATGTCGGAGTAATACGCTTCAAAGAATTATCTTCACTTCAATTTGCCTCTCTTAACACTGAGTTTTTATTTTTAGGCAATAAAATACGTTTTTATTCTTGAATAAAGATACCTTGAGTTTCCCGATTCGCATATTAATTAAATCTTAACAAAATCGGAGGCCCAAAGTAATCAAAATTTCATAATTCCTGTAAAAACGAACAACTAAAATATTTATCTTCCGTAAAAGTTCTTATTTAAATTAGATTTTATGAGATTTTAGTCGTAATATTCTGGATGAGATTTTAAAAGGTGTCTAATATGATAAGATGCAACTGTAATTTGAAAGATGTTTGAAATCGTAAACTGAGGTAAATTATTTTTCTACATTTAATTACCTTTTCGCGTAGGTATATACATTTTATATGGAATTTACGGAACCGTATTTGTAGGTTCTTAAATTTTAATTAATTACGGCTTACGGCTAACATTTTAAAAGGCGGACTTAATATTAAAAGAATCAGGTTACTTCATTTTCATATTTACACCCACATTCATTAATTTCACTTGCTCAGAAATTTTCATTAAAATGGGCTATATTTTTAATTAAAATGGACTTTTGATGGAAAAAAGATTATTCGGACCTACATTCCTTTGAACATTGTTTAAAAAGGTGCAATCTGCTCTATTAAACATTTTTATATTGGTTTGTCAATCGTAAAAGCGTCAATTATGAAAATCGACTTGTAACATTATTGTCAATAAAAGCCCATTGAATAAATTTTCTTAATAATTAGGTACTTAGGCAGTAATGACTTAATGATGATAAAGCTAAATATTGAAATTTCAGAACTCCTTTGTGATCATAAATTCAAAACAAAAATGTTTTTAATTACTCTTAAATCCAACCAAAAACTCGCAGCTTGACATTTCTTTGCTTATATTGTATTAAACTCATTGTTTTCGCAGAACGAGAAATTCGTGCTTTTATTTTTAGAAGGTTTAATTTCTGCGTTGCTCGTGGCCTTTGGTAAACGCTAAGATTTCTCCTCTTCCTGACATGTTTATTTTTCATTATTTTTTAAGCACGGAAGAGATTTTTTACTTAATGGAAACATCGTTTGCATTAAACTATTTTGCCACGCCCTCCATTTTAATATAATTGATTTCCTCATTAAACAAGATAAACAGAAAATTTAATTGCCGATATAACATCCGACCTTCAATAACCAAAAATACTTGACCAATCATTTTAATCAAAGACTAGTTAACGTGAGAGGATCTTATCGACGCGTTTATAGACCACTTCGACTTCGTAGTTTGGAAAGATAAAGGTAATTAATTTCCATGCCTTATCCTGAAATTTGCGTTAGGAAGGCAAGCGAAAAAATCATTATTAATGTAGACGCATTAAAGGTTAAAGGTATTCCAATATTTATTGAGCACAGTAGATTAACCTTTTCACAGACTGTTAAAGGGGAAATTAAAAAGGGTGTCAATTTGTGCTTATTTAGGGAAACTTCCGACTAATAATTGAGTGTGACGTAATTTTCTCAAATTGTTGCTTATTGCGGGTAGTGACATGTAATGTGGATTACACTCATCTGCCTACAGTTATAGGTATCTATAATAGAAATTAAACGTTTTTGTTTATTCTAGAAAAACTTGTTTTAAATTTGATTTACTAACTGTATTAAAGCTGCAATATTCAAATAACTCGATATAACGCAACAAAACTGCTTTGTATCTTTAAAGAATGAATAAAAAAAGTAAAACAAAGCTTTAATTACATTCTTTGTTTTAGAATGCTGTCACATGTTATTAATTAGTTGCAGTTAAATGAAAATGGTGCTCACATATTTTAAATTAAAGGAGTGTGGCATCAAATATACCAGAAAATAATTTATATTGTGATTCAATTTAAATTATAGCAGCTTTCAAATTGCAATAAAATTCTTAGTGGCCATTTTAATGAAATTCGATTTTATTTCTGAGAGTACTGCATCTCTTTCCAATTTGTTTGGGACTTTTAAATGGCGTATGGGGCGCTTTAAACAATACTTTGTACTGTTTATTAATTTATAAAGTTCAGTTTATAACTGTCAGTAATACGGTCGAAACAAAAGTCCTTTATAGTCCACAAAAAAACTCGCAAAGCATATTATACCGACTATATTTTCTTCTTCTAGGAGTTAAGAAAATTGCAATTAAAGTAAAAATGTGACATACAATCGAAAAATAATCAGAAATAATCAGAATGCGCGAGTAGAAAAAGATTATTTCTATTCCTGTTCGTGAGAGAAATACTAAAATGAATACAATTCTAGCTTTGCTCAGGCTCTAACTTTTCGTTTTGTTTAACAAAACTGTACTTTTTGTACTTGTTATACAAATAATTAATCTGAAAAGAGGCATATTTTAAATTAGTACAATATTTAAAGGGTTTGAAGAGGTACAAAAACTACGAAAAGAACGGCTGGAAAAATTTGTAATTTGTATACTCTAATAATATTGAATTCCATGAATGAGCTGTAGTTAAAACATCCAAGATGTTTGTAGCATTCGTTATTAGAAAAATGATATGTACTGATCTAAAGATTTAATATTAAGTATTTAAGTACCGATGGGTTAGTCGATGCATTGCTTAGCTACCAAAGTCGTTGCTCTGATTCTAAAGTAGGTAAATATGTTAAAATTTAAAAATATCGTTGTTTATCAGATGCCACGTGTGTTGCTTATTTTTATATGTATTATATACTTACATATGCCTTTTATATTTCTACTTAGAAACACTCAATTAATTATTTCACCAGTGGCTCTAACTATTATACTTAATACTCAATACTCAATACTCAATGCACTTGTTAGCATTCACATTACCGAAAGGATTACTTAATGACGCATAAAACAAAATATATTCATATTATTATATTAGCAGTTATTACTTCTTTACGGTCACGGCAGAGAATAGATTTACTTCACGACTAGCGACCATGCCCACGTGTGCTCTTGGTTTTTCCCCACGTCCCAATACCCAGAGAACCATGTTCTAATCTACACAATCCTTGATTTTATCCTCAATATCCTATCCCATTCATTCATCAACCCGTAATGGCCAGCAAGGTGAACTATGGCATCCCACCCCCACTTAAAAACAAATAAATAAAGAATATAAAATGGAAATGGTTCGTTGATTCCCGATTTCGGTAAGGATCGGATATATGGACAACAAGTAAAGGGTGTGAAAAATCCCCGGACAATGGCAGGCTACCATAATAGAAGATTTTACATTGTAACGTATAATGCTGAGAGTGTAGCGTCAGAGGCAGAACTAATCGAAATAGAGAACACACTATCTAAAATCAGATGGGATAAGTGAAGTCAGGATAAGAGGAGAAAAACAACTTAGACTGAAATCGAGCCATGTATTTTATTGTTATAGAGGTACTGGCTTCTTCATAAATAAAAAACAAGTACTAAATATATCAGACATAAAAAGCGTATCACCAGGAGTGATATGTTTGTTATACCGAAGTTATCTTCAAGATACAATATACGCATAATACAGACTTATACTCTCACCAGCACCAGCGAAGACGAAGAAGATTTTATGAGGACGTATTAAAAACAATAGAAGAAATACCTAAACTTTATGATACTCACCGGTGACTTTAATGCAAAATTGGGTTAATAAACTGATATAGTTAGCAGAAACAGCAATAGGCACATATGGATTAGACGTTGTCACGTGCTATTCTCGCACTACGACATTTGTAGGGGACGTTGGAAGTCCTTAGGCGCGCGGCTAGCAAAACAGTGGAGAAGGGTGGTTCAAAACGCTAAATTCTTCTAAAATAGGGGTAGTCTTAATAGGGATGTAGTTGAGCGTCACTACGAAAAGTCACCTAAAGATGGTTACGAGGAACGTACCGCAGACAATTCCTCTAGGGCTCGAGGGAGTTGGGTTTGCTGCAGCCCGCTGCAAGATGTGACTTACCTTGCTTAACTGATATAACTTACTTTACTGAAACTCTTAAAACTAGTAGGCAGGCTCACAAGCTATATACATAAATCTTTAACGAAACACTAATACACAAATAAGGTGGGGAATCACTGAACACAATCACAAGACCAAACTAAATTGACAATGAAATATTTAATAAATCAAAAGGCAAAAATGAATACAAAGAAATTACACAAAAGAGGGCGACAATCAAAATATGTTACGTTAAAAACAAATCATAAAGGTTACCCTTACTTTAGGGGACGATAGAATTGAGGATACTACATTTACGTTACGTAAGGATTGACAAATACTAAACTAACAATTCGACAAACACCGTTGAATTTTACCCAAAATATTAACTTAACTTGACTTAAAACTTGCAAAAAATGAAATCTTTAAAGGTGAAATGGTACTGATAAACTTGAACTACAATCTGAACATAAAGATCTTTACTCAAAGAATACGTTGCAAACAAAACACAAAGATAAACAAGAGGCGGTACTTATTAAACTTTAAATTCAACTGAACAACATAAATGAAGGCCTGTCAGCAAGCGGCAATCGTAGAAATGGAAACTAGTGTTGAAACATAAACGGCAAAAACAGGTGCAACGCAAAAGAAGGTAAATTACCTGACAAGATGTTCGTACTTAAACGTTAAGTCGGGGAGTACGTGACGGACATGAGACTGGGAAGAGCTATGATGTTCCTTCTTCCAAAATGGGTGCAAAACAACGAAGAATAATCCAGAGTCTGTGCGTTTTCTTGATCCCAATTAAGGAAACTGTTTGAGAAACGGTACTCCAACTATCACTAAACTTTCCACACAAAACTACGTCTCTACGGAATTATACAGGGTTACTGGTAATTCGATACATTTCTTTGAAGCTGTGATAGGACAGGTGCTAAGAAACAAATTAAACCCTGACATACATTATGCAAAACTCAATAGTTTTTGAGATATTTTCAATTTTTGCGTTTTTCTCAAAAAAGTGGATCTTAATGTCTTAAAAAGTTAATTTGAAAAAATCTAATTACTTGACATTTTTTGAACTTTTTTACTGCATTACTTGTTCCATTCTATGATCCGTTTGGAATGGAAAATATTCTGAAACATAAAAGTGAAATATTTAGTCTTAAAGACAAAGCTGGAAATATAAGGATAAACAAAACAGAAATACCGCAAATAACAGAACACTATTATAAAGAATTATATTTTTCATGAGGACATTTGAAAGAGGAAAATTTAAACACTCAGAAAACTAAAATAATAATCTAAGGCTCAGAAGATCTTCTATGCATAACCAAACAGGAAATTGTGCTCATGGAAGAGACATCATAGTATGTGAGGCAATGAAAATAGTGGGAAACAAACTTCTGCAAGGAATAGAAACACTATTTAACAAGTGCCTAGAACAAGAAAAAACACCTACAGAATGGGACTGCGTAAAAATGAGACTGTTACACTAAGAAGGCTACATAACTTATGTAGATAACTACAAACCCATAAGTTTACCACTACACATTTATAAACTATTTACAAAAAGTGTAACTAAGTGACTAACCAATAAACTGGATTTCTACCAGTCAAAAGAATAAGCCGGTTTTAGAGCAGGATTTAGTACGAATGTTCACCCGCAAACAATAAAATTATTAATAGAAAAATGCATCGAATATAATTGACCACTGATAATAATATTTATAGATTTTGAAAAAGCGTTGGATTCTATGGAGATATGGGTAGTGGGTAGTAGGTACTTAAAACTCTGGATAAATGTCGATTAGACTATAGATACCCAAGCCTAATTGCCACTGCTACGGTGAAATTACATAACAAGACCGACACATTTAGATCAGAACGAAGAGTACGTCAGGGGGATACAATTTCCCAAAAATTATTTAATGCAGCCTTGGAATACTTATTTAAAAAAATGTCCTGGGAACAGAATGGGCCAAATACAAAAGGAGAAAAGCTACACCATTTGAGGTTCACCGATGATATAGCTTTGATCTTAGGTAACATCGAAGAATATATACGAGGTCGTTTTCTTATATTATCTGCCTAGCTATGAAACAAAAAAGTGATGATGTTAAACCAATTATTAGAAAATAGTTGGGGCATTTAGAAGTAGCAGTGTGCTAAGTTGTGTTTAATTTGTGCGGTTTATAGAGATTTGGGAAGGTTTACTTCTTGATAAAATGAGTGAAATTAAGGTGGAACATCACAGTGTCATAAAGTTTGGCAACCTTGAAGGGGGATAGAAATCTTCTTTCTTGAATTATTGCCGGATATCACTTAGGTATATCACTGGGACCCCCCATTAAACAGGAATCCATGTAGTGGGTTTATAAGGGCTCTCCACCACCACAAAAAGCCAAAACACAATTTTCTGTAAAAACAACTGGTGGCAACAGTTTTCTGGGATGCTGAAGGAGTCTTGCTTATGGAATATATTCCGAAGGGATGTACCCTAAATGCAGAAGCCTATATAAACACAATTCAAGATTTGACAACTGCTCTGGAGGAAAAAGAAAAAACTTGTTGCTGAACGACAATTGTCGGGTTCATAAGGCAAACAAAGTCCAGTAGATAAGCAATGACTGTGGGTTCATAGAGTTAAGGCATCCACCTTATAGCCTCGTCAGACTTCTTCCTATTCGAAAACTAAAAAAAAGCATCTCAGGGGAAAGCGATTTGCATCTAATAAAGTACTCAAAGAAGCTTGTTGAACAATATTTTGCAGAGTTGCGGAAGCTTTTTTTTCTGAGGGTATGAGACAATAATTGGAAGAAGGATTGAATAAGTGTATAATAGTTGAAGGGAGTTATGTAGAAAGATAAAGGATTGTTAATGTGATATGTGTTTTTGTCAAGTATTTATTTGACAACATTTTTATTTGGAATTAGGGAGTTGTTTAATGTAACCTGTGGACAATCGCTATGTTTTAGTGTGAATGTGATTTGCGTCGACTTATCTTCATTGACTTTTTCTCAAATTAGATAACCAATTCTGTAACATGCTCAGGTGTTGTTGTAAACTATTCGCTGCTGTAGCTGGGTTGTTACTTATGGATAATAGAGCAATGGCCGGACCTATATAAAAATTATTAATTACAATTTATAAAGTTATTAGAATTTTCGATAGATACATAAACTAACAAAAATGATCATTTAAAAATATTTCTAGGGGTCTAGGTGGCTCAATGGCTTCATACAGGGTTCAAATTTCGACGCTGATTTGAAAAATTTCACGAGCCACAGAGATATGCATTCTATTAATTACGTGTAAGATAAGATAGCCAGTAACTATAATTGCAAGAGAAATATTTAATTATATTTTAATTATATTTTACTTTAAAACAAAGTCATCCTATCTCTGTGTAAAATGCATATGAAAACAGCTACAGCAAAAACTTAATTAACGGTCCAGTACCTACGTCTTATAATTAAAAATAAAAAGTATACTTCATAACGAGTAAATGGGGATAGCTCGTCAGGTTGTAATTGTATCCGAGAAATTAGTTTATGCATACAGTAGTAATTTAACTTGACGGCAGTAGGTAACTGATACTTCTTAGTAACTTTAGCGCAGTTCTTTATGAAAGCTTTTAAAGATTCACTTTGGTAAAAACTATTGCATTTTTACGGCTAAATACGTCCATACTAGGTTTTTGGCGTTTCAGTCCGGAGATGGCAGATGAACACCGTATCTAATAATAAACAGGCACATGTCTGTCATGCAAATTACAGGTTTTGCATTAAATATTTAGATAAATTAGTAAAGTTTCAAAATTATATTCTGCAGCCGACGAGAAAACGTGCTATTAAAATTTATTAGAAAAATGCTACGTACTTATCCCGACAATTTTCACCTAACGGTAACTGTTTTGTTTTAAGTTTCAAACTAGGCTAGTTATAATTATTTGAAGCCGGGGTGGTTTTCTATTGGCTGCTCTTTAAATTCGTAGAACAAAAGTATATGGCGAGTTCTTGACAATCAGAGATATTAAGCCACTGCAAGTTCTCTCCAATAAAAAATTTAATGCTAAAGTTTTCAGTAAAAAGGTACGTTAAAAATTCTACTAAAGTGTGGACTACCTTAAATTTAACAAACATTCTTGCGTGGGTTGAAATTGCTTTAGTTAAGGGTAGAAGTCTTACGAAGAGTGGTATATAAAGTGTGGGTTTTATGTTAATTAGATACGAGGAGATATTGATAAATAGTTAGCCTAGCTTAGCCTAGCGTAGAACGTATCCACTCTTTATTTCTCTGTACCTAACACAACATTCATAAAGCAATTTAAACGTTTGGAAAATATCTTTTGCTAACCAGGTCTCTACAGCATCGATTACCATCTCGTTTAACGTAAATCTTGGTCATTTTAAGGCTAAAGTAATAATGTGAAGGGGCCAAGACAGGGAATACGGTGGATGGTCGACGGTTTGAAAGCCGATTTGTTTGAGTTTGTCTAGGCAACAAATGTTTCGTGAGCAGGTGAGTTATCCTCTAAAAGCAACATATCTATGTGTATACAATTCTGGTGAGAAGTTTTGTTAATAACTAGGTATAGGATTTCTATGCACTTAAAAATGCTGAAATATGCATGCACTTATGCACTATAAAAACGTGAAATATGCACTTAAATATGCACTTAAAAATCATGAAATATGCGTTTATTAGAAATGTTTAATAAATATATGCACTTTTGATGTCGAACCGTGTTGAGATGTTGTGTAACTTGAAACGTTTTGTTGCATTTACTTTATCATCGCACACTGTACAATACAATACCTTATCTGAACCTTTCTGAAGTATCTTATTTGAAAGATTAGTAAACAAAAGTACAGTAAATTTTTCTATGAACAGTAAGTGGTCAAAGGGTCTTTGGAATTTCCTAATACCTATTTATCATAATACTGCAGGATGTAAGTATTTAAATTTTAGTTGAAACTTTTTCTTTCTTAGAAAATATTAACAAGTACACAGATGGTTAAGGCAGTAAAATATTTTAAAGTCTAGTATTTAACAATAAGCTTAGATTATGGGTTTCCCCTAGACTCAACTAAACCGCCCTTGGTTGGTTGTCTAAAATACTAAAATTATTTAAAAAATATTAGAAATTTCATAATTAAAGCATGTAAAACGCTCAAAAAGTGGTAAAATATGCACTATCGTTCAAAAATGGTAAAATATGCATGCATTTATAAAAAACACCTAAATATGCATTTCTATGCACTTTCAAATTGACATATGTGATTCATATGTGGTTTAAACATGTAGAAATATAACTCTGCATATGTTTGCTATAAGCAGAAAAAACATGCAAATGCATAGAAATCCTATACCTATTAATAACGAACCGCAATACGCTTTCGATGTTCTTTGTTTTCTGCATCTGACATGTTTTAACCATCTTCAAATAGAGTGCAGATTAATCTGGATGTAGTTACACACATCCGCTTTTGATTACCATTCAGGCATTTGGGTATTCATTTTACCGATTAATTCCTCGTACGTATCTCGTTGCGAATTATGTGAAATATACGTTTATAGAGTTGTTCAAACTCTTGATATTTTAGGCCGATTCATCGATTGTCTACAGTCAAAACGTGGACAGCATCAATGTTTTCTGTTGTTGACCAAGGAATCAGTCTTCTAACTGTCCATTCTTCTTTAACAACATTTTTCCCATTTAAAAGCCGCGACCCATATTTTAATGGTAGACACTGATCTCCCAATTTTGATAAAATATCATCATAAATCTGCCCACCAAAGTTATCTCTTCAAAAATAGATACTTGGTTACTGGTTACTTGATGTTAAATGCAAATTTTCTTCGCATTTTTTTATTTCAAATTTTACACTTATATTTATCAAAGTTTGTACACGTTTTCATTAGTAACGACGCTCGCTTTTGCTTATTATAAATAACCAAGGCCAACCTTTTTCAATACCTCTTTGTAATTATGTTCCAAGGAAAATATTTACGAAGGTCTTACTTTCAGTACATCTGAAGTTTAATTTCCTTATTAATGTCGTCTGTCGGTGAAATATATTAAATTTGTAAAATTAGAGAGACGCTTCTAAGAACCAATTTTGGGGACATAAAGGTTTCAACTTAAAAAAATAATAATTGTGCCTGATTTTCTCGCCGAACGGTAAAGCAAAATAAAGAATTTGCATTTATTTCATGAATTAGTATTACTGAAAACACGATTCCTAAAAACTAACTTAGTACAATTTATCCGCTGCACTATTTTCTAAAACAAAAATAATATTTGTTAATTTTTATTCTTCCATTCCGAGTAAGGTTATTTAAACATTGTCCTAATTTACGAGTATAATATTACTTTTAAACACTTCAATATAAAAAGCATCGATTGTATTTAAATTTAAAAACTCCATAGTGACGGATTTAAGGGATATTTTTAGTGTAAGTCGATGTAAAACAAAACCGTTTTCGTTTGCTTGTGGAGCCGAGCATATCACGATCAGATCCTACATTAACTTTTTAAATTAAATTTTTGAACTCCCTTGTAAGAACAGTTTGAAGCGACTGAGTCCCCTAAACATATTTTCGTCCTTAAAAAGGTTTACTCAGTTACGTGCCTCTCAAAACAAAGCTTTTTAGTTGAACGGTTCTTCCTACAGCGTATTCCAATACAAATCTTTTTTCATATATATTGTTTGCTAAAGCAAAGCTACCATAAAAATGTGTATTCCGAGAACAGAAGCAGTTACAACATATCTGAGATACCACCGTACGTGCGTTAACTTGACTAATAAATTTTATCCTAAAGCAAACATTAATTTGTAGAAAATAATTAACTGTAAATTGTTTTACAGGGCAGACTAGAGAGTATGCGTTGTTAATGCAGTATAAACTTCAGGATGTAATAATTATGTACAAAAAGACGTATTCATACATTATCTGAAAAAGGTGCCTCGGCAATTCTTAACGAAAATAATGTACCTGTTAGGTTAAAGATAAAGACGATTCAGAATGCTTGTGAAAGCGGTTGAGCCTTATTTAATACGCACACGTCTTGGCTAAGCTTTTGCGTCATTGCTGTCAGTTACTGTTAATGATATTAAGTATTCTCGAATGCTGATTTGTTGCTTTACGTTTCACATCAAAGTTTAGCCACTAAAACACAATTATTTTTCATTAATTATTCATTGTTTACCATTTAAATAATTGAACTGTGAGATGTAAGATGTAACAATTAAGCTAGAGTCTTAGAAAATTCAAATCTAATATAACCTCGAGTTTTTTACAACTGGATTAAACAATGTAGAATATTCACAATGCCTAGCATTTTTAATAACCTGGCTTATCAGAAGTAAAATTTTGTTGATATGATGCTAAACTTCTAATGTACAATTTAGAGAAAACATTCAGGGCCACTGAATGAAAATAACTCTATTCAGGAAACAATTTTGTGACCACTTCCTCTTTTAAATAATCAGCACCTGTGATTATTTGAAGTGCTAATGGATGATAAATCAGTATAGTGTAAATTTAAAATGTATGCTTTTTTCGGAAATAATCACTTTGTCAAAAATCTAACACAAACATGAACATTTATCCCGTAAATATATCAGGTACATCACGTTGTTGTAACCAGTTATTTTCTTTCCCAACTAAAATATTACACGCCATAGTTGGTTATCATTTTCCTAACTTAGTATCAACAACGTATATGGAGTTTTTAGTAATGATGGTTGCTAATTTATGATAGTCGACAAACAACGGTAATGCACACATATACAGAGTGTGTATAAATTGGCGAAAGAACTACACGTGGCGCTGTTGGCCATAAAATTTTGAGTCGAAAATCTTAATACCAAAATGTTGAACAATGCTTCCTCTGTTTTCAGGAACCATTTTAAATGAACGTACATTTGACAACATTGGATCCACACACCACGTAGTCGGGGGGCATACTTTATGAAATATACACTCCGTGGTAAATTTCATGATGAAATTGTGGGACCAATTTTAATACAATCCTTATGCCCTCCATAATCATACCTTACCAGGTGCTTTGCTTGAATTTGTGGCAGACGACCTATATGACGTCATATATCCAAGATGGAGGCCATCCCAGAGATCATCGGAAGTTCTCGATTATAACTCTTGATAGGGCCATCCTATGAATATTTTGTACCGAATGTTTTTTATTTACAAGGAAATCTTCTATAAAAAAGGTCCTTACGAATTTATCGATATCTTTTGCCGTTTAGGTGTTTTGTATAAAAACAATTTTAATTTTGTTATCACTCGTATCATTTCAATTTTTTTTTGTTTCGGATAGAAACGGATTGATAATCGTAAGCCGAGCAGTTTAATACTTTCAATAGTTTAAAATTAACTTTGGACACAATGTCTACTCCACCACAAATTCGTCTCCAAGTATCCCCGCCTCCATCTACAAAAAAGGCAAGGCTGCAGACTAATTACGAGCTGTGTATTTTATGCCAAAATAAGAAGTCACCATTGGTCAAACCTATTAACTATGATAAAGTGTTAGAGTGTGTTAGAAAGAGAGCAGAATGGAATTATAGTGAATACGTGTTAATTGATAATCGATTAAGAAATGTGACTGTTGAAGAATTGATAAACGAAAACGCATCATGGCATACACATAAAATCAAAATGGAGCGAAGTGAGAGATTATTTGAACAGGAAAAGAATAAGCCTTCTTGTTCTAGTTCCGCTTCTGAAGATAGTAATGAAGGTTACAAAACAAGATCAAAAATCCCTGCTGAAGACAAAAATAAATATTTTTTTCTGTCGGTCTGAAATTAAAAGAAGCAATTGAAATCTCACAAAATGAAGCCATAAAAATTCGATTTAGTGATTGTACAGATCCAGGAGATCCTCATGCAAAAGACATTCTATATCACAAACCTTACTGGGTAAAACATGTATTTAATGTGTTTCGAAAAAAATCTACTCATGCCCCAGATAGAGATCCCCAATGCATTTCGGATGTTGCTTCATGTAGAATTTTTATGCTCATTAAATGAACATCGACTAACCCTATAATAACATATGAAGGCAGTGAACTGATCAACACAACAACAGACGTATTTCTGCTAGCGTTGTGGTGGTCAAAATATGTCCAAGCATATTTACCACTGGTGTAGGAAATAATCGAAGAATGCTTGACGTTGGCAAAATTTGCACTGCATTAGGACCAGAAAAGATAAAAGGATTACTAGGTCTGCATGGTCTGCCAGGATGTGATGTTACAGGTTCACTTGCAAAGAAGGGAAAACTATCGTTTTAGAAGGTTCATAAGACCCCAGATAATGACATTTTTGATGCTCTTGGGAAACTTGGATCCATTGAAGAATTCGGAGATGAAGCTGAAACTATCATTGAAAATTTTATTTGTAAGGTATATGTACCAGGGACGAAGATTTCAGACATTAAGGAGCTTTTGGTGGATGTTCTCCAAGCACGAGACGCAAAGTGAAAATCTGCCTCCTACCAAAGCGTCACTATCTCCTTTTATTCGTAGAGCACATTATCAGGTTATGGAATGGCGTCTTGCTGACCAGCAGCACCCTAATCTACCAACACCTTCTGATTACGGATGGGAAATGCAAGATAATTACTATGTTCCTGTTTTGTGTACGCTTCCTTGTGCACCTGAAACCATTTTAAAATTAGTTCGGTGTTCATGTGTAAAAGGGAAATGTGCTGTATCCTGTAAATGTAAATCCCAAAACATTTTATGCACTGAGCTTTGTATGTGTGGAGGCGATGAAGACTTATGCGAAAATCATGGTCAACATTTTGATATCGATGACCTTTCAGATGAAGAATATTAAGCTGAAAACATTTTACGTGCAATTAATTCAATAAAAATATTAAAATAAATATTAATTTCTTAACTAGTTGTTATTTTTCAACCTAAAAATCTAAAAATCCTTTAAAACCAAAAATTAAAAATTAAAAATTGGCTAACACACTTTTTAACTGGCTATAACTGATAACCGGTAGGTTATACCACAAAAACTTTTATAACCTTTTTTGTTTAAAATTTTATTTAGAACACAAAAGATTCAGTACAAAATACTGATAGGATGGCCCTATCAAGAGTTAGAATCGAGAACTTCCGATGGTGTCTGGGGTGGCCGCCATCTTGGATATATGACGTCATATAGGTCGTCTGCCACAAATTCAAGCAAAGCACCTGGTAAGGTATGATTATGGAGGGCACAAGAAATGTATTAAAATTGGTTCCACAATTTCATCATCAAATTTCCCACGGGATGTGTTATGCCCCACGACTAACAGGTGTTTTGTTATAGCACGGTAACTAAGGATGTCCGTTACATCGCAATACTCCGTGAATGTTGGAACAATGCTGCCATATGTATTTTTTACAATAATAAGTTAACGAGGAACTGTTTAAAACACGCTTTTGGGGCTGAAAAACAACATCTATGAAAAAATAATTTTTACAATTCTTCTTTCTTCTAATTTGCAGCTCTTTCTGTCAACAAATAATGAATTGAAATACTTATTAAAAGACTTTGGAGATCCCGTGCATACCCAGGAAGCATGGTACAATATTTTCGTTTTTTGTATTAAGATTTTCGACTCAGAATTTTATGACCAACATCGCCACGTGTAGTTCTTTCACCAATTTATACACACCCTGTATATAATCACAATCCCCTGTACCCATACGGGTGTCGAGTTAATTATTACTATTAAATCAACTTTTCGCGAATATACGCCAACCATTTCTGTTCTGTGCAATTTTCATCGCATCTTCCCAAGTTTTCCCTTTATTATTCAATACTTTTGAAACTTCTTTGTTCCAATTCTGTTTCGGCCTTCCTCTCGTTATTTTCCTTTGTGTTTTTGTTTCCCATATCCGTTTAACTGATATTGTACTGCGCATTCTTTGTAAGTGTTTTATCTTGGTTCTTATTTATTTTGTATTACACAAGATAATTATTATTAAACTATTTATTGAACTCTGAATTAGGTACAAACGTGCTTTGACATTACTTATGTATGCCGATAATACAGATTACTGTATCTTAATCTATTATTAAAAGTAGGCCTTTTAAATATACAACATGCCCCTTTTAAATATACAACATGCCCCCTTTGAGTTACAAACTTAAACGATTTACTGGGCGTCTTAGTCGTTCTGATCTGCGAGGAACTGATACAGATTCAGAAGACGTGCCTAATACTTTATTATTTGCAGTATCGACATTATCATTCAAATGCATATCTAAGCGAATATAATCATTTAATCTTTCTTTAATGTGTATTGTGTTTCGTCTATAATATTTCTTATTAAGTGTTTTAACTAAATATGATCGAGGTTGACTTAGTGGTTTTACAATAATGGCTGGTTCCCATAATAAAGTTTTAATGTTTTGCAAAAACACTTTTTGACCACTTGTAAAATTCTGTTCACTTTTAGATGCATTTCTGTCATACCACATTTTTTGTTTCGCTTGATTATTTAACATCTTATTTTTTACATTGCTATCTACTAATTTAGGCACTAATTTTTTGTTGGTTACAGGTATTTTTGATCTTAAATTTCTACTAATTAATAACTGAGCTGGGGAGCAACCAAGACCCGCAACTGGAGCATTTCTATAATTTAATAAATATAGCTCTATGTCTTGATTACTTTCAGCTGCTTTTCTTAACATCTTCTTCGCAATGCCCACACCTTTTTCGGCCAAACCGTTGCTTTTAGGATAATGTGGGCTTGAAGTCTGTATTGTAAAGTTCCACTGTTCAGCAAATTTAATCATTTCATAGCTCCCGAACGGCATATTGTCGGCTACTACTATACCGGGTATACCATATCTGCTGAAAATATCTTTGAATTTATCGATGATTGCTCTTGTGTTTTTACTTGTTATTTTTGCTATCTCTAACCACCTTGAATAGTAATCATACAATATTAAATAATTAGTACCAGCATTTTCTGCTATATCTACACCTATTTTGTAAAATGGTATTTCTGGTATTTCGTGACTTTGCAAAGGTTCCTTTGTTTTCGATCTAGTATATTTTAAACAAATATTGCAGTTAGATATGTAATTTTCTATGTCCGACAGCATGGCAGGCCAATACAAATTATTTTTCGCAACTCCTTTAGTTTTCACTATCCCTAAATGCGTTTCATGCAATAAATTTAACATATATGCTTTAAATGATTTTGGCACAACAAGTTTATCCAAATAATAAACTAGTCCATTTTCAACAACAATATCATTTCGCAATTTCCAATAATGTTTAGTCTCTCCTTCTTTATGGCATTTGTTAGGCCAACCCTCGCTGTACCACTTAACTATTTGTTTTAGTGCTTCATCATTTTCTACAGCTTCTTGAAATTGTTTCACTTTAGTTTCACTCATTCCAAACATACCTAGTGTAAGTGCATGTACTACATCTTGCATTATCTCCTCTTCTTTTTCCTCTTTATGTATTATATTTCGACTTAATAAATCTGCTATGTACATTTTTGTTCCTGGTAAGTAGTGAAGGTCAAAATCATATATTAATAATGACATTCTAAGTCTACGTAATCTATTATTTTTAATTTTGTCTAGATCCTTTTTAACTATCGATATTAGCGGTTGGTGATCATTGAATATTTTAATTTTATGACCGTAGACTAAATTATGAAATTTTTTACAAGCAAAAGTTACAGACAACAACTCTTTCTCAATTTGTGCATAATTACATTCTGCTTCTGACAAGGACCTTGAAGCAAAACATATAGTTTTTCCTTCCTGTAAGAGACAGCATCCGACTGCTTCTTTAGATGCGTCACATTGTATTTCTACTTGTTTGGATGTGTCAAATGGAGTTAAGATTGAAATCTCACAAACCATGTCTTTAAGTCTTTGCAGAGCTTTTTCATGAATAGTTGTCCAAACCCACTCAGTATTATCTTTCAATAACTGTCTTAATGGCGATATAAATTCAGATAGATTTGGTAGAAAATTTCTTAAAAAATTTATCATACCTAGAATTTGTTGTAATTGTTTCTTATTTGATGGTTGTTTTAAATTTTTAATAGCCTCAATTCTTTCTTGATTGGGTTTCATACCTTCCTCATTAAAGATTAAGCCAAAATACTTGACTTCTTTTACCAAGTACTGCAATTTATTTGCATTGAATTTGATATTATACTGACGTGCTCTTTGTAGTACTTTATCTAGAATTGATTTTAGTTCGGTTTCACTACTTGCGCAACATAAAATATCGTCAAAGTATACTGTAACACCCGGAATATCCCCAAAATATTTTTGTGTGAATCTTTGAAAAATTTCCGGAATAGAACTTAACCCAAATGGTGCTCTTAAGAATTTATAAATTCCTATGGGTGTGCCAAAAGCACAAAGCTTGCTTGATTCATGATCTAATTTTATTTGATGAAAACCATCTTTTAAATCTAACACACAAAAAAGTTTTTTATGTGCTAGTTTAGTACTAATTTCTTCTAATGTTGGAATTGGATAAAATTCTCTAACTATGTGTTTATTTAATTCTACTGGGTCGATACAAATCCTAAGAGATTTATCTGGTTTTTCAACAATTACCATGTTGTGGACCCAATCTGCTGGTTCTTCAACAGGGGCTATAATCTCCTTATCAACTAACATATTTAATGTTTTAATTACCCTATCCTTAATTTTAAAGGGTATTCTTCTCGGAGGAACAACTTTTGGAATGGCCGTTTCCTTTACATTTATTTTGCACATATCAGGAAATGAGCCTAATCCTGTAAAAACATCTATATTTTCGTTAATAAACTTTGTTCTTTCATGATTTTCATTAACAACAGTGTCTACGCGTTGCAGCAATCCTAACTCAACACATGTACCAAGTCCTAATATTGGTGTACTGTTTTTTAAATCAACTATTAGGAAAATGACACTTGTTTCTACATTTCCTACTTGTACATTTGTTTCAATTAATCCAATTGGTGCTATTTTAAAGCCACCATAACTTTCTAATTTCATATCTGCTTTTTGCATTAATTTATTCCATTTATATTTTTGTACTAAATGATACGGTAATATATTTACCTGTGCGCCACTATCTAACTTAAAGTTAACAAACTTATTTTGTATTTTTATCATTTTAAACCAATCCAACTTATCTACTTTAACACTATTTACATAGTTAAGCGTGTTTATACTAAAATCATCTACTCCATTTTCGTTAACTACTTCATGGGCTGTAGGATGTTTTTGTTTATAGTTAGCTGGTGTTTTGCACATGTTTGCAAAGTGATTTAGTTTTTGACATTTTATACATGTTTTCCCTATTGCTACACAAGTTTGATTAGGATGGTATTTACCACACCGTTGACATACATTTTTGTTTTTACTATATGCGTTACCTTTACTATAACTAGGATAACTATTACCCTTGTTGCCTGACGCTTGTTGTTTGTGGATGTGTTTTTTCACCTCGCTGACTTCCTGTCGCTTCTCCTGTTCAATTACTTGCATATTCTTCTCTGCCAATTCTACAGATTTGCAGAAGGACACTACTTTCTCTAGCGTTGTGTCCTCTCTAAGTAGCCTTTCTTGAATGCTTTTAGAATGTACTCCTAAAACAATCTGTACTTTTAAAAGTTTCTCCTCTTGATCCTTAAATTCACATGGGATAACCAGTGTTTTGAGATCTGCGTAGAACTTTTCAAATAGTTCCTGAGACTCTTGCTTTCTTGCAAAAAACTTGTACACTTCCATTATCAAATTCTTTGTTGGGGTACAGTGTTTTTCCAATACCTCCAATATAGCATCAACATTTTCTTCTGACTCTTTAAGGGTTGTTAACGTTTGGTATAATTTCAGAGCTTCACTTCCTAATAGGTTTTTAAGCCGTGCTACCTGAATTTCGACCGACTTTTTATTTGTCTCCGTGGCTGTGAAATAAATTTTTACTTCTTGCTTATATTGTTTGAAATTGGCATCCAAGTTGCCAGTTAACTGGAGTGCACTCGGTTTATTAAATTCAATTTTTCTGCTTTTAGCCTCACTTTTCAAAATTGCTGTTTTTTGCGTATGTTCTTGACGCCTTTAGTTGGCTTCAGACTGCGCCATGTTTTATCTTGGTTCTTATTTATTTTATTATTATGTATTACACAAGATAATTATTATTAAACTATTTATTGAACTCTGAATTAGGTACAAACGTGCTTTGACATTACTTATGTATGCCGATCACAGACCAGATAGAATAGACAGGAAAGTACAATGCTTTGATTGAGAGTACTAATACATACATTAGCGCTGCATGTGGATGACCGCAACACTACTAACGCTAAAGCGGGAAATTAAAAATTTCTACAGTCAATCTTTGACCACTAAAAATGGTAATTTTAAAAACAACACAAGATAACAACTACTGTATTACAAAGAAACAAAAAATAATAAATACACTTAATAGTTATTAGTATTAGTATTAGTATATTAACAGTAAAAATTATGCACAATTCAACAGGGAGTACAAACATTTTCGGTCAACTAAATCTCCACCCCAGTCCGCATCAGCATATCCAGTTAAAACAGGTGCTTCTATATTACTTTTATAAATATTAGTTTCTTTTTCGAAGTTTGCTTGGTGTATCCAAGTATCCTTTTAAGTGATTTCCACAGATCTTCATTTCCCAAATTTTGATATCTGCTTAAATAACTAACTGAGAAACCTAAATCAGGACGTGATCCTAATACTGCATACATTAGAGAACCAATTAACAAACAATACCATATAAATCACTTGTTTTGTAGAAATTGCTTTAACATAAAGACAATAATCCTCGACTTCTTTTATATCTCCGTACAGAAATGCTCCCTTCACATCCATTTGATGTAGCCGTAATTGTAGGTGATTCGCACTGTTGTTAATTTTGCTACAGGTGCATAGATTTCTAATAAATGAAAATTTTCTTTCTGTTGAAATCCACTAGCCACTAGTCTTGCTTTGAAGGTTTGAGGTTCACCGTTTTCACTTTTATTTATCTTAAATGTCCACTTTGTACTTATTTCTGGACAATTCTCTGGTTTTCTTACTGGAGTCCATGTATTGTGGTCTACAAGTGTTTGTAGTTCTTTCTGAATTGCTTTCATCCATAATTTTTACCACTTATAGCTTCTTCATAATTTAACGGTTCGTCAGGTTCTGCTAAACAAGTATTAATATTAATATCGTTAATAAGTAGTGTTTTTATAACAATAAAATACGGATTCTTTTAAACAACTATTTATGTGAATAAATATTTTTGACAACTTTTTATTTAATTATTTTTACACAGACTACTATTTTAGTTTTAATTATAAATGCCTTCACGTGATCACTTGATTTTGGATTTGTATTACCAGAGCCATCCCATGGATGACCCCATAACTATTATATTTGTCAGGGCTGGGTTGCATTTAACTTTCTTGTCTATTCTATCTGGTCTGTGATGCCGATAATACAGATTACTGTATCTTAATCTATTATTAAAAGTAGGCCTTTTAAATATACAACAGTAAGTGTCCCCAAGTCCCCATCATGATAATTGCCTTTGTTCAATATACTTTTCAAGTGGTTCTATCTGAAGGTCTTCTCTAATTTGTTAATTTCTTATCCTGTCTTTTCAAGTGACATTCTTAACTCTTCTTAGGTATTTCATTTCTAGGGCTTGCATCTTGCTTTTCCCTTATTGGTTCATTACCTACATTATGCACCCATACGTGAGGATTGGTCTGTAGATTGTTTTATACACTATCAACTTTGTTTGCCTAGATATTTCTTTTTCATTTGTAAATCCTGTGTTAATAGCGTAATACAATCTATTAGCCTTCTGTATTCTGTTATTAAGTTTTTCTTCCTGTCCTCCATTCTCGTGAAGTCTTACTTCTAGATAATTGAAATCACTAACTTGTTCTATTTCTGTTTCTTCAAGCTGGATATGTATTTCTTTCTTATCCTTTGAAATGACCATTACATTTGTTTTATTTTTATTTATCTTCATTGCATAGTCAGTAAGTGTTTTGTTCCAGATGTTTAGATTATACTGCAGAGTTCTTTCGTTTCCTGCTAACAGTGCAACATCGTCTGCAAAGACGCATTCTGTAATTTCTATTCTTTCTAGATTGTAATGGCCTATGTATTTTCGTCTTTTTCTTCGTTTCTTTGATGATCTCATCCATAAATGTTATAAACAACAACGTGTCTAACGCCTTCTTTTGTTTAAAATACTTGAGGTGTCATGTTCTTGCTAATTACACGGTTAGATAGATGTTTTTTTAAATATAGACTCTTAATTGCGACTGTTAATTTTCTATCAACTTTTCGGTTCTGTAGACATTCCCATATTTTTGCTCTGGGTACCCTATCAAAGGCCTTTTCCATATTATTTAGAAACGCCATGTATACACTTTCTCCTTTGATCATTTTCTTATAAATAATATCTTTTAATGTCAAGATGTGGTCCTGTATACTTCTATTCTTCCTAAATCCGCTTTGCATTTCTATTAGTGTCGATACTATCGTTCGTCTCAGTTTTTTCTTTAACAGTTGTTCGTAAAGCTTTGTTATCATGTTTAACAGCATTATTCCTCGGTAATTGACACAATCTTTATTATCACCCTTTTTATAGATGGGTATTGTAATACTCATTCCCCAATCTTTCGGTGTTTTTTCTTCGTTCCACACTTGGTTGTATATTAATAACAAAAGTTGCATTGCGTTTTCTCCCATACTTTTAATCATTTCTGCCGTAACCTTGTCCTGTCCGGGAGCCCTTTCATTTTTTAATCTTTTTATTATATTTTTAAATTCTTCTTCCCTGATTTTTTCTTTATTTTCTTCTTCGCATATATTATCTGCAAAGTCGTTATTTTTATATATTCCATGAGTTTTTGTTTCGTTGGCGGTGTTCAATAAATTTTGGAAGTACTCCCTCCAACGGTTCATAATCATTTTTCCATCCGTAAGTATGTCACCTTCTTTGTTTTTAATTGGTATCGAATCAGAGTTTTTTGTCATTTCTCATGTTTTTCAGTACTTTAAAAAATAATTTCTGATTTCTTTTACTATCTTTTTCTAATTTTAATCCAAACTCTTTCCATGAACTTTCTTTTACCTCCAGTACTATAGCTTTGACCTTTTTACGTTGTTCTTTGTATAGTTCATAGTTCGTTTCAGTTTTATTATTTAAATATGTCTGCCATGTCTTCTTTTTTATTTTAATTTATTTATACCACACGTATTTTTCGTCGACTATATAATGGTACTTTTAAATAATGTCCATAGTTCCTCTGTGTTCATCTCTTTATATTTTTCTTTAATTTTCTCAAGTTTTTTATTTACCATTTTTCCAAATTCATTTGCTGTCGTTTTTTAATTTAGAAGAACGTATTGACTCATAACTTATTTTCTCTTCAGGTTCAAGGAATTTGTTGTTTTGTTCCCAGTCTACCTTTTTTATTTTAGTTAGGTATCAAAAGATAATGATCGCTATTTATTTCGTATCCTCTTCTAACTCTTACATCTAAGATTTCCTTTCTATTTTCTCTTTCTACTAGTACATAATCTATTATTGATTTTTATTTTCTGTTCGGTTCTTCGCTGGTGTATTTGTGTATACTTTTATGTTTTAAAGAAGTAGTCGTTATAACTAGGTCGTAGTTCAGACAAAATGTTAATAGCCTTTTCTCGTTGTTATTTCTTATTTCTTCTCCTTCTCAGCCAATCACTGTTTTGTATATTTCGTCTCTTTTCCCAACCCTGCTGTTAAAATCACCCGCTATAAATATCATTCCTTTAGCTTTTTCCATTGTTAAGGCAAGATCTTCTCAGAATTTTTTATCATCATCATTCCGCCCAAATATCGCTGTTATTGTCTTTATTTCTATTTTATACTTTAATTCTACAACTAATATTCTTCCTGTTTATTTAGAAAATTTATTATATCCCTATTCAACAGAAATCGTATCCAGCTGCTGCTTTTTCTTGTTTTTTTACTCCGCTCCATGTTAGCATATGACCATTACCTAGTTTTACAGTTCCTCTTCATTTTCTTTTTGTTTCAGGTATCTCTAAAACATCCAAACCAGCTTTGTCTTTTCCCTTTTTACAATTCACCCTTTTATTTCCTTTTTCTTTTATATTAATTATAACATCACGTAAACCATTTCTATGCCGTGTCGTCTCCTTAGTTTACACCCGCTTTGTTTTTGTGCTTAATAGTTTTTTGGATTTTGTCTAGTTTTTTCCAACGACCCATTTTCTTTATTCCATTTCCATACTTTATTATTGATTATTAATTTTTGAAAACCCATTTTTACATTTTCCCTTCTTTTTTGGCATCGTTAGTAATACACATATTAAATAAAAATCATTGTATGATCATATTTAAATGTGCCTGAAAGCCGTTAATATCGTGAGTTCAAAAAAATTTTAGATAAGGGTTGGCCATGAGAAGCAAAAATAATGTCTATTGCAAGATTTGGAATTCATTAACTGTCATCACTGTGTTGCTGCCATAATACTGTCAGCGGCAAACCCAACCTAAAAATTATTAACTGATATTTTGAGTGTAAATTATAAAGCTTGCAGTAGACATTATTTTTGTTTCTCATAGCCAACGCTTATCTAAATTTTTTTTAACTCACGGTATAAAGGTAATATTGAACAATATTATAATTTAAATATGCCACAGTTTCTTGGATTAAAAATAAATTACTTAACACTTAACATTAGTATTGTTCAAGTTCAATTTTTGTTTAATTTTACATTGTTAGCTGCTAAAGTCATTGGTTGTCAAACTTAATTTAGTTAGTTTCCTATCATAATTGCCCTGAATTCAAAAATTGGGAATGGAATTTGAATCTATATTATGTTGGTTATCACAAGGTATTTCAAACGTATTAATCGTATTTTATCGGCATTTGAAATTTGTATGTACAAAACAAATTAAGACTGATGAGTTACTAAGTTTTCAAATTCCTAACTTCATCCATAAGCAGTTGTCGTTTGAAAACTTTATGGAGTTAATTTAGTTTCTTGTCGAGATATTTTAATTAATAAATCACCAATATATTCTTCCTACTTATATTACTGCGATTCTTGCATCCACCACCAAAAGTTTACAGAAAAAGCACCTGTTTTCTTACCAACTTGCTCTGTCTGTTTGTGCAACGTGAAGTAACACTTTATCTTGCCTCGAAGACTAAACTTTCTCGTTTATTGAATGTTTTCCGAATATCCACGTTTTAGTTTAAAGTTGACGCAGCAATATATGGAACACTGTAACAACTTTAGTGGATATCAAGGAAATAGACTCCCCTCCTCTTTTTATTTCTAGGAAATCTTGAATAGAAAGTCAGTTTTAAATTTTGTCGCTACAATAACCTCTATTGTAAGTAAAATCTTTCAGAACATATCAACTTCCGAATGGATGATTATTTCACAATTTCTGTTTTTGAGGTTTTATTTTGAAATGGAAAAAGAATCATGCGCAAAATTCAAGAGGTAAGCTGAAATGCTTATTTATTTCTGTTACTTTAAAGGTTGTACATTTTAGATAAAATACAGGATGTAATTGCTAGCAAATAAAAGTTTTAAGTTAGACATGTAGCTTTAAACCACAAGTTTAATTAATTTGAAAAGCTAACTTCATGTAACTTGTACGCACTTAAAACTTTAATTTGGTTTTAGGTTTTGATAAAATGAGATTAGCTTGCAAATTAATACGTTTGCTTAAATTTTCCGGCTCTTTTGGAGATAGTACTATCGTGTAAACATAGTTATAAATTTAGAAATGCCTTTACCAATAACTAGTAACTTTTCGTGATTGTACTCTTTAGCACAAATGTCTAATTCTAAGAAGAGCGAGGTTAGAATGTTTGTCTTAAGAAAATCAATTTAGTTATGTTAATAAATAAATATTCATGTTTGAGAATGTTTAACCGTAAGAGTGTATTGAAAAAGCTTATTGTGGTATTTTTTGTTTATGCTTCTTGCTACATTTATAAAGTCGATCTGTGTTCATGTTCATTCTATTTTACAATATGAATCGATGGTATTTCGATCGATATAATGGTGGCCGCCATAATTAGATCGCATTGATTGTTCTTCAAATAATTAAACAAATAATACTTTCCTACAGATATCGTAGGCCTTGACATAAAGGGCGATGCTATTGTTTTATATAACAATGTTTCTGTAAAAAACTGGTTTGTTTGTTTGTTTGTTACTTTGTTTGCTTGTTACAGTAGAAATCATCCATAACCTATATTGAAGTTTAATAGTTAAATTAACCCTTAGTCTAGCTTATGTTAATCTTCTTTTGTTGATTAATTACTTTTTTTATTAATTGTTCTTCCTTGGTTTCATACGTTGATTAGGTCATTTCCTTGCTTGACTTTCACTTAGTAAAATTTAGTATTTTGTATTTCGCTTATTCAGGAATTCTCGCTTTTAGCCAGAATTTTGAGTAGGCTTTTTCTTGTTTCCGTGGTGATATTTTTTTTTCTGCTTCCTGTTTACTTGTGAATTTTTTTTTTAATTTCCTGTTTTCAACTGGGAAGGTGGACAAAAAGTGCCCTGGAATTAGTTTTGGTTTTCCAAGTTTATTTGATTCATCCGAGGCACTAGACAAGAAAATGGAATTAGTTAGAGAGCCTTTAAGCTATTGATGTAGCTAAAGGATTAGTAAGATTAGTCTTATTTACCATTTTCACTCCATGTATTTGGGATTGCGTCCTGTCCATCACCAACCTTTTGAAGAAATCGGGAAGGCATTAGCATTAACATCTTTGTAAACTCATACGCTTGCAACCACGTTTTGGTTCTGCATCTTGTATGCACCCCCTTTCGAGTTTCGTCGTCCGAAGATTGATTTACCTCTGTGCCCGTATTCAAACAGATTTGGCCCTGTAGTTCTTGTTTGACCTCATTATCCAGCTGTTTGAAGATTGCAGATTGAAGGTCAGATCTAATTTGATTTTTGGATGTTAATCGTGAATATTATTTAAACTTTGATTTTTGGATGTTAATCGTGAATATTATTTAAACTTTGATTTTTGGATGGTAATCGTGAATATTATTTAAAATAACACTGCATTTAGTTTATTATTAGAGTGTTTGTAATCAGAAACATTGATTAGAGAACTTACCTTATTAGATTTAAAACTTGTAAAATTTCGAAACGTCAATGTCAATTTGACGAATTGTTCATTTTGTAAACACAGTTGTGCCTCAATTATTAACGAGCCTACGTTAATTTAGAGAATTTTATTGTAAAGGATATTCGAGTTCGCGCGTCTAAAAATGTCGGCACTTAATTAAGGAATAAAACCGTAATTGAACAATCATTACTAAGCAGGTTTCGCAAACACTTTAGACTTGTTATCAACTACTGTTGAAGACCGCGTAATCGTTGAACTGAGCTCATTTCTACGCATGCGCATTTTATTATCCTAATTCAATATTACCACTTGCGACCCTGTTAGGACAGGCGATTCAATTAACGCACATAGTTGTTAGTAATTCTTAAAGATCCATTAGCGGCTCACGAATCTCGAGTAACCAAAAATTTTCTTATTGGAAGGAATTAATTATAACTAATCATTTTCAATTATTTGTATATATCCAATAAAATATTACAGGCTAATATATATCCTATATCGTCAACTACTAGTCATTGTGTTTTATTTAAAATTTAGTTCATCATGGAGGATAATTCTTCGGGGGATCCGACTGAAGAAAGTTTACGAATTAAGGATCCGGCGCCCACCCTTAACACCATTTAGCAATTATTTAGTGAGCACTATTTATTTAGGAACCTCACGCCCTCGCAACCGAGTAGCGGGATTGTTTAGAAAGTTATCACCTCCAGATAGCTCAAATTATTTTACACCTTGCTCTAGTGTAACATATATTTTGGCGCCCAACGTGTTGGGGCTCGATTAGATTAGTTTAAAACTGGTTAGTTAGAAAAGTCATTGGCGAATTTAGGATATAATATTGTTAAAAAAAAATTAGTCAAGATGTCTTTCAAGTTAGACGTAGACAGGTTAGTAAAGGATGAGTTAGAATACGAACTCAAAGTTAGGGGAATTTATAAAGTAGGTAGCAGCGTAGACGAACTACGTAGGAATCTGAGAGGTGTCTTAGTGTTGGAAAAATCAGGTAGCGTAGTTTCGAGCTATGCTAAATTAGATGCCAAGACCGAGATAGACATTTGCCTAACTAAACTCACTGAAGCTGAGGGTATATTAAGTTCTTTTACTGCCACTGTGTCTGTTTCGCAAAGTAGAAAGATTGAAAGTAAATTTTCGCACTTATTTAGTCGTATCGATAGGATTCAAACCACTGATCCCGATTTATTAGATAAACGTTCGCAAGCCTTTGCTAAGCTAACTGAACTAGTTTCCGATTATAATGATAAAAAGCAAGACATTAGTAAGCTTCCGTATGACCCATCTTTCTTTGAAGATACTTCTGCGACATCCGGGATTAGTCAGGTTAATAGTGGTCAAACCCAAGTTAGTCAAACTTCGTTAGTTATTCCTAAACCTATTCCGGTATATAAATGGCATTTAAAATTTTCGGGAAATCCAAATGACCCCATGAGTTTTAATTGCTTCCTTGAACGTGTTAACGAACTCTGTAAATCACGCATGATTAGTAAAGATCAGTTATTTGCTTCAGCCATAGATTTATTTGAAGGTGAAGCTTTGTTATGGTTCAGGTTAGTGAGTAAGCAGGTTCATGATTGGGAAGGTTTAGTTAAACTAATGAGACAGGAATTTACACCTTCATATAACTCAGACAAATTATGGGACCAAATTTTAAAACGTACCCAAGGTCCACAAGAAACCATAGGTATTTATATAGCTGCCATGTGTACCTTGTTTGACAGAATGCCCATTCCAGTGCCGGACGGTTTGCGTCTTAAGGTACTTCGTTCTAATATACTACCATTTTATCAGGAACGTTTGGCACTAGTAGAAATTTCAACACCCTACGAGTTAATCGAACATTGTAGAAAGTTAGAAGCAACTAGACAAAAGATTCAGGAATACAAACCACCAGTTAAGGGTCAACTATCTTTGGAACCTGATTTAGATTATTCATATTCTGTTCCTAGTACTCCCCAAGAGCCTTCAGCTTTAAAGTGTAGATTAGCCAACGCACAAGAAGTTACCGTTAGTAGAAAACTTTGTTTTAGGTGCAATAAGCCTGGTCACATTGCTCGTAACTGTCATGTTAAGACACGTTTAGAATGTTTTGGTTGTGGGAAATTAGGCTTTACCAAAAACACATGAACGAACTGTAATAGATCATCGGGAAAACGGATCACAGAGACAGTCATAGGCCGTGAACTGCTCCATAATCCTAAATCGGCCACTAAAAATATTAATTCATTAGATACTTTAGCAGAATATAAACAGAAATTTGTTTTAGATTATATACTAGCACAAGTTGGTGATGGAGAATGTCCTTACGTGGAAATCGATATTTTAGGCATTAAATTATATGGTTTGCTTGATTCCGGTGCCAATAAAACCTTTATTAATCAGGATACCTGGGATTTACTTCGTAACTTAGGTTTCAAGTTGGATACCAGACAAATAATTAGTTGTATTGTAGCGAATAATGACAATTGTCAATGTTTAGGAACGGTCACTGCTCCTGTAAAATTAAAACATGTTGTTAAGTTAATGCAAATGTATGTAGCACCCAATTTAAGACATAGCGTCATCTTAGGCATTGATTTTTGGTGTAAGATGGGAATAATTCCGGATGTACGACGTGGTGAATGGCACTTTTCCAAAGAATGTTTGAATAATATCCAACTTAATCAATTAGAATCGGAGTCTGATTTAACCGCAGAGCAACGAGCTCGTCTTGATAGTGTTGTTAGTAATTATTTTAGCAATTTTGAAAAGGATCAATTAGGTTGCACTCATTTAGTTGAACACCAAATAAAGACCACTAGCCCTCCGATAAAGCAAAGATATTATCCAGTGTCACCTTTTAAACAGCGTTTAATCGACGAAGAATTAGATAAAATGTTAAAAGCTGGTGTTGTCGAAAAATCTACGAGCGCTTGGTCGTCTCCAGTTTTATTAGTACCAAAAAAGGATGGTACTCAGAGATTTTGCATTGATTTCAGAAAACTTAATAAAGTAACTGAAAAAGACGGTTACCCGCTTCCTTATATTTCATCAATTCTTACCAAGTTAGGTTCCACACGTTATATGTCCAGTTTAGATATAAAAAGTGCGTATTGGCAGGTAGCTTTATCTGAAGAAAGTAAGGAACTCACAGCTTTTACCGTACCTGGCAGAGGATTGTACCAATTTACTAAGTTACCTTTTGGTCTATCCAATGCACCTGCAACTTTCCAGCGATTAGTTGATAGAATTTTAGGACCCGAATTAGAGCCGTATGTCTTTTGCTACTTAGATGATATCATTGTGGTTTCACCCGAGTTTGATAAGCATGTAGAAATTTTAACCGACGTTTTAGATCGCTTAGCTAATGCAGGACTTGTTTTAAATCAAGATAAAAGTCACTTTTGTAGGCCGGAACTAAAATATTTAGGCTACCTTGTTAACCGACACGGATTGCATGTTGATCCTGAAAAAGTAGAATGCATCGTTAGTTTACCTCAGCCTAAGAATGTAACGGAGATACGTCGTTTATTAGGAATGGTTAGTTGGTATCGTAGATTTTTGCCTAATTACTCAAATATTATATCACCTCTTACTCGTTTGTTGCGTAAGACTTCAAAATTTATCTGGGACAGTTCTTGCGAACAGTCGTTTAGTAAAGTTAAAGAAGCGCTTATCTCTTCACCTATCTTATCTATTCCAAATTTTGAAAAAGAATTTTCTCTTCAGACAGATGCTAGCGATATAGGAATTGGTGCTGTATTAACGCAGCATTATGACAATGAAGAACATGTTATTTGTTATATCTCACGTGCCCTTACTAGAACCGAGCGAAAGTTCTCTGTGACTGAAAAAGAATGCTTAGCTGTACTTTGGAGTATTGAAAAGTTAAGAGGTTATTTAGAAGGTGCAAAATTTACGGTAGTAACAGATCATCATAGTCTTGTTTGGTTAGATAATTTGAAAGATCCCCAAGGTAGATTAGGTAGATGGGTATTGCGCCTTCAGCAGTACGATTATACAGTAGTTCATAGAAAAGGCAAAGAACACCTTGTGCCAGATGCGTTATCTCGCTTTATTCGAACGGATAATAACTCCGGTGAAATTAATTTAGTAGAGGTCACTAATGTTAGAGACCCTTGGTATCTGAAAATGATTAGATTAATTAGTCAAAAACCTTTAGCATATCCTCAGTGGAGAGTTGTAGAGAATAAGATTTATAAATACGTTAAAATAAACCCTTTAGATACTGAAGATTCTTGGAAGTTAGTAGTTCCGAAGGAAAAACGTCGTGAAGTTCTTCAAACTTGTCACGATGAACCAACTTCAGGACACTTAGGCAGTTATAAAACATATTTTAGAGTAGCTCGTCTTTACATTTGGCCATCCATGCGTCCTGACATTACTAAATACGTTCGTTCTTGTGTCACTTGTCAAAGAACCAAACCAGAACAAAGATTACCAGCAGGTCACATGGGTAAACCGATTATCCCCAAAACTCCTTGGCAAGTTATCAGTTTTGATTTAGTGGGACCATTACCAAGAAGCTCCCATGGTAACCAATTCATTTTTGTCGTAACCGACATATTTAGCAAGTTTAGTTTATTATTTCCTCTCCGTAGAGCTTTAGCCACCAATATTTGCAAAATTTTAGAAGAACAAGTTTTCCTAATGTTTGGCGTACCACAGTTGATTAGATGTGATAATGGTACTCAGTTTAGAGGTAGAGAACTTAGTAAGTTAGTTGATAAATACAAAGTTAAGGTTATTTTCAATCCAAATTACCACCCGCAGGCTAATAACACTGAACGTGTTAATCGTGTTATAAAGACCATGATTTCAGCTTACGTTAAAGACCATCATAGAAAGTGGGATGATAATTTGAGCGCTTTAGCTTGTGCGATGCGTACTGCGCGTCATGAAACTATTGACCAAACTCCTTACTTTGTTAACTTTGGTCGTGAAATGTGTCAATCTGGTGACGAACATGGCAAACCAATGATTGATGATTCTCCTGTTCACGATGATAAACCAAAAAGAGAAAGTGTATTATCCGAATTACTTCAGCTTGTCAGAACGAATTTAACTAAAGCATACGAACGCAGTAGACAACGTTACAACTTACGTAGACGTCACGTTGAATATAAAATAGGTGATTTAGTGTGGAAGAAGAGTTACGTTTTGTCGGATGCTATTAACTATTTTAATCGAAAATTAAGTGGTAAATACGAGGGACCTTATAGTATTAAACAAAAAAAAGGTTATTGCGTTTACGAGTTGGTAGATAATTTAGGAAATTCAAAAGGCGACTGGCATGTAAAAGATTTAAAGATTTTTACTGATGACCAAGGCATTTGATATGACATAGCTTAGGTTAACGTAGTTGTTGGATCATTTAACGTTAATAGGGTTATTGGGAATTGTGGTAGTCTGTATAGTTTAGGAACTTTTGGGATTAGGGCATATTAGTTTAGTAGGTAACCCTAATTACGCATCTTGGCAGATGCTTGTTAAGAAAGGGAGGGATTTGTTACAGTAGAAATCATCCATAACCTATATTGAAGTTTAATAGTTAAATTAACCCTTAGTCTAGCTTATGTTAATCTTCTTTTGTTGATTAATTACTTTTTTTATTAATTGTTCTTCCTTGGTTTCATACGTTGATTAGGTCATTTCCTTGCTTGACTTTCACTTAGTAAAATTTAGTATTTTGTATTTCGCTTATTCAGGAATTCTCGCTTTTAGCCAGAATTTTGAGTAGGCTTTTTCTTGTTTCCGTGGTGATATTTTTTTTTCCTGCTTCCTGTTTACTTGTGAATTTTTTTTTTAATTTCCTGTTTTCAACTGGGAAGGTGGACAAAAAGTGCCCTGGAATTAGTTTTGGTTTTCCAAGTTTATTTGATTCATCCGAGGCACTAGACAAGAAAATGGAATTAGTTAGAGAGCCTTTAAGCCATTGATGTAGCTAAAGGATTAGTAAGATTAGTCTTATTTACCATTTTCATTCCATGTATTTGGGATTGCGTCCTGTCCATCACCAACCTTTTAAAGAAATCGGGAAGGCATTAGCATTAACATCTTTGTAAACTCATACGCTTGCAACCACGTTTTGGTTCTGCATCTTGTATGCACCCCCTTTCGAGTTTCGTCGTCCGAAGATTGATTTACCTCTGTGCCCGTATTCAAACAGATTTGGCCCTGTAGTTCTTGTTTGACCTCATTATCCAGCTGTTTGAAGATTGCAGATTGAAGGTCAGATCTAATTTGATTTTTGGATGTTAATCGTGAATATTATTTAAACTTTGATTTTTGGATGTTAATCGTGAATATTATTTAAACTTTGATTTTTGGATGGTAATCGTGAATATTATTTAAAATAACACTGCATTTAGTTTATTATTAGAGTGTTTGTAATCAGAAACATTGATTAGAGAACTTACCTTATTAGATTTAAAACTTGTAAAATTTCGAAACGTCAATGTCAATTTGACGAATTGTTCATTTTGTAAACACAGTTGTGCCTCAATTATTAACGAGCCTACGTTAATTTAGAGAATTTTATTGTAAAGGATATTCGAGTTCGCGCGTCTAAAAATGTCGGCACTTAATTAAGGAATAAAACCGTAATTGAACAATCATTACTAAGCAGGTTTCGCAAAGACTTTATACTTGTTATCAACTACTGTTGAAGACCGCGTAATCGTTGAACTGAGCTCATTTCTACGCATGCGCATTTTATTATCCTAATTCAATATTACCACTTGCGACCCCTGTTAGGACAGGCGATTCAATTAACGCACATAGTTGTTAGTAATTCTTAAAGATCCATTAGCGGCTCACGAATCTCGAGTAACCAAAAATTTTCTTATTGGAAGGAATTAATTATAACTAATCATTTTCAATTATTTGTATATATCCAATAAAATATTACAGGCTAATATACAGTGTGTCCCAGATCGTGTGGGATTGCATGGGTAACTTTCTTATTATTGAAGATGGAGATTTGGTTAAATTGGCAATGTTTTGCAGTTTTATATGATGATTTAAAATCTGTTTGAAAAAGTTCAAAATGTCGAACCCGTCAGAAGTTATTAAAAAAAAACTAAAAACTGTCATTTTCTTGTATGTCAAATATCTTCGTAAGTATAAGAGATACGAAAAAAAGTTTCATATGAAAGTCACTGTTTTCGATAAGACCAATTTAAAATTGATGTCGAACAACAATTCAAGATGGCTGCTTTTGAGGTACTCGTATCAACTTATTTAAGTTAAATGGACGCCATATTGGATTTTTTGGTTACTGAATAGAATTTTTTATTCTCTTTTCAACGATGTAAGATAACGTATGATTGAATAAAAAATACCAGTAAAATTAATTGTTTTTACATTTTAATCAAGTAGGCTTACATGGATCCAAACAAAATTAGGTGAAATTTATTTTAGAAAACCTTTGTATGTAATTCCTATAATACTTAGTAACATGTTAATTCAGTACTAAGTATTAAGTACTTGAACCACAAAAAACATCGTGACATTACTTTTTAAACGTATAATCAAGTAGGTAAGTAGCTATGATGAAAAACAATAACAACGTTTATCACAATCTGTCAAATAGCAGGTACTTAAGCTAATTTTGTTTGGATCCATGTAAGCCTACTTGATTAAAATGTAAAAACAATTAATTTTACTGGTATATTTTATTCAATCATACATTATCTTACATCGTTGAAAAGAGAATAAAAAATTCTATTCAGTAACCAAAAAATCCAATATGGCGTCCATTTAACTTAAGGAAGTTGATACGAGTACCTCAAAAGCAGCCATCTTGAATTTTTGTTCGACATCAATTTTAAATTGGTCTTATCGAAAACAGTGACTTTCATATGAAACTTTTTTTCGTATCTCTTATACTTACTAAGATATTTGACAGACAAGAAAGTGACAGTTTTTAGTTTTTTTTAAATAACTTCTGACGGGTTCGACATTTTGAACTTTTTCAAACAGATTTTAAATCAGCATATAAAACTGAAAAACATTGCCAATTTAACCGAATCTCCATCTTCAATAATAAGAAAGTTACCCATGCAATCCCACTCGATCTTTTTTTTTTTTTAATTAGAGTTACCAGATCAACATTTGACAATGTTATACATGGTTTTGATTACATGGAAAGTAAATTTTAGTCACATAAATTCAATAACGCGGAGGAGTTTAGTTCCTCGAACTGTAGTTGTTATTCACTATCTTCGTTGTTGTCATCTGAACTTAATGCGAGATCTTGGGGAAGCTGTCTTTTGAGGCGAATATGGATGTTCTTTCGACCCAGTTGTTGGAGTATGTCACTGTCAATATTGTGGAGATTAGAGAGGAATTTTTTTGTTGTTTTCTTAATAAACTGCTCTATTGTGTCAATTCCAAGTTCTGCGTGTATTTGCTGGTTGCGCACGAACCACTCTGCGTTAACAGCAGCTCTGACCCACTCGATCTGGGACACCCTGTATATCCTATATCGTCAACTACTAGTCATTGTGTTTTATTTAAAATTTAGTTCATCATTCTTCAGGGGATCCGACTGAAGAAAGTCTACGAATTAAGGATCTGGCGCCCACCCTTAACACCATTTAGCAATTATTTAGTGAGCACTATTTATTTAGGAACCTCACGCCCTCGCAACCGAGTAGCGGGATTGTTTAGAAAGTTATCACCTCCAGATAGCTCAAATTATTTTACACCTTGCTCTAGTGTAACATGCTGGACATCCTTCGTAATATTTATGTTGTTGTTTTAACCCATATTATGTAATACGAAATGAAACTATCACAATTTCGATGAAATTATAATTATTTCTCAGTATTTAATGGTTTGGGGACATTCGCTTATTGTCGATTTATTGCATCTTTCTATTTATTATCGATGTGTTTGTGGTTTTACAAATATATGGCCATTTATTCGACTGATTATTAAAAACAGTTCAATAAAATATATCAAGAGAGATCTTTTGTCTATATTAATTAGCTATCTTCAACGAGTCTTTCTTGTTCGTTTTAACTAAATGGGCAGTTTTCAAATATGAATTTTCGAAGGTTGTAATGTTTAAAATTTTGTGCCCCAAATTTGAAAAACAGACATATTTTCGTCAGATACATGAACCTCGGAAAATATTTTTCTTAACTTTTACTTCCAGAAACGTACCTACATTTAAAAAATAAATATTGATTTATGTGTAAGTTTTTATATTCCTAAGTATAACTAATAATACATCAAGAGGACAGTATGCAGTTATAGGAATCAGGTTTCTAATAGTTAAATTCTTTTACAAACAGTCTCATGCTTTTCTTTATTTTAAATACTAAATCCTCGTCGAAAAGTCATTTACTAAAAATTAAGTAATGTCTTTATTACAATTATTTCAGAAAATTGTGCTTCTTAAAAAATTAAAATGTAAATAATAGAATAGGCACGGAAAATTTGAGTAACTCAAGTGCTTATGTAGCTGTGACAGGCTGAACCCTTATCAAAGGTTGGAGCAAACTAGTGATTTCAAATGATATGGCTGTTTAGGCAAATGGATTTGCAAATTAATTTGAACTGTAGCTGAAACTCTAAATTTTACAGACAAAATAAAATTTTTATCAGATTATTTAATTTGATTTTGGTAGTTGAAAATGCATAATTTATGAGTTTGTGTTTATATAAAAGTAATACAAATCATATATTTATAACAAAGGTTATAGAGACCTAAACAAACTCAGAATAACTGATAAAAAAGTTCATAATAATTAGAGTAACTGAAGAGGTATGACCCAATGTTAATAAAAAGCTTGGACGCGGTTGTACAAAACGTAATATTTATTCCTTTGCGTATTGGTGATAATTTCGTTTGAGTGTCAGTTACAGGTAACACCCATTTTCGTAACTATTTTTTTTAATTCGTAGAAAGTAAATTAGAAAACTACTTTAGCAAACAAGCCAATAGTAAGATTAGCATGTGCGCATTAACCACCATATTATTAGTAAAATCCTCATAGTATTTCTTTATGAATTAAAGTTATTGAGCAAAGACAAACAATTAACTAACAATAAATCAGTGGAATTTAATAAAATTTCAATATTTACGTTATCAGCATGTGAATTCTTCTTAGGTTTTTGATTAATTTATGTTTCGTGTTTGGTTCATTTCTATATCTTTTCAAATTTACGTTGTACTGGTTTTAAAAAATCAGGAGCGGTGTGACAAGTTATAGACCTGTATCTGATCGTAATCATAATAATATCTAAAATAATAGAACAGTTAACTTAACATTGTATTTTAATGTTTACTGATAAGAATAATATGTTTTCTGACGCCCAACATGCCTTTCGAAGTGAGGGTTCTACGTTCTACATAAACTACCTTAGATATTAAACTTTAAAAGATTCACTCCTTTGGGGAAAGATTTAGAGCCGTAGATCGGTGATTCAAATCCATGCGGAGGTAAAACTTTTCAATAAACAAAATCATAACTCAGTAAAATACATTAAGATCATTATCATCATCATCATAACCAGCGTTCATATATTCAATCTCTGGACATACGTCTCTCCAAGCATTCGCCATTTCTCGCGATTGTCTGCTTTCCTCATCCATTGGTTTCCAGCTAATTTTTGAATATTGTCCCTCCATCGGGTTTAGGGTCTACCACGGTCTCTCTTCCCTGTTCTCGAGTTACCTCCACTCGGTTACCTTTCTGGTCCATCTATGATCCGTTGTTCTCATAATGTGGCCCGCCCATTTCTACTTTAGTCTTACAATGTGTTCCGCCGCGTCTATTGCTCTAGTTTTATTTTTTATCCAGTCTTTTGACCTTCTGTCTTCGAGTCTAATGCCCAGCATCGATCTCTCCATTTTTCTTTGGGCGATTTTTACTTTTTCTATCATAGTTTTTGTCAGGCTCCAGGTTTCTGAAACGTAGGTAATTATTGGGAGAGCGCATTGGTTGAATATTCTTGTTTTCAAGTGTTGGGGGAAGTCCGATTTAAATATATTCCTAAGCTTTCCATATGCAGCCCACCCCAGTTGTATTCTTCTCTCTGTTTCTTCTCTTTGGCAGTCTTTTGTTATTGATATTTCTTGTCCTAGGTATATATACTCTTCTACAACTTCTATCGTATTTTCGTATTGTTTGTGTTGAGTTGGATTGGTGTTACATCTGCCATATTTGACATAATTTTTGTCTTTGATATGTTTACTTTCAGGCCTATAATCTTGGCTTCGTTTTTTAATTCTAATATCATTATATTTAAGTGTTCCATGTTATTTGCAAGTATGACGATATCGTCTGCAAATCTCAGATTGTTGAGGTATTCTCCGTTGATGTTTATTCCTATATTGTGCCATTCCAATGTTTTAAATAGATCTTCTTGGGTATTGGTAAATAGTTTGGGGGAGATAATCTCCCTGTCTTATGCCCCTGTTTATTGTTATTGGGTTTGTTTTTTCGAAAACCTGCACTATTATCATTGCTTCTTCAGACAAAGCTTCAATAAAATTTATATATCGGATGTCTATTCTGCATCTCTTCAGTGCGTTAATTAATGCATATTTCTCTATGGTATCGAAGGCCTTCTCAAAATCGATAAAGGCCAAATATAGTGGCTGGTTGTATTCGCAACATTTCTCTATTACTTGTCTCAGAGTGTGGATGTGATGTATAGTACTGTAGCCTTGTCTAAAGCCTGCCTGTTCTGATGGTTGGAAGGCGTCTAGTCTTTTTGTAATCCTATTGGTTATAATCTTTGTCAACAGTTTGTATATGTGTGACAATAGTGTTATAGGCCTGTAATTCTTCAGATCTTCCTTATTTCCCTTTTTGTATATTAGAATAATTACTTTAGCCTCTTTCCATGTGTCAGGCATGGTTCCTTCTTCCAAGCTAATGTTGAATAGTCTTGTGATATGTTTAAGTAAGTTTTTTCCACCCATTTTTATTTGTTCAATGACAATTTCATCCAACCCTGCTGCTTTATTATTTTTCATTTGTTTCATGGCATTTTTTAACCTCGTAAATACTAATTGGAGGCATATCTTCGGAATAGTTCTTTGTTAGAGATGCTCGTTTATCTCTTGGATTGATCGGTGGCTCTGTCCTTTTTGAGGAGTATAGTTCTTTATGGAATATTTCGATGTGTTTTAATATTTCTTCACATTTATGCAGTATATTTCCTTTCTCATCTATTAACCCAGTAATTTCCTTTTTACCTTCACTGGTTTTCTTTCTAAATACGCGTGGTCCCTTATTCTGTTCTATTATTTCTAAAGTTATTCTTTCATTATGTTCAGCGACATCCTTCCTTACCTGTCGTCTTATATCTTTGTTTATTCGTTTCAATTACATTAAGATGCTTGATTTAAATTCTTAAATTTTGTGTACAACTCATCAGATAATCGCCTTGTTTGTATATTAGTGTTACTGCTTATCCTGCGTATTCCATTGTAAAAGTCCAATTTTTTAGTGCAGAAATTAGAACTGATGCGTATAAAAGGTATCCCAAATAAGTTTTTTGTATGATTACATAGCTGGACGAAAACTACAAGTTAAATTAAAAACACGTTTTCTTATGATTTAGATATTAATTTAGATGTACCCCAGGTGCCGGTCCTAGACACGTTGTTTTTTATTTTATTCGCAAATGATGATGACGATTTTGAGGTATCTACTGATATTTCTACAGCAATTGATGATTAGAGAATTTAAGAATTGATATGATATCAATAAAATTATGATGTTAATAGGTATCTATTTTTTAGGCACTCGACTTTGCCCGACTTAAGCTTTTAAGGTGGCAATGGTGCTATAAAATTTGTAAGATAGTGAAACATTTATGCTAATGGTTTATTGTAATTTAAATTTGATATCATTAGCGGGGTTAGCGTGTAGTTCATTCTGAACAACTTTTCTTAGTAACACATTGGCGTACTGTGAACGGAAACAGTACTTTACCTGAAACGAAATTGACAAATAATGAATTTTATCAAAGTAGGTCGATCGTTCTGAAAATCTGCATAACGCCATAACTTTTCATTCTGAACAACTTTTCTTAGTAACACATTGGCGTACTGTGAACGGAAAATGTACTTTACCTGAAACGAAAAGAGTTTTTGCTCAACTGTAAAGGCCTACTCGATTTAAAAAAATCGAAAGTAAACTAAAAATAAGTTTCTGACCGTGCAGGGATTAATCCCAAAATAGGAAAATCCAATTCGAAAATTTTTGGTCCATCATACCTATTGTCAACTCCATCCGGGGACACACTGTATGTATATACTTACGGAAGGGCTTTTTTTCGACTACTGCCACCCATTTTACGAAAGTTTGTAAACTTAGTCGTATAAAAAAATGTAAAGTCAGTCAAAATAACGTTTAAAAGATTGCTTTTTAACAATTCGAGCTGCATGGTTTGCAGCTTAATTCTAGCTTTAATTTTGCAACTTTGAGCCCCATCGAACATCTACCGAACAAGCAGATTTTCAAGCGCAACACTTGGTTAATTGATTCATCAATTTCCATAGGTAAAATACCATTACAATAAGGTATGCGGAGAGGCTGTAAATTGTATTATTTTATTTTGTTAATAGATGTTGTATTACTTTTATTACTTATAATATTATTTTTGGTGGTTCTGCGGCTCCGCAGTTCTTAACCCTGGTTAACCTTAATTTTATGTATATGTGGAGACACTTCTTTCTCCAAGTTCTAAGTTTACTACTTTATAACGAAAAATTCCGTATTAACAGAATGAAGAACTTTCACCAATACCCTAATATTTATGACTTTTAGTATACATAGTATGTAATAAAATTCAGGAATATTAGCGCAAAATAAAAATTACAACGATTTTGTAAAAAAAATCTGAGACACATCAATTTTTACTTTTTGAGCGAGTCTTCTGTCGGTATTTTGCAAAATGCTACTTTCGATTGTTTTTAACTTATGATGTTTGACATTTTTGTAAACAGCAATAACTAATTTTGATAATCGAAAGTGATGCAGTTCATTTTTCTGAATTTATTTTGCATTTGCAGTGTCTTTGACTTGATACTTAGAAATATGAACAGAAAATAATTTTTTTAAATAGTTTTATAATAGGTATTGGTTGAGGAGAAATTTCCCTTATTTTAATATGGCTTAAAAATATTTAGTTTTTGGAATAAATGTTTAAACTGTGCATCACATACTGCCTGATAGTATAGGCCATACGACTTCATCCTGCACAGAAAGTACTTATTGAAATAAGGAAAGTTATTTGTCAACATTCATTTACGCTTAACATGTCAAATAACTTTGGAAATAAAGAAATTAACAACAGTAAGTGTTTCAACTATACTAAAAATGAAGTAATACATCCCATAAATGGGGTATTCAGTAAAATGGGCTCTAGAAATTTGAGCCAAGAAAGGGGTTGCTATTTAAAAATATATAATATCTTGCGAAATACTGAAAAGATCCACAAAAACTTTTTTTATAAAACCGTTGTATTTTTGTTTTGTATTCATATTTATATATTTACAAATGCAGCTTTTTTACTTCTAAGTATATTCTACAGTCCAGTCCTAACAAGCAGATACACAACTATGCAATGAATATGAAATTCATTATAATTCAAATTTATGTACATATATTGAAAATTCTCCACTAATTTGCTATAACATAGTGTACAACAAATTATATGTATAGCGCTGCAGTAAAGTCTTCTCTAATTGATTATTATAGTGTTATGAGTACTTAGTTAATCCATCGAGGGTCCGTATTTCACTGCAAGTTTAGCTTTAAGGCGGCTTAAACTAGGGTTTAAGTGTACTAAGGCTTGGCTTAAGATATCATTTAAACTCACTTGAGCTACTTAAAACTGAAGTGAATTATTATGTAGTGAACTGTAATTAGGTTGTTTATTTGTTAGTTTGAATGGTTAAATTATCCTCACAACTTAAGATAGATTTGAGTAATGTTGTTAATAAGTTTTGTTTTTTGTAAAGGCACAAATTACTTTTTGCTCTTTTTAATCGAAATATCGATTAAAATTAAGCTCCATAATTTTGCGCCTGTGATAACACTTCAGATTTGTAAGAGACGAGCAAAAAGGATTGAAGTACGAGTGTTCTTTAACAGTGAAAAAAGGCAGCTTTGTTAAAGCCTTCGCATGCTCAACGTCGTACTTGCCATAAGAATAGTAAAAGGTTTATTTTACATTACAATTAAAGACAAAAGGAACAAAAATAAGCCAGTGTTAAGGCGTGCGTGAAAGCGGGGTGGAAACTTAGACGCCGTCAGTATAGCATAGCGATAGCGTCAGTGTTACGCGCGCCGTGGGTGCAGCAGGGTGGTGGAAACCCCACGAATATTTTGTCCGTGTATGCTATATCGTCATCCATAAATTCAAGTTGAACACTTTTCGTTGAATATAGACATTTTTCCACGATACTCGAAAATCCGCCACCAAGTTACGGGTTTGTCTGCGGTTTGGTGAATATATTTTACTACGAACTTCTTAAAACTTTTGTGAAACTTTCCAAAGTTTTGGTAAGTTGAAGTTTGATAGATAACAATGTCGCATTTGTGTACCCGATTTTATGTAGAAAGTTTTAGATTTTGTTTTGAATACTTAAAAGAATCAGATGCAGCCCGGACAGTTTTATAACTCGAGTGCGTGTTTGAAGTTTTTCCTTTTTCCTAACTTTTATATACAAACGCATTTTTACCTTGTTTATCGCTGTCGATAGGGAATAATATTGAAAAGTTTTGTAGAAGCTCCCTCAAAAGAGATGAATAAAATATTCATGCGATTAAAAAGAACTGTGTTTCAAACTTAAAAGTAGGCAACGCAACTTGCAGGCAAGAAACGTATACCTTAATAATTTATTTGCGTCTGAAAGCCAAACTTGCGCTTGCGGAGATATGAGCGTATTGCGGATTAAAATTAAATTTCAGTTTAATGTCTTCACTTTTATTAAATTCTGAAGTATAAATATTTGTGTCATGTTTTCAATAAGTTTAAAGTCTTGGGCTTAACTGAAACTTCAGAAATTCCCTTACATCCTTAAATCTTGCAGGTTGCTAAAGAATAACCAAAATTATGCGAAAGAAATATTTATAAAAAATTCTAGATTAAAATAAAAAGTTTTCTTAATCGATAAATGTTGAGAGTAAATTTGTTTCCAATATTTACGTGTTTATAAATTAAATTAAAGCTCACCCAATTCAGTTAATAGTTAATTGAAAGCTTATTATATAATTTAAAAAAATTCTGTTTTTGTAACAATTTTTATTAATCCTACATCTTCAAAAAATAAACACATAATAACATGATCATTTCAATTAATATATATGCCTAATTTCATATTCACACGATTTTGTAATGTTTAAGGCTGAAAAAGTAAAAGTTATTAGGATCTGATCTGAGAACGATGTAATCGTCAACCAAAGTTCGCATTCATATTTAAATGTCTTGAATGTTATAAAAAAAAATGGCAACACGTCTGCTTCTAAAGATCTCCGACGCGTCATCCAATGAAAATTTCACAATAGATTATTTTTACTTTATTTAGAACGGGTGTAAAATGATTTAATAAAAGTAAAACTTATGAAGTTAATAAAACGTTCGTTAAAATCAATCATTCAGCAGTAACTTTTTTATATTTTTAAGGTAGCTGTTATTACGTTTCAATAAACATAATTATGCCGAGGAAATAACAGTAATCAAACAAAAATGGATATGAAAATTCGATTACTTTCGGTAGGTTGGAATTTTATGCCTCGAGAATATATTGATATTTTTTTGATTCCGGTAATTTAATACTAATTTTAATTGCAAACTTCCTAGATAATGATAGAATTTTTTAATCATCTATCTCACACCGTGCAAAATTCAGAAGGAAGGAGAGGTAAATTACAGTAACAAACTTAAATTGGTTTTTAAATTTCGAATTCTTTTTAAAATGTAATTAAACCGTTTTCCAATATTCCAACTTTGTTAATTTAAGAGTTCAGTCCGTTTGATAATTATGCTTCAACAAGTAAGGAAAGTCATTACATTTTTTACAAGGGTTTTTCAAGTTTATTTGTAATTATGAATGGTTTGGTACTTATTTATATATTTTTAACTGATAGATTATTTGCAACCATAGATAGTTGTAGTTGTACTTATGTAGCTAGATTTTCCAACAAAAAAATGTAGTAACTCGCAAATCACATTTATTTTAAACAAGTTTTCGGTTTTTAAAGTACATCTCAGTAGGTATTAATTACAGAAATCCAGAAGCGTGCTTTATTAGTTATTTCTAGGAAGTATCTTTAAATATGATTATTAATTAATACAGAACTCATTTTAAGTATTTTTTTTAAATTGATTGTCAGACATGAGATATTATTATTTGTTACGCCAAATTGCATGAACAATCAGTGACAAAAGTTATATCCACATTCTAAGGTAAACTGCTTGATAAATCAATCAGTTATATAGTTTGGTACGCTAAAGTATCATACTTTTCTATTGTTATACTTTTCCGAAATTGTTTGTCTTATTATTGTTTGCAACAATTTCACACGCATTGCTTTATTTTCACTTACAAATGTCGTGAAATTTGTTAGTTTTTGGTCATTTTGTATTAAGGAATCCTAATCTGGAGCTTGTGAATTGAATAGGAAAGTTGAAAAAGCCCTCAGATATTACATCAGTATTTAAAAATCCGACTACTAATTTTCAATATACCTTCGTTGATCAATAAAACAAATATACAACCAGAATTTCGAAAAATTATTCTTGAGTTAGTTTTCGAAGAAAATTGAATCTTCTTTTTAGTTGATGCCTGTTTTTTGAACTACTATTGTTTTCAGTATGAAATATTTTTCTTAGGCTAAAAAATAGACTTTTGTAAACCATACAGGTTATTAAAATGTTAGGTGGTTTTCTTATTTATTTATTTATTTATTTATTTATTTATTTATTTATTTATTTATTTATTTATTTATTTATTTATTTATTTATTTATTTACTAAAATAATAAAAGTGAAATCTGGTGCAACGGTTCGAAGATCTGCAATTTTGTTACCTTTTTTTTCAAGTTAGATAATTAGTCGAGTCAATGAAGGTTTTTACTTCTAAACCCACTAAAACAGAACCGATTTTGATGATTCTTTTTTAAATTGTTTGTTATATTAAGTTATTCAAAATCAGAAACATTTCAGCTGGCGCTATCAAGTATTTATATTGTTTAAACAATTTAAAAAAAAAATTATTAAAAAATTTTTTTCTTCGATGGAATTTTAACTAGAAGTGACTAATTTTGAAAATTTAGTATAATAAATAATTTTTGAATAAAAAAGTTTCAAAATTTCCATGTAAAAATTTTAATATTCAATCAGTCGGATGCAAGAAGATAATATACAAATATATAGACATAGTGCTGCAGATAGGTGAAATAATTGTGCCTTTAATGATAGAAGCATACAACTTGGGACACATATACTACATATATGCAGATTTAATTTTGGATATGAGGCCATCTCAGATTTCGCCTATTGCAGTAATGGCGGACATTCAAAATGGCGGCTTTTGAATATTTTTTATGTGCTCCTTTTAAATGTTATTTGATGATGTTAAATGACAGCTATTAAAGCAATGGCGAGTAATTGTTGTTTTGTGCATGTACTTTGCTATTTTTAATAATATATACCATAGGAGACACCCTCTCCTCTCCCAGAAGTGTCATCAGTGGCGTACCTCAGGGTTCGGTGCTTGGCCCAATTCTATTCATTCTGTATACAAGTGATATCACCAGTGGATCACGGACAACCTTTTCCTTGTATGCTGATGACACCAAAATCTTTGGTAATCCACTTGTAGACTACAATAATCTTCAGAGAGACCTGGAGGACACCATCTTATGGTCAAACAAATGGTTGATTCCGTTAAATGAATCCAAATGCATGGTTTTACACATCGGGAAGAATAACCCTCAATTCAGATACTTCATTAACGACCGCGATATTCCTACCACCTCTAATATCAAAGATCTGGGTATACTGATGACCAGCGACTTGAAATGGGAATCCCATATTAACTACACCGTCCGAAGGGCGAACAAAGCCTTATACCTCTTACGTAAGGCTTTCAAATCACTGGACAATCATTCGTTTGTCTCTCTATACAAGTCCTACGTTCTACCTATTTTGGAATTTGGTTCAACCATTTGGAATCCCTACCTGTCCAAGGATATAAACTTATTAGAAAATGTCCAACGCAGAGCAGCGAGAATTTTACCACACCTGCGACACTTGACGTATGAAGAGAGATTGACTGCCCTCAATTTGCCAAGTCTTTTATCAAGAAGGCGGCGAGCCGACGCTATTGAAACTTACAAGATCCTTCATGGACTATATAACAACGATGAGCTCCCAAATTTCTTCACATATGCGAATAATCAACATCTCAGAGGTCATACGATGAAACTGAAGAAAGCCAAATTCAAAATTCTACAAAGTAAAAACCTTCTTCCCAATAGGACTGTTGATCTCTGGAACTCTCTTTCGCAAGACGCAGTATCGGCTCACTCCCTCCCTCATTTTAAAAACATACTCAATCGGTTGTTTGACCGACATTAGTTTATAATGTTCACCAATATTGTGATACACTGTGAAATACCATATTGTTATCGTTTATTAATATTGTTTATCAAATACCTATTCACTGATGTGTTATATCTAATTCTGATAATACTATGCGAAACATTTGTATACATTGATTCGGGCATATATTAGTTTACTGTTGCCTGTACATACTAAATAAATAAATAAATATTTAATTTATAGTATATTTATTTATATTCTATTTATAACAAATGTTGATGGATTATTTAATGAAAATACTAATACTGCATTGTCCGTATTGTATAGAATTGGTAGATAAACACATAATAGATTAGATTCAAAATCTGATATCACTGAGTACAAAGAGAAGCACAAGCACAAAGAGCAGTACACTGAAGGGCAGCCTTCCTACATTGACACTGTCGTGTGCAGCCTTTCTTGCAGCCACATCGTATGAGTTCCCTACATGCTTGCGAAGCCTCTGCTAGGGTTGTCCATATCTTTCGACGACACTTGGTAGCCAACAATTTTTTCTTGTACAAAGGACAGTCAGTTCTAATAGCAGCAACAGGGGCAACACTTGTGTAGCTTTCAGGAAGTTTAAATATGGGTGCGATTTCATTGTCATTACGAGCATCATCGAAGTATGATATAAGTTCAGCAAATGCAATAGAGGTTGTTCCATTCTAAGTGGCGAAGGAATGGTCAGAAAAGGTGGTCACGTTCACCAATAACTCCACCCTTCATTGCCACCCGTGCCACTGTGCTTCGGTACAGCGTCTTTTTAAGAAGATTATGTTGCTCTTAAGTATCTTAAGACGGCCCACTTGGTCTACGGCGCAACCAAGGGTTTCGTCATTCAGAATGGAATAACCTCTACCATGGTTAGTTTGTTCTATTTCAGTTTCTTGTGTGCTTTTTATGTCTTGCTTCGTTATATAATGATACGAGGCATTGAACATGATACATGGCATTTAATGCAATTAGATCACCGGCACTCAGTTTCGCAAGCAAAGGCCTGTCCTCCAGTTTAAGGACACAGTGACGAACACGAGCATCTAGGCCGAATGTAGATGCAGTACATAATGAACTTTCAGCTTCATCAGGCTGTTCACAAAAAAAAAACAAATTGCTTTTGAATTCAGTATTCCCTACAACATTCTGGCGGGTGAATTTCGTATAACTATTTGCATTATCCGCAGGTTCTATCTTCCTTTTCTGAGCTCTTTGAAGTTTTGTTTTATTGAACTTCAATCTGCATGATTCGTGAAACCGAGATTTATGTCGTACCAATGTTGCCTCGACACTTCCTGCATATTCGAGACGTGCCAGATTTATTGTCCATGGTAAACACCCTGCATTACTAAACCCCACAAGTAAATCAGAAATTGTCTTATAACCAGTTCCCTTTTCTTCACGTTTACTGTCTGCTGGACACCGAAGAACCTCAGACTTGTCTTATTGAGAGATAAAACACTTGTTCCACTCTGTTTCTTTGAATTGTCCAGATGTATCAGTATTGAACGGATTCATCAGCTTATGCACTACATCCATTTTTTTTATCTTACTTTTCTTCTTATCCCGTCACCTGACAAAAATTTTAATATGCAAATATAATGATGACATGCACACATATTTATCGCATCAATTCATATAAAATCACATATAATACGCTATTAACATTATCAAATAATAATAAGCAGCACATAAAATATAATATTCAGAGGCCGCCATTTTGAATGTCCACCATTACTGCAATAGGCGAAATCTGAGATGGCCTCATATCCAAAATTAAACCTTTATATATTTAGTATATGTGCCCCAAGTTGAATGCTTCTATCATTAAAGGCACAATTCTTACAATTATTTCACCTATCTGCTGCACTAACATATGTATATTGTCAACTGAAACAATCAATACTTTTATGAGAATATCTAAACACGCACAAGAAATCGACATTTGGTATCACAGGTAGAGGAATTCAAAGTCAAACTCCTGATGTTTCACCATGATTTTCGGAGTGAACGCGTGCGTTTTGAGGTTATTAATCTGTTAAAATAAGTTTTTAACACTAAATATTGAAAATATTAGTGAAAATTGTTGAAGAGAACTTAATTATTGATTAAAATTTAGAAAAAAGTGCAAAGAGACAAGTAAAAATACGATGGAAAAAGTAATTATATGTCATTTATTCTTGGTTTGTATTGAAAATAATTGGATTATATTTGCTTTTAAGTTTGTTTATGCATTTTGAAGAATCAAGTTATTATTTTTATTATTATGTTACATTATTACAGTTATTATGATACATTTATATGCTGTAAAATCACAATTTTTTGTAATTTTGATCATTACAGCAACATCGCTTGCGTTGCATATAAGTTAAAAAATGTTTCCCGTTTAATAAATAATTTCTCAATCTTAACTAAATTTTGTTTGCTTATTTGGGACGTATTGGTTTAACGATTCTAAAACTTTTAGCCCTTTAAGTCTAATATTTTTAATTCTACAGAACTTTTTTCACTAAATTTTCCGCACGTCATGCTCGTCGTTAAGATTATTTGCGAAAACAATTTGTGTTAAATTATTCTTTGGATGTAATGAAATCTTTTTAAATTATTAGAAATATATTTCCTGTCCTACAGCTATTTCCCTTTGAATTTGATCCTCATATTTAAAGTCATACGTGTTAAAAACATTTTCCAACATTCTTTTATTTGTTACAGGAACAGCAACAAGATACTGTAGACTCTACAGTTAATTGTTGTTGCATTTGCAAAGAACAAGAGAGTGCAGATACACAAATTATACAAAGTTCTTTCAAAAATTTCAAATTTGGAGTTCAATTCTTGCATCCGACTGATTGAATAATTAACATTTTTCAATGGAAATTTTGAAACTTTTTAATTCAAAAATTATCTTTTAAACTAAATTTTCAAAATTAGTCACTTATACTTTGTTAAAATTTCATCGAAAAGAAAAATTGTCAAATTTTTTTTTTAAATTATTTAAACAACATAAATAATTGATAGCGCCAGCTGAAATGTTTCTGATTTTGAATAATTTAGTATAACAAACATTTAAAAAAAAAATTCATCAAAATCGGTTCTGTTTTTGCGGGTTTAGAAGTTTTGACGATTTTTCCGCTTTATTGACTGGACTAAATCTGGAAGAAATTTTTATTTGTAATAATGTGAGTAATATTAACTGAAACAATACGTATCAAAATCAATTCGCCTTTTATTCTAAAGTGTCGTGTAATATTTTGTTTATCTTAACGAAATTTTAATCGTCTATGTATATTGTATAGCAGGGGTCGGCAACCTTTTTTACTACGAGGGCATATTTCAGAAATGCGGGAGTTCGGGGGGGCACCGTGGTATGAAGAGGAGTGAGGTTGGGGGGGGGGGTAATATTTAAACATGAAAATACACGAGGATAGTGTTGACAGAAAATAGTTTACTATATATGCGGAATCAGATGTTTCTAGTAGGTAGTCGAAAATTGATTGATCTAGTCATCTAGTGTTATCTAGATGTGGCTAAGATTCAGTTTTTAGTAAAATTATTCATTACAACTACGAGTGTTTATTCAAGGCCACCTAAATTAAATATTACATATTAAGGTCTGCCTACTTTATTTAGCCAAGACGCAATTTAGGAAGGACGATGGCGCCATCTGTGGTGGGTTTACAAGATTTACTATAAGAATTAAAGGGAAAAAATGTATAGTTCACCTCAAACGGCGCCATTGTCTTTTCTAAATTGCATCTTGGCTAATTTAGAATTTAGATATTTGACTGGCGGCCTCTTTAAAATTGTTTCGCGGGCACCGCGTTGCCGACCCCTGTTGTATAGGGTTACGCGAAGTGTGGCGGACTCTATTCGAGAAGAGTTTTTCTTAAATACATTTTAAGTTGGCCATTTTTAAAGAATTAAGTGCTTTAAATAAATTTAAAAGTTCAGCAAACGCCAAGTACTTGCGATTGCTACAGAATTCAGCAGAAGGAGTTGTATGTAAATTAGAAACTAAACCATATTTTGCAATACAATGAAACCATATTATTTTACAAAAAAGACTTTATTTAACGCGAAGAAATTACTATGTACCGTAATAACTCTTTTGTTTACTTATGAGTACTTTATTTATCTCTTTTTAGAACTGATTTCCTTTTTATCAGGTTTTCCTGATTTTGGAAAATTTATATTCCGATTTTATTAACTTATGCTGGTGTAGATTTACTAAACATTCTGTTTAAAATTTTAGAATTAAAAAGAACATAAATGAGGTATTAGGCTTCACCAAGAGCGAAAGATCAAATTAGAAAACCAGATTTGCCCGTATTCTCACACCATGCTTACAATTGTCGTTAACTAAAGTCTTGTTTAACGAAAACGATATATCTTGATACCGTTTTTAATGTGTAAAAAAGAGACGCACAATATTGCCATGGCAATTAAATTTGATGTTAAATTTAAACGTGAGGTGAGAATGCCGACCATTGTATGTTACTTTTTAATAATTTTAATATAATAAGTAATTGCTTAACTTCTGTATAAAACATATATTTTTGTACCAATATTAAAACTAGGATGTATCAAAATTTTCGTGACAGATTTTTATGAAACAATATTCGAGGCCAAGAGGAGTAACGTTAAAAACCCCAGAGTCGGAAACGCACAGTAATGACGATGTAAACGTGTTTTGAAATGCTTTACAGTAGACAACTATCTGAACTATTCCACGAAACCAAACCAAATGTGATTTTAAAATATGATTTCATAACTGCAGTTGTCATATTAAGGGCCAGTTTTACAATCGATGGTTAACTACGAGTTTGCACTTAACTAGAAGTTAACCTACTCTTACCGTTTTACAATTGATGATTAAAATTTAACTTGTAGTTTACTTTTACCAGAACAATAGGTTGTAGTTAATTATAAGTTCTAATTTGACTAATACTTCCCAACCTTGCATTGTGACATTGCGAATTGTGTGTATATATTAATTAAGAGTATGATCATTTGGATTTTTTTAACCGCTTTAGATTGTCAAAAAGGACTGTGGAAATGTTGTTAGATGAAATTGGAGAAGTTTTGCAGCATCTAACGCACAGGTAGAAGAAATTACCAAATCGTTGTATAAAATTAACTTCATTTAAAATAAATAATTTCAGAAATGATTGTCTTTCACCGGTAAATCAACTCCTATTGGCATTAAGATTTTATGCAAATGGCAGTTTCTTGAGCATCGCAGGAGATTTTGCGGGTGTCAGTAAATCTACTGCATCTCTTACTATAAAACGAGTCAGTGTTGCTTTAGCTGGTTTGAGGCAAAATTACATAAAAATGCCTCAATCAGAAGAGGAATTAGCAATTTGCAGACAAAATTTTTTCCAAATTGCACGTTTTCCTAAATGTATTGGATCAATTGACTGCACCCACATAAAAATTTTATCACCAGGGGGGGATAATGCCGAAATTTTTAGAAATAGAAAGCAATTTTTTTCTCTAAATGTACAAACTATTGCAAATTCAAATTTAGAAATACAGGATATAGTAACAAGGTGGCCAGGATCTGCACATGATTCGCACATCTTTAGAAACTCGCGAATATATAATGATTTTGAGGCGGGTCAATTTGGAGACAATTTAATTATTGGTGATAAAGGTTATCCGATTAAGCCCTACTTGATTACTGCCTTGCATGTAGTAAGAAATGAGGCAGAGCAATTATTCAATGAATCACTTACACGAACTCGAAACGTTGTAGAAAGATCATGTGGAGTATGGAAACGTAGATTTCCTGCTTTAGCTATGGGATTTCGAATAAACTTAGATACAACGCAGGCTGCTGTAGTGGCTACTGCGGTTTTGCATAATATTGCATGTAGAAATAATGAAGACGTACCACAAGTTAATATTGAAGAAGAGAATGCTATTAATTTCATAAATAATATAGAAATTGCAGATATTCCACAAGAAAGAGGAGGTAGAAATAATGTGACACGATATATCCTTATTAATAATTATTTCTCTAGATTATAACATTTATTATTAAAATACAAAATAATACAGAAAAATAATGTTATCTAATTTAATGTTTTTGCCAATTTTTTATTTTGTAATTCTAATTTCTTTCTAAGAATTTCCATTTTTAAATTATGTTCCTCTAAAAATTTTTCTTTTTGCAATTTAATGAATTTTAATTTTTCCTCTATTAGCTCATGGCTAATGGAAACATATTCCTTAGTTTTGTTTATTTTATTCGTCATTTTCAATGTCGTCTCTAAAAAAATATATATAATATACTGTTTTCTAAACATGTTTCTGCTTCTAAAAATGTATTTACTTGGAGTCTTTTTGCCAGAAAGCTTCGTGGACATAGGCCTTTTGAGGCTCGCCGGTGAGTAATTAGTCCAATCAATTACTGGTGTTATATTACCAGTATCTGTGCTAGTATTTTCTTCGGCTGCTGTAGGTTGCTCCCGTATTTCACTCAATTTTGAATTATCAACAGAATTACTTGTTTCTTCATTACATATAATGTAAACTTCTAAAGAACCGCGACTTCATAAGAATATAGGTTTTATTACAATTAGAACAATAAAAAACCTTGATTGGAATCGCAGTCATATTTGTTTGTTAATCCGTCAATTTGGGGCCCAAGTAATTGTTTTATTTTAATATCAATATCTGTAATTTCAGTAGGAATAAAACTTCCTCCTCCAGTTTTCATAATATTTGCTTTATTTGACGAGTATTTCGTTTTTGTTCGTTTTTTTAAATTTTGATACTTGGTTTTTAAATTTGTGGCACTTCTTTTTGTAGTACTACATGACGAAAATTCTTCTTCAATTGCCTTCCAGGCAGATATCTTCTGCTGCCAATTCACAGCTCCACTTTTTTTGTTTTCTATTACATTTTTATGTTTTTCTACCAAAGTAATCAGTAAATCTTCTTCAAATTTAGTGAAGTTATCACATCTTTTATGTGTGTCACTGGATTCGCCCATCTTTAACATATTTAAATTAATAATTAAAATTTACGAAATTTTCCAAGGCTCGCCAGGGCGCTGAAATAGCTATAACTTTGTACAAAGGCGCCTTTTGCCCACGGAGTGGCACTGACTTTAACATTACGTTACTATTAAAATTGGTACTTACATTCATTAGCTATATTAAATCCTTCACAATACCAACTAACAGTTTGAATTTTCAAAATCAAAATATGAAATATATTCAAATTTTTGACAGATCATCAATGTTGCCAATATTCTCTCGATAATCTCATTGTCAACTTTTGGTTAACTTGGAGTCATTAAATTGCCAATACAAAAATAATTCAAAAACGCCTCTCAAGTAAACTCAAAGTTAACTTGCAAGTAAAGTTCAAGTAACCATAAGTCTTGACCATCGATTGTAAAACTGGGCCTAAGTCATTTAAATACAACCACAGTTGACCTCAGGTCCAAATGATTCGTTGCCTATCTTAAAAAGTTTTAGGGGCCTCTTCCTTCCTTTGAAGCCTTTTCTGTATTTATTTCGGGTTTCCGATCTGTCTTTACATTTTTTATCACCACTATAGGTGTGTTGGTTAAATTCTGACACATTTTCTACATAATTGTGGAGAATGTCATGCCATGTTACATTTACAAAAGCAATATCAATTTCAATAAGTTGTGTCTATGTTCTATTCTGACAATAAAGTATGCAACCCACATTACATATTTTTATAAAATATAAATTAATGTTGTTTTTTTTTCTCCATCTATTAGTGTCAAATAATTTTACCAACACTGAATTATGCACTGTTAAATTTGTCAAATTGCATAACCTATAAATGTTACATAAAATTGAACAATTTGATTCTTTAATCTAATTTTGTTATAACGCTGCACTAGCGATCTAGTCACAAGCTATGCAGGTTGCAGATTTTATAGTTAGAACTATGAATACAGTACAGACGTTTTGAATTTCATAAGAAATGTCTAAATGGTAATAATTTTTATACAGGGTAAACAGAGTTTCAACTTAATACAACCTATACTTCACAGACGTATACAGAGTAGTGAATTGCTTTACGCACCATATGAATTCTAATGGCACATACATTATTAATATGTAACTATTAGCTTTCCTAATTATTTTAGACCAAAAGTGCAAAGTAGCAAATATCGATGGAAAAATTGTTTTTCATGGTTTTGCTGCTTCGTTAGTTTTTAACAAATAATGCCAAATGTTCTATAAAAAATAATTTCAATCTGTCATACCTACACCTACCATCTTTTTGTTACTCAAATTCCATGGCATCAGTGAATTTTGTTAAAGTGCACGAATTAATTTCCATCGTTTCTCTGTTACACTAAAATCGAAAATTATGCAAAATAGCATCAGTGGATGCAATATTTCTCTATAAAAAACTTAATTGCACCTTTGTTCTAAAATAATTAGGGAAGCAAATATTTACATACCTATTAAAAATTTATCATTGTAATTCATATGGTGCGTGAAGCAATTCACCACCCTGTATATGTTATTCAATAAGGTCGGAATATTTAACATTAACATTTTCTTAGTTTGTTTTACTGTAAATATTAAAATCAAAATTTGAAATATGGCTATTGCTGTAGGATGGTCGAAAAGCACAACCGATCAACTTACCAAGAGAAGGCTTAAATTCACCCCACCTAAGCTAGATTACTTTGAAACCCCAGCTAGGCAGCATAAACTCTCAGAACTTAATACAAAAAATGTTAATCCTTACAAAACTTAGCCAAATATTTAATGTGAATTGTAGCCACACGTAAAAGCAAAATATATTTTTACACACGTTAGTAGTGACGGAGATTTTTGAATTCAAGAATTAAAACTATTCTAAAAGGGTCTCGGTGTTGTCGAGAAATCCGTTTAAAGTATTATAATACTTTTAGTTCTCAAAATGTAGCAGCGTTCTTGAATGAATACCATGCGAATCAACAAAATTTGCGCAGCCTGAAGGAACTTTAGTTTTCGGTAGTTTTCGTTCCCTTTTCTCAATTTCACTTTATTCTTAAGGCTCTGGGGTGCCTTGCTTACGTTTCCGATTCTTGTTGTATTGCTTTGTAAACATTACAATGTTATGCAAAACAAAAAAGCTTTTCTATGAGGAATATGACCATCTGACTTATAGTAAAAGGGAGATTATTTGTATAAAAAATATAATGCATTTCTAACAGAATAAAATATACAGTTTTCCTAAAATAACATCAAGAATTGTATTATAGCGAACTGAGAATTAAAAACTGGTATCATATCAAGATTGTTTGCTTTGTACTGGAATTGTTGATTCTGCCAAGGTTTCAAATACTCAATATTCGATCTTGGTCGGCTGTACACATTAGTTCATTCAGGAGTACAAGCTTGGAATTGCATATTTAATAGAAAACATTTAGGGTGAAAATGATAAACCAGGTGCATCGTTAGATTTACACAAACCTATTAACAGACAGTTATGATGTTGCACCCCAACCATGACAGAACATTGCCGATTGATGGGAAATCCACCAATGTCAACGCGCCAATCCACCTAGGTGGTCCATTGCCTAGGAAATCCGGTGGAATAGAACTCCCTGTTACATAGTTAGATTAAGGGTACCTACTATATAATCAAGCCCAACTACCAAATTCTCAGGCAGATAGTAACTAACTGTGCCGCAATCATACTACAGCTATAGACTTACTACAACAACCATCTATGCATCATGCAATAGGCAATAACTTAACGCTATTTAAGTTATTATCATGTATATAAAAACTATGACTGTCTAGCGCTTCAATCAATTTTAATTTTCTTGGGTAAAAATAAAGGGCCATATTCATAGACAGTGTTTAAAGTTAGATGTTACTCATTGCTATAGCAACATATATTAATTATATTGGTTTAATATCTACTAAACCCCTACTAACTTTAAATACTGTCTATGAATATGGCCCAAAGTCTTTTCGCAATAAAATGCAAGTATTTAAAAATAATACTTAAAGCTGCTGTTATTATTCCGCGATGGGTATTCGTACAGCGTAGACGTGTTGTACTCCGCTGTGCTTCATAATATTGTGATTTATAAATTAAATATTGGTGTTTTGAGTGCTCTATGATGGGTGGAAACTCCGGCACGAGTACTGAGCGAACAACTAGATCACAAAGTGCTGACAAGGATGAAACCCTTATCCAAAAAGTGGTTGAAAAAGTTCTATTAAATAACGATTTCCTGGACACATTGTTCCGATCCATGGTCACTAAAATTAATGACTTAATAGACACCCGTATAAAGGACTTTGAAAGTCAAATTACCTCATTAAAAGAAAAACTAGTAGCTGCTGAAGATCGTCTGGAAGCACAAGAACAGTATTCTAGACGGAATAATCTAAGAATTTTTGGAGTCCCTGAAAGTTCGGCGGAAGACGCCAATCAAGTGGTGATAGAATTGTGCCGCTCAAAACTTAATATCAATATTACAACTAATGATATTGACTGCTGTCATCGCCTAAGAAATAAGGTAGGAGATCACAAACCTCTAATAGTTAAACTTTGTCGTCGGAGTGTTAAAACCCAAATCTTCCGTGCTAAAGCTCGTTTAAAGGGTACGAAAGTGGTTATAAGGGAGGATCTTACCCAGAGCCAGATGCGGATGGTCAAGGAAGCTACTACTAAACTGGGGAATAATAATGTATTCACAAGCAACGGAAATATTTTTATTAAATCTCAAAACACGATTAGTAAAATAGTCTCTTTAGATGATTTAAGAGTGAAATTAAATTGATTTGTTAACTGTTGAAGCAGTGGAAGATCTTTCTTTTTTGTTTTTTCTTTTCTTTATCTTATTGTTATTTGAGAAATTTCTTTGCCTTGCTAGGCACCAGAGAACTTTATTTGCTATTTTAAGTTTAGTTTATTTCAAGGTGTACTGTTATCAATATTTTTCATGTATTTGCAATAATATTAAATTTATGCTTGCACGTATAGCGATAAAACTTTAATGCATCAAAACATCAAGTCAGCGCATATAAATGTAAGATCACTTTTACCGAAAATTCATGATTTACGGTTGTTTATTTATGAACAGAATATCGACATAATTGCTGTTTCCGAAACGTGGCTGAATGAAAATATCGCATCTCAACTGGTTAGCATAAGGGGCTATACTTTTTTAAGAAGGGATCGTGGTGGTCGAGGTGGTGGAGTTGGTTTATATATTCGGAATTACTTAAACTTTTCTATCATTAGCATGCCTAAAAATAACATAGAACAGATCTGGGTTCTTGTTACTCTAGCTAAGTTAAAAGTTATAGTTGGCTCGGTTTACAACCCTCATCGTCGAAATTATCAAGAATTTTTAAATGAGTTTGAAGACTCTCTTTCATTCTGTTTGCCTTATTCTGAAAACATAATTTGTCTTGGTGACTTTAATATTGATTTCCTTAAATCTGATGATCCAGCTACACTGTTACTTTGCAATATTATTGAGTCTTTTGATTTGCACCAAATAATCAATCAGCCAACCAGAATCACCGATACTACTGTTTCGTTGATAGATCTCATCCTGGCTTCTGACCTTTCGTTGGTTGATGCTAGTGGAATAGTTGCTTGTCATTTAGCTGATCATGATCTCATTTTTTGCGACATTATTACTAGTAGTGTTCCTGTTGAACCTACTGTTAGGACTTTTCGTAATATTAATAATATAGACTTGAACTTATTCAACTTGGACCTAGAATCGTTACCATTTCATAATATTCTTCGGATGGCTAATGTCAATGAGAAATTAATCTTTTTTAATGAACTTGTTATACAACTATTCGATAGGCATGCTCCTATGGTTACTTGTAGCTTCAAAAAGCCTCATGTGCCATGGTTGACGGATAATCTTAGGTATCTAATGAGTCTAAGGTATAAAGCTAGAGCCAAGTATAGAAGGACAAAATTGCTGCAACATTGGGACTATTACAAATCACTAAGAAACCTAACAACTCGCTCTGTTCTTAATGAAAAGAAGGCCTATTATAATTCTATATTTACTAAAAATGACCAGAGGACATTATGGAAAAATTTAAAATCTGTTGGTATAGGCTCTAGGAACCAAATTAATATTCCTCGACACCTTGCTAATCCCAATGATATTAATGATTACTTCATTAATAGTATTCCTAAGATTGCAACTAATTCAACTATGAAATACCATAACAATACTTTGGACATATATAAAACTCATGATTACGAGCATTTAAATTTTAATTTTTCGCTTGTGGATAACTCGGACATCATTAAGGTCATTAATACACTTAAATCGAATGCTGTTGGTTGTGACAACATCAACGTCACCATGATTAAATTGTGTTGCCCTTTTATTCTTCCTTATATTATTCATATAATAAATTCATGCTTACTAGAACACACATTCCCTGAGCCGTGGAAACACGCCTTGGTAAAGCCTCTGCCGAAAACAAGGCAATTAACGACTTATAAGGACCTAAGGCCCATAAGTATACTACCGGCTTTTTCGAAAATACTTGAAAGAATTATTCATTCTCAGTTATCTGGCTATATTAATACAAATAATATCCTTCCATTAACACAATCTGGCTTTAGAAAAGGTTATAGTTGTACTACAGCACTATTAAAAGTCACTGATGACATTCTATCTGCGACTGACCAGGGGAAAATTACTATCCTTGTCTTGCTTGATTTTAGTAAGGCTTTTGAAACGGTCGACCATGGGATTTTGATCTCAGTCTTGAAATACATGGGAGTTAACAGGGAAGCCCTTTCGTTGATTGATAGTTATCTGCGTAATAGGCATCAAACCATTACTCTAGATGGTGTCGAGTCTCGTCCATTACTTGTCCCGCAAGGTGTTCCTCAGGGATCAATCTTGGGACCGTTATTATACTCTGTTTATACTTCAATGTTTATCAACAAATTAAAATTTTGCCAAGTTCATGTATACGCCGATGACACACAGCTGTATCTCTCGTCCAGTCCATCAGAGTGGATGGAGACAGTTTAAAAATAAACTCTGACCTTCAATATATTTTTGAAGCGTCAGCCCAACATTCTCTCAAAATTAATTCTAATAAATCAGCGGTGCTTCTGTTTGGTAATAAAAATATATGCAATAGATTATCACCTTTTATCCATATCCGAATGAACAATGTTGAAATACCAGTTGCTACTAAGGTTAAAAGCCTGGGGATGTTTCTTGATAATTCCTTTCGGTTTCGGGATCAAATAACTAAGTACATATGTCAAGGTTATCAAAATTTAAAACACCTATACCCTCACAGATCGTATTTAAATCAGCAGGTTAAGAAGAAGGTCTGCGAGGTTTTCATTTTATCACTGTTTAACTTTTGTTCTCCTGTATACCATTCGGCATTGGATAAAAGGACAGTTGAACGTATTCAAAAAATGCAAAACTCGTGCTTAAGATTCATTTATGGAATTAGAAAATTTGATCATATATCCCACAAACTTGAAGTTGCTGGTTGGCTGACGATGAAAAATCGCAGGGAGCTTCAATGTCTAACACTTTATCATCAAATTCTTCTCACGATGACACCACCATATTTGTACAACCAAATAAGGTTTAGGACAGATATTCATAATATTACAACTAGATTCAGGGGACTTATAACACCACCTCACCATTCTCTCTCCCTCTTTGAACGGCCATTCTCCTTTCAAATTTATACTTTATACAATAATCTTCCTTCTGAGCTTAAGATGCTCAATCTGAAAACTTTTAAGAGTCAACTTCGTCTTGTACTTTTTCGGAAGCAGTGCAGTAGATAAATATAGTATTGGTTACGTTATTGTTAATACTTAGGCGCCGATGTGTATTTGTCTCAATTCTATTTTGATAGCAGTACATCATCATTATTATTATTATTATTATTGTGTTATTATGTTACTAGGGTATTACTTTGCTTTACGTTCTCTTCCAGGTGCTTACCCATCGCGGAATGTTAGGAATGTTAGAATGTTAGGTATAAGTTAGGACAGTTAGGCTAGGTATTGTAAGTTCAATTTACTGTTGTCGTAATAATTAAAGGTTTAGGTGGAAGATCAGTAAGCAGCTAGCTGCCCTCTGAACCTCGCCTTTTGGTTCTCTAATTTTTAGCCTCCCACTTATCCTGTATATCTATTTTAATTATTGTAATTTTTGTTAATTTGTGTGGACATAACTTGGAGAATAAAGACTATTATTATTATTATTATTATTATTATTATTATTATTATTTTTATCTTATTTCTCGACTATAGATTTGTCGGTTTAATTTCCGGGACTCAACCAGAGTCCTAAGGATTTCCTCTGCTAAAGGACTTTACGCAAGATGTGTGCTGAGCCTAGTAAAGCGATCTTTTGTGCCTCAAAGACTGTCGGTTTTCCTGGGATCAAATCAAGCTGGTTCCGGATTCCCTTTCTGACAATGCCTAGAGTACCTATAACCACTGCAACGGTTCTAGCCTTGGTGTTCCACATCCGTTTAATCTCAATTTCTAGGTCTTTGTATTTTGAGATCTTTTCGGTTTCCTTGATCATGATGTTGCGATCGTCTGGTACGGCAACGTCTATAAGTAGGCAGTTCTTGTTCTTCCTATCGTGGACTACTATATCTGGACGATTGGCCCTAATGGTACGGTCAGTTTGAATACCGTAATCCCACATGATGGTACAGTCCTGCGTGTTGATAACAGCGTCTGGGACATGTGAGTACCATTTATCGGACACTTCTACACCAACTCCTTTGCATATTTTCCAGTGCACATAACTGGCCACCCTGTTATGTCTGTGGGTGTACTCGTTTGCCGCTAAAGTAGTACATCCCGACAATATATGGCCGACTGTTTATTATTATTATTATTATGTTTTTTGTTTTCTTTTACTCAGCCTTTTTTTTGCTGGCACTTTCCTGTCTAGACGGGCATATTGCCAAGTCTACACATTCTCTATTTTTGGTTCAAGAAGTTTCTGGTGATGTTGCATGTATGGAGAATAACGGCTTTTTGTATTTGGGTATGTAGACGGTTTGGTAGATCTAGTTGATCTAAATGTTTAACAAATGAATGTGGGGTGATACCTGTGACTGATATTATAAATGGTGTGATATGTACTTCTTTTTGCTTCCATATGCGTTCTATTTCTATGGCCAAGGGTTGGTACTTATCTTTTTTCTGGTGGTATTTGGTTGTTATATTTAAGTCGGAAGGTACAGCTATGTCGATTATGTAAGTTATGTTTCTTGTTTTGTGCTGTAGTGTTAGATCTGGTCTGTTGTGTGTTATTGTTTTATCTGTGTGAATGGTTAAATCCCAGTACAATTTATGTTCCATATTTTCTAGAACTGTCTATGGTGTGTATGTATAATAGGGTTGTGTGTCTGTGTGTAATTTGTGTTTAAGTGAGAGCGCCTGATGTATGATTTTTGCTACCGTGTTATGTCTGTTAGTGTATTCTGTGCCTGCCAACAGTTTACAGCCTGCTATGATATGGTCAATTGTCTCTGGAAATTGACGACACTTTCTGCACTTATCATCTCTAACGGTGTTATCTTTCAATATGAATTTCTTATAGTTGTTTGTCGCCACTACTTGGTCTTGTATGGCTAATATGAATCCTTCAGTTTCCGGATATAACTGGCCAATTTGTAATTAATATTATTATTATTATTATTATTATTATTATTATTATTATTATTATTATTATTATTATTACATGTCATATTCATCGTTAGATTTAGTAAGAGAGGTTAGCTAAACTATCGGGCACCTATTTGAAAAATTCCATTTGGCTATTTATTTTGCTTAGGTAACTAAACGAAAATATCTCGCAAACAAATTTACGGTATAAAGATATGGAAAACGCGGCCCCAAATATTTAATTTCTTATACGTATATACATTATTTAAAATACGTTCCGAAATATTGCATCATAACCAATATTTCATATCTAACATTAAAATATTTCCCCAATAAAAATGGACAAATATTCGAGATCATTAATAGTTTATTGTTATTTTATTCACAGTCTAGCATTTCTCTTAATAATAACTTTTTTGGTAGCTACTGATTTGTACACAAAGTAGAAAATGTTTCTTTTTGTTACGAAAATATATTTTCGACAATTTTTTTGTAGAATATAATAAAAGTGTTGGTGTAATCACCCCCTATACAATGAAGTCATCCTAATCAAACCCTACAAGTTAAATTTTTTTCTGTTATTATTTTCAGTGTCAATGACGTATTTGTGTTGATACAGAAATAATGGCGTTCTTTTAAAACATGAAGTAAACAAGTTGTTTTGATAAATTTTCTTATAAATTCTCTTTTATCCAAGTTCATTTTCAAAATTCAACCATAAAATGTCTGAAAAATACTTTTACTTTCTATATTTAAATTTGGTGTGAAAGCAAACTGGGTATACGTATACACACCGTCAATGAAATATCGAGTAATATTGTTATTTGAGTAAAAGTCTTTTCGTTTATTTATAGACCTTAAAAGAAAAGCTTTGAGTATATGCAGGTTCTCACATGCTTTACAGTTTTGAGATTTATTATGATGACGTAAATTATTTCTCAGATAAAATTCACAAGTTTTACTAAAAAACTAAGGTAGTATAAAACCTTCAAAAATTGTAGATGGGAGACATTAGAGTTACTTCTAGAACCAGAGTGTATTTGATTTATTACCAAGGACAAAAAAGAGATAAGATGAAGAAAATGATAATGGAGGTTTACAGAATATGTTATAAACTTTTTGTTAGCGCCACATATTTAATCTTTTCTGCTTTAGATATTCTCACCCACAGAAATTGATAATAAGGGTGTAGGTTGAAAAATGACCTCTTTTTCCTTATAAATTTGAGCGACAGATATTTAACGATATTACTAAAATTATTTTTATTAAGGGATGACTTTAAAAATATATACTTAAATCTAAGTCAAAGTTTAGTGACCAATTTAAAAGGTGATACAGTGTGATCAAGAAATACTGTTTCAGTGAGAAATGAAAAAGTTTATTTGCAAATCGCAGCCGTGTAAGCTCTACTTCCTGACGTTGTGACATTTTAAAGTTTCTGAATTAAAAATACGGCACACAATTCGTACAATCCCTTAGACTTTAAATCTTTTCTGTATTTTGATCAGTTAAACTTGTTTTCCTACAAAGACTTGAGTTGTTGCCATTCGTCACATAACCTATTAATTGATGTTAAGTCAAATTAATTAACATATCCCACGAGCAAGTTTTGCCAACCGATCAGAAAGGTTTATTACGAACTGAAACAGTATCTCTCAATTAGGCTGAAGTTAATGTTAGCAAAGAATATAATTTATACTCTTTGATGTTAGCTATAAAATATTTGTTTTCATCAAAACCAGTGGAGTAATACTACGAAATACGTAAAACCCTATAAGAAAGTCCGCCTCCTTGTACTATTTCCGGGTTTTTATCGATTCCTAAGTAAAATTTTAATCGAGGCTTAAGGATATCGAAATTCCTGATGAAGATCAAGAGTCGAAACGCAATGAGTTTATTATTATTCAATAACTGAAGATGAGTATATTACCTTAGTGTACCTTAGATTTATAAACGGTTATGGGTTTCTTTAATATTAATTATCATTTAACAGGTGTTGCCAGCTTAATTTAAAATAAGCTTCAGCATTTAAAATTAGAAATTCATAAACCCCTGAGACAGAAAATAGTCTGCATGCTAAATCCTAGACGTATAATGCAGTCTGCAAAAGTTCAATTACAGCTATTTGCAATCTTGTGTTACTTTTTTATTGATATTAGGCTTGGCCATTGAAAGTTATTTACCATTGGGATATCCCAACAATTTCGCAAATAACTCAATTTAATGCATTTTGTGTTGTTAAATTTTCTAAGGTTTAAATATTGCTTTCTCACTTTAGTGTGTATGAAACAAAGATAAATATCAATTCTATATACGACGAATCCACAAAGCAACTATATAAGAACAGATTGACTCAAAAAATTATTAAAAAAACGAAGTCGTAAACAACGAAAGCATAAATACAAGCTGGACAAAATTAAAGGAAAACGTAACAGAAGCAGCTGCAGAGGCGTTAGGCACATTCAAAGTAAACCAAAACAGGAACAATATAAAATATAAAACACCTTGGTTTTGTAATGAAGTAAAAGAACTAGCACAAACAAAAAGGAAAGCATACGTAAAGTATAGATCACAACAAACACCAGAATCGTACGAAGAATATAAAACCATAAGAAATGAAGCAAACGCCGAAATAAGAAGGATAAAAAGTGATTACTGGGAGGCTTTCTCCAAAACTATGGAACATGATTTCTACGGACTTCAGAAACACATGTGAAGAGTAATAAGAAGTCAGAGAACGGAAACGAAGGGATTAATAACAACAACAAAAATTAACAAAGAAGAATGGGTACACTATTTTACGAACCTATTTAAAAAGGACAATGAACTGATCGAGGAAAACCAGCCAAACATAATAAATGACACAAAAATTGAAATAACAAAAGAGGAAGTAGATGAAAGTGTTAAGAAATTAAAAAAACAGAAAGTCCGCAGGAGTAAATGGAATACCAAATGAGTTAAGAAAGTACGGAGGCCAAGCAATAATCGAACAACTAACTAAACTATTACAGAAAATATTTAGTGAAGAAAAAACACCACATGACTGGAAAACAAACATATTACAAGGGTGATAAAAGGAAAATAACCAACCGGCTAAATGATTATATTGCCCTATCTGAAGAATAATAAGGTTTTCGAAGAGGCAGATCTTGTACAGATGCAGCATTTATAGCAAAACAAATTGTAGAGAAAGCTTTGCAATTCAATGCACCAGTCTTTCTGTGCTTTATAGATCTATTGAAGGCCTTCGATCGGATTCAACTGAAAGACGTAATTAACGTATTATACAAGAGACAAGTACCCGTCAATCTAATCGAAGTTATACAAGATGATACGATGAACCACATAATAGTAAAAACGAATGGTGAACTAAATAATTCAATCCCAGTTGAAAGAGGCGTCCCACAGGGTGACTCATTAAGCTCATTACTATTCAATGCTATAATGGATGAAATAATTAAAGGACTAAAAAATCAAAAAGGATACAGAATAGAAAATGCTCAGGTGAAAATGGTATGTTACGCAGATGACCCTGTACCTGTATTAATCGCAGAAACTGAAAATTTGACATTTTGACAAAAAAAGTGGACTTTTTTTTATGAAAAAATCATAAGGAAAGCAACACTTTTTTTAACTATTTAATTTTACATTTTGCATTAAGTAAGTATGCTTTAAATAAAATATTGTAAATTGTCAGTTTGACAACTGTCAATTCTCAAATCCTTTTTATCCTGTTTTGAGGGATTTAAGATGTCAAAATGCAAAAAAATATTGTGTAAAACTCGTATGAAAGCATCTTTTTTTCACTCGTTTGATTGATGCACTCCGGCTTCGCCGTCGTGCATCAAACTTCAAACTCATGAAAAAAAGTATTGCTTTCATTACTAGTTGTACAAATAACTATACAAAGACTGTTAATGGCATTCAATAGATCATGTGAGAAATGCAATAGGGCTATCTCCACAGAAAAAACAAAATAATGGTTATAGCGAAAGAACCTATTAGATGTAAGCCAGTTTTAAATAATATCATAATAGAACAAGTGAAGTCAATAAAATACTTAGAGGTAGAAATAACAAGCCATGGAAATACCTTAAATGAAGCACAACAACAAATTACTAAAGCAAATCGAATAGCAGGCTGCGATATGGTACAATCAATTTATACGGAAAGAAACTAATAAAGTGAGAATATACAAAAATGTAATAAGACCGATAGTGACATATACAGCGGAAACAAGAGCGGCCACAGAAAAAAACAAGAAGCTATTAGGAGTCACCGAAATGAAGACACTAAAAAAAATCATTAACAAAACCAGACGAGACAGAATACGAAATGAGAAATTGCGGCAAATTTTAGACATAAAACCAGTAACCGACTGGACCAATCAGAGAAGAAAGGAATGGAATAACCATATCACAAGAATTGAAGAGAATGGACTTGCAAGAGTGATACGAGTAAATCCCCACAAGGCAAAAGGAGCGCTGGACGACCCCAAAGCAGATGGAAAGAGAGCATCTAGGTCCAATATCTGATTAAAATAAAAAGAATAGGCAAACTTGCCTATTAAAGAGAAGAATAAGAAGAAGAAGAAGACTTTAGTGTGTACTAGGATTACTAAACCAATAGAGTGATTACTGCTATCCACGTTTATCCACACTGCCTGTATGCGAGAAGATCAGCCTCATTTACGTACTCAAATAAGCGATCATCCCAATATTTTTATAAACAGAAATTAACTATAGAAATTCTATAAATGAGACTCGTTAACACGTGATTACTCCATTGCTTCGGCAGTACAGGTGTAGCTACCATGGGACCAACAACATCGCACTTGTGATAGAATAGTAGAGAACTGTCTAGACTGTTCGAGAATAACAAAAAAATCGACAAAAATTCATTAACATAAACTGAAATTCTCATTTTATGACAATTGAATCCAGAAATGTGGAGGATTCACAAGACATATGTTACAGAAAGCATTGTTCTTGATCGAATGGAATATTTAGCCAAACTTAAGGGACACTGCCGATGACATCATCCTGATCACTGACAATTATGAGGACCTACAAATCATGTTGACACAATTAGTGGAAGCCTCTGAGAAAGTTGGATTAAACGTAAATATTACAAAAACAAAAATGATGACGAATACCAACGATCCAAGAAACATCAGTGTAAAAGATCAAATCATTGTAAATGTGCCGGAATATGTATATTTGGGACAAGTAATAAAACTCGACAGAGAAAACCAAACGGCTGAAATTAAAAGAAGAACAAGACTCGCGTGGGCAAGCTTCGGAAAACTAAAATACATCCTCACAAGCAATAAACTACCGCAATATTTAAAAACTCGAGTTTTTGATCAGTGTGTGCTGCCAGTACTGACCGACGCCTGCCAGACATGGACCTTCACGAAAGCAAATATTGACAAGCTCATTAAGACACAAAGAGCAATGGAAAGATCTATGTTGCATATCAGTTTGAAAGACAGGAAAACTAACACCTGGATCCGACAAAAAACAAAAGTAAAAGATGTAGCTGAACACAATGCAAGGCAGAATGATGAAAGATGGAATGCTGTGATACAAAGATGGAGACCATACATGGGTAAAAGGATCAGAGGAAGACCTCAAATGAGATGGGTCGATGACCTGAAAAGAGTAGCTGGCTTTGTATGGATGAGAACAGCTCAGAACCGAAAACATTGGCATGAATTGGAAGAGGCCTATGTCCAAGGATGGACGATGAAAGGCTAATGAAGAAGAAGAAGAAGAAGGGACACTCGAATATAAACAACCGATTTATTTGTGCATGTTATATTCAAGTGTAAAACTAACATGGCTTTACAGTTATTAAAAATTTAGAAACATCCATGTCAGTTTCAATTTAAAACAATTTGAATACAGCGACCTACAAAACTGTTTATTAGGTATACCGTATAACTGCTGTCATTTTAATAGGATTTAATTGCCCAACAAATTAATCACCTAAACAATACATAACAGAGTTGTATCTAATTAAAAATAATGATGAAGTTGCGGCGATTTACTTAATGATTCCAGGCTTTAACTGAAGATAGAAAAATACAAGCATTTAAAACTTCATTTACGCTGAAGTACAATGTAAAACGTCTGTTTGGAATGATTGCGAACCTCTTATGGCCGACATCTGGTTTTCGATTCATATTCGTTAATTACGGCTGGAAAATCAATGGCGTTCCGATCAGTTCATTTTAATTAGTTGGATTTTCTTTATAATTAATATAATTCCGAATTTTATCGCCCCTTTAAAGTGCTTCCATTTGACAGGTTTAATGTAGTTATTTTTTTCGTTTAAGCAGTTTTATTTCATTAAATACTTTTAAATTCTATTAATTTGAGCAAAATGTTACAAAAGTAATTAATTAAATTCTCAACACCTTCAATAATAAAATTCCAAAGTTTTCACGTTACCCAAGTAAGGATTTCGATTTTTTAGCTTTATCTCTTGTAATTGTAGTTGTTTATTTATATGATGTATTTATAACTTATAACATACCTGATTTTAAAATGTATTTGTTCATGTGTTGCTTGAAATTTGTTTAAAGCTAAGCATAGTAAAACATTTTGGGTTTTCGCATTTCTTCTTTAATTATGAAAGTCGTGCAAACATAATGTTCAAACTTGTAAGTATGTCATAATGATTTGCTCTAGGACTACGAAAGTAGTTCCAATTCATCAGCCGATTAATGCTTAAATGCGCCTCTTTTAATATAAGAATTCAGAGGGCCGAATATAAATTAGAGCTCTCACAAGTAATCGTTTTGGCCATTAAGTCTATTTCGTGCTGATTTGTTTGAGAATATCCAGTTTCTTTCAAGTTTAACTAACGTTTAAATTAGAACGAGAATTCTATTTCCAATTTTTAAAATCTTCCCCTCGATTTACTTTATGGGATGAAAAAGAATTTTAATTGTTCTGTAACCGATATTTAAAACGTTCATTTGGAATAAAACGCAAATAAATTTTGTTGTCCTTTAAGTATCAGAATTGATTCCTTCTAACTACTTTTTTTAGAAAAATCTTGGCTAAAGAAATCTTCCATATGACATCAGTTTATAATAATATTTAAGCCGCTTGTGGAGTGTTAGCAGTAAGGACTTCAACAAAATTGAACAAGACGAACGGCTGAATTAATTAGAATCGGAGATAGCAATTGTGGTTATTTAAAAAATACCTTTATTGAGCAACTTTAAAGAGATGTAAATTTCACAGTTCAGAAATAACTTCTTTCATTTATTTATGTTAATTTGTGACCCGTTGTATCACCTCGAAAATTCGTCAAAAGAGGAAATCGGATGACATGGATTAGGTTTAAAAATTCTATTAAAATGCAAAGTTTTAGCATTCATTATTCAAATATGTACTGCATTACCATATTGTGCATCATTATCATTTCGGTCATATTCTACAAACGTTGCATTTCTTGGTAGATTCGGGTCTGTATTTTTCATTAAGATGAAAATTTGTGGGATTGTACTTTTGATGAATTCAAATGCGACCTGTCAAGATTTCCTGCAGAGATTTTAAAATTTCCATGTTTTATTTATAACTAGTGACATGCAACTATACTTGTTCAAAATTAAGTAAACACAGGATCTAATTGACATCATATTTAAAAATGGAGAAGGTTTTGGAAAGGTTTGTTATGTTAACAGTTGGATAAGACTAATATTTAATTACTGATTTTTTGTAACAATGCCTGACGTATTTACTACTAATAATAATAAAAGCTATTCCCAATTTTACACACATAGATAATAATTACTACTAACTAGGTACTTACTAATGCTGAACTACTTACTTCTAGCAGCGATAATAATATATTATAGTTTTTCTCTTCTTCTACGTTAAGCTAGGAATTTTCTTCCTGTTTGCTTGGCCTTTCTACGTAGTTGACGGTGAGAACCAGCTCTGTGCCCATCTCTTGGGCGGTCGTCCTGGTGGTCGCTTTCCCTACGGTCGTTCTAATTTACTTCCTTGATCCATTCTGTCTACATGGTCATTCCATTCTTTTTTTCTTTTCTTGGTCCATATTACTACGTCTTCTATTTTGCATATTTCTCTAATGCTGCTGTTGGTTTGTCTATCTTGTAGTTTTAGGTCTAATATCGATCGTAGTACTCTGATTTCTGTAGTTCTCATTCTTTGTTTCATTCTTTTCGTCTCGGCCCTTGTCTCTGTCGCGTACGTTAACACTGGTCTAACCATTGTTTTGTAGATTTTTACCTTGCTTTCTGTCCTCATGTATTTATTGCTCCAGATTATGTTCCTCAGATATCCTGCTATCTGCGTTGCTTTTATTGATTGTCGTTGGACTTCGGCGATCAAGTCTCTGTTACTACTAACATCCACTCCTAAATATTTAAACCTGTTCGATTATTGCACCTTCTACTTCCAGTTTACATTGGATAGGGTCTTTTGATATAACCATTGCCTTAGTTTTTGTTATTGATATTTGCATGTTGTATTGTTTACTTGTTAAGTTAAATTGGTGCAATAATCGTTGGAGATTGTCTTCGCTGTTAGATGTTAAAACAGCATCGTCCGCATAACATATTATGTTTATGTTTTCATTTCCCATTCTGTCTCCCCAAGTAGAACAACTTTGTTTCGCACCGATCTTATTATCTTATTCATTATTAAGTTAAAAAGGAATTGACTAAGAGAGTCTCCTTGTCGTATTCCTGTGTTTATATTTATGGCGTTTGTGTAGCCTTTATTTGTTGCTACCTCAGTAGTAGTGTTTGTATTGATGTCCTTTATAATGTCTATTATTTGTTTCGATATGTTTTTTTCGGGAAGGATGTTAATTATATCTGGTTTTCGGATTCGGTCGAATGCTGCTTTCAGGTCCACAAAACAGAGATACATAGGGTTGTCATATTCTATTGATTTTTCGACCATCTGACGGAGTATAAACATCGCGTCGAGTGTGCTTCTGTTTTTTCTGAAGCCTTGTTGTTCCTCCTCTATGATTATGGTTTCTTGTATGTGGTTCTTAATTAACGATGTAAGTAGTTTCAGGATTGAGTTTAAAATAGTGTGATCCCCCGATAGTTTTCTGCTAACTTTCTATTTCCGTTTTTAAATATAGGGATAGTAAAACTTCTTTTCTATTCTGAAGGTACTTCTCTTTCTTCTAATACTTTATTAAGTAATTTATATATTTGTGTATTTAGTATTTCTCCACCATATTTTATTAATTCATTGAATATACCATCAGGTCCGGGTGATTTACGGTTCTTTAATTTGTTTATAGCTTCTGTAGTTTGTTATAGTGTTATATTTATTGGCTGATTATTGTCATCATTTAGTTGGTTCATATTAATATGTTCCACTGCTTGTTCCATATACAGTGTTTGGAAGTGTTCAATGCATTGATTTTCCTGTATATTTTTGATTTGTATGGTTTCACATATTTCCCGTTTTTGGTTTTGTAAAATCCTCCAAACATTTTTCTGTGTTCCATATAGATCATATTCTATGTCTTTTGTAAATTTTTCCCAATATGACTGCTTTATTTTATGTATTTCCCGGTTAACCCTATTTCTTATTTGTACATACTTAGCATATTCAGTAGGTGTTTGATTATTTTTATACTTAAGAAAGGCGATTTTCTTTTCTTTTGTTAGCACCTTAACTTCTTCGTCAAACCATGGTGTTCTTGTTTTAGTTTTATTTTTATTGATTTTTCTTTTTCCAAGTGCTTCCTCTGCTTCTTCTAATATATTAGTTTTTAGATTTGTCCACATTTCCGTAGCGGTGTAATTAAGTTGTTCATTGTCAATTTCTAGTTTTTGTTGTAATCTTGTTTGATATAGGACTTTTATGCTTGGGTCTGTTATGTTTTCTATGTTTAATTTTTCAGAAAATAATGGGTTCTGTTTCTTTGGTTTAATGTGTAGATTTAATTTACATAACATAGTTTTTCATTATCTTATATTATTAGTTCCCCTTTTCACTCGAGTCCAATTAGGACTTTTTTTGTTTCAGAATTAGTATTTTAATTGATCCTCTTGGTTTACTATTTTGCTTTTGTGATCTGTTTCTTCCTAAGAACTCGAATGTCGTAATTTCTACACTTCCTTTTTTCTGATTTTTTTTCATTAATTATTTTGTCTTATTTTTATTTATTTTCACTTTGTAAGATTGTGTATTGCTTTTTAGTGATTCTGATTAAGACCATCTTCATATATAACTATGAAGCTAATTAGCACTGTTTCATATACAGTCGAGACTCGATAACGATAACGTGAATTAATTAAAACTGAGCCAGCTCATATTTATGGAATTGTTGTTGAACATGCAGACCCAACTCAAAAAAAGTATCGGTACTTCATAATTCCGTTTATTGTAAAAACTAGAAATTAATCTTATATTTAAAAGAAAATACAGTTTTTGCGCAATTTCCTCTTTTGAAGAAAATACCTGTATTTTTCTGCATTATTTACATGGTGTAGTCGTCGTACCTGTCACTTGTTAATGTCAATCTTAGAGCATTTTAGTTTTGGGTTTATATGATTCAGGTAACAACTTCAGATACTGCTTCTTGCAGATTTTAGTTTCTATTTCGTGTTCTCAATACGCTTAATGGAATATTATTTTCCTTTTCATCTTCAGCTGGATTTTTGCATAGATAGTATGTTCTGCCACATTTTCGTATAGGCTCTGGTTCCAAATTATCCCAAGCTACTGTTAAAGTAAAAATTGTTTCCTTTAAAGTTGATCGTTTCATTGCTTCAATTACATTTTAAAATTTTGTGTAAATAAGTGATCTTGGAAATAAGCGGATGACTTGGAACATTACCTAAAATTAACATTTCTTTTACTGGAAGGCTATGCTCTTCAAGCAGATTTTGAATTATTATAATGTGCAGGAGAATCAAAATAATTACTGTATGTGCACCCGTTGCATTCGTGCAAACTAAAAATGCCATTCTTTGCTTTTCTGACGATGGCACGTACGGGGTTTTCAGGAAGAAATTTCCAGTACAGGCCTGTCTCGTAGGCATTACCTGTTTGATCCAAAAGCAGCTGGAGTTGTTCAATTTTAATATTTAAAAGGATTTACAAATTCCGATTGAGAAAATTGAGAAATGTCTCCAGAAATCTTTAAGAGGCGAACACCATATCGAACATTAAACTTTTACAACCTACCATCGCTCACTACAAATTTGTTGTCATTTTCCTGTAATTCTTTACGTAAACTTTTCTTTTTCTTTCAGCCTGTAGCCATTCACAAAAAAATGTTTACAATGCTGTTTTACAAACCATTTGTACGTCAGTTTGGGGAAATTCTGCGCGTTTCAGAGTTCGTCTCTTACTGCGGCCTAAAATGTATTTAACATAGCTTCCAAAATTAATTTTTGTTTGTTATCTATTCTGAAGATTATAGTTTTCGCCACACCATATTGTTTACTAACACAGTAACAGATCAACCTTTATTAAGTTTTTAGACAATTTTCGGTTAATTTTAAGACGTAATACAGAAATTTGCAACAGCAGCAATTTCAAAATCGATTCGCGTTATCGAGAGTAATCCTGTTCACGTTCCAATGTAAACAATACCTGTCCACGTCATAGTTTACATTACACTGTGTTTAAATTAATGCGAGTCTACCACATATTAATTTTTTTCTTTTCTATTTGAAAGTAAATTTACAAGGTTCTATAAACTGTTATTTTTGATTCTGTTGTTTACCTCGTTCCTGAAACCTCCCTTCATCTGTTGTAAATAATAAATTTTACTTTCATTTGCTTATAGTTTTGCAGCTGTATATTCTAATTTTATTTCTTTTGATAATTTAGTGAATAACACGGCTCAGCGGTTTCTGTCTCAACCAACTTTATTTTGGTAATTTGATGTTCAACAGGAGCATTAAAAATTAAATTTTTAAGACGTGACCACAAAAAGAAAGTTGATCATGATCATATTATATGAATTCCAGAACCAAAATTCAGATTTTTCGATGTAGTATGAATTTGCGTCCTTGTGCCCTTACGTTGTTAATTCAATCGATCGTCTAATCCAGGGGTCGCCAAATTTTTTTGACCCCTTCGAGAGTTTCTTAACTTTTTATCCACCCCCTTTATTTTACTATTATATAATTATAATAGGACAAGCAAAAAAGAGATATTAGATTGTTTATTTTATAGATATTCGACCCTTCAACATAGAGAAGTTTAGTTCGTGAATGAATAACGATTGAATTACAGTATTTATGTTGATGAATTTTAGAATATTAACGCTCACTTGTATGTCGAAGCGCAAAAATGAGGCTGGGATTGAATGTGTAAGTATAAGTAAATAAGCAACCGTGCACGTGTTGCAGCCGCACCGGCCGGACGGGGACAACCGACATCCGTTAATTGGTAAATATAATGATTAATGATTGGTCAATTGACCCCCAAGCCCGTATCGACCCCTAACAACGTTATATCAATCGCTTTCACGACCACTGGTTTTTGACCTTTCAGCATTCATTGTTACCAAAAGTACAGAATTTAGCTTTTTATTACTGAGTTCGTTGAAAAAATCTCTCAATGGGTAAAAAACAGATATTGAGTTGCTGCCTCCAAAGAATTTCGGTTCTTGTGCTGAAGAATCAAAAATAGTAGAAGCTAATGTAGACGTAGTTTATCACCTAGTAGATGCCTCCCTGGAACATCTTGAAAATTTAATACAGTACTAAAGACCTACGAAATGCATATTTTCCGTGAGTGTAGGAGCGTCTCAATAAAATAACGCAAATTTTCTCAGTTCCATATTCGTATATAAAAATTGTTTTTTTCTACGATCATATAGTAGTAGGTTCGGTATTTAGAAACAGTATTATAATTTTTTGCTGCATATTTACACGACAGAAAAATTTGCAAGAAAGAGAAAACCATTTCTACCAAACATATTTTATAATAAAGCAGACGTTGAATTAATGTTTGCTTAAGAGTCACAAATAGGGAGTTGGATTTCAAAGAAATTCGACAGTTTGAAAGCGCTTAGAATGTGTATTTTTATGGCCTTAAAACTTAAGCTATGCACTCACTGCGTGATTCACATAAGACGTGCCCCTTAAAAAATTAGAATAGGCAACCCAACACACATGTTTCTAAAGCAGCTAGAAATATCTGCAAATTAAAAAACAAAATTTAGTTAGTTACTTATACATTAAAAGTGATGGGTAGAAGTTTCACACGGTGAAAATAATTTTCAATTAAAGTGGTGTGTGTACAAAATTATTTGTGCGGTTTTCGGTTTTTATTGTTCCTTTAGTAGATTTTTATACAACAACAATTGAAATACATTTATTTTTGTTACTTACTTACTTACTTAGTTACTTACTTACTGCTCGGCTTTACAACCCTTTGTGGGTTTTAGCCTCCTCCACAATTCGATGCCACAGTCGTCTATTTTTAGCCTTGGTCTTACAGTTTTTGATTTTCATTATTTCTAGATTCTGTTGAACCTCGTCCCACCACCTCTGGTTCTTCCGTAGCCTGGGTTCCATTCCATAATGCTTTTGGCATGCCTCCTACCTTCCATCCTTACAAGATGTCCCAGCCAACGTCATCTTTGCGACTTGATGAATCGACCTACATCTGCTTGTTTTATTAGGTCCTGCAATTCATAATTCATTCTTCTTCGATACATCGCGTTTGCCTCTTCGACCCCGCCCCCCATAAATTCTTCTTAAAATTTTCCTTTGCATACACCTGAATTTATTTTGTACCGAGCCTGTTAAGGTCCATGTTTCACCTGTATAAGTTAATGCTGGCCTAATAATGCTTGTGTATAATCTGAGTTTGGTTGCCTGGGTTAGTATCTTAGAGTGTATCAAGTTGTTATGAAGATAGTAGCTACGATTCCCAGCTATGATTCTCCTCACTATTTGTGCTTCCGTATTGTTTCTAAAATTTAATTGAGACCGTGAATAGACGAACTCTTTTACAGTTTCAAATTTGTGGTTTCATATCTCTAATTCGTGTAGTTGGTATTCATGTTTTGATAGCCGGATATATTTTGTTTTGTTGTTATTTATTGTAAGACCCATTTCCGCAAGCAATTTTTTACAAATTGGTAAAGGTGTCTTTTAACTCCTGTATACTTCGACTCACAATTACTAGGTCATCGGCGTATGCACTTATTTGAGTGCTCTTTGTTCTTATTGTGCCTCGGATATTGAGTTTTCTAATTAGTACTTCTATCGCCACATTAAAAACCAGAGTCGACAGTGTATCGCCTTGCTTTACAGCTGAGGTCATCTGGAAGGGATTTGTAACTTCCTGTTGCACCATTATCTTTGCTTTAGTGTTTGTCAAAGTCATTTTAGAAATATTGGGATAAAATGTTTTATTATTATTTTCAACACCCTGTATCTCAATAATAAGGCCGTTGCGGACCTATGTTCATATGAACTTTTTTGATCCAAGCAATGTGTACTATACGCCCACAAAGTTTGGCAGATTACAACTACAACTGGGACACCCTGTACATATTATTACCAATAATACATACTTACTTACTTGCAAGACTTGCTTTACCATACACCAAATTTAAAAATAAAAATAATTTTACAAATGATTACTAATGTAGTTATTTAGTTATATTAAATCACGACAATTACCTAACTTTGCGTTTTTATTATCAATAATTTAATAATTATTTTTATTAGATCAGATCAGTTCACTAGGGCAGCGGGCAGCTAAATGAACACTAACAATACCGAACATTTACGCCTTAATAGATTTTTCTGGCTTTAGCGAATTCGTTTTATTTCGCGGGTTTTCATAAAGGCATATAAATGCAGGTGTCTAACATATATTAAAAGAACCGACGCGCAAAGGCGGCGACTTCGCAAGCAATGCAGCACGCTGCCGAGTTAAAAGGAGTGCGGTTGCCGTTTTTGAAAATCTTCCGACAAGACAAAAAGGCGGTATTTTAAAAGGATAAATGAATCCAGTTATTTCAGTTTTGATTGGGAGTTTTTATTATAAAGATAATAATAAAATTAAGTAAGCCTTCTGCGTTCGTTTACTAAAATTAAAATGAGTACCGAAATGGCGCCCCAAACTTTTGCCGCCTGCGTGCGGTGCATTCGCTGCATACCCGCTAGGAACGGGCCTGGCTGTAGGTACTAGCATTGTAATATGTAATGAGATTTCAACAAAATGGGCCGATTAAGTTAGACAACTGACAGCTTAAACAACAGACAACAGTGGAGGAAACCATCAACTCAATTATTTTGAAAATTATTGCTCCTATTACTGGAGGAAATATGACAGTGTCAAAGGAATGAGATTTTGATTAGAGGTTTATTGAGGAATAGCCAAGTATTCGTTAGTTTCATCACGATGACAAATATCCAAATAGTGTGCTGGCACTGTCCGAGTTTAAAAGCTGAAAGGTCATCATTAACTTTCTTGGTTTCCTCAGTGTTGATACAGATTTCATTCCTAATTTCATGATAAGTTTAATATTATTAGTGATTCAAAGTAAGCGATATTTATAGACACTTGCTTGTTAAGCAAATTAACAAGTCTATTTGGTTAGTGAAGTTTTTCGAAATTGTTTGAGATGTTTGTTAAAGCTAAACAGATAATTTTAAAATTAAAGGACAGCGACCTAAGCATCTCGGTTGTCCTTGATGTCGTTAAATAACTTTCAAGGGTAAAAGTACAAGTAGAAATGACTGAAATAATTCTAAAAAGAAAACTTCTAAGAAATGCGTATAAATAATTTTCCAATGAATTTTCAAAGCGATGTCTTCTATGTATATTTCAAGCCTGTCGCCAATTTACTATGTTAAATATTTGTAATTAATTAATTCCTTTTTAGAAGTTCTTTGAATGTTGTTGATTCTTTGGAATAAATATAAATTACTTAAGTTAATAGGGGTGGAGGACATTTGAAATACTCCCAGAACTTTAAAGTTCAACGATAAAATTTAAAATTTAAATATATGGGTATCGCTTGCACAAAATGGTACAGTTATAGATGCAATAAATGCTTGAGTAAATTCACCTGGAAGGCTTGAAAATGTTCGCTCAATTTACTAAACCACACGTAGAGATTTCATAAAATGTAATTTTAATCATTAGTGTAGGGCGGATTCGAAAACGCCACTTCAAGGTTTGCGTTTTATCGGATTGATATAAATAATGAGGACTTCGTAGGAAACCCTCTTGCAACCTAAGCGTATCTGAAAGCATAAACTGAATTATTAAGCGAAGGAATTTTACATCTAATTTGAAACAAGTTTGTCAAACTTGTGGTTTTAAAGCGAAGGCAAGTGAAGTGGGGAAAATTATATATATCGTAATGTCTTTAGCCCTGTTTTACGGTTCATTTTTGCTTTTTCTTTTTTACGTTCATCGTAAAAGTTAAGAAAGTAAATGCCACTCCTAATAAGGTGAGCTTGATATGATGACAGATAGCGTAAAATTACGAAAAAAAATTACTTTTTTTTGTGTTGATGTGAAAGAATAAGGGGTAATTTCATTTAAAGTTTTCTTTCACAAGTCCGCATTGTATAAAGAAATGATTTCTTAAAAAAAACTAATATTAATTAATAAATAGATAAACTTAAATTTTTTTACAAATTTACATATTAGGATTCTCCATCGGCTTAAATTTGTTTAAGTATAATAAATTCGCAATTATTTATACCTACGTAAGTAGTAATAGCTACAAGTTTTCATTAACTAACAACATAAAATATCAGAGTAAAATTTGGCCAGCTTTGACATTAATTTAAGCATAATACCTAAAACGCATGGACAAATATTTGTTCATTTAAAGACGACTGGAGTTCTGGGCATAATAAACCAAATCTTATGCTAATTTTTATATAATTTGGGTACAATAGTCTCAAGTGTTGTTCAGTAAAGATGATTTTCTTTTTATTTTTTCGATGCTGCTGTAGACGTGATTTACCATATACAATATATTTGCCAGCAAAGAAATTAGAGCAGATCAAAGGTCAAATAAAGTACATGCTATTTTTAAATAAAAAAATCTGCTCCAAAGAATTCTGAGTTCTGAACTTCTTTTTATAAAGATTTCCAAAAGGAAAGAACTCCTTTTGATAAAATTTTAGCTGTCGTTTCGGAAAACCCCTTTTACGATTGTATTGGTTACGTAAATTGCTGTGTACATATTTTCACAAAATTGGGTTCTATAGAAAGTACTTTTCTGCAAATATTGAGGCCAGCAAGAGAACTGATAAAATGGTTTGAAGAAGTTTTTTAGACATATCGTTTATATTAGGAACATAGGAAAGTGGCTTTTGAAAACCACGGAATAAAAACTTAATTGGTTAGCATAGGTCTACAAAGTATTTTCTGAAGTATTGGAGACTGCCATCCTTCAAAAGTCCGTCTGTCTGTCTCTTTTTGAAACCTTGTGTATTTACGCTTATGTAGTTGCTTTTACTGATTCCATTAGCTTAATTTTAATCCTGTTGTTAAACTGTAATGCAGAAACCCTAGGTTTTCATAAACAAAAGAATTATACATGCAACAACCAAATGATTAATAGCTTTGTCTGCGACTAAAAAACTAAGAACAATTCAAACCCTTAACATAATTCGAAAGAGTCATTTCAATATTATTAATTAAGATATTAAGGTCTGTAGTCATCTCTAAAATAAAACGAAGCAACTTGTGTATTTTTATATTTATTTTACTACTATTATCAATCTTCAAGCAAATCAGTAAATTAAAATGTGGCAATACATTAATTTACATTACTTTAACTGAGTATACTCACATACAAGTTAATTTTAATTTCAATGATTTTTTCATTACTGTAGCCATATTTTGAGTTTTTATTTTGGGTCTAATTTATAACTGGATTTAGTTTTTCTTTAAGTTAGAAATAAGTCTGTTCAAATATTAATTTTATCATTTTAAATGAAACCAAAATGCCTCGATAAGATATTCATCAATTATTTATGCTTTGATTAAATTAACCATTTAAGAACCACAGTCTCGACTCGTTCCTTAATTTGCTTTATTAAAATTCCGATTTTTTAATACGTGCACGTAAACCTTCTTTAGGTTATACAAGAAAACCAATTAAGTTAAAATCTTGAATCGTTCAGTCTAGAGTTTTAATTAAAATAAACTTGATATATATTTTTAAAGTAATATGGTTCAAAAAATATTAGAGTTTTGTACTAAAGAAACAACTGTAATGTGAGATATCCTTTTGTGTCCCACGCTAATTTATCGCAATGTTTTTATTCATGAACAGCAAGTTTTTGGGATTTCCAACACCTGGGTTAACGTAACACAAATTATATCTCAGATATCAAATTTCAAAACTTAATGAATGAAACGAAGAGGTTTTGTTTGTCTTCTAGATAATTTTGAATCCGATTTTACTGGACTCATTGTCCTGAATAAATTTAGCGAATAAAGGGAAGGAAAGGAATTTCGTAGTGTATATCCTTTTTATACACAGAACCATAACTTGTGTAATTTAGGTAGTATCCAAACCTTATCTTCTGGAAATGGAGGAAATTCCGGGCACACACAGTTACAATTATAAAAGAATACAGAGAAATGAGTTGTGGCAAATAAAAAAATACAGTAGGAGAATTTATGAAGGGATGAAAGATGATTGATAATGTTTTTGTTTTTTGTTTCAAGGAGTTCTCAGAAGCGAAAGCATTCTTCAAATGTACTTCTGATTAATTTTTATTAATTTTCTAATTTGTAGGAGTTACAGATAACGAACCTTAAACATTTAAACGATTCTACTTAAATAGTAAATATTTTACGCGTATGTAATACTGCAATTGCTTCGGTATACACAAATACACATACACGAAAACTAATAAAGTGGTTTCATATAAAGTGTACCCATTTTACTTCTTAACCCTTTAATGGCTCTGAATGGCTATCACATGTTACAGTTAAAACTTACATCGACGGTTGCCTAGGCGGAGTAAAGATACACCCTGCACAACGAGATATTAGAATATCCACTAATTAATTTGAAAGGCATTTTTCTAGTTTATGTATTAACCCCTCCTACCAAACTTTATTTTATCAAAAGCTTAGATTACGTCTAAAAACAGTGTTGATCAGATATTTTTTTCTTTGTATGGCTTTTCTATGATACACGTGATCGTGTGATGTGTTATACAGAGTGTGTCAAAAGTAACTAATATTGCCTGTAACTTTCTAATTTGAAGAGTTGCAAGAAAAAGTTGCATTCGAAAGTTTTTGGGCTAATTACGGCGCATACAATGATCTTTTTATTTTGTTAGTATGTTTTTTTTTGTTTGGTTGCTATGGCAACCAACTTTGTTTATTTAAATGGTAACCATATGTTTTCTTAACACATTTGAAAAGTATAGGTTTTTTTCTATTCAGCCGTGCTATTACATCGATCTTCAGAAAAAAAACAAAAAAAAACATAAAAAGCAAAAACAAACAAACTCCGCCAAACACCCCGAAAAAATGAATAATACTTTGTTTTCATAGCATTTGTTTCTTTAGTTGTCAAATTTTCAAAACGTATCTGATCAATGTTGATATCTAAATACTTGATATCATTTAAGTAACTGATTAATATTACTGCAAATCAGTTCACATTTTTTCGTAATGTGGTATTTAGTAGTATTCAACGTATGATATAATAGCACAGGTGAATAGAAAAAAACCTAACTCTTCAAATTAAAATGTTATAGGCAATATTAGTTACTTTTGACACACTCTGTATGTAATAATATACTTTATTTATTTTTGCAAAATGTGTCTTCTAAACAAAATTCGCCCTTCTGTTTTAAATAAAATGGTGACAGTCGAAATAATTTTAAGTAGGGGTCTTGACATTTTGCTTGATTTTAACAACAAAATGCGAGTTTTCAAGGTTAACAGCAAGATTCCATAAAATTATATTTTTATTTTCAACAAAGTAAAATTGGATTCACAAAAATAACAAAAGAGAAAATTAGACCATATTTTTATGCTACTTTCAAACACAACTCTGCTTGTTTCCTTAAATTGCAAATTGCACTTCCAAAGTTCCTTATTCGTAAAACCAATAATAGTCCTTCGCAGACCGTTCACCGTTAATACCATCTGGTTTTATTTTTTGAATTTTCTTTTTCATAGTTCCACAAGAAATAGTCCAAAGGTGAAAAATCCGGTGAGCGAACCGTACATTTTCATTATTTGCAATTACTTTATTAAGAAACATTTCCAACAAAGTACTATTTTTGCATTTTGACAAAAAAAGTGGACTTTTTTATCAAAAAATCATAAAGAAAGCAACACTTTTTTTAACTATTTAATTTTACATTTTGCATTAAGTAAGTATGCTTTAAATAAAATATTGTAAATTGTCAGTTTGACAACTGTCAATTCTCAAATCCTTTTTATCCTGTTTTGAGGGATTTCAACTGTAAAAATGCAAAAAAATATTGTGTACAACTCGTATGAAAGCATCTTTTTTTCACTCGTTTGATTGATGCACTCCGGCTTCGCCGTCGTGCATCAAACTTCAAACTCATGAAAAAAAGTATTGCTTTCATTACTAGTTGTACAAATAACTATTCTCGCGCTATGCGGCGGCGCACCATCTTATTGAAATCACAAGTTGTTCAAGCAATTTGGAGGGATGTTTTCGGCGATATAATTGGTGAGAAATGTTTTTAAAAAGATGAAGCAGTAATCCCAAGTAAGAATTTTTTTGTAAATGTGTGGACCTATCATTGTGTCATCGAAGTCAACCAAACAACCGACCCTTATTGTTAGCCCACAACTCACCTGTGGTTACCGTTCTTCTTCTTCTTCAAGTACCATGTTCTCGACGAACGGTGGTGATCATCAACATAATTTGTACTCTATCCACGGCTTTTCTAAACACCGATGTTGTGCTTTGCCTGTACCATTGCTGTAGATTTTTTTCCCCAAGAATCTATTTTTCGTCCTCCGCCACATTTTCGATCTAAATATTATCGCTGTAGAATATTTTGCAGGAGGAAATACTTGTGATTGGGCATTACATGGCCAAAGTATTCTAATTTTTACTTTTTTATGGTAAACATCACTTTGCATAGTTTATTAGGTTTCTCCATTACCATCGTATTCTTACTTCTTTTAGTCTATGAAATACGTAGTATTCTCCCGGATGTCCGCATTTGAAATGCTTCAGGCTTTGTGGGCATCGCCTCGGTTAACGACGTTAACGTCCATACTTCCGCCCCATAAAGCAGCGTAGAGAAAACAAATCACTCTAAGTCGAAGTGAGATGCTTATACTGCCATATAGTTTTTAGATTCTGAAAGGCCTTGCGTGCCTATTCTATTCTCGCTCTACTTTCTTGCATATTATCCCAATTTTCATTCAAGATTGTTCCGAGGTATTTATAAGAGGAAACTCGTTTCAGTTGTTCGTTATTGATAAATATGTCTGTATTGACTCTTCGATTTTTGCTTATTACCATCCACTTAGTTTTCTTGGTGTTTAGAACCATTTCGTTGCTTACTTCCACTACCTTATTCACTAGTTTCTGTACCTCTTTTGCATTGTTGGGGATTAGGACTGTGTCTTCTGCGTATCTTAAGTTGTTGATCTTCACTCCATTAACCATTGCGCATTTTTTGTCACCATCCATAAGTGTCTTGAAAAATTGCTCTGTATATAGATTAAACAAAAGTGGGAAAGGACACTGCCTCGACCCACTCCGCGAGTACTTATTTCTGTCGATTTTGTGTATTTGTAGTTTTATTTAGCAGTTTGATTAATAAAGGTTGGAAATTAGTTTTATGTTTCTATTATAGATACCCATTCTCACTAGAATATCTATTAGTTCTACGTATGTTTTATATAATGAGGTCAAAAAAAAAAAGATTCTGAGCAGGCCTTGACTAGTACAACACGATTGGCTACACTGGTTCTAGAATGCCTATGAATTATAATGTGACAGTGACATTTCAAATGTAAGTCAGTTTTGCAATCTTGTTTCCAGAATTATTTAAGTTTATCGTTGTAATACTAGTGAAGGATCACATTTTGAACACCTACTCTAACATGTATTCATCTTAGTTTTCAGTTTGTTCCCTAAATAAATACTGTTTTGTGTTTTAATTTATTTGACATTTATTAACCTCTAACCTGCTGCCACATTTTGAAATCAGTCTTGCCAATCGTGTTGTACTAGTCAAGGCCTGCTCAGAATCATCTTTTTTTCGATCTCATGGTATTATAGAATGGATAATCTTAAGAATCAGTTTGAGTACCTGACTCATCAAACTTATCGTTCTGAAATCTCGACAGTGTTTTGCATTAGGTCTTTTCGGAATAGCAACGAAGGTTAATTGGAGTCAGGTATTTGACCAGTTTTGTAGATGCTATTGAAAAGAACAAGTATTTTTTCTTTGGCTGCGTCATCTTCTAGTGTTTTAGTAATTGTCATATTTCGATGTAAACTTTATCCAGATCCGAACTTTGCCGTTCGCTTTAGTGATATTATGACTTATGACCACCCAGTTCATCTTACAAATCAATTGTTTGTTGCTGTTCTGGTCGGTCATCTTAATTTATCGTTTCACTTTATCATCTAAATGCAGTAGAGCATTATTTTTCTCACCCATTAACAGATTTCTTTCTTTTTTATTGTTTTTGTTGTTGGTTAATTGTTTGATTGTCTTGTACATATTTATCAGGTTTTTACTAAAAAAATAAAATCATAGCTTTTAATTTTTGAAAAATACTTTTAAAACCAAAATTTCTTTCGAATTATTGATCAGCTTAAAAACACATAACTTTGGCCTAATTTAACTCATTTCGGATGTCTTAGGATAAACGATATTCCATACTTAAAGTCGAAAACTGGGCATCGTGTATGAAGGGTTGGTAAAGTAAAATAGTAATGTCAGAGACATCAAATCGTACTTTAATCTAAATTTGTTATTTCAATGGAGCTAAATTGTGATACACAGGGACGGCTTAAGGGCCGAGTGACCCGGGCGACCGTTCAGGGCGCTAACCTGTGGGGGACTGTAAATGTAAGTCAAAAAGTGTCCTAAATTTGTTGAAGTGTTACTAATAAGTGGCGGGGGGGGGGGGAGAGGACAAAAATCGATTCGTACCAACCTGCGCAGCCGAAAAATGTACTTTGAGCCGCACTTCCTGATACCACCTGTGTGTGTGGTAATCAGCTCTAGAGATGGTTTGTCACAACCTTAAAGCTGTTTATACTACGAGAAAGTGTTATCTACAGTGGTTTCCCGTTGCCTTCTGTAGAGTTTGTGAACGTGTATTAAGTGTATAGTATGTGTGTCTTGTTACTGTCTGAAGACGACCACTCCGCAGACAGAATCGTTAATTGTAACCAAACGGTTAATGGTTTCACTACCAGTACCGACCAGTACCGACCTTGGTTTGGGGGGAATTTTTTCTAAAAATCCTTACCGCTATGTGAGATTCGAACCCAAGACTCCTAACTAGGAGCCCAGGGCTCTTGCCACTGCGCCAACGAGCTTCTATACCACCTACACAAAAAGAAATGATCAACCATCCCACATCGAATTCAAAAATAAAGGTTATTTCGTAGCATTGATGACAGAAAATTAAACTAATAATTATTGCAGTCGTTTTATTTTAAAGAGATTATGTGGTAAACTCATACACGTTTACAAAGCCGTATGCAGAGATATTAATTTCCTGTAGTTAGTCGCATATACGAGTGTATTTATAAGTCGGCGCTTAAATCGGATTAACAGCTAACTTTGACTCAAAGTTCTCCCACAATTATTATTCTGTAGCAAGATGCACGATCCGGAGGATTGGTTTAAGGAAATCAGCTTTATGCGGACACAGTAACTTAACAAATAATTATTGTTATTGTTACGTTTAGTTCAAACAAACTTAAATGTAAACTAAATGCATTCAGTTTATATGGGACATCTATTAACTCGTATATTAGCAAAGACGTGTGTACCTATATATTATAAATTGGGGTGGTTTAAGTTAAATTCAAAACTGATATTTTCATATTTCAAAAGTTTTAAATTTGCTAACATGTCCTATAAAATTTGTTTGGAAAAGTCAGTTCTTTAACTATGAACATTCGTTATGCTTGTTCTGAAGTGTTTACTTCAATTTCAATGAAATTCAGACCAGAAGTATTTCTGAACTTGGTCTTGGTTTGTTGTGTTACTAAATAAAAATGTTAATATTCTTGTCAGTTCCAAAAAATCTGTGTGTCTCAGAAAGTCCTGAATTCAAGCGCAATGAAATTTGGAGAATGATTTCTTATTTAGAGGTTTTAAATAGTGAATAGGTCAATGTAGCTAACTCTAGAGTTATTTTGCAATTTTTAGGCAAATTAATATTTAACACGCACGGATTCAGTGTAGTAGAAGGGTATGCATAGTTTTCTATTCAATCCGATCAAACCTTTTTGTCTGAAATATTAACCTGACTTTACACATGAGTTCCATATATCGTACTGCTTGTGTTTTAAAGAGTTCGTTTTTTTACTTTAAGCCTTAATGTATTCTATACGTAAAGTGCTACATATTTTAAATAGTTTCTGGTTTAATTCATGCAGAGAGCACGATAGCAGAATAAACTTTAATTACTTGAGCTGTTAAATGCTTGTCAGGAAAATTAGAATGGATTTTATTTTAGAATTTTTGTCTCGGTAGTAAAATGTAACCAGTGATATTAATGGAAAGGTCAAACTGGAAGAAAAGTACTTTAAAGTGGTTTCTAACGAAGTACACGTCAGTAGTGAAGATAACGAAGATCGTTGTTTGTTTTTGGAAATAACAAGTCTTAAATTTGCAAACTGTTTAACCATACTTTTTTTGTAAGAGAGTAAAATTATCTGCACAGAATCAAATGCAGGTGCTATTTTTATACTGAAAAAATGTATGCTTCTTAATTTACGTAAGTTTATACAATGTAAAAACTGTTCGGAAATTCAATTATGTAACGGAAATTGCGTGGGAGCAACGATGCAAGGTTCCTGGAGTAGTAGCGAACCTTTTAAAAATAACGTTATCATTATTTCAGAATGCATAGGATACTGTTGTAGTCTTCCTTTACAATTATTAATGAAACTAAAATAAACTTATTGGGTTTCTTTAATTATTTAATAAAATAAAATTCTGGAATATTCCTTATCAAAAATGCAACCGAATAATGTTTGTTTTTCTTTGTTCTTAATCCTAAATTCAGCTTTTATTTGATTTGTTTTCAACAGCTAGGAATAGTTATCAACAAATTTATTTCTTAAATCGCACTCATGGCAAAAGAACTTCATATAGCGCATGTTTGACACTATCTAAAATGTCAGTATACAGATATAAAGATATACATGTACACTCAGGTGCAAAAAAAACGGGTCATTTTTTTTCTTTTAATTTTTATGTTGTTGTAGTACTTAGAATAAAACTTTTAGTGTTTTGCAATAAAAGAGACCACCAGGGTGTAGAAAAAAACAACATATGGTACTTATCAGTTTATTTAATGAATATTAATAAGCGAAAATGAAATTTAAAGATACGAGTTCTTCACTACCTATTGCCCATTCGACATTATCCATAGAGCATCAAGGTGCCTACTGCTTTCATTTGTTTATTTTCGATTTACTGTTATTCCCAATAGACATTGGTGTGTTCATTATGGTTCTAAGTGCTGAAGATTGTGCAAAAGCTGTAGCTCTTGTCGAAGACGGAAGAAGCCAGCGGTATGTGGCCAGATTACTTCATGTCAGTCTTTCTACCATCCAAAGAGTACTTAAACAGTTTAGAGAGACCGGCAGAAATACGCGGAGGCCGGGATCTGGCAGGAAACCAAAAACGACTGCTAACGATGACCGATTTCCCGTCCTTAATATACTCTACGGAATCGTCAATTGACTTCAGTGGAGTCAAAAAACCAACCCCGTGAGGTTCGTGGTACAGATGTGAGTGTGTGGATAGTTCGTCGAAGGTTACAAGAAGTTGGCTTAAAACTTGCAGACCAGCAGCTGGACCAAAGCTACTCCCAGGTCACCGAGTAGCCAGACTCCAATTTGCTCGCGAACATTAGAATTGGACATTGGCACAATGGAGTACTGTACTGTTTACTGAGGAGTCTAGGTTCTGCCTACATTCACCAGATGGAAGAGAACGAGTATGGAGACGCACGGGAGAACGATTTGCGGAGTGCACGTTTAACCCCCGGGTTAGCCATGGTGGAGGTTCAGTGATGGTGTGGGCAGGATATCAATGGATGCCTGCACCGAATTGATTGTTATTGATGGCGGGTCGCTGACTGCACAGCGGTATAATGAGGAGGTTTTGGCAAATTACGTAGTTCCATTTGCTCCAATTATCGGCGATGGCTTTGTTCTGATGCAGGATAACGCGAGAGCGCATTCAGCAAGGTGCGTCGCTGAATACTTGGATGAAGTTGGAATAGGAAAACTAAACTGGCCAGCATGTACCCCAGATGGAAATCCTGTCGAACATGTTTGGGACATGCTGGGCAGGCGTGTTAGTGTACGTGCAGTTGCAGCAACCACAATAAATCATCTTCGTGTGGCACTTCAGGAAGAATGGCAGAATATTCCGCAAAATGATATTCGTGAGCTTATTAGTGGCATGGGCCGCCGTATGCAGGCAATAGTTAGGACTAGAGGAGGCAATACAAAGTATTGAAATCTATTCAAATGAAATTTTCATTCTTAATCTCTGTTAAGTTTATTTTGCGGAAATGCATTTTCTTTATTGTATACGTACATTATCATTTTCCCTTATTAATGTTCATTAAATAAACTGATAAGTACCATATGTTATTTTTTTCTTCCCCTGATGGTCTCTTTCATTGTAAAATACTAAAAGTTTTATTCTAAGTACTACAACAACATCAAAATTAAAAGAAAAAGAAATGACCCGTTTTTTGTGCAGCTGAGTGTATATTGTCCATGGGGGGATTTTATTATATTTGTAAAATTGTGAAGTGATGTCATTTATTACATCTTGTTTGACCTGTAAATTTACTTCAGCCAAAGGAAGTAATAAAAATTTCCCCAGAATTTCTTTGTGTGTATTTTGGTTTACAGTTGCGCAGAAAAACAATTTTCAATGTGATGGTTGCTGTATACATAACGTAAATCAAAATAGGGTTTGTTTAATAGGCATTTCTTTCCATAATAAATTGATGGTTCTATAAGAACGGCACTACGTTTTCCCGATATTATCCTACTTGATTTTTTATTTGTGGAAATATCTAAAGCAAAATGCGGACGTGCCTGACTTCCACCATAATGTAGACGTTTTTAGTTATAAAATTATCGAAGCAATAGCAAGCATCCCTGGTTTATACCTGTCTAATCCACTTCAGCCCCGCTATCCTCTTTAAGTCGTCAATTCACCTAGTTTGTGACCGGCCCCTGCTTCTCGCCACCAACCTGAGCCTCCATTACAGCAGTTCTTTATTCCACCGATCTGATTGTCTCATTGTATGGCTCATCTCCACTTCAGTGATACAGCCTGTCCTTTTATATCCTATCCGCAGTGTATGTATTGAATTTATAAGATACATCTATGATCTATTCTACCATCGCGTAAAGTCTTTTCAATTGCCCATAGTTCTATACTATCGAAGGCCTTTTTATAATCAATAAAAACTAGATTTAGGGAGAGGTTATATTCCGTTGACTTTTTATGAGTGTTCTTAATGCATGCATTTGATGGTAGGTGTTCCACTTTTTCTAAAACCAGCCAGTTCGACGAGTTGGTCAAATTCTAATTTTGGTTCTAGTCTATTTACTAATATCTTTGTTAAAAGTTTGTAGACTATAATTTTTTAGTTTACCCCTTTTTCTATTCCTAATGCTTTCACTATTTCAGCGCCGCCTTCTTTTATAAGATCTGCAAATATTCTCCCCCTGGTGCTTTGTTATTTATCATGTTACTGATATTGGTGAATATTTCTTCTTCGCTAATATCTGGTATTGCTTTTGAGTTTACATTTATAACTTTTATTTTAATTTTTCTTTAATTTCTTCTGGCACGCTTTGTTATTGTTCGTATAGGTCCCTGTAAAAATTTTGTGCTGCCCTTAGTATTTCATCTCTATTGCCATTTTTATCTTCAACGGCGATAGTACTTATCCTTTCTACTGATCGTCTTATGCTTTTCAAGTTTTTATTTTCCTCAACGATCCTTTCAATCTTTTTTCTAACTGTTTTTGAATTGATTTTCTCAGTGTTTTATTGGTTTCCATACAATCCATCGTACCTTGCTTTCCTTGTCGTAACAGTTCTCTTCTTTCTTCAAATAGTCCTTCTGTCTTAGAACTCCACCCTTTTTTCTTTGTATTTTGATTTGATTTATTGTTAGTATTAATATTTTATTGGATTATCGGTATTAATATTTTCGATGTTTTCTGATTTAAGATTTTGTGTTTTATTTAGATTTATTTTTAGTTTTTCTTTATAATCTACTTCCTCGACTTTTATCAGCTTCTTATCCATGTTTGGTATTGATTTTCTCAAGTTTTGCTCTCTCCCGTGTTTCATTTATTTCGATCTTTTTCCATACTATTCAGTTCCTGTGTTAATGTTGTTCAGTATCGTTGTCTTTCTTTCTATTTTTTGACATGATGTAGTTAATTTCATTTTTGGTTTCTCTATTGGAGCAGGTTCGGGCCCATTTCTGGTTTGGCTTCTTTTGGTAAAAACTGTTCGAATTTGATCTTCATTACTTTACTTACTTACTTTACTCTACCACACAATTTTTTATTGTTTAATCAGCCTAATAAATTTATCTTTATTTTGACCTTACCTAAGGAGTTTTCTAGATTAATAAAAGATTTGATAAAGAATGACTTTTTCTATAAAAATGATAAGTATACGTTTGTGTATCATAGAATCAACAAAATTTCATAGTTTGCAGTGCAATGTTTTCGAAAACCTAATGGCCTGCCCTTTTATCAAATGTTTCGAGTTGTCCCTAATTGAATTCGTGTTCAACGTAGACATAAAACGATATAGTTTTATAGCTTTCAATGTGTAGAAAAGAGATACATAAACGTAACATTGCCGCGGTAATTAAACATGACGTGAAATTTAAACATGATGTGAGAATACCGACCAAAGTTACTGTAAATCCTTCCGAATCATTGAAAGTAAACGAATTTCTGCCAATACTGTTTTTTTGTCCACTTTAAAGTGTATTACTAAAAGTTGCCACTTTGTCACTTTCTGTCGAGTTCGAACTATTTTAATCACTAAATTTCGATGTAAAAATAAACTAGTATCATTTTATACTTCTGTTCTGGGAATTTCAGAAAATATTGAAACCAGTATCAGTTAAAGTAACTTCAAAATGAGATCTGAAAGTTTTCGTAATATCATAATAAAAATTTAGAAAAAGTATAGCCTATTAGAGGTGAAATTTTGTTGATCGCTTATTATATTATGTATCTGTTATGTATCGGGAAATTAAATTTTCACTAAGAAGCAGTTTTATTAGTACAATGCGATTAGTTTTCTTCCTATCAGATAAATGTGCTGAATTCATTTGAATGAATGAAATGTAGGTACTATATTGTGCAATTAAAATTTTATTGCAGTTTAAAATTCGCAGCATGTAAAATACCCTCATATCATATAAAATACAAATAGAATTCGGTAATTGTTTTATAACTTACTATTAGAGTGCGTAGCTAGCTATTTCCCAAGAGATTTCTAGTTTAATCTATTTCGTTTCAACGGTGCAGCTGCGTAATCAGAAAAGTTAATTAAATGTTTGTTATACGATACGGGATAAATATAACTCAAATTTTAATATATATACAAAGAGGGTTGACTGTAGAATTTTGGGGGAAAATAAATTCAGATTTCAAATATGTTCAGTTATGAACCCAACAGAATTATGAGTACACCCTCAGATTTTCCTTGTTATTTAGCAGAAAACATTGGTGCCTTTGGGGCAATTTGCACAGATTTTACTTCTCTGAATTTTAATTACCTAAAATTAAAGTATCTCAAATTTAAAAGTACTATATAGACACAATGATAACAGAAGGTGTCTAGATTAATTTTTATATTTTAAGGAAAGAATGTGCAAACCTTAGTGAGTACCTATTTGTTAAGCACAAAAAAAGCTTCGTAATGTAATCTGGAAGCTGTTGACAAAAATTAAGGCTGATATAATTGAACTAACTAAATGAAGTAACGAGTAGACACTTCTACGACCCCGGTGGAGGATAGGTCTATTTCAGGGAAGCGACCTTACCTACGCGAGCCGCGATTTTCCTCCACCTCCTAGCACCGGGAGGGAATCGTGTCCCAACCTAAATTCTAACGAAAACCCATTTATCCTTCCTATATCCTCCTATATCCTTTTAGGTACTCTAAAACTTGCGAAACACGCATGGAGAGCGCGGCGCGGCGTTTCAAAGCCACAACCCCTAAGATGCAGATGTCAAGCTTTAAAACTGTAGTACCCCAGGTCAGTAGAATTCGATATCCAGAATCTCACACTGATTATCAGTCTGTCCCAAGGATTCTGGTGGGGGGAGAGGGGCAAAAACTTGAATTTAGCTAAAAGAATGATATTTGCAAAACAGATAAATCTAAAAAGTTGCAACCTATAATGAAAGAACGTTACTATCGGAAGAAAAACTAATTGAAATAGAGGAAGAACTAGGAAAAGTCACATGGGACGTAGTCAGAATTAGTGAAACCAGAAGACATGGTGAACTACAAACGTTAAAATCCGGAGATATATATTTTACGGGAGAAGAACATGAATCAATAGGTGGAGTTGGCTTCCTGGTAAATAAGAAGCTAGTGAAATTCATTGTTACCATACAAAAAATATCTATAAGAGTAGCATGTCTAATCCTAAGACCGATATAAACTAAAAATTATTCAGGTTTATGCACCACTTCTGATTTTAACGATGAGGAAGTAGAGATGTTTTATGACGACGTGACCAAAGCATTCAAACAGAACCCGACTAACTTTACCATTCTATGTGGGGACTAAACAATCCTAGGAAACTTTGGTAGTCCAGCCAGAAACCCTCTAGGTGATATACTACTAAACTACTTACTAGGAAAAAACTTATTCCAAATGAATAGTTTCTTTTACAAGAAAATCCACAGAAGATGGACGTGGAGGAGTCCAAACGGCAAAGGGTTAAATGAAATTGACTATTTTATATCGGATAAAAGGTACATATTTAAATATATCATTATATTAATTAGATTTACAAGGGGAAGCGACCATAGAATGGTAACAGCCACTATATAAGTATGCATTAACAAAGAGCGAAATAAAATGGTTAGAAAGAGGAAAATAAAAGTCTGGAGACAGCCAGAAACAGAAAAAGAATTCGAAGAATACATCAATCACAGTTTGAAAAATAAGCCACCGACAAACGACATAGAGGTCTTGAACAACCTGATATCAAGCAAAAGAAAAGTTGTGTGTTAAAAATAAGAAACAAGAGAAAATTAGCAGAGAAACAAAAGTAAAAATGGAAGAAAGAAGAATATTTTTGAAAAGGGAAAAATATCGAACCATAAACAATAAATTCCATCAACAAAGAAGTGTCAAAAGCCATTCGAAAGGACATAAGGAAATACAAAAAAGGAAAGATTATGCAGACCATCGAAGAGAATAGGAGTATGCGGATACTAAGTAGGAAATTGATAAACGGGAAAAAGAAAATTCACAAACTAAAGAATAAAAGGGGAGAGGTAATAACAAACAGAGAAGAAATATTACGTATAGCAGAATAGTTCTATGAAACCTTATACCAACAAGACACTTTTAAAGTCATAAACGAAGGATGCGAAGACATCCCTGATATCACAAAAGCTGAGATTTATAACGCTCTTAAGCAAATTGAAGACAATAGGGCTCCAGGGGAAGACGGGATTGTCACAGAATCTATAAAACGGGGAAGTCACACACTAATCGATATGTTAAAAAAATTGTCCAACTTGTGTTTACAAAATCAGGATATGCCTACAAGCTGGAATAACTCAATAATGATACTTCTCTACAAAAAAGGGGACGAAACAAATTTGGAGAACTATCGACCCATGTTAGCCTTTTAAACCATATGTACAAAATATTCACTCGAATAATCACCACTAGGGTGAGGGTAGAAAATTTACCGAAGAGGAATTACGAGACCTTACAGATGAAACAAAAAAAAGAGAGGAAGGGAAGAAGGTAATAGTTCACCGGGCACTCCAGACAAACAAATAAAACCAAAAAACAAAAAAAACAAAACTTTAGCGAATGACAAATCACGCAAGCTAGATAAAGCTCAAGTAGCAGACAGTAGTGAAACAGAGCGAGATGAAGAAGCATAGCAACTAGATAATAAGCCGGATGGATTTATGATGATAACGCAGGCAAAGACCCCGGACTCCCCACAGTTAAAACAAACATCAGTGCAAACAAACCCTACAATCTGTAGGTTGGGCGAGAGTGTAGCGAGCTTTCCCCGTAAAAGAACCTTAGCCCCGAAGATTAGATCACAAGGATTAGAATTAAAAACAATAATTAGTGACAGAACCGAATGGAGTAAGGTGATCGAAAAGGCCAAATCCCACAAGGGGATGTAGCGCCGGTGGAAGTAAGTAAGTAAGTAATCACCACTAGATTAGAAGGAACTTGGACTTCTACACAATTAACCTAGAGAGCAGCTGGTTCTCGCTCGGGCTATGGAATGAACGATCACCTCCAGTGTATTAAAATCCTAATCTAAAAAACAATAGAATATAACAGACCCCTAGTCCTGATATTCGTCGATTTCCAAAAAGCATTCGACACTGTGGAAATGACTGCCATCTTACAAGCACCAAAAGAATGCGAAATCGCTTATCGATTTATCAACATAGTCCACCAAATATGCAAACATGCCACAAAAACCTCAAAACTCCATATAACTACCAACAAAATAAAGATAAATAGAGGAATTAGACAAAAATATTTATTACGATCTTAGAACACGCATTGAAAATGACGGAGTGGGAAAGCATGGAAGTTACCATTGATGGAGAAAAATTAAACCACCTCTGCTTTGTAGATGATGTAGTACCAATAGCGGACGACTATAAAGAAACCAGCGGAATGTTATGGAAGTTACAGCAAGTAACACAAAAAGTTGGATTGAAAATTAATATGCCAAAACCAAAATGACGACCAACCTAGTATTTAACGAACAGATAAAACTTGAGAATATTGAAATCGAAACAGGCGAAAAATATATTATCTCGGGCACGAAATAGAAATCTTCAGGGATAACCAAACGTGCGAGTTACCAAGAAGAATAAGTCTAGGTTGGGCAGCATCTGGAAAATTAAAAGATACCTTTAAGACGGAAATTCCAACTAAGTAGTCTGAAAAGAAACGCCTTCAATCAATGTATTCTTCCGGTTCTAACTTATGGAGCTGAAACGGTAACTCGCGCCAAAAGAACAGCGAAGAAACTACAAGTCATACAACGTAGAATGGAAAGATCTATGATTGGATTAACCCTGAGAGACAGAGTCTGAAATGAAGAAATCAGAATAAAAACAGGAATTGTGGATGGTATAGTGCGCATTGCAAGGCAAAACTGGAATTGGACATGTCACCTAGCAAGATTGAGGGATGGTAGATCGACAAAAAAGATCGTTGAGTGGCGACCGAGAACCGATAAGCGTAGTCGGGGATGACCATCGACTAAGTTCACGTATGACCTTACTGGATTGCTGCTGCGCAGAATAGGGAGGATTGGAAACGTCTTGAGGAGGCCTATGTTCAGCAATGGACTGGAGAGACTGGGTGATGATGATGATGAATTGAACTAACGCAGAGTTGTTTTTAAAATGTATTTAAACAACTTTGACACCATAAATCAAATGATTTAAGTAGACCCAAAGATGCGAAAAAATATTGATATTAATAAAGATGAGATAAGGTATAAAGTAGAAAAATTAGGAGGTTGTTGAAAAAGTATGAAATTAGTTTAATTAGAAGAACAATTATAATTACAACAGAAGAAAAAAGTGAAATTATACACCATAAAGACCAGCAAACACCTTTTTCAAACCAGAAACAGAAAGAATGCAGTAAGATCTGTAGTGTTGATATATCGTAACTCTTTAAAATCCTATAAATCGCTTTTTTCTTCTAGTTTTTTCGTCATAAAAATTATAAAAAATTGCATTAGTAAAACTGCTACACAGAATAATGATAGTAAAAGGTTTTTCTGTCGTGTATATAATTAAGTTAGTTAACTGAAACGAATCTGAAGTTAATATTATTTTATGCAGTCTGCTTCGAATTTCTTATTTTCTTATACAAAAAGACTTGCTTAAAGAGGGATGTGATGATGTGAACACTTATTTAAATGTCTACTTTAAAGAATTGTTGAAATTAGTTTTTCCTATAATTTGTAGTTACTTAAAAATAGAATTTATTTATTAAAACTAGCTTTTGAAAATAAATATAGAAATAACTTCTTCTTGCTAATTAAAACTAGTTTTTACCAAAAAGCTGTATATTCGCAATGTTGATTTTTTCCCATCTTCTTTATTCATGTTTCTTACAAAAATACTCAATATTTATTAAATATTTGTTGAGCTTACTGATCATTTTTAAAAATAATATTTTATTCTAAATATTCAAATTCTAAATAAAGTATTGTGAAGAGAAAACTTTTATTTAGAAAATTACGAATGCCAGATGATCTTTGGTCAAAAGGCCATCTCACGCAAAGACCCAGATACGAAGAAACAGCCAAATAAATAACGCTTGATGGACTTTAATTGTGATGGCTTGCGTGACAGCACGGTAGCTTCCACAAAAGTTCAAATGTGTTGGAAAACCTACTATTGTAACACATTTCTGAGTTTTTCATTGTGAAAGTGCGGTTTCCTTTCTGCTGTGGCTAATTTACAGAGATATTGCAAGAATTTAATGATCGACGGAATTTGGAGAAAGTCTTGTAATTGCATTGTGTGTGAACATGGAATGCTTGAAAACGGCCGAAAAACGCTTTGGCGAATTAACATTCGGCGATAAAACTTTTTGTTGGGAATTGAAAAGGCAAATGTAATTAGAGCTCCTTTTATTAGTTTTTCTTTTTTTGCGTACATCAAGAAAAACAAATCAAAGGAAGGATGAAAATTTAATAAAATGAAACCGTATGGATAAATTTCCTTTACCTGTTGTAATTCATTTTAAACAACGGTATACAGTTGAAACCTCTTAGAACGAGTACCGCATATAACGAGATTCCGCTTATAACGACAATTTTACAGACTCTTGATTGATTTGCCATTAACCCCTATTTAGTTTTAATCGTTTACTACGAGACCTCATACAGCAAGAATTCGCTTATTACGGCTTCTATTTTTGGACGAAATCCTGTTACAGCGAGATAAATCACTACTGTATATTATATTATTCTAAGAAAGTGTGCCAAAAATGTGTCAGCTAAGCGTTATCAAAGCTATTAGCCACCTCGAGACCGGAAACCCTAAATAAAGCATTAAAATGATCCAAGTTTGCAACAGTTTCAAGTTTCATAATAACTACCTACTAATATCCTCTACGTATTAATTTCAATTTTTATTGTTGTATTTAGTACAATTAGAAGAGAGATATCAAAAATAAAATAAAATTTCTAAAAAGCACTAGTTTTCCTTTTTACAATCAGTGGTGAAGAGGGGGCGCGCGCCCACCCTGAAATGGTCTAGTTTCGCCCCTGTAACTAACCTATTAACTATTTGTGTTGTTGTGTTGTGTTATTTTATACTCTGAAATGTTTAAATGACGTCGTATCTTAAAACATGTTTGTGTTCTGTTTTACACCATATGTGTTTGTATTATGATAAAATAAATTTAAAAATAACGAAAACTGTTATAACGAGATACCGGATATAACGAGATTTTTTTTTATTCCCTTCAGTGCTCGTTATAAGCGGATTCTACTGTATTTGTTTAAAACTTGCCTTTGTTACGAAATAGCTATGTAAAAACTAATTCCAGTTAAGCAGAAATCACTTTTGTTCATTAACTTTCATAAAATTACTAAATTTAAGCACTAAAGTCATAATTAATTTGCCTAATTTTTTCATGCGTAAATAACTAATTTCGGCATGTTAAGGACAGCAAAAAAACATTTTTTACATATCCACAATTATTACGTAACTATACACGGTTGGAAAAATGTGATAGAAAATGATATTGTGTGATATTAATCTTCAAAAGTACCAAACGTCTGTGTTATATAGTAACTAGGCAAACCTTGCAATTCGATAGTAAATTAATGTCTAACATAGAAACATTTTGCATACACTAAAAGGGCTATATTTTTTCATCGGAAAATCCATACCCTCAATTTACTTTTTATCCCCATTCTGTTAAACTTTAACATAAAACCCTACTCTATCATAGGTTCCTTCGGGCGTTTATCCATTTTCCTGTAAAATATACCCCATCAAAATCTAAAGTTAGCTTGTGGTTAAAATAATTTTTATTTATTGATTTTATACTTCACACTAAAAATTGCGATTTATCCTTGTTATACCTTGTTATTCCGTAGTTTTTAAAAATGACTGGTTTAAAACTAGGATGATTGGAGATAATAACAACCTGCGTGTCGAGATCTACCACGCCGTAACAACAGCTCTGAAAAACTGTCATGCATTAACGTTTTATGAAAATTTATTATTGATAAACATGACTCCGTACTGAAAATAGGAAAATGCATGTCACGATCAATCACATGTTGTGTTTACAAGCTTAAATATCTGCGATGTAATTTAACTATTATTAAAATTTAGGGTGTGATGACCGACCCCTGACGTTCCTAGCGAAAAGCCGTTTCCTTTAAAATTAATGATAATGTAGAGTAATTTCCTGTTTTCAGTCTTTTATCTTCGGTGCTGAATTATTAGTCTCGTTAATTGTTTGATAATTTCCACAAAATATTAATTATAGAATAATTTAAAAGTATTTAGCACTTTATGTGATTAGTAGCTTCCTTTATGATGCTATCTATTAATTAGAATTTTAATTATTAGACTGTGAATATTTGGAAATTGAGTGTACCCACTTAATAAAATTGATATTACCTACTTTTAGCAAACAAATACTTGTAAGTGAGTGCTATAGCCTATGAAATTTCTAAACGAATGTTCTAAAGAGTGCAAGGAGGTGAAAATAATGACTAGGTAGGTACCTATGAAACGAAAAATAAGTATAAATGCTTTTAGGCAGTCAAAACAGTGAAAAGTTTTACTTGCAATGAAAAGTCATTGGGAAATGTATATGACGCACATAAATCTGTTGATTTCGTTTTTATGGTAAACGACTCAAAAAATGTCGGAATGAATAGGTTAATTTTCGCAGGTGAAATTTATATTAAAATAAAATTTAAAAAAAAAAGACTTTGGCTGGTATTATTTTTTCTTATGGCAGAAAAAATAGTACACGTAGCACGTATGTAACTTTTAAAATCCGAAAGCTTTTAGTACTCGCCTACGGCTCGCGCTGAAATTAACTTGTTCCACTACATACGTTACGCAATGTACTATTAACTGCATAATTGAAAGTAGTTGAAAAGAAAAAGTAGGTGATTTTACAGTGACTAACGAATTATGAACCAGTTTATATTTTTCTATACCGTGTGTTTGACTTAAAGAGCGAACATAGGGAAATAGCATGGGAAATCGTATATATGCAGATTTCTGCTTCCCGTTTGAATTGATATGATTGATAGTAGTATCAATCGAAAGACAAAGAGAATTCGCTTAATTTGAGAGTATTTTACTTGAATTTGTTGCTTGTTTAAGAAAGAAATTAAATTTATATAATCAGGGATGACATGCTTCAAAATTGCAATACATAACTAAATATCATGTCAAGGGTACATTCCAAACTAAAAACTTTCATAACCTATAACTAGAAAATTAAGACTTATAGGAGTATTAATTATTAATATAGAAATATACAAAAAATAACATTTTTATATCATCTTAAAGTGAAAAATTATTTTTAAGACTATGGATTCCTAGTGTCACTTTTGATGAATAAGTAAAACATAAGTATTTGTGACCATATTTACTTGATCAAATTTTGTTTTTGAATTTGCAAATTTTTCTAGTAGCAGTGGAAACATGTATGTTGGGTTGCATTTGAAGATTTTAAGGGGCGCATCTTACGCGAATCACCCAGTACATGTATTAATTAAAATTTAATAAACAAAGTGACCCAGATGTTCACGGTTGGTAATATAACAACAATATCAACTCAACAGCTAACAAAACTTACTAAATTTTTATTTTGTTTTTATATTAAACTGAATATTCGTTTTTCGGATATTCTATCACACAATATTCTTAACCATGAAAAGTTAGATAACTTTTCGCCTACATCCTGTAATAATTTACTGTTGGGCCAAAGACTGGGACAAAAAGACACAAATCGTTAATAATAAGAGAAAATACCTTAAACGTACAAGAAAAGAAAGAAGATAGAAAACAATTTTTAATGTTCGTCAAATAAATATGGAGAGGGTTGACGAAGATTATAAACTTATAATTATTAGCTACTTTTTGTTTGTACTAAATAAGGATGAAGAGAAAAGAGCAGAAATTGAAGACTAAGCTCTATTTTCAGAGTGTACACTATAGCTTTATGTGTATCTTTGAATAAATTTGAAATTGAGTTGAGTAAAATAACCGTTCCACGTACAATGCCTCTGTACCGTGTGCCCATTTTAAATTGCGACCCCTTACTGGCTCTGAATTTAATTTAAGAAGCTAATACATTTCATATAAAATAGTAGCTGTTCTTGTACAATGACTTAAGTTATCCTATTCTTAAGGGGGATTAGCCCTTGTTTCCTCCTTTTTGTCTTATAGTGAATGGTGTGCTTTTGCCTGATGGACTATTTTTCTCCATTCCTTTCTATTTGTTATTAGATTTCTCCACTGTCTCACATTTAATCTTACAATGTCGTCCTTTACTTGTTCTTCCCACCTACACTTTGGTCTTCCTTTGAGTCTGTTGTACCTTTGACTCCAATCTGTGATGATTCTTAAAGCTGTTTTTTTCTCACTCCTGTATACATGGTCGTACCAGATTCTCATCGCCTTTATCACTCTTACTATGCGTTCCTTACACAGTATCTCATCAATTTCATGATTCATAAACTGCCTCTGCTCATTTTCACTTATTTTATTTGGTCCTGTTATTGCTCTTATGATTTTCCTTTCTAAGATTTTGAGTTTTTCTTCATCTTTTTCGGTCATTGTCATTGTCTCTGCTGCATACGTAATTACTGGTCTTATCATTGTCATGTAAATACTAATTCTGGTCTTTTTGCTTAATTTTTTACTTTTTAGCATTGGTTTGTTACAGTAAAATGCCCTATTTCCTTTCATTATCTTCTCGCTTATGTCATGCTTTTCGTTTTTCCTGTGTATTGTTATTTGGCAAGTAGTTAAATGTTTTCACTTCTTTAAATGTATGGCTGCCACATGTGATATTTGTCATTGTTCTGTCATTTCTACTACAGCACATATATTTGGTTTTTCTACCAGTTATTTCTAGTCCTCTCTTTTTCGCTTCCTCTTCTAATTTTCGAGTTGTTCTTTCAAGTTCGTTCTTGCTTCTTGAAATGATTGCCACATCATCTGCATGTGCTATAAGTTGTGTTAGGTTTTTACTAATTGTTCCTGTGCTTTCACTGGTTCTGAAGGATAAAGAGAAAAAAGCAGAAATTGAAGACGAAGCTCTGTTTTCAGAGTATACACTATAGCTTTATGGGTATCTTTGCATACATTTGAAATTGAGTTAAATAAAATAACCGTTCCACGTATAATGCCTCTGTATAATAAAAACGCTTGTTGTTGCCTCAGGCTAAAGTAACAGATTATTAAACGATTAAATAAGTAAAATGTAATGTATACGTCATACTACAAAAGCTGTAAATAAATTAATTTGAACTACCCAGAAATAGGTAGCTTTGCAGTGGGTTTCGGTAATCTTAAAGTTCCGGTGTTTCGAACTTTGGATATTTAAGTTGCTTTCGATTTTTGGATTGAAACGGTATTATTGTTTCTAATTATTAAAATATTACAAAATATTAAGTATTCTTGTTTTTTCTGACGTAAGTGATAATAATTATAATAATTTAGTGTCGAAAATTGGTTTAGTTGTAGAAATACGTATAAAATATACGTAAATATAATAAATACTGTTCTAGTTTTAGATTTTCAGATTTTTATTGGATTCGATCCAAAGATTTCAGAATATATTTCAAACAAACGAATATAAGCTTAGAATTTTAAAAGTAATAAAATTTACTTTACAGAAATTTAGTGGGAGTTATATTATGGACAAATGGTTTAAAAAATAACTAAAGCAACAGAATCTTTGATTTTTGAAAGGTTATTGTTTACTTTGCTTAATTAAATCGAAAAGATTAAAAGGTATTTGGTGTTATTACGGGATATTTTAACATTCTTTCTTCAAGAATGATACAATTCTGTACTTTATTCTTATTAGATAGAACATCTGTCGTTAAACTAAACCCATTTTCGCTTATCGTAGGAAGCAGATATCGCATGCACGTGTACAGCTTTCCGATTAGCACGTATTGTGTCTTTAAAAGAAATATTCTTTTGCTGTAATTTAGTGCGTATGTGACCGCGTTAGCGATGCGATGATGCGAAGTTTGGGTAAAATTTCTTAGTTTTAAAATAGAACTTAGATGTTCGATGTTCATAAACTTTAATTCCTATAACTGTGATAACTGGTAACTTCATAAGCCCTGAAGGATTAAAGTAGATGGTGAGTTGATATACATTTCTTAGTTTTATATGGAGTTGCGTTATTGAAGCAATAAACCCTACTAAATGCCTAATTTAAATGCTGGTGACACAGAGAATACTATTTAGAAACACCGACATTTCCGATTTATTGGTGGTTATATAATTATGGCATGCTGTACTGTTTTAATGTTAAACTAAATGCAAGTCTTAGTGTGTAAACATGTATGTACCTTAATTCTGGTTTGTACAAGGATAAATCAATTGATTTAAACCTGTTTCCTAAAGCTAAGATTAGTTGGGGTGAAAATCTGCGAAATGAATTAAGATCAAACAAATATTAAAGTTTCTCATTCTGTTTAATTCTTTACGTAAATACTGGGTATTTTCTCGTATAATCATTAATCTAAAAATAATTTCATTTTGAATTATTTCGGTAAAACTAGCAAGTATTTTATCTACATCGTCCCTGACCCTTGGATGGATATAAATTTCCTTTAAGTTTTTATCGCTGCCAAAAGGTAGCTACTTAACGTGTGTGAACAAATGGTTTTGCTGATATTGAACTACTATCCCCATTAAAATAAATTGCAACCACGTGTTTCCGTTCAGAATATCAGACTAGAAATATTATCAGCTCAACATACCCGTAATAACATAAACATTTACACTTAACACTTCGCATTGTAGTTTGCTTAAATCTTTTAGAAAGAAGTACCTACCTACAGGCTGTTATGGAGCATGTTTGTTTTCGTTCAATTACAGAGTTTTTTAACCACACTGTTCTTTTTAACAAAATAGTGTCGTCAGTTTTTGTTATATGCACAATTACCTACGTTTTAGCGGTCTTCAGTTGGGCGGACTGTTCTCCATACATCCTATATTTCCTTCTGAGGTTGAAATGGACTGTAGTTAACTTAATTTATATATGTAAAATCAGCCAATGTTGCGTTAATAAAAACCATAACTGCAATACGCCTAAGTTCACTTCAAAACTCTGTAATTCATTTAATTTGCTTTAGATGTTTTATACTTAACATATCTGTAAAGCAATAACGGCGTAGGACCTTTGGAGTATTCACTAGTTGGTAATTCACGCTTGCTGATTAATACTCGTATAACCTAAGGGTAAATTATGTTTTGCTATAATATATGTAATTTACTTTGTGCACAATAAAATTACATGACATAAATCTCTTAAATAGATAAAATCATGTAAAACAACTGAATTGTTTTATAAACGTATGTTGTATAAAGGCCTCAGCTATGTACTTGAAGGAGACAAAAACCTTTGCAGATAGGGGAAAACGCTGCTTTTCAAAATTTATAATAGTAAAATTCTGAATGTTCTCTCGGTTTCGAAACTAACATTAGGAATATAAGAAATATATAATATAGGCATGGAAACTTAACATTTGGTATATTTAAATAACATGTGCTGAGTTTATTGTTTAGAAAAAAAAATTCATTAGTTAAAGCCTTTTTTTAGCAACATGTATAGAACTCATATTTGCAATGGTAAATGTAAATTCTGTAAATGTATTCAGCTTTCGCCTTTGTTTAACAGTATTCGTAGTTGTAAATCATATGTTGTAATACCGTTTTTATGGGCACGAGTCTCAGTGGTGTCATTATGAGATTTTGCTGCACGTTTTTAATTTACGTTACCTAGTCAATATCAGACTTAATTACTAGGTAGCCGTGTTTAAAAGAGCACAAATGAATGAAACCTCAACTACTATGATGTAAGTTAATAAATTAGTAGTAAACAAAGCAGCTTAATGATAAAATCGAAATATTAGAACTACATGTATGTTATACTTTTATTGATATCTCGACGCATATGTATGTCCCTGCTGAATAAACCAATTGTGAAATTCCGTAAGGAAATTACTTTAAGTAATACGTACCTATGGGTTTACATTAAGAAATCCTTATGGGGATTGTAAAATGTATGATCAGAAAGTCTTTGCATAGCGGTTTCTGTGAAAATTACATGCAATCTCTAAAATTATTTACTTCTATTATTTTTACGTTATTGGTCATTTCCCAAACTTTAATTTAAGCAAATTTTCAAGGCAAAAGCAATATTTTTATAAGTAAACAAAGTTTAGCTGAGATCTGCAACAAAACATGACAAAGAAATACATATCCTTTTGGAACATTTTTAATTACAATCTGTTCACTTTTGAAAGATGTCAAGTAAATGTCAATGACGTAAAAATAATAGACGTAACCAAATTCAGAGATGACTTTTAATTCCACAGCAACCGCGATGCTAAAACTTTCTGATCATACTATAGCAGTTGGATGATTCTAGTTCTCCATTATAGTGAAAATAAAGTGTATTATGCGTATGGGAAACACAATTTAGTTATTTTTTAAAAAGAGTGATGAGTTCTTTACATGCTATGTAACAAATTTAGAAGTAATAAGTTATATATTATTCAGGAAAAAACTTTTTAGATCCGAATAAATATAAACTGTTAAAAACAGACCCAACAGAAAAATATCAAAATGAAATAAAAGAGACATTAAATAATTCCTTGAGCATATTAGATAATTACAGTATATATAAATCAAAATTAATGAACCCACAAGCACCGAAACTATATTCTTTAATTAAATTACATAAAAATAATTTCCCAATAAGACCTGTTGTATCTTTTGTAACAGCCCCTTCATTTAAAATATCTAACATTTCAATTAAAATTTTGATAAACAAGTGCAATTTTCATCCTAAATATAATATTAAAAATTCACAAGAATTAGTATCTAAAATTAAAGACTTAAACGTACCGAGAAACGCTAAACTTGTTTCCTTTGACGTTCAAAATTTATTTCCTAGTATACCTCCTAATGATGTTATAACACTTGTAGGTAATTTTTTAGATAAGAATAATGTTAATATAGTAGAAAAACAAGAAATATTAAATTTACTTTCGGTTTGTTTAAAACAAAATTACTTTCAATTTAACAATAGTTTTTATACTTGCACAGAGGGTTTGATTATGGGAAATCCCTTAAGTCCTTTGCTAGCTGAAATATTTATGGACAATATCGAAAAAGCTATTCATAATACTTCATTACATAAAAATTTCTTATATTGGTACAGATATGTGGATGATATTTTAGCTTGCTTCACAGGTACAAATAGACAGTTAAATAGTTTTCTAGATTAGATCAACACTCTACATACTAATATTAAATTTACTACAGAAGAAGAAATTAACGGAAACATTAACTTTTTAGATTTGTCCATAAACAGAAGTAATAACAGACATGAATTTTCAATATTTCACAAACCATCCCATACTGACACAACAATTCATATTAGTTCAACTCATCCTATGCAACATAAATTAGCAGCTTTTCAAAGTATGACTCATAGATTATTAAATATTCCTATGTCCTTAGAAAATTATAACAAAGAATTAAATATAATTAAACAAATTGCAATTAACAACGGTTTCAATGCTTCCTTGATAGATAATTTAGTTATTAGTAAACAATACAGATTAGCTATTAAACAGATTTTTCCAAAAAATATAGATAAAAACAGTAAATTCAGTATTTTAACTTATATAGGACCCCCAACTGAAAAAATTTCGTCATATTTGAAGAAAAAAGATATTAACATTGCTTATAGAACGAATAATTCTCTAGGTACTTTAATTAAAAATAACAAGGACCGGTGTACTAAAGAACAAAAGTCGGGTGTTTATGAGTTAACTTGTGGTACTTGCCCTAAAATATATGTAGGTCAAACAGGGAGAAGTTTTAAGAAAAGGATCATGGAACATAAAAGAAGCTTTCATCTTAATAAATCAGATTCTAATTATGCTGGTCACTTGTTAGATGAAAAACATGTATTTGACGATAATTTCAAGATCCTTCATAATGAAAACAAGGGTTTGAAATTGTCGTTACTTGAGTGTTTAGAAATTAATAATCGTAAAAATTTAAACTGTCTGTTAAATGAACAAGTAGATGTAAACCAGTCGCATTTACTCAATCTATTTCGGATTTTGTAAATAAATTTATTACCTTGTCGGTTTTCTGCAGAAACCGTTACTTTTGTATAACTTCTGAACCCCGTAAAATTTAAGGCATTTTCTGTGTAAAATTAAAAACTTTTTATTATGTTGTTAGGTTAGTTTAGTTTACCTGTGTATGCAAATTGTATTTTCTAGTCAGTCTTGTACTCACCATCTGAAGAAGCCAACGTTTGGCGAAACAATTGTTATGGGACAACAATAAAGAATTTTGTGAAAATCAACTTTGTATTTCTTTAATTATCGAATTGATAGGATATCTTCTCTGGAGATAAAGATGAGGGTAGTGTTTGTTAAATTTTAAGCCAAATTTACGAACCGCTGCTCCCGTTCCATTATTTAATCAGAGAATTCAAAACCATTATCATCGTTTAATTCTGTATTAGATTCTTTTAACAATCATATATTTATGGAAAACATTTTCAACAAAAAGGTTTCAAATATTCTGTGTCTAATAATTCAAAATTAATTTTTTTACGGTGCTTATAAAAATTGTGTATAATGTCAGATACAAATTTAAAACAAATTTATAAATTTGCAACCCTGTCTTTAGACGATGGTTGAGATTTATGTACTAGCTGTGGTAGGTTCATAAAAGCTCCTGCCATTACTATTGGTAATGATATGAGGGTAAATCTAAGGACTTCTTGTCCAAATTCTTCTAAAATGTTGCCTATTCCATAAGCTATCATTATAAAAGAAACAATCATACATCACGAACTGCCCAAATATGAGGACGAATTTTTATAGGTCAAAAGATTACCTGCTCTACTAATTGCTTTTACAATTTACTGCCCCCACGACATCGATTCACTAGAGAAAAACTTTTACCCTTCTTTAATACCTTAGATTTCTGGCAGAAGGAGACTTCAATATGAAACATACGCATTGGGGATCCAGGCTAACAACTCAAAGAGGTAGACCTAGACGACTGTTATTAACGAAAAAAATTACTCATACCTCTCGACAGGTACTTCTACGTACTGGCCAAGTGACTCGGATAAAATACCAGACTTGCTGGACTTTTTCGTTACAAGCTATGCTGACATGGTTCCCAACTAGGATTTATCATTCGTCATTCGACCACACTCCCATTATTGTCACACTTAGTTCTACTAATATTCAAAGTAAATGCTCCGTTAATTTGCAATAAATTTACTGACTGGGATGCCCTTCGAGAGTATATTGAAGGTAATCTAGAACTGAATATTAGATTAAAAGAACCAGAAGACCTGGAAAATACTACTAATAAACTCATTATCAACTCACTTTATCTACTGTACCAAAACGACAAGATTCAGTAAATATCCCGCTCGAGATTAGGAAGCCGAGAAACGCAAATCACGGGCTATATGGTAACGTATCCATAATATCTTGGACAAAAGAAAATATAAACACTTAAACAATCAGCCGAAGAAGACACTAAAAGAGGTTCGCAATCAACAGTTTGAAGCATATCTCGGCAGGATTACAAGATATGATCATACTCTTTGGAGAGCTGCAAAGAGCTTTAAGCGGCCGGAGGAACCTATCCCACCTATATGAAGCCAAGCAGGACAATGGGCTAGGTCAGAATTAGAGAAAGCAGATCTATTTACTCCACACTCAAATGAAGCATGTCCAGAAGTCTAAGAAAATCTAACAGCTCCTTTACAGCTATCTCCACCGAAGAAATAAAAAATGAAATTAAATACTTAAATTACACTAAAGCACCAGGCTACGACCTTATAACTGAAAAGGTGCTGAAAGAACTACCTAGAAAAGACGTCACCTTAAATGATGAAAATAACTATATCGACCCGTATATCATTGAAAAGAGAAAAGAATAAGCTATTTAATTAAGTCAAAGCCAACTATGATTCCTATTTAAAAAAAAGTAGGTTTGTGTTATATCTCAGAAACGAAAGTCGCTAGATAAAATCTGCTTAATTCTGCTTATTCAGCTTGAAATTATCTAAAACTTTCCTATTTAAAGCTTTTTTCTATCATTTATAACAACTAAGAAAAATCGGTTTAAAGAAATTGACCAAAACTACATTTTTCAAAATATCTAGTAGGCCTTGACTTTTTGAAAACGTCATTTAGTTCGGCTAATAATTCTGCACTACTTTCCCTATTTGACCGTTTATCGATCTGCTGTAGTTTCCGAGATCCCCATAGTAAAAATCGAAAAAAAATCACCCTGTATATTTTGTATTCCGATTGCTAGAAACTAGAAACAAAAAAAATCTAATGTAGGCATTATCACAACAGAATAAATTAGTTTGTTGACTAGCAAGCAACTAAATTTGCATTTAATTTTTTATTTTGAGAAACAAAGCTGCCTTTGTTTTAAGTTACTTATTGAGTGAAAACCATCATAATCTGTCTACCTTAACAGACACCAACGACGAAAATCAATACGCTATAATATAAACTTTCCTATAAGTCACAGATAAGTTAAAACAAGAACTTCGTCAATGTTCATTAGAGACAAGAATAAATTATCACTAAACTTAATATTTTGCAAACTAGGCATTTATATGGCTTAATCATGTGGATAAGTTGGGTATCGTCTAATTTTTGAACATCTTTAACCGCTTTTTTGGAAAATATTGCAAATTGAGGGTGGGATAAATGTGATATTTGCTTTTGGCCAATCTGTTACTGTGAACACAAAATTTATGAAGTATATGCAAAAATTAATTAATTTTTGTAATAATTTCGTTTAATTTCTAGTTAAATTAGTCGGTTATGGTTGCTGAAATAAAACTACTTTTCTTATTTATTTTAGCAGTTTTACATAACTAAGTATAAGATATTAGGAGTATATTAGAATTTTACTTTCAGAGTAGACTTAAATTTACTACAATTACATTTCGTCGCCTAAGAACCGGGTTATTACATGTCCATTTTTAAAAATTTTACAGGAAACGAGTTTTAAAGTTTAGATACATGAACGAAAATGTTCAAGTGTTTTGTAACACATATTGTTTTTCCTAAATTTAAATTTATGATTTTTTAAATAAATCCAAATAGAAGTTTAATGGTATTTTTTTGAAGAAAAGGGAAAAACAGCATTAAGAAAAAAATATGCTATGGACATACAATAATTTTAAGCAAACATAAAATTATATTATTTTATCAAATTATTCTATGTCCACTGCACATTCGAAGTATTAATTACAAACACAAAATTTTATTCTGAAATATTAAAAAAACTCAAAACAAAAAATAACACTACACTAAATAATATTAATAGTAGATAACAAGTTTTTAAAAGTTATTAATTAAACATTTCCAAAACTGCAATTTTATTCTATGTCCACTAGTGTGACTTCACGTGATGTTAATCTGACGCATCGTATTGGTTGCACGGACATAGACTATCCCGGTCCGAATACTTAAAATATTTGAGGGACATAGAATAAAAACGACTCTCTGTTATAACGAAATGCACAGGCGTAGATCAACTTGGTATAAATTGGCACAATAGAACTCCGGACATAGAATAAGTTAATTCAAAAACCTGAATTTGGGAAAAAAGTGGACATAGAATAACTTGGTTCTGAGGCGACGATTTTCTGAGATAATTTACTGGCAAAAGAAATCTCAGTGAGAATCGTTTACAAGCAAATCCTGAAATGTCGAAATATTCAGAAATGTGTTCTTTGTTCATGGTTTAAATATAGTAATTTTCTACTTTGCATGCTAATTTTGAAAGGTAAAGTAAGTATTACATTATACAAACATAACGATTGTATAGAACGTTGTGGGCTTTCAGAATCATGATCAGGTGTTATTTAGATGACCAGCGTAATGTTGTGTCACTGTATTTTACGATAAATTAATGTTTCTTTTCAATTGCAGACCGTAATAGTTATTTATGTACCAAGGGCGTAAAGATGCTTTTATGGCTTGAGACGTGATTTTGAGCCCGAGACGCTAGTCGAGGGCTAAAGACACGTCGAAGGCCATAAAAGCAAGTTACGGCAGTGGTACATACATAATTTTATGCATGATCGAAGATTTTAAAACTGAAATAAAAGGAATAAATTAATTTTCTACCCACATCGAGTAGTTAGTTGCTCAATTATTTTAATTTTTTACTGACAACTGTCAAATGGTTGAAGCATTTACGCCTAGGAATATTCACATAAATAATTGTGTTAACTGTGTTGTTAATACAAATTACCCTAAATAGAGTTCTAATAAAGAGCATACATTCGATTTTAATTTAAAAAAATTCTTTATAAGACTGTTAAACTGTTTATCAATTTTTGACGTTTCATTATAGACCGGCGGCCTATAAAGACACCCACGGGCTATAAATAGACGTTTATGTCAAACAAATTCAGACATAATTGACACATTATAATGCGATCGTGCATAAACGAGTTAAAAGTTGTAAAGGTGTGCGTTTTTAGCTTGTTGCCTTAGGAAGTATTGAAATGTACAATGGGTTTCTATACGTATAATTATTATCTATAATTCTTTTTGAGATTTTGTTGTTACGGTATTTAGACAAAATTAGAACGTATTCTGTAGGTAATCTATACAGATTGAAATAAGTATATGAAAAAGGTACCAACCAACCAACCAATGTGTTTTCTATTTTACCTTAAAAACCAATAATGTCTAGAATATACTTAGTAGTTAATTATAACTTAGAAAGAGATTTATAAAACTGTATCCCTTTGACTCATTTTCTTTGTTTATAATTTATTGGTTTAAGTAAGTACCATGTAGATGCATAACCGAATATTTTTGTTGGTTTTACTATTACAAGTTCTTTATGGCAATACGGCAAGCTTACGTAATTTGCTTGTAGTAGATTTTCCCTTCTTCCTACCTTATGTTAAAATTTTTTACCCCTATTTTCTTAAGCAAAATATGTGTGGTGTAACTCCAAATATTTAGTTACTACCTATATAATATATCATAAATCCATTTTAACTAAAATTCTGAATAACATACACCAAAGGCATTCAGCCACAAAAATTCGCGAAGGATAAGTTAGAATAGCTGGCCCGTAAATTATCCCTGGTAGGTACTGCAAGTTTGTAGCAAAATTCCTTCTACAATTTGGCGTGGCGGAAGTGGTTAACTGCAGTGCATGTTTGTTAAAAGCTTAATAGTTAAACATGCGAAAGCTTGCATGCAGTTTTTGTAAGATACGATCGATGTCGGAAATATATCACGGCGAAAGCTTTTAAATGCTGTTAGTTTTGTTCTTTTAACTACTCACGGTTGTTTTAATGGAAAAACAAATAATTACAAAAATACCTATGTTGATATAAGCATTAGAGTGGATGACTACGTTTCATCTTAATGCTAAATGGAGTAAATAAAGCAGTAGGAACCTACATAAGTAATAAAAGTGTTCGTACTAATATGGTTTAAAGTTTCGAAAGCAATTAAAAAGTTGAGCCAGTAATAAAAAGACGAGTTGACCTTTAACGAGGTATAAATTTGCTGAAAGCCCAAGAATTACTTCTGCTAAAACTTTTTTCCAGTGAAAACGCCGGGAATTAAAAAACGCTTGTTGAAATTAAGAAGTTGCCTCTAACAAATTCGAGTTAATATGAAATATTGATTCATAATGATTACGTAGCTTTATTTTGCTGACAATAAATCTGCCGAAGGTAAGCTTTAACGGAAAATTTGCATTTATTTTAGCATTTTTACAAACTTTCATAAAGGATTAAAATGAAAGATGATATAAAAATGGTTAGCATCGCTGGCTTAATGGCGTGTACTTTGCAGGTGAAATCACTTCAGAATTTAAAATACGCCTTATATGGAAATTTAAAGTTTAGATAAACTTTTATGGTTGCAGCCATCCGAGTACCAACAAGAAATCTTAAGAAATTCAGTTGATTTCGGTTTTACGGCCCGCTACTATAAAATACGTTAAAGCATCAAATGCGAGCCGAAGTTAACTTTTGTAACTTTGTGTGAGACACTTTTGGCGGTAGTGGTCGCGTTGAAAAGTTTATAGCTACACTTAAAACTGCGGGAAATCAATAATAGTTAATTAACTTGTCAAATTCTTTTTCCTAATATCGTACAGAAGTTCGAAAAAGGTGATTCGGAAACGTTTCTTGCGTAATTGAATGTCCCGACTAGAAGCTTCTGGTTCTTAATACAACCTCCTTTGTACGCCTTTTCTTTGAGCAAACGAGTTTTGAGATGGATGGATAGAATTTTGGATTAAAGGAGGGATTTATACGTAGGCTGTTTCGGAAGTTTATGTTTTAAATGTAAAAGGTCCACAACAATAGCAGTCCAGAATTCAACATGCTATCAAATTGTTGTTCACTGTTGTTTGTGGTAATCAAATAGCCATTTGCGAAAAGACTCAGGTTAATATTAGTATTTGCATGGATGAATTAACATTAGATAATCTCGTTTGCTTACTCTCAAAAAATGCATAATTCGGGGTGTGGTTCCCAAGTGTTGCAATTATATATATACAATGTGTCCACGGATAGGTGATACAAGAGGAAACATTTTTTATTATTGATTTCTCAGAAAATTTTATTCTTGATAATAATTTTTGCTGTGCTTAATAACCTTATTTCTAATGTTACTTTTCCTGCATATCCTGCAGGTAATCATTGAAGACTTAAATTCACAATATTCCTCAGTTTTGGACTTTGAAAAAATTTCGGAAATTTTTATAATCAGATCAAGCAGACGCTACAACAACTTTAGAATAATTTTGATATTTGTGTTTCCTCTATTCTTAAAACTTTCAATTTAAAATACAGTTTTCGAAATAACATATCCTAATTTTGTGTTTTTGAAGCGTCTACGAGCACAACAAAAGCCTTAAACTAACAAAAATCAATTCTGTCTGAACAACTTCAAATTTTGCATACAAACGTAATTTTGTGTTCTGAACAACTTTACTCTAATACAATTTTGCGATATTTGTTAAAATACTAAGACTTTACCTAAACCTCACCTTAGTTTTAACAGTGCTAACACAGATGCCTTGATTTAAAAAAATCGAAAGTCTGCTTAAAATGAATTTAAGAACAAGCAGAGATAGACTGCTAAACAGCGTAATAATATCTAAAAATTTTTGGTCATTTATACCTCTTTTATCACCTATCCGTAGACACATTGTACATGTTTTGTACTTCGTGTATCCAAGCGGATGCAAGATATGAAGAGGAAGTTCATAACGTATACTTATAGTTATAATATTATAAAAATAATGAAAAAAGTACAACATATCTTTAAAAAGATTTTATAGTAACTGAAATGAAAATTTATTCTAAGCTGACCGTGGCTGTCGGTCCGACCCTGATAAAACGGTATTCGGACAATTTTTATGTAGATATTTGTATTGCAGTATTTAAAAAGATGCGAATTACAAGAATACGGATATTTATCAGATATAGGTTAACCGAATTAAAAAAATATCCGGATAAAAAGATACTCGCATAAAATGAATTATCCTAATAAAATGCATGCAAGCAAAATAAACTCTCTCTATAGTTACAGCCTTATGATTGGTTTGCCTTTTCCATTTCTTGATATGTCTCACCTTTGGTGTCTTCTATATTTGTATTGTAGCAGGTGTTTTCCTTTTGCGTTGGTACCTCCATACTTCCCCCGGTGATTGTTTTGTATGCTTCTCGTCTCAATATATGACCAACGAGTTTATCTTTTCTTCTCTTTAGATGTTTCCAAATATCTCTGTTGGTTTCAACTCTTCTTAGGACTGCTTCATGTGTGACCCTTCTATTTGATTTGTTTCTTGTTTACCAGCGGCCCAGGTTTAACACATATAAAGCGATACCCCAAACATATATTTTTGTGAAATGCTTTTTTGTTTCTACTAACAATGCCGTTGGAGGTCAGTAAATCTTTCTTTTTATAGAACATCGACGTTGCTTGGGCCAATATACTTTTTATTTGTTTTGTGCTTCTGTCATCTGACAATATAGTACTACCTAATAATAATAATAATAATAATAATAATAATAATAGAGATTTAATGCTCAACAGATAAAATCCATTTACAGAACAAAAATGGATAGTACACGGAACTTAATACATAAACGTAACTTAAAAATTCAAATTTACAAAGCATGTTTATATGATACTTTGGTAAGATCAAATTAATACGTATAATATATTACAATATAGAAAATATAACAGTTTAAATAACTATATTGCTATGCAAAGCCTCACGTTCTGCTGCCAATTAATGCTATCACTATGTACCACCTTGTAACGCTAATAAATGCTTTGAACAGTTTCTTTTTTTAGCTTTCAAGTTAATTACAATTTTAAAATTTACTTACCCTGACAAAATCTTTACCTACTGCTTTTGCTTTTAATTTAAACTCCGGCTAACTCAGTACTTACCTCTTAGGCGTTGATGAGGTTCTTAATTTGAGATTTATTTAAGTTCTTTATTAAATTCAGTTAATTTTTATCAATAAAGTCAAATTATCAAGTGTAATACAGATTTATTAACAGTTTGTTAAATATAAATTTTGCACACATAAAATTACCTACTATTCCCTAACAAAATAGAATCTAATTTAATGTTACCAAACTTCACCCACGTTTGTTAATTTCTTATTTAATGTTCTCACTTTTCAATTCAAGCATCAGTTTCGGACTTCTTCCAATTGGGTGAAATATGTATTACATTCCAAATTCTCCCAATTGAACTTCTAATCTTCTTTTATATTTTTCAATATTCAAATATTTTAATTACTTAAAATATTTTTTGTGCAGCCGGACGCGAAGTGGTCATTTCGCGTACGCAATACAGGACGCGAAATCCGATTTCGCGGCCTTACCCTTAGTAACGGCCGCGAAATATTTTAACGGCCGTTACTAAGGGTAACGGCCGTTAAACTAAACGTCACTTATTTGACACATGAGAGTTGACATATGAAAATGTCAGTTTTATTATGTATTTTTTACGGCTGCACAAAAAATGTTGTGTATACTTCGGCCGCGAAATTCTTTAGCGCCCTCGAGATTGTCTTGCCTCGGCCGCAAGCGGCCTCGGCGACAATTTTTCTCTCGGTACGCTAAAATGGAATTTCGCGGCCTTAGCATACAAATAACTATTAAATGATAATTATTTTATATTTTCGCCATTAACAGGCTTTAATATCTTCCATAATTAATTTCATTTAAATAATCTTGCTTTAATTAATTTTATATTTAAAGCTTTTCTTTTATACAATTTGAAATATCTGTTTTTCAGAAATTTCATCTGTTAGTGTTTTTTTTAATTCTCGTTGTCCTGGTTAATTTATCCATTTTCGTTTACTTGATTTTCAGATACAGTTATTATGATTAAATCAGATCCTTCTAGCTAATTTTATATTACATTTTAACATTTTATAACTAATGTAGGTACATGATTCAGTTTTAAATATTTCTACCTATCTAACTTATTTATTTATTTACATTTTTAAATCTGTATACAATTTAATTATTTTATAACTCATCTCATAACATTTTTAAAATTTCATCCTAGTTAAAATAAATTCATGAAATATGTAACATTACAATATATATTAAATAATAAATTGTATACCAATAATTAATAAACTCGAAGTCAGTTCCCACAAATATTTGTGGGAACTGACTTCGAGTTTATTAATTATTGGTATACAATTTATTATTTGTCTGTCATAAACTATGGCCTACCAAGATCCAAAAAAAGAAAAGTCGACAAGTCTGGAAAATGCATACTCATATAACAATAATTATGATATTATGTAAATTTCTGGAATTAGTGTAAAAGTTTTATTTAAACTTTAACTACATATTTCTTTATCAGTTTGGGGAATATTAAAAAAAGCCGCCCTTGTAGACTAGATTTTTTTATTAGTTAGTGAAGAAGTCTAAAAATACTATTTTTGTCGAAAAATGTTAAAGAGTTAGTCATTTTAAATAAATCAAGTTATAGTAAGAGTAACGTGGGAATATGTTTTTTTTTTTAGTAATAATTAGATGGGTTTGATATATTTTGGGATTTAGGATTAATGTGTGGTTCTGAATAATTTTTGTAAATATAATGCATAATTTTTATTACAGTAGGACATAGTTAATAATAGAAAAGCAATTTTGGTTGAACGGTATTCATTGTGTACATATAACTGGTAACGTTTCTTATAATTTAATGTTAGTTTTTCTATAGTTCGTTAATTCCTCTTTGTATTAATGGTAATTATATATTTTAATTAAAGTGTAAAATCTCAAATGGGTCATAAAATCACGTATAATAACATGTGCGTTGTGATGAATATAGCAAAAATCAAAATGTGTAATACTTTTTGCAGAATTATCTAAAAGCTTTTAAGGTGAATTTATGATATGAATTTTAATTTTACTTTTGAAAAGAAATTACTTTCAATTCCGCTTTTAAAGTCGTTGGTACTAATCAACCAGTCTCCATAAATAACTGACTACAATTACATTAGCTAACACTTTGAATATTAAAAAGTAAAATATGTATAGCAATTCAGGTTATTTAAGTATTCACATTTTTACGTGAATTAATTTCGTATAAAAGCTGTTGTATGATTTCCTTTCCTAAAACACCTATTTTCTTAGAATTCTGAATTTAATTCATTTGACCTTTTTTAATTCTTTTGAAAAGAAAAAAATTGTACACCAGACACCTTTTAAATGCCATGCCACAGGTTAACGAAGGGTTACTTTATATGTTCTGTCATCCACCGAATTAGGTTAAAACGCGAAAGTAGGAAATTCCCTTGTTGTTTTCATATTGAACCAGCTTTTTATTCTTTTATGATTATAATGGGTGCAGGTGGCGTGTGTTACCAATACAGGTATTGTTAATATTCATCAATACGGCTCAACATAAAAGGTTAGTTTTAAGCAGGATTGTTTAATTTTGGTAATTAAATATCACAGATTAAAGTAATTACGAATAACTGCAGATTAATTTAATGTTTTGACACGTAGTACGTACAAATTGATATAAAATTGTTTAAAATACAAATCTATCTTCGCTATGCCTTATAAATAAATGAAAGGCGACAAACTTGTTTGACACAGAAAACTAAGAAAGGCTTATTTTACGAATAATTTGTTAGAAGATTCATTTAAAATTGGTATTGTTTAAATGGAAGCTAGCATCCAAGTTTCTGAATTATTTTCAAGAACTTTCAGCGGCATTTCCTCTCTTCTAAAGAATTAGTTCGGGTATTATTGTGACTTACACGAAGTTCTATTTATTAAAATTGAAACTTAAGAAAAGTCTTATAAACTAAATTTAAGGTACTGAGAAAACTGTAAAGTTCTGATAATAATTGCAAAGTTAGAATGAAGCAATAACATTAATCTTTGTCAAATTACATTTCATAAACTTTAAGGTCCCTGGAATATAACGTATTTTCCAACGTTGGCCTTAAGAAGTATGAAACATTAAAAATTGTTTTGTCACCCGATACTGAATAAAACAACGTAAGAAATAAAATCAATACTACTCGTAAATACAAATAATAATAAATGTTAAACAGCTCTAGCATGATATTGGGAAAAGTTTGAAATTACTTTTATCTAAGAAATATTAAAACCTCTACTGAGACACGCGTCTAGAATGTGTAAGAAGCTTATAAAATTTCCAATGGTACTTTAGTACCACTTTAAGAGTGGCTTCTGAATTTTGTCACCATATTTCATCATTATGTGTTGTATAATATACCTTAGGCGTGCTTTTGTTTAATATCCTGTAGTTGTAAAACTTTGTTTTTATGACCGTTACATAACTTATAATTTTTTAGAATCGTGTTCTACATCTACTTTTTAAAGAGACAATGGTTTGTTAAGAATGAACATAAATTCTGTTCTGCATCTGCTATATTTATAAACTTTATTTTGTGTTCTTAGTTCCCTAATAATGTATCCAGAATACGGTTTGCTTGCAAAGCTTAAAGTCACTTAATCGAATATCTTTTGCCTAATTTCTTTTTTAATTGGATGAGCCTATGCTTACAGCTCCCATCAATATATGAATCCAGTCTAAGCTCAAAATTGATTTAGAATGCTCCAGGGAGTATGATATCACTTACGTTATAGTTTAACATAGCTCCAGATGTTCACAGCATGTAATATTTAACAATGTATGTAGTTTATGGTCTGTAATTCTTAACACAAACAGAATCTGACGTTATGAAAATTTTCTGTAGTAGTTATACTTTAGCATATACGTCTTCTATTGTAAGATGATAGAAATTTATTTTAATAATATTTAGCCACTAATGTTTGTTTGATTTTAGAAAAGCATATTTATTAGTTTCAGCTGTAGTGTAGACAAGTTTGTAACCCCGGCTATGCCTCGCTAACATGTATTACTTACTATAAATTGATATATAGATTTAGGTGCCGTCAACTAATTATGGATAAATCTGTTAACATACAGTTGTTTAGTCGGATAGTCACCACGACAGAATGTAATTAACCAATGGGAGATAATGTAACCGTGTCTGTCCGTAATTCATCCTAGGCTAGCTATATGAGACAGGCTTACCTCGCCTACTCGCGATTGTGGTTTAGGGGTATTCGTAAACTATCTTTATATTAAAGAAAAACTAATTTAGATGTGTTTTTTTAACGTAGTGTTTGGACAAATAACAATTTCTGTTTGAAGACTAACGAGTAATGATCTGATCAGAATTAACAGAATTTCTAGATGCTTATTCAACAAATATTAGAGAAAGTTTCCAAAATGTCTTAGAGGTACCTTGGCGTTTAAAAAAAAATTAAAATCACTTCCAATTCGTTTAATTCCACTTCTAAGCAGTTAACATACTTTTGTTTGCTCGTTCTTAGTGATAATTGCATTCTGAATTTTTTATTTAAACATTACTGTCATAATTTACTTCAGTCAGTGAAAAAGAAGGCTTGTAAATCTAGTTGGAGAACTGTTCTTCTTATGGTCCTAAGCAAAGCGGAAATAACCAACTAAAGCTTCTATTATTTTATCCTGCTCTGAAAGCATACTTAAGCACAATAGAAAGACAACAAGACTGGTGAAAAAATCGTGTTTTTATTGAGTTAGACTATCATTTTTTTTTTTTTTGTTGAATCATAATTAGCACCGAGTGATTTATGGAAAATTAATTTTTAAAACCAAATATTTTACAATTTTACAATCTGTTTCAATTTGGGAACCCTTAAATGGCTGTTATTGTCAGTAAATCCGTCTTTGATATCAGTTAGAATTAGTATTTGAACCTTTGAGGAAGAATTCAGATTTTGTTATCCTAGTAGTCTGTTTAGTCTAAATTTCAAAACTCAATTATTATCTATAACTGCTCTTTCCATGTATTATCAGCATTCGTATAAATGTTTAAAAAACCATTGAGGAGTAAATGTATTCTAGACCATGACAGTTTTTATCAAATTTGGTAGTATTTAGGTTTTCAAACGTCTTTGAAGGTCGTTTAAGCTTATACGTTTATGGGTTATCTTTAGTTTTTTGATAATTTCTCCTTCCAGTTTCTGTAATGGCTTCTTCTCAAAATTTACTACCACTTCTTCATATTTTTTTTGCTTCTTTCCTTTTTCTTTTGACTCTTTATTTTTCTCTGTCCTTACATTTTATCACTTATTCGTAGTTAATTGTAGACCTCGTAATAATAATAATAATAATCATAATAATCATAATAATAATAATACTTTATTGCTGTAGAGTTACATTTTATAACAGAGCATTGTCACATAGATACAATAAATAAATAAAATACATAAACTACATGTATAATAATATATTAATTACAAATTTTCAAAACCGTATATAAACTTTACGGATACCTATTAGTCATTACACAACACGAACTCCTGTATCGAATAATATGCTTTTTGCAGCAAATAATTTTTTAAGTTCTATCTAAATTTTGCAAGTGTTGAAGATGACTATATCAGGTGGTATCGCGTTATAAATTTTAATACAATTGTAATACCATTCATATAAAGTAGTTCTATGAATTGGGATAGAAAGATAAGAGGCTCCCCAAGTGCTCATAGATTGAGATATCTGGCTACTTGTAGGAAATAGGTTTAGGTTTTTGCTAGTGTAAATTGCTGTATATATTATGTTAAGGCTGGCAAGAGTCATTATTTGTAATTCTTTAAAGCAAGTTCGACAGGAAGCATCATTTCTTAAACCAAGCATGGCTCTAATTAATCTCTTTTGAGCAATGAATAGGTACTCTGTTAGTGCCAACTGCGTTATACCAAAAGAGAATGCTATATTGCAGTATGCTTTGTACACATCCAAAGTAATATGACTTTAATGTAGTAAGGCTAAGACTATGCTTCAAATAACGAACTGCATAACATGCCGAGTTAATTTTTGTAACCAGAAAATTGATTTGCTCTGTCCACGAACAATTGCGGTGAATTTTTATTCCTAAAAATGTCAACTAGCTTTGCCATTTATTTTAACAAGTAAGGACTTGTCCTTGAAGCTTTTGAAAGACATTACATTAGTTTTTTCGGTGTTTAAGAGTAACGTATTTGCTTTACACCATTCTACCACTTTTTGCGATAGCAGACTCATTTCGCACGAAAGTTCTTGCACACTGTCTCTAGCTAACACACATGATGTATCATCAGCAAACTGATACAAAGTAGATATATTTAGATAACTGGAAAAACCATCGACAAAGATAACAAAAAGCAAGGGTCCCAATACTGATCCTTGAGGCACACCTTGAGCAAGACTCACAGATTCAGATAGAATGTCTGCAGAATAATCAGTATTATGAGATTTCACACAAACCCTTAAGCTTCCGTTTGTCAGGTATGACCTGATTAGTAGGGTGGAACGAAAAAATGAAAGTTGTTTTTTTGAAACGTAATAGTGCGGAAAAGTTGTATTGTGATACAAGTATGTAACCCTTAAAATCTGGTTGGCCTACGAGAATTCTTTCTGGTGCCCCAACAGGTTTGAAATTTAAAACTTTTTAACAAAATATAATTATGGCTGAAAAAATAAAATTTATTTTTTTGAAACGTAATAGTGGGGGAAAGTTGCCTTATGATACGAGTATGTAACCCTTAAAATCTGGTTGGCCTACTAGAATTCTTTCCGGTGCCCCAACAGGTTTTCAATTTAACAAGTGTTATAAATAGAATGAAAGTTCGAAGGCAAAGGCAAAAACTTCGAAAAAACATCATAAGAAAAGAAAAAGAAAATGTGTCATCTCTAAATGGGTTATATTTCGATGGGCGCAAAGATAAAACTCTAGTTTTAAAAGTTACCGGAGCCAAGTCACATCGCAAAACTATTACAGAGGAACACTATGTTTTAGTTCAAGAACCTGGTTCAAAATACATAGGACATGTAACACCGTTATCCGAATCCGCTGAAAATTTAAAACTGAGCATGGTTAATTATTTAGAAGCTAATGAGATTGATATGACAACAATTAAAACAATTGGATGTGACGGAACAGCAGTGAATACGGGGCCGAAAGGTGGAGCTATAGGTTATTAGAAGAATACTGTGGCAGACCATTACAATGGTTTATTTGCCAATTACATGGGAACGAACTTCCCCTGCGGCATCTTGGACCTCATGGATTTTCTAAGCATATTGGTAAACAAATGGCTGAATGTAAGAAACTTCAAGTAATGAAGTTTATGCCAATCAAATCAGATTTATCGGATGTTGATGTTGAAGTTGATCAAAAAGAGTTAAGTACGGACCAAAAATATTTGTTGGAAATAAGTCGTGCGGTTATTACTGGTAAGTGCAGTAAAAGTTTAGCTCGAAGAGATCCTGGGACAGTATCGCATTCAAGATGGTTGACAACAGCTCATAGGCTGCTTCGATTATATATTGGAACAACGCCTCCATCAGAAAATCTTAAAATATTGGTGGAGTATATTGTAAAAGTATATACTGTAGTTTGGTTTAGAATTAAGTGCAACACAGACTGCAAAAATGGTTCTCAGAACTACTTGAACTAACAAAACGGTGAAGTTATCTTAGTCATAATCCAAAACGCATCGTAGATCCGGTAATTCAGAGAAATACGTACTTTGCTCACCACGGAAATAGTATTATTCTTACAATGTTGTGTGATAAAAGACAACATGTAAAGGAACTTGCTCTAAGAGAATTCTGAATGCTAAGTCAGAACCAAGATTACCAAATAAAATAAGATGTTTCCAAATTCCACCATTATATTTTGAAACTCAAGATTACATAAATACATAGACTTGATATCATGGCAAGATTGCAATTTAACGGAACCGCCACTAACTTTTTAATTTTCAAACAAAGAGTTAAAGGACATGGTAATTTCTGGCGGTTGGAAAGAAGATGGAAGTTTTATGGAATTTCCAAAATTTCCTTTGTTACAGTAGAATTCACGCTCTTGTTGTTAAATATGTAAATTTTCGAATTTACTTTCGGCTAGGTAGTTGTAAATTTAGACTTCCCAGTAATATCTAAAGATTGCATGGTTGCATACAATGCTAATACTGGCGTCACGCCTCTTACTATGAATTTAGTCACTAATGGGTTTAGAATCTTTAGGGAATTCGTAAGATTTTAGATTGGCTTTCGCCAGAGAATTCTGTTGGCAGATTCTTCTGCTTGAAACATTCGTCGCGGATAGACGTTGTTTACCTTGGTTTTAGAATTTTGGTTTTCCAAAATTAGTGGAATCATCCGAGGTTCGACTGTGTATAAAATGGTTTAGTTAGCCTTAGAGGCCTTTAGAGAATTTGAAACGCTAGTGAGTTTTATATTTAATTACCATTTTAACCTTTATTGGGATTTAACTATCCGACGACCACATTTTTGATAGAAGCATTTCGAAGGGCATTTTAACATCTGTTGTATTTCCGTACGAACCACGTGTTCGTTGGTAGAAAACACCTGTTAGTGCAACACCGCGATTTTGAGGAATTCGTAATTCGTTAATCCGAAGAAATTATTCTGCCCTGTGATTTAGAAGATACCTAATTAGCCTGGAATTTTTCCTGATCTGGAGTTCGTTATCTATACGTTTTAAGACCCCAATGTTAAGAGGTTTAAGGTCAGATAAACTTGATTTGATTTTGAGGTTATTTTGTGTGAAGTTAAATTTAGAAACATTCAAACACATTTCATTAAGCTTGATAATTTTGGTATTTAACTATTATTAGTAATTATTTGATTAAAAAAACGTTTATTAGAAATATTTTCAGTAATTAATTTTCATTGTAATTCAAAGTATTAGTAAAATTTTCAATCGTCATTTAAACGGGAATTTATAAACTGTAATTTATTTTAAATTTGTAAAGGAATATTCAGATTTGCGTGTTTCAACTTAGTCAATTATTTTTCTTTAATTTATTTTTTTTTATATCATATCGTAATTGAAATTGTGGTTTCCGATAGATCTCGCAGGATATTATTATTATTTTCTTGTGTTATTATGTTTTTTTTTTATAGCTGCGAAAACGACTAAAGTGAGCTCACTCTTATCTGTGTTCGTTAGTTATTTAAGTTAATTTAAGAATTATTCTTGGGAACCCTCCGAGAGTCTACGTACGTTTAATTACGATTTGGGGTAAATTTAAACCTTAAATTATTTTCATTTATCTTTCGTTTGTTTACATGATTGTCGTTGAACATTCCTCATAGTTTTCTTTTTGTGTTTAATTAGATCTCATTAGAAATTTAACATTTAAACTTAGTTTGTTTACGATCTTAGTAATTTTCCTTATTTGTCCTTTGAATTAATAACTTCATAATTACTGTTTTCAATTTCAATTTTGTGTATGTGTTTTGCTTATGAGTTAATATATATCCTATTCGTTAATTACCGAGTCTTGCGTTTTATTGTCAAGTCAATTGACTTTTGGAGGTCTATTCTTCAGTAGGTCCGACTGAAGCTGTTACGTTATAAGGACTGGCGCCCAAGGAACATCGTTAGTTGAGTAATTAGTGAGCACTACTGTTTTCTTTTAGGAACCTCACGCCCACGCAACAGAGTAGCGGGTTTATTTAGTGTTATCACCTCCGGATAACAATTGATATACTTCACCTAGTGCTGGTGTAGCACCTTGTTACACCCAAGCTGTCGAGAGGTGCGTTGTGTTAGTAACGTAGGCGTCCTCAGCAGTTTGTGGTCCTGATTCTAGAGATGGATCCATTCGCTCCAGATTAGAATATCGTAAATTAATGCCACAATTCGATACCAAGCGACAATTACCAAGTGAATAATTTTGTTTTGTTTTGTTTGTTAAAGACCAAAGCTCGTGAGTATACATTTTAACCAACTACCTGTTGTTTTAATTATCTGTTTGAGGCGAAAAATTTTTTTCTTCAAAATTTTAAAATTGTAATAGTGCGGAAAAGCTGCTCGTGAGGAGCTCTGGGATATTGTGTACATAAAATAGCTTTTTAACTATATTAAAAGCATAATGTGCGAATATTATCATCAGATAAACTATGTTTTAATGAACATAAAATTCGTTCCTTCTGGGGCACTGGAAGATTTTATTTGACAACGTTCAGATTTTAGGGTATAAAAGAGTTTGCCAACGGGCAACTTTTCCGCACTATTACAATTTAAAATTTTGAAAAAAATTTTTTTTTGGTATTTTCGCTCCACCCTACTGATTAGATCTAAACATTTTCCACGAATACCGTAATTTTCAAGTTTGAAGAGTAAGAAATTGTAATTTATAGTGTCAAAAGCTTTAGACAGCTCGAGGTATAGGCCTGACACCAATTTATTACTATCGTATATTTAAAAAAAGAAGAAAAGGCGACCATTTCTTGCTCCGATATTTGTTGCAACAGTCTGAAGAGCTCTGATGTTTTTCTAAAAAAGGTCGTTACGCATAAAAGCCGATCTGATCTTCTAAACTCAAAATACAACAGCAGGCGATATAATTTCCAGGTAAAGGTGCAATACATTTCAGTTTTCTTTCGCAGACTTACTCGTACGGGCAAAACTGTCCAGCTAAGAACGAACGGCAGCAATGCCCATACACTTCGTGTTAATCAACTGTCTTTTACCAGCTTTCGCACTAAACGATTCTAAAAAATATGTTAACAGTGGCGGCGACGCTAGAACGTTAAAATGCAAAAATCGAAAAACCCGTTCAAAATGGGTGAGAGAATAACTTCCGAGAAGAGGTCGATTCTCCCATATCAATCTCTTGAAGGAACTGAAGTTGGAACCAAGTGATTAGTTTAATTATACTTCTTCGGTTCCCACTCCTGGACGTTTTGACGATTTTGCCTTTTTTAGTTATTTTCTAAAACACCCACGAATCGAATCTATCTTCTTTTTTACGGATTCTTTTATAGCATCCGGATCAAGTTCTCTTAATTTAATCAGTAATTGTTCATAAGCGTCATTTTTATATGGAAACATAAAAATTCAATGAATCAAAATTAGCAAAATGTGCACATAAGCAGACGATGAGAACTGGACGTCGTAACTAATCAACTGTGTTCAGATAAAAGTTTTATTGCATGAACGGCACTGATAAAAACCTGCTCCGACAAAACTGATAGAGGCATACATTGTCCGTTTTGAACGAACACGATGAATCGAACGGGCATCGGCAGATAATTTTTATCACCGTCAAAACAGTTAGTTTTCTGCCACACCTTATCCATTATACCTGAACGGGTAAAACTGATCGAGTAAAACTGTGGAAATAAACTGAAATGTATGGCCACCTTTAGACAGTCCGAATTAATCGTCATTGCCAAAAGAAAATGTATTAAATAAGATGGCGTTTGGGTGTGGCTGATATAATAAGTTGAGCAATCCTTACAATGTAGAAATGATGAAATATGTTTACTAACTAAGGATGCACTTGCAAACGGACTTACGTCATTTGAACACCAGCTGCATAGTCATGTTTCGAAATCATTACAATGTACTACAATGTTCAAAGTAGTTAGTACTTACTAAAGACGACCTGCGACAAATGACGTAATCCATTCGTGGAAAGCCATGTTTTATGTTCATACAAAGTAAGAATTAATGCGAAATGATGTAACACGAAACAGTTGGCTTCGGCAGCTGTTGAAAATGTAGGAAAGAAGGGGTAAACCTTGGAGTATAAGTATAGCCGGATTTCATACAGAATTCAGTTCCCTGGCGAAGCTCTATCAAGTGAATTGGAGTAGGCAGATGGAGACCAATTCCCACCGTTCAAGTAACCCTAGTATGGGGTTAAAAGTAAGTTCCAACGTTGTTTCCAAGATGTGTGCCTTTCTAAAGATGTTCATGTAAGACTACTGTTTAATATTATTTGTAGAGAAAGTTGGTGATATTGTTTCGCACGCCGCACTTGAATTGGGTTGTTCAGACCTGAATCGTCATGTATTTGGATCCTGTTTGTCGAACAGTTGAATTGTACTTGTAAATAATGTTTTATCAATATATGTGATGTTAGTCGATTCCGTATTTTAATATAACCTTTCGCAACAGCCAAGCAAAACACTCGTAATGAAGTTAGGCTCAAAATCTCTACCATCGCATTAATATAAAAACATAGGCGGTCTTAACCCACTATGTTACAAGAAGCCGCTTCGTTACAGTATTGCCAACTGTGCAAGATGTGTTTGAATTGCTGTTTACTGTTACAGTAATGCAGATGCATAAATTTCCTAATTAGTTACAAATGAAAATTCAATAAGCTCATCAACAATGTTGACATATAAAATTGTAGTTGTTTATACTATACAACATTTATTAATTTATAGGTTCGATATTAAACATCAAATGCCCACACCAATCATTCAGAATTAAATTGTGCATGTAAAATTTCAAGTCTAATTTTAGAACTTGAAGAGACATGGAAAATTGAACGAATGTAATCAAATGCTGTCTTAAAGAGGAAAATTGGCGTATCGATTTCACTTCATAAAATAAGCGCCAGTATAGGAAATCTTAAAATTTCTTTTTTTCCTTCGCAGTTTGAATCTCGACACAGCTTCAAAAGGTATGGAACACACAAATAAGCACCTTTCGCTTCGTAAAATTTACGGTAAACCGCTCTCCAAAGCAAAAAGCATTTTCATTTAATCTGTCCAGGGTCGTGGACGGATGCGGTTTCTGCCTTGTGCGGAAGTTTTCGTCATATTCTGCCTGTGCACATTTTAATTTTAAAATGATCTTTGTTATTACGCATTCCATCCTTCCATCATTAAAATACATCCGAGTTTGCCACAGTATCCGATAATAAAGCAGGAATGTAAACTTATTAACTTATGTTAATAAGAAAAGGCAAATATAAACTTGGTTAAGTTAATCAAATTTTATATCTATTCGTTTTTTTTTTTGTTCTAATATACAAACATTTGCTAAATGTTCGACTAAATAAATAAAGAAGGCGACCAGAAGCCATAGGACTCGCAGGAGATTATATCGAACAAATACTGGCTTACTGTGATTTTAAGTTACAGAACTTCGAGTTTGCTTTTCTTTTAACTTCTCACAGAACTGCTTCACACAGGGAATAGGATTGAAAAATAAATAAAGTTCCTCCGACGTTTTAGAAGTGAGAACTTTTTAAACAGCCCTCATGTTCGCCATTCTAATTGGTTTTAAACAGATTTATTCTTACAAAACCTTCCAAGTTCATTCGTACAAAAGTCACTGATTTAAGGAAGTTAAAAATTTAGATTTACATTTGCTTAGAAAATTAGTTCCCATTGTTAAGCTTATATTGTTAGAAAATGCGTATAACGACAATCTCCAACTGAGAAAATATTGCAATCGGAAGCACAAAATAAAAATGCCGAAGCCCTCGCTTTTAACTGTAAATCATGTTAGTATAATTTTAATTAAAATAGAATTTTGCAATACTCCATTTTTCCGTTAGTTGTGAATTAATCAAATTGCGATATTTTTATGATTTATGACTTTAAAAAGCAGATACCTAACATTTTTGCACGAACACTACATTTCGCAAACTTCATTTTAAATTCAATTACTTTTAGTAATTCCAACTGATGCATTATTTAATAGCAGATATTGCCAAGCTTCATTTATGAGATTGCCAATTTCATATTTTTCTCTTCTTTCCAAAAAGACTTTAAGCTGTTTATATTAAAGAAATAACATTTATTAATTTACGGACAGAGATGAATATTGGATACTTCTATATTTAGTCAATTTTATAGATGCCTGAACATTTTATATTCCGCGTCATTTCCAAGTATACAAGTATGAGATGTGAAGAAAAGTAAAAAGTAATTTAAATGACAAAGAATTTTGTTTTACATTTCGCTATATAAGCTCAAGCATCTTTGAAGTATTATGGGGAATTATTGCGAAAATGGAAGCTTTGCGTTTGCCCTTTCGATGTGAAATATTATTTGTGCCAAAGCATACCAGGTTATAAGTCTGTCAGTTATCCGTCAGGAGTATGCAACTTTTTCTTTCCAGCCACAGCGAATATACGTATAGGCGTGAATTTATCCGTTTTAAGGAAAGTATTTTTATAACTTGACATTTTAGGTTAGATTTGTTGAGATAAAAAATATGGTTTGCATTCAGCTACACAATAGTTCTCTTGATTATTATTATACTTAGTTATGACTGTTATGAGTTTAATAGCTTATTAAGGGCCGGTTCTACAAAGCAGGTATAACTCACGGTATAGCTATTCTAGGAATATATTTATCCTAAGATTTAAACTCGGAATAAAATGTTTGCCGTTCTACCAATTCATTTTATTCCGAGGTTAGTTATTCCAGGTTTAGGCTCTGGTATTGTACCGTTGGCTGCACTGCAATGTTAAAATTGTCATACATTCTAAAATTTTGGATCTAATGAAAACATTTTTAGAGCGACGACGTTAAAATAACCTTACTTTTAACCACATGACAGTAAACGTTTAGTGATGGGCATAATCGAGATATTTCAGTAATTGAACTACTACTACTACTACTATTACAGTTTTGTTGTTATTATTTGGGTTTAGTTCTAAATGTAATTAGGTACACATGTATTAAATGTTGGATTTGCGCTTCATAAAAGATTAAATAAATATTTACGGTATGAAAAATCTTCATCCTATAACAATCGATAATAATTAATAATTATTGATTTGTTGTTATTTATGGCCGAGAAGAGAGATCGCTGCAGCAATTTTGCATTCAATGAGCTGTTAATTTCATCATCGGACTCAAACACCAACACATTATAGTTTACAGCCATTATTACCGCCACGAAAATTAAAATCTGCTACGGTTACACGTTACACGGATTACACCTCCCTAACAAGTAAACAAACGCAACTGCATAACCTCACTTTACGAGTTATCCGAGGAATAAGTTTTTATCCGGTCGCGCGCGGGCGGGATAAGTTAACCGGCTAGTTATACCAACGTTTTCTCTATTCCCTGGTTAAAGAAACTGGTAGAACCAAAATTTTGTATTTATTCCAAGGATAGATTTATTCTCTAGTTAAATGCGTATTGTAGAACCGGCCCTATGTATCTCCTGTTATTGTATGTTATATTTCATTAGAATAGTCCCTCTCATTATGTTCATTTTTACAGTTATTATTATGTAAGGTACACACCACTGTACCTTGTATTTGGGCTACATAGGACATTAGTCCTCTGTCCACTACCTATATTTAATAATAATAATAATAATATTTCGGCAGGTCACAAAATTCATTTTCTGTAAAATATTTGTTCATACTGGTAACTTGCTTATAATACTTAATAGTTATTAAAACTGGAATTTGGCAACAGAAGCAGAGATCATTTTATTGCCACTTATTTTATTGGAATTCTATTTACAGTATTTTTCACCTAGGATTTGGGTTGTGACTTCAACGCGCTGTTGATAAATTCACAATCCAACTATACTTAATCTCTTTCTAAACTAGGTTTTCATTACCTACTGCGCACGAACGCGTGTCTATGCATACAGTTTTTGGGCGGGGCAAGCTGACGTCACAACCCAAATGCTAGATGAAAAATACTGTAGGTACTATTTGGTACTACCTTCACCGATTTTTACATTAAAATCTTCCATTATTGTAGTGATATCTTGTTTTTTACTGATCAAGAATATTACTTCATGTTTTTTATCTGTCGTTGCTGCATAAATGTTAATTTTTCTGTTTCATGCACTTAACTGAATTAATGCAATTTATTTGTCTAAGGAAGGAACCTCGTTCCTGTTTTGCTAATTTCTGTTGTAAGTATTAATACTACTCCGTATCTGTAATTTTGTCTCATTTCCTGAGTAACATATGATATTATTTGATGTTGTCTATATTCCATTTTTTGGTCACTGCACATCACTCGCACCAAGAATGTCAATGTTTAGTCTTTTCATTTTAGCTACGATATTGTCTAACTTTCCTGTTTGGTACAAACTTCTGGGATTCCATGTTGCGATTTTCATAGCGTTTCTCATACCACTATTCGTAACTCTTCCCCCGGAAATCTGATTGGGGAACTTCCGGAATAATTTGTCTTGAACTTCGGCATAATGCCATGATGATTATACCACAGATATCCATTTGGATCTTTAATGAAGGGGTATCTCATTCTCATTCGGGACCTTCTGATACTTATGTAATGATAAAAATGAAATTTATGTTCTTTACTTCAAACTAAAAAGCGGTATTCCATCAATACCAGTGTCATAAGTATTTTAAAAAATAAAGTCACAATCCATAGAAATTTAGAAACAAATGTATTTTTTCTACAACCACCGTGGAAAGTGAGATTTTCAGACTTCGTCTCCATAGATACGAGTATTGAAAATGAGTGTTTGCCGAACAAGTGAAAATTAGCGTGCGGAAAGTTTACTTTCCGCACGCAAATCTGGATTAATCTGGATTTGCGTGCGGAAAGTAAACTTTCCACACTCAAATTTTGATTTGCGTGCGGAAAGTAAACTTTCCACACGCTAATTTGTTTACTTTCCGCACGCAAATCAAAATGTCATAAATGACATTTGATGAATGTCAGATTTGATTTTGCAGAAATATTTAAATTTTTTGTGGTTGTAGAAAAAATAGTGTGTAATACATGTGTTGAAAGCTTGTATTTGCCACACTCATGTGACTGCAGCACTCACTAGAGTTCGTGCTGCAAACTTCACATTCGTGTGGCAAACGCAAGCTTTCAACACTTGTATTACAAATTACTATTATACAAATTATGATGCCATTATTTTATGTGAGATTTGATTATAATATTTTGTTTCTAAACCATGAAGAACAGAATTAATAAGAACATAAAGATTTCTTAATAAGTGAAATACATAAAACGTTCACAAAAGAAAGTTAAAGCTGCATTAATTACCTTTGTCAAATTCGAAGCTTCAAAATTGTATAGAATGCATTAATAAAAGCTGACGCTCGCTATTGTTTATTTTGGATGCTAATATGAACAATTCTTTAGTACATTTCCAAAGTTAAACCTTACCTTGCATTAGTCTTATCAACTTTTTTTTTTTAATTTTTGCCAATACATAATTGAACTTAATAGAATTCGCCAAACATAACAATAATCCAACAAAAAAAATAATTACAGCTTAATAAACTGTTCTTACTCAAAAAATAATTTTTGAATAGAATTCGTATAATATAATCCTATTTTGAACAATAAAAATAATAAACAAAATTACCACTCAATGCAATAATGCTAAAATACTAAATTAAAAATGTAATTGACTCATTTAGATTTATTTACTACCTACACAAAGAATTCTGTTAATGAGTAATATCACAGTGGGATTAGCTGTTCATTTAATGTTGTTTTAAATTTATTTGGATTTATTTCGATTAGAATTGATGCTGGTAATTTATTCACAGTAAGAGTAACAGTGCGCGAGGGCGATTTAGAGAAATTAAATATTTTGTGTGTATGCATACTTATGTGAACATTATTTCTATTGCTATTTGGATAGTCATGAATATATTCCTACTTATTTAAGGTAACTTTAGTTTTATTGTTAATCAAAAATGCTCCTGCCTTGTAAATAACTATGGAAGGCAGTCTTAAGTTTTCTTACATGAAGCACCACCTTAAAAGAGGATCTCGTTGCTCTAGAATTTTTTTTTGAAGTATGAATACTCACTCTATCTATATTTACTCGTGCAAACATCCCTCACAACAGTATGTTGAATGCTAAAATTGACTGGACTAACGAGTAATAGTTTTGTATTGTAACTATAAGGAACCATTAGCTTATTTGAAAGGCGAAACAAACTTTTGCCCAATTTGTTACATATGTAAGTAGTCCAACTTCCAGCTGAAATTCTCATTTATCGTTACACCTAAAAAAAAATAGAGGACTAAATGTAGGAAGACTGGAGGGAGCGGAGTATATGGAGCAGGGCTTGCGAAAAATGTCAAATATGATGTATTAAATAATGTGGTAAATTATTTACTCGCAAATATACAAAAACTTACACAAAGAAGTAGGGCTAATAGCAGTGGTGCTACATTGAAAGCTCAAATTAGGCAAACTCGTTTTCATGTAGATATATAAATAATTAGTTATTGCGATATTTACCCAAATATTTCTTTTCTTACACTAATTCGTAAATAAGGTCACAACGCCTACAACATGAACCAGCAATTCAATAATGACAGATTTTGTAAATATCGCGAAGGATGTTTCGTTGGTGAATAAAACGGAATTCGTACCTATGTTTTTTCAAATAATTCACATAAATGTTTTAAAGTAGGAGACCTATAGCTGCCCTTTGTGGGATTCCAAGTTGCGTAAGGAATTTATTCGAATATTGGTTTATTTTTACTAGATTATTTCCAACTTTACAACACGATGTTATTAATCACTTTTGCCCATTACTTGGTGACTGAAATTTAAAAATTGACAGCAGTTTCTATCGACTTGTCAGTAGTAAAACCGTGCTGATTTGATGACAGCGCCTTGTGTTTATTCAAAACCTTTTTCGACAAAATGTTTATTGTTTACCATCTTTAGCAATATATTGAACTCAAATTTATTTATTTAGGATCTTACGTTAACAGTAATTTAATACATTATTTACCCTTTTAAACATCTGCATTCGTATTATAAATGAAGATATCAGCATCTAAACTATTTTTTACTATCTGAATATCATCTGATATTTTAGAATTTTAGATGTTTACCAATTTCAAAGAATGTCAGATCGCTTTATGGAAGGTATCTTAATATTTTATTACCCGATTACTAACTAAGTGATAATACCGACTCATACTCCTTGTTTGGGAAGGAAAAACATTTGCAGATATTGCACGTTGTATGTGCATATCAAAAATAGTTTAAAAATGTTTTTAAAACATTATATTGGTTTCTAACATTTACTATGTAATAAATTTAAAGAAAATATTTCAAACTAAATATCTGGTATTCAAAACCAATTTTTTACTTTCGGATACTGATGTTTGAAGTGTGAGTATCTGAATGGTAGTATCGGAATACCAGTATCCGCATCTCAACTTATAAGATCGGCCCAGTATGGCAGGAAATTCTACTAATTTCTGTCAAAAGTTAAAGAATCTAAATACTTAGTTGTCAGTGAAATATTGCGAAAGGCCTAGGGTCACAGTTATTTCCAAATTTGACACAAAAAATTGAGATGCATTTCTAAATTCCTAACACTTTAGAATTTGGAACGTCCTTATTATCAAGTGACAAAATTATAAAATTGAAATATTAGGTACGGGCTAAGGTAATTTATTACATGAGATTTCCGATGTTCAGCTGTAGCGTTTATTGTTTATAATACTCCGTAATACTATGTTTGCTTTTTTATATCCTTATACACTTAATTTAGAAAAAATTACTCTATTAATTTATTTTTAAATAAGTAATATTTAGAAAAAAACAGTTTAGACTTTTCGGGAGTCAGGGATAAAATATTTTGGCGAAGGAAAGCAGGAAAATGTTAAGGAAATAGAACATCTTCCTTCAGTCGGAACCCTATACTAACTACTTTATTACTGAATATTATAATATTATTATAATATTTATTATAATAATTTTTTATTATAATATATATTCAAATCGGCCATAACAAATAAAAACAATTCAAATACAATACATAGATCAAAAATATGTGCTAAAATGTCGTGCCAACAACCAAGCAACAAATAATAAAATGATTTGTATAAGCAAGTAAAAGAATTAGAAATATTGATAATAATAAAAATAAATAAGTAAATAAATGTGCCAATAAATAAATAATCGCAGAAAAACTTAAATCATAAGTTCATTTATTAGTTAGTTATGTTAATCGGTTGGGACACAAACAGTTCAGTGCGTGCGACACTCTTGCAGCCTCCAAACATAACAATTACTGCTCTGCAAAACTCACCACTTTAAGGTGTACTCAACGGGGGTCCTCGACTCCCTTGTTTCGGTGCGCCCCTCACTGGATACAGGTTTGCACCTACCACTATTTATTTGTTTGGATTTCCCTTATCTTCTTCACGGGCTAGCCCTCGATCACATCTTGCAGAGCCCCCTCACAGAGGTGCTCCACATCTTCCTACTCCCGGAGTCACACAGCATCGGGTGTAGTTAATGCCAAAGACTCGATAGGGGTTCACACTCTTAGCAATGTCTTAATTGCCTATTAATGTATCTCCGGAAGACTCACTTACCCCTATCGCTAAATCTGCCTGCGACCACACAGGTACTCTGGCACAACCAGGAGCAGCTAACACGAGAGCTTACTGCCAACCAGTACCTCTTTGTAAATGATCTTTTCTGGAAGCTAGTCATTTGATTAGACGTGTATAACATGCAATACAAGCAACAAGCAGTACGTCAGAGGTACCACCTTATTCTTCTTCTTGGAGTGGCATGTCCTTTACAGGGCGTTGCCGATCCTCTCTCCATATGCCTATGGTGTGCGTGTCAAGTACCCTATAAACATAGGGGACCTACAGCTTTACGTGGGCTCCGAACCACGGTAGTTCTTGCACTTCTACTCCAGAGAGGACTTACTAGGCAGAATACACCTCGGTGGTACGCCATTGCCTTGCGAGGAAAGCGGTCGGGTGTTTTCGACGTATTTGTGATCCTGGGAATCAAATCTGGTCCAACTCAGTGGCCAGACGCACCCTGAACCAATTGAACTACGACCGTCTCCACCACTTTATTATTACTTATTACACTTTAATTATTGTCGTGTCACTGCAAAACGTAATTCTACCGTCGAGTCTGCCGCTACCACTGATACTGTACTCCTGGTCAGCCAGGTCTCGGTTATCGGGGCACACACACCCCTCCCTTTTTATATAACTTAAGTCTGCATGTGTTTGTTTATGCTTAGGTTAACCTTGGGGATAATTTGTGGCTTTCGTCTGGGAAATAGTAAACTATGGCATTGGTAACTTCTAAATATTAGTTTTATTAAGTGTTAATACAATATAAATGTAAACAAACGTATATTAAATAACTCAGTCTCTTAGTACAAAGGAATAGTAGTGAGAGGTAATTGCAATCCTATTTGGTATTCTACTTCAATTCTATTCATACCGAGTAAATACCGGAAGTTCTGTGAATTATACATGATCCATCACTGAATACTAACAAAAATAAATAAACTTTCGCTTTTCAATAACCATCCTAAAACCATGTTTGGGTGCTGTCGGCTGATATTGTAGAGTAAATTGGCGAAGGTATTGTGGCACTTAATTTCTTTTCTTTTGTTAAATAAATAATCATTCCATATAAAAGTATTTTTTCTGGCTATTCCACTCATAATCTGTCACCCAATGAAATCACAGTATTTTGGTGAATTGAACCAATCGCATTCGAATTACACTGACAATTTTCACTAGTGAAACAGTGAAACTTGCCACAGCAATTTCACGACTAGCGGCGTTGCTTAGACACAACGTCTGTCAAAATTTTTTGAGTGACAAGTATTTCAGTAATTTCAAATATTATAATTCGAGGAATTGTCATGCCGAATACCATTCGTGACTAGAAATAATTTTCATGTAAACAAACTTGAATGTGGACTAATTTATGAAAAATGATTCGATGGAAATGACTTTTTTTCGTTGAATAGTCCCTCAAATACCATTCGTGGTCAAAGTTAAGTAGATTAGTTTTGCTGTAAAATCACTCATGTTCCTTGTGATTACGAATACCACTCGTGCTGCGCACTCGTGATAATATTCATATGCAAGCACAGGGAACATTTCTGATGTTGCAGCAAAAAAATAATCGACATAACTTTGACCACTTGTGGTGCTGTAAGTGAATATATCCTTTAGATAATTTCTCTTTTCATTAACCCAGCAGCCACCTGTTTGTTTACTTTTAGACATAAGACGATGCTGTTCTACTTGATTCGTAAACGTCCATTGTTTGTCTTGTTTTTAATGGCTTAAATTAGTTTTGTTATTAACACTTCGTTACAGTTGTTTTGCGTATCATACTGTTGTAAGCTTTCCAGCGCATCTCTTTCCTTTTATTCAATTGCTCTTTTTAATTTTAGCTTCGTAAGTTTATATGGGTAAATTATCGTTTTCAATTTTATATTACAGTATTCTTACAATTTGTGTCGATTTTTTTAAATAGTTCTTTATGGGTTTCCTTTTCTCTGTATTGCTTTGTTGTTTCTATTTCGTAAATTTTGGATAAAATGAAGTGTTGAAGTAACAGTTTATTGTAAGAGTGGTAGGTAAGATTCTGTTTTCTTATATTTTAGGTTTGATTCTTGGCAGTGGCATAGAAATACCAAAGAGTATTTGAGGTATAAACCCTATTAGATAGAAAGGGCGTATAACCTTAGATCGGCGGGTATTGCTGTTTTATTCCATCATTTGGTTTCTAGGAAATTCCCCGTTTCTTTAAATACAAACAAACATTTATGCTATGTCTTATTATACAGATATATTACTGCCATATACTTTTTCATTGTAAGGTTTTGTTACGTAGGTTTTTTGATTAAGCAACACACTTATATTTGATTCTTTAATAACCGAGCTTTCCTTTCAGCAGTGCGCAGTATATGAATGCTAAGCTGGTACTTATAAACTTGTTGCATGATCGAAAGACAGATTTTACAGTCATCTGTGCCTGACTGTACATAATATTCAAAAATTAGCATACTCATTACAGGTGTTCAAGAATATTGTATAGGGTATTTTAAATGGATTTCCAATATTCATTTTCTGTTGGTGTTCTACATTTTTCAGACTTTCTATTCGAACCTGCTTGGAAAAACTGAAATGGATGAACGCTTCTCTAAGTTATCTTATAGCTTGTAATTTCTAAAATTGATTGAACTCTTTTTTAGGTGACAATGTAAGAAGGCCATAACGAAATTTTCTTTTCGTATGAATTACGACATCAATATTCGAGATCTTAACGAAATACCGGAATCTCGAGCATTTATACGAAAAAAGAGTTTCGTTTCGGCCCTTCTGCGCTTTCGTATTTTGTTGTACTAATTTTGATAAATTTACAAAATTTAAGAAATATATTTAGTTTGTATCACTTTTTATTATTGTTACAGAATTAATTTTGCTGAACATATTACAATGAGAGAAATCAGGAAGCCTTTCTTTGTAATCCAATAAATCACAGCTGCTGAAATCGTAAGTAGATTATTAAAAGTGTTTTTTAGTTAATTATAATTTTATAAAAATTACCAATTGATTACATTTAAAATATATCTGAGGTTACGATGAGCAAGTTTATGCATACTATAATTTAATGATAAAATGTTACAATTGAATCTTAAACAAATTCATTGGTTGATAATAATTTATGTTTTTGATTACCTTGCTAACTAAACTCACGAAAACATTATATATACATCCAATTCTCGTCCGTACAAGTTGTACCAGTTGTTTTTCTGGTTAAACGGTCTAAAACTATTACATGCAAGTTGAAGTTAGAAGTCCAATGGGGTTAAATTGGCGTAACTGCTGAACAAACCTAGTTCCTTTGCACTAATTGGCTCACGTATGGTACATTTCCAGAACATTAAAAGTAAGTAAACTAGTTAAAGCGTAGTATAAAACCATTTATCTATATAAAGTAACAAAATGGCAGTCACTTTATAACTCATTAAGAACTTTGTTCTAGATAGGTCGTCATTAAATTTTAAATTAACGGTCGCCCGAAGAAAATATATTTCTAGCACATGACATCGAAGATTATGTTAAATAAAAGATTACAAGAAGTTTTCACCCTGTACGGTTTAGAGGTTCAACACGTGGAAACTTAAAACGTGATTAATTATCCCTTTCGCCTAAATTTACACACAAAAGTAGGGACCAGCTTAATTTTCAGCTTTAAGTTTTCTGGTGAACTGAATCTTGCAACAAAGATAAATTAATTTTCAGCAAGTTAATTAAATTAGAGGTAAAAGCATGGACAGTTTTGGCCAATCAGTCTACTTAGCACAGAAAAATTTCCTTAAAATGGATAGGATGGTAAAAATACATTCTCGACTTCCTTTTAACATTTAAACTTTATATTTTTCTTCCAAGTTCTAACTGTATGTATTGTATGCATAAGTCGATGCTCGCTCACTCGGTTGTAGATGCAGATAAAATTTTAAAAGTGCAATATTTTACGAGCAAAAGAAATTCCTTATTGTTACAAAAGAATGCTCTTTCTGAATAGCATTGCAATTTCCAACCAAAGATGCGACGTTTTAAGTTCACAGCGAAGATACTAGATTGCCCCTTTTATGTGTTCACGTTCAACGGAATGATCTTAAATTATTAGATTTATAAACGGCTTATTTACAGCGTACGCCCCTTTTGTTTCTACTTCCTGTATTCAAAGTGTGCGTTATTAAAAGGAATAATGTCAGAGTGGTGTAAATTAACCTAAACAGTATTTTAGGGAAGATAATACGGGACTGAATTCTGCGGCAAATCCCATCCTAAAAGCAGCTTATCTTAAAATTTATTGTAGATTGAAAATCAGCTTAGCAGAAAATCTCTTTCATGTTAATAATTAAAATATTATTAAGATGACAGTGACAAAATTCTGCCCTAACGAAGATTTTCCTTATAATTTAATAAACAGTGTTGTGTATATTTAGCTATAATTAAGTTTGTGTGTATAGGCTTATTTAACTTATCGAGCCTTATTCCGCTAATTTAATAACAATTGGCAGTGCAATTTGATAAATCCAATTAGTATAGAATATTAATTTGTAATACAGTAAAATACAGCATGTTTCGAAACTAACTAGAATGCGAAACGCTGGGGAGGGGATTGTTATATAGCGCGCCGAAGCAAACATGAGAGTCGGAAAATATGCGAACTACAAGAATTTTATTTAAAATATTTCAAGCGGCAAGATATTCAACCAATCACGCAAGAATACTTAGTTCGGTGCATCTACAATCAAAATTACGAATTGCCAAATTGTATCGTAGGTACTTGACAGCTGTATTTCTATTTCATAATAATTCGTTTTACAATCATAATAATTCGTTTTACAATACATCATTCCACATTTTATCAAATTATCAATCAGTTATTTTAACTCCACGATCTTATTTTCTTATATAGTTAGAACTGACGCCGAAATCCCTTTTAACCTGAGTGTACGCTGAAAACGACTGCAGCGCTCGTCACGCCTCCTCAGCTCTCTTGTTTGCTTCGGGCAGCTGTATTTAACGATAATTATCCTAGAAATATCGTAAAATGGATTTATAGAAAATTCTAAAACTCGGAATAACGTACTCTCATTTAATATTGAGAAATCAACCCTATTGGCCAAAAAAACGCGTTTAATTTTTTTTTATATTTTACTATCAATGTTCCCAAAATTTAGCTCAAAACACGTCATAGTTAAAAATATCAATAAAAATCGAAAATTCGCATGCCTCAATTCCTTGCGGAAGCACCAATGTATTAAGGTAGAATGTTATTTTTTAAAAACTCAATTGCAGCAGGCCGTATTCTGACTTAATACAGACAGTTCTAAGGTTATTAAGACAGAATACGGCCTGCTGCAATAAATTGAGTTTTTAAAAAATCGCATTGTATGTTTGGCTTAATCGGTTTGTTTTCAACTCAGGAAGCTGTGGTTCAAGTGTATCTGCAACTTTTTGGGACGGCTTGTATAGTTAGAAATATACAAAATCGTTATTTGGAAGATTAATAGTGATCAGTCTTATGCCGATTGTAATCGAACCTTTTTTATCTATATGATTTTGACTGGTTGCACAAGTTATTTCTAAATTTTAGTATGAACCTAACTCTGGCTTTTGACTATATTAATTTCTTATACATAAGCTGAAGTTGAGCTATAGACGTAAAAAAGAATGCAAGAAATGGAACTCGGAGTCTGGTGCACACGAACATCAAAAGCCCTGTAAAACCTATAATTTTTTTATTTTTTAAGATATCAAAATGAAATTTGGTATATGTAATATACTCTTTAAATGGCATTTGTTGAGATAGGAAACACGTTTCTGTCACTTTCGGTTTCGCCGGAATTGACATCAACTTTGTTATTTTAAATGGAACACCCTATATATTTATACATTTTTTGAATTTCCATTTCATTCTACGTATGTTGTATTAAGTTTGAAACATTCTGGTGACAAAGTAAATACGATATTCCTTCCTTTATAATTAAAAGGGTTCTTTACATCATAGCAAGCCAACTTACTTTCCTAGTAAACCTTTCTTTCTGCACTGGAACTTTTCCGCAACAATTAAAGATTGGTAAGGTAATTCCGATATATAAAAGAGGGAATGTGCAAGAAATGGAAAATTACAGACCCATAACTTTAACACCAGTTTTTTCAAAAGTGTTTGAATATTGTTTCTTAAACAGATTAAGTACGTTCCTAAATAAAAATAATATATTGTCTTCCAATCAGCACGGATTTTTAGCTGGTAGATCAACAGTTACGGCTGTGAATTCGTTTTACGATCAAATTACTACGTTAGTTGATGCGGGCGAATGCCCTGTTGGAATATTTTGTGACCTTAGCAGGGCATTCGACTGCATCGATATCGATTTATTAATTTTTAAACTGAACAACTACGGTATCACTGATTTATCCTCAAAATGGTTAAAATCTTTTTTAAATAATCGGAAACAGTTTGTCTCCATCTCCAGCGTAGAAAATAATGTGATAAGTAAAGTTACTTCATCAAGCGTAAATATAAATACAGGCGGGACGCAAGGTTCGGTTCTCGGACCAGTTTTGTTTATCTTATATATAAAACAATTAAGCAATCTCTCCCCAGATGCTCATCTTACTATTTACGCAGATGATACATCTGTGATTGTTTCAGATAAGAATGATTCTGTACTAGAAAATAAATGCTGCAGTGTGTTAAGTAAATTGAATGATTGGTTCCGAGAAAACCGTATCTATCTTAACGCTGAGAAAACTAATGCAATAAGATTTCATAATAGGCAGAAAGATATTACTAGCTTAAATTTCAAAATTGATGGAACAAACGTTATTACAGCTAACTCTGTTAAATTTTTAGGAATGTACATAGACGAGAATTTAAATTGGAAGCGACATTGTGAGTACCTCATAACCAGATTAAATTCTTTAGCCTACTTAATAAAAAATCTCAAAACTGTACTCAATGATCGTCAATTATTAATGTTTTACCATGCACATGTTGAATCTCGTCTTCGATATGGTGTTTGCTTTTGGGGCTGTTCAGCTATGTGCACAGATGTTTTCTTAGCGCAAAAAAGAATAATTAGATGTATTGCCAAAATTCCAACAACACAAACGTGTAAAGATGTATTCAAAAAGTTTGAGATATTAACATTGCCCGCTCTTGTCATTTATGAACTCTGTATTTACGTTTTTCATAAGAAAGATACCTTTTTGCAAAATAAAAATCTACATATGTTTGACACTAGATATAAGAACAACTTATAACAGGTAAAAGCGAAACAAAGAAAAATAATCACCTACCTGTATACTTATAAAATAAATCAAAAGAATTCGCCGACTAACTTAGTTGTTTGCGAGGGCCGTAGATCGTCGAGGATTGCCTTATCAAAATTAAAACTCAGAAAGTGAATACTGATAAAAAATGAAAAAAATTGGGCGCCAGAAAACTTTTCAGTTTTCAAAAAAATATAGAAATACAGATAAGTAAGTTTAATGACTTCAAAATAGTTAACAATATGCAAATTAAATAGAAAAAGTAAGAGCAAAAATATGCAACCAAACGTACAAAAACAAATCGCTTAGGTTAATTTCAAAGGAACCAAAAAAAACTAAATATCAACGTTAGTTGAATTAAAGAAAGATATACATGAATGAAAAAAAAACGATCAAGGTGGATAAATAAAAAATAAGCGCTTACCTTTATTACCTGAGTGAAAACAAGTCTAATAAAAATGAACGATCAAAAATAAATAGCAATAGCCTTGTTTAAACTCAAGCTTATTACCTTGAAAAAAAACACGCAAATTCGTTATGCTAATAAAATAAAATGGAAAAACCAACCTAAAGCGTTACAGAATATTACAACAAAAATATAAATTTATTTCGTGAAGCGAAAAAGATGAATATGAAATAATTAATATTAATGCAAATTAAATTAGCTGAAGGCGTTAAAATTCAATTGTACAAATATTTAAGTAAAGCAAAGTTAAAAATTAAGAAATTTAATAAATGGAATAAAATCAGGTAAATTCGACGACACTTAACAATTCAATAAACACCGACCTTGAATCCTCCAAGCGATCGAGTGGCGAATAACCAGCAATGATAAATAATTTTTCAATAATACCGCATCCTTCAACTCCATAAATAATGCAGCCGCAAAAAGGCAATAACCAAAAGAGCCGGAGTACGGTAAAGTAATGGAAAATAAAACCAAACGAAAAGAAAGAAAAGAAGCTGTAATAAAGTCGCCATTAACACGTGCGTTCAATGATAAGACAAAAATCTCCACTTACCACCACAATCTTGGTGCTTCTAAAAAATAATTTCACAACGTGAAACAAAACCGAAAATCTCGGAAGTTATAATTACGAAAATTCTATTAGAATTAAATAGGTAACTTCGGGATAAATTTCACCAAACTCAACTGCCTCGGCAGACAACCCAAACGGAAAAAGCCAAGATTTTTAGAACCAACGCCGATCACCCAACGCGCATGACCCTCTCTCCCAAATCAGAAAACCTACTCAAAACCAAAAAGTCACTAACTACGTTATCTTTTACCAGTGAATATATAATAAATAGAGGTTCAATAAATGCATTCACCGTAAATAAGCAATTGAAAGGAGCAAAATAATATAACGGAAAATGAACCGTTACACTCCCCCCAACCAAGACGACGAAAGTAGAAACCATCGATCAGAGGAGAAAACTCACCAGAGATAGAACTGGAGAAAAATAAGGTCCGGAGAAAATGAGGAACATGAAAGGAAAACAAAGGACTAAAAAAATAAAATAAAGGAGAGAAAAAAAAACACAGTACTGACCCAACCATTACTCATCTAAAAATGACAATAACAAATGCCAGTTGACCCCTCGCTGCATGGATGAAAACTGCTGCGCCGGTGAGCCAACCGACCACCCTAACACAACTAGTGTTAGCTCCACTAATGAACAAAAAAATAGATGAGCAATAGCATGGCAGCACCGAGAAAAAACAATAAAAAAATGGGAGAAAACGGCACAAAACAACCACAGAAGAAGGAGAAGGTAGGAGGGTTGGTTTCGTGTGGCTGACTAAAAAGACAACAGAAAATTTCAAAATGGAATCAAGCCGAAAAAAAAATGAAACTACTACCACCTTGAGCCACCCGGCACTGGTTCCCTAAAGAATACATCAGTGAACGTAGGTAACTTTCAGTGAGTAGCAGTAAAAATCTGAAACCCACCACCACACTAGGCCAAGGTAAAGCAAACTAGTCCAGGACCGACTAGCCCACTGAAACTACCGCCACCGTGACCAACGGTAGGAAAACGAAATCAAAAATTGCAAAAAACATATAAAATACACGAACACAATAACACAAGGGCAACCTGAAGGTAAAACCCTAGAGAGTGCCTTTTGTATGGGGAATGGAAAAGACACCCCCGTGGCCTGCCGGCATCCCCTACCTACCACCCAAAAATGCTAGCGAAGGAAAAGGAAAGGATGGAGGACAAAAGACTAAAAATAAAGGTACAAGGAAGACGATTCTGTTAACCAAAACATGGATAAAAGGTCTTCAGGGAGAAGTAAATGACAATCATCGCACTTGGGATGTTAATCTTTATAAAGTAGCTCATGCCTTACGTAATGCTATTCACGAAGGTTATAGGATTTAGAATTTCTTTGGTAGGCGTTGTTAAGGCGTCTACGAACGTCTTGATACAATTCGGACAACTGATTAACATCAGCGACTAAGTCTTCGCGGGTGTCAAGAGTCAGTTCTTCCTCTTTAAAATTCTTTAGACGACCATAATAATCTCCCGAAACCGGAACGGTTCGACCAAAGTTAAGAAAAGAAGGAGTAAAACCTATAACTTCGTGAATAGCATTACGTAAGGCATGAGCTACTTTATAAAGATTAACATCCCAAGTGCGATGATTGTCATTTACATATGAACGGAGAGCAGTACCAATTACTCTATTGACTCTTTCCACAAAATTAACCTGTGGATGGTAGGAAGCATTATACCAAACCTGTTGAACTTGGTAACTATTCATAAGTTTTTTAAAGTCAGAACTAATGAATTGTGGACCGTTATCGACCATACACACTTGAGGAACCCCAAAAATAAGAAAAACTTCGTTCTCAATGAAGTTGACAACCGATTTAGCGGTAGCTTGACGCACTGCTTTCACTAAAACAAACTTAGTGAGCCAACACCTTAAACATTTGGCAAAATAAACCCCAGGGTTACCACAGACGTAACAAAAGATAGTCTGGGATTGAGAGCAGGTGTGAAAAGTATGCCCCGTACCGTGACAGTTCCAACATTTAGTATTAGGCCTGGCTCGATTTGCTACTTTCTTAAAAACTTTAGTAGTAGAAGCAGGTTTAGAAGTGAAAACTTCGGCACTAACAACATTTGGAGGCTTCTTCTTGGGTTGGTAAGCTAAATCAGGTTCGAGGGGTAAAGAAGAATCAAGGTTAGGATTTCTATGCCTAGCATTTTGAATTTTAACGCCTTCAGCTAATTGAACTTGCATTAATTATCTCATATTAATCCTTTTTCGCTTCACGAAATAAATTTATATTTTTGTTGTAATATACTGTAACGCTTTAGGTTGGTTTTTCCATTTTATTTTATTAACATATCGAATTTGCGTGTTTTTTTCAAGGTAATAAGCTTGAGTTTAAACAAGGCTATTGCTATATATCTTTTGATCGTTCATTTTTTTATTAGGCTTGTTTTCACTCAGGTAATAAAGGTAAGCGCTTATTTTTTATTTATCCACCTTGATCGTTTTTTTTTTCATTCATGTATATCTTTCTTTAATTCAACTAACGTTGATATTTAGTTTTTTTTGGTTCCTTTGAAATTAACCTAAGCGATTTGTGGACTACCTGCTTCCATTCAATCAAATTACTGGTAATATTATGTCGATTAGAAGTATATTTATACAAGCTATGGCCTTCAATTCTCCAGCCGGGATAACTATCAGGATTATTCTGGACATTGTCAATCATCTTCAGGTACCAAGGATCTAAATCAACTTCAGCAAGTTCTAAAGCGGATACTATGACAGGAGCTCGTGATAAAGCGTCGGGAACAACGTTGTGTTTGCCCGGTCGATGTTTAATATCAAAAGAGTATTGTGAAAGTCTAACACTCCACCTAGCAAGACGACCAGTGGGCTCACGCATATTAGTTAACCACAATAAAGAATAGTGGTCGGTAAAAACTGTAAAATGAGTTCCCTCAATATATGCTCTAAATTTTTCTACACCGAAGATAACTGCCAAACACTCTCTTTCAGTCACAGAGTAATTACGTTCAGAAGAATTTAAAGTACGTGAAGCGTATGCAATGACCTTTTCAGCATTTCCTTCACCCTGCGTAAGAATACAACCTAACCCGTAACTCGAAGCGTCACACTGAATATTAAAGGGTTTAGTGAAGTCAGGGCTACAAAGAATAGGAGCTGAAGTTAATCGTAATTTGATTTCACGGAAAGAAGTTTCAGCCTCCTCCGTCCAGGTAATCTTTTGTTTTTTAACACGTCCTTTAATAAGGTCTGAAATGGGAGCAGAAAGAGTAGCGAAATTGGGTACGAAACGCCTATACCAAGAAGCTAAGCCAAGGAAACGTTTAACCTCGGTTACAGTAGAAGGTCTGGGATAATTCGAAATAGCTTGGACCTTCTTAGGGTCTGTATGCAATCCATGTTTGTCAACGATGAAACCTAAGTAAGTCAAACTAGGTCTGCAAAATTCACACTTATCAATGTTAACAGTTAAATTGGCATTCTTCAACCGGTCGTAAACTTCTTTTAACATGCTTAAATGTTCCTGAAAAGTACTCGAAACAATGATAATGTCGTCTAAATAAATAAAGATGTTATCACCAAGCAAGGGACCGAAAATAGAATCCATCAAACGCTGCTGCGTAGCGGGAGCGTTGGCAACACCAAAAGGCATAACATTATACTCGAACAAACCCCTACGAGGAACAACGAAAGCAGTCTTTTCGCGTGAATCAGGATGGAGAGGAATCTGATAAAAAGCTTGCTTCAAATCAATTGACGTAAGAAATCGCGCATCTCTTAATTTATCTAAAATACTTGATAAGAAAGGAATAGGATAAGCATCTTTCTTTGTCACAGAATTCAGTTTCCTTCCGTCAAAACACAGGCGAAAAGATTCACCATCTTTCTTTTTAACCAGAACCATGGGCGAACTCCAAGGAGATTTAGAAGGACGTATAATACCATTCTCTAACATCTTATCTAATTCGGCATTAGCATGTACTTGCATAGCAGGAGAAAGTGGATAATAACGTTGTTTAATGGGATCTGCATCACCAGTATCAATAATATGACAAACTCTATCAGTTCGACCTAACTCGGGACCTGAAATTTCAGTGAAATTTTGAATGATTTCATCCAATAATAATTTCTGTTGTGGACTCAAATCGTCAGTACTACAAATAGCTTGTAATGCGGAAACCTCAGACACCGAAAATTGGTTAGAAACAAAGTCGGTTTTAACTCCAAAAGAGTAGCAAAAATCCATCCCTAAAATAAGAGTAGACGGAATAGTACCACAAACAACGGCGTCAAGAGTTTTAGAAACCCCGTCAACAGAAATAGGAAGTGATACAGTACCCAACATAGTCTGCGAATTACCATCAGCAGTGGTTAAGGAAAGAGGTAAATTACTTTTATTAATTTTAAGATCGTGTTTTCGAATTAGGTAAAAACCATTCTTACCAATCAAAGTCTGGTTGGCTCCAGAATCGAAGAGAGCTTGAACAGGTTCGCCGTTAATAAAAACCGAAACATAGGGCCTGTTATCGTCTGGACGTTTAGCAAAAATAGCTGAAGTCTCAGGAGAGGAAAGACAAAAATTACGTACCACGTTCAACCAAGATGGCCATAATTCGAGTTCAGCCTTCAATAATTCTACAGAAGGGATGGATCGGCTGCAACATCCAATCCCTAAGCCTCGTTTTTTGGATGAAATCATTCACCGTAAATAAGCAATTGAAAGGAGCAAAATAATATAACGGAAAATGAACCGTTACAAACTACTATGTACCTTTCAGTAAATGTCAAGTAGCATATATGTCACCTAGATGCTTAAGCCTCCGTCTGTATAATTTACTTCCCGTATATCTTAAGTCATGTAAATCATTGATATCCTTTAAAAAAGAACTAAAATCATTATTAATTTCAAAGACCTTCTACTTCGTAGAAGAATTTCTAGAATAATAAATAATTCACTCTAATGTCAGTTGACTTTGTTACTGTGATATGTAGCATACAAGATATGTGTTTGTTCTAGATATATTCAATAGTTTTACTTGTTAATATTTCTTTTTTTCTCTCTTCTCTGTAGTCATGTCCTTTTTATGTTATATAAGTTGACCATTCCTATACAGTATGTTCTGTCAAAAAAGGGAAAATAAAGATTATTACTATTATTATTATTACTTGCAGAAGAGTTTATTTATTAATCTAGGATGCCACGACCTGCGTAAAATGGAAGTCAGGGTGCTACGATACCCAAAACAAATTATTTTAGCACTTCAACTGTAGCAAGTCTGCCATTTTCTTTGTGCATTTAATTTGTTTCACTTGTTTTGAAACCCAGATTTAAATGTCCAAAATACGGTTTGTTTGAACGGAGAGTGTTATTCCGAATTAAATTTTCATATTAATCCCGCGTTATTGCTATCAATAAAATCCTTGAAAAACGCTCGTTTTTAATATCCTAGTGTCCCACCCTAGTGCCATTTGAAACTTTAGGTCATTCTAATACAGCAACTAAAATAGTTAAAGTTCTAAAATAATTTGTCTCGAGTGTTGGGGCACTTTGACTTTCATTTTGCGAAAGTCATGACACTCAAGATTAATTTCTGCAAAAATTTAATTTGTCGTCAAAATGTTTCGAGCTTGATACTACCATACGTAAATTTTAATGGAGATTCCAAAAATGTATAGATATACAAGGTCTTCCATTTAAAATAATAAAGTTGATGTCAATTTCGGCGAAACCGGAAGCGGCAGAAACTTGTTTCCTATGTCTACAAATGCCATTTAAAGAGTATATTACATATACTAAATTTCATTTTGATATCTTAAAAAATAAATAAATTATAGGGGTGCCCCAGGTTTCGTTGGCACCCGGTATATGGCAGTGTCTCTTTTGTATGAAGCCTTACTTCAATCATCTAATCTCCTGTATAGCTGTTATGTCACATATTTGTATGAGGACAGGATGTCAGCTAGATATCTTAAAGCTCCCGCTCTATATATTCACAGAGCGTTCCATGTACAGAGTCTGGGGTCATTTTCTTTGGCCATTGAACGCTTACGGGGTCATCGTCGTTGGATTCCTCCGGTTTTCCATTCTTGAGTCTTCACAACAATTGTACCAGTGTTACGGTTTGAGGTTGTTAGCCCCTAGCCCAACCCCATTTTTGGAGGGCAATTTTCCCCTGGCTTGTTTGATTTCGACATTACCTTCCACCTGGGCTGGTTACTAGTTCTCAGATAGGTTTTCTCGGGTTAACAGGGTTCACCACATGAAGGTGAGAGTTGGGATTGAGTAGGAGAGGCTATGCGGCGTTATCAGGGTCCGGTGCCGTGTGTTGCGCTTCACTACCCAATTTAATACACCATTAGGTTCTCATATGAAATAGAAAACAATGAACAATTATCATTTTGAGTATTAGAAATAATAATAGATTAGAATTTGATATTTAGAAGAAAGGAACCTAAAGTTAACAGATTTATCTGGAATATTGAAATCACAATTTCCCGAACAAAATGGCAACCTTTGCCTTCTTAGTTAACAGTTTATTAAATTTTCCTCTTGGCAAAGTAAGGTGTAACTGTTTATAGAAATTTTTCCCCAAAAACTGCCGATAACTTTATAAGAAGAAGATAGAGAATGAAAATGGATATTCAAGATTCTCCAGCCCTCCAAAGCCTTAAAAGTCAAGAATCACAAAGTAATTAAAATAAAATTATTTCTGATCGGATTACAAAAGGTCTTGGGAAAATCTGTAAAAATGTTGGCCTTAAAATTGTTCACGGCTCTTAAATATTAGGAGTCAAATAGGAAATTCGAAAGACAAACTTAAGACTATGGAGAAATTACGAAATTAGGCATACCTATGTATCATTTCAGATTCGATAACATAGAAAAATGGAGTGTAGCCGAACATATTTGTGAAACAGGGCATAGTATTGAGGACACAGATTTAAAAATTGCAAAGGCTTTAACTTCATCAAAACAGCAAACAAATTCAAACAAACATTTTGAAAAAAGATCTCGGACGAACGCCAAATTCCGTGTTATATGTTTTTTTGAGCATAACGTATTACCTAACTCCGACGCGCCCACCTAGGTCCGGATAGCATGTAAGAAGCCCATAGATTTGTAAAGGTTACTTTCTCTGCCGATTTAGCGAAGAGCCTGTTTTCAGGAGTTCTGTCTTTTGTAATTTTGTGAAGAGAGTGTCTGCAGAGAAGGTCTGCAGAAACTACCTCCAATCAACAATATCAAGAATAGTAAGGATGGTAACTTAGTTGCCAAAATATGTATTTGTTCAAAATTAATTTTTGTGTAGGGGTTAGGGGTAAGGGCTGCAAATAACTTTAAATTAATGAGAAAATCTTACCTTAATTTTATTAATGGCGGAAAATAGAGTCCATGCGACGGTTTTTGTTACAAACAAATCCTTTTCTATTGATAACATAGCTAAAGCATTAAATGACCTTGAAGCTTCATGAAGGTTCACCTTTAAACAACAAGCATGGAAAACAAAATAATGCATTTCTTATTTCACGGCCACATATCCACTAAACATCTTCATAAATTATGTTATTAAATTGCCGTTTATAAGAACTGTTTTTTGCTTTGTCTACTTTGATTTAAAGTTAATTTAGGCGTAGGCCGTCCCAATGATTTAATTTCAGGTTTTTCTTCAAAACCCCGTCTTGAAAAGGGGATTTTTAAAAGTTCTTCAACGGAATTCATATTGAATTTAGGTAATTCTACAACGACAAACATAACATTACGTAAAAACACAGCTTACGTGCAACCAAATTTTCTCTCTACCACCGGCGAGTAACTAACTAACATGTGGTACTTTCGTCAGCGCTGTGGCAACGTAAGGCTTAATACTTTAAACTCTAATCGGGTATTTCCGCACGTTGTTCGGTAATTCAAACCGTGCTAAAAATTTCTCCGCGCGGTAGTTTTTAATTCATGTATGGGCGTTTAAAAATTAGTACGTTTGGAGATGGCTATGGCTTGAGAAAACAAGGAACACAGCATGTCTTTACTTATTACTTACACATGAAGAAATAAAACAGCTAAGTAAATTGAAGTTATAAATTAAATGCTTTATTTATATTTGACACATAAAATTCAATTCTTTATAACCACCGGATTCAATACATTTTAAAGCTCTATTCCTCACTCCATTCTCAATAATTCGTCGTCTGAATTCTTCCAAATTTTTAATATCACCAAACCATCATTTGGGTACTCATTACGGAATTCTTCTATGCAATTTTCTACTGAATAACTCGAAACTCCGTCAACTTTTGTTGCGTTGCGGAAGTAACTTTCTATTATGAAAATTTTTTGTTCTAAAGAAAAAACCATTTTGTAATGTGCATCGGCCAAGCAGAAAGCAACAGATTTACACCTACAAGGAATCATTTTGGTAATGAATTTTTAGTAAATAAAATAATTACTTACAAAGAATAGAAAACGAAGTATAACCTTAAAACGTCAAATAAAGTAATCGAAGATCAGCTGGTCGTGTGGCTAGCGAACCGACAAACGGTTACTGACGTTCAACCGAATCAGCGCCAACTCCAAACGTGGGAGATTTTGCACACCCGTTATTATAATGTGCGTGGTATTTTCGGAAGCGATTTAATTGATATCTAGGTTGAAAATATAATGTAATGCTGTTTTAATTAATACATAAACGAAATTTAATTTGATAATGTGAATAAAAAGTAATTTCCGAAATTACTTTTTATTTTTGATTACTGCTTATAACTTTTGTAAAATTTATCCCGGCAGCCCTTATATAGGTACCAGCCGCCACTGGCAGATAGGTGTAAAGTTAAATATTAATTGTAAGCAAGGGGCCATGTTAGTGAAATAGTTTCGTCTGTGTAAATATAACTTTTCCTGGTTTATACTTGTCTTACAAGCAAAAATTACAAAATCGAAGAAATGTTGTTTTTAGCTTTAAACTTCTGTTGTCCAATGTAACATGTAAGCATATGAAAAGTTTGGCTTAGAAAACATTACATAAGTGATTACTACTTCTGATGTTTTTAATTTTTATTTGACACTTATAATAGTAGAAGTGTCAAGTTTCAGATTTCAAATTTTTCATTACAAACAATATGTTTTAACTAAGCCAAGCTTGATTTAATTTTCATTTGTCCACATGTTAGATATTGATATTGCTCTACTACTTATACATACCAAAATTTCCGAAAAAATCTGTTAAATTCGAAGTAATTTTATTTAAAGAACATACTGATATAAGCTATTAATTCGTGTTTTGAATCAAACATTAATTCATTAATGTATAATTAAAACAAATCGTGTATGTAAGAACAGAAATAGTGAAAACTTGCATGTGTTGCAACTCACTTTATGTAGTTCTTATAGTACAGTGCATCAAAGTGATATCGTCAAAGTTTTTATTTGCATGCAAATCAACAATCGTTTTACAACAATTTATAATTTAGTTTAGAATTTAATTATTTTTTCAAGCGTTAATATTTACATATTATATGAAAGCTCGGAGCAGCTTTGATGCGCGTTATTTACAGGAAAATTTGCCTCTTTTTAATTTCTAGATGGTATTATTAATGCTAATCATGAAATTTATTATGTTCAGAGCTTACGATAAAGCTTTTTCATGCTCTCCAGCATCTGAATGTTTTTTATCGCGAAATAAATCAGCGAGAAAGCAGTAAACATTGAAAACCTCCACTGGGAAACTTTTTATGTTTGTTTTAACTACTTCGGCTGATGAGTATTATAAAAATGTTTTGACTCAAGCTTAAAAAATACGTGACACAAATTGGTTAAGTCGAGCCAATTTAAAAGATTGGATAAACCCGAGAAAGCAATATTTTTCTGTTCTTTTTCAATTAACCGTGGATTAAAGCAAAGCCATTGCTTTTACTGAAATAATCCCCTTTTTTCTGAAACATTGGAAACTATTGAAAGTAACCAAAAAGTTGAAAATGCAAAAATTGTAAAATTAAAAACAACGAATTTGGAACCCAGAACTCTAGGTTTTTTAGGTAGTATGCTAAAAACTTGAATGTAGGTTAAATCTAAATTCCTAAACGTTATCGATATAGAAAGCTTTTTAACTTTTGTCAAGTGTGATGATAGTGTTTTTAAAACATTTATACTTAAGAGTGGAAAACCGACCTAAAAATCATATAGGAAGAATTTGCAACCCACAAAATTTAAATAATGCTGCAAAAAGCATTTTCATGTTAGGTATGCTTGGAAAACACTGAACTTCGACTGAGTATCAGGGACGTATACCCTAAATTTGCATTTGTCAAAATGTGAATATGGTTATTAAACTGTCTTATTAAACGGGTTAAGTAGGTAGTTCTACTTTAGTATGCATAAAGCTTTCTCTGCAAAGTTTAAAATGATAGTAAATACAAAGAAATAGTATTCTAAACAATATTAATTCAGAAACTTGTATTTAAAGTGGAAACACATATTTCCTTATTGAAACACGCGTGCTTTATTTAGATACAACTATTTATGTTCTTTAACAAAAAAACTCATAATGGTTGTTTTGCATTTTAAAGCAGTTCGTGTTCCACTACAGGAATATGTTCTTTACAAGGTAGTGCTGTTTTATGAAATTTCAAAGTGCTATAATGTAAGTAAACAAATGAAACTGTTTACTTTTGTATTACGAGCAAAGAACACGCAATCTTGGAAATCGTTAGAAATATACATAACGAAAATGGAGAACACATCCTTTAGTGTAAATTTTAAAGCTAGAAGGATAAGATGCATTGTCATTCGATGCAGTTACGATTTTAAAAAAGCTTCTAGACGCGCACGTCACATAGAAATGCATTATCTATCCATTCTTTCTCAAGTAATTCTGAAAGCTTTTATTCCGATGCGATTTTATTAAGCCGAACGTGATTTTATTTTAGCAAATGTAGACGGCTTACAGCTTTATTATTAACCTAAATAAGGAAGCTGCATTTGCTTTTAAAATTTGAAAATATCTTCTCACTTAAATTTTCTCCTCTTGAAGTTAGCGATTTTATTAAATGAATGTTTAAGCACATCGTCTGTTTGAAGAACTAAATCAATTTTAAATTAAATATAAAGCTCTTAAACTGATAGAAAAATCTGCTATATAATTGAATAATGGAAATTTGTATCGTCAATTTAGCAATGTAGATTTAATTTATGGAAGGCTTTTGTTGGGTGTATTAAGATTTAATTAAAATAATTATATTAATTTAATTAAAATATTCAATCTCAGCAGGTTTACAAAACTTTCGGGTGTATTTAAATGTTACTAAGGTGCCGTTCGTATAAAGCTATGGGAAGCAATGATGCGAAAGCGGAAAATTGCTTAAGATGGCAATTTTTATAATAAGACAGGTTAGATGTTCAACAAATTTTAGTAGATATAAACAAAGCAGTTGAAAATGTACCGCTCTTCGAGGTGGGTTATTAAAACAACAATCGGAATTCTCTATAAATTCATAAAGGCACAGTTTAAAAAAATACAAAAAATATTTTTATTGCAGTACCTAAAAATATTACATAAATTACATAAAAAGTGAATCTATCAGGAAATTGTAACATCTCTCAATATAACCGTGAATGGTAATTTTGTATTAAAAACATAAACTTGACTTTTAACACTCTTATTGTATTAACGTCGGTGGAAAATTCCGCCTCTAAAAAATTATCATAAAATACCTTCTTTGTCTAATAGGTACTGACTTTTCGTAAACATTTATATTTAAATTTTGCAGAAGTATTTAACTGAGCGATTGGATTTTCTAATTCAAAGTGTGCTAATTTTTCCTCTATTTATAATTAATAACCAAGTTTATTATTCTTTGAAATGAGAAAATATACTCAGATTTACAAGGAAATGACAAGGTTTTCTAGTTTATGTGAAATTATCAGAATAATTTTCAACGTACTTTAAAGGGTTTCAAATCCTTGTTAATACTAACATGATTGCTTTATTAGTAAACATACTACGTATTATATCGAACTTTGAAATTCTGTCCATCAAACTGTATATTACTCACCTATAAACAAACATCGATCGAGACATCGTAGTAGACCTGATTGACATTTTTTACAGAATTTATGTTATGATACAAATTCATAATTTGATTGTTTTGTGAGTAGTCCATTTCGAAAATTATGGAGTCAGGTAAATCTCACGGGAACTAAAATAATTTCAAACAAATGTTACTACTATTTATTTGGGTTTAATTTTTTTACCCTTTAGCACCATAGGCGCCGAGTTTTGAAAATTACGACGGGGGTATAACTGAGTAGCATTTCTAATTTTAAGACTGGATTAATTGGGTGTAAGAAAAAGCAGTAACAATATTTTTAGACATATTTTGGAACAGAACAGCTGATTTTATTACTACAAAGAATGTGTGTTTTAAAAAATACATTTTGCTAGTTGCTTGATAGGATAAAGGGGGAGCAGTGTGTAAAGCTAGCTTTTCTCAACAACATTTTTTGTTGGATCTTCTACAGGTTGATGCACAACTTTAATCAACTGCATTTTTGTTACAAAAATTAGAGGGAAATTTTATACGGGAAGATAGTTTACAATTAAACACTCTATTAATAATGTCAACATATTTTACATTCTACAGTGTGATCTGTTTTCAAGGGTTAATGTGTACCTGTTAAATATTTTGTTTAAAATAGCAAGGCTACGTTGTTACGCTTGAAAACGGAACCCCATGGATACAGCTTGGGAATTTTTAAGTTGCAACCGAGATGCACAAATGCTGAAGTGAAGTAATATTTGCAGAAATCAGGATGTAATTACTTACTGACGTCACAACTACTCGCTAGAATCTGTTGGACACTCTCTATGTAGCAAGTGTTTCAATTATTCAGTGCGAAAGCACATGTTTTAAATAGTTTACAAACTAAATAAATTTACACCACTTAATAACTCAGTATCAGCATTAGAATTTGAAGTTCTATCATCATCGTCACTATTTTCCCCTAAATTAGTTACAAGATCCTCTGAAATTAAATGCAATGCTGGTCCCTGTTCTATAAATTCTTGCTTGCATGTTTTAGCGTGTTTACACTGCGAATTCCATTCGCTTTTTAAAATACGATACTTTCGGAAAATTCGTCACATAGTCGGCCTACATCTAAAACACTAAAATTCAGATTTTGTTGTCCAACATACTGTTTCAATGATGCCCGTACCAGTTCAATAAGATTCAATTCTGGATGATACGGAGGTAATCTTAGTACATCATGACTCATGGTCGCGAAAAATGTTGTTGATTTTGTAAGTTTTAAATTGAGGCTTTTTGGGGTTTTTATGAGACTATATTATATGTACGTCTAACTTGAAGATGTGACGGGTAAATGGTACCTATATTGGTATATAATTTTGCTGTAATCAATTTTGCATTTCTTTTTTGCTTGACGTCATGGTAGGACATTTATGTATTTGGACGTTGTGATAAGGAGCATTATCAATATCAAGCACTCTTTTGGGTGGAAGACTAGGTATTCATTTTTCATTAAGCCATTTTTTATAATTAAGAAAATTGATATCATGGTGACAGTCACGTGATTTTGTGTTTGATTCTAATTTTCGGTATGAACCACCTTCACCTCCGGCATGCGCGATTACTAAACGATGACTTTTAAATACTGGTCTTCTTAAACCTTTATTCGAATCGTCACACCAGGTTTCATCATGTGTATGAGAAGAATGTACATACATACAAACAAACTTATATGGAATCATCGAGTATTTTCGATTTTGTTAAGTATTTCTGAAAAATTTTCAATGGAAAATGAAAAGCACTTTATGCTAAGCAGTTTAATGATTAACAATAAAAAAATGTAACAAATGCTTGAAATTAATAGAAATTCAAGATACAGAAACAAGTGAATGGTTAAAGAAAAATGAAAACTGGATTTTCACTTTAATAATTAGTGTTGCCATCTCTAGCCCTAATATAAGCTTTAATCTGGCAGGGAAGCTTTTAATCAAACTGTCAACTTGTTCTTGAGGTAAGTTTTCCCATTCCTCTTGAACGGCTTGAATGAGCTGTTCCACATTTCCTGCAGCTCTAATCCTTCTTTTAATGAAGTCTCACGCATACTCAGTCGGATTAATACGATCAGATGAGCAGGCAGGCCGCCCCGGAACAGTGACAACTTCTGTTTCCAGAAATTCTGTAGTAACTCTGCAGGTATGTGGAGGGGCATTATCGTGCCTGAAAACGAAATTTATTGTTTCCCGTTGCACCTCTCCACAGCCTAACTATGGGTTCTAGCACCAAGTCAACAGTGACTTGTGCTTTCAAAGGTGGCGTGAAGTCAGCAGCGCAGAAGGGGGTGCGTTTTTATTTCGCAAGGGGTTTGTCTGGCAAAAAACTGTTAACGGCACAAAAGGGCACAAATCACTGTTTAAATGTCTAAAATCCCTATTTTGCCGTCTATGAATCATTTTCTAATTTGGATATAATAAAAGTATCCCATTTATGTTGTTGTGCTTATCGCTTTAAGATCTTCACCACTTGGGTTGCTCTGTTGTATCCTTCTTTGTTGTTTACTGTTTCATTTTGTATCGATTTACGATAAGCTTTGCTTTTGTTTTTAACTGCCTCTTCTTGTTCTTCTGGTTAATGTTTAGTAGTTTTGTTGTCACTTTTTTTCCCTGTCATCCAATGGCTCCTTTTGCTGCTTTTATTATTATTCTTTTAATATTTATTTGTCCATTTTTCATCTATGTTAACACTTTCTGGGTACTTATTGTGGTCTGTTTGCCGATTTTAATAAAACCTTTTGATATATTATTCTTTTTGAAGCAAATTCACTTTCCATTTTTGTTCCATCTAACGGGTCTTTCATTAAGAGTGATAGGATTTTAACTTTAAATAAAATAACAACGGTTTGACATATCAATTTAGTTTTTGCTTTATTTTGAAGCTTGAGCAATGCAGTTATGTTCGGAATAAGATATCATTCAAATGTCCACCACGGCTATGTTTTTACACTGACGCACCCGATCGCTCCAATTTTTGATCGCCCTGTCCAACATTTGCGGCTGTATGCCGGCGATAGCTTGACGAATGTTGGCTTTCAAATGATCCAAAGTCTGTGGATTGTCGACATAGACTTGTGATTTGACGTAGCTCCAAAGAAAATAATCTAGGGGTGTCAAATCACATGACCGCGGCGGCCAATTCACAAATCCTCATCGTGAGATGATCCAATCGCCAAGCTCCCGCAAACTCCCGACGCAATCTGTGATCGTTTGGCTTCAGCTCTTGAGTCAATACGACTTTGTAAGAATGTAGGTCCAAATCCTTACGCAAAATTCTCCAAGTTGACGTCTGAGAAAGCCCCAATTGTTACGATCGTCGTGAAACCGACAAATTTGGCTCATCGGCAATACTGGCCGCTGCAGCTGCGATACTCTCCTCATTTCGCGCTTTTCGTTGTCTTGTTGGTGGTTTATTGTCCTATAAAGTGAACTCATGCTCAAACTTTTCCATAGTGCGGCGTATAGCCTGCGCAGAGTAACGGTGACGGCGACCCAATTCTCTAGTGAAGAAACGTTGAGCACCCACAACTGAGCTCGAACTTTGGTAATGTTTTTTAATAATTTCTAAACGGTCGAGAAGCGTCAAACGCTGCATGATGAAACTGCAAACTATACTGAATATTTTGACATCTGGAAGTAAAAAAATATATATCAGGAACCGAGAAATCTCTATTGAAAAAACTATCACCCCTATTGAAAGACCCGTTACTTTCATGTTTTCTCTTTAACCCATTTTGCGAGGATTCGTACCTTAGCACCCAGAAATAAGTGATCTGTATTATATAGGCTTTTCTCAATACTCGTGTATGCTTAAACAATGTGGCAGGTTTTTTCATTTACTAAACCATAATCAGTTACTGATTTTAGTCATCTTGCTTTCCTAGGTGTATGTGTGTGCTGATTTATGTTTAAAAAAGGTTTTCATAATTCAAATTTTGTTGTAGCAAGCAAAACTTCTAATGAGTCTGCCGTTTTGATTTAAATGGCTTTCACCATTTGTTCCGATAATGTTCTCAAATTTGTATTTGCCAATTCGGACATTTAAATCACCGTCAATTATATGGTCATTGTTTGTTTGACTAAGACATCTTGGAAGTTTTTCGTAAAATGTTTCGCCTTCATCCTTTCTGGCTACTTCTAGGACATATGCGCATATTGTTGTTAAATTTCCTTTTTGTATTTGGAACTTTGTGCTTATAATCCTTTCGCCAATTAATTGATATGATTTTATTTTTTGCTAACGTTTTATATTGAACCATCGTGTGAACTGTGCACTTAAAGAATAAATATTCACTGAAACTAATATCTTTCTTATGTCTCCACTCTCATATTTGGATAGACATAAAACTGTATGCCTGTATTAATAAAGAATCAATTTATTCGTAATATTATCTAGTTTCAGGTTTAACAATTAGGACATACTTTTTAACATACAACTATAAGATAAGCAACACCTAAATTCAGATTTTAGTTTTATTTAAAATTTAAGTTTGATTATTAGAGAGAGGGGAAGACCATCGTAAATAATAAGGGAAGTATAGTTATCAAATATGTAATATAAATCAAGGACAAGCAAAGCAATGTGTCTTCTAAATGTGATAATAAAATTCTTTTAGTTATCAAGTAGTACAAAACCAAGAACAATGAAAAGAGGAGCGTCACATAAATCAACTTTTATGAAAACATACCCGAGCTTGCGTTGTTATATGTATAAGCACGAGCGGGCACAAAAAGTTCTATATATGTACAATGTACATATATAAACTCCTTTGGCTCGTTTAAGTGCTTTGAAATTTCCTTTGAGTTAGTAAACCATTTTTGGCAGTTTTGTTATACATTTAGCAAACTTTTTCTGTTAGTACTATTAAATAAGTTATTAAACACTATGTCATGTATACAAAAAATTAGAAATAAATGTACATTCACACTTTATATAAGAAACTAAAACTTCACGAGTCTCCATAGGTGCTATTAAAATTGGACTTTCACGGTATAAATATGACTATTGTGCATTAGAGTGTTGTTTCAGATAATTAAATTAGGAAATGCGTTTTAGAAATTTTCACAAAATCGGTATAAATAAAAATAATAGTCAAATTCAAGTTTCATTTGAAAAAACTCTCATAAAATCAAAGCCAACTCTTACGTAGTTACAGTGTATTCAGTCCACTTAATTATCCCTCAAATTTACTGTTGACGTAGTTTTGGCACTGCCGTAATAAGCAAGTTTCATTGTTTAATAATGTAGTAATGAAAATTAAACGTAGGGACACTATTTTGTAAAGCCTGTAGAATTCATTGTTTAAAAATTAGATTAGGCAACAAAGAGATTAATCTCGCCACAAACGTACCACGTTCACCGTATATTTCACCGTCGGTGGGTAGTTTCTAACCATTATAACTTGCTAGGTTAGTATTTATAACCTTCAAAATATAATTATGAATTTCAGGACTTCACAACTAACGTAATTACTTCATTGTCTGAAAATTTTATTGAAAAGGGTTACTTTTTGATTGTTTTCACTGGAAGTCATTTAAGTTAATGATCGCTATTATAACAAAACTTCATGGGTATTTATACATTCATTATAAATTATGTTTGTTATAGGAATTAATTTAATAGGATTTGTTGCTATTTAATTCATTGATTGTGCTTTTGTGGATGTTGCAATAGGTAATTAATAAGGTCTACTTAATCAAATAGACCGTATAATTATTAATTTAAGCAGAGAGAGGCTACAGCCAACTATTTGATTGTAATAATAATAATAATAATAATAAAGTTTATTTGTAAATAACATTAACATTACATCAACTAAATAATACAATTGAATTACTTGTAACATTAAAATTTAAATAGGTGATACTCAGAGAAAAAAAAGTAATAATATTTACGAATAAACGGTTAAGACATTGTTTTACAATGCCAACCACAAAAACTGAAAGCAGTTTGCGTGTGGTTTTCATAAAATTAGTTAGCAAAACGAAACAAGTTCAAGTAAGCCATCACTTAGTGTATCACAAAATAGGTATATAAATAAATAAATATGCGGAAATATAATAAATTACTAAAAATAAGGAAAAGAAGATTATATTTAGTTGACATTATATATTAACGTAGCAAGTCCAAAAATATTTTTAACAACATACCTACATCATTTTTTATTTTATAGTGGAATTATTTAAAACAACGAAGCTCTTGTATAGCATCCCAACTTAGAGATGATATCCATTGTTTTGTGATAAATTTAAGGTTATTTTTATTAATATTTAATTTATTAGACTGCAGATACGCATTAAATTTATTATATAATTTTGGGACATAATATAAGAAACAATTTTGTCCAAAACTTTTATTCATTCTGATTAATTCTGCCCTGTTTTGCTGCCTTGCACGGGTCTCATATTTATGCTTAATATATGAGATACAATCATCGTTTTTATACGTATATTGTAAAACATTTAATAAATATAATTTTGAAATTGGAAGTAAATGTATGTCTTTGAAGAGTAAGGTAGTTGGATATGTAATCGGTTTCTTTAACATCACTTTAAGGATGGTTTTTTGAACAGTATACAAGTGCTTAATATGAATATTGTAAGCAGCTCCCCAGCCGATAATCCCATAAGTCAAAAGCGATTCCACCAACCCATAGTAAAAAACACATAAATTTGTAAAGGACATAACTTCACGTAATTTTTTGAAAATGTATATTGTTCTTCTTATTCTATTTGTAAGATTTTTTATATGTAAATCCCATCGCAGGAAACAGTCAATGGTTATACCTAAGTACACAATTGATTTAGCAGAGGCAATTGCTTTACAACAACAGTTATTCTGAGTACAGTCATTTGTATGGATTTTTAGTTCATTAAATTCAGGTTGTTTCGGTGAATAGATGCTAAACGGAATGAATTTAGTTTTTTCGTGATTTAATGTTAAGACATTAACATCCAACCACCTTTTAATTGTTCTCATGTCCTGTTCAGCCATTATTTTAATATCCTGCCATGTATTACCCTCAACAAAGAGTACCGTGTCATCAGCGTATGATGCCAAATTTCCATTTATTTCTATCTTAAGCAAATCGTTAATATATAATAAAAAAAGCATTGGTCCAAGTACTGTACCTTGTGGTACTCCACATGTTACTACTTGTGACAAACTTTTAGTATTATTTATTTTAACTGTCTGTAATCGCCCTTTTAGATAAGTTTTAAATAGGTGTAATACATTACCTCTGATTCCCAAAATCTCCAATTTTTCTAACAATATATCATGGTTGACAGTATCGAAAGCTTTTTTTAAGTCTAAAAATATTCCCAAACAGTTCTTAGAATTATCTAATGATGAATAAATCTGTTTAGTTAGTAAAGCAACTGCATCACTTGTACTTCTGCCTTCTACAAAACCAAATTGTTTAGTCGACAAAATTTTATTTTTCAAAAGAAAGCTTGTAATTCTTTTTTTAATTATTTTTTCAAATAATTTTGTAATATTTGTTATTAAAGATATTGGCCTGTAGTTACCTAAGGTTTCTAAGGAACCGCTCTTGAATACAGGAACGACGATGGATTGCTTAAAACAGTCCGGAAAATAACCTTGTATAAAACATTCGTTAAATATTTGTGACAGTGCTACTGCAATATTTCCAATAATAAATTTTAATATTTCGGCGGTCACATGATCAATTCCTGGCGATTTTTTGTTTTTCAATGTTTTAGTAATGCTTATTATTTCATCAGGTGTGGTGGGAATGAGAAAGAATGTATTCTTATTTTTTTGTATATTATTTAACATATTTGTTTGTTCTTCAAGATTTATTTTAATTTTCTCTGCTAAACTTTTACCAATGTTAATAAAAAAAATCATTAAATTGATCTGGTGAAATATTATCGGATGGTTTAATTTTTTCATTACTATTTCGGTTAGTTACTTCTTTTGCAATTTGCCACATAGCTTTTGGTTGTGTTTTTGACTTTACGATTTTATCAGTGTAATATGCTGTTTTTAAGCGTTTAATAAGTAGCGGAATACTGTTTTTATATGACAAATAAATGTTTTTCAAAATTTCGTTATTTGGCTGTAAAATTGTTAATTTATATAGTTTATCTCTAATACTAATGGATTTCATAACACCTTGTGTAATCCAAGGTTTACGTTTTAAGTTTTTGTTGTTTACTTTTTTCTCATACGTTGCTTTGTTTATCGCATCTTGTATTAAACTAATTAAATTATTACACGTTTCTTCAATATTACCCTTATAAAAATCTTCCCAAAATATTAGCTTTAACCCTTCATTTACTTTTTTGTAATCAACAATTTTTTGTATATTTTTTCTAACAGCTTGTGTTTTTAAATTATTTTCATTTTTTATCGTACAAAATATAGGACAATGATCTGTTATTTTCGATAAGCAAATAATAGGCAAAATATTTTTTTTGATATTTTTAGAACTTCTTATAAAAATGTGATCTAAACATGTCTCGCTATTGTTCATTATTCTAGTGGGTTTATTTATTAACGAATAGAAACCTTGTTTACTTAACAAATTTAAGTAGTTTTGCGTACGTTTACAATTGTGGTTCAAGGTATCAATGTTAATGTCCCCAGTAATAATTTCTGTAGGATTATTGCAGTGTTGCGTTATGTATTGCTCTAAATTTTCAATAAATTTAAAAGAGTCATATGAAGGTAATTTATAAATAGCATTTAAGGAAATTTTAGTATCGTCTTTTACAATTTGAGCTCGGATACATTTAAGCTGTTCAATTTCTATTATATCTACGTTTTGTTTTAATGAGTTTTTTATAAATACTATAGCTCCATCATTCTGATTTATCGTACTAAAATTGTAGTAAGTATTATAACCTTCAATTCTAATACAATTAATATTTTGAACTTGCCACGTTTCACAGTCAATACAATAATGTCAAATTCATTATTAAATTCATTTAAATAAACTTCAAGTTCGTCAAAATTTTGTGTTACGCTCCGTATATTCATATGTATAAAATTAAAAGTAATATCAAAATTTTGACGAAAATTGTTAAGTAAATTTTTACAACCAGAAATATTATCACAAATGTTTGTGGTTATTTCTTCGCTATCTATTAAATCAACAAAATCCATGTGTATTTAATTAGTAACCCAATACATATTTACAAAAGGAGAAAAGAGAAAAAAAAATAAACTTACATCTTACATCTTTGTCTGTAAATCATTAACATTATAAATTCTAATTATTTTACTATTTGGTTTTTGACGGACGAAAATCTTTCCATTTTTAAACCAGGTAAATGCGAATCCTTTTTCTTTAGCCTTATTTCTGGTCTTTGAAAGAAGTATCTTATTTTGAACAGTAAGATGCTCGTTGATATAAATTTTAGAGCCAATTGGCATTTTTAAAAAGCGATTGTTTGTTATTATTAGAAAACGTTTTTCAAGTAGGAGATCTCTTGTTGTTCGGGTAGTAAATTGAGCTACAATTGTTGGTGGTAGTTTTCCCTTGTTGTTTGGTAATCAATGCGCGATGTCTATTTCTTCCTTCTTAATTGGTACTCCAAGTTCAGTAGCGATATTTATGATTATATCTTTGCAGTTTTCCCCTTCTGTTTGTATAACGCCAAATATTTCAATATTTCGGTTTCTGGTGTATTGTTCAAGATCGTTGAGTCGACTATTTTGTTCTTCAATGGTTTTCTGTTGCTCTTCATGTTTAATTTTATAACTTTGAATATCTTTAGTATTAGATTGAATTTGGCTGTGGTGATCAGTAATTGCTTTTGATATGTCGTCATACTTTTCTGATATGAATGATAACGCATTGTTTATTTCTTTAATTTCATTATTTAGAACGTTATAATTGTTCTCTATTGACGACAGTTTGATGGTAATTTTGGCAAGGATGGATTTTATATCCGCGATGTCATTTTCTGTAACGGGAACAGATCCAGTAGCACATGGTTCCTTCCGGTTTTCTTCTGAAATCGCAGTGTCACTAGTACCTCCGCTTCTGGTTCTTGTAATTGTTCCTGTGCAAATTGGACACTTCCAGTTGTGTTTATTTTTATTAATTTTTTTATAAGTCTGTTCGGACACTGAACATTCAAAATGGTAATTATTCTGACAATGAGAGCATTTAGCAAAGTCTATATTTTGAATATTATCTGAACATTTGTGGCATTTATTCATTTTTAGATAGTTTATTGCGATATCAACGGTTTAAAGTTTATCTGACGCATATAAAAATATTTTGGGTATTCTTAAATAGAATTTATTTTACACTAAATAGCCAAGGTTATATGCGAATACTCGGTTTTCAACTTTATTTATAATATATTCTTACGGATCTTGTGTAGTTTTTAATCTACAGTAATTAGGTAAGCGTAAGTTAATTCAATTTATTATTATATAGACGTGATTACTTTAGGGCATTCACTTTTCACTTTATTTTAGTCTTTATCCTTTATAAAAGTCAAATATTCCACAGAACAAAATTTACGCGTCTGCACTCACTCAGAACTCGCTCGTAATATAAAAGCTATCATTTTAATTACATTCCTTACTTGAATGCATATGTATATGTATCGGCAACCTCTTTTACATTTTGGTGTTGAGGCTGGTGCGTTAGCGTATGCGGTCTTTTCCGCTACATATGTACATATTGTACATGTCAGACTTTGTTACCTTGTTCTACTTCTTAGGCCTGTATTCGGAGGAGAGCGTCGTTAATTTTGTGCCCAAATACGAATGGTCACCAGGACTAGATACGGACCTCCAGACGTCCACACTGCAGGAAAATGCTGCCCATCGGGAGATTCAAACCAAGGACTAACGTAGTGCTAATCTAACGCTCTACTACTGCGCCACCCGGGCATTATTTGAATACATTTTAAATATAATTAGTTTAAATCTAACTTACCTCAGTAGTTTTTGATCGAGAGCAGCGAGATTGGTCTATTTAAAAAATGTCCTATTTTAAATAAAAGATAAAACCTGTAAGTCAGTGCTGTGCTTGGTATCTTGAAGGAGGACCATGCCAGTCGATGTCTGTGAAGATCCTTGGCACCTGCAAATCTAGGCCTTGTAAAAGAAATAAACAAACGATAGTTATTTGTACAAGTACAGTTTTGTTGAACCAAAATGAGAATTGCAGTTGAAGCAAACCGTGCTGCAGAATGCCGAAAATGTGACGAAATACTTTTCCGTACAGTTGCAGAAAACCAGTTATTTTCACATTGAAAACTGAAAGTATGGGCTTTAAAAGGCAGGAGGAAAAAAATTAAAAAATTCAAATACTGGTTAGAAAAAGGCGATTAACTTGTCCGATGACTATGATTAACTAAGTAAAAAAAAAAGGTAAAGGTTACTTTTAACTTACACTTCGCGAGGGAGTATGGTTGGCGACGTGGAGGGTTAAGGCCAAAAAATTCTTAAAATCAGTGCAGTAAACGAACGGAAATTATCTCTTTTTTAATACCAACTACTCTGAATTAACTTCGAGATTATTCTGTTTCTGAAAGTTATTTTAGTTACTGTATATTTAGGCGGAATAATTTCCATATCAGTATTATAGCTTTTCTTTTCTTTGTATAAAAATTAAGTTAAATTTGATCTGCATTAGTATTTTGTTGTTCAAATACGTACAGTTATTTTTAGTTCCAAGAAAGTATATAGGCTAACATACTTTTAAGATAGATATAACAATGTCGAGCCCCTAAATGTATACAACTCAAGTCTAATAATAATAATTAACCCTCGTTTACAAGGTAAGATTGTAGTAAAAAGGTAAATTTATTCAACAGAAAATATGTTGCTGGTTTTCTCGTAATTTTGCTTTTAAAACATGGGAATATTCCGTATTACCACATTTAAATTTTAAATTACGTAAATAGACTAAATAAATAGAACGCTTTGTTTAAAACTATTCATATTTTCTACAATTTAACTCTAGCAATAGTCCAGTCAAAACAAGGTTTAACCTCCTGAAAAATCCGAAAGTTTTGAAACTTCGCACACTTATTTATAGGTACCTAAGGATGAATATACCAAAAGTCCTCATAAATATGAGGCGAGCTCTAGCGGCAATTAGTGAAAACAGGGAACTTTTTTTGGTTTTTCGTTAATATCTTAAGAACCGTTGGTCGGAGGTAAAAGTTGACTATATACAAAATTGAAGCTTATTAAATTTGCAATAAAAATGATTATATACATTTTTCTTGTATTCCTAACGGCTTCCGAGTTATAGGGCGCTAAAAAATAGCGTTTTTTGAAAAACCACGCTAGTGCGGTACAATCAATATGGTATTTCTAATAGTACTTGACAATGGTTTACCTACATTTTTGTACACCATGGAATTTGACATGTTTGCCAAAGGGAATGCTCGGTCTTTTAGTGACAACTTAACTTCCGAAAAAGGCTGTCCTACTGTTTTGGTCATTGCTTCCATACCGATTTCAAAAGCATTTTACTTTGTTATCTCCTACCAGAGCACTGAAAATTGAAACTATATCACTAGTTACAGGAAAAGGAGGACAACTTTCAAACCAACGTAAAAGTTTGGCAGTATCGGCTGCATCTCTCGCTTTACGGGTGTCTCCAAAATCTTCATGCTGTTCACTTGCAGAGAACAGAACTCCTGTGAACTCCTCAAGTGATGTACAAATGCAATGTGTAGCAGTCATTCCCAGTACCCATTTGGCTAAAACACTGTTTGTGATGCCACGCCCTCGTGTCAAGCCACCTACGCTTTTCGATAGTTTTAGAAAAAACGCTATTTTTTAGCGCCCTATAACTCGGAAGCCGTTAGGAATACAAGAAAAATGTATATAATCATTTTTATTGCAAATTTAATAAGCTTCAATTTTGTATATAGTCAACTTTTACCTCCGACCAACGGTTCTTAAGATATTAACGAAAAACCAAAAAAAGTTCCCTGTTTTCACTAATTGCCGCTAGGGCTCGCCTCATATTTATGAGGACTTTTGGTATATTCATCCTTAGGTACCTATAAATAAGTGTGCAAAGTTTCAAAACTTTCGGATTTTTCAGGAGGTTGGATCATTTTTCGAGTTTTTTTGACTGGACTACAAGGGCTTTTATCTAGTCAATAAAGCACACATGGGGATGTTAAATTGTTGAAGTTTTAGATGTGTGTAAATTTAAGTACAGCAAATTACATTTTTTAAGAAGAGAAGTTCATATAAACATATGTTCTAAACGGCTTGTGTTAAACCCTTCAAAAAGCCTTTTTTATATTTTGATATTGTTTGTAAACTGGTCTTACTGCATAAATTAAAATTTTTTGTACAAATTGAAGGTTTTTAGTTTTTACCAGTGGTGTACATTTCGTTGATCAAATTTGGTTTTTCTTAAAGAAAATGTTATACAGGGTGATTCTTGACTTATAGGCATAATTGCGAGGAATGATAGTTCGTGATGTGTAGTGATGGGTAATTAAAAAAGTGTAGTAGAAGTTTTTTATTAACGGAGATAACGAATTAAATTATGTTGAAAGTGGTGAACTGGTAAAATATAAAATTATGGGATTTACCTTGAATTGTATCTGTCACTCTTCGTCACTAGTAGTCAAATTGGAGCTATCATTCCTCGCAATTATCCGTAGAAGTCAAGAATCACCCCCTGTATAATAGCCCTTTTCAATAAAATTTGTAATATTTCTAGTATTATCCATTTCACCGTTTGAATATATTCAGTCATCTTACTAAACAGGATTTAATTTTATTTAAATATGAATATGACGTTGATTAAAAGGTTTTTAGCGAACTTTTATAAATAACAACCTAGGAGTCGTGTGAAACTATTTTAAATATTTTAGGCATTTTCGAAAGAGTGCGCCAATCAATGACTGCAGGCGTGTGTCGATGTTCAAGTTGGACAGGTATCCCCAACATCATTTTTAATACTTTGTTTTTGCTACTGCTATTTTGTTGTTTCTTAAAAATAGCTTACTTCAGCAAGAAAACCAAAGAGGCAATTTTTGTTCAATTTGTAAGAATAATTAAAAAAATTACCAATTTCATAAAAAGGCCCTGGCAATTTTATCTGCTATTTTCCTCAAGGATCTCATTTCTATACTTGTCAGTCTTTTTTTATGTTTCTAGGTAGGAACCCATGATTCACAGACATTTAGTAGTGTTAGTGATACCACTTTCTTGAATACTTCTACTTTTATTTCGGTACTTCTTTATTTCCTAAAAATGTAGTTCTTTTATCGCGTTGAAGATCCTTTTAGCTGTCTCAATTATCTTACTCTTAGATATACAAGGTGTTTCAAAAAAACATGACATAAATGATATGGCTGATAGAACATTGAAAAATAAGTGGGGTTGCCTAATAAACATATATGTCCTAAGATCCTCCATTTTTGTGTTACAGGGCGTGAAGGTTAAAAATTAAAAAATGATTATTGCCCATAACTTTGACGGTAGTATACATTTTTTTACTAAACTTGGCAGACAGTTTTAATGATCTAAAAGACACATAACTGCAAAAAATCCGTTTACTCACTTTTGCCAGTGGCGTACAGCACCAGCACGGGACCCCTTTATTCGCCCTATTTTGTACGACACTGCTTAAATTTTAATTTTGGTTGTATTTTTGAATTTGGCAATGCTTTTTACGTAAATAATGTATTCTTGTTTCACTTCTTTAAAGTGGATATTTTTCGAGATAATCGTACATAAAGAAAGGGGTTTACGCTAATCCTTATTAGTGTTAAAAAAAAATTAAACTCGACATATCAATATGTTTCAGCCCCATTCTAATTTCTATTCATCTATTACTACTGTGCCAGAATAATTGAACCCTCTTGTAATATTAAGATTATAATAATTTCCTATATAGCCCAGTCACTTTAGGATTTTACCTCTAAAAAAATCCTAGCGAGGTGGACTTTGGTACACTTCTTTATTTTGGCATTATAAACAATATATAATAAGTCCATTCCGAAATTGTGTGTATCGCTGCTATCTATATTGTGTAATTGCCTGGGTGATGTAAGCATGAATTTCTGTATCAAGCTTTGGGTGTTTACGAGACCTGGTGGAGGCTACGCCTTAATCTACCTTTTGGGGGAATGAACGTTACTCCTTGGTAAGTTGATCGAATGTGCTTTTTGTAAATATAAATATGCCATATAAAATAATTATAATCAAATGTAAACCGCAATCCCCGGCTCACCGTGGCTTCCATTCTACAGTCTATTATTGATTTTCTGTTTCTTTTGGCGTTTTTGGACCTCTTTTAATTCTAGAACCTTCTTGAGACTTACGTAACGTACCTAAATTTTCCACTAGCCTTTACAAGCATTTTTACTTTCCATACTTGCAACGCATGTATAGGAAAGTATTGGAATCGTGCGCCAATTCAAAATCGTAAAAATTCGAAAAAAACACGTTTTAGAGTTACTTTCCATACTTGCAACGCATGTATAGGAAAGTATTGGAGTCGTGCAAAAATTCAAAATCATAAAAATTCGAAAAAAACACGTTTTAGGGGTCCAGGCATCCTAAATATGTGTTTTTTTTTAAATGTCTGTGGGTGGATGGGTGGGTGCGTTATCGTCATATCTCGAAAACTACTGGGCCGATTTTCATCAAATTTGGTATGCGGGCCTATAATTACAGTACATCTATAAAATAAGCTTTTCAAAAAAATCCGGAACCGGAAACGGAAGTTAGCCATGTCTTTTTGGGCGCAGATTTTTCCTTGAAAAAAATTTCAAAATTTTACTAAGGAAATCAATACAGAATTTGAAAAGAAATCGAATAATTTTTTCCCGAAGTTTCTATGTCAAAAATTGCGCCCGCGGCAAATTTTTGAAAAGCGCAACTTTAAGACCGATTTTACCAAAAATGCAGCAACATATTTTTATAAATCTAACGCCAAATTGTACCTCTAGCTCGGCTGATTAGAACTAGCAGAAAAAAAAATTCAAAATTTCAAAAATAAAAAGTCCGGACAGTTTGGGAAATTTTCAAATTTTCAAAAAAACTTTTCTCGGAAACGACACACACGATTTTTTTTAAATATTCTGGGTCGATAGTAAATCAAGATGCCTTTCAAATAGCCTTGATCACATCCCCAAAATTTTTCCCTAACGCCTTTTATGACCATTTGAAGTTTTGGACTTTAACATTTTTTTTCTCAAAAACGCATCGACATATTTTTATAAATCTAACGCCAAATTGTACCCCTACCTCTACTGATTATAATTAGCTGAAAAAATTTTTCAAAATACAAAAAAAAAATTCTCGGAAACGGCACATTCCAAAGAAAGAAGATAAATATCAGGCCAGGAGTCACCGTTTTAACGACGGCGGTATTGGTCCAGCGGTAAAGCTTTGGTTTCCTAGGAAGCGGTGCCGTCATTTAACGGCCGTAAAAATACGGTGGGTGACAAGACGCACCGCCAAAAAACGTTGCTGAACTGATTCGTACCATACTGGCTCAGCGCTTCAGATGAGACGACACCGCTCTATTACGTTGGGTGTGCGGTACCGCTCTTTTGGAAAACACTTCGCTTAAAATACACGACACCGTTTTTCGTGACGTCACCCACCGTACTTTTACGGCCGTTAAATGACGGCACCGCTTCCTAGGAAACCAAAGCTTTAGAGACCAAGCTCCCACCCGCATACGGTTGAGAGGTTGGAGGTTCGAATCTGCGTGACTGTAATATATATTTTTTTGTTTATATTACTCACTTTTTCAAAAAAATATTATCTTACTCTGCTCATTTATGTTGAAATAGTTATTTGTACAACTAGTAATGAAAGCAATACTTTTTTTCATGAGTTTGAAGTTTGATGCACGACGGCGAAGCCGGAGTGCATCACTCAAACGAGTGAAAAAAAGATGCTTTCATACGAGTTGTACACAATATTTTTTTGCATTTTTACATTTTAAATCCCTCAAAACAGGATAAAAAGGATTTGAGAATTGACAGTTGTCAAACTGACAATTTACAATATTTTATTTAAAGCATACTTACTTAATGCAAAATGTAAATAAAAAAAGTGTTGCTTTCTTTATGATTTTTTGATAAAAAAAGTCCACTTGCAAAAAATACAAATTATTTATTATAAAAGCATTATTACATATTATATAGGATTATTATTAAATAACTTGTCGGGACTTTTTCGTTGCAAAGTCTTTAATTATGTCATCAAAATTACTGTAATATTTTGGCTATTGTAGGTGTTGCTGGATCCTAATTTAGGATTTAAAATTAACTATCCTTCCCTAAAAGAGTTACCGATTTCTAGCTTTTTTATTTTAATTATTACTTTTTTATGAATGACTGTGGCGTTATCGTCATATCTCGAAAACTACTGGGCCGATTTTCATCAAATTTGGTATGCGGGCCTATAATTACAGTACATCTGTAAAATAAGCTTTTCAAAAAAATCCGGAACCGGAAACGGAAGTTAGCCATGTTTTTTTGGGCGCAGATTTTTCCTTGAAAAAAATTTCAAAATTTTACTTAGGAAATCAATAGAGAATTTGAAAAGTAATCGAATAATTTTTGCCCGAAGTTTCTATGTCATAAATTGCGTCCTGGGCGATTGTACCTCTAGCTCGGCTGATTAGAACTAGCTGAAAAAAAATTAAAAATTTCAAAAATAAAAAGTATGGAAAGTCCAGCGAAGATTCTTCGCCAATTTTTTCGAGTTGGTATTGCCAAATTAAGTGGTTATGTTGTTATGTATAGGCTTCCTTTCTTTCTGCACCTAAATTATATGCATTTTTTAAAGTTCATTTTGTAGCATTGATCCAGTATTTCTTTCTTAATCTCCAACAGATTTGTTTTAAGCACTTTGTTTTATACACTTTCTTAATTCTCTTAAAAGCCTTTTCAATGTGTGCTTTCGCATTTATCGATCTTGTTTGATTAGTTAGTTAATAACCCTGTTAATTGTTCGGTGTTTATTTCTTCCTATTCATTAGTAGTGTTATTAAAAATATTTTCGTTATATAGTTACTACGACATTTTCGTTTATTAGTGTATTACCTACCCTTTCTGGTGCCAATATTGTACTAGTCTTTTGTTATAGTCATTTCTTTTAGAAAGCCTGCAAAATTGTAAACTATTTTAATTGCATTTTGTATTTTATGCTTAAACTTTTTCAAGGATTTCTACTTATTTTTACATCACACACCAATAAATCTTGAGACTTAGTAGTTGGCTTTTATACATAAACTTTATTATATATTTTTAAACTTTCTTGGAATACTTTATTCGATAAGAAAATGCATGTTTCTATGCTAATTCCTAGTTCTGACCTTATTAAATTAATTAACATTTTTCTTTTAAACGTTACAATGTACGTCAATGCTATAGGCTACACTTCCTTAAAATACATTTTTTCGTTTAATGCATACCACAGAAAATCGAAAGAGGTTTAATAAAATAGCGCGATTTTCGCGCACCGGGTAGGTTTTACGTGAAGTGTAAATCGTCAGCTTTAATAGCATTTAAAAAGCATTTTTCATATTTTTACAGCATTTCAAACAATGACAGTAAGTACTACCAGGATATTTAGGGTTACCGTCAAAATATAAACAATCGATGTTTCTTCATCCTGTAGCAACCCTCATTATTTTGTATAGGCAGGGCCTATGTTTTATCACTTGTGCTTTTCGATTTTATCCAACAGACTTACACTTAATTCTTCAAATGAAACTTAGCTTTGTTTTCAGCAATAGCCAGTATCTGAATGCCAAATTGGTATTATGAGGCACTTGTGAGAAAACATATACCTACACCTAATTTTAGGCACAAAACAAACTTTTTTTAAATTTACGTTTTTGATTTAATACACTCGCGTTTTACTATGGTCTACTGAAGTAATGTCAGCTTCATAAAGGTTTTTCCATTAACTTTGGAAATTTACTTGGCTGAAATAAATGGGCATATGAATTTCTATTCCCCGAAAACCAAAGGGTGAATATGTCCGTTCTTGTTAACCCTTAATCTAAACAGCATAAAGGGGGATACGGATACTATGTTAAATTTAATGTAGTACATATATGTGGTCGGTAGTATAGTCAGGGAGAATGCGAAGTAACTGTGTCAAAGGGTCAAAGCTGCTAATCTTCTACTCTACATGACACTTCGACTTAGCATGTAAAATATGTGTACGAGATTATCAGATTTATGCAAATGCCATATATGCTATTTTCAGTGCCTTCTCTGAAAGCCAAGCAATACGAAAGCTTCTCTGTCTACAAAAAGCATTTTTTGCTTAAAGAATTTTTAACGCGATGTGCGCGTTGTTTGTTTAGTTTAATTCAAATTTAACTGCTTCGGTCGTGTGACAATATCGCCACGTTTCAAATCAAGATAAAGCAGCAGAATTACTGTCATATCCGGGAAACAGTTGACGTTTTCCCAAATGTACGGTTTTATTATTACTCAAATTATGAATATTCAGTTTCAGGATTTAGATCCCACACGTTATATCCAGTTATGCAGTAATATTTACTTTGTAGAAGGTATTCAGACACGAATTTTTAATTTAAAAGACATATACACGTCCAAATTAAATGTTTCAGCTAAATCAAGCACCTACATTTGTATATGGTATTAACTTAAATTTGAAATTTACATTTTGAAATCTATATTTAAATATGAAAGTGACAAGGTGAGTATTTTCTGTTGATATAGTATTTTTTTATATCATTTAAAATATTGGTTTAAATGAAGACGGAGTGGAGTGCTGAATGCAGATAGATGCTTTGTTAGATATGAAAGTGAGGAAAACACAAATTACTCTTATTCAAGAACTGTTTCGTGATAATAACATCTATTATTTAGAAATGAAAGTGACAAACATATAAATTGTTCTTGTAATCCTGTAGAAAATTATGTAATTTGTATTGCAGGTAATTTTGAAGGCCTGACGATTTAGTAAGTAAACTTATAAAGCTGAAACGGTGATTATTCACTTCTTAACTTCCTAAAAGTTTTGGTATGAAATTTTCGTATCCTGATGTTCAGTATAATTGTAACACATTTGACCCATATTTTCATAACCTGCTAAATGATCCAAAGAAGTTTTTGTTACATTTGCAGTGGCTGTCATAGATTTATCACGCTTGTCTACAACCCATTTGCTATACATAATTTGCTTTTTAAAATTTTCATTCCTTCCCTTTTTATTAATGTTTGTTTAGTAAATAACATAAACGTAAAAATGTTGCATGTCTCAAATTTTTTGTTTTTCGAATCAACTCTAGTTTTTATGATATTGTTTTTATGTAAAACATACCACGCAATGGTATAGTCTTGGCTATTTTTAAATCAAGTAATTGACACTTTCATATCCTTTGTGCACATTTTGGCAACATGAATGTGTCTTAAATTTTAAATATTACGTAATAGCAACAGAAAAAAGTTAACTACATGTGAGTCCAATCATCCTTCATGAAATACAAACATCAAAGTTTTTCAAAAGCACAATCTCAAAACATTGTTTGATAGCACATGCCACCTCTTGAATTTAATCCAAAATAAAGTTTACATTAAATTTATCGGATTTAAGAAAACACCTGTTACGCTTCATAACAGTGTGAATTTAAACTGTTGCATCAAATGTTTATAGAATTCATGCTGGATATTTTATAATCTCCTTATTGATACAAATTTACGTATACGTAGAACTTGTTTAGTGATTATACTTAATAAAAACAAAATATGAAGTTAATTTATCGCAGTGTAGCTGTACATTCGATAGCCAGTAGGTACCTAATGAATTTCACTGAAAAAGAACCGGTACCATTTAACTAACTTTTCTATTGAAGTTTTTCTCTTGTATCGCGTTCAATTATAGTTCAACGATTTTTTAAATTTAAGCAACTCGTACACTCTGAATTAACTACTTACATAATTGGGTAGGTTTACCAAACAACAATTGATTACGCGAGTTAAAAGTAGTGAATTATCTGTATCATAAGTAAAAATGGTATTGTTTTGTTAAGTAGTCAACATAGGTGCAACCAGGATTTAGCCGAATAATATAAATGAAGCCATGTTCTACCTGCAAGGGTTTAAAGCTGTACCAACAATAATTTCGGCAGAATAAAGTAAATAGTCACTGTTATTGTTTGTTGTAACGCAGGAGTAGGTATTCATTCCGCAAGCTCACTTAATGAAAGGTAAATAGTATACCTATTACGTAATAAATATATAAAGTGATTCATTACGAAACTGGTAAGCCTAGGTCTCCAGTTGACAGCTTGCGAGTTCTATAATGACAGCTTACGTACATGTTTCATGTACTGTTTTTTGTGCAATTTTAAGGTAACAAAATGTGAAGAAACAAATTATTCATATTATTTAAATGTAAAATTCACCTGCGAAATCAAGTTCACCGTCTGTATTTTTCGATCTGTTTACCATTCGCTTTACATAGTGCGATGAAATACAATTTTACACACTGTTTTAACGAAATAATAGCTTATTTTACACACGGTAAAAAAATAAAAAAACGTTCATCGTCAGGTTCATTTTTGTTCGTATTGCTATTTATTTGGCGTGACCGAATATCTCTCAATTTCTTTCCTGAAAACTCATAGAAAAACTTTCATTAATTTGTACTTGATTGTCTTTCTCCCATTGCAATTAATTCTGTTGAAATACGTAAATTTGCAAATTGAATATTACATTATTCATTTCTTACTACCATAGGCGATACTTCATCCTTCTTCCAGTCCTTGAATATACCAGATTTAGTATACTGAAAACATATACATATTTATGAATATTATTGTTGGCTATGTTTAAAACAGAATCTCGATGATGATAAAACAAGATTGCAATTTGGAATGTTACTTAATAATGCTTGAGAGGAATCAACTGTTACTGAAGGGCATCTGTTCTAAAAATAGATTCATTATTGAAAATATTTCATTTCAGGAAAATACAAATTTAAGCAACACGAATTGACTTATTATTAATGTCTTTCGAACATTTGAATAAGCGTCAAAAAGTATAAAATCGCAGAAAGAAGCGAGGAAGGAGATAGTATAAGAATATAAAACATAAAACGTAAAAACGACATAGAAACTAAAAACGACACGCAAAAAAAAGAAAATGAAAGGAAGGTTGTGATTCTATTTCTATAAAGTTCAATTAACATTTTTATTTATATATTACATTTATTTCGATACTTCAAACGATTGCAAATAGTGTGGGGAATTATTTGGACAGACTAATGTTTTATTGTGGTTGTCCTGGAATTTTAGCTAGCCTACGGTGCCCTCAATTAGTCGAGGGCAACTGGGGTCTGCCCTCAAATGTTCTTAAGTCGGACACAACACTTCTTGATGAAAAGGTTTTTAAGGAGTGCTATGTACTTTAGAACATTCATTTGACCAAATAATGTCCAAACTTATAGATTTAGGTGTGCACAGTACACAATTGTTATAACAGATTCAGTACATGTTGCTACTACTCCAAATTTGTAAAGAGCCAATACATATGCACATCCACCTGTATAATTAAACTGATAAAACTGATACAAGAGAAACATAAAACACGCAGACTTTGGCAAAGAACAAGAGACTCCACAGTAAAGCAACAGCCGAGCTAAATGACACACAATGATAAATACGACTTCGGAGGTTTTGGAATAAGAAAAATTAAAAATAAAAAACCGTTATTTTTTTAAATTTTTGACACTCTGCAGCTCGACAACGGCTGCCCTAAGACCCCATGTTTATATAACAAAAAAACCTTATTTTTGGCCTCACAATACGCCCCTGGATTTTTGACATATGTTTAATAAACACCCTGTATATAATACAAACAACATTTTTTTGTTAAAGCTCCCAAAAACCGATTCAAACCTTTTATTATGTATGATTAATGTGATCAGAGCACATGTCACTATAGTAGTACGCAAAAGGTTACTATGACAACTTTTAGGGACTAGGCCGAAAATGTAGCATTTTACGAACTTAAATGAGTGTCACTATAGTAACCAGACTTTTTGGGATTGAGTCCGGAAAAGACTCATTTTACGGACTTATACAGGGTGACATTGAAAAAACTGCCATGCATAGTACCACGCGATAGAGGACCATAAAATAATAAAAAAAGTTCTTATACGCTAATGTCCGATCGCCTTTTGTTTTCAAGATACAGGATGTTAAAAGTTTGTTAGAAAATTTAATTTTTTTTTTTTAAACTACAATGCATAGTACCACGCGATAGAGGACCATAAAATAATAAAAAAAGTTCTTATACGCTAATGTCCGATCGCCTTTTGTTTTCAAGATACAGGATGTTAAAAGTTTGTTAGAAAATTTAATTTTTTTTTTAAACTACAATGCATAGTACCACGCGATAGAGGACCATAAAATAATAAAAAAAGTTCTTATACGCTAATGTCCGATCGCCTTTTGTTTTCAAGATACAGGATGTTAAAAGTTTGTTAGAAAATTTAATTTTTTTTTTTAAACTACAATGCATAGTACCACGCGATAGAGGACCATAAAATAATAAAAAAAGTTCTTATACGCTAATGTCCGATCGCCTTTTGTTTTCAAGATACAGGATGTTAAAAGTTTGTTAGAAAATTTAATTTTTTTTTTAAACTACAATGCATAGTACCACGCGATAGAGGACCATAAAATAATAAAAAAAGTTCTTATACGCTAATGTCCGATCGCCTTTTGTTTTCAAGATACAGGATGTTAAAAGTTTGTTAGAAAATTTAATTTTTTTTTTTAAACTACAATGCATAGTACCACGCGATAGAGGACCATAAAATAATAAAAAAAGTTCTTATACGCTAATGTCCGATCGCCTTTTGTTTTCAAGATACAGGATGTTAAAAGTTTGTTAGAAAATTTAATTTTTTTTTTAAACTACAATGCATAGTACCACGCGATAGAGGACCATAAAATAATAAAAAAAGTTCTTATACGCTAATGTCCGATCGCCTTTTGTTTTCAAGATACAGGATGTTAAAAGTTTGTTAGAAAATTTATTTTTTTTTTAATAACTACAATGCATAGTACCACGCGATAGAGGACCATAAAATAATAAAAAAAAGTTCTTATACGCTAATGTCCGATCGCCTTTTGTTTTCAAGATACAGGATGTTAAAAGTTTGTTAGAAAATTTAAACTTTTAACATCTTGTATCTTGAAAACAAAAGGCGATCGGACATTAGCGTATAAGAACTTTTTTTATTATTTTATGGTCCTCTATCGCGTGGTACTATGCATTGTAGTTATTAAAAAAAAATTAAATTTTCTAACAAACTTTTAACATCCTGTATCTTGAAAACAAGAGGCGATCGGACATTAGCGTATAAGAACTTTTTTTATTATTTTATGGTCCTCTATCGCGTGGTACTATGCATTGTAGTTTTTAAAAAAATAAATAAATTTTCTAACAAACTTTTAACATCCTGTATCTTGAAAACAAAAGGCGATCGGACATTAGCGTATAAGAACTTTTTTTATTATTTTATGGTCCTCTATCGCGTGGTACTATGCATGGCAGTTTTTTCAATGTCACCGTGTATGTACTAAACAATAATAAAAGTATTGAAGGTATAAAAATATGTGGTTTTTGAAATTTTCCACTAAACTCCTCACATGAAATATCTATCAGCTGTTCTTTTTCTTCGCGATATAAGTTTTCAGGTATATTGGAACATAGTGGATTTCTAAATAAATTTTTACTTTGTTATAATCTTTTAGAAAACACGAAGTAATGATATTTATGAATGAAAAACAATTAGGCATCATTTATTTTCAAATCTTTTCCGTATAAAAACTTTCTAAAATTCGTAGAGCTCAAAATATTTTTATCCAACTAATGCTATTATCATTTCCGACAAAACTTTCAGATTGGCCTTCCTAGTAAAGTATTAAAAGGGTAATAAAATAATTGTTGCACTCCCGGGCGTAAAAAATACCTTAGTTACAATACAATTTTTATAAAATCACTCTTGCCGTGAATGCATCAATTTGAAATTTTTAAAAATGTCATTAGAAAAATTTGATTATAAATCAAAAAATTTAAATAAAATCTCCGTTCGTGCAAAAAATATTCTATGTACCATAGGCGTAATTAGCGACTTTGGCCTTTGGCGTGTTATAACCCTCGGCTAAAGCCTCGGGTTCACGCTACAGGCCAAAATCGCCTTCTTTACGCCCTTGATACATACATAACTATTATATTTCGTATCTAATTTTTCTGTTATGTGCCGTGGCACGTGTGCCACTGGTTGACAATCACCGCTCTAAGTGAATACTGTTAATCGATTCTTATTTTAACTGAAAATTTGAAGTTTTGGAAGTATCCATCCAACTGTCAAATAATTTTCCGGATGCCACTATTGTTTGTATAATGGAAACCCAATTCAGGATTTAAATTTGGTATTTCGATACCGGCCTGGAATTCCAAATTTTGATCCGAAGATATAAAATTGAAAATCTGGATTCTATTATTAAATTTTGAGTGTAAATTAAATTTTCAAATTCAAATTTACATTTAAATCCAAGAACATAATTGGAACTAATAAATTAAAGCGGGCACCAAGAATTTCCAATGAATTGAGTCCAGTGCCAGGTGCCAGGAGAACTTAATTGCATTCAACTTTACATTTTTACACTATTTTCAGTAAGTGGGGTAAATATTTGGTCGGCTAAAAGAAGTATTCAAAAAATACTCTAGGTTTAATAGTTCAAAATATTAAAGTACATAATTGTAACGTTTCGCAAAGTCTAATAGCTAAAGAATCATTTAGAGATTTAGACCACAGCATCAAGACAAAAACCAATTTATAACTAACCAATAGCTAAAATTATTGTCAAATCTTGTTTACACAAACTTCTACATATTTCATATACTTATGCTGCACTGACGTAAAACTTTGTAAACTCCAGTTTAATTAACTGTTCCACCCAATCCAGAGTTCGCTTGCTTATACCAGGGCAAAGATAAGAAAATCTGGGTAACTACTCCAAACAAAATATTTTTTATAAACAGTGCACTTAATTATGTGTTAATTACAGTTTGGTTTACTAAATTTATATGAATAGAGATTTTTTATGCAGCAATTAGAACCAAACCTAGACCTTAAAATATGTAAAATAATTTCAAAACTTTAAATCACCGAAGATTAAAAACTCGAATTGGAACCATGAATACGAAGTGAAAAATCTTAATCTTAGAACTGACGATTTGAAACTTGTTTATACCATGAGATCGAAAAAAAGATGATTCTGAGCAGGCCTTGACTAGTACAACACGATTGGTTACACTGGTTCTAGAATGCCTATGAATTATAATGTGACAGTGACATTTCAAATGTAAGTCAGTTTTGCAATCTTGTTTCCAGAATTATTTAAGTTTATCGTTGTAATACTAGTGAAGGATCACATTTTGAACACCTACTCTAACATGTATTCATGTAGTTTTCAGTTTGTTCCCTAAATAAATACTGTTTTGTGTTTTAATTTATTTGACATTTATTAACCTCTAACTTACTGCCACATTTTGAAATCAGTCTTGCCAATCGTGTTGTACTAGTCAAGGCCTGCTCAGAATCATCTTTTTTTCGATCTCATGGTATTATAATTTGGTCAGTCCTGCTTTATCACCAAGTAATCTCTTTTCTTGTTTAACCTTCCCGTACCCGTGGTCCAAATCTTCCTTTAGAACCCATGCGGGGTATTTCAGATACCCCAGTGTTTTTTCGTTCCTACGACTTATTTTGGCTTTGTTATTGCCTTTTACCATAAAATTAGTATAATTTAGTTCTTGTAACACAAAAGTTTATTCAAAAATACAAATTAAAATTAAAATTAATGAGGTAATTGTGCGCTTTTACACGACTCAACTTGTGCGCAGCTGCACGAACTAGTTTCATCCGCATTTTGTCATAAACGGGTAAAATATTTCAAAAAATAATTATTATACAGACAAAAATTAATTGTCTTAACACCCTAACAATTAATTTTTTTAAATCAAATTTTAGAATTATAAAGATATTTTATATCGCGGGGAATACCTAGAATTTGAAGATTATTTTTTTATTCTTTGCTAACATAATATTTTATTTTGACTGATATTTTACCATTCAGATGAACATTTATCTACCGAGGAATACATAAAGGCGCAATTCGATTAACAAAGTTATTAAAAGGTTATAGTAAAAAAACTGCACTGGGTTATGTAAAATACCCCGCACGGGTACGGAAAGGTTAACATTTAAAAGATCAATTGGTTTTTGTAATAAAGAAAAAAAAATTCCAATACTCTTTATAACACATTTCTGTGGTTATCTGTCGATCGTAAACACGAAGAAAAACAAATTTCATCTGTCAGTTTTAAACATTTACATAACAGATACGATGTAAATTGTTATGACAGAATTATTATGAGAATTATTTCGACATCGTGAATGTCAGCACATCCCCTAATAAACTTCTTCAACTTTCGTAGACACGTTCGTCGAAGTAAAAACCAATTATTTTGTATATTATGTTCGCAAATAACAAAGTTTATGTAACTAATCCTATTATATAAAATTCGTTATAATTGTATTCGCCGAGCGAACGGAAATATTACCGTTTTATTCGGTGGCATTTTAATATTATCCCGCTCTATATTTAACTCTGACAACTTTCCTAACAAAAGTGAAAAATAAATTAGTCCAAGTTCAAAATTTCACATTAAACAATTCTTGACAGGCTGCAATATGTCTTCTGAAATAATGAAAAACTTAAATGTCACATTTTTGGTTTTAATCTATGCAAATGATTTATAAATAACACGCATAAATATACCTTAAAAAATTAATTCTAGGAAAAACACAATTCGCTAAATAGCTTTTCTTACAAATATGAGGAAAGGTTTCTGAATTGTTTAGGAGATATCGATTTTAATATTGTAATCCGGTGTATATAAATTTAGCTATTAGATAATGGCTATATAAACGATTAATGTCAAATAATATCAAAACGATGTCCTTGAACTATTACAATATTGTGGGGTTGCAATATTACATAGTAATTAATTTATGTCTGGGGTAAATCCGAAATTGCAAATTACCCAGTAGTAGTTTCCACAGTTTATATCAAACTTTGTGTTCGGACTGTAACCGACCTCATTAGTTATTGTAAACAAAATCATACTAAAAGTCAAAACATGCGATTTATTTTTATATTAAACAATGAGGTATTAAAAAGTAAACTAAAAAAGTTACAACAACTTCTGATCTCTAAATTTATTAAAAGTTTTATTCCAGCGTGCCTTGTGGTAACGAAAATGTATCACAAAAGGTTAATTTAAGTTTTAAAAGAAACATTTTTGTAAAAGCAGGCAAAATAATGTTTCCGTAAATATAATTACTTGCTCAACCTTCGAATGACTTCAGTCTCCAGAACAGACAAAAAGTTACTAAAAGTTCAGTAATTAAAGTGATTCTGTTATACGCGAATTATTCCTGTAAGAAATTTAAATTAAGTAATAAATATAATCAAGAAATTCGTGTATCCATTGTAATGTTTATGAAAGGACGGTTTATCTGATTCTTTTGAATATTTTATTATTTTTATAAGCTATTTTAATAATGTCCATATTTTATATCAAGGGTGCGAAATATGGAAAGCAGGAACTTGTGCGTCATCGATGGTTCGTGGCTTCAAATTATTACGGGAATGATAGCCTTAATACGAGCCCTGCGTTAAAAGTATTCGCCTATCTGTTTTTGGCAAAGAAAGGGATAATTAAATACATACAACATACATACCCAATTTCTGCTGAATAAGCAATTGTTTTTTTATATTTTAGGAATAGTTCTTATGATTTAATTCATTCATTGCATAAATTTTACCTGTATATTTAGAAAATCGCAAATATTATCTGATTTGATTAATAATAACTAATAACGTATTGAAAGAAAGCACCTACTTGTCTATTTAAGCACAAAATCATAAACAAACAAACGTCGATTATCAATAAATATGGTTTTTTGTTTTTAACAGTTCTTTACGGTTTTTCATGATTTATTACAAGTAATTACTTACCAGATGACTCGTGGAAGACCTGAATTGCAAGAAAATCGAGTTATCTAAAACTGGGCAATCCTCGTATACAATATTGCCAAAAATTTAATTATTTCGCGATCTACCGTTAGAAATGTGATATTAAAATAAAAAAAGGGGAGATCTGAGAGAGATTAAAGGATTTTAAATCGAATTGTTAAAAACGATAGATGTTCTTCTGCTGCAGAAATACCTTTAATAGTGTCAAAATCCATAGAAAAGAATATATCAGTCAGTACTTGCAGCAGAGCAATAAAATAATTGGGTTACAAGTTTTATAAAGTAAGACGATATGACCTATGACTATAAATTAACGCAACAATCGTAATCAACTTTGTTACTTACGCAGGCGAAAGAGAACGTTGTAGAAGTGGGAATCAATAATATTGTAACGTAGTGGTGTCCACCAAATGTAAAGTTAGCAAAAATAAGTTAATTAATTTTTTTTATTGTCCCACTTTACTTGCGATCTGTAAGTACATATACATTTAGCAAATTATATGACAATATACAGAACATGTAGAAAAGTGCTCAGCAGCACTCTTCATGTAAAAAGTAGGTTTTTTTAGACCTTGTGTGACCTCAGGATAACGACTAACCTTAAGCATTCAAAATCTATTGGGTAATTCATTGGGCGCATATATTAAAAGTTTCTTGTTGTTTATTGGCTGGTTCATAAGATTCGTTACCAATTCGTTTGGATGTGCATCAAGCCGGGCTCTGTACCGTGTGCTGAAGTTTCATATGTCTTCCTTGACCGTCGGGAGTTGAAGATCATGCCGGATAATTGCGTTGGGTACATACCAAGGCGCATTTACTATGATGCGTAGCACTTTGCATTGAAAACGTTCTAGAATTTCAATATTAGATTTGGAAGCAGTGCTCCAGAGTTGCATTCCATAGGACCAAATCGGTTTGAGTACGACACATGGGGGTTTGCTGCGAGTTTTATATAAAAATTCTGATTCAACTAACATAACATATATTGTCCTGCTTTGATTAACTTTCACAAGATATTATTTGGAGTTACAAGTACATACAAACATCAAAGTTAATAAAATGAAACAAAGGTTTTAATCCAAACTATTAGCAAGTCTTACTATGAATTGAAATATCATATTAAATACAGAAATCATAGGAAACCTGACTTCTTATGGGCATAGCTATTCGATGACTACACCAACCATAAAGAGCTCTTGCTGAGCAATTCCTTATATAAGAAGTCAGCTCCCACGCACATGTGTCTTAGTACAAAGGCATGCACTTTTCGTGATGATGCCATGTGCATTCACCCTGCCAGGAATCTGCTGAGGTGTGCATTTCACAGAATGCCATTTCAACGTTCCCTCGCACTACACAGCTGGACCGAGTGTCATCTTTCTGGTTCCCGGCGGTCCTCCACGTACATCGCGCATGCTTGGATGCCTTTATTCCTGTCTCGTATAATGACCCTAAGTGACACATCATATTGATGCACATGACAACTTTCCATGGTGCATGTCAGAACACGCTTCATTACAATATGGCGCGATGAATCAAAATTTGAGAGTTGTCATGGAGATAAGCAAACGCGTGATGCGAACTGCTCATGAGGAATACCATAAGTATTGCTTAGAAGGGACTGCAGAATACTGCATCTCATTAATGGGTTATTTAAGACTCAGATTTTTAGTAAGTATTAAGTGAAAACTTAAAAAATCATATTCAAAATTACCCTTGAATCTTTCTCAAAGTTTGAGACTCAAATTGTTTATTTACAAGGAAGAATTAAATCTAGGATTTCAAAGCCAAGCCTTTGTTTGAATTCATATTTCAAATTGAAGTTTTGTTTTCATATTTAAAATTCAGACGCCAAAATAAGTCTTAGAATGTTGGGACTTAAATTAATCACACTTAAAATAAAGATCGAATCTCTGTGTTCTTTCTGTAACGATTTTAATTTTTCACAAACAAAATTATTATTCATCAAGGCAGATCTGCATTTCAAAGTTCAAAAGTAAAGGGCAAGTTTTCGGATTCATAATTTAGACAATTTTTATTCTGGATTCGAGATTGAGGTTCTCGAAATAAAATGAATCTTCAAGCTTCAAGTAATCAAATCAAAGACTGAATTTTCCTCCATTCTTAAAGTATGAGACCCAAATACACAACAATTTGTTTTATCCTGTTTTTTTTTTAGAAGACATTATAATCTCTCAACACTTAATTCAGGCAAACAGTAAATAAACGCCTTTAAAACAACTGACAACTGGCACGAGTATGACTTGTAAAGGTTCACAAAACCGCCACCAGGTGGCGTATTCTTAGCTGGAATCGCGAAATACAAAGTAGTCTTTTCATTTTAAAAAAGGCGTTTCTATACAGGGTGTCCCAAAATTGACGCCCGTGCTTTTGGGATTTGATTCAGGGGGCTAAAAGAAATTGAAAATGAAGAATAGAAAATTTTCCGATTGCCATTTGTTATCGAGATAAGATATGCTACAGAGAGTTCGTGCTTCAATGATAAATCGTGTGAATGTTTGCCTTGAAGTAGGAGGCAACCTATTTTAACACTTTTTGTGAGAACAGATGTGGAAAATAACTTTTTTTCAAATATTATTCGTTTTTATAAAGTTTAAAGTTTATACTTAAATTTTTGTTTTTATGGATAACTCGATAACAAAAGACAAACGGAAAAATTTTCACTCTTCATTTTCGATTTCTTTTAGCCCCCTGAATCAAATCCCAAAAGCACGGGCGTCAATTTTGGGACACCCTGTATACGTACCGGTAATTTTATTTCGTGGGTGTTGTCCCAGGTGTAATTTAAATTCATCCTAATTATCTATATGACGACACTGCTTCTAATTGTTTGTTTGCTATGTTCGGCTGTATTTGTTGTGTTTTATTGTTATATATGTATTTACTATATATAGTATAGGTCGAATAAAATGAATAAAACTGGTTTCGAATGACCTACTAAAGTTTCTACTTATCATAGGTTGTCCTTACAGTATAACGTGTGCTAAAGAGGTCTTGCAGTTTTGGGCAGCTATAGATTAAAAATGAACGTATTTTCTTATTTCAGGCGAATATTATTGCTTATTTGCTAAAAATACCCCAAAATCATAAAAAGCGAGTTAGTTTATATTTAAATGTTGACTGACAAAGTTTCAACGTATTTTGTAAAATTTTATAAAGGAATTTAGCTTCTAGTAGTTTTATTTTAATTACATTTTAATGATGGGACACTTAGATTTAAATGAGATTAATAAATGAAAAAAAGCTCTAGATTTTACAATTCATAGCCTTCCATGATTTAGAGATTTTTTAATCGCACCTTACTAAAAACTATCCTATCACCACGGGCGATTTTAGAGTTATCCTGTTAGCTTAAACTCGCAGCTAAAAGTACCAAAAACTGATCTGCATTTAAAATACTAAAACAGCTCCTATGTAGAGACTTTAATGCCGAGTTTGGGTTTAACAGCGCTTGGTTACGTTTTTATACAAATAGCTATACTTGCTATCAAATTTAATTAATACAGTTTAGTTGATTTTAACAAGATCGTGGCCCTTTGCCCTGCTTGTTAAAGACGCCTCTGTAAATAATAAATTGTACTATTTTTTCAAAATACTGCTGTGTTTACTGAGTGCAATTAATTTTGTTCCCTTTTTACGTGTGCATTTATTTTGCTTTTAGGTTGATGAACGTTCTAAACTCTTATAGCGTGACTCATTGTTAAAATACCTCGTAGACTAAGTCTTTTATAAACACATATAACGTGTCGTCTGTAAACAGATATCCATCCATACATCAACATTTATTTATGAAGAAAATAAAAATGAGTTAAAAGATAGGCGCCAAAAAGATATTAAACAACTTCACAATAGTAATAAATTGCAACATCTTGCAATTTCTTGTTTCCTGGTCATTTATCAACTCCGGTTGGTAGCCGTGTTAAGACTTTTTATCTCGTGCTTTATTACCTTCACAAAAAATATATGGTGCCTCATAGAACCCAACAAAGTCTGTCTTTACGGCTACCGCTAAAAGTGGGGCTCTTCAAAGCTGAATCGGGATAGAAATTCACGTGACGGTTTTAATTAGAAATTAAAATCGAAAAACGGAAAATTGCGTTCGGTCGTGTAAAACCACCTATTTTAGAAGGACTGCTGCAATCTAGCGCAACCGGAATTGTCTGTATTGTTTCGAAACCATTTATTACACCCCCGAGTGGAATTTATCACTGGCACGCTTCTTTCTGATGTGAACGCATTGGAATCCGTTTTAGTTCCGAATTATGCAGCTAATAAATACGAAAGGCTCCTACGAATCTAATAAAAGAATCGTGAATTCTGTAAAAGCCACCCGTGCTTAACTTCCACTTTCTGCCAATCTTTTGGACGTCAGTGATGTATGTCAATAGCTAATAACTTTATTGTTCCTATTTATAGAAATTGAACGAGTAATATTTCTCCTCCCTTTATACTGGTTTAAATCGAAATACCTAATTCCTGCATTCTTACAGGGAAAACAAAGTTTGAACATATCAGGATCACAGATTATTTTATTTTGGATAAATAAAGTTTGCATGCTTCAGAAGAAATGCCGTAAGTAATCTGACGAAAAATATCAAAATAATTTTTAGTAATTATCAACATAATCAAAACGATTTAAATGTAGAATTGTTCTTTAAGCATGCTACTTTTCATATTTGCCTTTGTAAAGAAGAGAACTGAGAGTGCCATGTGAGGCGAGCTCGTAAACTGACGTGATTTGATTTTCTTAAATAATCCAGTGCCTGAGTGAGTACTTGAGGGTCATTTAATTAACACATAACATTGTACTGAAAAGAGTATAAGTGAACGTCGCTCGCTGCAATACCGGATTGCAGCGAGTTCAGTCGATAACACATAACCCACACTCATCTCTCAGGTAACAATAGATATTCGCGTATCACACACAAAACAATAAATGACACAGTATAAATATAAATGAAACCGGGAAATTTATTTTGAAACCACCTAATATTATTTATAAAGCTGACAAAGATCCCACTAACCCAAATGATATGGAATACGAAAATATCTCGAACACTGAAAGAAATACAAATAAACGACCTCTGTCCTCACTCAAAGAAACGGATTACAACAAGCGTTATCTCGTTGTTAACTCAAAATAAATATTATGTTCTACTAACAAATGCACCAGGTACATCTCAATCACATCTCAGATGATTTTACCACTATTTATAAAGGGAACGAACTACGCATTACTATTGATGATTATCGCAAACTAACAAAATTTTACGACAAACATAGTGTAAACTATTACACCTGTCGGAACCCTGAAAACAGTAACATTTCCGTAATGGTGCGTAATGTTCCTATCTCCATACCAGAAAAAGATATTGACGCAGAATTACTTAAATTAGAATATCCTGTACATAAAATTACCCGACTCCTGAACCATAACAAAGTGCCAATCTGCCAATACTAATAATTGTAGCAGTTGAATTAAGTTAATGTGACAAGACTAAAGACATCTTTAATCTAGATTGCTGAATTGCGTTGTAGCGGTTGAACCTCGACGAAAAAATACTGATACCCCCCAATGTACCAATTGCCAGTTAATCGGACACACAAAACACTATTGCCAGCTAGCGCCGCGATGTGTGAAATGCACGTAACACCGTCACTACTCCCACTGTCAACGAAAAAAGGGCTCTGACAAACTTAATTGTGTCGACTGCGGTGGAGAACACACTGCAAACTGTACAAGAGGCTGTCCCTATATAAAATAGCATAACAATACGCGATCATTTCCCATAATTAGACCATCCAACCCTAACACCTTAATTACTGGTAAAGTCACATCAAATACTACCTATGCTTCACTCCTCCAAAAAAAATACTCCCACTTCCAATTCAAGTGCCTCCAATAAAAGCACTCCTCCTCCTCCAGCCACTAATTCCTTTATCTCAAATATTTTACAATCAATCCTAGAAATGATCACCCCACATCTTGAACTTCATCAGGTCCCGAATCCCAATGCTCTTCCAAAAAGGCTCAAAATAAGTAACATTGTCTCAATAAGTTAACTGATTTGAGTATTGCTTCATATTAAAAAAACATTTAAAAAAAAACTCAAAAATGTATTAAAAAAGGGAGACTAGTAAGCCGACCTCCACGTGGTGTCTCCTGGGTAACGCTAAAAGCGCCTACACACACGTCAATTTTAAAGCCAATCTGCAGGGAACAATTTGCAGGGCCCTGCAGATTGACTGCTGTGTAGGCTGATTGAGACAATCAGCTCGACAATTTAAAAATTGGAGATTGGGTTGGGCGCCCATGCTAATGCTTTTGACGTTAGGCAATTTAGATTGCAGAAATTGGGAAAGTAAAAATCGAAACATTATGTTTAACTGGTTGCCTAAATACAATTTTCTTTTTGTGATGTAAATGTTCAATAAACATCGACGAAAAAAATCCATTAGAAAACCTCAGTAGACCGTGCTAATCATTGTCAGTTTGTTGAAACATTTTTTGGTTTCGATCACAAATAAACGAAAGAAAGTGCAGAAATTGTAGGACGTTTTCGATTAGTTACAGCAAATTAATTGACCTTTTGATATCAACATATCAGCACATCACTACCTTGACTTTTACAGAACCTTTATAACTATCGACCAGCTCTTCAAATTTAATAATAAAGCCACAAAAGTGATATAAAATATTGCGATTTTTGTCAATATCTTCGTTAAGGAAAGTAGAGCCTTAAGACGGTGATATAGATTTCGTGAGTATAATATCGGCAGGGTCTGTATTTTCCAGGCCCTTCTTTCTCTATTTGTTGATAATGATCAATATTGTGTTGATCAACTGAGATGGTGAAAGTGTTTCCGAGTTATACTGCAAAGATCTCACTTTTTCCATATCATGTGAATGGGTTTGACCATTTAATCGAAGCAGTGGAATCCGCATCGGTTGCCTAAGTATTTTTATGGTTGCTCTCCATGTATTCAAGTCCCCTGAGTTAAAGGAATCAATATATGTAGTTGTTGTACATTATAATTTATTCTATGTTGATCTAATTCTAGTTTTACGGTTCTGATTAGCATATTCAAATAGACTTTAACTACTGGGTCACGGGTGATTTGCCATTGTCTACAGGTCTTTTTCTTTAATTAGGCTATGTATGTACGTTGGGAAGTTTTGGCTGTTTGGATAATGGTATAGTCGCACTTTCTTTGTTGTATGTTGAATGGTCTGAGCGGCTATCGTATTGAATAATACTACTGCCTTGTCAATATCTTCGGGTGTTTCAAGACTAGTAGGACATATTAATTCATTTTCCATTTTTGTTCTGAATTTATCTCACACAACTGGGCCGTTAATTAGTCTTGGTAGCTTAGGATAGTAATACGGAAAGCTATGTACGGTAAATACAACAGGTAAGTGATCTGAGTCTAACTGCGTGAGTAATGTCCGATTAATTGGAAATTTCAAATTTTTGTGCAGTATTATGTCTAATATGTCTGGCAGTTGATTGTCCCTGTACGGATAGTAAGTATATTCCGATGGTGCCGATAACTGCAGTTCCAGTTGTGAGGATATGTTTGCGAGCTTCACGCCATTTGGGTTGGTTTTTCTGCAGCCCCAGTTTTGATTTTTGCAGTTCAGGTCACCTATTAACAATATGGGAATGTCGAATATTTGTTGTAGTTTATCTTGGAAAAGCTGGTTGTTTGGTGGTTTGTAACTAGATACTATTTTTAGTGTACTATTGTCTTCCATAGTGAGATTTACCGCTACTGCCCCTAGTTGATGTAAATTTGATGATGGGATGATGGCTAGGTTGTGTTTTACAAGTATTGCTAAACCTCCCCACCCTATATATAGCATTAGCTCTGTCTTTTCTGTAGATGTCATAGCCCGGTAGAGCAAATTTCTCATTTTGGATTAGATGTGTTTCTGTAACGCACGCTATGTCAATAAAATGACGTGCCATGAGATCTGAGAAGATTGCACGTTGTTGTTTTAATCAATTTAATCCATTCGCGTTCCAATTTGTCTATGTTTAGAACGTGGTGTTATGCGCTATTCTACATAAGCAATCGATAAATCTTTGTCAATTTTGATTATTATTCGTTTTTTTTATTTTTATTTTCAAATATTTTTGGTATTTTTAGTTTTTCCTACATTAACTACTATCTTAGAAAGTTGTTTTGGTAGTTTATAGGACATTTGGAATTCTTATAATTTACGAAGTTAAAAATAAATACGACATAGGGTGATGGCACCAGTGAATGAACACTTAAGAGAATTTTCAATTCTGAGTGCGATTTAACAATAGTGACAATCTATATAAACATTGACAGTCTGGTTTTTCAATGTATTAAACTATCTAATTTTAGATTAAAAAGACTAGAAAGTTATTATCTTCTAGTAAAAAAAATTATTTATCTTTCTTTAAAAAATTACGCGTTTCTCTAGTAAATGAACACTCAGCTCCAATAAATGAAATTTGAAAATCCAGTAAATGAACATTATAAAATGACTAGGTATTAGGTACTACCTAGAAGGTAAAAAGGTAGATAGGTAGGTATAATAGGTACCTAATAATTTATAATTAAAATCAAAATGAAAATCTTTATTGATTGTAACGCTCTTAAACAAAAAATAATAAAAAATCTTAAATTTACGTAAAACAATAACATTCATTATAATATGTCATTAACTTAAAAAGATATTTGTGTAAGAAATGTAATGTTTAAATAGAGATACTAAAACTTTTTGTTTTATCGTTGAAAATAGGCTTTGCTATTTTTTTAACAACAGAGTCTTCCTGATACCAAATTTGGTCCTTTGGTTTAGGCCATATCCAAGTGCTATCGCATGTTTTTTTCAATGCACTTACTTCGTATTCTCCTCCTTCTTTATCTGTTATTATTCCGGGGAATTGCATTTTTTCGTATAAGACAATTACGTAATCGCCGATTGCATATTTATTTACCTCATTTGAATTATTTCCCTCTTTACTTGAATGTTTCACATTGCTGGAAGTTGGATTGACAGCTGCTGATTCAGTTTTTTTCTTTTTTACGATTTTTGGTTCCTTCTTTTTTGTGGCAGTTTCTTCACATCTTCTTTTAGTTGTACTTCCTGTACTGGAAATCTGACTTGTTTTCTTTTTTTCTTTCTCTTGTCTTTTTTGCAATATCTCCTTTTCTTTTAATTCTTTTGCTTTAGATTTTTCTGCTTGTATTTCTCTCCATCTTTTTGACGTTATTGCAAACGGAACTTTTTCAGATTTTCTTTTCTCTATACCTGATTTTTCTTCTTTTCTTGGCCACGATAAATGCAAAGACCAAAAATTTTCTGCTGTTTCTTGAGTGCACTCTTTTGGATTTAAGTTTTCATTGTCCATTCCTGACACTCCAACATCCGCTTTATTTGCATTAATTTTTTGGCTGGGAATATCATTTTTCTGATTTACCACTTCATTTTCTTTGTTTTCATCATCTGTTTTGTTTTCATCATTTTTATCCTTTTCATACTGCCTTATCATTTCGTCATTTTCTCCATTATTATCATCAACTGCGTTGTTTGTTTCATTTATTTGAATGGGATGATCATCTTCATATCGTTCCATTACCCTTTCATATTCTTTTATCATTTCGTCATTTTCTCCATTATTATCATCAACTGCGTTGTTTGTTTCATTTATTTGAATGGGATGATCATCTTCATATCGTTCCATTACCCTTTCATATTCTTTTATCATTTCGTCATTTTCTCCATTATTATCATCAACTGCTTTGTTTGTTTCATTTATTTGAGTGGGATGATCATCTTCATATTGTTTGATAACCTTTTCATGTTCCTTTATCACTTCGTCATTTTCTCCAATATCATCATCAACAGCTTTGTTTGTTTTATTTATTTGAATTGGATGATCATATGCATATTCATTGATTACATGTTCATTTTCTTTATTCTCATTATTAATTGCCTTAAGGTTTTCATTTACTTGGTTAGAATCTTCACTTTTCTTATGTTGCTTAAGCTCTTCATTTCGTTTATTCTCTTCTACTACTGTATTTAAATTATTGTCTAGGACTAAATTATGAAAACTGTTAATTTCATCTTCCTCAATTAAACTTGTAATGTCTTCAATTTCAGAATTTGCTTGTAACAAATAGTTATCGTCGATAATGTCTACAGGGAGGGAAGTAATATCAAATAATTCGTCGTTGTCATGTTCTTTATAATTATCTACTAATGTTCCATTTTCTTCTAAAGTATGTTTTTTACAACTCAACCAAACATCAAAAATGGACTCTACATTTTTATTCAGGGTGGAACTTTTTTTTTGCTCAAATTCTAGACTTCTTTCTGGGCCAATAATTTTTTCAATAACCCTCGTGGCAACAGCATAATCTTCATTTGAAATGTCTCTTACTTGGGATTTTTGTAACTCTTGTCTGCGTTGTGATATACATTTAGAATAATCGACAGAGTCTGGTGAAAAAGGATACAGACCGCACACCCGAAAACCGTTTTGTATTGTCTCTTTCTTCACAGCTTTATCGAAAGCATCCTTAAATATTGTACAAAAGTTTGATTTAGTGATATCTTTTCCTGAATTTTGTTTGTGCTTTCTTACAACCTGTTTCCAAAACACCTTAAGGGGCCCAAATATTGCCACATCACAAGGTTGCACTATATGTGTCGCATTCGGGGGAAGGCAATAAAGAATAATCTTTTTTTCAATACAAAAGTCACATAACTCTATACTAAGATGGGACTTGTGCCCGTCAAGAAAAAAAATCACTGGAAATTTTGTTTCCTGTTTTAAGAGCCAGGGATATAAAACATTCGCTACATATTCATAAAAAGTTGCTGATACCATCCAACCAGAGTCAGACCTGCCCCAGGCCCAATCATCAGGAACAGAATTTATTATGTGATTTGGCATTCTTTTATAGGGAAATATAACCATGGGTGGTAAAACGTCCCCTTGAGCTGAAAAAGTGCAAAGAACTGTAATCGATTCTTTTTCTTTCCCACTTGCGATATTATAGAAATTCGTGTAACCTTTAGGGCCTAACAATACACCAGTTTTTGGGCAAGTCTGAATTCCCGTTTCATCACAATTAAGAACTCTATTACTGTTGTCAAGTACGTCTAAACAATTTTCTTCTGTAAGAAAATCTCTTAATTCATTAAACCACGATCTGATCATATCTTCGGTAACTGAAGCACGAGCTTTGGAGATTATTTCCGTTTGTCGTTTACAAATTTTCGGGTGGCGTTTTAAAAATAATTGCAGCCATTTTTTGCCTGGTCTGCTGTCTGCAAACGGATTTTCTTGCTTAAGAGCTTTTAGTATACCTTGAACAGCATCTTTGACATCTTCAGGGTGCATTGGGAAGCCCAGCTTGGCCTTGTCTAAGATCCATTTCTCTATTCGATTTTCATCTTCAGGTTTTAAGACACTTTCAGGTCCCATTTTTCTTTGCAAAAGAACTTTGCCTTTAATTTTGTTATGCAAAGTTCCTTTCGGAATATTAAAGCATTTACTAGCTGCATTTAAAGACATGTTTCCATTTTTTATGGAATCAAGTGCTTTTCGCAAATCCTCTTCACTATAATTAAACCTGGTATAAGACGTCTTTTTAGCGTTCATGATGATGTTATAGACTTTCACCCTAGTATGATTATACCTGTAAAGATCAATAGCAAATTAAAATTATATACCTACCTAGATCCTAGGTTGGTACCTACTTTTAAAAGAAAAAAGAAAAATGTTCATTCTGTAGTTTTAAGTTTTTAATAGGAATAAGTACGTGAACCAGTGAATGAACACTGTAAAAATACATGTTCAACTACTGGTCCCGAAATTAGTAGCTATATTTGACAAATAAAATCAAAAAGAACCTTATGGATATTCTTATTTAGAGATCATTTTAGCACAATACGATGAAATGTTGAAATTCCAGTGAATGAACACGCCGTTCATTTATTGGTTTTGAGGGAAATTATGTACCAGAAAATGAACATAGGCCAAAATAATATTATTTTTAGGTTAATCGGCATTTTCTAGTCAACAATATAATACTTGAACATATTTAGTTAATTGTGTTTATACGGATTTTATTCCTACTTACAAAAATAACACCACAAACTTCTTTCAAAAGTTGAGTCAACTTGGCCTTGTAAATTATTTGCTTCAAAACAACAGGCCCACTTTACATAGCACGTTGAAACAGACTGCAGTTTACTAATGGTGGCTCACAGCAGTGCTGCCATCTGACAGATGGTAGATAATACTACATAGTTAATCCCAAAGTAGCCTAAAACTTTACCTGGACTTCTGTATTCTTAATATTTAGCAATAACCAGGAAGGTGTTCATTTACTGGTGGGTGTTCAACCACTGGTGCCATCACCCTAGGTAATTAAATACTCATTTACAAAGTTTGTTGGTTTAGACTTTAAAAGAGAAAGTTTTAAGGTACTTAGGGGTTAAAACAACTTTACTTAAATTTCATTTCAACTGTGGCTTTTACTTGTGAATCAGGGTGCTTACTGCTTACGCACGATGTGCAAGTGTGTCTAAGCATTTTTTAATACACAAGTTTAAGATCACGTGCTCTAGAACGCTCTTAAGTGAATTGTTAGTCTCAAAATGGCTCTTCAGTTTATTACAACAGAAAAAGGTAAAAGGAAATTGTGCGAAGATGGTAACTGCTTCTTTAAGGATAAGACAGTTGACGAAAAAACACATTGGAGATGCGAAAAATATCAGTAGACGAAGTGTCCAGCTCGCGTGACAACTGACAACAGTAGAAGATCAAATAGTGAAACGCTGGAAAGAACAAAATCACGCTGGTGATGCAGCTAAAGTTGAAGCTGCCAAGATTTTGGATGTTATTCGTAATTCTGCGAAAAACACAAGAGATACGCCGCATTTTAATTTATCGAGTGCTTCTGTGGAATGTAACCAAGCGGCTGCTGCAAAACTACCAAGTGTAAATACTATCAAACGATCCGTGAGAAATATAAGACAAAGAAAAGATGACGGAATTGCTGGCGGTGAATTACTGGCGGTGAATTGCTGGCGATGAACTCCTGGCGATGAATTGCTGGCGGTGAATTTTCCTAAAACCCAATGATATACTCCCCCAACACCAATTTGGCTTCAAATCCTCGCATTCTACCTCAAGGGTCGATACTAGGTCCTATTATGTTTAATATATTCATGTATGACATTCCCTCGCCCCCAGGCGCGGACCTAGCTATCTACGCAGACAATACTGCTATAATTCCTCAGGATCAAGATATCCGTACTGCCGCGAATAACCTTCAGGAGAGTACTGATCAAGTTTTCATTTTTTCCCTGTGTCTTCACTCATTAATAATCTTTTTGTCAAAGTACGAAGTCATAATTATTATTAGATCTGTTCAGTTAAACTATGTGCTGAACAATTAAAATTAGATCTCTTTTGCTAAATATTTTGAGGGTGCTCCTCGTGATATTTTATTAATTATTTTATATTGACTGGCTAGTCAATCTCTGTTTTTAGGAACTTTAGGACTAAAGTTCCTGTAGCTAATTTATTGGAAACGTACTATGTGGTTCAAAAACTAAGTGTAAGTAATTGAAATATTTTATCTGCCTTCTATCAAAATGATATAAACAACGTGAATTTTATCCAAAAGCACAAGATTTTCATGATTAGCGAAATGGCGAGCAAGACAATAATGGATAATGTATTTAAATATTCGTATAAACTCTCGTTTGAAGAATTTGAAATACAATTTTCAACTTATTATGTTTGCACATTCAAAAAAATTCATAATTGTGTCCATACAATTGCTAGCTTCAGAGAAAGGGATTGCATAAACAGGCAGAAATAAGAAAAGAATTCCTGAAAACAAGAATAATGTAAGACAAATTACACATACGCAATAAAAATCGGCAACAAAAATTATTCAGGAAACAAATTTGTTAATAGGAACATGTTAAAGACATTTAGAACGTGATATCGCCCTTTTTCATACAAAATTCAAATTAACAATGAGATGTTACCTCGAAATGTACCAAGGCGTTTACAATACTGTGATGAACCATTCACACATACTGTCAATGGTTAAGTTAAAGTTTGAGCAACGACGATGTTTTGGACAAAACGCTTCTTAAGGATGAGACTTGGATAGTGACGTGCTACGTAAATTCTCAGAATATGACAATCTGACCTGCAGAAAAGCCGTGTGAATTCCGAGAAACAGCACTCTTTTGAAAATTAATGTATGGGCAGTAGTATTCTGGAGCCATATTGTGAGCTCAAAATTTTTTTGATTTTATAGTTAGTGCAGAACGTTACTAAAACCGGAATAATATTTTAACACCTTCCTTTAAAGAATTGTACGATGAGAAATTACCTGCTGGCTATTTTCAACATGACATTACTGCAGAACAAAAAACACTAGATAACATGAACTTCATTTGTGTGAATTTTTTATCAACAGAGTCTTTTAGTTTTCTCCACGGTCTTGTTACTTAACACCTTGTGGTTACTTTCTTTGACTATATCTAAATAACGCTTAATGCCTTGTTTAAAAATAAATCACTTAAATAAGTTAGATGAGCCGAAAAATGCAATTAAATAATAATAAATGACATAAATAATACATATATAGCTGTTTAAGTAGTTAAATTCGTTTTGTTATTTTTTATAGATAAAAGATATGTACATCACGAACGTAAAATAGTGACAGACCGCTTTTTCTAAACAAAAGCTTAAAATATTTAACAGTATTATACTTTTGCCGAATTCTCTGAATGAACACTTCTTGATCGTCAACCCATTACGTCAGGGTAAGGCACAAGTGGCTCAAAAAGTATATACCAAAAGTAATTAAACAGAAAATATAAAAGCATAAATTTCATTTTCTAAATATGAAATCCAAACTTGAATTAATTGATAATAAAATAAATAAAACCAGTTCATTGCAACGACTTCAATACTGTTGTTATTAGATATTTTCATCGGTTTGTAGCTACGGATGAAATATTATGTTCTTCTAGCTCTTCTTTAGTTCAAAGGCCGCGAAATCATTAAAATAAGCATAATATGTAGTTTGCTGAGGTGCAAATGCAGGTAGCACATGCAATAGGTCACTTTTATCCCATGCAGCCTTAACATTTTTAGAATGAGCAACACGCAAAACTTGCCAAGCTAACTTTTAAATTAAAATGTAATCTGATAAAGAATAAACGCGATTTTTTGTGACCAAATAAGTTTATAAATCGCAGAATAGTGACTTACAAAAGTACGTGAAGTTAAAGTTCAGCAACCACTTAAAAATTAAAACTAAAACTATTTTATTTATTTGTTTATTTATTGGGCGAAATATAGGCTGGCGAGTATCAGGTAATTCACCATGAGTTGTCTATAATTATCACTGCCATAATCCGACTAGAATTTTGTCGAATCCAAGGGAATTCCACCCCTGGAAAGAGACCTTTATCGTGCGAAACATTGTATTGACACAGCACCTACGGTTTTGCCTCGTACTTGAAATGGAGCATACTTTCTGATATTCTTCCACATTTAAAACGCCATCGAACTACTCGAACTATTGCGTAAGAAATGAAGAATTTTCTTAAGACGTTCAAATGATGAGAAAATCCCCCCTGAAAGCATTGCGAAGTTTGGAGGCGATTCTGTTATTGTTTGGGGTTGCTCTTCGTTATCCAGAACAAGGACTTAGTAAAAATCAATGGGATTATGAGAAAAGCAATAGTTTTGTATTTATGCAAGACAACGATCCTAAACACACGTCGCTGCTGTGCAAACTTTATCCATCACAAGCTGAAAATGATGGAATATTAATATTAAGGACGTGACAGACCGAGAGTCCAAATTTAAATCCGATGGAACTCTTATGGGACGAATCCGATAGAAGGATTCATTAGATATGTGTAACATCAAGATAACATCAAGAAATGGACTCTGGGCAACATTGCAACGAAAATGTAACAATCTTTCGCTAGAAACTATTCAAAAATTGGTGTAGAGCGATTGTCAATGATTACACGAGCGGTTGTTAATGTAAAAGGGGAATTCTTCGGCGAGAAAAAGGTTTGATAAATTTGTATTAGTTAATTAATTATAATTAGATTTTTTTATACTAATATATTTTAGCACCTGTTGTCAAAGTATCCATTTAAGAAGTAAACATTTTTTTTTCATTTTTTGTAGTGTGTTAATATTTTTAAAGTTTTCATCAATTTTGTGGAAAAAAAGTGTGCTTACTTCAATGAGCGGTAGTGCATATCGTTGTAGGTGGCTTGTAATAGTAATTGAAAATTACAATCAATACGAATTTCAAACTAACGCAAAGAATAATCTTGTGCCAATCATACTTTGTTTTCGAGATTAAATTTTCAAAAAATTAGCTCCGACATATTGTTGCCATAAATTGAAGGCCGTGAAAAATGCATACCTACTTACAATGTTGTAACGCTTCTTTCTAATAATTTAAGCAATGTAAATTTTGCTGCTGTAATTATCATAAAAAATTACTTCGACTTTTAAATCCAATAGTTATAAAATTATTAATTAAGTAAATCGAATTATTGCTGACCTCGTCGGTGTAGATGAATAGGAAGGTTGAATTGTAAACAAAGGTCTGAGGTACGATCCTTGTGGAGGTCAAATGAAATGCAAAAAATTTAAAATTTGGCTTCTTTCGTATATGTACCTAGATCTAGTTCCAATGAAATGTTTGGTACGATAAAGATCCCTTCCAGCTGTGGGAAATTCGTTAAAGCTCCGTAAAAGTCTAGTTAAGTGGTGTCATATTATGATTATGGCAGTTGACACATGATGAGATACCTCAAGGCTAAATTGCACACAGTGAAACAAACAAACAAATCGAATAAAAACTCTTGCCCTAGTTTTCATGTGGTATTGACCGTAACTGTTCAAAATTGTTACCTCCAATTCGCTATACACGTAAGCCTAATAATATGTAGCAAGCTAACTGTAGATAGTAGATACCTGCACTACAAGCATCTTTTTAATCTGTAACATACGAAGTTCAACAAATTAATATGAGCTGACTTTACAGGCTGTTGTACTGGACTATGTCTGTTTTTTGTTATATTTATATGCCAACCCAACGTCATGTTAGTATCAAATACGCACTTCAATAAAAATATCGTTCAAAAGGTCAAACATGCATTTTTTAATATGCCAAGTAAATAGATATTATCATTTAAATTATCTGGAAATTTTTATTTTTTACCTTATTTCTCAAAACATTGAAAAATTAGTTTCTAGAAAATTCAAAATTAATTCATAAATGTGCAACCCAAACATAATTTTATTTTTAGCAAACAGGAAACAGTGGGAAATACCAAGTTATGTATTTCTATCAACTTTTTATCTTTCTATTTTTACACCTCTAGCAATAAAAGAGGCTACAAGAAAAGCAATCAAAGAAAAAAGACGCTGCTTCCTGGTTGCTGTTTGTATCAACTACTAATTTTGATCGAACTTCTAGTTTTATACAAACTTTTTACTACCAAGCAAACAAAACCTTTTGGTGACTTCCCAAACAGTAAAGTTTTAGGAACCCCAAAGATATTGTTGAACCAACATGCAATATCTAAAATACGACAGTTTTCTTATTTTCCACTAGTGAATTCCGAAGTTATGTATTTTCACAAACAACGACAAATACACTGTGGGAGACTAAAACTTTTAAATTAAAAGACAACGATTTTATTTTGTTTTGCTTGGGTGAGTTTGAGAAGCATCCTATTGGAAATGCTTGAATAATTTAATTACAGAGAACAGTCGATGCCAAATTTTATTTATAAAGGATGTGCAACAAGTGGTGCACATAAAGTTTCTAAATACATCGAAACTTAATCTGCGTTTGACCGGGCGAAACTCGAATTAGATTGGGATTGTTATTTAAGTACTAATTTTATTTAAATTTATAAATCCACGTTTATTATCCTAATTGTCCTTTTTTGCATTATTTAATCCACTATAAAGGTAAATATATATTCCCACAAGAAAATGTAAATATAAATAATCTTTAACAGTAACTTAATAAAGTGATAACTTTTTTGTAACAAGCCGATTAATTTCTAAATTTGCAGTTTCCCTGTTGAAGAAACAAATGAACTGGTGGTGTACTTTGCGAGTACGAGTACCTTAATTTTTTTGTTTTGTTTACGCACGAGCAGTCCTACAAATTCAACAAACAAAGTAGTTTGGAGTTTCTCTGTTTAATGCTATGGACTTAGAAAACTAATTCGAACTCGAAATAAGAGGAACGAATTCAGTTTACATTCAGAACGCTTCAGTTCAAAGGACAGGTATTTTTAATCATTTTTATTGAAATTCTTGTTTAGGTTTTCCGTAAGTAATTATTTTAGCATGCATTTATTTTTATAAATTTTAAGGCTTGTGTGTATGAAATATTTTGCCTAAAAATTCCCCCCAATTTTGGTGTTTTCTTTTCTAAATCAGGTTTCACAATGATATATCCACCGATAAATTTTTCCAAAGCTCTCTCTTTTACAAACCTCTGCGTGGGATTATCGCTAAAAAATTCTTTTGGTCTGAATTGTCCCTTAATTTTGATGGAATTTTAAATAAATGGCAATATTGTTCACGTAGGTGTGAACTGTGAAATGTTGCTATTTTTAATCTACATGACTGTATATTTTCAAATTATTCTTAGATTTTCCTGGAAAATACATTACATTTTCATTAAAAAAAAAACCTTGTAAATTATTCTAATTATACTAACCGGATAACACATTCATAAAGGTTCGTCTGAAGTGTATTCGTATTTTGTATATTACAACGTTGAGCGTGACAATCGATTTATTTTTAACGTAAACACATTTCGTGCCTGGACGAGTTACTTATTTAGGGAATTGTTTTATTTTGGTGTAATACAGTTGTTTCTAAAGGATTTTTGTTAACTTTATTTACGTTAATCGATTCGTATACTCCCTTTAATTGAGTTTAAATTATAAGGACGTTTATTTCTTCAACTGATTGTGTATTTGTTTTTTTTTATCAGTTTACTTCAATCAACTTTATTTTAACTTAGAATACGTATTCGGATATTAATTTAAAATATTTGACATGCTTGAGAAGGTCAGGGATATTGTTTCAGGAACGATTCTAGATTCGAAAACAAGTAAAACGTTCAGATAAATATATAACTATAAGTAGGATACACTTTGTTTACAAAAAATGCGTTATTAAAAATTGCTAATTATTTATTAGGTACAGTAAATAAGTTGGCTTAATGTTAATATTGCTGGCTCAACTTATTCACACTGATTTTGCCATTTGATTGGCCTGCTCGTTCACCTGATTTAAAACCTCTGAGTTTTTATACGTCGAGTAAGTAACTTGTAAACTATCGTAAACCGCATTTCCCTGACTACTTGTACAGAAATTTTCTGCCAGTGTGTCGAAGAAGAATAAGTCCACCTACTTAATGTACAATCTCAAGTATTTTTGAAAACATTGGACAATCAGTTAAACGAGGTAGGTAGGTAGGTAGGTAGGTGTTATTACAGTTACTGGAACTCATTTTAAAAATCCAGTTAGTTAATTTGTAAACGAAGTTTTGCTCGATTAGTAATCTGAACTTTTTCATTTTTCAATCAATTTGAATTTTTCAATTCCCGCGAGCTCAAACGTTAATTCTTTCTGCTTCTTCTAATGCATATTTCTATCTTTTTCTCGGTGTGCCCGGCGATCTTCTCCCCCTGAGCGATAAGTTTAGGACTTTCTTGATTATTCTGGTGTCATCCATCTCCATTCTGATCTTTTCTTGACCCACTCGTCGATATTTTGTATTTCACAGCTTCGTCTTATTTCCTCGTTCCTTAGGTGATCACGTTTGGTTATGCCCATTATTTTTCGCAGCGTCTTCATCTACGTTGTTTCCATTATTTGCTTGGCATTTGCGGTGTCTGATCTTGTCTCAATAGCATAAGTCATGATCGGCCTTATATTCCCCTCTTAGATGTTTGTTGTTCAGACCTGCCGACATATTTGTGGCTTTCTGGGCCTGATGTTCGATCTCTCTTACCAAGATTCCATTAGTCCAGTCAAATAAAAATTTCCTTCTGAAAAACTTAAAGTGAGCTGAATTTTCGTGTACACCTTTATTTATTGTTTCTAAACAACATATCAAAAGTATCCTTGATTTGACTTTGAGCTTCATGAGTTATAGGGCGTAAAAGGTGCGAAAAATTGATTTTTCGCTTATATCTTCTTTTATTTTGACTTTCGGTATAGAATAGTCTACAGAGAAATTGAAGGATATAGAATTTTGTACAAAAAAGTACTGTTGTAGTTTTTTCGTGGGACCAACCGTTTTCGCGTATAGTGATGTTAAACGTCTAAGTCAAGGTTAATGAAGTACCCCATTCCACACCACCTTTGAGGTTGAGTACGAGGCGCATTTTTTTTACGTGTTGTCCACTATCTCAGCCGGTCCAAATATTCTTAATACTTACCAAAAAAAGTCAAAATAGAAGTTATATTAAGCTTCTACATCATCCTCTTCTTCTCCTTCCATGGAAATGCAGCTGTTTACTCCAAGGCGATTTCATTTCCTTGAAATATTTATTCTAAGATCCTTATTGTTTTAATATTTTTCACGAAAATCATGATGGTCATACCTGAAATTCAACTGATAGTTTAAGGTATTATAATTCAGACCTCAAATGGGTTGTGGGACTGGGTATAACTGTAATATTATACTTCGGATCAACGTTCATGGCCAGTTGTCACGAAAACGGTTGCTCCCATGAAACAACTATAAGAGTACTTTTTTGTACAGAATTTTATAGTCTTCAATTTCTCTGTAGACTATACTTAAAGTTAAATAGAAAAGAAGATATAAGCGCACCTTTTACGCCCTGTAACTCATGAAGCTCAAAGTCAAATCAAGGGTACTTTTGATATGCTGTTTAAAAACACTAAATAAACATGTACACGAAAATTCAGCTCATTATTATTTTTTCCAAAGTTTTGCCACATACTTGTCTAATTTGACTAGACTATTACTTGTAACTGTGATCCCTAGGTATTGAGTTGACATCACTTGTTCTACCACAGTTATATTTAGTTCGAATTTGCAGCGGAGCGGTTCTTTGGTAATTGTTAGTGCTTTCGTTTTCTTATCCGATACTTCTGGTCCGAACTTCTCACAGGCTTTATTAACCTGAAATAGTCGCTGGAAGTTATCTTCATTATCTGCTATACTACGTCTAGCGATGTCAAACAAGTCGCATCCTCTTCGGCATTACTGCTTTACTATCTGTAAAATGAACACGTATGACTGACTCAGTTACATCGAAACTGAATCCACTACATAAAGGAATTTTAAGCGCTAGAGTTGTATATTGGCTAGACCTACTTTATAAGTGTTGCTCGTCATCTTAACATATTAATCAAATTTCCTGGTTTCTCATTTTGTATCAGCGAGGACATTTGGGGTTTTGCTTTTATTATTTGATTTAGCACCACGTTAAATAATAGTGGACTGAGTGAGTCTCCTTGTTTGATTCCTTTGGTAACGACAGTCCAGTATGAGTCTTTAATCTTTATTTGGGTATAGTTTTCAGTATATGCATTATGCATGTTACATATATTCCATATTTATTTATTTATGTTAACCACGCTGCTGACCGAATCGTTAATTGTAACCATACGATTAAACGGCTTCACTCGCTCAAATACCGACCTCGAACAGTGGAAAATTCTTAATAAAAATAATTACCACTGTGTGAGATTCAAATCCAAGACTCTTAGCTAGGAGACCAGCGCTCTCACCACTGTGTCAACGAGCTTCTTATATTCCGTATATCAATCAGTCCATCTGGTACGTTATTTTCTTGCAGCGTATCTATTACTTGTTGGAGTTGTAAATTGTCAAACGCCTTCTTTATATCGGTAAAGCAAAGAAAGGCTGTCTTATTAAATTCTAATGCTTTCTATGCCACTTGTCGGATTACAAATATTGCATCTACGCATAATCTGTTGTTTCAAAATTTTTCGCCCTTATTTTTCGCCCTTTTTGAAAATTGGAATCGTAATGCTTAACTTCCATTCATCTGGTATGGTTGATGTATTAAATATGTTTTGTATCAACGTTGTTAATTCTTCTGCTCTATATTTTATTAATTCATTTGTGATTTCGTTTACACCCGGTTATTTTATCTATTCTTTAATATTTCTAATTTCTCTATTTACTTCTTCTTTATCTACATTCGATATTATCTGTATGGCATGGGCTATGTCCTGTGTTGTAGGCTCTTCTGCTTTGTATAGCGTACTGAAATATTATGCCCAGATATCATGGGATACGTTAATTGCTTGTGTTTTCTATGCAGAAAAGTGCGTGAGTTTTACCGCGTTGTCGTTGCATACGTTTTCATTAAATCTTTGCTTTACTTCAGGCACTACGTTATTTCCAGTACGGGCATTTAAGTCTCCTAGTATAAATAGTATAGATTATTCTGAGCTAACTCATCTAGAGTTTCTTGTAATTTATTATAAAATTGTTCTTTATCAATTTTAGGTTTACAATCTTCAGGAGCATATACAAATGATACGCACTTTAGTTTCCTCTAATTTTAATGTTACTAAAAGTATTTTTGACAGTATGAATTTGTATTCTTCAGTTGTGTCATTATAATCTTTCTTTCTACCGCGCTGTAGATGAATGTGACTTATATGGTACAATACCTTTCCCCTTCTTTTTCGTCTCAGATAGACATATAGCACATATGTCGATTTCAGCGCTTTCAATTTCCATGATTATTTCCTGTTCTCTGTGGCACCAAGATCTAATGTTCCACGTTCCTATCCTCACGAATTTTTTTACTCCATTCGCGTTTCATTCTCTGTCGCGCACTTTCGGTAAAAACAGAATTCCCCCCCTTCTCCCTAACCGTATTTGACTGAAGTTTCATCTATTTATACTGGTTGTATGAGGCTTCTTTAAGACTTTTACCCATAGGCAGTGTGCTATACCGACCTGCGTAGTGCGTAACCCTCCTCCTTTCACATGCGGGCTTGAGACCGGCCATGACGGAGTTATTTACTTCAAAGTAAATATTATATTATGGACCACACGGAAATTATGTAATATTATTTCTAGTACGAACGAATTTTGTTTTAAAGTTGAAATATTCAGTAACACTTTTTGGTTAACGAATCATTTAACTATAATTCAGCGAAAGGTAGTATACTTGCACCATCCGTCTACCCTAAGTACAAAGCTTCAGGTTTACTTAATTTCTTTTCTCAAATAAATTTTGAGCGTCAAGAAAATACTTAGAGTGAATATGAAGCTTACTTTGAGTGGGATTATTCTACGTATAAATTACACCTAGATAAAAGAAAACAAATCTCGTTTCAGACTAGAATAAGAAGTTTGTGCTCGAGACAGCGGATCCTTTCTCTTAGGAATATTGCATCACTGACGTTGACGGCCAATTAAAGTGAGTCGCTAGCTATATGACAGAAAAGATTTTATAACAGCATAAATAACTTTATATTAATTTCTACAGTTTATGACAATCGCTTGCTGCAAACAAAACTTAAATTCTATGATACTACTGTATGATATTAGACAATAATTAAACTCTGCCAATACAGAAATATGAAACGATTGCCGACAGTTTAGTTTTTAAGTCGGAATTTTTAGAATTAATTACGAATTACTACAATTAATTTTTCTTCCAATGTCTACTCTTTTTAATTAGACACCGGATGGTCATCCAGTTCAACTTGTCCCGTATGAATTTTCATTTAGAGAGAACAAACTTGTCCTTTAACAAATTTCACCGTGACAATCTGAAATTCAGCAGTTGGCTTTAATAAGACAGTTCAAAATGAATCCATAAAATTTCCATTTACAAACATTCAGAAACTTTTAGATTTCCTTCTAACCGATTTAAAATCCACCTTGATAAAGGAACCACTTGTAGCACAGCTTGTCGGCAAAAGTTCCGAATTCAAAATTGATATTATTTTAGGACCTGGGTTTACCTTTGGTAAAATGATTTTTTATATAATTCTGTATTGATTTCAGAATGGTTTACCTATGATGTACGAGGGCTGTTCTGTAAATTGTTAGTTAGAAGAAAACTACGGAATTTGTAAAGAAAATAATTTTATTGTTTTTCAAAGTATTCCCCCTTAGACATAATACACTTCTTCATTCTTTGAAACCACTTCTCGAAACACGCTGAAAACTCTTTTTTTGGAAGGTCGTCAAGAATTCGCTGAAATTCAGCAACAGCCGCATTGGCGTCAGGAAATCTCTTACCACGCATCAGTTTTTTAATCAGCGGAAGCAAAAAGAAATCGTTAGGGGCAAGATCTGGACTGTATGGTGGATGAGTGACCAGTTGGACTCCGGATTCGTGTAAAAAATTTAAAGTTTTTGCGGCCGTATGCGGAGTTGCGTTATCGTGGTGTAACAAAATTCCACGCAAACCAGATCTTGGGCGATCACTACACAATTTCTCGAAGACTTGAGGAAGGCAAACTTCTGTATACCAATCAGCAGTTACAGTTTTACGATCTTCAAGAGGAATTACTGCAACTGGATCACTGTATCTGAAGAAAACGGCAATCATTTTTTTGTTTGCACTTTTACCGCGAATAACTTTTGTTGGCATTTCCTCCTTTTCAAACACCCAAACAGTTGATTGTTGTTTTGTCTCGGGATCATAATTATATATCCACGATTCATCCCCCGTAACGATACTAAATACCTGCTTTGAAGATCCTCCATCGAACTTTTCTAACATAAACCTGCACCAGTCTACCCGTGCTTGTTTTTGTTCGTCGGTTAACAAATGTGGAATCCACCGACTTGCCAGCTTTCTTACACCCAGATGTTTATGTAAACGGATATCTACTGCAGATGATCCAATGCCTAGTTCGTCTTGAATCTCTCTATGAGTGATATTCCGTTTTTCCTTAATCAGCTTTTCGGTTGCAATAATGTTTTCAGCACAAACAGCTACTGCAGGTCGTCCAGGTCTTGGTTCATCTTCTAACGTACTTCTTCCACGTTTAAATTCACGGAACCCGTAACTAATTGTAGATAATGATGGACTATTGTCGCCAAAAGCTGCCATTAAATTTTGGTGACTTTGGTCGTATGTTAAGCCTCGTTTATAATCGTAGAAAATCATAGCCCGAAAAGCATTCCGCGGCACTTCCATAATGCTTAGTAATAATCAAACGAATTATAACAATCAAAAATTAGGATCTCTATATGCTTTAACTTCAACCTTGCAAAATTGCAACTAGAAACTGTCAAAAGAATAAGCTTTCGATTGATGCAAATGTTTTTGTTTTTCTTCGCATCCATGGCCTGCTACTAACAATATACAGAACAGCCCTCGTATAACTCAAGAAGACTTTATAAAGTCAACAAATAATAAGGGCGGGTTGCACAAACATGATTTAACAGCTTAGTCAACTAATCATTCGTTAAAGTGAACAAAATCGAATCAAAATTCAAATGCATATGGCAAATAACACATCAGTAAACAAAAAATGATGCTCTTTTGTCAACTTTGATCATTCGTTAATTTAACAAGAGCTTTGTGCAACCGGCCCTAAGTGTATAAAATTGTTTTTCCTTTAATTATTTCTCGCGATTTAGTTCGTTTTAAACAATGACATAAATATAATGTATTTGTAGTTTCACTTTATGGCAGGATATTTTGGTTTTTCACCTTGCCACAATGATTTAATCTTAATTTCGGTGTATTTTAGTTTACTCAGTTATTTATATGTTCATATCAAAATTATCGCATGTGAATGCAAGTTAGGTCATACCTATGTAATAAAAAGTTCATTGTCCTATAAACTTATGGGATTGGCAGCCATCCACTGAATTTGTTTGGTGTTATCGACCTATTTACTCATCCGTGACAATATCACCTTTTTTCCGCTTTATGCGTTAATCCTAACTGTCATATCCTTCTAAAGAGCAGGTGCTGATATTCATGGAAGTATAGGTAAATGTTATCGAAGTCAATTAACCCACTAATAGAAAAATAAGACGCAACACTTATTATTTTTGTCATAAGACTACGTGACATTCTAACGTTCTGATAAATCCTCGAATATTTTTAATACTAAATTTACATATGACAAATTTTTCAAAACAAAAAGATAATTATTTATTGAAAGAGTAGTATACTGCTTTGGACAAAAATAATAAACACTGTTTGTGAAGAAGCTTGCAAAGCATTTATTTTATTAGTTCCCTCCTGATGTGTGTATGTTATAATTGATCTTAACTATTATTTGTTATGGTGTAATTTATTTAATTAACAAATTTATGAACAAAGGGAATGCAGCGCCTGTGTTGCGTACAGTTCTTGGTTTCTGCCAATTTGCATGCGAAATTGAATATCTAAGAATAATTATCAGTAGGAATTATAGTTGTCGGAGCGTTCTTACAACGGTGCTTCTTCAAATTCATCTATAAAATATTTCTCATATTTAAACATTATACAATTTTACGTACTTAATCGCAGTGTGTGTGTGTGTAGTTTATTGCCCTCATGTTTCTTCACTTTTTACCACTTTATTTCTTTATGTAGGTAGTTCTCAATTCGTGGCTTTCATACCCGCACTTTCCTTTCATTTCCGAACCGTACAGCTATTATTATATTTACTTAGCTGCTCTATTATATTGCATTCTTACTGTATACTTAAACCCAAGCTGTATCTTTTAAATATTCCCGTTGATAACTGTTTTTTCTCCATGCCCATCTAGTAAGTTACACTTACTTTGACATATCCATTGCAGGTAAGTTGATTTTACTGTTTGTTTACTGGTTGTCATGACATTAGGGAAGTAAGGTAAAACTTACTCCCCAAGGGAAGTAAGTGAATTACGTGTTATTACAGTAATTTTAGTTTTGTAATAAGTGATCTGAACGGGTTTGAACTTAATTGATACTAACCTATTTGTAAAAACTTGTTAAGATAAGTAGGGTTAGGGTATAACTAAAATGGTATAAAAAGAGTTAAAGAACTAATTTATCAGATTATATTAAAAACCAACCTTCATTAACAAATAAATTTCGTCAGGAAGTTCATTCAAAAAAAGATTAATTTCGAGTATAGTAAATACGTTTGACTTTCTAGGTTGTTAACCATCATTTTTTTCGTTTTAAAAATGCTAATACCTTTGGATATTTAGAAATATCCTTATTGTCGTAAATGTTACACCATAAGCTCGATGGAGATTTTAATTTGACTGATCTTTCTGAAAAATACGCCAAAAACACGTTTTCTTCCACTGAATAGATGTTTTTCTCCGCGCACCGTTTTTTAAACAACTTGTATGCATTTTCATAAGGGATTTTCGATTTTTCTGGTAGTAATTCCAAACACGCAATATTTGCCGCTTCATCTACGATAAATTCTCTATTGTCCTTATCGCCTATTTGCATTTTATCTTGTGAAAACTACCAAGAAACGCAAGTACAAGTGTTTTTTTTATATTGACAGAAACAACTGAAAAACAATTGCTACTAAGCAAATCAACACTAGGTGACTATTTGCTTTGTTTATAATAGATTAATTTTCTATCAATTAACGTGGAATTATTAAGGGGAAATTATTCAAATTTTTGTTGGGCATGGAGAAAAATATTATAAGCATGCTCGGGAAGTAACTATCTACAACCAGTCTCGAACTTTGCCAGCCCTCGCTCGCTCGGGCTGGCAAACTCGTTCTCGACTGGTAAAAGCTACTTACTTCCCTTGATGCTTAAATAACTATTAGTGTAATTTTTAATTAACTCCTTATATTTTTATATTTTAATAATTTAATATTTTCTATAGTTACATACTTACTTATTTCTGTCGCCATAAATTTTGAGTGTTCAGGTTTCATAACCATATGTTTGCATTTTACCTTTTCATAAATTTCTGTTTTAACATATTCAGAAATTTCTTTCTTCGCTTAAAAGGTCGGCCTAGTAGCCCTAAGATTGCTATCAGCTGCTTCTCTTACTTTGTTGGTTTATTCCATTTTATCTGATTTACTACTATCATGACCTATGAAAAATCTTTAGACATGGTTTTTGTTGGTGCGGTTAAGTGTGTGTATTTGTACTATTTATTTATTTATTGTTATTATTATTATTGTTAGTAGGTATTATTTATTAAATAATCATCCTCGACAATCTATTTCCACCTTTCAATTCTTAATAATTATTATTTTTTTAATATACGAGGTATTTGTGAAAGTAAATATATTGAATATGTACACCATTCCTGGAAAATGAACTAATTTATTAAAGCGACAATTAAAGAGTCCATTAACATTTGATAGCCACTGAAGCTACTTCGGTTATTACAAAAACCATAAATTGATATTAATTTCCTTAGCTTTAGATATTATCCTACTATGCTATTAATTACTTAAGTCAATTAAATTTTGAAGGTCCAAAAAAATGTTTTCTAATAACCAATATTCAGATATGCATTATATTTATGAGTTGGTGAACGATAATGCTGATGAAGCAGTAGTAAGGTATGTATGTAGTGTAGAACGCTCATCAACCTCTGCTTGTTTGTACCAAAGAATTAGACAAACAGATACGGCTTTACGGCTACGTCTCTATTAGTAAATTGAGGGAGAACTCGCTCCGGTCACTCTCTTGCTGCAGAGAACCAGATGCTTAGAATGGTTAAAGAAGGTCAAGATCTGTACTGTATTCACTGAGTTCTGACAGTAAAATATGCAACTCAAATTACATAGGTACTTATTACCTAGGCAAGTAGATTTTCAATGGGATTATTTTATAAAATGTAAATCAATCGAAGAAAATGATTTTGCCTTTGCCTTGGTTTTCTTTTCCTCCTGATGAAGCAGCCCATTAAGAAAGTGGGCGAAACATTCAGTTCTTCTTTCTCAACAATAACACGGTCCTAACCCGGAAGACGTTCTTTTAACACTGACATTGACCGTGGAAATCTTCGAATTCATTATGACGATTTAAATTACTTTATCTATTTACAAACGTGTGTTATTAAGGCTGCATTCAGTTTGAAAGTTTTTGAAAAAAAATTTAAGAAGGTACAAATCATGATAAAACTGAACATTAATTTAAAATACTTTGAAGCTGAATAGCGCCTTAACAACACAGATCTGTAAATAAGTAGGTTTCCTTTTAATGTGTCATATTTTTGCCTGAGGAATATAATATTTCAGTTTAGCTGCACAGTTTAGATACACCCGCATATACAGGATGTCTTATTTCTTAACTGTTATGATTGAGAAGAGAACAAAATGCGATTCAACTAAATCACATCCAACGATGGTTTTCATTTAAAAAAATGCAACTTTGACTAATTATTCGACAATGTTAACAGTTATCAAAAAATCATATAGCCCACCTTATTACTTTGCCTATTTAAAACCCATTAGTGCACGGAATAAATTTTTATTGGAATTGTATAAAATTTTTACATAGCGTTGTTCTAGACATTCATAGAAAGTAATTATTATTAGAAAAATTTTGTGTAAAACTTTTGGATCACGTGATATCGGGCGTTACATATACAGGGAATTTTTTTCTTTTTAGTGTACATATCGCCTATGTATACTTTTAAAATAAACGCGTCATGTAGGCACCCAACTATACACAATACTTTAAATTTTAATTTTTTAATAAACAAAAATAGCATGTTGTGGCAAAAATAATCGTATTTTATTTCTTATTTGACTCACTGTCAACAAATTAGTATTAAAGTGTTTTATTGCGTTTTTTGATACAACCATGTACAGCAAAGACGAAAAAGTTGAAATTGTAATGTAGTATCAGAATGGTAACAGCTTAAGGACTGTGAGAGACTTATTTTCAACAAAATATCCAGAAAGGCCTATTCCTCGTATTAGAGCTATATAAAACATTATTAGAAAATTTAAATCGGAAGGCTGCGTAATAAATTCCCATAAAGCAAGAAGTAAAATTAATCACGTATCAACTGAAGAAATGAAATGAAATATTCTCTGCGTCGTTGAACAAAATCCCATAGTATCACTACAAGAAATAGCTGCATATTTTGATGTTTCCAAAGTCTCAGTTTTTAAAACACTGAAAGAATTTAAATATAAATCATACAAATTCTGCAATCGCCAGCAACTATTTGATTAAGACAGAGAAAAATGTACAACCTTTTGTGAAACTTTGTTTAATTTGCTCAATGGACATGAATACATTTTAAATAAGATAGTTTTTAGTGGTAAAGCAACTTTTACAGTAAATAGAAAAGTCAATTCTCAAAATTTCCGGTGTGTATTCTATTCCTCATTTATCCATTTTGTCTTGACTATACCACTCACCTTTTGCTTAACCAATCAGATTGATCGATTTCTTTAGCAACACCCAATAAAAACAATTTTCAAGTGCAAAAATCACACGTGCATTTTAACAAGTGAAAAAACCACTCGTGTTTTTTTCACTTAGGTAATTTTAAATAAATCAAAACAATTCATAAATAGTAATTAACTGTTCGTGATATAGTCTTAACGAATATAACGCGTGATCCGATTTTCTTGTGATAAATTTGGATCGGATACTTAATTCGTGCTAGTTAATTTGGGAAAATTAGCGTTTTAACTAGCACTCATGAACTATCCGATCCAAATTTATCGGAAAAACGACGTCACTTGTTATATTACTGTTGATAATCCCATTCCTTAGATATTGATCCTGCACTAACCAACGTTTACAAAACTTTACTCACACTCAATACAAAGTTAATGTATGGCTGAAAATAGGCTTATCGGTCCATATCTTATTGACGGCAATCTCAATACAGCCAAATTTTTGGAGCTGTTAATGAAAGATTATCGTTCCGGCAATAGAAAACTTAAACATCGATAACCCATGGTTTCAAATGGACAGAGCCCCTCCGCATTCCACAAATCCTATTGGAAACTTTTTAAACGACAGGTTTCCTGGACGCTGGATTGGGAGATTCGGTCCCGTACCGTGGCCACCGCGGTCCGAAGATTTGTCACCCGACGACTTCTTTGCTTGGGGTTACCTAAAGTCAAAAATTTATAAAAATGTTCCAATACAAAATATTGATGAATTAAAAGATCGCATACGTACCAAATGCAATAGGTTAAATCCGGATTTTCTCGCGAATGCTGTACGTGCTTTTCGAGACCGCTTAGGTTACTGTTTAGAAGTACAAGGTGGTCATTTTGAACACTTGTTGTAACTGTTACCGTTTTTATTTTCATTTTTGTTTTGTCTTGTTTATTTTATGTTTAAGAATAATCGTTGAATTGCAATTTTTGATATTCTACTAATTTTGATTTATTTACAAACATAACAACACACCACTAAAAATAAAAACTAATGTCCCTAAATTCCATGCCACAGTGACGTTTAGTGTATAGTTGGTTGCCTACATGACGAGTTTATTTTAAAACTATACACAGGGGATATGTATACTAAAAAGAAAAATTCCCTGTATATGTAACGCTAGGCACAAATGATGGAAAAAATTAAACAAAACTGTAAAATACAGAATTTCATTTTATTTAGATTTATTTAACAAATTAACTCGAAACTTAGTCATACAGGTATTTTTATCGCGAATGATAGCTAAAAAACAGTTAATGCACAAACCCACATCACACTTTCGACACTGTGTACGAGCAGAGCACTTGCATAAGTTCCCAGCATAACTACTTTTTCCTTGTGGTATTTTTTCTATGAGGTGGTTCATCTGATCATACCGTATTTCGGCACCTATCTTACGTAACACTGAAGAAGGTGACGGTCTACCAGGTCATTTTGGAACTGTAGCACATTTCTTCAAATACGCTTGAACTAAAGCTCTTCTAAAATCTATCTGAGGAATTTGAGAATTGGTTGATCGGCGGTATAAAAACCAAGCATTATTGATAGAAGCGTCTATGATCCAAGTAAAGAGTGCCCAATAACATTTTCGGCTACGTATTTTTATTCTGTGCTGGTTGATGTTGTGATCCATACGTTCAGTACCCCCATACTTTTATTATGTTCTCCAAGTAAAGCCGGTCGGGTTACCATTATGTGCTTTTTTTCGCTTCACATTTGCTACCGCATTTATAACATGTGTAGTTTATGCTACACAAACCACAGAACTGTCTACCTACTTTGAAACCAAGACACCATCAGCCTGACTAATAATTGATTGGTAATAACTCCGTTGCTTTTTTGAAAGATCTGTTTTAGAAGACAAGGGACAATTTTTGGGCAAGCGATTCTCTCTCATAGTCCCCGTGGCACTATAACAATGAGTTTGAACAAAACGTAAGATTTGCCCGAAGCGGTTTCGACGCATAGCATTCCATCCTGGTTCATTTCTTGTATCAGAGCTTTTTTCCCAAAACATTATTTTAGAAGGAACTGTATTGTATCCACTAAGTATTAGAATGGCAGGGAAACGTCTCACTTCTTCTTTTGAAACTAATGGCTAGTTTCCGGTATAAGAAATGATAGATATCAATGAACATTTCGAAACAATCAACAATCGACATGTTTTGAAGATTCGAATAATCTGACTGTGGACAATTTCTCTCATTCTGTTGAATATCTCCTTGAATTCATTTTCTGGGAGCGGAAGATTTCCGATTTACATACGTAGGTTCGTCATCAATAATTAATCTGCTCGCCGTCCTTACTTCTGCTTCGGCTAGCAACTGTCGGCTACTCAAGTTGTCGAAATCTCCTCCTTCATCCTCATCCCCAGAATCTTCATCGGTGAGAACTGTTGGTTCAGGAGGAGTAATGAAAATTTCTGCAATGAGATCTTCAAGTGTAAAGTCACCAACAGCTATATCCAATGTTTTTTGCATGGTCAATCCAGGTTCAAGCATATCAGCAAGAGCTCTATAAGGAGAAGATGTACAATACAAACATAAATCGGTATAAAACACGTTGTAACATAATAAAAGTTGCATCTCTCTAATTTACGAATGCAAAAAATAGAAAAGCTCTCATTAATTCCTAGTATTACAGAGATGTAACATGAACATTTATGTCCTAGTTTCTGAGCTATTATGTGCATATTGCAACTTTTCAAGTGCTTAAGACATTTATTATACTTTATTAATTGCATTCCACAAGCAACATGCCATACCTATAACACACTGATAAAATTATACTTACTTTCTGTCAATAAAATCCATCCTGACCTTACAAAATAACACTGTTATTATTGTTTGAGGAAAATGTCCTACCCAAATATTAGATTGGGAAAAAATATCTTGCATTTTGTAGTCAAAATTCAAACAATTTTTTTTTCATATTTTAAGTGAACTTTATTAAACCAAATATTCGCCATTTTGAACGAGAACCTTTTGCCATCTTTCGGGTAGAGCCGCTATTCCATCAGTGTATAACTTCTGGGATTTCTGGGTGAAAAACTGCGACAAGTGATTTTTACAGGTCTCTTTTGAAGTCAACTTTAAACCATTAAGAGAGTTCTGTAGAGACCGAAACACATGGTAGTCTGACGGTGCAAGGTCTTCTAGACTATACAGTGGATGCATCAGAACTTCCCAGCCAAGCTCTCTCAATTTTTGCTGAGTCACCAAAGATGTGTGTGGTCTGGCATTGTCATGATGGAACACAACGCCTTTTTTGTTGATCAATTCTGGCCACTTTCCAATCGCTTGCTTCAATCTTGTCAATTGCTGACAGTAAGGTACCGAATCAATCGTTTGGCCATGCTGCAGCACCTCATGATGCACGATTCCTTTCCAATCCCACCAAACACACATCATCACTTTCCTTGGAGTCAATCCGGTCTCTACCACCGTTTGCGGAGCTTCTGCACGCCTCTTCCACGTTCTTGTTCGCACATTATTGTCGTACGTGATCCATTTCTCATCGCCCGTAATCAATCTCATCAAAAATGGCTCGATTTCGTTCCGTTTTGGCAGCGATTCGCAGATGGAAATTCGGCCCATTAAATTTTACACTGTTAATTCATTAATATTACAAGAGATATGTGAGTTTAGAGCCATCTAGCGACAAAAAGGCCCGATACTTTTCCCCCAATCTATTACTGTTGCGGTCACCCGGATGAAGTTTCTTTTACTGCCATATAGGTACTCAGTGTTTTTCATAATTATAGTAAATCCCAAATTTTCACACTTTTTTAGCTTGCTAAACATATAACAATCATCTTTCATAGAAATTATTTTTCTTTTTGACATTGTTCGTAACTTTTTATAATGCTTCAAAAAAGCTTCCTTTTCCTCATTTTTTGTTGACTAAATCTGTTAGTACCTACTATTTTATTCCTATAGTTAATACCGATGTTCCTTTGTTTCCTTTTTTGTATTGTGGATTTGATTTAATCATTTTGGGTCCAACAAGAATAAATCAATTACGTTGAAGTTGAAATAGAAATAAAATCTAATACAATTATTCTTTGCCGAATATCTAAAATAGAAACAAAATATTAAACACGAGTAAGAAAAATAACTCTTTTAGAAATGTATGTAATATTTATGCTAATTTTCTGTAGAGACTTCCATTTAAGCAAATAAAATTTTTATTAATTAATGAAAAGGGTTCGTATTAATGTCTAAAAGAAGTTAAACATTATTTTCTGTTTTTCTCGAATAAAATTTAACAGGTAATAAAACCAAGGAAGCGATATTAACCTCACAAATCACAAACCTCGCAAATTTAATTAAAAAGTTTTAAAATTATAAAAAATGAGAATGTTAACGTCACATTCAGGTGCGTAAACGAAGGAAACGCATTACTTATTAATACAACACCTGTGCTAGAGGGGCTTTTAACGTAATAGGGATCTTGACGGTTTTGAATAATCAAACAGCAGATTTTAAAGATTAAAAAGAGCGGGATTCAAGTAACATGAAGATTTATAGAAATTGTCATAATAGACCGTATTAAATGGGAGAAATTACAGCTGTAATTAAAATTACAGATAGGAAATGGTAAATCGAGTACTTTCGGAATTTGTTCATGTATTCTCAATTTACGACGTTGTCAGATAATGTGAGTGATTAATTTATTCGTATTAATCGTACTGAGTTGTCAGTTTTAGCACTACAGGATAATTTATTGCATTCGCAGCACAGCGTAGCTGGCGTGACAGGAAAGGTCACCATTTTTCTCCACAATTTTTTTTTTTTTGATAAAGTTATAAGTGTTTTATATACAATAATTGGAATAAGTAAAAAGATTATTTTTAATTTCTGGGACAAAGTGATTTAAACTATTGTTCAAAAGAACGGTAATGTTATAATTTATTGATTCTATTACATTTTCGAGTCTACTTTCTTGAATATTTCGTTGTTGTAGTAATTGTTTTCTCACAGTTGGTATTTAACGCTGTTAAACATTGTCCTTCAAGTGAGAATATTAAACATTTCGTTAATAATGAAATTTGAAATGAAGCAGATAGGCACGCTCGGCACGGAACCTCTTCTGTTGAGGATGTGGGTTTACTTTCGCTAGGCCTATGGATGTTTGTGGTTTAGTCAATTATAAGTTAGATGTGCAGTTAACTGGACTTAAACTAACGTGTGGGCAAAATAGTAAAAAGTGTAATACTTAAATAGCGTTTTAGTTAAATATAGAATGAAATAAGAAAATTATCTAGAAATAAAAACCAAATGACTATAAACTTATTTTAGGACAATCTCCAAGATTACGAAGTAATTTTGTTTTGGTTTTTACCTAATAATACGAATATGTGTGCAACAACTTTTTGGAACTTCTATTCAGTTTAGCGGCTTTGTAACTTTTGAAAATTTCTACTGGGTTACAACTTAGGAAAAATAATTTTTGAAAACAATGCAATCAACATTTAAATTGTATATTTGAAACTATAATTATATTATTTTTTCAATAAAAAAAAAACCAAAAGACTGCCCGAAATGAGGCTGTTAAGGAATTCAAGAATTCTTTTCTGGTTTTCAAGCTTTATATTTATTTATTTATACAATCAACATATTTATAGACAACGGTAGTGCTCGTACAATACGTTTAAATTATTTATGGATGTTACACAGGAAATAACCATAAATATGTTTGTAAATCTATTATTAAACAACCTAAACAAAAAAAAACGATGTCTGTTATTGCACTTAAAACGCCCAACCATTTTTAATAATTCTTTAATAGGACACTCTATACAAAGAAATGTACTTTTAATTTCTTTCGTGTTTACTTTCAATACTCAAATTAACTAGTCAGACGTTTTCCATTAAAAGCACTCAACAAAATATCGCGTGGAATTTCTTTTGAATGAAAATGTTTTTTCTATCAGTTAAAATGTAGCGATTCATTGGAAAAATTAGAGAATTTATACTAAAACCACGGAGCTTTTCCTAAATCATTTTCTCAAATAAAACGTTGGGTAAAGACAGAAACTGTTTGCAAATGTTGCCTGTATAAAGCGATAACGTTGTAATGGTTTGTTCAATTTAGTACGCCGAAAACTGTCAACAGGAAAACAGTTTTATATAATTTGGCTAATTTTGTTTATAAGTCTCAGTAAAATCTTCCTCAAGATAACGTTTCTATTTATTTAATACAAGATTCAGTAATTAGTTTAAAGTAACAGACTTACAATAGATAATTTGTCTTTGTTGTTTAATTTTTACAATTTTCTTGCTGCCGCTAATTTGCAGTGACAACTTTTTACGTTTATCTGCTTTTGATTTATGCTTTACCGCTAGAAGATATGCATTTTTAACCTTATTAGAATAGACATTTCCTTTTTAAAGTTATCTTGCATATTAGATATTCGATTTTGTCTTCCGTGAGTGTTATTCAACCTTGTTAACGTCACACTATAGGAACTTGTTTCCAAAGTTTATAGCTTTTAATGCCGTGCAACGCTACCAAAGCCAATCTGCTTTAATATTTAAGCTAATTCTCTGAGAGCTGTTTTAGCACTTACAACTTATCAAACGTAATAATAGTGGTAGTAAAGTTACACAGTTAGCGAATAATTTGACAACATCCTTCAACAGAGATGAAGAAAATCAGGAAAAAAGTAGATGGACTCAGATGAAATTAACTATTAAACATGAATGTGTGAAACTTATATTAAAGCCATTTTGCAAAGTTGTTTTATAAGTTCATAACATATTCAAACACAGCGGTTCGTAACTTACTAAACTGAGTGTCTTTATTAACATATAAAGAGCCCAACAAGCTTATAGTGTAAAATCTGTTTCTCATGTTAAAACCAGAACCACCTGCATATTCTATAACCACCTTGCCTAGTGAAACTTATCAAACCGTGAGATTTAAAGCAAGTATTCAACTACCTAACGTTAGCTATGCACATACTAAAAGTAGAAGATTACAGGAATTACAATCGGTGTTAAATCATGCTGTGCTTTAAAACAACCCATTGTAATAAGGGCCCCTCAAAAAGGTTGCTGTTTTTAATGCAATCAATCCATCAATTTTCGTTAGGTCGTTAATGCAGTTTCATAACCACCGTTGTACCTGAAAGTTATATAATTATGGGGTTTAAAGCGAGAGACAGCAAAGTTATTTAAAGTATGCTGTGTTCGGCAGATTGCATAATTAATTCTCATTAATCTAATAATCGACTAGTAATTTCACGCCCTCGGCGGTAGAATGACGTTAGCTTGAGAGAAGGGTTGTAAATTGAATGTCATTAGTCAGTTCAACACTTATGAAAAGGAGAATTTTATTTACCTTCGGACGATATTTAAAGGTGTTCAAAGGGACCTTTTATAAATGTGCGCCTAGAACAACGATATCGACTGATATACTGATTTACTTTGAGTTATCTCAGAGCTACCATGCTCTACCATACTATCAATTATAAGATTAACTTGTTATTTTTAACGCTTGACAACGGGTTATATAAACTTGAAAACAGTATCACCTAAGTTTTTATGTATTTATATTAAAAGTTTATGTTAGAATAGTTCAAATTACAGGAAGAGAAAATTCAAATAAAAATTAAATTACCCAAGATTCTGTAAAATACGGCCATTAGTTCAGAATTTTTGGCCTCGTCAAGCACAAGTGGTCAGCCATACTGTGCAGTAAAAAGCGAGGTAGCTCTATTTGTTGGTGTTAGCTTTGCTAGCGTTCTATTTTCGTAATGTACTATTGAAAATGGGTTTATGCAGTTCGACCACGTACGAATAAGTTCCCGTAGACGTTTCCTGTAATTGTGTTTTTTGAATCCGATTTCTTCAGTACTATCAGAAATGTTGTTAATTCATTTAGAGCAACATGTAGTGTTTCACAAGAATTTGAAAGTGCAGGTATGCATATGATGACGAGAGATTCGAAACCATAAAGCAAAGCATGGACCAAAAACATCCTTATGGGAGAACAGAAAGTACTAATCTTACGCCATAATCGGAAAGATAGCCAAGAAGGTTCTTAAAGTCGTTACTTGTAAAATGTAAGTTTCTCAATAGATATTGCCACTAAATTACAATCTACAAGAAAAAAGAAAGATAGAAGCTTTTGAACAATGGTGTTACAGAAGGATGATGAGAATTAGTTGGACGGACAGAGTTACTAATGACGAAGTACTAGAAAGGGCTGAAGAAAAGAAAAATATGTGGAAACAGATACAGAAAAGACGAGACCAGCTAATTGGACACATTCTTCGCCGGGAAGGAATTCTGAAAACAATTATAGAGGGGAAGATAGAAGGTAAAAGAACTAGGGGACGTCCACGCAATCGATATATTAAACAAATTATGGATGACGTGGGCGCGCGTGATTATGAAGAAATGAAGAGAAAATCCGAGAGAAGACGAGATTGGAACCATGCGTCAAACCAGTCAAGAGACTGAAGACCTAGAGAGAGAGAGATATGACATTGTATAAATCCCTTTACAGGATATTTTAAAAATTCAATTTTTAAGAATTCACTCCTTTGGTGCTTGTAGTGTAAACTGTAGTTAGCTGTAAGTTAGGATTATTTTAACTAACTAAAACGGGTTAATCTTGAAAATGTCTAAAAACCATAAACGAAATTTATTAATTATTCTAAGTAAAAATTAAAAAAGAAAACGAAATCAGTAGCAGTAATATTGTAACGTTTTTAACACGTTTATTTAAAACTTCGGTTCGTGGTATGAATTATTTATTAACAAATTTAAACAATGTAACAATTAACACGAAACAACAAACTAAACACTAAAACACAACACTAATTTTAACCCGTAACACTAACTAATTTATTTATACAGTTTGTTTATCTATATTCGCGTATTCGCGCACATTTATATTAACCGAGAACTTGATTGCGACGGTAGCTTTTGTTAGTTCGCGGTAGGCTCTCGGTAGTAAACTGTAGCTTGCCAATAAATCGCGTCTTGTACGAATCCCTGCTGCCGCCTTCTAGTGCAGTGTGGATCGCCCTAGAACGATGAGTCGTGGAATAGTCTCGAACGGCTGACGCATACGCGCAAAATGATTCACGTCTCGTCTGACAGCTGGCACGTCTCGTTACAATATGATTAGGAATTTGGTACTGGACCTCCTTTTGCTTTTACAAGAGCTTGGCAATTTTCAGTTGCATTATCAGTAGTAACTTGCGGTAAAGCATCCCAATTTTTGACAATAGTACGCATCACTTAGGCGTGAGTAAACTTTCATGGTTCAATGTAGGTGTTTCTTCTGTGCGGTAGATCCTGGTTAAAGATGTGTACATAGATGTTCTCGTTTTAAGTTCAGCTTCCTTTCTACTGTGAATTCATCAAAAATATTTGTCGTGCCTTACTAATCACATTGACTCACATTAAAATTCGTTGCAATAAAACACTTTTCAACATACCTACAGCACCATCAAATTCAGATGCTTCCAAACATCATTCTGTAAGGTAAATATACTTAGACATCGAACAAAATCTCCTACTATGTACCTATTACTGACGTTATCAAACACTAACGACTTGCTATTCTTGACGACAATTAAAGTTGTAAAGTGTATCTGTTAGATTAGTTTAACATAAAACTGAAGTATATGAATCAGCTTTACATTATTATTTAAACTCATGAGGTGTTTTACTAAGCTATTTCAAATTAACAGGGGTGTATTTTAACGAATTATAAAAATTCTATCTATAGAAAAACCACTGACCTCCGGCTTTAGGGGATACGATTTCTAACGCGTGTTAGATTTCACAGTTTCCCATTGCCTATGTAAACAAATGTCGTATCTGGAGTTTGTTTGTAGCTCAATTGGTAAAGGAAGAAGAGTACGGTAACTCAACATGTAAATCAAGCCAGAGGCGCAACCTTTATGGGAGTTGTCAATATTACTTGTGTTAAATTGTGAATTTAAAATAATTAAAACGAAATAAATTGAGGCTTTTCTTCGCCCAAAAATTTTGTGTTTTCATCAACTGTGGTACGCTGTTTTTGGCCTTTATGGTCTAATCTTCACGTCGTGGCCCAAAAACAGCTTGTTTGCGCCCTTATATAATACACAAATAACTATTTAAAGATATAATACGACATGCGAGAAACTTATTATTAAAACGAATAGGTGGTTAGTAAGTACATGGATAAAACCTAAAGTAGAAAGAGCAAATAAGCGTTTGTACCTGATAATTTTTAACTCTACTGCCCAATTTAACAATGTCAAGGTTATGTGATGAATGTTCATAACACGAAAATTTGCGACAGACAGAGCGTATTAAATATTGTAAGCTTATGGAATAAGTAAACAAATGGCGATTTTTTAAAAACAATATTAATGAATTGTATTTTAACAGTAAAGTGATGTATGTACGGATATGTGATCCTCAAACTCATTTAAAACAATCATTTAAAATTTTCTCGTAGAATCTCGCGTATAATGTACAGCGATGTATGATTTTCAAATTGTTCTATAAATTTAAAAAAAAATGCTGCTTTAGAATATTGATTTCCAGAAGCTACTGCGACAAGGACAGAGACTGTTATTACAACATAATGTAGCTTTTACGTTTGGTTTGGTTTCTTTTACGTATTTATTATTTCACCTTACTAGAAGCTATGATACAAAAATGTATTTGAGTGATAATAATAATTATTATTTAAAAACAACTGTTAGTGATTTTCAGTTCTATAAAACTTCTTCGCTTGAATATCCTGTTTTTATAAATACATTTTATTAAAAAAATACTTGACGCTACGACGCTACGACACAATTTATGCAATTATGATTTATTTTGTATTTTGTGAACATTTCCCGAACAAACCCAAAACAAAACCTTCATTTTCACATGGCACTGGGGATGATTATAAATTGGATCACTTTGGTAGTTACAAACTATTGCATTAAAATTATCATTATCTTCATCAACATATTCTATTAAGTTGTAAATTATTTATTGTTGAATTTTTATGTGTTTAATCTGATATATGTATACGTGAGAATGTGGATACAAATAAAAGTTACAACCAAAGAATGAGCTTTGAACTAAATACAACAAGGTGTAATTGCCAGTTATGAGAGAATGTGTAGCGGGTGTAACAATAATACAATAATAGCAATTATAGTAATTACATTACATCATTTTAATATCATCAAGCTTCGCTTTACTGTGTTTGCACAGGGTAAATGATTAAACACTTTTAACAAATTTACGGATGGTCGCTTGTACGTAGGTACTTAATATAAGTATGCTATACATATGTACATCCGTGCAGTCTATCTATTATGTGCTTATTAGTATAAGATTACATATACAAATATGTAAAAAAACTGATATATCTGTAGTTTAATTAATTTTTTATATAATTTATTTTGTATTCTGTTAAATTGACATAATACGTCAGAAGAACTTGGTGAGCAGTTAAAAACAAATAGTTCAGGACAACAGCAATATGTAGGAAACTAAAGTTTGTCTTCGATCATCTTACACTTCTGGTGCATCCGAGTTTTAATTTCATGCACATTACAACAAGCTGACCTATTTTCTCACCACGGTAAGTCTGAAGCTCAATACTAAATTCAAAGTTTGCTGTGAAACCCGAGATAGTACGTTTAAAACTTAACTGTCCAAAAGTTTGCCTTTATAAATTGAAATTTTCAACACGAATATTGTTTGTGGATGTTTAGAAACTTAAAAATAGCTATGTGGTCAGAATAAAATAATTTTTAATAAAAAATGTTTCATAATAAATTTCTGCTAGAATATATTAATTTTTATCTGTAATCATCCTTCAGTATTTGAAGATAAATTAAATTCAGAATTCAAAATATTATTTAAAACATAATTTATCTGCTCACTAAATGAAAGCTCAAGAAATCAGTAGTTGTGACGATGTTTCTTATTCAATTTAATTCTTCCACAGTACTAAATTAACTCCTTTAATTTGTATTTTGTTTTATTTAACTCGTTTTTAATAACTTTTGAACTGCGCAGAATTAATTAAAGGTGGATAAGAAACTATTGTACACAATTCTTGCACCAACAGTGAAGCACTTTCAAGCGTGCTTTTTTAATTGAATAAATTAGTAGCCTGGAATTGCACTGGACATTTTAAAGTTAAGGTGAAAAGAGTCCCCAAAACGAAGTTAATGCATAATAAAAATTAAGTAAATTACTTTCCATCAGAAATTAGATAAACATTTCCTGGGGCGGATGGTATTATGGTAATCATAAACTTTTGCCATCCATGATTACTTGATTACAATAGATTTCCGAAAATCGGCAAACAACACTATCGTCAAGAGTAAGTCTGCAAAAAATGAATAATAATAAAGTAATACTGCAGGTTTAGAGCACACTGAAGTGGATGTTTGGTATGAAGTACCACCTATGAACAATAGGTAAACATTGAAGAAATCTAGCAGGAGGACAAATTAGCTATTAATTAGCTGGTGACAAACTTTAGGTAAGAAAAAAATACAGGGCATTTTATAGCTAATAGTTGAACGAATATCTACGAACAAAAAATAAGCCGAATATAAAACAATTCATAAAGTAGCAGGCAGGAGAATCGTTATGAGGTACTTGCACTAGGAGTGAGCTACTGGAAAAGAATGACACATGAGGAAAGATTCGTGTTATTCATGAACGAATATTCTCAAAGATGAAAAACAGATTGGTGAAACGCAAATTCTAATCTGTATTTAAGTGTATTCTGAAGAAGACCACAGGTAAACCTCCCTGTATGATTATGTTTCGTTAACTTCGAGAAGAAGTCTTTCGGCTTTCACGGAATTTTACGAAATCGGGGGTATGTGAAAAAGATATACCTATAATTCTGAAACTTTACTGGTATAGTCGATTTTCTCAGTACTGTCGATTTGCTGGAGGCATTTTACAACTTAGTGGTGGATTATGTGATTTAAATACAACCATCATAAATCATTTTTACCAGGCCTGACTCGAAAATTTTTACAGCTATACCTGAACTTGCTTTTATAATTTTAAAAGCAAATTCTTCTGTGCTCAGGTATAAAATGTAAAAGTTTTCGAGTCCGTCCTGGTTGTATTTAACCCTCATAATCCACCACTAAGTTGTAAAATGCCTCCAGCAAATTGGCGGAACTGAATGAATGAGACGGAACCTGGTTATGCTACTGTATTTTTCAATATAACAAGTGGCAAAGACATTTTGTTTTACTCAAGGTTATTTCATCCATGGAGCCAGATAATAAAAGTGTCATCTACATAACGGAACCAGACCTTGGGTTTTAACTCAAAGGATATATGGAAGTCCGCCATCATTATTAGCTCCGCTCCTTCCACCTCTGAGCAATTGTCGTCACACTCCTATACGCTTGGCCGGTATAAGCCGGTATAAGGTCGCTGCTTTTTCTGTTTTTCTTCAGAAGGGTTTCGCCTTTGGCTTGGTTGATTAGTTGAGTTACCGTTACCGTTTTGCCTGTTGCTAAAAGAGTTTCTTAGATATGGGCTAAAACTCCACATGAAGGCTGTCGGGTTGAGACACCGTGATAGTGGCTAACACGTAGAGTTACCGTGCTCTTAGTGTTCCATTTTGCTCCTGAAGCAGCCCCCTAAAAAAGTGTGCAAAACGTTGAGTTCTTCTGTCTCAACAATGACACGGTCCCTACCCGGAAGACGTTTTGTTTATATTGACACCGACCGTGGAAGTCTTCGAATTCATTATAATTTAAAAAATAGGTTTTATGGACCCCGGTATACATTTAAGTTTTCTTCTTTTAAATTTTAATTATTGTCTTATTTTTTTTTTGATAGTTTCAAAACAAAAACTTTAAAACGAACGATATATCTTTAAAATGAGCATGATTCCCAGCGAAAATTGATTTAGAAAAACCTTATGTGAAGTACTAGCCTATATTTTCAGTGAAGCCCTTTGTATGAACATGCAAGTTTAATGTAACTCAGGGAAATCAATTACTAGAAAAGCATTAATAGTAGATAGTGCTGACCTTCACTTATTTCTAGTGTAATTTTGATGTTAATAATACACATTAATGCTGCGCTACATATAAATCAAACATGTATTAAACCAAATTCATCTGACATTATTAATATTCTAAAATCGAAATCTACCTATACGGGGAAATATTTCATGCAGGGTTTATAACTATAATGATTTTGTTAGCTATAACAAATTTGGTGTAATAGGTAGGTATATTGCTATTTAAATTTATTTCAACCATAACTTGTGTAACATCCGATATGTTAATAACTAAGAACAAAACCGATTTTTTACTGCTATACACATACAGGGTGTTATTTAATGTCATGCAGATATTTCAGGGGGTGATAGTACTCAACAAAATAAGAAAAAAATGTTAATATACACATGATCAGAAACGCGCCATTTTCGATATACAGGGTGGCGAAGTGTCAATTTCTTTTATATTTTGCGTTTTGAGATCATTATTTTTGAAATTTAGTATAAGCTACTATCTTTTAGAATCTCTAAATAAAATGTCAAAATCATCAGTTGCAGTATACAGGGTGCTACAAAAAAAAAACAAAAAACAAATTTATTTTGACTACAATTGGTTTGTATTGATCGCTATTTTTTCAAATAACTTGAAAACGGTGACAGATACGAGAATAATGAAAAAAACCAAAAAGCTGGAGAAAAGAACATGGAATTCAATTAAGATATAAAAATTTATACAGGGTGCTCAAAAAAAAGTTCCGGAAGGTAAAATGGTCGGTAACCCAAAGAAATGTAACACCCTGTATACTGCAACTGATAATTTTGAGATTTTATTGTAGGAATTCGAAAAGATAGTAGCTATACTAAATTTCAAATAATTATTTCAAAATATTAGGGAGAAAAACGCAAAATACGAAAAAAAATTTGAAACTTCGCAACCCTGTATACCGAAAATGGCGCGTTTTTGATCATGTATGTATCAACATTTTCTTTTATTTTTCTGAGTACTATCACTGAAATATCTGCATGACATTAATTTACACCCTGCATATTTTTTAAATACGCGGTGTCTCAGTGTCAACTATCTGTTTCAGTTACATGGGACGATTTTTTTAACTCGTGTGTATTGCTATTTATCATGTTTAATATGTGTTATATCTATGTTTATATACATATTATACAGGGTGATTCAAAAGGTATGGTCCAAACTTAAGGGTGTGATTGGTGATGTTAAAATAAGTAAAAAATACCAATAAACTCATGTCCGATTCACAATTGTTTTCCAGTTATAACAACATTTACGATAATTTATTAGTAACAAAGAACGCATACAATTACAAGAAAAATTAAAAAGTATCACAGCAAATGTTCAAAATGTCCACCTTGTACTTGTATGCAAAGTTGGCAACGCCGACGCAGAGAATCTCGAACATTTCTCAACTGTTGAGAATGTCTTCGAATATCTTCAACAGCTTCATTTATTCTATTAGCTAAATGGTCCCTGTCCTGAATTTCCCTTGCATAAACGTTTCCTTTTAATCTACCCCACAAGTAAAAATCTAGTGGAGTAATGTCAGGCGAACGAGCCCGCCATAGTATTGGACTGCCTCTTCGAAACTAGCGCTATGGAAAGCGATTACTTAGCGATTTAGCCAATCCCTTACCTGATGTTGACTGTGCAACGGTGCCCCGTTATGCTGATACCACTAGGATCTTCGCAGATCAAGATCTTGTATGTAGTGTGTGCCAAACTGACGACTGGAGAATATTTAATTGCTCCAATAGTGCCATCATTATTGTACACGTTATTTCTTCCGACATGAAGAGGTGGTCTAACCCTACCTGTTTCACACAAATTTCGGTGCAATCGTTCAAACGTTCGGTGGTCAGACTGTCTCCGGTAAGGATACCTTCTCCCATATTCTACCATAGCTGCACGGGCATTTCCGCTGTAATAATCATACACAAAATGCATTTCTGCATAATCACGTACAGAAAATCAATGGCTCCATCATTACCACATTTATTGGAAACTACGCCAATTCAAGTTTGAAACATCTTCTACCATAAGAAATTAACATTTGTTTTACTTATTTTCTGGATAACGTGATTTGGCAGAACACAGTTAAAACAAAGGAAACTTCTGTAACTAGATAACGGTTGGAAATAAGACATTGGTTTATTGGCATTTTTTGCTTATTTTAACATCACCAATCACACCCCTAAGTTTGGACCATACCTTTCGAATCACGCTGTATATAAAAAATTCAATTAACGTTATAAAAGACTTTTAACAGGGATTTCAAATGAGAGCACCATATCCTATTTTAGAACGCGTTAGTACCTATAGTATGGTGTCTTCTTAGTGTTACGAATAATAAAACTAGGAATTTTGTAGACTGAATAAACCATTTCACAACTATGCTTGTTAAATACAAGCTTGCGATCAAACAGTATACCCAAGTCTTCGGTGTGCTTGCATAGATTTAAGGTTTGAATATTAGTAGTATATGAAGAAGTGACGTTTTGTGGCTGAAAGTGACTACTTTGAATTTATTGGTTTAAATCTAGTTTATTTAATTTACTTCATTTAGTAATGGTATGAGTGTCTGCTTGCATTGTTAAACAGTTTTTAGACAATTGAATCGGTGAAAACAATTTAACGTCATCAGCGTAAATTAAACATTGGATCTCATGTTTGTGGATATACCCTTGATAAACGATGTGACAAGTAAAGGTTGGACCCCTGTGCAACATCCATAGGATGCAATATATTCATGTTAGTGATATCCACTTTATGTAATGTAATTAGCTCGTTTCTGCATATAACAATTTGTTAGATGCCAGGATGTGCCAATAAAGCTAATGCAACGCAGTTTTTGTAATACTTTAGAAAAGTCAGTACCTATCACTTCAACCTGATCTCGTTCGTCTAATACTCCAGTTGAATTATGTAAAACAAACTAGATTGGTAACCCTGAACCTGTTCTAGAAATCCATGCTGGAAGGGTGGGACTACGTTTTTCACTTTAAGTAGAATAAAATCTTCAAACAAAATAATTTCGACTATTCAACTCATATGTCATCTGTCAAAAATCGAACAATCAAAATGCAAGATTTGACGTTCCTGAACCAATCGAAACGAATTGTATCAACAATTTTCACTAGCGAAAATTGCCGATAGAATTTCATTAGTGATACGAAGCGACAATTTTTTGAAAACAGTTTATTGCTAGTTATATCCCACAGACAACAATTTTCATGTAAAAAAACTTGAATGTGGACTGATTTATGAAAAATGATTCGATGGAAATGATTTTCCTTTCGTTAAATAGTCCCTCAAATACCATTCGTGGTCAAAGTTAAGTAGATTATTTAATTGCTGTAAAATCACTCATGTTCCTTATCATTGCGAATACCACTCGTGCTGTGCACTCGTGATATTCATATGCAAGTACAAGGAACATTTGTGATGTTACAGCAAAAAAATAATCGACAATTCTTTTACCACTCGTGGTATTGTAAGTGAAAATTTTGGAAAAGCTATGGACATGTAGTTGATAATATGAGATGGCTTACCATTGTTGAATACTGTGACAATTCTATTAATTTTACATCTTTGTGGAAAGTTTAAGTTTTAATAAACTAAATATTACTAATAATGGTTGAATTAAAACAACAATGCAGTCGTGCCAGAAAGCTAGGGATTTGTTCATACTCAGCGGTGAAGTTATTATTTAATCTTTGTATAGAGAATTATTAAATCCCTTGTGATTCGATGCAAAAGCAAAGAGAACTGTTGATAATGTGGAATAATTATCTATGTAGCCGTTGCAATCCCCTGAGTTTCATACAACATTTTTAGTCGTTTTACTGGGCATTCTGCTGAGAGCCTTTGAACCGACGACCATAAATTCTTAGCCTAGGCATTAATAGATTGTTCAGCATCATTAAAGTATTCCATGTATTCTTCGTTAATTTTGATTTAATAAATTAGGGAGTTTACACAGACATGATTTAACAGCTTCGTCAAATTAATAATTCGTCAAAATCAAATCAAAATTCGAATTTATATGATAAATATAGCTTCAGTAAACAAAAACGATGCTCGGGCCAAATTTTGGACAAAAATTTAATGGCGCAAACCTCATTTATTTTCGAGTTAGAAACGAAAATTGAATTTTTCTAAACTCCATTCCGGAGTTATAACTTGTTTGTTTGTAGCGATAGAAAAACAAGTACAAACGTCTTTTTCTTTAGTTGGAATTCTAATTTGCTTATTGCGTTTTGTGTTGCAACATAAATTTATGTTTTTCCGAATAGCAACCGTAGTTAGCTTTTAGACCTTTAAATAGGTTGCTTTTCCAAGTTCTCAAAAATATTTAGTTTAATATAGGTACTTATTTTAAATAACATAAATCAGTCTAGATATATTGAACCATATGTTCTTGAAAATATCGAAAAGCGAACTATTTAAAAACCAATTAAAATGCTGCCATTTAAAAGACACAAGTTTATGTTATAACGCAGAACTTAATAAGCAAGTTGAAATTCCAATTTCACCATTAAATTCTACACGAAAATGTCCCATAAGGGTATTTTTATTTTTGTTTTTACCTCTACAAACAAGTGCGTTATAGCCCCAAAAAGAATTTTCAAAACATTCAATTTTCGCTTGGAACTCGAAAACAAAGGGCGACACTAAATTTCGAGACTCTGTTATAACTTTTTGCGTAAGTGTAATAGTTAAAGAGATCGTGGAATCCTTTAGACAATGGCCTACCCTGTATATCAACTATAATTCAAACAACTCAGAGTTTAGTTTAATGAATAACCTAATAGCTGCCGTGGAATTAAACTAAATTAAAATCTGAAAACATTAAATTAATAAAGCCGGTCGTAGAATTATTTTCTTATATCAGTTATGCTGTTACAAACAAACATATACAGAGTGGTCCATAGACAACTGGATACAGACCAACAATAGATTCGTGGGGTCAAAATATTACGATTTAATTACCTTAGTCTAAAAGTCAATATTAAATAAGATACAGTCAATTTTAATTTTCTTGTGCAATTTCAAGTTTTAAATTTTTTTTTAAATTGTTGAAATCAACATTTGGAGGTTGGGAAATAATAATTCGTTCTTACATAAACAACAATGCAACAAGGAAACAAGCGGCGAACCTAATTATATTGCTCTGTCATATGCTGACAATTTAACAAATACCTTAATGACGTTATTATTATTAGCACCTATTTTCAAATCTTATCACTTTTAGTGAAGGGTTTTGCTCTACTCTCCCATGGTGACCTAAGAGTAACTGCAACCAATTCAGTTAATAATCTATTTTTGATAACATTCCCAAAAAAATATATTCAGTTAATATACTGGGTGATTCACAGAAGAGGCGCCTCTTTGCAAATGGAGAATAGGCAACCCAACTTACAAATGCATAAATACGTTGACTCTCAATGCAATTTATACAAGGTGTTTTTAAAAAAATGGCATAAATGATACGGCTGATAGAACACTGAAAAATAAGTGGACTATTATGCAAGGACGTATTAACATTTTCGGAAAGCGACGAGCCTTGGCTTCGCCTCGGCTCGTATTCGCCTACCTCAAATGTTCATACGTCCTTACATTCCTTGTAGCTTAAATAACTATCTACTAAAAAAGCTACAGAAATATATATCACTTGTTTGCTACGATATCAAAATAATTATGATTTATAATAGTGACTGCACAGTTGTTATCTTTGCGATCTTTGGAAATTTACATGAGAAATGTAATTCCCCTGAAAAATATAAATTCATTTAATGTAGCTGTTTATCTTGGCACTTAACTGTATCTTGCAGTTTACTCCCTTCAGTGTGAAAATGCCGTGGGGGTTTATATTCTGATTTTTTATTGCTACGCGTAAATCCGGGAAGCCACTTAAAAACCCATTTCGGATTGTTACATCCTTAATTACGAATTTAAAGTAAGAGTGCATAACCACTAAAATCTGAGTAAGTGTTCCCCATAGTCATTATAGATAAGACATTTTTCCTCCTTTTTAATAAAGTCCCATTATGTTTTAGTGCCTACGGCGATAATATTGACGAGCTTGGATTAATGCTCCCTAAGTTATTTTTATGCATCCTTCTGAAGTCTGTTCTAAGGAAATTATAATTTCGCTTTATATTTTATACACCATTCGGGTTTTTATAAATGTTTGTATATTACATAATCTGAATATAGGTACGTAATTTGAGAAGTCGTTTAAGCTTGTTAAAAAAGGTAATTTATAACTGGGTGTTAATTTTGAACCGCAAAAATCTGAGTTGATGCTTTTAAATAGCTTCTTCTGTCAAAATTTCATTTACTGTGATTAATAACCAACGGAGATTGAACGAAATTGGCCGTTATTAATTAATTGTAGGGTGTAAATTGACGTTAATATGAAATGATGATGACAATGAGTCAAATTAGTTTTAACGGCTAAGCTATACCTTTTCCACATTTTCTCACTAAGCCATTAAAGTTTAATATGAGACAACAGAATAAGAAGAAAACATATATCGCCTAACGAAACGACCTTCTCTTACAAATGCGGATAAAACAGTGCAGTAAGCTGTTTTAGTGCATTTGTAAATCCCTCTTTTCGTTTAGTTTTAATTTTCAAGTAGCATTCAAGTGTGGATTGCAGAATAAAACTACACCAAACGTAGTAAATTTAATTAGAATTAAAATAGTCCAGGATTTCTGACAGACGCAAAAATTATTGAAATTCTTGACGTAATTCTTATATTCTAGGTATTACTCTGTTTCTAAAGTTCTTTTTATATATACAGAAAACAGATGTGAACCGCGCTCTCTGAAACAGTTCAATTTAATAAGATTCGAAACAAATTTACGAGGATGAAAGGAATCTTCAGAATGTGACGTATGAAATCCAATTGTGATATTACGTTTCAAAAAAGAAAGGTAATCATTAGAAAATTTATTTATTGGGTAAATTTTGTTATTAACAAGAACAGAACGTGTTCTTAACCTTCGACCCACTTTCAGAAGAGAAAACGAGATTGTATCTAAGTGAACAAAATGTTATAAGTTATAACTTACTCGAATGATGAGAGGAACAGGTACAATTAAAAAATACAATATAAAATATATGAAAAGGTTATTACATGTCTTGATATAAAGGGTGTTCAAAAACTCCCACGTTTGGAGTTGGCTATGTCTTGAGAAAATAAGTAACACAGTATGTCTTTACTTATTACTTATACATGAACAAATAAAACAACAAAGCAAATTGAAGTTATAAATTAAAAGTTTTATTTACTTTTTACACAAAAAATTCAATTGTTTATAAAAGATGATTAAAACAGATTTACACCTAAAAGGTAGGTAATGAACTTTTAGTAAATAAAATAATTACTTGCAAAGTAGAGAGAACGAAGTATAACCTTTAAACGCCAAATAAATCAATGGAAGGTCAGCTGGTCGTGTGGCTAGCGAACCGACAAACGGTTACTGACGTTCAACCGAATCAGCGCCAACTCCAAACCTGGGAGTTTTTGAACACTGTGTAGAAAAAAATCTAAAAGTTATGGATTTTTTAACATCGCTATATAATTGTAAATGTGAAACGTTATTTCACTTGTAGCCAACGAAACTGATTATTATTATTATTATTTGCCTTAGCTGGAATTCGCATCCCTCTGCACTGAAGCCAGTTTCCTTATTGCATCCTTTAAAGGTATATTCCATAGTTTGGCATTCTGAATGTTTGTATAGCGAGCTATGTGTGTATTTCGAAAGAGTAGACTCAATAATTATAGTAAGATTTTCTAGATAATCACACATTATGAATTTCGTTTTATTCTCTTATTTATATTTTCTGGAAATCGATCTTTTTTCTACCCCAAATATAGTTAAGCTGTCTATTGAGTTGGCTCTGAATGTGTCCACAGCCCATCCCAACTGTATGTTATTTTAAGAACTTTTTAGATTAAAATGTAGGTAGCGAGTTTTCCTATGAATAGTCACGATTATCAAAGTTTATAATTCTTTACTCTTTTCTCGCAATGCTTTTATTGTAACGTATTTCTTACCATCCTTTTCAGTTTGATGGTTATCCCATGACTGGTTTTAGGCTGATACAGGCCTTGATTGATCCCTTTTATGTTAGATGGTCAACAGTTCCATCTTTTTCTGTATTTTGATTTGCTAGTAAGCATTCCTTTACTATATGACTTAATGTCGACAGTTTCTATAGCGATTAAGGCTACCTATCTGATAATATGCAAATTTGCTTATTCTTTATATGCTGTCTGTATCTTAATTTATAAGCTATTGTTATTTTATGACATAAGATGCCTGAAAGGCAGTTGTAAAGCAACCCAAGTTAGGTTACATTCCCTGAAATTAACTTCATAAATTCCTGTCCCACTATAGGTTGTTTTTGATCCATTTCGGAATAAGATAACCACCGAACTAATCAAAAAAAAAATCACAAGACATAGAAAATCTTATGGATTTAAATTGCTGGGAAGATCAGAAAACAGCTGGTGGAATAGCTGGCAGTTGATGTTAACACAGCAGGAATAAGTACTTCACTAAAGGTTTGTAGCCTAAAATAACAAGAAGATTTATCTGTATTTGTGTAACAAATGCATTCCGTTTTTCCAGTTTCTATTTCTTACTTCACTGTTCTTCTAGGTTATTGTAAAAGCATACTCATAGGTATGCAATGCATAGTAACGGTTTCGAAAATCTTGGTATGTGTTAAAATAACGTCTTCCGGGTTGGAACTGTGTCATTGTTGAGACAGAAGAACTCAACGTTTCGCCCTGATTTTTTAAGGGGCTTCTTCAGGAGGAAAAGAAGGCACTAAAAGAAACCCCTGGAATTAATATGGTTATATGGTTAAGTATGGAACGGTTCTTCGAGGACCCCTTCTTATTCTTCAAAGCGGCATATTTAATTCCCTCCGACGTTGACTATTACACTGGAGAACGTATGTCGATTATATGCTATTCTAAAACGTTGCTCTAAGCTGTTTTATTCCTATGCATTGCCTACAGTTCCTAAGCTATGACGTTTGTGAATGTCTGACTCTTTGGTTGCCTTCCAATTTCCCTTTAGTTATTAATTGTAGTTATATTGTTACCTTCGTAGCACATGGCTCAGATATGGGGTCTTCTCGTCTTTAACTATAATAAATTATTCTGTCTCAGAATTTATGGTGCTGATTTTAAGTATCCATACCTCCGTGTCATACAACAGTTTAACCGTATATAACATTTTAGCATTTTTTTTATCTCAGTTTTATGTTTATGTTACCGTTACAAGAGAGAGGTCTTAAAAAAATCAAAATGTTGCCGTCGAATGGAAAAAATCTGGCAAGGGTTCCTTAGGACAGAGTTATTTATGTTGATTATTTGCTACAGCAGTATTAGAACAGTTAATGCATAATATTACAGCTACTTATTGCATACTACGTATCTATTAGGCCGCGTGAGAAAGAAAATTTGGAAACTGTCGAAAATGATAATACTACTGCATGATAACGCATGTCCACACATGCTAATCCTACCCGGAAACTTTTATTACATTGGGTGTAATCTAATAAAGGAGAGAAGCAAAAGATTTCAGATAGAAGAAAACTCTAAACCGACATCAGAAACTGTTCACAGTATAAATCTAAAACTTGCCATGTTGCAGGTACGAGTATAAACACGTTTTCACAGATATGGGAAAAATGCATAAGCATAAAAGATATAATACTTTTATTTTGTGCAATGCATATATTTTTTGTACAATAAAGTTCTGCCGACCCTTTTATGCGGTTTTAGTCCCCCAGAGGCAAATAGGGCCAGTGTTATGTTTTGCAATTGCAAATAAATAAATAAATCTAACTAATCCCCAATTTTCCATTTCAGTTCATAGCCTTTTTCTATTAAGGGTTGGCTACTTTTACGGGCAAATGTCCCGATAGAGGTCCTAATGGTGCCCATCGATAGTCGCTGTTTCTCGCACTATTTCTTCTTTGTTAGCCTATAGGAGGACATTGCCTACCAGCCATCAGAGTTCGTCCCCTAAACTTCTCCTCATAGGGGCATTCTCTAATATAAATCATCTCCTTGGTTGTCATTATTGTTCAGTTTTTTTTAATAGGCCATAAAGGCCCATAGCTTGTCGAGGAGGACACACCGAGCCGTAGTGAGGTGAGCCTGGATCGGATCACCCGTCATAGTTCTGATCTTGGCCGCCGATGCTTAACTTTGCAGAGCGATGCGCCATGCCAATACTCACTACGGTACTGCCTACCCTCTTGGTTATCATACCTAGATGAATTCTGCGTCACGTCTTTCTGTGTTAAGTCGAGTTAGTCTATCTTCTGACAGTTTCATTTCTGCCTCTTCTATGTTAGACCCTGTATTTAGTTCTAACGGCCATTAATCAGAGTACCTTGTAATCCTTGTGCAAAATAACAATGAACTGAGACAAATAAAGCTAATAATAAAAACAGGTCGTAAGCATATTGCTTTTAAATATATTTTTTATGCCTCTCGGTGGTGTAGTGGACGAGTGTCAGCTTCAAGATCGAGAGGTCCCGTGTTCGGATCCAACCATAACCAGATCTCGGTCAGGGGCGTGGTTGGCGTTCGAACCTGTGTAGGTTAAGTAGGATTAAGTTTAGAAGACCAATGATCATAGTAATCGACGCCGATAAGCTTAATTTAAAAATATATACTGGTATATACAGTGTGTGTCAAAAGTAATTAATAATGCCTGTAACTTTTTAATTTGAAAAGTTGGAAGAAAAAGTTGCATACGAAAGTTGTTGGGCTAATTGCCACACATACGGTGTCGTCTTTATTTTGTTAGTATCTTTTTATTTGTTTATTTAAATGGTAACCATATGTTTTCTTAACATATTAAAAAATGATAGGTTTTTTCTACTCACCCGTGCTATTATATCGTACGTTAAATACTCTAAATGCCACGTTACAAAAAAAATGTGAACTGGTTTGCAGTGAAACTAATCAGTTACTTATATGGTATCAAGTAATTAGATATCAACTTTGGTCAGATACGATTTGGAAATTTGACAAATAAAGAAACAAATGCTATGAAAACAAAGTATTATTCATTTATTCCAGGTATTTGACGGAGTTTGATCTGTTCTGTTGGTTGTTCAATTTGTTATTAAGAGTTATTTGAAGTTATTATGAAGACATGGCACACCTGAATGAGAAGGAGTGGATTGAAATATTAATGGGGTATGGCTATGGAGATAGGAGACGGACTCAAATAGAAGTATGTGACTTATTCAATCAACTCTATCCAGATACTCCTATTTCTCAAACTAGTATCTCTAATTTCATCAAAAAATGTAGAGAGACTGATAGCATTAAAAATATGCAAAGGAATGGTAGGCCTAAGTGGAGTGAGTTATAAATCTGTTCACAGAATTTTAAGAAACGAAAAATTACGTCCCTACAAACAGCAATTGATTCATGAACTAAACGAAGACGATTTTAACCGAAGAGTAGAATTTTGTGGGCAAATGATGGCAAAGTGTAATGTGGATGAAAATTTTGCTTCTAATATTGTGTTCTCCGATGAAGCAACATTTATTTACGGTAAATAGACATAGTTGTCACACTGGCCGGAAGAAGTCCACACACAATATCCAGAAAAAGTGAACGTATGGGCAGGCATTATATGGGGACATATCATAGGACCGTTTTTTGTTTGTGAAACTCTGACCGGCTATAGATACCTTCAGCTACTTCAAAACCATGTTATGCCTGCGATTTCTGCATTATTTCCTGGTCAAAATGGAGATATTGATAATAGAATTGTCTTCCAGCAAGATGGAGCACCTCCACATTTTAAAGCATATGTTAGGGAATAGGTACTTGAATGACGTTTTCCCAAACAAATGGATCGGCAGAAGGGGACCTATGGAGTGGCCTGCCCGGTCTCCTGTTTTGTTACCACTAGACTTTTTCCTGTGGGGTCACGTAAAGAATAAGGTATACAAAAAGATACCACGTAATTTGGATGATTTGAAGGCGAGAATAACTGTCGAAATGCGGAGAATAACTGAGAACGTGTTATACAGAACAATAACAAATTTTAAATATCGGCTAGGTCATTGCCTGGCAGTCATGGGGCTCAATTTGAACATTTAATTGAATGCTAATATGAAGTTACAACTTTTTGGTAATGTGGTATTTAGAGTATTTATGTGTTCAGTTAATGTTTGATATTTGTTTAAATAAAGAATGGTTTCTGTGTTTGTTCCCTTTTCTCTAACATTGGTTATTTCTTAAGTGCGATGTAATAGCACGGGTGAATAGAGAAAAACCTATCCTTTTTAAATATGTTAAGAAAACATATGGTTACCATTTAAATAAACAAAGTTGGTTTCCATAGCAACCAAAAACAAGATACTAACAAAATAAAAATGTCACCGCATGCGTCGTAATTAGCCTAAAAAGTTTCGTATGCAACTTTTTCTTACAACTCTTCAAATTAAAAAGTTACAGGCATTAGTAGTTACTTTTGACACACACTGTATACATATTTATATATATATATATATTTAATAAGGTCAAAAACATGCACAACTGCAGGGACTGTGAACGTACAAACATAAATGGAATTGTTTACTTTCCACATTAATTTATTAACTGTTCGTTTATTATATTAACAATTTATTTCTTGTTTCAGTTGCCCTGAGTTTCTTCGAGTCCATAAGGTGAGTTTAAAATTTAATAATATTTATTTATCAGGTAAGGTATAGGGCTATGGGTGCCAAATATCTCAAGAAAATATAATTTTTGTAGTCGCTGGCCTAACAAGTTTGGAATACAAATTTAATTAGTTTAACCAAATAGTGTAATTCTAAACAAAATCGTTAGCTTTTAATTTAATTATTATTAATAAATTAATTAAACAAAATTACTGGCATATTTTTAGTATATTTTGACAATAATTAGCAATAATATTTTGCATAAACGTAATTATGAGTTTATAGTAGACGGAAGTGGAATGTATTGTTAATTTTTGGTGTGCTAATTTTTTCAATTTTGACGATATAATTAGGAATTTTTCATGTTTTGAAGTTTAACAAGAAATTTGATGAGAACACTGAACTTTTAATTCCGGTGATTCTTAAAAGAGCGTCCTACCTTCTGAGGCATTTAAATGATTAAAGCCGTTTAGTACCTACTTTTGGCATACTTAACGGTTCTATCTGCGGTAGTGCGGTATGGTCTGCTGCAAACAATCATATTATACTAGTAACCTCTAATACACGTTGCAAATTTTGACGAGGGTAATGAAAAACCATTGTAGAGAACACACTTCCCACGAAAAGAGTCTATAACAAAAGTTACTGGCGCTATGTCATTTAAAACTATTTTAATCCCTTTCTAATAGTCCACGGATTGTTCTAAATCTAAAAAAATCGATACATTTTAATTTATATTTAAAAGAACTAAATGATAACAACATTTTTAACCCTTCTTTTCAGTTATATGGTGCATAAGTAAATTTTTAACTAAATAATTTATAATATTTCTAATCGCTTTAAAAACCAGTTGTAGTTTATATTTGGCAGACAAAAGCTTTACTTACTTTTGGATATATGCCCGACGAGATTACATCAAATTTAAGCAAAGATGGAAATTCGCGAAGTAAACTGCATTATTTTGTAATCTCATTTCTGTGAAAGCATTCAAAGTACTGAACTTGTCTTATTTAATTTCATGCAATGTTGTGTATAACTTTGACCTTAAATCCTCAATTAGAGAAGCTTGAGGATCTTTTGGGCAGATTATTTAGGTCTGGAGAATTGAAAACACCGACACAACTCTATCATATGAAAACATATTGATTTTTTAAGAATAATATTTAAAAAAATGAAATTTTCATTTCTAAAGATATTTTAGGTTTTTACAGGTTTCTTTTCTTATTGATTTTCCTTTATAGGTATAGATTCGTATATCATATCATTTAAAATATTAAGTATCTCTTTATAAATCAATCGACCTTTTGGATTGTTGTGACAACTTGAGACTAATTTTAATTTGGCTTTTATTAATAGGCTTATTTCTTTTAAGTTTGCTAATTAACCGGTGAATTTTCGGCCTTCTGTGATTGATATTTAAAAAAGTTTATTTCTGGTTTATTTTAATTAATTAGCTAATGAGGAGGAAGGAAAAATTAATTACGATGTTAATTAAAAAGCGTTTTCAGTAAATCAGAAGTAAAATTAGTTATTTACTTTTTTTTGCCCTTTTTGCTCAGTATTGTAACTCTAAATTGGAATTACATACATATATTATACCGTATGCCCTGCTTGATACAACTTAGGCTCTGTTCGTTAACGGGCATTGTGTTCAAATAGGCTAGCTCAGTAATTAAAGACAAGAGGCCGAAAATAATTATTTATTGCTAACAACAAAAGAAGCACAAGAACCTGGACCTTGACCTGGCGAGAAATGTGCTGAAGGTGGCGAGATGGCAGCGTCATGTGGCTTCAGCAGTGGAGGGCGGCGTTAGCGATGACTGGGGACAGGCAGCATCTGGCGACGTAGGCAGAGGCGAGCGGTTCCAGCGAAGTTTGGAGGCGTCGATGTCAATCAAACGTGCAAGGATATCGATCCAAGACGTTGATCCCGATCAAGCGTACAAAGACGTTGATGATAAGGTGGATCTTTCGAGCGTATTTATAGCTCGAACATCCTATTCTGCTCTCCCATGGGCTGGCGAATGGTGGTAGAAGCGGTACAACCTGACAAAAACCTTGTGTTTTCATTTTTCGGAAATAATCGCGCCAAATGTAAGAGCTGATGTGTTTAGTGGTTATGATCGTCCTGCGGGCGTCACAACGCGCCGTTTTGATTACTCGGCGTGGTTGGGTCGAGTGAGAACAGGTTTATCACGTGTCGACGCATACCGCGAATAAATCCGCGAGATTTCCTGCAGTGGTGTTTTATAACGGAAGCAGTCGACTTGAAGTGTAGTGTAATGCGTACATATGGCATTTTCTTGCTAACTTTAGATAACGGTAATTGGTTAGTGCAATTAGAAAGATTTTTGAAGTAATTGCCATTATTTATTATTTGGGACGGCTGAACTGAGGGATCAAATTTGATACTCCACCGTGGGTGGTTAGGAAAAGCGGTAGGACGCTCAGCGTGCGTGCGGTCCAGGGCGTGTATGCTATTAAAGCGTATCGCTGGAAAGTCTTGAGGGTACAAAATCGAAGGAGGTGCCAATTTGCATGAGAGTTCTAACGGTTTTTTTTTCTTTTTCTTTGATGCTGATTATGCCGACAAGTAGAGGGCATATTAATTATTCAATGCATTATGTTCAAAAAAAAGATTCTGAAGACGTCCATCCATTTCCTTCCCCCCAAAACCAATAATGGAGATAAATCGAAATTTAAGATTTTACTTGTAATTTCTCTATGGCACCTGCAAACAACACTAGAATTAGCATCATAATATATGGAAATGTTCCTACCGTAATGTTAATTTTGCACAGCTTAGAATAAAATATTGCCACGTACAGTATTTCTAAGAAGGATTTAGATAATATTTAAGCCATCAGGCCCCGTAGAGTTAATTTAAGAATAAATACTGTATTTTATATTCCATGAGAAAGCCTCGCTGGTTATAAATATAAAATTTTTTAAACGAACAAGAAGCAAAATCTGCCCCGGAACATAGTTCGGCGTAAAACTGTGAGAAATATAAATGGCACTTAAAGCGTAATGTTTAGCGAAGTTTCAGCAGCTTGGATTTTTGTTTTTAATTAATTTTTTCATGTAGAGTTAGAGTTTAAATCGAGCTAAAGGGACTTCAAGTTATATTCGTTGCTTTAATTTGCTTTACGTTCTTAAAATGATCTACATTTTCATATCACATATTTTAAGGTTAAGGTATCGGCACAGACAACAAAATATAAGTGATAATTGATTGAGGCTAAGTGAACTAAACTAAAGAATACTGAATAAATTTGCTTGTGGAAGGTGTCTAACATTAGTTCGCTATCACAAAATTAATATTATTGTTTGAATAATCGAACATTTGAAATTCCTGAAGAGATATAAAAGTTCAGAAAACGGTATGAAGCTAAACATTTAAAAACACAGTGTTATAGTCCATATACAGGGTGTCTCAGACATGACTCCCCAGGCCTATAACTTTGTTATTTTTAAAAATAACTATAATAAACTATATATATTCGTAAATGGGAGCAAATTCTCTATAAGATGGGGAAAGAAAATCTGTACTCATATTATGGCAGCGATATTCAACTTTTTTTTTCAAATTGCACACTATGCTTTTTTTCGCTCATTCTGATAGTACTTTTTATTCTCTTTATAACCATGTAAACCAATATGGGTCTTACATAAGAAAATTCTCGAAAAAAAAATACGATTGAAAGTTGAAGTCTAGGTTTGCCATGGAAACAACTGATTGTTGTAATTTGTACTCGTCGGCGATGAAAACAATAGCGTATAGCTGTAAAACAATTGCAATTTACGTTGTACAGAATGACAAGTGCTCTTTCTGTATTTGTATGTTCTTGTTTAAAATCATAGGAGTATTAGAAATGAATTACACTAATTCTGAAAAGCTTGATATGATCCTTATTTATGGTTTATGCGACAGGAATGCAAGAAGAGCAGCAAGGTTGTATGCAGAAAGGTATCCGCTATTGTTTTTATCACCGACGAGTACAAATTACAACAATCAGTTGTTTCCATGGCAAACCTAGACTTCAACCTTCAATCGTATTGTTTTCGTAAATTTTCTTATGTAAGACCAATATTGGTTTACATGGTTATAAAGAGAATAAAAAGTACTATCAGAATGAGCGAAAAAAAGCATAGTGTGCAATTTGAAAAAAAAAGTTGAATATCGCTGCCATAATATGAGTACAGATTTTCAAACATTTTCTTTCCCCATTTTATAGAGAATTTGCTCCCATTTACGAATATATATAGTTTATTATAGTTATTTTTAAAAATAACAAAGTTATAGACTTGGGGAGTCATGTCTGAGATACCCTGTATAGAATATTCCATACTCTTCGGACTACTACTATAAGTATGTATATGTTTATTACTTTCTCATTTTGCCTTGTTTGTGTTGGTTTCTGTTTTAACTAGAGTCAAAATTTTTGCCCTCATTTAATTTAGCCCCTTTATAGTTTTGTTTAGTGTTCCGGCGATTGATAAGTAAGCTGCTACAGGTAGGTATATAATTTAATCTAAAGTTGCATAACTACAGTCGGTTAAAAACTGACAAGTTGAGATGATTAAATTGTTTCTTGGAATAATACGAAATAGTTTGCCTTCGAATTCTGTTTCATGTTTTAAATATTTCCTATTATTGGTTCGCATGTTAGTTGAGTTGCCTACACGCTACATTATTATGAATAGTGAGTTACAACGATCTTTCTAAAATCTTATTTCCATTATTTCTGAATTAATTTGCATTTTGGAAAAATGTTCGTGTGGCTTTGAAAAGGGGATGTTTTTGTCTATCTATTGACGTGGAGATTTTTACGATATCTCAAATTTTGCAAATACTATTTAAATTTTTTAAAGTAAAATAGAGTTGTAGGTTTTTTTATTGCTAAAACGTCATTTTTTTTCAATTTAACAAAACCGAGGTGTCTATAGACAGAAAAAAGATAAATGATTAGAAACAAAAATCGCCCGCCACCCCTGCATTAAGATTGGTTCTCAAAATATTGAGCAAAGTCTGCATATAATCGACTATTTTTCAAGGTGTAAACTCCGTCGTTCAGATGAATTTCGTAAACATTTTGTATGCTCTAAACTAAATCATTAGAGTATTTCAAAATGACTTTCTTCTTTTAATGTTTTTAAATTAAAACATTACAAAAATGGCTTGGAGGATTAAAACGAATAGGGGTTTTAAAGTAATTGTTGTTGTAGTCATACTTAATTGGCAAAATGTGAAATCAGTTCAGAAAGAAAAACCACACAGTGCAAAAGGTATACAGAATTTGAATTTCAGCGTAGGCATAAAGGAAGATATATGGAACCATTTCCTAAATAATCTTAAATGCAGGCGAAATAGAAGAGGAGATATTTTCTGTACGTTTGTTGTGGCGAGTTTTATGTTTCATAATCTTTTCGGGACATTTCACCACCAGTTTTCGAAAAACAAAATTAAGTAAAAACTAACCCAGAATAACGTTACGTTTCGGAGACAAGTCTCTCTCGGTTTTCAAACGAAATAAAAAAAGAAACCATTAATGGACTGGTGTTAGTATTTTACTTATTTAAGTTTTGGAAACTAATGTAGAAATATTCACAACAAGATATAATAATATAGAAGAGGAAAGTCAGCCCTTAAAATTTTAAATGAATAAATATGCAAATTTTCCAGAAATTCAAAATTGTATAGGTATTAAATACCGTTGTGTGTGTGTGTGTGTGTGTTTTAAATAAATAATGTTGCTGATAGACAAATTCAAATCAAAGCAAGTGATAATGCTTATTATATTAATTCCTAGATTATGAATTTCTCGCAATTAATTGACCTGTTTTTCATAGAAACACGTCATTATAACATGATATTTACTTACATTTACGGTATAACCATTAATTAATGAATAATCACGATCATTTGCGTGTTTTCCCAAATATTTCACCAGTCATTTGATACTGTAAGGGATTGATATGAAAACGGACAGGTGGTCGTTTTATATTGTTAGCGTATTTTGACACCTTTCCGCATTAATTTATTTGTTAACCTGGGCGGGTACATTAATATTTCCGTTTTATATTTAATTTACGTAACATTTTGAGTTACTAACATAATCTAAAAGATGTAGTTTTCTTTTTTCGATACTTACGATATAAAATATTTATAAAATTTCTGGTATAACCTTTTAAATGTTTTAATTAAACCCTAGCGGAAATTTGTACATGACTAGGTTAAAGCAATAAACAACCAGAACAGAATCTTAGCGTAACAAAGGAAATATCCAGTGTTCCTTTGTTATAAGATATAAATGCCCTTCGGGACTTTATTTTCCACTTACAACCGTCTTGCATTAAAAGTTCTAAGAGACATAGTTTTAAAGTAAGAAATATATACCAAACTTTAAAAAAGCTAAAACACGGCGTTCATATTTTCTTATTATATTTTTCTGTAGTACATGACCAAAAGGGTTCTTTTCTATAGAATATATAGCCTGCATATTCTACTTCCGCATTTTATTGGCAAATTTCATGAGAAAGACGAATCAATTGGTTGTAGAATTTATTAATCCGTGAATAATCGACTTTTCTCGTTTAATTTTCTGAGTATTTCGATTTCATCCAACTATAACGTTTAAAACTTTTGAAGAAATAAACCTTGGGGCACTGTAGCTGCCTAAAACCATTTTCCCCGATTCAAGGCGCATCATAATTTGTTGAATAGTTAAGGAGATCGTCCGCATTCCTTTCACTAACTGCGCTCTTAGTGATCAGTATGTTATGCGCCTTTTGATCTCATAACCATCAATTGCATTCTATTGCCATGTTTTTAATGAATTCCCGAAGAAAAATGTTAAAATATGGTTTTCGTGAACGCTTTAATTTGTTTACTTCTCTAATAATTTATTATTTTTCAAAAGTTTCCTTTATATTCGATAACAAAAGTATCAGAATTAATTAATCATGGTTTGTCTTTTCAGTATTTCTTTTTAATTTATTGCTAAACAAATTGAAGAAGGTTTTTATGTATATGCCCAACAACCCTTAGTAATATCATTGTATTTAAAGATACTTCTAAATACAATGGTAATATTATAATTACGATAGATTGTAGCTTTTAAATCAAAATTACTTCAAGGTAATACTAGAATGATAATAAGGAAAGTGCTGTTTTATGCACCGATTTAGTTGAAGCTTAGTTCTAAATGTCTAGGCTGCTGAGTACTACAAAAAAAAGAAAACAGAGTGAATAATAAATGATCCATAGTTGTGCTTTAAGCACTTTTGGGAAAATTAAAGTACATTCTTAATAAAGCCCTGTATTTGTCATGCAGAATAATTAAAAATTTCAACTCGTGAATATTCCTCCAGAGTAGGAACGAATAAGACCTTTACATTTTTGTAAAGTTTAGTGATTAGCCTTATCTTTTAAATAATTGATTGCACATTTATTTTCTGCTACTAGCAAACGCGTGTATTTTAAAAGAACGCGATATTTGTATGTAAAAACATGTAATTCCCAACAACTTTATTTAAAACCTTCATAAATATATTTCATTCACTAAGTGGAACTGTTTTGTTCATGTCACTGATAACGTCTATTTAGCGAACGAAATATATTTATGAGAATTTTAAATAAAGCTCTTTTGAGTTAAGTGTTTCTATTTTGGACGCTTTGTTGTTTTAGAAGGGCTTTTAATAACGATTAAGCACTGCAATTTTTTATCAGACACTCATTCATTATATTCGTCTTCAAATTTAACGACCCTTTATTTAATAATGAAACTGTTAAATTGTCCATGAAGCTGTAAATGCTTTAAAGCTAGAAAATTGAATTTAATAGTGGCTTATACGTATATGTGACAATAATTTTAGTTAAGTCTTTTTGAAGTAGAATTATACCTAAACCAGGGGCTGTGAATCTCAATAGAAGTATATTACAAAGACATTTATTCTTAAATTGATTTCGTTAGCAGCGTAAGATCAAATGAATTAATAATTAGAGTAAGTCATGATACCTGTTATGTAGTAGGTAACGCTGATCGCGCGACTTCAATAAATTTGCATTGTTGTGTAATGCTTTTTAAAATGCTCCATTTAGAACATAGCCTCATTCCTCAACTACTTTAATTTTAAATGTGTTTGATCTCACAGTACTTAGTCAAAATGCAACTCAACACTGTAATGAAATGATAATACTTACACTGCAAGTTAAACACTTGACCTAGAATTCTACCATAAGAAGAAGAAGAAAGTTGTAGTCAAATAAAAATACTATTAGCATGCCGCAGTTATAATAATAGAAATATACGAAAAGAGTAGCAAGTCCTACAGTATGTTACAACAATTAACAATCATTTCGAAGAGTTACGGAAGGCTGTTTAATCTTATATAAACCATGTTTTCAACTCATGTATAAATTCCCACATAATTTTAATGGTAAACTGGGAACGCAGTTTACGAATTTTCGGCCACGCTTCAAATGCTGGCTTCAGACGAAAATGACTGTACGCTTTCCAGAGTAATACCTGAGAAAGGCATTTGTCTGCCAACTGGGCAATTAACAGGTGTGTAGATACAATTTGTTGTTGTAAGCCTGGTGTCCCGCGAGAATTGACGGAGAGTTTCTAAATCCTCTTAAGCACAAATATAAGAGCATTTCTGTGAAGGTAGCTGTAAACCGTTTTATAAGAACGTATTGGTACTAAAATAACACAGTATGGGTAGTAAAACCGTAATAGAAATGTTGACCTCTATACTTATTTGAAAAATCACAGTTTATTGGAAGGTGTAACAAACAAAGTTAAACGAAAGATTTTTAGATAATGTTTGAATAGAATTTTTTCGAGGCATTTTCCTTATACAGGGAATTTCACATAACGCGCAACATACGAAAGATCATTACTAAGGATACCAAATTTTAAGTGAAGTTCACATAACGTGCAACATTTTAGGTTGCCTAGGATCTTTAATAACAATGAATTATTAATGCATTAGGGAAAATTGTTTCACTTAAAATGCAACATACATTGAATAAGAACATACATCACAAACAATCTTTTTATTTAAAAATTACAACAAATTCTCAAAAATACCACCATTAACGGCCAAACAGTAACCTAATCGGTTATAAAAATTATTTAAAACAGAATTAACCATCTGTGGAGTGAACGTCTGAGAAGCTTCCATTATTTTTCTTTTAAGTTGGTCAATATTTTCTGGTTCACCACTAAATACTTTTGATTTCATATAACCCCAATAAGAAAAATCATTGGGGGACAAATCTGGGGAACGCGGGGGCCACTGTATTTCTGCTCCACGACCAATCCACCTGTAAGGAAAGACACTATTTAAGTACTCCCTAACTTGTCGACTATAGTGAGCAGGTGCCCCATCATGTTGGAACCATATAGTATTTAAATCCAAATTTAAATCATGTAGAGCTGGAATTACTCGATTTTGCAGTCACTCTAAGTATAGTTCGCTGTTTAGGTTACCATTAATAAAAAAATGGACCTATCACATGACCACTTATCAATCCAGCCCACACATTCACTTTCTGGGGGTACTGGGTGTGACTTTCGTGGAGGAGGTGGAGATTGTTCCTGCTCCAGTATCTCACATTTTGAGAATTGACTTCTCCTGACAAAATAAATGTGACCTCATCTGTAAATAAAATGTGGTTGAGGAAGTTCTCATCATTGTTGATTTTCTCAAAAAGAATTTCACAGAACGTAATTCTTTTTTCATTGTCGCCGATTCTAAGCTCTTGATGATTTTGGAAATGATAACAATGATATTTTTCCTCTTTTAAAAGCCTAAAAGTGCTACTCCTACTGATACCTAATTGCGCTGAAAGCGTTTTAGTGGATATTTGGTGATTTTGCTGTACTAGGTTTTCTAGCTGATTTGTCCGTTCAGGTGTACGAGCAGATTTTATACGGTTTCTTCTTTGATGCTCAGTTTTAACACAACCATTTGCTTTAAATTTGCTTACAATTCTGGAAATTGTGGATGGATTTGGTGTAGGTCTATTTGGATACGTTTCCGCAAATAAATTGGCTACTGACCGTAAGCTTAGATTTGAAAAATACCAAGTATCAATTTGAATTCTCTCTTCGTATGTGTACATGTTTTCAACCTTTGACAACTAACTTTGACAAATTTGACAACTGATGTTGCATTTTATGTGAAACAATTTTATTACATGTAAAATCAACACAGCCCTAACAATTACTTATGGTAACTAAGGAAATAAAATTAATGTATGTTGCATCTTAAGTGAAATTCTCTGTATATAAACACTTTGGAATATTTAGAAATAGATGACGTTCAGAATTTATAATAATTTGTGGAGTAATTTTTCTTATGGAAAAAAGTACATTAACAAAAATTGTTTTAAAAAATAACCTACCAACTTTTTTTCGAATTATATAAAAAATTAATGTAGGTAGTAAGAAACTTAACTCAAAATAAAATTCATATATTACTTTGCTGGCAGAGTCGGGATAGACAACAAACGCGGTCAAGGACGGTGTAAGTACTTTTCTCAACAATAGGAATTTACAGTAAACGGAAGCGTTCCACAAAATTAGTAAAAAAACGAACACATCTCCAGTAAAAATGCAGCAAAAAAGGGACGACAAAATAGACAAGATATTAGATATGCTGCAATAGCTAACAGTAGACGTAAGTCAAATAAAGAAAGGAAATGAAATATTAAAGAACATTATAAAGGATAACGTAGAGATTACGAAGGAGCTACGGGAAGCGAACTCCAGACTGAAACAACTTGAGAAAGAGAAGAAACGAAAGAATTTAGTAGTACAAGGAATAATTTTGAACACAAGTAATCAAGAGGAGCTAAATGAAGGGATGAAAGACTTTCTTAAAGAAAAACTTAATATTGAGGCAAAGATTAAAACAACACATAAAATGGGACCGAAAACATATCTAGTAAAACTAGGGAATTTTGAAGACAAAATGGAAATAATGAAGAACAAGATGAAACTAGGTAGTATACAAAGCGACTATCAGAAATACATACATTAAATTGCCTCAGTAATAGAACTCGTCAAGAACTACAACATTTCTTAATAATTTTTTTTGTATAAGTACTTTTTAGACTTTGTGATAATAGTATATTATAGACCAAGGTAGAGAAGACATTTTTCTCAGCCGAGCAGTATTATTTCCCGACATGCGAAGCATGGAGGGAAATAAGTTGTGAGGCTGAGAAAAGTCTTCTCTACCGTGGTTTATATACTATTTTTTTCACTACTAGCACCTTTATTCCTTTTAATTAATCATTTTTACATAAATAAAAAATAAAATGACAGATGCGTATATTTATTTCTAAATATCCACAAAAATCAAATAGCCTTGCTTGAAAACAAGGGAAGAGGTTAATTTCAATTGACATTTGGGTAAAACATATTTAAAATAGGCACCTGAGCGCAGAGCAATTGTTTCTATTATTAACCAGTAGTCAATAATAAAAAATTATTGACCACTAGGAGAGAAAATCATCTTCTGGGCTCGAAAATAAGGTCAATAATGACACCTTCTAATACTAGTAGTGAAAAAAATTAGTTAAAGATTTATCATAAATTTCATAATCTGCCAATAGAAATCACGTCCGACACAAAACTTTTTTGGTTACCATAGTAAATCAACTTACTTAAAAATTAAGTTTTTCTTCAAACGTCATAAAAACACTACTTTGTGTCCTTGGATACACACAGTTAAACATTCACTTTTACTCCTAGGAATAAAAGTGGGCACTTTTACTCCTAGGACTAAAAGTGACATAAAATGAACCAATGGCAACTCGTAATTTTTATTTTTTATAACAAAGCAACCCGTAGCAATGACAGCTGGTATAACGTTCATTTTTGACTTTTTTTAAATTTTCTTGCTGAATTGCTTTTAATTTATGCGTTTGAAGAAAAAAGTTAAATTTAACACGGCCCACAGTTGGATATACAGCGTCACCGTTAAAGTCCGCATCATATGGGAAATTTTTTTATTATTTAGTTTATGTAAATTTAGATTTCATGAACAGTTTTTGCTTTGATAATAATGCAAAATGACGGAGACGATTTTTTTATCGATGTCAAATTCGACATCTTTTCAAAAAAATTACAAAAAGTTCGGTTATTTTCCAAAATTTCGAAAAATGTTAAATACAAAAGTTGTTTCTTTTTCAGTTTTCTACCCACCTACCAAATTTGAACAAATTTGGACAACCTTGATATTTTTAAAAATATTGATAAAAATCACTGTTTCATAATTTTAGAGAAACTGTTCAACATTTTATTTTCTTAATTTTCATGACATTTAATTCTTTTCTTTCCATAGCATACTTCTTAGCTCAAGAGCAACTTGATTCTTGATTAATTTTTAAGTATTAGTCCAGAAAACATTTAATTAAATTAATTTAGCAAGAACTGGAGGTCTATTACTTGGCAAATAGATTTGAAAATTTCGGTTTATGGCATTTTTGAACTAAAATGACCTTTTGTACTGTGATTAAAATGAATAAAGCGAATTTTGCTGTGAAATGCTGAAACTAGAGCAACTTTGCATCAAGTATGGCGTAATTCTATTAGCATAATTCGAATTTTTTTGAAAAAATCCAATTAGAAACATTTTTAAACAGAAAAAAACCCTTTGGCAGATGAGTGTATTAGATTTTTACGGGTCTTTTCGGATTTTAATAAATTCGACTGAGCCAAAATATTATTATGTTAGGAAAACGTGAAAAATATCAAGGTTGTCCAAATTTGTCCAAATTTGGTAGGTGGGTAGAAAACTGAAAAAGAACCAACTTTTGCATGTAACATTTTTCGAAATTTTGAGAAATAACCGAACTTTTTGTAATTTTTTTGAAAATATGTCGAATTTGACCTGACTCTACAAATAAATTTATAGCTATAGGCGATCGATAAAAAAAATCGTCAACGACATTTTGCATTATTTTCAAAGCAAAAACTGTTCATGAAATCTAAATTTGCGTAAACTAATTAATAAAAAAAAATCCCATATGATGCGGACTTTAACGGTGACACTGTATAAAGCTAAGAAGCTAAATATCAAGGCAAGAACAAAAAAAATATTCCGTAGCAGACCAGCAATCAGGGGCAACGAGCAAAATCTGGTTCGTTATGTAGGTACCTGAAAAATGTGATAAAATTCTCACTATTGACGATGCGCAATATCCTTACAGATCCTGCAGAGGTTCCAGTAAACAGATCCGATCATGATTCAGACCATAGTGAAGTAAATTTTTAGATACCCAAGTAGCACACATATATTGGCCCAATGTTGGCTTAAATATGTTGGTCCTATCTTCAAAGTGTTAACGTTTTGTTATAGTGGTTATATGTTGGGTACCAATGTTTGACCAATATTCGGTCTCTAGGTAAATAATATATCGGATAAGTTTATTGGATATATATAGCCAGCGAATATTGGTTATATATTGGCATCCAAACTTTATACAATATAGGTACCTTAGATAGGTTAAACGTTTTCGATTATACGTTAAATAAACATTTCCTTTTATAGGTTGGTTATACGTTGGCAACCAAGCTTTAACCAATATTTGTAAGAAAGTTTGGATATATATTGTCTTTTTGATTTGTTTTACTGTGTAGAAACCCTAAAGTGTAAACACTATTATTATCAGCATACATACGCACTTTGATATTTGAATTAAAACTGTTTTTAAAATTAGAGCAACTAAAAAGATATTGAAATTAATAATAAAAAAGATGTTTTACTTTAAATGTCGTAGTCACAGGTATACTGATAAAAATAGTGTTCACCTCTTACGATTGCCACACGGTATATTAAATAAAACATACGTTTTAGATATTATATTGAAATTTATTAAATGCTACAACAGCATACAATATTATGCATACATATGATATTAATTTACTGCCTACTTTAAATAAACACATTTTATGCTGTGTATAGTTCACGTTTAATAAAAATAAAATACTGTATTTTAAAAATTTATATACAGGGTGTATCAGAAATAAGTACATTAAATTCCCTCAGTAATAGAACTCGTCAAGAACTACAACATTTCTGAATAACTTTGTTTTGTATACTTTTTAGATTTTGTGATAAAATTAGTTAAAGATTTATTACAAATTTCATTACCCGCCAATGGAAATCATGTTCGACGCAAAACTTATATTTGGTTACCATAGTAAATCAACTTACTTAAAAATTAAGCTTAGCAGTATTCAATTATTTTGAAAATACATAAACAACTCGTTATTTTAAAGAGGGGTAAAAATGCAAAATAAATGTGAGATTTAAAAAAAATAATAAATAAATGTTGCAGTTCTTGACGAGTTCCACCACTGAAAAAAATTAATGTACTTATTTCTGATACAATATATAGTATATTTATACATACAGAAATCTACGAACTAATTAACATACATGATACTATTTTGATTTGATTTAAAAAGCAACAAAACTTTACTGTCCCAAAAAGTCGGTACCTATTGGTCTTTTGTTTCTGCCGCCATATCTATCCTTTACAGTAAACAAAAAAGTTTCCACTCTTTCTTTATACTGTATATCTGTTGTGTTCGTAAATCTTCTATGAACTGCAACTGTAATTTAAAAAAAAACAAATATATATAGGCAATTTTTTATTTTTCTAAACCCAGCGATAATTAAACGGATATTTTGCAATTCTATTAAAATGTATATACAGGGTGTTTGATTTATCATTGACCAGCATTTATCAGCTAAACTGATGGAAATATAAAAAATATATAAAAAATTGGAATTATTTTGTGTAATTAGTGTGTAAGCTCCCACTTGTTATACATAATTATAAAGAGAATTTAATGTAAAATCTTTTTCCCTACTAAGTAGGTCATGGAAAGATAAAAATCAGGCTATATCCTAGAAAATGTAGAATTATAAAACATTTTCCTTTTCCATTTTTTTTATATTTTCTATAGTTTAGCTGATAAATGCTGATCAATGACAAATCAGACACCCTGTATATCTTAATAATATTAAATTTTAAAAATATACATTGTTCCCTGTAGTAATACCATACTAGGTTCTGCCCTAAAGCATTATAAAAATGTTGTGTATCTATAGCCTAATATTGTTTGAAAAGTTTATGTAATATCGTTGATTGAGGGAAATATGTAAAAATATGAGAAATTATAGGATATAATTAAAATCTACTTATGTTAATCAATTTAAGTTATTTAGGCATGCAACGCCGCGATATTACATTTGAAATAATTTATTTTAAAAATTTACCAAAAAATGAACGAAAAAGGTATAACTTACTTTGCAATGCACCACATGATATGCGTAGATCACAAAATCAATCCTTTTTTTGGCCACTCCTCATTTTGCCTTGGCCAGAATATTTTAGGGCAACTTCCGAAGTGAATATTTTTTTCAAACAAGCGTAAATTGCGCTTCGATAATGATCCCCTCCTACGAGATACAACATGTCTACCTGAAAGAAAACATTTTAGTAAAAAAGTCACTAGTACAAAGATGTGTATTTACCAATAAATTAAATGATCCTTCATCAAAAGAAATTACTTTCTCTAATTCCTCAAATTCTTCGTTTGTTTTGGCGGGCAAAATTTGCAAAAAATTTTGCTCAGCGGGCGATGTTCCAGTATTTTGCCTAAGTTGGCTAATTAATGTGGCTGTTTGAAGCTGATTTACAGTTTTCCTTAATTCTTTCACTTCGTATACAAGTGCAGATATAATTTTTATTATATATCTTTCGGAATCTGAAAAAGTTGTAAATTTTATAGTGTATACAGGGTGTGTCTTGACGACCGTCGATTAGACGTTTCTTGAAAAAAACTTATAGTACCTACATAAACGAAAATTTGTAAAATAAGGTTTTGAATATTAAAAATTGATTGAAAATATTTTTGGGATTGTACAACTTCCGGTTATGCCGGAAGTAGACAATAACTTTATTATTTCAAATAGAACAATATTTTTAGATATTCAGAAAATTCGAAATATGATGATTTAAATTTTACAAAATCACGTGCTAAGTTTGACGTTTTACTTCTTTGTCTGACGTGTGTGAAATGCCGAATAAGTACTGTTCTGAATTAAATATATTTTACTCACCTGTGGCCAATTTTTTTTTTAATAAATGCTGTAAGAAAAATATGGTAGTTTTATAGGTAATAACGAAACAATTTAGCCGCTGTACTGAAAGATATTGCACCAAACAGTTCGCTGCACTACGCACAAAGATTTGTATGACAAGAACCGTTTAGAAGCAGCTTGGGAGCCTGGCAATATACCTAAAATTGTCCTATTCTTGGAAAATCTTTCACTTTGTCTTTGTCTTTGTTAACAACGAGTTAAACCAGTGGCGTACCTATACCGAATATTTTTAAGATCATACAAATTGCATAATGCTTGAAAATGTTTTCTCATAAACGACTTAAATATTTTTTTTTTAATTGGCCTAGTAGGGTAGCGTACTATGAAAAAAAAATTAAATTGTTTAGTTCTTATCTGACGTTAAAAACCTAGAATTGTAACTTCATTTTTTGAAGTAACTCCAGAGAAGGCTGATGTGGTGATGTAAAAAAACGTGTACATAAACATAAGTACCTACACCATGTTATTTACGACATGCATGTATATTTTGTACTCTAATTGGTTGATTTGTTCAGGATTAATTACATAGTTAAATTCATCACTTGAAGTTTTTGCATATAATTTATTGTAGTAGATAATGCCTTTAATTTAATCATGCATAATGTCACTACCTACTTTAAATTAATCACCAGATTTTCAAATGCTAGAATTTTTGCTAATGATAAAAATCACCATTTATGCATCTAATTATATATTATACACTAACACTGCTTATAAGTTATAACTTACTCTTAGAAATAACAACAAATAAAAGGTACGTAAGGGGCCTTTAACTAAATTAATATATAATCAGACTTAAATCTGTTAATAAATCGTAGAAGAATTTCACGTGTAAATGTTATCTTTTTTCTTTAACGCGGGTAAATATACATGAAACGCCACTGTACCCCAAACTTGTCGGAAATTTACTGAAATGTTGTCTATTGTACTTAGGATTAGGGTAGAATTGTAAAACTCGGGATTAGAAAACAATAAAGATTACTAGTACGGTCGAGGAATATTCCTATATAAAGGATAAACTGCAATTTTAATAAATTTTAATTTGTTTTAATACATTTATCCAGATATCAGATATCTGTATGCTTTCGCTGACAACGTCACAGTAAAATCCTAAAATGTCGGCTTAGGAATGAATGTTAAGCTGTAAAGTGCATTTTCAAAATTCCCGGAATGACTAGATATTAGTATTTTTCCATGACATCATGTAAATTCTAGTTCCTTTGGGCACTGTGCCTTTTTGAAATGAAAATAAAGCCATGAATTACATTTCTTTCAGATTGTTATTATTTTATGTAAATACAATAATTGCCCTTTAGCAGGTGCTATATTTCTAGAGATTACCTATATTGTTTTACTCACACCGTTATGTTATAATGCGTAATGATTATTTTATGTTGTTCTAACTTTTAAATGACCATTGGCTATGTCATTTACAGTTCTTTTTTTAAATAGAAATTCTAAATTGTCATAAAGCGGGTATTTATGGTATTGTGCTTATTTTTTGGATTCAGAATGCCTTTGGTACATATTTCACACAAAATACAAGCGCTTGACACCATTTTTATTTTTCTTATTTCAGATTTATTTGCATAAATGCATATATTATGTGATGCTTTTTTAAAACATTTTTGAATTTGTTCTAGCTTATTTTCAAGTTTTTGTGTGTCATATTGATTTATTTGTAAAAACATTTAATTTTAATTTTGATAACGTTGTTATCCCAGCAAACGTACTTATTTAAATATGTGCCTATAACGTCAGTGAACGTCGAGAGAAGTTAATTTAATTTTATTTACTTAGTGTCACATGGGAATTTGCATGTATGTATTTAATTTACCTTTTTCAATAAAATGCAGAAGTTGAATTACTTATAACTTACAAGGCTTTTTTGTTTTTGACGCGTTTAGTAGTAAATATATTTTACTTTATATTGGATATATGTTGTTATACTACTTAATATTTAGCATGGATTCACAAAATTGGATAAATGTTGGTTTTATATAAGAAAAACTACCTTGCAGAATATATATTGCATTTATATTGGTAATATATTGTTCTTCCAATGAAGGCATTATATAGGCTAACCTATATTGGATAAACGTTGTCTTTAGCAATACCATCTTATATTGGATTTCCAATATATATCCAAGGTATTTTGCATACATACCCCGATATATTGTTTGACCAATGTTGGTACTAGGTATTATATTTATAGTAAATACGATAAAATGTTTAGCCAATATATCATATATATAATGCATTGGCGTTACATTGGTCCAACATTTTGTGCTACTTGGGTAGGTTTAAACCAAAACCTAAATCATTTTAAAAAATACTTGGTTTGACGAGCTATGGACCAATAAGGCAGCGTGCCAGAACCTTTCAGTTCTGAGGATGCTATCAATACCACCGTATGTTTAAATAAATGCATAACTAAACGTTTACTACCATTTTAAGGATAAAATATTGTTTTTGCCCGATCTGGCATCAACGCACTTCGCTAAAATTGTAGTAAAGCACCTACTTAGTACATGAAAACATCCATCTTTTTCCTAAAAATATAAACCATCCTAATTTACCGCAAGCTAGGTGTATTGAACAGGTATTGGTCTACATACAAAGAAGGATATTCTAATTACCTAAAAATTTAGTATTTAAAAAATATGGAAGAGGTTGCCGCATGGAGTTACACAACCACTGCAGAGCTGTTGTAGACAATGGAATGAAGATGCTGAGAGAAATTGCTCGTCAAGGTATACCAAAGTCTATGTCACACATAAACTAAGTTGCTGTTAGTACTTCTAAGACTTTAAAATAAAGGTTGTTTCTTTCTTTTACAATTTTTAATTGCTTTATCACAGTAAGAGGTAAGAGCATAGTCCATTTACATATTATTTCTTCTTCGAGCACAGTAACTGAAAACCAAATCTAAAAGGAACAACTGTTGGAAGAACATTCTTGAAGAGATTAGGGTTGCAATTCGGTGACGGTGCCGATTACAAGTATTCAAACTGTATAAGAATTTATAAGAAACTTTCGTTGAGTATCCTTTAATTTAAGGACAATGTCACCAGCCAAAGAGCTGATTAATAAAAATTTAATGTAGATTTAGATTCCTAGGACACCCGAATAAATTTTATAATTATTAATAAACAAGTTTCTGACGTTTATGGTATACTTATGAATTTCCCCAAATTTTATTGAAACTTTTACCTCAAGATAAAAATAAACAAGCATTATGCAAAGAATTCCATAATACTGGTACTAATCAAATAAACTGTTAAAGATCCGGTGGCTGTTAGCTGGTTTTGTTTATGTAAAAATAAAAATAAAGAAATTTGTTCTAAACAAAGAATAAATATTGTGATCATACATATTGGGTCGTTTTAAACACTCTTGTCTGTTTACTAACAACAACAGCAGTTGTAACAGTAATTAGTTACAATTTCTTGTCGATCCTTAAAACTAGCTTCGTTAATTCGACGTACGTTTGGGTTCTAATAGGGATGTCAGCGTACTCTACTACTGCTAAACGAGAGCTGGTTAAATCTCTTGAACCGATCTGTTAATAGGGTGAAAAAGCTTTAGATTAAAAGTTGGAGGAAACTTTCGCAACATCGGAGATAATTTTCTGTGATTTCTAAAGAACTTGATCCTCATTATCGCGCACTTGAATGAAAGAAGAATTATTCCAATTTATTATCGGGTTCGTTATTTTTTAAATGTATAATTTCTATGAAATTTTGTACCCGTAAAAGTGTCCTGTTAAAAATAAAGCAAATCTTGGCCCGAATAAATGTATTTCAATAAAGTGTAATTAAAGCAGACGCCTTTTCGAAACCGTTCTAAGTTTGTTTGTCTGCTGCATTCGGCGAAGCAATTATATAAGTAAGTTTGTGGTATTCTAACATTGTAGTTAAAACCATACAAATGCATTAAATTACATGCTTGGAAAGTAAAAATCGTCTCGTCCGGTGTGGTAATTGCTTTTTCAAGCAATTAAGTCATTTAACGACTACACTTCGAACATTCAAATTTTTAAAGGATAATTTTCAACCTAATTGAAATACTGCAGAAAGAAATATTCAGGCAATTTTTATTTTTCCCTTAATCCTCCTGATAAAATCACGGTAACATGTGGCAACAGAACTGTCGATAAATCACCTAGAATTTTGCAGTGAATATTGCAACGTACATTACGTTCAGTCCCTGGTGAAAAATTATTTTTGCGTAATAGAACACTAAACTATGCCAATGTAGAATGTTTGCAAATACGAATTCTCATGCGAGAGCTTTGAATATTGAGTTCAAGGGACAATATTGTTCACCACTAAAAGGGGAGCTCGAAAATTATGTTTTTTATGGCTTTCCTCCTGAAATTTAATAATGTGGTTTCAGTAACAGAATTCGGTACGTATATTCATATATTTCTGGTCGATACGACACACAAGAAAGTACTTATATATATTTCTTTAATGTACGGTTTTGTAATTGGTAAGAAATACGAAAAGCATTGTGTACTTCATCGGTTAATGTATTCCAATAAATGCGCATCTAAATGATTTTAAATTCTGCATAATTATGGATTTTATTTGAATTGACTTCTAAAGGAATATTTTAAGAATTTACAAATGTAAATAGGTCAGTGAATAAATCAATGCTCATCATGTTCATTTAGAGGCAAACGATGTAAAAATTATAACTATTGAAAAAATTTGCAGAACTGTTCGATTGGAATTTAAATAAAAGGTGAAACCATGAAATAAATTGAAAATACCATATGTCAAAGCTGAAACAGAATGAAAGAAAAATGCGGAGTGTTAAAGATAAATATTAAGTGTAACTTTAGTACTATTTTATTCTTAGTTTATGCTTGTAAATAGAGTTGCGGTAGCTAGGTACCCCATTCATGCTGGGCAGCAGGTTAACCTTAACAATCGAATGAGAAGATATGTCTGTAATCTTGACACGGTAGCCAAAGGAGGAATGAACGACGAAATAAATGAAATAACATTGTCAATAGCATAGCATGTAGTCAGACAACGATTTAGGACCTCTACATTTCATAACTTATTTCATAATTTATTAAACAGCAATCAGAATTTACATTCTATAAGCTATTTTGCTGGATAGAAGACTGGTTAAAGAGTCTCACTATCCGTATGAGGCTTCTCCATCGAAAAGGTCTCTTCTTTACTTCATATCAGGTCTACTGGCCATCTTTTTTTTCAGTGGTCTGTGGTTTCTCTCTTCCATTAGTGGCTACAATACGACATTGGTGTGTTTCAAGTTCCTGATGATAACTTAATTAAGACTTTTTATATTACCACTAATGTAAATAAAAAATTATTTAAATTAAAAGAAAATTACGAGTGCAGCCGAATAGCTAAAATCGGCGTACTAATACAGAACGTGAAGAAAACTTTAATCTTTTGTTCCCAAAGGTTATTGCGAAAATAATTGCCTTTTGATACAAAAGCTGTTTCAATAAGTACTAAGGTACTCTAAATTATTGATGGAAGTAAATCTAAACTATTCACTTTTCAAACATTTTAGTAAATACCTATTACAAAAAACAACTACACTTGGGAAAAAGCTTCGATTTTGCGTTATCAATTCGCAAAACTACTGTAAAATTCCTAATTACATACCTTAGTCAGATATACAAGGACTTCTTCTAATCGTGCCATAGTCTTAAGAATGTTGGCGATCACTTACTTGTAATCTGATGCTGCTGCTCTGAACAGATTGAGGGATACTAATTGTCAAAGGTTTCTAAGACATGATGGACATCTTCTTCATGTGTCTTTATTACCCTGCACTTTCTTGGGGAATAAGTTGTAACAATCTGTATTTACGTCTTGGTCTTCTGCTATCTAGTTATGGGCGTAGACTTCATCCGAGGCAATTCTTATTCCTTATTTTTCAACGACTTTCCTTAATATCATCAGCAGATCTTTGTGGAGCTCATCCAACACTTCGTTTGGATATTCTGAGAAGTTATATCATTAACCTGTTAGGCTCACTTTCGTTCTTCCGTGCGTGTTACACGTCGTACCCAATTTTATTTTAGTTACGATGTTCATTCCATAATAGGTATATTTGCCTACAGTTATTTGTGTAATACCAGGTTTCTTGCTTTATGTCTCGGTGTTATCCTCAACTTATTACTTTCTATTGCCATCTGAGTAGTTTCTAGTCGCTTTGCTCTCTTCTCTATGAGCGCAAAGGTCCTGATCTACATGTAAAGATCATACAAGAATCAACTTAATAGAACACCATTGTTGACACAGAAGAATTCAACGTTTCGCCCACTTTTTTAAGGGGCTTCATCAGTAGGAAAAGGAGGCACTAAAAGAGCGCCGTAACTCAACGTGTTAACCACACCAAAGGCGCAACCCTTTTAGCAAGAGGCGTCTGCCTTCTTACACTACATTAGCCAAGTTACTGATCGTATAGGTAGGATTGTCAAAAAAACAACATCAAAACCATCTTCAAACCCCCTGCAAAAGTGTCACAGATACTCCATTCAGTCTTGTCATCAAGAGACGTCTATAGTATCCCTTGTTCTTGTGGTTTAGTGTACATTGGAGAAACTGGTCGTTCAGTATCCACACGTATCTGTGAACACAAGCGTTGCTTGAAATTAGGTCTTCTCTCACACTCAGCTATTGTTGAGCATCATCGCGACTCTGGCCGTAAGATCTTGTATGAAAAAACTTCGATCATCGAAGTTATTTTATCAATGGAAAAATCCGTTACGTCATTGAAAACATGAAGACTCCTAATAACTTGAATCATGACACTGGTTATCAGCTGTGGGGCATATGGAAGTCTGCTATCGCTACTGGCTCCGCCTCCTCCACTTTTGACCCATCTTCGATATAAAGTCGCTGTCCTTCTTCCTCTTCCTAAAAGAGTTTCGCCTCTGGCGTGGTCGACACGAGCTACCGTGTTCTTTTAGTGCCCCCTTGGCCTCCTGATGAAGCCCCTTAAAAAAGTGGACGAAACGTTGAGTTCTTATTTCTCAACAATAACACGGTCCTAACCCGAAAGACTTACTGTTAATACTGACACTGACCGTGGCCGTGGAAGTCTTCGAATTCGTTATAAATTATAAGAATCAAATTGTTATCGTCATACTTTTTAACTTTACTGAAAGATTTTCTAATAATATCCATCCAAGTCTCTCATAGATCTGGGAAGTCCGGTTTTCCTTTCCAAGGTATAGGAGTTGAACCAAAGTGTAATAAGAGAGTCAAATACATTTCAGCCAAATTTGGAGGTGAGGCAAGCAGACACGCTGAGCTCTCACTATTTATACTACTGTTGGATGATGTGGTAAAATAAGTAAGGATCAATGCTAGAAAGAATGCGGGATATTACAAAATGAAGTCCAGCAACATAATATCGAATTATAGAAGCAGGCACTTTGGAGGTGAAATGTGGATTTTAACACGTACAAAAAAAAACAATGGTAGTTGCAACAGAACAGAAAGAACTCTTAGTGGACAAAGGCATTTTTAGGAAGAAAGAGATATCTGAACAAGTCAATGGTAGAGTAAATAAAGGAGTGCATATGCCCACCTTTTTATAGAACAACAAAAGGCTAGCCTTAAGTTAAAGGCAAAATAGTAGGTTGCAAGCGATGCAAATAAGATTTTTAAGAAAATTGAGCCAGGAAGGTGGACAGAATTCGAAATGCCACAAAAGATAGGGGTAACACCAGTACAGCAGATACGGAAAACAATCAGGTCAAATAGAAAGGCAAGAATACCATCCAGACAATATGCAAGGCTGAATTGGGAATGAGAAGACCTAAATGGAGGCCTAGATCCACCTGAGATGGAATAATAAGTAAAGTTTTACAAGACAGGGATACGAAATAGACGGAACCAATGGAAATGGCTAACAACAGAAAAGCTTTAAACCTACCTCGACACTAGTAATGATAAAACAAGCTCAGGAGTAATTTATTAATTAACTAAGTTGTCTTAGAGTTAAGTTTGTTCCAAAATATGCAACTTGAAAGTTATGGTGCTTCGTTAGATTAGATAATTTATAACGATATGAATTTTTATATTAGTTGAGTAGGAATCGAAGTCTCAGAAACTTGTTCCTCAACTCAAAATTTTGAACTTCGCATGTTGCAGAACAAATATTCGGTTTTAGAAGAATTACACTCAATTGGGTATAAGAATATGTAGCATTTAACAAAAGTTTTGTATATTTTACTTTATATTTACAAATTAATTAATATTTGAATTCTATTCGCGAAACCGAACTTGGGCTCTATGTAAATCGTGTTTATTAAACTCCAATAATTATAGTAATATCTATTTACTAATTCAGGAACACGAAAACTAACAGAACTAAACACTAACTTTTAACTTAGGCTAATTTATTTATATTCACTTGCTAGATGATATTAGTGATGCTCTCGCTGGGGCACATGATGTTTATAATTATATGATGCCGCCGCTTAATTTTCGCGTACGCTGAAGACTTTCAGTCTAGCACAGCGTTCTCAGCGTTAGCTTTTTGTAACAAACTTGTCAATCAAGTGTCCCACTACACTATCTTAAACTTTAAAAGAGATGCTGAACTGTTTCATTTTTGTTATCAAGCTTATTCCTGGTTTAATATCTTTGAGTTTACTAGAAAATCACATTTTCGTTAATTTATTTGGTTTTTTCCTTACGTGTTTTTTTTGTACAATCTAAATAAATAATGTGTAAAGTTTAGAGAAGTACTAGTGCGATAATTGAAACTTATTGGGAAAAGCAAATGATAGAAGTTACTTTACATAGTATTGACTCTTTACACCCAAAAAAATCACGCGGATACGATCTACTTACAGGTAAAATCCTCAAGGAACTGCCTTTCATGGGAATAACTTATTTTACACAGCTCTTCAATGCTGTTCTGCACATTGGGTACTTCCCGACTTAGTGGAAAGCGGCTCAGATTGTTCTAATTTTAAAACCAGAGAAACCCCCTGATGACTTAAAATCCTATCGGCCAATAAGCCTTTTACCAATGTCCAAAGTGTTTGAGAAGCTGTTACTGAACAAAGTCCTACAAATTATTGAAAACAACAAGTCAATCCCTGATTACCAATTTGGTTTGCAGATGCCTTCTACAATTGAACAGATTCATCATGTTGTCCAAAAAATTAACGAAAGTTATGAAAACAAGCAATGCTGCTCTGCAGCATTTCTGGACATATAATAGATGTTCGACAAAGTTTGTCACATTTGTCTCTTATACAAGTTACGTCTCCTTCTCCCCACAAACCATTTTATTGTCCTTAAACCCTATCTCCATAACAGACACTTCCTGATTAAGCTTGAAACTGAGTACACAAAACTCTACCCCATAAATGCTAGGTGCCCCAAGGTAGTGTCCTTGGACCACTGCTCTATCTGTTATACACCGCAGACACTCCTATAACACCAAACGTCATAACAGCAACCTTTGCAGATGACACCGCAGTGCTAGCATCTGATACTGATCCAGTCATTGCTTCTCAACTATTGCAATCCAACTTGAATGTAATCCAAGTATGGCAAAAAAATGGAGAATAAAAACAAGCGAAACAAAGTCTGTCCATGTGACGTTTACTACACGAAGAGAAACCTGTCCACCTGTACATCTAAATAATCAACAGCTGCCTCAACAAGACGAAGTTAAATATCTTGGGCTCTACCTTGATAGAAGACTTACCTGGCGAAAACACATTACTAAACGTAAACAGTTAGGACTCCAAACTCACCATTGAAAACAAACTCCTGATCTACAAAGTCATTGTTAAAACATTCTGGTTATATGGTACACAACTTTGGGGCACAGCATCTACCTCTAATATTGAAATTCTCTCTCGGGTGTTTCCAGGCGAAAGTGCTACGCATGATTGTGAACGCGCCTTGGTTCGTGCCCAACACGGTTATCGGAAGGGACCTCCAAACCCCAATGGTTAAAGATGAAATCCGACGATACAGTTTATAGTAGAGTACTCGACTCCATGCCCACCCTAATGATTTAGCAGTGAATCTTTTAAACCAGCACCAGCCCATAATTAATAGAAGGCTACAACGACACCTCCCCATTGAGCTGCCTACCAGATTCTAAAGTGTTTATCTTAAGTTGGTCTGAGTTTTTAAGGTTTAGTATATGTAAGTTTTGTTGTCCTAAATCACACAAAGGATGAAAATCCATTTGTTACAATAATTGCTTCTGAGCACTTTCCTACATGTCATTTAACTAGTCACAAAATTTGCTGAATGTACATTGTATAGATTGCAAATAAAGGGGGATGTTTTTACATATTTTACGGTCTTTGACAAAACGCAGCATGTGCGTAAACTGTTTACCATCGTAAAGCTTGTAAGTTTTCGCTTACTCATTCCATAATGAATCATACTTCTTACGTATTATACCTTACCATAGTTCTTAAATGAGGTAGGTAATGAATGTACCATTTGTACAACCTGTTTTGTTGTAGTTCTTACTCATTTTATGTGACACTTTACTTTACTGTTCATGAACTTCCAATTACTGCGTTAATATTTTCTAAGTGTTTTGGTTGATGTCTGTTGCAAATTTTAAGTTAGCTATTCTGGTTCAGCTATTTTTGATATCATCTATTTTATTTTTCACGTATTTTTTCAACATTGCCTTTGCATTGTCCAAACATGAAACACACTATAAGCCATTTGCAGAAGAAGTGGATAAACGAAACATCATAAAAAAATAATTTAGTTTTTATTTGGCTATAAAATCAAAATTTGATATAATTCATTGTAATTTTCTTATCCTCTACAATTCAAATTTTTATGTTGATAGAGGTATCCAATATTCAAACATTTAATACAAAAGATACTTAAACAATGTGTAGATCCAAAACTATTCAATTTAAGCAAACACAGTAAGAGACCTGGGATGTAGTATAAGCTGTTGTATTAAATTTGATAATATTTGATGGTAAACAATAGGATGTCCTTTAGCATCCACTTATAGAACTGAATTAATTTATTCAAATACCTAATACAAAGGATTGCCAACATGCCCAAAGTTTATATTAATTATTTGTGAATACGAGTGTTCTTAGGTAAAATTGATATTCATTCTTCCACGTAAAAATTAGTAGTTTATGGCTTACCAATTTTTGGATATACATTAAAATCTTTCATAGACAGTTTTTTGTTTTATATTTTTAAAGCATATTTATTTGTATATTCATACTTTTCGCATTTTAAAATTGGTTGGTCTATAGTGTGTTATTTCTCATGCAAATCTTTAGTTTTAATTTGTTTAGCAATATAGAATTAATCGATCTAATCTTAATATAGACATGGTTTAACTTTGGATATCAGAAGATCTTAAACAGAGGTATTAAATGAGATATTCTGCAGCCCAATGGGTTGTAAACATTTAGAAACTCAAGGGTTACTGATTATAGTTTCTATATTACTTATACAGTGGAATTAATTTATACCACTTACCTTTCGAGTTGTATATAAAACCTAGGATTAGTTTAGATTAGAAATTTTGTCACTATAGTTACTCAGCAGCTTACAAATTTTCTTCTAGTATTTATTCATACTCAGAATGCACATACGCGAATATATATTATATTCTACGAGCTGATTGGCTAAACCATTTTTAAAGAATGTTAAGAGCGACAAATTACCTTATTCTGCTCTAGTAAATTCCACATTTTTTGATACTGAGGTTGTGTATTCTAGTATTACAAATTACAACTAATGTTATCCCAATTTAAATGTTAAATTAATTAAGACATTAAGCTGTTCATTTTAGTTTCAATTTCATCAAAATAATTTATGGAAAAATACCTTTTACCTACTATTTTATTTCTTAATGCTAAAAATGCCAAGGCTACAAAGAAATTACTCTACTTATTGTACCCATAAGGGCATAAAGCGACCTACCCAAAGTAGTTGTCCCTCAGAGTATCGACTCGCCTTCTTCTGTTATTTTTCTTGTCTTATTTCAACGACCTGGGAGACTTTTTATTAGGGAGAACAACATATATCAGTGTCATTTGATAATACCACAAGGGCACTCGGTATTCTTTCTTTAGGTTAGGTCCATTTAACTATAAATGTTGCCGTGAAAGTGGGTAACAAATTATATAATTAAGAAGTGAAATTGGACGTTGAAATTATTTTGTGTTTAATAGATTGCGTAATTACCTTATTTATGATTTGTGGTTGTATATACACGTTCCACAATTGTAAATTGCAAAAAAAAAGGGAAACACTGTGAGTAAACGTTGGTGTTTTTGTACTTTTAGCTTTCGTTTCCCATACATTACTAATATAGGTACATATACAGGGTTCGTCACAACAGTCGATTAGACGTTTCTTGGGAATTACTTACAGCATCCAAATAAAAAATTGTACAATAGTGTTTTCTGATATTACAAATTGATTTAAATTATTTTTGAAATTGTACAACTTCCGGTTATATCGGAAATGGGCCTTAACCTCATTATTTCAAATAGAACACCCTGTATAATTTTGGGTATTTAGAACCACCCTTCAATTATTTTGATTTTATATAATTTTGATAGTTGATAAAAGAATTTTCCATTTATAACATAATTTGTTTGTTTATCTGTTTCTCAAATACAAAGAACAATATTTTAAATTAACAGTACTTTCAGCCAACTTAAAAGGAAGTAAAAACTATTTCTGTCTTAGAAAATGATAATTTCCATATTTTATGTTTATCTATGATTTAAAAGCCTTAACACGTTGCCGCGGTTGCAGCACAGATTTTCTTCACGACCCAATTCAAAGGAATATATGAGGCGCGCGCTAATAAAAATGACTTACGGCTTCAGTTTACGGATCGCTGCAGTTTTCATTCAATTGCATATCCTACGTTTCGTCTTTATAACAGTTTTAGAAATCGTGCCTCCTATTTTCTACCTGTCTGAGTTCAATTTAAATCGTGTGAGTGATCTTCAATTTGTTCTACACTAAAAAAATTAATTGGATGCAAGGAAAACTAATGTTAGGTTTTAAAAGAAAACTCGACTTCCCAAAATGTTTTCATATCAATTACAGTGTTCTATTTAATCATTTTTAATGAATTGGAATTAATTTTTAAGTCATTCATTCGTGTATCCCCAAAGGACGGAATCCTTAAAATTTTACCTTCATTATTATTACGACCATAATATTGGAATATTTTTCATTTAAAACCTGATAACGGTTAATAAAAGTTTGTTGTTTGCCAAATTTGAAAATAGTAAACTGAATTTGTAGTAGAGAGGGTAGCCGCGTGGAAAGGGCTTCAGCCTCTCACGTTGACATCTTAGGTTTAATTTTTCGGGCCGGTGAAGTTATAGAAGAACCTACGATATTCCATATTTCGGAAGGTACCAAACTTTGGTAATCGCTAATATGGCATTATTGTAGGTTCATCCCTCCCTTCAATGAACGAGGTTAACCTCCAAACCTTATAAAGCTACAACAATATATTAAAAACATGTAGGACTCGAATTTCTTCAAAAATTGTTTGATCAATGTAGCTATAGAATTTCTCAACGAAATCAGAAATCTAAAACTAAACAAAGGTGAATTTTAATCTGGGATTCCCCTTGTTTGCTAACGTACGGAATACTACATATAATTAATAAATATGCCAGGTTACCCAACTATTACATGTTTTAGAATTATTTTAAAATTTTAAATTTTAAATATTCGAAAAGAATCTAGAAACAAGTGAAAGAGACGGCAATGGGCTGCTTCATCTTTTACAGCAGCCAACATGTTTATGGGAAAATGTGAAATAGATATGAAAGTAATGCATCATATTTTCATATAAAGCAGCTAATCAAAGCATGGGCTATCGTAAGAAGGATAATTGAACTTAGAAAAGAAAGGTAAACAACGTGCAAGGGTCCAAGGGAAACAATAAGACCATCACAAAAAATATAACAAAAATAAGTTGAACACTAATGGTAACTCTAATAAAAAGAAATACTAAACAATATTAACAGTTTATATAAAAGAAATAAAAAAGGAGTAGATGGATGTCAGACAACAAGCAGCTGAGAAAAGCAATTGACGAAATAACGTGCAAAATTTATGTAAAACAATAAAACTAACGAAAAGTAAAAGCTATTACTACTATTACAAGTGCTAAAAAGATACACTGATTTAAAACATACATAGATGGGATAAACACTTAAGTATTAAAAGGGGGGAAAACCTTTCAGGAAAAATATTATCGAATGTTTTCAACTGAAGGAAATCCAGACGAAATACAAAGTGTAGCTCCTGAAATCACTTTAGAAGAAAAATAACATTATGAAAGAAACGTAACCACCAAATTTTCATGAAGAGCAAGAAGCAGTAGTAAAGAAGAACTATAGTTATACAAGAAAATGTGTAAGGAAAGTTGTAAGAATAACATTGTTGAATACATCATACGAAATTTTTTTGGGGCATTTTAAAGTAAAACATGACAGTTTAGGCCAAAAGTATAACTTGTAATTATTAACGAGAATATAGGCTAAGCTATCCCTTAGTTAATACTCTTTATATTTTGAAACAGGGTAGGCAATAAGTAAGGAAAAGATTGCGGAATCGTATTGTATATTCTCTCGTAGATTTTAAATTCCCTTTTCTAGGTAAAATGATAGGACTTTAAGAATCATTAACGTTGCGAGTTTTTAATACCGCCCCTCTTTTCTTAAGTGTAAGTCGATGGCTTATTTACCACCTACGATTTACATTTAATGTAAGACAATTATAATAACCAAGAAGCGCCAAACAAATCAAAGTAAACATTTGAACTCTACGTAAAACGGTGTTTTAATAATAGGGAGTTTTTGCATAGCGTTTTTTTACAAGTCGTATACGCTAACGTCGGAGTTGCTTAGCAACGTCGTATTTTACAGCTATAAAGACGAAACGTTAGCGTTAACGGATACTTATCGTACGATATGCAAAAACTCTCTAATGTAAAATGCTGTCACCTTATCTTTTCAAACGCCGAAGTTTTTATAATTTCGAAGCCAACTAAAATGTTCGAATTTTTGAAACAAATATAATCCACATATCATTCTAAGAAGTATTTGTTTAATTTAAACAACTCTCCATGTCTTCCGGTATTCAAGATCAGTGGGCCAGTTAGTTTTCAGGCACCCTGTATAGTGGCATGTACTATCAAAAGCGCGAGAATAATCGATCACAATAAGGGGACGGGATATATATAATTGATTACCATCAATACAATTAGATATGCTATCAGTCATGCTAAGCAAAACCATTTGGCAACTATGTCCAAGTTTAAAACCAGATCGTAATTCAGGCAGCATTAACTACTGTATGAAATGATTACGAATTTGTTCGGCAAATGTTTTCTAGAATTTTTATAGAGATGCTAAAATATTAATTAAACGAAGGTGAGTGTTTTGGTTCTTTAAATTTCGATAATAGTAACATGCGCCATTTCCCAAGCATTGGGAAAACACACTACCTGAAATATGGAATAACAAAAGGATAAGATAATCTCCATGTTCTGACAATGTTGTTATAATACATCAACAGATTATTTCAGCGACGTGATATAGAAAGGCCGCGCATTACGTTGAAAACTTGTTGCCGTCATATATACGCAGCTCTTTGCAATACTTATACGAAATAACAATTTAACTCATCAAAGAATTACTATACTATATAAATATTTAATTATGCCAAACAAGATTGCCACTGGATGTTCAAAGCGGTCTTAGCGCAAGCAATTTGCTCATAAGTACAAGTACATTTTTATAATTATGATTGTCAACATTTAATAATTTAACATACATTTTTTGGTTCCAATTTTTGATATTGATATTGTGTTTTATATAGTTTTAAATTAATAACTAGAAATAGTACCTACAGTGTGACTCACTTTAGACGGCACCACCCCAGTATTTTTTTTATATATTATCGATTTAAAAAAATTCTTTTTTCTGATTATACCCCTCACTAAATTGTACTTTTAGGATATGTTACTTTCCCGTCACGGTAAAATGCTAGTCTACTACGATTTAAAATCAACAGCAAAATTGAAGAAGTCGTATTAGGGATTTTTTTTTACAAAAAATCTTGTTAATAAAAGTTGTTCGGAATCGTTCAAATAAGTCCGAAATTTCATTAAAAACAAAAAAATTTGAAAATCCAGAAAATTCTAATTATAATCTCACAAGTTTGCTATGATTTTTTGTTTTATTCTTTTAATTTAATACAATAACAAAAAACGATGCTTAAAATTACTTAAATAACAGTATTTTCAACTAAAAAATCACCATTAGCACGTATACATTTTTCTATTTTCTGGACTTGAAGGAGATTTTCAAAATTTTTTGTTTTTAATAAAATTGATTGAAATGGATTTGGCTTATTTGAACGATTCTGAACAACTTTTATTAACAAGATTTTTTAATAAAAAAATCTCTAATACGACTTGATTTAAAAACATTGGCTGAGCTTATAGGTAAATGCAGTTTTTCCAATTGAAAAATTCTCAATTGGGAAAACTGTAGTATAAACATCGAGGGACAAAAGTTAAATACATTGAGATATGCAGACGATGTAAATAGTACTTATTACAAAGATCGTTTGTAACTGCAGGAAATGAGAAAAGAGTTCAAAAAATCAGAAGAAATATGACCAAAACAAAAATAATGAAGAGATTCTCCCAACAAGCTAATGACCCCATCATGCTAAGTAGAATGGTGATAGAAGAAGTAGAACAATACATATACCTGGTACAAAATATAAGAATAGACAGAAAAATGCAAAGGGCAGATATAAACAGACGAATAAGACTCGCATGAAGTTATTGGGAGATTAAAGCATATACTACAAAATGAAAACAAAAGATTTAAGGCATACATGAAAATAAAGATATTAAATCAGTGTGTTATTCCGGTCCTGCTGTATGCGGTTGAAACATGCGCAATCACAAAGAGAACCCTGAGTAAGATGCAAACCACCCAACACCAATGGAAAGAGAAATCCTTTATATCACACTAAAAGACAAAAAAATCTATGGAATGGACTAGAAAACGTACCAAAATGGAAGATGTCAAACACAATAATAAAATCAAAGTGGAAATGGGCAGGACATGTGGCAAGAATGGAGAAGACGAAATGGTCAAGGGAATCGACTGAATGGAAACCATGGGAAGAAAAGAGAAATTCTGGACGGCGCCATTAGGAAAACGGCAGGGAATGGATGGATGAACGTAACACAAGATAAAAGCAGATGGAGGAAAATGGGGGAGTCGTATGTCCACTTCTGGACAATGAACGCCGGATAGAGAGAGAAATAAATGCAGTATTAATTTTATTTACGTCACACTGATTGGCAAATAATTACAAACCAATATGCACCTTTGTTCCTGGATAAATACTTATTGAAACGTGGAAAATTTGAAAAATTCTGAGAAAAAATAAATATAACAGCAATAATAGAATATAATAATACAAAGAATTGGAATTCGAAAGAATTCAATGACTTGAACACAAAATGAGAAGGTAGAAGAACGATGTCAGAAAGAGATGGTAAGATAGATCATTGCAAAATCTTAAAATAATTATTAGTTAAATAGACTTTAGAACACAAATTTGTAATAAGAAACGATAGAGGACAACTGCCAACAAAGCGAAGCAGAATTCTGTGCTTATAATGTCGATGGTATTCTTTACAGTTTACTATTTATGCTTAACAAGGACATTCAACTTTCGGTAGCATGAAATTAAAGGCTCTGTTTTAGCTTTTAGGCTTAAATCAACACATTGCACATGAATTAATCTGAACCGAATGCCATATATTCCATATTCAAAAAATATCACTTACAACCTCTTTTACCTTTAGGTGTCGAGGCTGGTATGTTACCGTATGTATATCAATGGAAAATATTATTTTAGTGAAGTCTTTTGTACCTTTTGGTCGCTATTTAAATATTACTTCAAATTATTTCTTGTTCGTGAAGCAGTTGAGCATTTAGTACACAATCGAGCACAAGTTCGCATCCTGTCGCAGCTAGATTACATAGCGTTCTAATCTGTTAAGCCTAAATCGCCTATGACTAATGCATACTAGTAATTTAATAAAGCCAACCTCGATGACGTTAAGGTTAGCATTGTAAATCAAAGATCGCAGGTTTGATTCCCAGTCCAGATCTGAAAGTAAACCCTTTCTCGCATGCGTGGTAAAATTGTAGGTTCTGCCGATACGATGTTTAGCACTATACAAATTCCTTCCAGGGATGGAAATACCCTTGGGTTCAATACAATAAAATACTAGACGAGTAATGCTAATGACCATAGTAGTCGAAGTGTGTTGAAATTGCTGGTATCTGCAAGCCTAGATTTCGCCCAAACAAACAAATTTAATAGAAAAAATTTAATACAAGACGCTTACATGAAACAAAAATGTTTTTGTAAATAAATATCAAAGCCCAATTCTCTAAAGACACATATTTTATTTGACATAAATACCTACCCTCTTTATTTCATTCCTCCCTGAAAGTACACGTGTTTCGTATAAACATTCTTTTGAATTGTGCAAATTTCTTACAGGATTTTCTTCTTTTCATTTCTGTCTAAATATAGAACAGAATGTCATGTTTACTAAGAAAAAATAAAATACCAAACTAACTCGTTCTGACAGTTTATTTGTGAGTAATGGACCTTTAGCCCTTTTATTTCATTAATATCGCATGATTAATGAAGTAAGTAAAAAATACCGTTGTGAATACTATGGACATAAGAGGACATTTTGAACTTATTTATGCTTGTTTGGACGTATACTTATTTGTTTCTTTCTTACAATAAATTCAAGAGCAGTCGTTAATACATCACGAAGTTAGCTTGTTTCAGGTATAAATCACAATTTGATTATTAATATACCAAAATGCCTTATCGATTCGTTTGGGCTAAAATAATGTTGGTAAGAGAACAGCTAAAGCACATTCAAGTTCTATTAAATTTACATTTAGCTACCGGTAATTTTAAACATGTTGATTAAAGTTTTGTTTCGTCAAAACAGGCGTAACTAAGCCATAATAAGTTTTAACTGTCACGTTTATAGTTAGAAAATATCCATAACCCCCGACAGTTCAATAGATCAAAGGGTATAAAGTAGGTGGAAACACACGTGTGTCCACTCTAAAACGTTCTAACCGTCACTGCAAAATTTACTTTGAGTTTGTCACCCACTTTTAACCAGAACTGAAATTTAGTTGTATTATATGTAAATAGGAGTAAGGTTTACCCTTTTACGTGACAAAATTAGAGAGTTTACTACATACTTTAACTATAAATGGTAGGATCCTAATGCGTTGATAACAGTAAAACTGTGAAAACTGCTTTGCTATTCTCATTAACCTGTAACACTATTCTTTAAAGCACGTCGAGCAAGATTACGTAATTAATTCTAAAGTAGGCACGTTCCTTTAAAATTACATTTCCCTAAAAATGTAGTCGTATTGTTGTTAAAACTTACTTTCATGTCGTATTTAAGTTGAAATAAGTATTTTAACGCCTATAAATTATATTTGATTTATAATCTTTTATATATTTCAGAGGGGTATAAGACGTTACATTTTAACATGGTCTGTTAACCCTATTATAATTTTAACGCTTATAAAATAAAGCATTTATGCTCCAGTGAATCACTTTTACTGGGGGCGAATATTCATTACGCAAAAATTTTATTTTATTCACAGATTACTCGAAGAAAATTAACCTTTTGTATTCTAACCGAAATCTAATAAAATTTTATGCGAAAGCATAGGTTGAGAAAAGCTGAAAAAGGTACTTTAAATAATTTATGAGGGTCTTTATGTACCATCAAAATTATTTTCTGGTGTAGAGTAATAAATCCTAGCATTTTTAAAAGAATATTACGTATTGAATCCATAATATAAGGCTTTTGTCAAGTATTTGTACACCTAGTACCCCGACAATTAAAGGGAAATTTACGAGGATTGTTCAATAGAAATACGTTAGAGGGCGTAAAGTAATTTTTATTCATTGAATTTAAAAGGAACCTCCATTAAGATTAAGACATATTTTCGCCTTCGGAGTTTCTGTATATTTCCTCTGCATACTCTGGCGTTTGAATTCTAGTTCGTAGTGATAACAGCTAGGTTTATTACCGGAAACAATTTGGTGTAAAAAGGCAGGACCTTGTTATTGATAGCGTATCAAATGCTGTAGTCATAAGGCCAAACGTAAATTCTTCTGCTCATCAGTAAGCAGTCGTGGAATCCACTGAGCAGCAACTTTGTGATAGCCAACACTATGAATAATGGAACGAACAGTTCCCGCACTGATGCTCAACATTTCAGCAAGTTCTTTTACTCTACTGCCTATTTGCGCGTGAAACAATTTCCAACTGTCCGCACTTTCATCCGATGCTGCAATACGAGCATGTCGTGAATGGACCAAATCTTCAGTGGATTTTCTTCCTTGTTGAAATTTATTGCAACATTCAACCACTGATGTATGAAAATAACTACGAGATAGTCACTATAAACAGCTTTAATTCTTGTATAAATTTCCATTGGCTGGTGCCCTTCAGCGGCCAAAAATTAAATAGCAGCACGCAAATTATCGTTGGACGGATTTTCTACCATAAATGCCATTTTTCAACTTAATCAGAACGCTTAGAGAAAGGCAAACAACAAATATAGACGCGTTACTAGTACTTAAACAACCAATATAAACTGGATTCCGTTGACGTGGGGAAGAAGTCGTGGCTGTGTAGCCCAAACGTGTTTCTATTGAACAATCCTTCCACTATACAGGGTGATTCAAATTCGCGTGTATGCATGGGGATCTTGGAAACTGTAAGAGATGGAGAGTCGGTTAAATGAGGGCAAAGTTGCGTAATCAAAGGACCAACAACGTCCATTTCAAAAATCAAGGCAAACTTAATCACTTTTTGAAATATTTGAAAAAAACTAAAATTTTGGAGAATCGCTTTTATTTAATTTTTACCTTATGTGAGGAGATATTGAGAAACGCAAAACACTTTCTCATGGCCACTTTTTGTCCTCTATCGAATACCTAAAATACATTTTTGATGCAACGTAAAAATCCAGGTCCGTATTTAAGAAAATGAACTTGATGATGGCCCTGGAATACCGAAACTTTGCATCAAAAATGTATTTCAGGTATTCGATAGAGGGCAAAAAGTGGCCATGAGAAAGTGTTTTCCGTTTTTCAGTATCTCCTCAAATAAGGTCAAAATTAAATAAAAACGATTTTCCAAAATTTTAGTTTTTTTCAAATATTTTAAAAACTGATTAAGTTAGCCTTGAGTTTTAAACTGGACATTGTTGGTCCTTTGATTACGCAACTTTTCCCCCATTTAACGGACTCTCTATCTCTTACCGTTTCCAAGATCCCCATGCATACACGCGAATTTGAATCACCCTGTATATTTGTTTTAATAATACTCATCATCATCATCATCAATTGACATGGAGCAGATCCCCGGGATCAATCTTGAATTACGCCAGGCCTACCCCATGCCAATAGGATTAAAATATTGAAGTGATATTAACCTTTTGGAAAATTTATATTTATTTAAAAATACAAATTTGGAGTATACTTTTAGGATGCAAGTTTTAAAAGATTAATTATGTAAATAAGTTAAGATTAATTTAAGTATTTACTGTTATTTGTTGTAAATATTGTTATTTATTGTTATTTAGTGTTAATTATTGTAAATAGTAGTCATAGTTATATTTTATATGCATGTATGTGAAAGAATGAATGATATAGAACAAATTCAAGGAATGGGAGATTTTGGGTAATAACTAGGGAAGGATATAAAAATTGAAGAACGAAAAACAACAGTTGTTAAAACTGAAATATTGAAGAAAGACGTGTTTTTAAGTTTTCCTCTGAAAACTTATAATAATAAAATAAAATCAACGGAAACTTTAATACAAATTAATAAAGAATAATTACAAGCTGGGATAAACTGATAATATTGATTTGGATTTATTGGATAAAATTTTATAATTGGAAATTGGATAATCAAATTATAATTAAAAAGGATATTTGGAACAAATAATAATAAATTGGACAAGGAACTATATTTTGGTGGGATTTTTCAAATTCGGGGATTGGTTGTTGTGAGTGAGTGTTTTTAGTTTTAGATTTGTGTTAATTTTAAGTTTAGAAATAAGTTTTTTTTTTGTTGTAATAAATCTTGCATTTTAAAAGTTGATTGAAATTATTACATTTTACTCATTTTCAAAATTCAAAATCGAATCTTTCAACGACCCTGAGATGTCAAAATTTCATTATTAATTTAAAATTTAAAAAATATTAAGTAGAGAGTCTGAAAAATTGTATGGAGCTTCTTTTTCTTTATAAAAGAAAATAATTAAAAGACTGCTACCATAACAATATACCGGGTGTCAACGAAACCTGGGGCACCCCCATATTTTTTTTATTTTTTAAGATATCTAAGTGAAATTTGCTATATGTAATATACTCTTTAAATGGCATTTGTTGACGTAGAACACACGTTTCTGTTACTTCCGGTTTCGCCGGAATTGACATTAACTTTGTTATTTTAAATAGAACACCCTGTATATTTATACATTTTTGGAATCTCCATTCAATTTTACGTATGGTAGCATCAAGTTTGAAACATTTTGATGACAAAGTAAATACTAGCAGAAGAGTTTATTTATTAATGTAGGATGCCATGACCTGCGTAAAATAGAAGTCAGGGTGCTACGACACTCAAAACAAATTATTTTAGCGCTTCCAACTGTAGCAGTCTGTCACTTTTTTGTGCATTTCATTTGTTTCACTTGTTTTGAAACCCAGTACCTAGATGTAAATGTCCAAAATACGGTTTTTTTGAACGGAGAGTGTTATTCCGAATTAAATTTTCATATTAATCCCGCGTTATTGGTATCAATAAAATCCTTGCAAAACGCTCGTTTTTAATATCCTAGTGTCCCACCCTAGTGCCATTTGAAAAAATAGAGTTATTCTCGAAAAAGCATTTTTGCCAACTTTAGGCCATTCTAATACAGCAACTAAAATAGTTAAAGTTCTAAAACAATTTGTCTCGAGTGTTGGGGACCTTGACTTTCATTTTGCGTAAGTCATGGCACTATAGATTAATTTCTGCAAAAATTTACTTTGTCATCAAAATGTTTCGAACTTGATACTACCATAAGTAAAATTGAATGCAGATTCCAAAAATATATAAATATATAGGGTGTTCCATTTAAAATAACAAAGTTGATGTCAATTCCGGCGAAACCGGAAGTGACAGAAACTTGTTTCCTATGTCAACAAATGCCATTTAAAGAGTATATTACATATACCAAATTTCATTTAGATATCTTAAAAAATAAAAAAATTATGGGGGTGCCCCAGGTTTCGTTGACACCCGGTATACTGGGTTATTCAAAATTACGGGAACACCTAAATATTTATTAAATTATTGCAAAACATATATTTAATATACAAAGTATTCGTTTTATTATGGCAATTGTATTCAACCTGCTTTTTTCAAATAAAACAATTTGTATATTTATACATTTTTGGGTTCTATGATCAAATCTAAGAACCTTTTGTAGAAATATTATCTTTAGAAGACGCTTTAACTCTACATTCAAAATTAGTCTAATCTAAACTACTAAACTTCAAATTAAGAATATTTTCCCTCACACAGAGCGTTTATTTTAACCGGTTAATCAACAAAAAGTCGCGGTCGTGGCTCAGTTGGTTCAGCGTGCGGTTGACCACTGAGATGGCCCGGATTCGATTCCCAGGATCACGCATACACCGAAAACACCCGACCGCTTCCCTCGGAAAGCAATGACAAACCACCGAGGCATTTCTGCCTAATAAGTCCTCTCTGGAGTAGAAGTGCAAGCACTTCCGTGGTTTAGAGCCCACGTTAAGTTCTAGGTCCCCTATGTCTGTAGGCTATTTGGCACGCACACTGCAGACTTATGGAGAAAAGATCTTCTGTAAAGGGCAAGCCACTTCTAGAAGGATCAACAAAAATAACAAAATGACAAGCAAATAACCAATTATTAATAAAATGTCTTCGAATGAACTCATTTTAAATATCAATAAGTTTTGCAAAATTTTTAAAAATAGTAGTGCAACTGTTGATAGGTACATTTATTTGATATTATTTTTGTACTGCTTTACTTTGTTATAACACCAGTTCCTCTTTTGATAGTCACTAAAACTTCAGTGTTAAAATTGCTCCGAGAATTATTATGTTCTCTTATTGTAGTAGAATTTACATTTACTTTAGAGAAATTGATTCTATTTTATATTTAAATTTTGTTAATAATGTTTGATCATCAAAATAATAATCGCTTTCTTTGCAAGGATTCTGTTAATATTTCAATTATTTGGAACCCTATGTATACCTACCAAATGCTACGTATTGAACGTGTTCAAAAAAAATTTCTAAGGTACTGTTACTATAGACAGCATGGAGAAAAATACGAAGGCGGCTATGAGAATTTGCTAATCACGTTTAAAACTATATCACTTGATTTAGGAGTAACCTTTGATTCAAAACTGAACTTCAGTGGTCACATAAAAATTATAGTAAATGAAGCTTACAGGGCCCTTGGTTTTATTATAAGGCAATCACATGACTTTACCAGCCTGTATACTCTCAGGACCTTGTACAACTATCTAGTTAGAAGTAAACTGGAGTATGCCTCTCTATGCTGGAGCCCCATATATATAAATAATATTGGTGAGATAGAAAAAGTTCAAAAAAGATTTCTTAGATATTTACATTTTAAAAAGACAGGCAACTATCCACTGTATTCTCACTATGAAGATCTATTGAGCGAACATACTGATATTGTAACCTTAGAAAAAAGACGTTACGTTGCAGCGTTCATATTTTTGTACAAAATATTAAATAATAAGTGTGATACTGGGATATTTTGCAATAATTTAGATTTTTATGTACCAAAGAACACATTGCGGTGTAATCAATTGTTTTATGTTTCCTATATACGAACAAATATTTTAATAAATTCACCATACAGTAGAATGTGTAGATTTGCAAATATAATAAATAATAGCATCGACTTCTTTAATACAACACTGAAAAATGTGCGTTCGGAGTCCTACCAAGTATTAAGCTTGCCTGAAATGGTGGTTGCGTTTAGAAGAGGCATATTTTGGGTTAAATAAAATTATTGAATTTAAACCTAATGAAGTTATTGGTTGGTGTGGGTGTAAGCGCCTGTGTTTGTGTTTTTATGTCTTTTATGTACCTAGTTATTTTCTTTCATGATAGTTATTGTATTGTAATAGAGTGATATATTTCTTTATAATTCAGTACCTAATATTAAATGTAGCCTGTAACTGGGAAACTGTTGGCTGCAAAGCAAAATAAATAAATAAACACAGAAGGTATCAACATGATATGCTATTTTTATATAAGATTGTTCATAATATAATTGACGATCCAAACATCCTAAAAGAATTAAACTTCTATGTCCCCCAATTTAATTCAAGGAAAGTATTAACATTTAGATGGCAAAATACAAAAACAAACTATCGGCTTAACTCTCTAATTATTAGAATATGTAAAAACTTTAATAAAATCTCTAATGATCTAGATATATTTAATATAACAATTCAAAAGTTCAAATTACAATTTCAAATTTAATCGGATAATACGAGTAGTGCGTACAACTGCAGCTTTATCTTCTCTGTATTTAAATATCTTCTCTGTATTTAAATATATGTATGTAGCGTGTAATTCATCTTATAATTTGTATTAATTTCTCCGGTCATTCATTCATTCATTCATTCATTCATTCATTCATTTATTTTTATTTATTTGTGTATTATTAGTATAATTATTATTTTGTTATATTATGTAGCATTCCGTAATTAGGCCTAGAGCCTGTTGAATGTGAAATACATTATTATTATTATTATTATTATTATTTGTCGGTCCAGAACTAACTCTGAACGATCTCTTGTAACTCTAAAATAAAAGGTTTTCTAAAACAAATAATTCATTCAGGTTTTTCAGAATTAATTATAGACAAACATGTAAACCTACACAGGGTATTTCATTTGAAATAAGCAAGTTAGATTCAATTTGTATAATAAAACCAACATCATGTACATTAAAAATATATTTTGATGATAGCTTGCTTAAATCCAAGAAACTTTTGTTTGAATTTTTTTACAATTGTTTACGGTTTTAAAAATATTTAATTGTTCAAGCAATTTTGAATAATCCTGTATGTAATTTTTGAAAACTATTTCCAATCAATTTTTATATAAAAAGAAAATTGCTCAAGGCTGAGGATCGAGTATTGTCTCATTTTAGAATATACCTTAGAGTTAAGTGAAGTGAAAAATCGGCAAGGTTTGAGTTGTTGTAGTAAACGAATCCTAAAGGGGAAGGCATCCGTGCATTTTCGGTTTCATGATCAGTGGTTCCCAAAGGGCTATGAGTCTCGGATTTATTGTGGGCTGCTGACTTCAAACTTGACCTACACTTCTGTAACGATCTGCTTTATATAACGCAAGTGAAAGCTGAAGCTAGTCGATGACAAGCAAAGAGATTAGATTACCATAACGGTTAAGATATGATAAACAGTGTCCTTGTTATATCCTAAATTGCAACTTAAATCAAGGTTTGAATAGAAATCTGTCAAGGATGCTAATTAGGAAATTGGATGCCATATGAGATATAGAATTCGAGTATTACGTCAAAAATCACTTTCTCGGCTTACGAACTACTTTTCCTGAAATTAGTTGTGAAAACGCATTCGTTGACGCGAGACATATTTAGAACACAAAATCAGGAAAACTCTGGTCTCTAAACCAAACAAAGTGCACTTAAAGCTTGAATAAATTTAAATATGTAATGCGGGAACACTCACTTTATTTTCCAACGGAGTCTAGCTTTTCGACGAAATAATTTAAAAGGACGGTTATAAAGTTCCGGATTAAGTTTTTCTTTCAGTAAACATTTGTCGTTTTTGTATAATTGATTCAATTTATAAAAAAGTTCTTTGCGCCTCGTCATAATAAAAGGGGAAAGAGAAATCATAAAGTGCGATTTAGTAAACGTTCGCTACATTTTCATTTTCCATGGCCTTAAAGCTTAAAGAGAGTTGAAGGAAGGAACAATTAAATCTTTGCTCGTAATTTTCATTAGAGTTCAGGTAAACTTCTGTTCATTAGATGAAATATTAAGAAACTAGAAATTTTATTATAAAGGGTAAACTGTGAAGATTGTTTAATTGAAATTCTTTTATTAATGCATCGCGTTGGAGCTACCCAAATCTGGTAATTTTTAGGATTTCTCTTAAAAGCTTTCATTCCCTAATGCAGTTAAAAATTCCCACCACTTCGAACCTCCCAAGTCAGACTTGACATTTGTAGTCTTATTCTAAATTAAAATTTTCTAATCCTCTTTTAAAATTAGAATCTTCTCAAGTAGTTTGTAAACTCGAATTTTGGCAAGGATCTTGAGGTTGATTTTAAATTTTCATAAGAAATTATCCCAATTCGAGCTTCTAATTTTGCTTTCATTTTAATGATTCCACAAAATGGTGGGTATGTCCGTCCTCCATGTTGACAATTTTATTTTATACATATCAAAATTAAAATGTAGTTACCACGTATGATTCGCTACGGATATTTTAAAACATGAGCCTTTCGTTTATGCAATAAATTTGACACCAGCCTGCTATCTAAATACTGTTGAAGCGAAGGTTAGTTATTGAAGAATTACGTTTAAGTGTGTTGCATATTTGCAAGGTGCCAGTGAAATACATTTGCGCCTGACTATATAATCAGGTACAGATGTCTTATCACCTAAGCCTTCTGATTAAGTAACGCATCTACATCAGCTTGTCATCCAAATATTGGAGATTTTGATGAGAAAGCTAGGCTATTAAGATTAATTATAAGCAGATATTCTACATTGTTGGGATAACTGTCTTGCAAAATCGAGAGAACATGTACATCTAACTTTATACATTGCCATATACGAGTATGTAGTAAAGAATTATCATTTCTTCAATTTAAAGTTTTATCCTGAATTTTAAGTTAATTTAGTATCCAATATTCATAATTTATATGTGAGACTCAAATTCAAAATAAGGTCTTTCTCCACTACGTGCCCAGAAGCTTTGTTCCAGGAGCAGTATAAAGCCTTTTGTATACCAATCGCTTCATCTTTAATTACTTTATTTTTCTGCTCCCAAATTACCTTACTTGGTTTGTTAAGATTGTAAGTGTGCTATATTGTATCAGACCAAATTAAAAGAATTCTGCTCTTCTAAATAAACTTTTTGAAGATCTGGTTGTATTCCCCTCCCTTTTTTGATATGATGAACATTTATTTCGTTATTTTTCAGTTTCTATGCAGCTATACTATGTTCAAAGAGACGAATAGACGAGTGAGCACGTCAAAACATATTCACCAGAAAATATCTTTGCAGCGCCCATACGAGCAGGTTCTACGTAAATAATATTTAATTTATAACTTTTCTCTGAACTATGTATTCCGAGCTGTTCGTTTTGAGAATTAATATTTATCCACTGATTCAATGGAATTTTAATCTCTTGTAAAGGTAAAGGTATGCTCTGCACTATGAAGGATTAAGGTTTCCTAAAAGTCTCTTTCATGCCTAGCTGTCTCGCATGATATGCGTGCATAACGATTTGGTAAGCATCACGCCTTTGATAACCGCCTAATTTCCCTACTCCATCACTGTATTTCGGCTCTCAATTATATTCAATGACTGGGTAGGCCACCCGCCAAGAAACCGACTCGAGTTTGATCTCGAAACCGTCCGCGCTATAGCCAAGTGCCTTAACTACTCGGCCACTTCGGTGATAATATGTCTTCTACGATAACATATTAACGTGCGATTCAAGTAATAATGCCAATGTGTTGTAGACAATCAGAGGGTGCAATTGCATCTGGTAAGTGATATCACGCGTACGTTTTCTTTTTTTACTTCTACTAACTTGATTTCATGAACATGGTTTAGTAGTTTTATTAATAAACGCAATGAAGAGAGGTCTAGTAATATTCTATTGCCGTAGTGGGAAATATTAGAGAGGTACAGGGCTCCAAATATAAGCTTGCCGATGAATGCGCAGATGGGGAAACAAGACAGGTAAATGTTAGAAAAAGATACCCAATTATTTTCAGGCGCACAATGTGTTTTCAAGTACACTTCATAACCGCAGTAATGAATGGCAAGGCTCTTCTTATGCTTTAGAACGAATTAATGCAGGGCTTTAAAACATTTACAAAATAACTAAGTTAGCTCAGTACTCACTTTCTTATAAATGCGAAACGTATTAAATATTATAAACATAAATCCCAAAAGTAGTATTCCACGTCGAGTGTACAAAATGCTAAGTTTGCTGTATGAGAGTCACGCCTGAAATGACGAATTCCCACCACTTTCTTAGAGATCTACGGAGTGTCGGCAAACTTATATTTAGAGACCTCTACATATTGTTGTGGGTATCACCACCATGAGGTATGATTAAAGTATATTTCCTGGTTTTATCGGACCAAGTCAATTACAGCTTTAGTTGCCTTGCTTATTTGGTTTTTTAGCCAATATTTAAAAGTCAGCTTGTAATTTAACTTGGTAAATGGATTTACATCTGTCGAATAACACATCCATTTAGAAATCTCTGAATTTGCCGGTAGTAAGTTATAAAGTAGTGACACACTACGTGAAAGCACTGGGAACACTGCCAACTAGTTCTAAACCTGCTTACTACTAAGTAATTGCAAAATAGAGAATTACAAGACAGTTGTGGAGAAACCACTTTCGATACTAGCATGAACTAGAAACTAGGCAGTCGTAGATGTTCATGCATGAACCAGCTGAAAGAAAAGTTAAACGGTAATGCAGTAATCAATACAAATGGATGACGAATACCTTTACAGGTCACTGTGATCTCAAAAGACGCCTGACTTTAATTAGGGCAGCGACAACAGGAAAAGGTTCTTTATGCAAGTATTTTCTTCAAGATGAGGCAAGTGCAGAAGATTCTGGCATTTTGGTGGTTTGTACCTCCACCTAAGTGAATTCTATACAACACCAAATAAATCAATATTGTAATTAAAAAAAAAATATTACCAACACAGAAGCCTAAAAGCTTTGGGTCACAATAGTTTTTTTCAGGTTACAATTCAGTGGGCTTGAAACGCAAACCTAACGCCTAATAATAATAATAATAAGTTCAAAATTTAGATTCAAATCTAAGATCCATGCGTAAGTTTCAGTTTCAGTGGAATTTGATCTTCAAACTCCATCTCTAAATTCAGCATTTTTAATTCAGAATTCGAATACAAGCTGAACAGTTAAGCCTTAATTTTTTCTATCCTCGCAATACCAAACACAAGTACGCAATGGAGATTTTGAACCTGAATCCAAATTCAGATTTGCATTCTGCGTTAGTATGAATTTAGAACACGTAGAATACGATACCAGTGCCAGAACTTCTGTATAGAATGATTATATGTTCTATATCTGTAGGTATATACACTAAGGATTTTCATATTCGAATTTGAAGTCCGTAAATTCGAATTTCTGTATCTACTTACTACTATTAATGAGCTTCATGCTTTCGAGTTAAAATTTGGGATTAAACCTTCTAGCCGACATTTAACATTCGAATATTAATCGATATTCGAGATTCAGATCTTAAATGTCGACTTAAAATTAATAAGAATTTTAGACTGAGACTGTAGAAGCTAACTGCCAAAATGTATGTAAACAAACATCTCTGTGAGATTATATGAAAATCAGTGATACCTGATAACCTAATAAAATATTTTTTGTATACTCAATGGTAAACGGCCATTTTACTATGTAGAAAATAGTAAAGAAAAGTGGCATTTTTCTCGTTAGCAACCTTTTCCTCATTACAACCCTTGAGTCATTAGCAACCAACACTTTATTCCTAGCAACACAGTCTGTTTGTTTACTTGTTACTATGTACGTGTTGTAGTTGCTATGTTTCCGTACAAACATAACCTTGATAAATTTAACAAATTTGTCTAGAAAATTCGAACTTTTGGTACTTACACAAAAAAATAGCGTATTCAACGCGTAAGAAAAGTGGTTTTCTAGCTCGTGAAATTGTAATTCACTCGCTAACGCTCGTGAATCAAACATTTTCCACTCGCTAAAAAACTGCCACTTTTTTTTACTTGTAGAATAATCTACACTCAGGTGCAAAGAAAACGGGTCATTTTTTTTTCTTTTAATTTTTATGTTGTTGTAGTACTTAGAATAAAACTTTTAGTGTTTTACAATGAAAGAGACCATAAGGGTGTAGAAAAAAACAACATATGGTACTTATCAGTTTATTTAATAAACATTAATAAGCGAAAATGAAATTTTAAGATACGCGTTCTTCACTACCTATTGCCCATACGACATTATTCGTAGAGTATCAAGGTGCCTACTGTTTTCATTTGTTTGTTTTCGATTTACTGTCATTCCCAATAGAGATTGCTGTGTTCATTATGGTTCTAAGTGCTGAAGATTGTGCAAAAGCTGTAGCTCTTGTGGAAGACGGAAGAAGTCAGCGGTATGTGTCCAGATTACTTCATATCAGTCTCTCTACCGTCCAAAGAGTACTTGAACGGTTTAGAGAGACCGGCAGAAATATGCGGAGGCCGGGATCTGGCAGGAAACGAAAAACGACTGCTAACGATGACCGATTTCTCGTTCTTAATACTCTACGGAATCGTCATTTGACTTCAGTGGAGACAAAAAATCAACTCCGTGAGGTTCGTGGTACAAATGTAAGTGTGTGGACGGTTCGTCGAAGGTTACAAGAAGTTGGCTTAAAAGCTTGCAGACCAGCAGCTGGACCAAAACTACCCCCACGTCACCGAGTAGCCAGACTCCAATTTGCTCGCGAACATTTGAATTGGACATTGGCAAAATGGAGTAGTGTACTGTTTACTGACGAGTCTAGGTTCTGCCTACATTCACCAGATGGAAGAGAACGAGTATGGAGACGAACGGGAGAACGATTTGCGGAGTGCACGTTTAACCCCCGGGTTAGCCATGGTGGAGGTTCAGTGATGGTGTGGGCAGGAATATCAATGGATGCCTGCACCGAATTGATTGTTATTGATGGAGGGTCGCTGACTGCACAGCGGTATATTGAGGAGGTTTTGGCAAATTACGTAGTTCCATTTGCTCCATTTATCGGCGATGACTTTGTTCTGATGCAGGATAACGCGAGACCGCATTCAGCGAGGTGCGTCACTGAATACTTGGCTGAAGTTGGGATAGGAAAACTAAACTGGCCAGCATGTACCCCAGATGGAAATCCTATAGAACATGTTTGGGACATGCTGGGCAGGCGTGTTAGAGGACGTACAGTTGCACCAACCACGATAAATGATCTTCGTGTGGCACTTCAGGAAGAATGGCACAATATTCTGCAAAATGATATTCGTGAGCTCATTAGTGGCATGGGCCGCCGTATGCAGGCAATAATTAGGGCTAGAGGAGGCAATACAAATTATTGAAATCTATTCAAATGAAATTTTCATTCTTAATCTCTGTTAAGTTTATTTTGCGGAAATGCATTTTCTTTATTGTATACGTACATTACCGTTTTCGCTTATTAATGTTCATTAAATAAACTGATAAGTACCATATGTTCTTTTTTTCTACTCCCTGATGGTCTCTTTCATTGTAAAACACTAAAAGTTTTATTCTAAGTACTACAACAACATAAAAATTAAAAAAAAAAGAACTGACCCGTTTTTTTTGCACCTGAGTGTACTATCAGTTAAAGTTATATATATAAATGGACTCGTTTTATCAGATTAACTAACTATAAAAATTATATCCGTTTTCATTTAGTTATATCAGTTTAACAGTCTCACAGGAGTTTAAATCACTTTTTTTAATTTATTTATTATATATTTTAAAACTCTGCTAACATTTTCAAATCTTATTCCTGCTAAACAGATTGTTTTCTTGGTCGTTAAATTGGAACCTTTTCGCTTATCTCAGGGAACGGCCCATTTATTGCAAGTGTGCAACCTTAAGATTGTATTTGCAGGAAAAGCATTCTTGACCTGAATTTAGTAGCTCAAGTGGCCGTGTTTGTAAAATGACTTCATTAGTGCAACTTCTGTTAATTTTAAGTAAACTTGAACCCTACTCTTGTTATAGGGATTTATGGGTATTTGGAATATGGCAAGCGAAACTTAGTATTCCATATTTGTATTACACTGTAAGTAGGCTCAACTTAGGCAAAACAAACGTCTTTAAAAAATGAAATAATAAATAAATAATATAATATATGATATAATTTAAAATGCAGTTATAGAAAAATGCGCTAGCCCATTATGAACATGAAAGTTTACTCGATATTACATAAATATGGTTACAATCATTTTCGAACTCGATTAGAAACAAAACTATCATATTAATGTGCTTTGTAATGTTTGTCATTATAAGTAGACCATTTACAGTTATCGGCTCATAAACGAACTTTAATTATTCTAATACTGATTTTGATACAACAATTTCCAGAAAATGAAACTCGTCTGCATGCTCTAGTTTTGATTCAGCCAACATTACGGAAGAATTGATGTCCGTTTATAATTAATGCTTGGCTCATTTGAATTACTTCTTCTTTTTATTACACTACCGCTCGTTATTGCTATAGCTTAGACAGAATTTCACGGCAAAACATGCAAATTCCTTCATTTTAATGAACTAAAAACCGACAGTAAAGAGGTACTACGTTTATTGTTCTTACCCGATACAATTTAACGCGACGAATAAAACTGGCGAAAAAGAACGAACTGTGAATATACCTTTTTAATTTTGTTATCATATCAACAATGTCTCTTGTTCCTACTTTTGCAAATTTTTATATAAAGATAAAATTTGATTTTCAAGCTTTAATCATTGTTGAGAGCAGGCAATTCTCTCAAATATTGATAAAACAAAATGCCTGTAACTTAATACAAAAGCCCGGTATATTAACGACATGCTTTTATTAAAATTGGAAGTTTTCATTACATTAAATTTAAAACTATATTTGACAAATGAAATTTAGTAGAAAATCTAAGTATCTGATTGACAATATTCCGATACCTGATATATTAATAATCGTCTTGCACGAAATAAGACTATCATGCTGCTTACTTATTTCGTCTACATTTTTATATAACCTATACTATTTATGAGTATATACGTACAACAATATCAAAATAATACACCAATATTTAAATAATTAAGATTTTAGATATTATTAGTACCGAAATCCGAAATCCAGCACTAGTGTTTGACAATGCATATGTAATTTACGGATATATAGTGTTACCACCTCATTCTTCGATTGAGATGCAGATTTAAATACATATGTATATTGATTGCATTATTCCCGACAAGCAAATGTCTTTTTTTCGCAATCAATGTATACCTTTTGAGTTTTGTTTAAAATCAATTAGGTCTCAAGGTTCGGCCAAGTTTGTATTTTGTCCATATTAGCCTGCATGTTCTTCGTAACAACTGCTGATTTTGGATAAAAAATGTTGCAATGGTTGCTCAGCCATATCATACTATCTGAGCGTGCTGCTTTTTGATGTTTCATACAAAATAAGTATTTATTAGGCCATTTAGCACATTTTGTTACTAGATTATGAAGTGTCATATGGTTTCGTCTGACTTTAAAAGTTCATAATAATCGTGTAATAAATTGTTTTTGCATCTCTATTATGATATTGTATGCTAATACTTTGTCGTAGTTTGATTTATGTTAATATTCCATTGTTAAAACTAAACTGGTAAACTAGTAATTAGTTTTTGTTTCTCTATTACGGCCACTAGTCTTCTCAGTAGTATATTGGCAAATATGTTAGCTAGTACTGGCTCTAAGAAGCAGGATTTCAGTAATTTTACTTGGCCGGAAACTTATGTGGACTTGAACATCTGTAGTATGGATGTGCACCCTTTATTACTCGTTTCCGGTAGAGCATTTCCAATTATAAGCTAATAACCTGGAAAAAGAGTTTATCTATATTTTCATCAGAATATTATATATGATATTAGCGATAAACTCTTATAACCAGAAAAAACGAAAACAAATCATGGATTACGGAAGAAATCCTAGAGCTAATGAAACAAAGAAGAAGAGTAAAAGAGAATTCAACAGAATACAAAAGTATACAGAAACAAACCAGAAGAGATATCAGGAAAGCAAAACAGGAATGATATAGTCTAAAGTGCGAAGCAATAATTGAAATATTAGAAAAGAAGCATGGCCAGTTTAAAATGCACAAGAAAGTAAAACAAGCTACTGGCCTAACTAAAACTAACACAGTAGGGCGACTCGTAGAGAGTAACAACAATGGCATCATTGATAAACACTAGAAGATAGATACATGGAAAAATTATATAACTGACATTTTCAGAGACGATGATAGACCTCCCCGCCCTTCAGATATCGTCTGTAACTTGGACCCAGAGATAACGGTAGATGAGATAACAAAAGCAATTATGCAGATGAAAGATGGAGAAGCAACTAGCCCTGATAATATCAATTCAGAAATACTAAAACTTTTTGACGAGGAGGAAATAAAATGGCTTACAAAAATTTTCTGTATAACGCAGGACAATTACCTAAAATATGGCTAAAATCTAATCTGTTGAGGTTATCATACTATTAGCCTCATGAGCCATCTGCTGAAAGCCTTTCTAAAAATCATTCATCAGCGCATATTCAGGGTGTATCAAAAATCGCGGATAATATTTATATCACGCGATTCTACGTCAAAATCCAAGCAAAAAACTCCAGTGCCAATTTGCTGTTAACTCTTTAGTTATGGAGTTATTAGCAGCCTTAAGTCGTATTCTGGTTTGCTTGTCGTGTCATATTTTTATGAAATAATGCTTTTTAGCTGTAGTTTAATGAACAAAAGAAATAACTAATTTGTAACTTATTGTACTCAACATACCCCTCGTTTAATTAGAATTTCCCTCCGAAGTTTGAAATTTTTGCAGTGCTTGTGCTTTTCATAAATGTTGCAACGATGTAAAATGCAATTATATTAAATCAAGCGGATTGCTATTGGTGATGTCGCAGGTGACGTAGTATGACTGACCGCACAGTGTTGCTAAGTTTACAAGACTTTAATTAACAATTCTTCAAAAAATAAACGTTTTGGCATAAAACAGTTATACAATTTTTTGTCCAGTTTTTAACGCAGAATCGCGTGGTGCGAATATTATGCGCCATTTACGATACAGCCTGTATAAAACTTGTGAAGAATACCTAGGACAGACTCAGTTTGGGTTCAGGAATGCAACAGGAACAAGGGAAGCTCTTTTTGCGTACAGGTGCTGTTTTAAAGATGCCGTGACATGAGCTGCGATGTCTACGCTTGTTTCATATCACAAAGCGTGCAACATGATAAGTTGGTGGAAGTACTTAAAAAGGTTGGAATGGATGACCGAGATATAAGAATAATAACAAATCTGTACTGGGGCCAAACAGCGGATATGCGGGCGGAAGGAAGCATCACGAAAGATCCTTATCCAAAGAGGTGTACGACAAGGATGTCCTGTCGCCCATACTTTTCATGTGTATTCCGAGGTTATCTTCAATGAAGCTTTGAAAAATTAAGAAGACGGTATAGTTATAAATGGAGTGTGTTTAAACAACTTTAGATATGCCGCCCCACCACGGTGATATTCGCAAATAATATGGAAAGTTTACAGAGAGTAACGACTAAAATAGCACAAATAAGCGAAAGATATGATTTAACACTTAATAAAAATAAAATAAAATATGTATATGGTAATCTCAAAAAATGGGATACCTCCATATCAACTAATAATAATTAAAGACAAACCCATAGAGAGGGCGCACACATACAATTATCTAGGAACTATAAATAACAATTGGGACCATTCCATCGAAATAAAATGTAGAATCGAAAAAGCCCGACCTGCGTTTGTTAAAATGAAAACCTTGTTCATCATACGTCATGATTTGGGCATGCACATAAGAGTAAAACTATTGCGCTGTTACATATTTCTTGTTTTATTATCGTATATGGCGCAGAATCATGAACCCTCAACGAAACAACAACAAAAACACTGGAAGCATTTGAAATATGGCCCTATCGGCGTATATTGAAAATTTCCTGGACACAACATATTACCAACACTATTGTTTCACAAAGGATGAACAAAGAGAGAGAAGTCATAAAAATCATGAAAATCAGGAAACTTAAATACTTAGGCCACATAATGAGAAATGGAGAGAGATATCAATTGCTTCAGCTGGTTTTTCAAGGAAAAGTATTAGGAAGGAGAGGTCCAGGAAGGAGAAGGATATGGTGGGTTAAAAATTTAAGAACATAGTTCTATTCCATACCAACGAGACTTTTTAGAGCTGCAGTAAATAAGGTACAATTACAAATAGCCGGGATGATTGCAAATATCCGGTAACGGATCAGCACTAACAGAAGAAGATGCCTTATTGACAATAGGTTACTGATATTTTTGCTCATTTATAAACATATTTTAAGAATGATTAACGTACTTCTAAATCAAATAAATGCAAATTATTAGCCGAAAAAACTGTAAAAACAAGACTATAGTAGTGATTTTTAACCTGTGGCGGCAACGCATAGAAAGAGTTCGAAATTTCTAGGGGTGAGCGGGACAAACTGCGTATGAATGAAAAAACTGTTTATTGAAAACACAGAAGCATACACGTTTTTCTGGAACTATTACTATGGACAAACATTAGTTTCGAAAATCGAGAATAGAATTGAAAAGCATCGCATTATGTGTATAAACTATTTCAGTCTGGTGTGTAACTATTATTATTGCAAAACAAAGCAAGCAACTAATAAAACGATAAACAAGAACTTTAGGAGAGAAAATTAGGGGCTTCCTTAAATCTCCCTATTGTAAAATAGAATTCATTATTTTCTGAATTTGAGTAAGAACTTTTTAAATGTAAATATCAAATAGCTGGAAAACTATGAAGTCTACGTTCACGAGAAAACCACATTGATGTGTTATATTTACATAATCCAGTACCATGTTTAGTTTTGCTATATAAGTGATAATTAATTTTACATACATCGTTGTAATTATAACTATGGTGCAATTAGAATGGACTGATCTGTGTGAGGATTTTGAAAATGAAGGCAATTATTTTAACAATTACAGCAATTACAGCAAGGTATTTAATATACCCAATCGATTATATTAGCTCCAGCAAAACATTTTTAATTTCCTTGTTTTAGGTATAAGGTGAACGTTGAAAGTTAGTGTGACACTTATACAGGGTGATTCATAATAAGCGTAACATACTTCGGCATTTTATTGGTAAGGTCATTTTAAGTGACAACTGTTATACTAGTGTTATATGAACCTAGGTCATATTTCACTTCGTTACAGAACAACTATGAGGGATCAAAGAAATCCATACATCTAACTACCATTGAAAAAGTACAGTCCATTAATAACTGACAATCACTTGTTAATATTTTACAATTAAGTAGTTGTTTGCTGTAAAAGAATAAAGTTAATAATTAGCAATTGTTGTTTGTTGAAAAAATGCCAAGTTTCAGTGCAGCTGAATATGCCGACATTGTTTTCGTGTATGGTTACTCTAATGGTAACGCTCGTCCTGCATCCAGAAAATATCGAAATAGGCAGCAATCCTCTCATCGAGTTTTTGGCCGTACTTTTCAAAGACTTCGTGAGACTTGTACAACTGCTGTTAATAATGCTGGTAATTACGCTGCAGAAGGTTAATGTCAATACTGAAGAAAATGTAATTCTACACTACTTAGTACAAGGCGCATTGCAACGCAATTGCACCTTTGTGTGGAGGACCCTACATAGCAAAGAACTGCATCCTTATCACATTCAACGAGTTCAGGCACTACAACTACAAGATTATGGCCAACGTGTGGAGTTTTGCACCTGGTTCCTACGTAAAATTACCGAGGATCCAAATTTTTTAGGCAGAATACTGTGGACCGATGAGGCTCAATTTACGAGGGATGGTATTAATACCATCCACAACTACCATCTATGGTCTCTCCATAATCCCCATACCTTCACACGGACAAGATTTCAACATCACTTTAGTGTTAATACGTGGGCTGACATTTTTAATAGTCGGTTGCTTGATATCGAAGTTCTTGATGATTGCTTAAATGCAGAACGATACGCTACTTTCCTAGATCGAAGACTTTATGCGAATCTGGAAGTCTCTCTACTTCACATTCGGCAACAAATTTACTACCAGCATGATGGCGTCCCTGCCCACTATGGAATACAAGTAATCGAATGGCTAAGCACGCATTATCCAAACAGATAGATTGGTCGTGGGGGTCCCATCTCTTAGCCTCCGAGGTCCCCTGACCTAAATACTTTAGATTTTTATCTTTGGGGGGTTATCCTGAATGCGGAAAGGACAGGGTTGCATCTTATCAGCACAATTATTTAAAACATCTATGGAGAGTACATTATGAGGAAAGCCCTTAAAAATTGTGATGACAGTGTTTCTATAAATGGTAAAAAATAAACAATCTACGATTTTTTGACGACGTAGCTATTAGCAACTAATGGAGAGAACACTGAAACAGCTAGTCTACAGTGTTGAAATCAATACTCGTGAACAGTTACTCCGAAAGATAATAATTGATGCGGCCAATCAAATTCGCAATGATGATGCCATAGTTCGTGTTTATGATTCGATGATTCGTAGGTGTTGTGCTTGTATTCAGGCTCGAGGGGCACATTTTGAGCACTTGTTATAACTTGTACACTCTCTTTTGTTTTTAAATTAAATGTTCATTTTAAGTTCCTAACATTATATGCTTTGGTTACCTATTTGCTACTACACTAATAAAACTTTGCTCTATTGTAATTCCGTAACTAATTGGAATACGACCTATGTTCATATGATATATTTTGCTCAAAATGGCCCCCCCAACAAAATTCCGAAGTTCGTTACACTTATTATGAATCATCTTGTATAATAACTTTGTAACAATCTAAAATATGTAAACTGATGCACTTTTAAAATAATAAGCTTGAGAATATTGAGAGATTGTTAAAATTGTATTTGTTCCTCATAACTTTTAATTCACATAAATATATGTTATTGTATTTTTAAAGATATTAAAAAAGGGGAATAAGAAGAAAAAATTAAAAAAATAATACCGAACCATTTAATGTGATTAAATAAAACAGATTTACAACTTTACGTACTTGTTGTAAATAAAAACGAAGAAATATTTAATTCATTATTTTACCGGAACACGTGATGAACAATAATTGGAAAATTCCCAGAAAGCGTTTAGGTCTTGACTTTTATCTGTAATGGGAAAGTATTTTTAGCAAATAAAGGAAACCTTATATTTTTTGGAAATCAATATGTATGTAACATGGCCAGTAATTTTTCTGTCGACATCAGTTTTTCTCTCACAAAAGATTTAATTTTCTATCCCCCGCAACATTCTTAACGCCTTTTAACCATCAATGGAACTCCAATATGAGTAATATCGTCTGCCTCATTCATTTTTAGTGCAGAATCAGTTTTCAATAACCCTCCAAGTTCTTAGCAAGTGCGAGCACATATCTGCTATAATTTACATTTCAAAGTGCATTTCGGCAAAGATAGTCCTGCTTTGAAAGCTAACGCGAGTGCTCTACAAATTGCGACTTTCTGAAATGGAATGAATTCCTACAGGTGTCTTTTATGCAAACATTCGTTTCAATTGACCATGAACAAGTGAATAAATTGAAATAATGACTCTGCGGCTTCAAGTCGAATTCTTTTTCAGTTCATGCATGAAAAAAAATGTTTCAATCAAATATCCGCCCTTAAAATTGACATTTCGTCCCAATTAACTCAGCGTAATAATTAAACCGTATAATTTTTTTATATTCAGCTGGTTATATTAAGTTATTTTTGCGCTAAATTTTCTACCTACAACGCGGTGAAACCAGAAATAAGAGCGCTAAAACCTTAATTAAATTACGGTGACTGAGAAAGTCTAGTGTTTTCGAGATAATGCGCTTATATTCTAGAATTTCTCTATTCTGTTAGGTTTTATTAAGCTTTTGTCACAGCTGCAGTACTTAGAGCACTTTTTATTATACTTTTTTGGGAAACGTGAGCAAGTGTAACACGTAAATAACTAAACGAGCAAACTGGTGAATCCGTTGAAGTTTTTAGTAGTTTAAATTTTAAACTTTGGAGATTTTCTGGCAACAAGTTCCGTATGACAAAAATTTTCATGTAAAGTTCTACAAACGAATACGAACAGCTCAGAAAAAATAGCGCACCCACTTTTAAAGGCAAGTTTGGAATTCCTAACGAACTCGGTAATAAATTTGTGTTTCCATGAAATAAAACCATTTTCATATTATTTTAGTGGATATTACCAATTACCACGGCGCAGCGCCGCGAACATTAAGTATATAATATATAAACTCCTATTTAGTATTTAGAATAATAAGAATTAAACAGAGTTGTATAATACGCATGACAAAGTAATTAATATGATTAATGTAATGTTAATTAAATTCATAAATATTCATAACATGACGCTTTCACTTGACCACATTTTCATAATATTGGCAACATTCTACATAGAACTAAATTTATGCAAAGGGTTTTGTTTTAATACACGTAATTTCTAAAAATATCGTTGGTTTAAAAAAAGCAGCAAATAATTTTGGAACCTGATTATTATGAAAACTAATAAATTTTACAAGAAAGCAACAAGAACATCTTCCTCGGCAATCAACCTAAAAACGTAAATAAATAAAGGCGTGAAATTCTGCCGAAATACAATTTATTTGGGCCAATTTTAAGATCACCGTGTTTTATCGTTTTAGCATACGTTGGTCTTGATAATAACGCCCACGTCCTTTCCACCAAATGGACGGATTAAGGAATGTTTATTTCAGCCCCACTTCTGCGGTATTTTGGGTATCTGGTGTCCCTATCTAGGACATTAATCGCTAAAATTAGGGTACGCGGCTTAGAGAGTACTATAAATAGGACTTTTAGTAGAATTACTTTAACCATAACGCCAATAATAAAAATTCTATATCAGTAAAGTAATTCTTTTTGTGATGATTACGGAACTTATTTGAATTGTATGTATTGTTTAGAACAACCCCTTTTACTGCATATTAGTAATTAAGTAAAATTTGTAAGTGAAAGGCGTTATTTAAAAGACTTTAAAATATTTCCAAACCAAGTCAAATATACGTAATATGCGGCATATTTCTAAGAAGACACATATCTTAATATACTAATTAGACAAAAATTCGTTTCAGCGCTCTTAAAATCTGAATAATAATTTCGTAATACCTAATACTCTCTTAATTCAGCTTGAAATATAAAATCATTCTTTGAACTCTCTATATTCAGTTAAACCAGAAAATCTAAATATCTTTGCAATAAACAAACACTACCTTGTAGAAATTTCAAATAAAGGCCCAAGAGGTACACTTTTGCTTTGCGTATACAAGTTCTGCGGTTTCCCTTATCCACTGTTTGTTTGCCTTTCTCGTGCAGTATTCTCCAGTAGTAAATTTTCAAACTATGTTACTTACGTCGTCGTCTTGTATAAGTTTCGACTTTCCTTATTCCGCATTCTAACTATGATGGGCAGTTGATGAAATTCCCTTGATATTAGCTGAAATTTTGTTAGGAATATAACGTCTGGTATCTACAATACAATATTATTTAAATTTGTTTTTTGAAGCATTTCGTTTTATAAGTATAACACCAGTAGAAGACGGAAGCGGGCAACTTCTGGTTAGGTTTTTATAAGAAGCCATGTTTGAACGTCTCTTGCCAACAATGTTTTAATTAACAAGGTGCAGTTCATTTAAAACAAGCTTGTTACTCTAGAAGAATGGATTTTGTTAAAAAAACATTTTTTGTAATGATGTTCTACAATTTCAAGTGTGTGGTATGTAATAATAATTGCAGAGATTGCGCTATTTTTATTGCAGGTGAAACATCATTCCGTTTTTCGTTCAGCAGTTAGTTTTTAAAATTCATGGTTCTGGAGAAATCTACCAAATTAGAACGACCGAAGACAGTAACAACAAACTAGTTCACTACCAAGTACCTTCCTCTAGTTCTACATGACTTGGCATGCTCGTGTGCTACAAGTACGAGGGTTGAATCTTTATGACGTAACAACACTAAAATTATACGGCATGTACTTATTCGTTAGATTTACCTTCTGCTTATTCTTTAATTTGAAAAAGTCGATTCAGTGACGTCAGCTGTTTTTGAAGGCGAGATAGACTAAGTAATAAAAAAAAAGTTCGGATTATTTGGAACCACTATAAAGGTTGATAGTTGCTTAGGTCTTTGCAGTTCATATTTATCTATTAATACATATTTTTAAATAGAAATACATATACAAACTACCCTTCGTTATTTTAATATTTAATGAAATCACAAGATCGATCGCGTGTTTGTCTTGCATTCCTATAAGTAAATAATATTAATAATAATACAATTTGCAGTAACCGTTATTCATTCTAATGTTGATGGTTAAGAAATTCCAGTATCTCAATTTTCTATAAAATATAATCTTATTTTACTTATTTTACAACATTTGACTGTTGGGCCATCTTTAAGTAATTTAATTTCCGAAATTTCTTCTTAATGATCTTTTAAAATAGCTTCCCCTATTTACAACAGCCGATTGTCTTTTATGTCTTTTATCCAACTGTTTACTTCAACACTTTTGTAGTTGAGTAGCAAAACCTCTCCATATTATGTCCAGCGCCGAATTAAGGAAAGTTGCCGTTAGAAGTTAGTTTTTTACTAATGTTCTAGTTGTGTCATTGAGACTTTTAAATGTAGATATAATAATATAGTTATTTGTTTCATTAGTACAAAAAATGCATGATTTCGGGACCAGCGCGTCGTCCGGCGGGTCTTCAGCGTACATACAACATATGTTTATTAGGCAACCCCCACTTATTTTTCAGTGTTCTATCAGCCGTATCATTTATGCCATGTTTTTTTGAAGCACCTTGTATATATTTTTGTAATTATTTTAGTTACATAACCCACTTGTAGCGCAAATCATTGGATATCCAAGGCAGCCCTTTACAGAAAATGAATGCTCAAGGAAAGGGAATAATGCAATTTTGGCTAACCTATTTACGAAGTATTTTGCTTCGCCGTAATTTGCCAAAGAATTTAGAAAACCCGGCGTTGATAACAAGCAATCTGAGCTTTCAAAATGAATTATGATTAAGTAGGAAGAACTATAACGTTTTAATTTAAGCGAAACCTTACTAATGCTCCAACGTAACAATTTGTTGACGCTTTCCTTGAAATTTATAGTCGAATAATAAATTTCATTAGCAGGGAATTATTTAAGGATATCAAAGGAAACCTTTCCGCGAAAATAAATGAAGGGTTGCGCAAAATGCGGTGTAATTTTCAGTATCAAATCTGTACTGTAAATATAATTATTCCATTCTTATACAGGCTTAAATTGCATTAAAATTTAATAAAACAAAATTAAACTGGAATTAAATACTTTGCGATCTTGAATCGTTTCAAACTGCAAACAAAGGGAATACTGTACAATGTGGCGATTGCTGAAAGCGTACCAAAACTGAATTCATAAACATCAAGAGTTTTCCAATAATTACAAAACCAGTTGATAACTAAATATACAACTTCATAGATTAATTTTTAGGTTCAATAATTATCCACGTGTTATGTTATCAAATTCGTCGTTTATCAAATTAATGATTATTAGTACTTATCTACTAGTTAAAAAAATATTTAATAATTATAAACAATAATAAAATGAAACGAAAAATTTCAGATTATTCTTTAGAAATAAACTTTTGGAACATAAACTCACTTCATATTCAGGTAAGTAATTAAATTGATCTTTTCAGTCTTCTGGAAAAATTGTAGCGTCTCATTAAAGGTTATACAATTACCTACTAGAAAATACCCACAGATTTATTAATTTTACTTTCAATTGCTTGGGTTTGCAAATAAAAATGTAGAGTTTGTTACGACCTTTTACGAAATAAATATGTATAAATCACCAGATGTACAACAATAATTTTAATATTTATATTTGCTGCTAAAGTAACCTATTAATTAAGAAAAAATGTTACGCCTAACCGTTTAGAAATTCCGTTTAATAAAGGTGAAACTAGACTGTGGGGGATGAAAGTGTGGGCGTTCCTTTCGTGGTATATTAGGATTTGCTGGAATTTCAATTTTGACAGTGAAAAATTCTCATAGAAATTAACGCAGTAGAACTTGAATCCATAATCAATTATAAATGATCCTTTTTACAAGCAATCAAAGCGATAAAATTAAATTTAAGGTAGAGAAACTTCTATTATTAAATTTAATTTGTAAGTATTAATCAGCTCTATAAAATTTATGGAATCTGCTTTTGTTGTTTACTTTGCTAATTCCGCATTGATAAATATAGCAGACTGTGGAGAATTTGAAATCAATTATTTAATTTAAAATGAAATTGCATTTAAAATATTATAACAACTGCAACAATATAAATAAACCAAGTTATTTAAAGGTTGTTATGGTAATTGCAACATACCTATGAAGTTTCTTCTTGTTGCTTAAAGGAGAAGTACAGAAACAGCTAACTGGAAACTTGTATAAGTGACAGAATAGCTCACAGTTGTAGACATAGCGGCACATTTTGAATTCAAGTTACCTAAATATTTTCTGATTCTTTGTATAACTTTAGAAAAATATAGTGGCAAAATTAGAGTAAACTTTAGAACCAAATAATTTTTTTATAACATTTCCATATCTCCTTGAATAGAGGAAATTCTTAAACAGAGTTTCAGAAAATAAAACTATAAAAATATCCACAGACTTATCAACACCGTAGAAATTATCAAATAAATCGTAGGTATGCATTAATTCAATCAATCCCAGAAGACTTGAGATTAACTGCATTGTTTAACATTATTTAATTTATTTCCGCTAATTGAAAATCTGAATTTTTATATTGTACTCTAAAATTGTTTATGCCGAGGATACCATAGTTAGAGCTAAATTAAGTGAAAAATTAATAGTTTTATTGACCTTTTATCAGTTGGAGGCAATTTTTATTAATTTCAGTTTGCTTCAAAAGACATGTTAGAATAGGTATATACGTATACTTCATTCAAGTTAAAGATAAAGTGGATGTAAACAATGATCGGCGCGTGATCAATGCATGATCAGCACCTGTGCTGCATTTTGGCTAATGCGATTGGCTGAACCCTCACCACTGCACCCGGGAATTACACATCGTTGATATCAGTCCATGTCCGGCTTAAAATTATTTTATTTTCATTTTATTTTTTATTTATTGTACCTATCAAACTTTATCATCGAATAAAAATGTTCTTTATAAAATGTTATTCATTACCAAATGTCTAATTATTAACATCATTTCAAATTTGTTTTTATTTGGTTTTTTAAATATTTTTGCTATACTGGTTTGTATGCAAATCTTTACGAATTTCCTTAATACTACCCTGCTTCTATCAAGCACGTGAACAGCGCATGTATTTGTTTACATCCACTCTATCTTTAACTTGAATACAGTTTAGGAAGATAACATTTGATTTTTTTGTATTATTTTGCCGTGGAACTTGTGGTTTGTGTTTTATATAATTTTGTCGGAAATTGGAATTTACGTATTTCAGATTTTTCAGGCGTTAAAATAAGATGTAATAAAATCTATAACTGTATTTCTGAGTATAAATCAGCGGGATTATTTGTATTTAATGCCCTTTTCGACCGTTTTTTCTTTCATTGCTTCAGGTGCAATAATAAAATCTGACATATTTTTCGACAAAAAGGGTGTTTTCAAACTTAAAGTGGTGTACCATCGTTTTAGTAAATGATCAAAATTAAGCCTATAAAATTGCATTAGTTGCTGTAATAATGTTACTGTTTATTTATATGTAATAAAACGTAATTCCAGAATAATCATTTCAATTAAGATTGGCAACAACTGAAACCTGATGTGGTCATACAGGGTGGTGACTCGAACACCCGAACATAGGGATTTAACATGTAAAATCATATTTTCGTAATTTCCTGCTCCCCTAATTATTTTAGGTAAAAAAGCTTCAAATAAAAGTTGTAGAGCATAAAATCCTGCATCTGAATCAATAAACAAAATTAATTTTGCGTGCCTTGTAACCTCAGAAATTAGGTATGAAAATGACGTAAATCACCCCAAAAATAGCGATAGCCATGGAATTCAAACAAAAATTAACAAATGTTAACGGTTTATCTGTCAAATTTCATGGTGGACGGAAAATTTAAAAGATTTAAATTTGTGTTCTTTTAATATTTTTAGGACCGTGGTGTGGTGCAAACCTAATCCAGATCCAATTTCTCTAAGGCTCACATTTGGATTATTTGATACCGCAGCTAATACATTGATTTCGTTAGCGTTATGATCTTCAGCTTCAATATCTTCTTCTGGTGCAATATTTATTTGTTTTTTAGTACAACTCTTGCAAGGTGCGAACACTGACCCATATTTTGTTTGATTATTGATGATGGTATGGATTGTTGATGTCGACGGAATTGGTAGAATGAGGATATAAATTCGTAAATAGATCTCGTACTTGTCTTATACTGTTACCACTGTAAAATAACTTTAAAAATTGATTTTTTTCACTTATTGTATAATTGTTGGCCATATTTTCACTTTAACAGTAATTACAAGTAATAATAAAAATAAACTAACGCAGCGTAACTTGACAGATAAACCGTTAACATTTGTTAATTTTTGTTTGAATTCCACGGCTATCGCTATTTTTGGGGCGATTTACGTCATTTTCATACCTAATTTCTGAGGTTACAAGGCACGCAAAATTAATTTTGTTTATTGATTCAGATGTATAATTTTATGCTCTAAATCTTTTATTTGAATCTTTTTTACCTAAAATAATTAGGGGAGCAGGAAATTATGAAAATATGATTTTACATGTTAAATCCCTATGTTCGGGTGTTCGAGTCACCACCCTGTATATCAACTGCATCACTCCAAACAAATTAAATTAAATTGTTTAAAAATAAACCACTCAGTTTACAGCTCGTAAGTTGACTTAGGCCATACTGTTTTGAATTTTATAGTTTCAATTTCTAGACAAGTGGTGTACCCTTTTATTTTAAAAATCTAATCAGCTTGTATTCCGGTGAGAATCAGTAAGTACAGTGGGCCCTAAGTTAATTATAGCGATGGGCCACTTTATACCTTTCTCATAATTTAGAATAGTATAAAACGAAATTGTAGTTTTTTATTAAAAAGTAAATGTTAAAATTTATTTTGTACGTTTTGGAGTTAAACGGGAATATTAAATACAGCTAGGTTTCAGTGTTCAGTCTTCCAAAGAATCCGACATTCGTTGGACGTCTAACTTTAGCCTGCTTTAGTGTATCCATTTTGCATTTAAGTAAATATACAAAACAGCTGTTGTATCGCAACATTAAATTGATGTAGGTATTGATATTTATTTTATTTTTTTGTTATACAAATATCGGCCACTAAATTAATATTTAATTTGCAATACTTGCGACTACTTATAAAGTATAATCATTCGTCGTAAGTCAAATACGACTTCAAAAAACAAATCATATATATTATTAAAAGCAGTCTCCAAATTTCATGCGGGAAAATTAGGTTCAAGTACCGCCAAACTCATTTCCCTCTGGCTTGGGTTGATTTTACCTGCAGTTGGCAGCTATCTTACCCTTGTCTTTTCATATCGTTTCGTCTTTGACTATATACACATTAAAATTAAATTGAATTTAACCCCACAAGTAGTGAATTGTAACATTTACATATATTTAGTTCTGATTAATTCCCACGATAACTGAACATCTGAACATGAAACTTAGATTCTGTAGAAATAACTAGGTTATTTGATAGACAATCTAGGTATTTAAAGAAAGCATTTATGGAACACCCACGAAATTCCCAAAACTTTTTTCTTATTTCAATACAGATATTTAGAAAGGGTAAAATTTCTCATAATAGTACCTATCATATGTATTCGCAAAATTAATTCTATGTAATTTCATTAGTTAAACTCAATTTTAAATAGGTAAAAGTCCCCAGTGTATTAATACTATTTTTTTTTTCAGGAAAAGGAAAATACTTCGCCGTAGGAATAGGTAAGTGAAACCCAAAAGTTTTGACGTTAATTTGGAAATTAGGCCTTGGAAGTTTTTGCTTCTCTTTACATCAGATCGCTTTATTGAACAATAAACCTTGAAAAATATATAAAGCACTTATAACAGGGTTTCGAAGTTTTCAGAATAGTGATTTTATAACCCTTATGTGTTATGCCCATTACAATGGCTTCATTGAGGGCATATTTCGTTTTTGTGGTTTAATGCCCAATCGATTTGTAAATAACCTTGTTTACACAATTCTATTAGTTAGAATTTCAAAGTATGCAGTGAATTATTTGCATTAATTATGTTAGGCAGTAAAACTGGACTAAGCAGCATGACGCAATAACACTTTAACAACTTAAAAAATGTGATTAAAGTTAACAGTATAATGTGCTGAAAATAGTATCTCTGTACTCCCGTGGTAATGACTTAATGAGCACTTCAGTTTATATGTTTGCTGAGATTTATATCTGCCAAAATCGAAATGTAACCACCATAAATGTAGGTAGATTGTGAAACTTTTTTCTTATTTTTCGTTTTCAAAATTAGCACAATTCCTATGGTCATTGCGATTATATAGTTAATGTTGATGATATTAGAACACTAACCCCGAACCACAATAAACTAAGTTATAATCTCACTTAAGAAAAGCTTTCCCAACAAAGTTGATTGAAGTTTCTGAAAATATTACTAAATAGCAATGGTAAAGTTGGCTGAAGCAGAACTATGCGTTTCATCAAGTTCTCAAGGAAAAATTTAACTAGTCAAGAAGTTTTTCTATTGAAGATGGCAACTTAGTTACTAAAACACGTATTTGGATCTAAAAATTTACTGTGGACTGTAGGGTACCTTGACGTTTCATTGATAAGAGCACTACTCCAGGGGCGGATGGGACGGCCAGGAAGACGGAAAATTTCCCGAACAAAAAGATAAAGTGCCCCAAAAACGACAGAAAGGTGGTGCTGAAAAAGAACGACCAAAAAAGAAACAACATACGTTAGAAGAAGAAAAGCATTGCGTTTCTTTAGACATGATGTTCCATAAAATTAGTAAAGAAACTTTATGTAACGTGGAATCAGTGCCAGATGATAGCCAACGAAACGAAAAGTTATGTAAATCACCAGATAACTGTCTTCCTGATCCTATTACAAGTAGCAATAGTAAAGAAATACATGAAACTGAATTTGATTACCTATTTTAGGTTCAGAAAAAAATAATGTTTTTTCAGTGTCATCACCGCAATTTGCAAAACCTTTCAAACGAGAAAACTTAACATTCAGTTCGAAAACAATATCCTATTTACTGTTTGGTTTGTTTAGCCCCTTCTTCATCCTCAGATAGATTTATGGAAGGTATGGGCAACTGGAGACATGTCTCTCAAGGCATTCTAGAGCACGAGAAAACATCACTACAATGCATACTCAAAACAGTAGATACTTTATTATTAAATCAAATAGATATTCGTAATAAAAGGTTGCTAAAAATATGCAAGTGATGGACAGTATTATTAATAATGTTCAAGTTATAAAGAAAGCGCGAACGAAGGAGCATATTCTTTACATTTACATAGATGTTTAAATAATGAAAACCTGCGTCACGGATTTTTTCTAGTAGGTAAAATATTGAAATACGAGTATAATTATTCATTAGCAATACCATAAAAATGAAAACCGACGATGCTTACTTACAATGTTTTTTTCAACAGAGCCCAAAAAGTATCCGAATTCTGCGAAAACCCTACAAGTCCATTATTATTTTCCAGAGTTGTAAAAATTGTGCGGTTTGTTATACCTAATCTATTTTAATAACCTTATCGGTCATTATCTGTTAACCCTCCCAATTTCCTAAATAGCATGTGAAAGATCGTTTAATTCCCTAAAATAAATAAAATTGTATTTAAGAAACAGTTTAAGGGAGACATGCTTAGAATATTTTGTGTTAATGTGTATTAAAAAGAACATAATATTAAATTCGATTGCTAACGAAGACGGGTATTAATACTTTAGTTGGTGGTTTTTCATTATTGAAAAAAAGATTATTGTATTGAACAAATATTTTGCTGTTACTTTTTATACTATACAGGGTGGCTGATTTTTCATTGACCAGCTTATGTCTCGTTTATTATTAGAAATACAAGAAAAAGTCAGAGGAAATAGTTTTTTGGTATTAATTCTTCTATAAAATGGTATAATTAATTATTTTCCATGGCCTACTGTTTTTCAGGAAAAACGTATAACTTTGTTTTTTAAATGGAACACCCTGTATATTTATTCGCTAATCGATCGAGGGTTAAATTCTACTATTATTTCTCAAAAATATTCCAGAATTTCAACATGCAGAATAAACTAAATATGCTAGTACACATTATAGAAAAACTTACCAATTTATTTCGGAATTATATTGACTGTAACACAAACAAAACACGCCGAAAAAAACAAAAATACATGTAAACGTCCAAACGCGAGGTTCGTTAAGTTGCAGTGGTAGCTATTGATACCAGCAAATCAAAAAAAGGGAATTTTCGCACCCATATATTTACGGTGCGGTAGGATTAACTACCAGTGCGTCAAGTGGGAGACGTAACGATCAAATTCGCATGCCTACTGCTGGAAATTAGACTTTAATAGCATGTGGTAGCTATAGCTACCTCTACCACTTAAAGGGTTAAACTAGGATGTGGATAAACTAGGATAAAGAGCTTATAGGTGGAAAATTACCTGCCCCGGTATTTAAGTACTTCAGAGATGGTTAACTCTGTCGAATCGGGAAAACCACCCAAAAACAAGAGGCAGTGGGCAGTGGGGTACGAACCCGCTACCTCCCGAATGCTACGCGTGTGCAAGGACAGGAATGCACTTGGCCACACAGCTCGGTTCCACTTCAAATTCAGTTTACTTTCACTTCCAATTCAGTTTATAATTTATTTTCTTTTGTATTAATATTTTTAATTATTTATCGTTTTAGGAGATGATTCTGATAATTTTTACAGTTAATTTTTACTTTATAATCAACATTTTGGACGAGCAACTTTATATGCTACATGCCCGTTAAATTAAAATCATTTCCTGTTTATAATTTTGTTTTTTCTATAGCAGCTGTTAAAGTGCTACTTTATCTATTAATTTGAGTAGATAAAGTAGCACTTTAACAGCAAGGGTAGATAAAGTACTATTTTAACAGCAAGGGTAGATACAGTACTTTATTTTTTGTTTTTAACCCTAATACGCCCATACTAATGACATTTTAAAACGTGACTCGATTTGTAATTTTTTAAACGTCAATGTCAAATAAATGTCAAATTTAATTTTTATTTTATAATTTTTTTCCTTTAAAATAAATGCTATAGAAAAAAATAGAGTATTATACACGACGATAAAATTTGATTATCTTCTCGAGCGTAATTAGCGTCTCGACTGGCGGGCGTCTCGACGCTAAAATACGCCCTCGAAGATAAAATACAATTTTATCGTCTTGTATAATAAATAACTATTTAGCCCCTGTTCCTAAGGTTTTTTTTCAAATATGCTGTATCCATTACAACGGTATTTACTGAGTTTCTAGGATAACCATATTTAGCTACTTACAATTTAACAACAATAATGATAACAATAAATCATTAAATTATTTACATTAACAACTTAACAATTAATCTAGCTATTTAAAATTTTTATATTACAATCTTTTATAATTAAATCTGTATTAATAATTAAAATAACTTTCATTCATAATTAAAAGTAATATCATCTGAAATTAATAACATCCAAAGGTAATATTATCTGAATAGATTACACTTTTTAATAAAACTTTATTGACCGCAAGCAAATGAAAAGCTCTGGGACTAAGATACTGTATAGTCTTTTATAAAGCATTATGAAATTCATACAGTTGGAGCATTTGGCGGTTGGGTTTAATGAATAGGAATAATGAATAATGTAAAACCTCGGAAGAAATTTTGAACTGTCTATTGTGTACAGGATGTTACTGAGTCAAATAGTGTAATTTATTATTCGACATTGTTTGTGGAGACTATCTTGTCTTGTCTAAGATATTAATGTGATAAAATGCCACGTTACAACCGATATACTTAAATATTTGAAAGATTAGAGATATGAAATAATCAAAAAATGTTAATTTTAAGAAGTTCACAGTTGTATTCTTTAAAAAATTTTCTTCGTTGTGTACTATATTGTCTATATGTCTATATACCTTGGCAAACAGTGTTAAAGTCACAAATTAGCATGCAGTTCTTAGTCTTTTGAAGTTACCTTGATTGTTGAATTGCAGTCGAATATCAATGTGTTTATTCTGACTTTTGTCAACATTGAATTCCTATGGGAACTTTTGGTTCTTAGTGCGATACAGGGTGTATATTTGAATTCGACGAACAAACTTTTAAGGATGATAAAGGGCTAAAAGAACGTTTTTCTGGTTAGGACCGTATCATTCTTGAGAAAGAACGTTTCGCCCACTTTCTTAAGGGGTTTCATCAGGAGGAAAAGAGGAAACTAAAAGAGCACGGTAACTCAAAGTGCCAACCACACTAAAGGCGAAACTCATTTAGCAAAAGGAAGAAGGGCACGGTAACTCAACTTGTAAACCAAGCAAGAAGTGAAACCCTTCTGAGTAGGTACCCTTCTTCCTCTTACTGAAAACGTTTCGCCTCTGGTATGGTTGACACGTTGAACTACCTTACTCTTTTAGGGCCCCATTTTTTTTTTCTGATGAAGCCCCTTATGAAAGCGGGCGAAATGTTGAGTTATCCTTTGTCAACAATGATACGATTCCAACCCGGAAGACGTTCTTAACACTGACACTGATCTTGGAAGTCTTCGAATTCATTACGATCAAAGGTGACAAGGTGGCACGAAAACGGCACCAGATCCATTAAAAGAAGGAGGAAACTTTTCATTAATATTGATGCGCGGCTGTTCTAACTATTTAAATGATAGTAGAAAATTTGGCAGGCAGCACTATTATGCTCATCTATAATTTAAACTGACATTTGGTTTGATCTAATTGAACAGCTTCATAAATCTTTTTTTTTTACACATGATATGAAAATAAGTATTTTCTTCAGGTTAAACTCAATGTGAGAGTGCGACTTTTTCTATCTAGAGATTTGTTACAAAAAAATAAAGAATTCGTGTGTTACTATGGAAATGATTAAATAAACAATTAATAATTTGCATTGACAGTTCGGTTTGAATTAAGTCAAATTAAAACTTATTACAAACAGATACCTAATTAAAATTTGGTAAAAAATAGCATTTACTACTCGACATGAAATACGTTTGTTTTCGTTGGTGAGATTGCCCCCCTCGCTGCTAACGCAGCTCGTAGACAAATACTCATTTCACAAAGAAATAGTTAAAAACGAATGCAGACGTTACAGAAACGAGCGAAGCCTGCATGACAGAACGCATCGAAATTTTAATGATATTTGGATACTGTGAAAGAAGAAGATCCCATTTCGAGGTGCGTGATATATTTAATAGGGAACATCCCTTTGGTTCCAGCAAGATGGAGCGCCCCCCCCCCCCCCATTATGGCATTCACGTTCTAAATTATTTGGATACAATTTTTGAGAATAGGTGGATCGGTAGAAGGGGTAGTATCGAATGGCCAGCCCGATCGCCCGATTTGAATCCGTTGGATTTTTTCTTGTGGGGCCATCTTAAAAGTAAAGTTTACACAACAGACCCAGGAATTTAGAAGAGTTAAAAATTCGTAGTCGGGAAGAAATACGGGCAATACCAGCCGAAGTAATTCGGAATATATTTTAGGGATTTTCACATCGAATTGGACATTGTCAGCTAGTTAATGGCGAACAATGTAAACATCTTCTGTAATAAAGTAATGTTAAACATTGTTTGTATTTGTTTTTAATAGTCATGTGTTTAATTTTTGTGATAAAAGTACATACGTTAAATACTGGTACGAATAACATTCAACTTGATTTTTCTAGAAAATTCGCTTATGCAACCGTATGATATTTTTAGATTGTCAGAAAGAAAAAAAAATGCTACAAAATTTCGATCTAAAAAATATATAATCCATTCAGAAAACTCCCATGACGTTTACGCTGTCAAATGAAAATTTGGGAGTGTACTTTATGTACAGAACCTATCAACTTTTTTAGTGAATGTACTTAACGTCAAACTGAAATGTAAGGTTATGATAAATCATTTGTCATTTTCGTAAAATTAAGTAGAACAAGGTAAAAATGGGTTTATTAATAATACAAGTATGATACTAAACTTCGTTGGTGCTTCTGTTCATCCATTTCTCTAAAGATTATGAATTATAAAACGTAACTTGAATAATAAATAATTTAAGTGTCAAAGTGAAAACAAAAAAAAACAAAAGCATTAAATTTAAATTTAAAGGTGCGCCAATCTCAAATCTAAAAGTTTTTAATAGCCTAATAGGGATTTTCATATTAACCAACACATGGTGACTTTTATGTCACAGGAGTTTTCTGAATGGATTATAGGTTGCCTTTAAGAAAAGTATCGATGACGTCATAGCGCAAAGGTATGACCTTAAAAAAAATATTTAAAACCATCAGTTTATGGAAAATAATTTGTTATAAAACTTTTCTCTAAAACTTTTTTTTCTAAAACTAATAATAAAGGCTCCAGTATCGAGGTTCCTTACTTTTTATTCATCCTGTATAGCAATTAAGTGTTGTTATTATTGGCCTTTTGTCCGTTACAGTTTACACTGCAAACTAAATAAAAACAAGTATCGTGAAAGGTAAGCCAGTATTTTCATGAAAAGTTACAACATTGGGCAAGTTTCAGTTTCAACAATTGTATAATTGCACAAAAATTACCTTTCGTTCTAAAAACTGAAAGCCTTAGGACAGAGTAAATAAAGATGGGACTTTCATGAATAATTTTAATGACGTTAGACTAACGATAATCTGAGTAAGTGTTCCAAAATAAAACGAAATCTTTGGCTATTTTCAGAATTAATATATCAGTTTTAAATTAAAAGGCCGTCCTATTGAAACTATTGCATATCTACAAAAAGTGAGTATTACGTTATTCGATACAAAATTGCAACTTTATTTAAAAATCCACTTAAAGAAAAATAAAACACAAGAAATAACCAAGCTAATGTAGAAAAAAAATTAAACTAGAAACTCAAAAAATGATAATTACAATGCACCTAACTGGAATTTATTTTGAAAGTTATAGTTTAAATACCAATTCATATTCAAACAAGCTCTACTACCCACAATATATTCAGCTTAATTATCATAATTATTTGGTGAAATCATCAGATATTAATTTGAGCGTCTAACGTGGGCACTGATTTAGCTACCATGCGTTGGAAATTATTAACACCTGTTAGAAAATCGGATATTGTATTAATAGCCGCATTAAGGGGTTTAATTGTATAAAATTCATATAAACCTCTTTGTTCAGACTAAATATTAAATATTCTTGCGATATAATTTAAGCAGTTTTATTTATATAATTTTTCATAGGTTTGCAATGAAATTCTTTTTCATGGAAAATAGGATATTAAATTCATTGTCCTTCAATTTACTAAAGATAAAAGAAAGAGACCTTTGTTAACAACTTAAAATTAAGTGAGTGTAACTGTCAACAGCAAACCAAAAATATCAATTTGAACTTCGTTTGAGTTTCGTTTGTGTAAATTGCGAAAGCAAACCGACGCAGACGCTTTTATCGCCGTTAATTGTGCAGGTCTAGTGTGCTATCCCGTATCACTTAACAGATTCTAAATTGATAATTGTATTTACAACCAACCTAATTCAAGTCTAGAGTGAACTAGGAGTACGCCAATTTAACTATGGGAACGTCAGGAACACTAAAGTTATAAATGAAGGATAATGGATTGCTTTGATTCTCATTCTGGTTCTGGTACGACATCACAAAGCACTCTCTTACCACTGTTCTACACAGAACGTCAATATGCAACTCGTTCTAAAGTACTACTTGTTCTAGATTGCACTATGGCACAGTAGTTTTAGTTAAATGGGCTATAGGAAATTGTTTTCGCAATGCACCAGCTGATACCAATAGAAGACGTGCCTTCACGTTTGAACGCGAAACACTTCCTGTCATTATCGACTGATACTCATCGCCTGGAAAATTATTATCAGTAAAATATAAGATTTTTTTTTGAAAAATATACTAAAACTTTTCGTGAATGTAGCAAAGTTTCAGATTCTTTTATACCTTAATTTATTTTTAAAGGCTTAACTATAGCTGAGTTACAGATTTGATATACATATCTATGTTTGTCATCAGAGACAAAATGAAATAAAAGTTCTGTTATGATTCTTATTCAACAAAAAATTTAAATACGGTTACGGTTGTATAAAATAATTTTGGTCCGGCTTATCGATGTTTAGATAAGGATTTTAATTTCTTAATACCATTTGTTGGAAACAATAGGCGATAATAATTATTTTTACACAAAAAAATGAAATAGTAATAACGAATATTAGTTGCCGTCCTTTTTGTATTTGTGGTTATTATTTGCGGGAATGATTAATTCATTAAAAATTAGTATTTATTTTTATATCTTGTGACAAAAAAGTTTTCTTGATCGATGGTTGTGCGTATGTGCGTCGCCTTTTTCAATCTCTTTTACAATACATTAAGTCTCATATTCCTCAGTCTACTCGCATGACTTCCGATTTTCAACAACCCTTTTAATTTAGATTCTTCTTTTTCAAATATTCCATTTGTTCTGCCTAGAAAACAACTTTTCTACGCTGACTAGTGTTGCAGAGTATACAATCATGCCTGTTACTCTTCCAAAATTTGATTTTTTTTTTGTTTTCTACCGTATCATTTCTGTTCTTCGTCTTACGAATTCGACAAACTGTCAGTTTTCCATGACATTGTAGCAGTTTGACTTTCAGGACTTGAACATAGTTTGTAGACGTTTGTTCCCCTTTTCTTCTAATCGTAAAAGGTGTTCGCCACTAAAAGACTAGGCTTCTAATGAGTCATTATCATCAATATTGTCTTCTTCCACTTCTTCATCTTCTTTTATTTTGGGTTTCATTAGTCGCACGCAAAGTTCCTTCAAGTGATATTGTATACTTGCATACTAAGCCCAAAAGCGGTAACTGACATAGTTCGATAGTCGAATAACAAAAATTTTTCCCATATTTTGCGAACTTTTTGCTGGTCGCTGAATGTATTGAAGTGATATAACTTTTAGAAAATTTATATTCTTTATTTAAAAAACAAATTTGGAATAATGCCCTTTTAGGATGCAAGTTTTAAATATTAATTATGTAAATAAGTTAAGGTTATTTTAAGTATTATTGTTATCTGTGTTAAAAACTTATATTATATTATTGTATTTGTTGTAAATAGTAGTCATAGTAATATTTTATGTGTATGTATGACAAAGGATGCTTGTTTTAAAACAAAACCAAGGAGTGGCAGATTTTTTTGGATAACTAGGGAAGATCAAAAAAGTTGAAGCAGGATATAAACGAGTTTTTAAAACTGAATAAAGCGTGAAAGACGTGTTCATGAGTTTTTCTCTGAAAACTCATAGTATAATAAAATAATATCAATGGAAAGTTGAATTCTAATTAATAACGAATAATTACAAGCTGGGGATAAACTGCTAATATTGGAGTTGGATTTATTGGATAAAAGTTTAAATGGAAAATTGGTTTAACAAATAATAATTACAAAGGATAATTGAAACGGATAATTAATTGGACAGGGAACGATATTTTCGTGGGATTGCTCAAAATTAAAGGAATAATTGCTTGTGAGTGAGTATTTTTAGATTTAGATTTGTATTAGTTTTCTAAAGTTATAGGTTATTTGTGTAATAACTAATAAATCTTTTAATAAACGAATCCTTCAACGGGCCTGAGTTATCAAAATTTTCATTTTTTAATTCATAATTATTGAGTTTGGAATATTGTGTGGAACACTGTACTTTTAAAATATAAAGACTGTGACCATATCAGTATATTGATCCATATGTTTTGCACAGATACCGCCATGAAATTTTAGTAATAGATGCATTCTATGTAATGCTGCAGTTTCACATAACGAATATACAGGTATCATTTTTTTTCAAAGATGTAGTTAGCGCTTTTGGGCTTAGCAAGGCAGTACAGCATTGTTTTCATCAAATAATATTGTTTCACCGGAATTTAACTATCAAGGTGTCAGTAAATTAATGTAGTAGCCACCTTTTTTATGGTCATCTTACATTTATTCCAATAGGTAACCAGAAACATCGTTCAAAGTTAATGTGCCAAACACAATCTTTTTAAAGATGTCCATTGTCCATTGCGCCGGGCCTATTGCAATTCTTAGTTTTTTTTAACCCTGTGGTACAGATTTCGTGACAAAATTCCTGTCATTATTTGCAACGTAAATTGCAATTGTTTTACAGCTATACGCTATTGTTTTCATCGCCGACAAGTACAAATTACAAAAATCAGTTGTTCCATGGCAAACCTAGACTTCAACTTTCAGTCGTATTTTTTTCGAGAATTTTCTTATGTAAGACCCATATTGGTTTACATGGTTAGAAAGAGAATAAAGAGTACTATCAGAATGACTGAAAAAAAGCATAGTGTGCAGTTTGAAAAAAAAAGTTGAATATCGCTGTCATAATATGAGTACAGATTTTCTAACATTTTCTTTCCCCATCTTATAGAGAATTTGCTCCCATTTACGAATAAGTATATATAGTTTATTATAGTTATTTTTAAAGATAACAAAGTTATAGGCCTGGGGAGTCATGTCTGAGACACCCTGTATAATAACAACAAATTTCTATAAAAATACCAAAATAATTGAAGTTACAGAAACGAACTAATTAATCAGGCCAGGTTCCCTAAAGAATGTCATCAAGCAATATAATTGAAAAGACGTGACTGTAAATAAATTCTTAACCCACTATCCCACTACCTTAAGGTAAAGGAAATTGATTCGGGAACAATCAACCCCTAAAACGACTTAAAATGACATAAGCAGAATGGTAAATTCAAAATAAGCAAAGTTTTTATGCAGGGTAATACCCTGCATAAAAAATATGAGAGGAAACCTCTTTTACAAAGAACATAAAGCTTAACAAGCAACCAACAGTGGCGATTGATAAGAAAAAACGATACAATTTGACTAGCAAGCAAAAAAATTGTAACAGTATTATCCATCAAATAAACTCAAACTGACATAAAACTATTGATCATGTGGTGTTATACCAGATCAGTTTGCCACGAGGAAATGAAAATAATTGAACAACTAAGCGCACATACATAGTATATGAAGGAGATTCCGAAAAAAAAATGTTAGTCAATTGTAAATAAAGACTATCGTAGTTGAATTTAAAAAAATACAAAAACAGCCTTATAAAAACTTTGAATGAAGTGGTATTTTATACATTAACTGTTATTTGGTGCTAACCGTTTGAATAGTGACCTAATAGATAACCTAACGTTTCACATAAAGCACGTCACAACCAGCCCTTCTGCGTTTCAACTACTGTTTCGATAACTTGATAATTTGATTGCATTGTGTAACCCCTGTTTTATTTCCCACAGCACATTAAAATTTTCATTGAAGTAAAATTACGATTTAACAGATGTGAACATTTGAACATTTTTGCTAAAATTGTGTACATGGTGCAGAAAAGTTCTGCATAATGGCTTTAACTTTTTCATTTTTGGTTTGTTAAAGAAGTGTTTCATAGAAAAGTTGTACAATATAAAAATTGACATTTACCTGTGACCTTGATTTTGTTCTTTCACGTGACTGAAATAATATCATACACTTTGAAATCTTAAGTGGATCATACCTTTTTGCATAATTGGAATCCACATAATTTTCTGTATTCAACGAAGTCCCACAAGCGACATTTTTTCTATCACGTAACTGTCATAAAATTAAAAAAAAATTTCATTTTTTTATATGGAGGGACGGTATGCCTATGATTTGTTCAAATCTATCATAGCTACTACAGTCATCCTTAAAAACCCGCACAGTGTGCCAAAAAGCGTTTTATTTAATGACATAAATTATCAATTTCATATTATTCAATTCTATTGAATGCATTTTAAGGCCAAACAATGTCTAAAAACAAAGGTTAATGTATGCCTTATATACTGCCGTGCTAAGCTAAAAAGCAGTATCTCCAATTTTGGTCATTTTGAGTTACGTTGCTTGTTGTATACTATGGACCATTTTTCATCATTGTGCCAAGCAAGAAAGCAGTATCTGCAGTCGTTTACGACATATTTTACTTAGAACAATGTAGGTATCTCCATAACGTCACTATTTCAGAAAGCTAAAGAGCAGTAAGCGACATATACTACACTAAACAGCAGCATACATATGCCATTACAATTGAATATACTGCTGTTTAGTATTGTACAGCTATACTGTTTGTGCAGTATGTGTTTGAGCTGACGGAAGTTACTGCTTTTTAATGTTGTGGATCTCTACAAATATAAATATTATATTCGCGGCAGACAGGATATGGTATCAATAATCAATAAAGCAAAGTAAAAAATATTGCCATTTGTTCTTTATTTAGAGAAATTTGAAAGTGTTGTAGTCATATGCAATATTGTTGTCAATATTATAGAACTAAAGATACAATACTAAAAAGCAGTTACCACCATTTTAATGTTATTTGATAAAAATTTTAAATATTTATTTAACTCATCATATTTATTACCTAAATGTACATAACATACTAAAATTTTAATCCCATATGTTAACGTTAAGATGGTGGCCAAAGAAGGAAGAGGTTTTTTGGGTTTTTCTCAAAACTATCAAAATGGAGATACTGCTCTCTACCTTAGCACGGCAGTATACCTAACCGTATAAAATTAATCTAAAAAATTTCAAAAGTATAAGTATTTTAGAGCTATTAAGACAAAGTGTTTTATAGAAGGTTTAAAAATCAAGGTCGTAGTTCAAATCCGAGCGAACGAAAAGAGCTGAGGATTTGATAGACCGAGATTTTTAAACTATAAAACACGAGTTGTCTACAAGATTTTTTCTAACACTAATATCTTTCACTAATATATTATCAGAAATTTTAATAAATTATTATTTGAGACTCGTCACAATACAGAAAATACGAAGATTGCTAGGCAACGACGTATCTTATAGAGAAAAGCGTATTTTAAAGGCAACATAACAAATGAGCTATTATGCACCATAGAAACAGTATAAGATATTAGTGTTAGAAAAAGGCTATTAAAAATCAAGCATTTTTTACATAGGGCCTGCTCGATTTTGACGACAAACATCGTTATTAGGTTTGTTGAATTTAAAAAAAATACTAGTATGACTTCTTGATCCACATGGCTCGCATTGCCTTCCTGATATGAAACTTAACTAAACAGATGCGAACTGTAAGAGTACTGTCACATGTAAAATTAACATCAGCTCATTTAAGCATATTGTAGGGATATTATTATTTTCATTCTAATAGAAATAAAATATGTATTAAGATAAATATAACGTTTCAAATCATTTATTTTTTACGACAGAGTTTGAAAGAAATTTGTGAATTCATCTAAATGGATTGGAAGATTGGAACTTGTACAGGTAGAAAAAATAAAACATTTCTTAAAAGGCATGGTTAATTCAAAGTAATAGTTAACAGCTACCAGTAGTAACACAAAGGTCTTAACACCAACTCATTAAATACTAATGTAACAATAACAAATAACAAGGTAACATAAACAATATGTTGGAGACTGAAATATTTAGTATGTCTTTACTTACATTTATGTTGAATTATCAATTAAGAAGTTAACAATACCCAAGTTTACTATTCCGCAGATGAAAGCAATAAATTATACCAAGGGTCTGCTTAATAAAAGAAGAATGCACGCTGACTTAAGTAACATACGAAGGGAGCAGGTTGTGTGTGCTCCGAGAACCGAAAGTGGTTGGCGAATAGTTGAGTATCAGAGAGGGTGCCACACCCAACGATAGAATTGCGTTTTACAGTGATATGACAGTAATTAAGTGGTAGCTCTGACTTAGTGATCGTTGCTTGTTGAGGTAAACTCGCATCTGGTGTATATCTAATCCTAATCAAAGGAGTAGGTTACATGAAAATTCATTACAAAAGGGTACCGGCTGGTAGCAGAAGAGCTCCTGGTTATACCTACGTGATCCCAGGGTACCTGCGCAGTCCCAGTCAGATTTTGCAATAGGATTCAGGAGAGGAGAGGGAGAATTATACTGGCAGACTCACAATTAAGATATTGTTCTGAGAATATGAATGAGGCACCTATTGACTCTTCGACATTAACTATCCCCGATACTATGTAAATTTTGTGTGGGAAGAGGGAAGAAAATGAGGGAGCTCTGAGGTAGCTCCGGAAAATCCAGGTGATTGGTGAACAAGGACTAGTCCGTGAAGAAGATGCTGGAAACCCAAAGAAGTAGTAGTACGTACAAAGCTGTATCTAGTGCAGGGCGCATCGAAACAAGGGGGCCCGGAACCCCCGATGAATGTACCTTAAAGTGAGTTTTGCAGTAACTGTTATGTTTGAATTCGAAGACTTCCACGATCAAAGAATGTCTTCCGGGTTAGGACCCTGCCTCATCAGGAGGAAAAGGGACACTAACACGGTAACTGTATGTGTGAACCATGCCAGAGGCGAAGCTCGTTAAAAAGGAAGATGTTCTTTTAAAACTGTCGTTTGCTTTATGGCAATGGCGAATGCGTCGCCACGGGAGCTGCAAGGGTGTCGCACGCACTGTTTGTGTCCGTCGTTTTCCATTTGAGATTTCAAAGATGACAATCTTATCTGAGTCGCGTGACTCAGAAGAACAAAATCAAGCTCACAGATAAATGTCAATTTTTATACCTTACAGCTTTTACATATATGAAACGTTTTTTAACAGACCAAAAATTAAAAAGTTGTAGGCGTTATGCAGAACTTCTTCCAAAGCTTGTTATTACTTTACTTACTGAATATAAAAACCTAAAGTATATAGAAAAATGGGTGGAAAAGCAATGTGAGACAAACAACGTTATCAAGTTAAGGTTTAAAAATTCCGTCTTAGCTCTTTTTAGGAAAATTTCCTAAAAAAAAACAGTTATCGACCTTTAAGTTTATTCAAAAAAGCGTCTGAAATAGGCAAATAATAAAATTCTATTCAATAATAGTCGAAATAAATACACATAAGAGAAGTTACGCCAAGCACAAAGGCAACAAATTAGCTTACTTAGACTTTCGAGTATCTGCCAGTTACTATTTATTTTGATCAGAGAATATAGGCATAAAACGAAGTTGGAATATATATACATATAATACATGCTATATAAATAAGGTTTTTATAAATGGGATAAGAATGAATTTTGATGCTTACTTACTTACTTATCCGGTCCTCTTCTACCTTTCAGTGTAGAGGAATTTTGTGTAATTTTTGTCGTGAAAATACGCAGACCAGTTAATACGTTCCTAACTTCTTCTCGAATTTATTTTAAATAAATCGTTTTTAAAGCTGCAACATACTGAAAATCCAACGTCGTTTTTCCATTCTTTGAAAGTCATTGTGATCTACGCATTCAGAAATGGAAGGAAATGTGTTACGCTCTTAAATTTTTCACCCTTTTCATATGCGTGCTGTATGAGCTAACGCAATTACGGTTCATTGACATGGATAACAACGCAGAAAAGACTCTCTTGGGTTTCTCATCGATCTGTAAAATAACTTATTTATGTGCTGTAAATAGAATACGATGCCCTATGCTAATTTAGTCTTGGCTGAAGCGGAACGGTAGTCTTCTAAAATAAGGAAGATTGACAAAATTATTAAACATAATCACTTAACTTAATTAGAATGTTGTTAACAAGAATTTGCAAGTCCGAAAATGTATTAACCTTATAATTGCGAGTCCCATTTTATATTCATATTCAGTCGCTTAGTGGATTATTTCATTTGTTTAGCAAATTGCAAGATGAGAATTCCCGGATTTTGTTTGAAAGTTTGAAGTAACTAAGAATATATTTAGACTTATATAAACAATATTTTTAGTTATTGAACAAATTTCAAATGCTATTTTTACGATTTTCCTTTATACATTTGCTTAAGAAGTCATATTTCAAAATATTGTCTATTGGTTAAGAATCGCCCATGCACAGCGTGTTCCTGAAATTGTAATAGTTGGTAAGTATTGTTTGTTTATTTACCTTTACAATATCCCATTATCACTCCCTATGTCAACATATCGCTAATCTATGCTTTTGTTTTAGTATATCTGCCTAATGTCTTTTGCCAAAATAACCTGTTTGCTTTTATTGTTTAATTTTAAAATGCTGCCACAGAGCATCATAATCCCATTTCTGGGGTATTTTTCAGTTTTGAAATGATAATAATTCTTAGATTTTATTATCATCACCAACTTGGTACCTACTACAGCTTTTTACGGGCCGTGACCAAGGTTCGTTTCGATTCTGTTCTATCACGTGTGTTCTTCGTTCTTCCTTCAGGATTGTTAAAGATGATTTTTCTACATATGTCATTCTGGTCTCTTAATAGGTATGCAACCCATCGGACCTTTCCCAATTTCTCAATTTTGCTAATATCTGGTGCAGCTCATTATTCATGATTATATTTTTTCGTTGGGCATTATTTTTACATACCAGTCGGTAGAGCTTCCGTAGTACTTTTCTGTTAAAGGAGCTGATTAGATATGCTTTTGCTTTTATTAATGACCATTGATTGGTCCTATAAGAGTCTTGTATATGTTTTTTGATTTACGCGAAAAACTTTTAAAGCCGAAGTCAGCTCTCTTGGTTGGTATTCTTCTTTCTCTTAAATTTCAGCTTTCTAGTAATTTAGTTGGCGATTTGTCGCAGTATAAAGGTATTATTATTGTTATTATTATTATTGTTTATTATGTATGTTCCGTCGTTCCGTTTACCCTTGCGTATTTTTTACTACGTGTTTAAATTTATATTTCTTTGCAAAGTCTTCCCTTCTAAATTCAGATCTATTACTAGTTCTTATGTTAATGAAATCTCATAATTCGATAAAATAATTTTAATTGGTACCTGACTTTGAATCTGCCTTAATTAAATGTCACATCTTTGGGTACTTAGAATAACAATGTAGAATCACTAAAAATCTTTTCATCTAATTGACAAAGATCAGTTACTAGTTTAGTCGATCAGTAGTTGGAACCTGAATTGGCATTATTTAACGTTCTGACTTTTCTCACATGCTTTTCAATTTTCTACAAGTAGTTGTACTTGATTAGCAAACTGTTTTCTTAGCCCGATACTTTGAAGGAATTGTACGGTGCCGCAAAATTATTTCGCTAACACACTATTTTCGTTTTGTTTTTAGGTATTCTAGCATAACTGCCTGTTCTACAAAATGTAATAATTCTTCAGGTCTGCCAATTTGATTTGTTATATAATATTACTTTAAATAGACACTTATTCTTTTCTGGTCATGCTCCAATACTATATTTTCACATTTTATAATTTTGTTCTAATATTTATACAGTGACCGGTAGGTCTTGTGCCGGCTATGCGGGGGAATGCACGCTTTTGAGAACGCTCTAGAGTTTTCGTTAAAAACGCGGTTCTATTTTAAAATAATATAGCACGCTGGAGCTATCAGGGCAATAAGAATGTGCCAGTAATGGTAATTACAATAAAACTAATGAATAAATAAACTAAAAGTGGGTTTAGTTTAAATAGTGTGTCCAAGAAAAAATTCCCACCTTTTTGTTTACACACGAGGAGACGAAAGCAGCAGGGCCAGGCAAGACTAGGAAAAAATCCGAGCACGCGGGTGTATCTGACTCACACATGTACTTCAACGACGAAATCACAGGTGCAATCAGAACATACACCTGAGCAAAGCTAAGTAAAACTGTTTTGCAATAGATACGTAGTTTAGGCTTTAGCGTAGACAGAGTACTAACAATTGTCTATCTTACTAGTGCATACAAATTAGGTGTACTTAGTAATTTATTATAACGCGAATTTAGTAAACGCAATCAAGCACTGCGACTTATTGCTGTCTCATATGGCTAACGCGCACGCGTTACTCACCTCCAAAAAAATTCGCAGATTGTAGTTAGTAGGTGAGTAAGCATAAATACAATAAAAACCAAGTAACCTATACTAGGAGCAGGGAGACAGCAATAACCAACCAATCATAAAATTCAAGTAAAGAAAATAGCAGCTGACGGAATCTGCATATTTACAGTAATAACGGATCGATTAATAGAAGGTAGGAGAAACAAAGAAGAACTCTAGAAAGGGACTTAACAAAGAAAATCGCTAATTATGTAAGGGAAAAACAAGAAGAAATGCAACTGCAGCTGGAAGGACTTAGCTCAAATACGATCATTTGTATCACAGCTTCACGTATCCCTGTGAAGTGTAATGATATAATAATTAGACTAGCTGGCATAAAGCAACATGTACTAGGGCAGGCATGTCTGCACTAAGGCGTTTATATCATGGACATAGGAAATTAGCGGTAATACTAGAAATACCATTAGTATAAGATAAAAAAAAACACGTTTAACCATCTCGGTCATATATTCAACTCCCATTGAATATGTGATCTACTAACTACCTTGCACTGTAGAAGCTGTGTCTAGCGGCTAGCGTCACAGGCATGTTAACGTTATACAGTGCTCCCATAACAAATCCCTCCACACCCTATTGGCATGGGGTGGGCCTGGCGTAATCCAGGATTGATCCACGGGGATCTGCTCCATGTCAATTGATGATGATGATGATGATATTTATACAGTGACCGGTAAAAGTTCGCAACATATGGGAAACATTTTTACCAAATATTAGAGCATCGAAGAAACTTTTCTGGAGGATCGATTCCGCATGTCCGATAATCTAGTAATCGAATTTGATGTATGTCATGGGACCACTGAAATGGCAGCAAATTAAAAAAAAAATACGGTGAAGTCGGTAAGGTGTTTTCCAATTAAATGCTGACTTAATCTCTCACAGTACTATGCTTTTTTTTTTAAAGGTAGGTACCGCTGTGTAGTTTTGCTGAACACTAAACAACGAGTTTTCTTTTTCCATTTTATTTCTGTTCGAGGAAACCATCTCTACTCTGATTTCATGTATCAACAGACAATTATATTCTCAAACTTTGGCTATAGGATTTTTTTTAACACTGGAGAAGCGGAGTGGTTGTTGTAATTCTTCAAGTCTTTGTAGATGCGCTTCAATCCATCAGAATGCAGCTTTCATGGAGTCTTATCCATGAAAGACAATTTAGTCGTACAAATCTTCCCAGCTTTTTCTCACAATGTTACGAAGGTATATGATTTATTGTTACTCATCAGTGTAACTCCTTTCGTCTGTATGTTGTTAGCTGCTTCACTATTCTGTTCAATTAATATTTTACTTTGTTTGGCACCTTTCGTACTGTTAAAACTGCAACCGGAAATAATGCATTATTATTGATTTTGATGTCAACTTGAGTGATAACTTTTGCACTATATTTTTCTGCGAAAAGACTAGCTTCAGATCTTTAATATTATTACTTGAATACCTTGGTAGTTTCAGTTTTGGCGCTTTTTATTTCATTGTACATTCATTAATTTCGTCAGCTATTACAATGTAAATTGTACCTTATTTCACTTGTTTGATTCTGAATTACTTCTTCAAGCGACAGACTTCAAATATTTGCAATGTCTCTAGCAAGTTTTTGTGGTATCCCTGACGTATCGATATCTGATCAATTCAGCGGTGAGTGTTTTACAATGTCCACGCAATGAATTCATATAATGGTCCATTCGTCTTTTTCGCTCTTTTTTTGGTCAATATCATGCGGTTGCTTTAACAGTTTGATGCACTTTTGCTTTTTGTATTGAATGTACTAACTTTGAGTAAAATTTGTATTCATTCTCTTTACGCATATGTATTTTGTTTTATCACATAACTGACACCATGTTCATCAAAACACTCCACTATTATTAAAACATTGTTTTTTAAACTAGAGTTTTTATAAAAAATTGTGTTTATTTTAAGTCAAAACATACAAAACTATTAAACATAAAATGGAGCCTAAGTTTCCAGGTTATAAGTGAAATACTTCCTTGGTAAAACTGGTACGACCTAGTTTCTGAAGATATTGTGGTCACAAAATTACAGCAGTAAAGTTAACTGGAACAGAACCCCAACAGATATGTTCTTCACCAAATTATGAGAAGACGAAATAGGTATTAATTGCAATATTTTACTGTTATTTTGATAATTTAACAACATTCCGATATAAAGAAATTACATCTAAATAATAAGGCAAAGTGAATTTACCAGTTTTTTTTTTACTGAAAAGTACTTTATCCTTGTTATGTGTCAGTATGAGGAATCGCTGTATATTGTTAGGTACTCTAAACATAACAAACGTTTCTGTTTAAAATTTGTACTGTCAAATTCTGAGTCTAACGGAAAAAATTATTAAACTTTTATTTTATATTATTTCACAGTGGCGTAGCTAGACATTTTGGGCCCATAAGCAAAAATTTTAATTTAGGATCTTTATCCTGCATCAAAAATTAAAATGTAAATAATAACACTTTTTCAGTTCCATATTGCATAAAAAATAACGGGTGCTCAAAAACTCCTACGTTTGGAGTTGGCTATGGCTTGAGAAAACAAATAACACAGTATGTCTTTACTTATTAGCTTATTACTTACACATGAACAAATAAAACAGCAAAGTAAATTGAAGTTATAGACTAAAAGCTTTATTAGCATTTTACACATAAAATTCAATTCTTAATAAAAGATGATTAAAATTTCCACCACCGGATTCAATACATTTTAAAACTCAATTCTTGACTCCATTCACTGCATTTTCTAAAAACGGGGGCATATTATTTATTTCTACCGCTCTCACGGAACCTTGCTACACATCTGTTTAAAGTTTCTACAAACTGTTGACGCACAAAACCATCATTGGGGTACTTATTAAGGAATTCTTCTATGCAATTTTCTACTGAATAAGTCCAAACTCCGCCAACTTTTGTTGCGTTGCGAAAGTAATTTTCTATTACGACAATTTTTTGTTCTAAAGAGAAGACCATTTTGTAATGTACACTGACCAAGCAGAAAGCAACAGATTCACACCTAAAAGGAACCAATTCGGTAATAAATTTTTAGTAAATAAAATAATTACTTACAAAGAAGAGAGAACGAAGTATAACCTTAAAACTACTGTCCGACCGAAGGTCAGTTTGTCAGCCGAAGCCGATGTTCGGCTATCGCCGTCACGTTCGGCTATCGCCGTCACCTTCGGCCGAAGTCGACGCCGTAGCCGAAGGTGCAACCAGACAGCACAAAAAAAATTTATTTTTTCCAATGATAAACTTAATTTTATTTTGCGTTATTTATTGAACTACATAAACGTAATAAAATGAATAATTTCCAGGTGTGGAAGAATTTTCTTAGTCGATTGTCGAAGGAATAAATACAAATTTTTATTTCTTCTAATTATAACTTTTTTTATTTATTTGCCAAACGTTTCGAAAATTGTATTTTCTTCATCCGTGGAACATTTTAAAAACTTATGTAAATATAAAATTAATGTAGAAAGAACGTAAAACGTTAAGGGTTTTTAAAAAATGTTGAGTCTATCGCTTTTTTAGAAGCAGTAATAATTATAAACATCTTCCTAAATTGCGTCAAAATATATTTGTTGAACTAACTTGAGCAGTGTTTAAAATGAATAATATTGTACATTGTACGTAATATTTCGTTCGTTTGCGTGATTCGCTCGGCTGGATGTGACCTTCGGCTTCGGCCAAACCTTCGGCCCTTTTTTCGCCGAAGCCGAATGTGCGGCCGACAAACGGTTACTGACGTTCAACCAAATCAGCACCAACTCCGAACGTGGGAGTTTTTGAACACCCTTTATATTTTCTCAACATAAAATATGTACAAAACCAGAAACCCGATTATAATAATATAATAACAATAGTAAACAAAATATATTATATAAAATTTAAAATAAGTAACAAACAGAAAACCTATTACAGAATAATAAAAAAAGAAAGACATTTTAATACAGCAACCTAGTTAATTTAAAACTTAAAACTTGACCTATCTGGCTTTTACATATGCAAAATGATCAATTAAATCTACTAAATTCAGTTTAGCATCTTGTTCATGCGCAGTAGATAGCATAGAAAGATTTCTCAGCCTACTCCAATAGAACTTCTTTTGTAATCTTTTATAATTTTGAGTGTATTAAAAGTCCTTTCCACGCTAACCACTGTCACAGGTCACAGGAAGCGTAAGGAATAAAAGAAATACAGTAAAAATTTCAGAAAATTCACTCTCTAACATGCTATACTTTGTTATTACTAACGAAAAGAATTGTTTTTTAGACATTGTTTCGTCTTCTCTAATTAAGGCAATGAAATTATTAAACAGAAGAGAAAACTGGGAAGACAGCACTTCTGAATATTTGTTTACGAGATGTTCACAATTAATTAAAATATCTTCCTCTGGCATTTTAACAAGTTTAATAAGAATCTAACGTAATATACGTAAACCGTCCCTTAAGAACCACGGGGCCCCTATGCCTTGCGGGCCCGTAAGCTTTGCTTATTCATGCTATATGGTAGCTACGCCACTGTTATTTCATTTAAAATATAATGTGGTAATTGTGAATTAATCCTATTCATCTGATATCTTTTCTAAAATTAATATTATTAGTCGAAACTAGTTTGAGGTATAAAACTACCCAGAAACTTCTCCAAACTAGCTCTGAGATATGTTGACCTTTTCAAGAAAGAGATTGAGAACCATGTTATCTATTTACAGTAAACAGCTTTACGGAAAGGATAGGTTTAGTGTAAGTATAGAGCTTAACTGCCGGAACTGCAATCAGAGGAAACAAACTTAGCAGGGTTTAGCAACTTGCAGTGCGGAACAGATTCAGCATTTTCAGGACAATAAACAGGATATTTATAGTTAAACAAGGTGTAACACGAACGTGTCTTGTTAATTATTGATAATTAACGTGTCCAATTAAAATATTTTAAATGCAACATCCCGTATCATAAAAGCAGTAAAACTGCTCTTCATTGCATCGGTTACGTTTTAATTAAATTTTAATGGCAGATTTGTTTAAAAAAACACTGTAAATTTTATTTTAGAACTAATTTATTGAGTTTAAAATTTTACACTGTAGGTAATCTGCTAATTCGAAATGTTCTTTTAAAGGCGTTCTAGTTTAACGGTTTTAATATTGGTATTTAATTAAACGTTTTCTCATTTATTACAATAACTTTGATATCTTATGGTTATTAAATTTTCATTAAGGTAACTTATAAATAGCAATACATTAGTATTTTAATTTCATGGTTTAAATAAGAGTATGAAGAGTTTTACTGCCCTTTTATTTAAAACAAATATACGTTTGTTTGGATGATTTATACTGACATTGCGTGCAATAAATTAAAATATAACTGAGTCAAGGATATGTACATACAACATTAACAATGTGTCGATGTAATAAGTTTAATCGTTTAAAGAAATAACTTCAACCTAGCTTACAGTTAACGAAGCGCAAAGCAAATTGATTTATATCTTATTTAATTAAATTATTCTTACAAATATTCAGTATTATTTAACATGTGAACCTACAAAGTTACATAATAAGGACTTACCTTGTCCTAAAAATGTAGAAGGTTTCAGAAGGAAGATGCATATTTTGAAATAAATTTCTTGTCAGTATAAATAATTTAAATTCCCGAATGTAGGACACACTCGAAATTCTTATTATGTATGACACTTAAAAAATGCATTTGCAAGAGCCTATAGAATTCTTCTACGTTAAGCAGGGTCGTTTATCAATTTTTTTCTCTGGACTGAAATACGTGGAGAATTTGGTGTTGAAATATTAACATCAGTTTTTGTCACACACACACATCACTGTGTCAAATAAATACGTTCATTTATCATTATGTCAATGAGCTCGAGAAAAAGTTCTTAATTGAAACATTTATTGTAATGAATGAATGAATAATCAGATGACATAGTACATGTAAGTTGTAAGGCAATAACTTAAGGACTAAAAAATTGTCTTACCGAAATTGGTATTGCATACACATCATCGCTTCCTATTTTTTTTAACAAGAATCAAGGAATAAAAATATTCCGCCTAAAAATGGAACGTACTCGTACACTTTAAAACGTTTTAAACATTTTCTGTGGCAAACCTTTTAAAATCCGTAAATTATTAGTTTGTCTTTCGTTATAGACAAGATTATTAAATGATTAAATATCACTGTTAAGGACATATAAAGACCCTCACTTAAATTTTGTATTCTTACTGAAATAATCACAATGTTCATTTATTAATTCTCAGCGTTTCGGGTTTATATTTAAAAGTAACATTTTTTAAATATTAAATGTTACATTTTAAAACGATTAATTTAATGCCTATTTCTACCTTAATTTACTTATACTTAACTAGTACTTTGTTTAATTAGATGGATTTATGCCGGAAATTTACTAGGAAAACAAAACCGAGTCTTCCAGCTTACGTTCGTTATTTGGTAATTGAGGAACAATTAAATTAAGTTGTTTGTGGAGCTAGGGCATTATAGGATAAAAAGAAATTAAGATTATGGAAGTAACAACCTTCCAATTTCAGAGGTGTCTGCTTTACTTACACGTAAACATAAATGCTTCTTGTTTGATTAGTAAATGGAATAAAACATTTTTGTGTAGTAAAGATGCGACATTTAAAATTACGCGAGACTTAACCACAGAAAAATTCTGATCTAACTAGAATTATCAAACGTTTTCCGCGGCTTACTTAAATAGTACCGATGGAGAAATCAACTCTGAGGTTTATAATTGAGTATGTCTAAGTTGTGAGAGAAATCGTGTTTCTGGATATGAAGCGTCACTCAAACTATTCAAATTCATTCAAAATATGATTGCAGAGGTTAGAAGCTAGAAACGCTGAAGCAATGTTCAGTGACGTAACAGAAACATGAAGAAAACTATAATTAAGAAACTGTCAACGCGACCAGCAAACAGTTATTACCATTTATTCCAAAACGTTTTATTCTTTGACAACTCTAAATATTCTAAATTTGACTTTGACATTAAGTATCTGTGAGAAAAATGTCTTTTAGATCAGTTAACAGCTATATTCTCACCTATGCGTTCTAAGTTCCAATGTAAATTATACGTTCTTTACGGCAATTTTATTTTATTTTTTATTATCAGATTCTCCATTCATTAGGATTTCACTCATTTATTAAAATAGAATTAATTTATTCATATTTATGTTTTGTTAGTTTTAGAAACTTCTTCTTCTTTTCCCGTATCATCTGCCCTATAAGAGCGTTGGGTAGTGTGTTATTTCAATTTAACCATTCTCCACCCATTCCATTCCCTGAAGGCTTTTCTATTTGGTGCTAGTTGTTTGGTTGTCACGTGCTAATTCGGCACTAAGACAACCTATAGGGCGACCCCGAAGTCGGGTGGCGCGCGGCTAGCAAGCAGTGGGGTGAAGGGTGGTTCGAAACACTTAACCCTTTAGGGGGGTCGTAATCGGGAGAAAAACGGGCACCACTGCGGAGGTCACCCAAGATGGTCTCAAGGAACGTACCGCAGATGGTTCCTACTGTGCTCGAGGGAGGGGTGGCTGCACCGTACTGCTGGATGCTACTTACCCTCTCTTACTGAAAGAAAAACACTGCTACTGGTTGTCAGGCTCACAAGGTTGCACACAATTATCAAAATAAACACAAAACACAAATAAAAGGTACTAGATAATTAACAATGAGGTGTAATGAATGTAAGAATTATTTAAAATATGACACGGGATGAATTCACAAGTTCTATCTTATTTTACGTGAGAGGGGATTGGGGGATGTCTCATTTACTCAAGCTACTGTAAAGATGTTTAACAGCTAGGCTCCCTCAATCGCAAGAAAATGGGTGGTAATGAAAAAACTTAGGCTAAAAATCTGATTACAAGTAATTTCCAACGTGCAACATAAAATTGGTAAACGCCGTGACAGTTCGCACTGTTTTTAATCATTATCACTGATGCAAATATATTACGCACTGATTTAAGCACTTCGCCCGAATGGATTAAAAAGGGGCGCTTGATGTACCTAAATTACGGACAATAATTAGTTGGTGCCTGTCTACACGTAATCCGTGGTATACGGCAATAACTAGGGTGGAAGCTGGTATTGTTAAAACCGGCAAGCGCAAGGGCAACCTGATATATTGTTAGCTGGGCGAGGGCTCCAGTTGTCAGGGGGGGGGTCCCCATGGAATCGATGGCAGGCTTCTTATCCCAGGAAGAGCAGCAGCGGTCGGAAAGGGGCCGTATCCTTTCTCGGAAGCGGGTGCGAAGACAACGAAGGTTCCAAGGGGTCGTAGGTTCCTTGATCCAAAACGAAACCGTGTGAAAACGGTACTTCACAAAACACTAAACTTTCACACAGAAATATTTTCCGAAACGGTAATGCACTCTCTATGAGAATCCGACAAATACGTCGTAAGATACTTTTCCAAAACTAAATCGAGAGGCTTTTTCGGGTTTGGTCTACGAGAGCCCGGAAAGAAAATTCGCTACGACCGACTGATCTGAAGGCTGGCTCTTTTCTTTTCCGTAAGGCGAACAGAATATTAGAAAAAGATGACCAAACGCGCCTGATCGTACGCGCGGGGTGGAAGTATTGAAACCTTGAGTGGCGTCACTATGGCGTAACCTTGCAATCGGGTGATTCCCCGTACTTTTTAACAAAGTAATATACTAAAACAAATATTAGAACATCCTATTCGGGACTTCTCCGAATTATTAAACAAAGAATACGCCGATCTGACGTTATTTCCGCGGATTCTGCAAACTTTAGGTGGGCTTAAACTTCGAGCGACGGTACGTATTACACTTAATTTACACAAAATCTCAAACGTCGTGCCATGGTTTCTCGCATATTCCTGCCTCCTTATGTTATTAGTTCTTCCATGTAATCCTCCCACTTGTTCCTTGGCCTACTTCTACACTTTTTCCTCTATACTTTTATCTCCAACGTAAATTTTGGTATTCTGTCTTCTCCCAAACGCGTTACATGTCCGTGCCTCTTCAATTGCTTGTTCTGGATTTTCTTTACTATGGCCCACTTTCATTATTTGTCTAACTACTGCGTTGTTCATTCTGTCTCTTATTTTATGTCCTTAGGAATTTTCTTTCAGAAGCCGGTACTTTTGAATTTAATTCGTCATTTAGAACCCAATTTTCAGAGGAATATGTTAAAACTGGTAAATAGATATTGTATTGTATATTTGCATCTTTGTTCTGTTGTTGGCTTCTCTTTTACCTATTACAGTATTATTGATCGCGTAATAAATGTTGTAGGCTTTATTTATCCTGTTTAGTATCTACTGCTCCATTTTCCCACTATTATCTATTATCGTGCGTAGGTATTTGTATTGTTCTACTTGCTGTAATGGCAAATCTTCTATTAAAATGTCTTGGGATATATTCCGATTTTCACAAACCTTCATTACCTTCTTCTTATTTATATTTAGCTTTAAATTCACTTTTGCTAGCTCTTCTTTCTATATATTTATTATGATTTGTAATTGCCTGTTACTATCAGTAATCAACACTACCCACTAGCGTATAAGCAGTAGACTTTGTAGATACATATACTGGCTGTAATCGTCTTGCTCCAATCCTTGTTTTATTCGTCCTGATATAACTCTCTTTCATTGTTATTATAAATAGCAACGGGCCCAGGCTATCGCCTTGTTTTATTCCATTCGATATCTTAAAACTTCTAGAGAATTCATTGTTTATTCTTACGTATCCTTCAACTGTAGCACATATACTCATTACTGCTCTGATTAGTCGATGAATTACTTTATACTTTACCAACACTTGCCAAATTGTGCTTCTGCTGATGTTATCAAACGCTGCCTTAATGTCTAGGAAGGCTAGCGCCAATATTTTATTTTTCTCTAAGTTTTCCCAACCATCATTCTTAAAATGTGTATGTGATCTTGAGTCTGCCATCCCTTTCTAAATGCTGTTTGTTCTTCTGTTATGAGTCCTTCCATTTCATCTTTTAGTCTATTTTCTAAAATGTTGCTGTATAGCTAATGCATATATTATTGAAGACAGGCATAGTGCACGATAATTTTCACAATTTGTGCTATTTCCTTTTTTAAATAATGGCATAATAATATTTTGTTTCCAATCTGCCGTGCTTTCTGCAATATGTCTGTTAACCACATTACCATCTTTTATCCCCCCATTTTAATTATTTCAGGTGCTACATCGCCTTTACCAGTAACTTTCCTGCTTGTCATTGTCTTCATTGCATTTTCTACATCTTCCATCGTAATATTATTCTCGTCGTTTCATCTGTTGTTTGCATTTCATTTATATTTATTTCTCCACTAGGTACCATTAGAAACTTCTCTTCATAGTAATCTCTCCCTACTTCTACAATTTTGTTGTTGTCTGTGATGAGGTTATTTTCCTTATCTTTAATGTTTCTGATGCACGTTGATTTGTTACCTTTCAATTTCTTGATCGTTTGCCAAAAATATCTTCGATTTTCATTATGCTGCCTCTGTATTTCGTTACCAAAATGTTCCCATGACTTCATTTTTGCTTCTCTTATAGCGACTTTCATCCTATCAGCTTGATTCTTCTCTTTGTAATTTATCCTGTAGCAATTGCCTATATCCTGTAATCCTGTTTGGGTCCATCAGCTTCTCCACCTTTATCCAATAATATCTTTTATTCCTTATCTCTTCTTTATTCACTGCCCATTTTATTTTGGCTATTACTAGCTTCTGTTTCAGCACCCCTGTATGTTCTTACATCTTTTACCGAATGTTTTGTAGTTCTGTTAAACGTGATATAATCAATTATGCGTTTAACTTCCTTTCAGGTGCTTCAAATGTTATTCGATGTTATATATAATTATTAGCTGATTCTCCACACAGAAATTGATCATGTTTATGCTATTTCTATTAATTATTTATTCACCTGCAAAATTCCATTTTTTTGTTCTTACCAATTCTAGCATTACAGTCTCCAATAATAAAGAAGTGTTTATTCCTTTCGCTTCCTCTATCGGTTACTGTTTGTGGTGTGTTGTAAAAGTCCTCTTTTTGATCATCTGCACTGACTTCTGTTGGTGCATATAATTATGTTATGCATACTGTTTCTTCCATTTGCAAATTTAATTATTCTGGAGTTTACTGCTTCTTATGCTATAACCATTTTTTCAATTTCAGGGCGTGTAATAAAACCTATATCATCTACTGCTTTATTGCTTTTATCCACCCCCGAGTATTTCAATTTTTTTATACCCATTCTCTAGCTCTTTTAGAAACAACTTCCTTAATGAATATTAAGCTCTAAAAATCTAAAGGAAGACTTAAAATATTAATTGCTGAGTAAAGGTTCTTAATTAATTCTAAAAAAACCCTAAATAAATTCCTATTTAAATCAAGTTAAAAAAGAAGCTGACCAAGAATTTACTGCCAGTCGAAAAATATATTTCTCTGCACAGTTATAACGAATATTTTAAAGGTCAAGTTTAAAACTTGCAGCTTACAAAATAGAGAATACGGGAAACTGATATACTCGTATATTAAAAAAAATTGTTGGTGGTCACAGAAATTATGTCCAAATTAATATAAATTAACCTCGTAAGTGCAGTTTTGTTCATATGAGCGATTTTGGTGTTATGAGGTGCCATAAAACCTATAAACGGGCAAAAACTCGGAGTTCTTATATGTCCCAACTGATCGTTTTAACAAGAAAAGATTGCTTTAAGGATACAGCACAAAGAGGGCCGTTTAAGATATTTATTGAGTTAATAATACGCCCCCTCGCTAGACAGACAGGAGACAGACGAGTTCGAAGTACTTGGATAGAAAATGAGCTAATTCTAAGGTATTATCGTCATGAACGGGTCTGTAGTTGAAGTGAAGTTGTAGTGTTTAATGCAGCTAACATACAACAATAAAAGGAATTGTTTGTGGAGAACGCTTGAACTAATCTTACTTTCATCTTTAAGTGTTCGTTGTTGAAGTGGTGAGGTTAAGTGAACTATTATCAGAATGTTTCAAAGAGAAGTGCAGTTTCGAACGCTTAGGTATAGCAGCTGACCATATAGGTTAAAAGTTCTTACGCATAATGGATATTTGATCCTTTTCTACTTACCAGAAAAGTTTCATTCAGTAGGTTTTAGAACAGCTATTTCTAGTAATAATTTGGAATCTAAAAGTTGCGTACTTTTTAAAAGTTATTCTCATTAGCATTGGATTATTCATTTATGACAAGCAAATATTTGCGGTAAAATATGAAAAGCTTCAAAATACAATCAAATTTACATAAATGATAAATAGATTCGTGTTTACAAAAATGTAATGATGAAGCTATCAAATTAAATGAATTAAGTGAGTGTAACTAAACATCAATATTAAGGTTAAATAAATAATAACATTCGTAGTTCTTAATAGGCTATTTTTACATGTTACTCGTTTTTGGACTGTAAGGCAGAGTTATCAACTAGGAGTATCAACTTTTTTCTACAATAAGTTTTTTCTTCATGACAGTATTATTTACTATTTCAGATGTCAAATAAGAAATGTAAAACTTTCACGTTTTATCACCTTCTTTTTTGACTTCGTTGCTGGTATTTTCCAATATTAAAAATTTTTCGTTTAATTATTATTTCTCGGCAAAAATTGTGAAAGATAAAATATCGTGACATATTTTCCATTACAGTTTTCTAAACAATTTTTTCAAGGAATTTTTCTGCGAATATTATTACTTGATATTGATTAAATCTGCGAAAGAGTAAAATTCCAACATATTTTTTTTGTGTTAATAACTGTTGAAGCTTTTGGTATTAAAGTGGAGAATAAAACTTACTTTTGATCATTTCTGCAATGGTGTTCGCCAAGAATCAGCTTTGAAACCAGTCTTATTTATGTAACGTGCCCAATTTTTAATCAGTTTGTACACGTTGCACGCTACTCAGAAATAGTAGAGGATAAAACGATTAGCCAATCATTTGAGGAAAGAAAAGATCTGAAAAGGAAAGTGTTTAACGGCGGAGTTTACATCTTGAAAAATAGTCGATTAGATGCAGACTTTGCCCCATTTTTTGAGAAACAATTTTAATGTAGGGGTGGCGGGCGATTTTTGCTTCTAATCATTTATCTTTTGTCTGCCTATAGACACCTCGGTTTTGTCAAATTAAGAAAAAATAACGTTTTAGCAATAAAAAACGCACAATCTATTTTACTTAAAAAAATTCAAACAGTATTTGCAAAAATTGAGATATCGAAAAAATCTCCACGTCAATAGATAGATAAAAACATCCCCCTTTCAACGGCCACACGAAAATTTTTCTAAAATGCATATTAATTCGGAAATAATGTAAATAATATTTTAGAAATATCGTTGTAACTCACTATTCACAATGTAACGTGTAGGCAACTTTACTAACAGAGTGCGTTAGATAATAGGAAATATTTAAAATATGAAACAGAATTCGAAGGCAAACTATTTCGTATTATTCCACGAAACAATTTAATCATCCCAACTTGTCAGTTATTACCCGACTCTACAGTTTGAAGTCATACACAAATCCGAGCTTATTTAAGTAGTTATGCAACTTTAGATACGTCAAATAGAATGTCACTGCATGTAAATGCCAGCCTTAATTACTATAGATGATAGTTTCAAAAATCAAGTGGTTTTATTAAAATCACAGCTGCAGACTAATACAATTATAGTTATTTATGGTACAAGTGTGTTATAAGGAAAATAAGTCACGAAAAAAAAAGGGTAAGCCACGAGCACGTAGTGCGAGTGGCTTTGTTTTTACGATTGACTTGTGACCGGTAGCACACAAGTTCCAAACATAATTTTATCCAACATCTCCATAATTCGCTAAAAACTAATCAATATTATCAATCAAGAATTTCTTACCTTTTGAAATTTATGTTGCTAGGAGAATTTAATTCAATTGTCAAATGTCATTTTGAAATTTACTTTTACATTTAATGTTAATGTTAATAAGGAATAGGAAATTTTTTGATTCATCTGTTGTTTCTATACCTATATAATAATAATTATTAAATGATTTAATACCTGAAATTGTTGTGTTTATTTAGAAATTTAAGATTTCAGTTGGCGTGAGTTATGAATCATTTATTACTCACGAATGAGTTATAGGGTATATAATTCAACTAAAATCAGTACAATTATGGTTGTATAATTAGGAGATGTTGGATAAAATAAATTATAGTAGACGACTTTGTATAAAATGGACACGAAACTTGAAAGGTGAAAGGATTACTAACTATGCTGAATCATTTAGCGTCCAAACTATTAAACGCCTTGGTACCTAGAAATTAAGATAAACCAAATAAGTATACGAGTAATAAACTAAAACCTAACAAGTTACTAAGCCAAACGCGTTTTCTGTAAAGCTAATTTAAGAAACTAGAGACACGGCCAGATAGTTGGCGATGCTATTTATTTATTCTCAGGTCTGATAGGGATCTAATCATGATATCCAAAAACTATACCGAAGAGTTACTTTGACATGGCAGTAAAGTAATTCCGTGTATATTCATAAAACACTTAAAAATTTCATCAGCTGGCAAAGTTGAACAAGCTTGCATATACATAAGTAGAAGAGCTAAGGAATATACTTCAAATTTATTGAAAAATCCCTTTTCAACTTTCTTATCAGAAAGCTTTTGTTTGTTGTTTGTTGTGTGATGTATAAGATGCTACGGAAAATCGAGGAAAATAATTATCTAGAGTTTTAATATCTTACGCATATAACTAAATCGCTATATGAAGCCCAAGTTAAATTAAACTACCAAACATATTAGATAAATTTCCACTTTAGCAAGGAGTCAGGCAGGGATGTGCATTTACCATCCCTCCCGCTGCTTAATGCCTACGGTGATCATATAATGAAAAAGACTTCTGAAGGATGGAACGGAAGAATTAGTGTTATAAGTTAGAAAACCGATAAATATCCGTTGCACCTATGATAACAAGGACTACTAAAACTATAATATGAAACAAATATACAGAAGTGTAACTAAATTTGACAAAAAGAAAGGTCATTATCATGACGAGGGGCAAAAACGTGACAAAGGCAGACTAGGAATGGTAAACGCGGCAAGAAATAGGAAAACAATAATTTAGTAACATTACTAAAGCAATAACAATTGGGTAGATGTATTTGGCAATACTAAACAGTAATAACATATCGAAATACTTTAAGTATAATTTAAGGGGCAGTCATGTAAACCTGAAAATCTAATATTACAAAGCATCGTAGAAGGCGTCCTTTAAGAGGATGCTCAACTAGAAGTTGAACTGATCAAGTAAAAGAACTCATAAAGGAAAATAATATCAGATGATTATGCATTACAACCGGTATATAGGAAGCAATGGAAAAGCAGCGAATTCAGTGACAAAGTCGCTAGATTTATACGGTATGTAAATATTTGTAATTATGGAATATGGATCATTGCAAAATAGTTTTAGAATAATAAAAGAAAGCCATATGAAATTATTAATGATTGTCGCTATTACGAGGTTTGACAGAAAAATAATAAGACTGGCAACACCGTGCGCGAATCGACAACGCTGCTGTCTCCGCTTCACACGGCAGTTAGAATAGCCCTTGCCGTAGACTCAGTACTAGTTTGAACTTGTTACAGCTGTCGACAGCGTCTGAAGTGAAGCTGTGTTTGTGAGGCGCGTTACGAAAATAGACCGCCAAAGTTTTGAGCAACGTTGTGCTATCAAATTTTGTGTAAAACTGGGCGAATCTGCTACTGTGACTTCTAAAAAGTTACGAAGGGCTTATGAAGAAGATTCACTATCCAGGACACGAGTGTTCAGATGGCACAAGGCCTTTTTAGAGTGCCGGGAAGAAGGACAATGTAGAAAGAGTGAGGACTCTTGTGATGTTAGGCCGTCGACTGACGTTGAGAATAATCAGTAGTGAGTTAAATTTGAACCGATTTATAGTCCATCAGATTTTAACACAGAATTTGGGCATGAGAAAAGTATACGCCAAGATTGTTCGAAAGAGCTTCACGGCTGAACAGCTGGTCAATCGGAGGAATGTATGTCCTGTGGTTCCCCATTTGACCGAGTTGAAAGGCATTCCTGCAGTAGCCTTTCGGGACTGCTACGAATAATAGAAAAAACTGCTCCATCGGTGTGTAACTGCCCAAGGAAACCACTTTGAAGGAGATGACCTCGATTTGAAAAAGGAATTAAATTCATGGTTAAAAGAAAATCAATCTCATTATTTTTCTGTACTTACTAGTTAGTACAAAAAAATGACTTATACATCAGCGGGAAGGTATACGAGGACCACGCTAACAAATACGGCGGAAAAATTGGAATCAAGGCCAATCTTTTATCAAAAAATTGTCCAATGTGTTTACAGTCAAAAACAGTTGAAAGTTTTGAATTTTGACTGCAGTCTTTTTCTGTAGAATTTTCATCGTCAACGCACGGAACTCGATCAGATCCATGATTTTTTACGACTTTAAAGTTGGGCTCACGGGCAAGGAATCTTTCGATAGACTTCGCTCGGGATTTGGCGATGAAGCACCATCCTTTGCCACTGTGTTTCGACGACTTTGAAAGTTTCGACAATGACGCCACACTTTCCAGAACGATTAGGTTATCTACAGCAGTTACGGCCCATAACATAGCTGTATTGAAAAGTATGATAAAAGAAGACCAAAGATGCACATAGGGGAAACATAATAGATTGGTTTCGCAGCAGTACGAACAATTTTACATGATCAACTGCATTTCAAAGATATAGTTTCGCGATGGGTGCCTCACAAACTGACTTCTGAGCAAAAGGAGGCTCGAGTGAGAGTCAGCAAGAACGCCCTGAAATAGTAAAAGGATGGCGGCCATTTAATTATTTTTAAGATAAGATGTAATGGGCGGTGAGACCTATATTCCATTTTCCGATGTACCTCCTCGCCAGGTAAGGCGAGCAGAGTCTATGAATATTATGAACCTACCCCGCGCAGAGTAGAAAGCAACGGGCAATGAAAAAAGTACGCACTTTTCTTTACACGCGCGGGCCTGGTAAAAGCCATTAAACTTGAAGGAAAGAAGAGAGTAATGGCTAACTGGCACACTACTGTATATCTTCCTTAAGTTTTTGAACAGGCTGCAGTGTCCGGTCTAATACTCCACCCCGATAATGCGTCTTCACATTCCACAAAGAAGACTGCGGAGTTCTTGCGCCAGAAAATTAAAGGGCAAAGATACATGCCTAATAGTGTAATGTTAACCAAATGACCGTGGTTATTAGATGTTTTCATTAGAATTACATATTCATATTCATTCATTTGCTGCAGCAACTATCAGGAATAGTCCTGATGCCATAAGATTTGTCAGAGAAGGGTTCCTGCTGAAGGCTGCATTTTACAAAGCCACTTCCACCAATTACTTTCTTTTACCATTAGAAATGTATTTTTCCCTTTTGGTAACATATCAATCAACATAATATTTATGTGAAGTTTTTATCTATTTTGACTTCGAGAATACGTCCCTAGGACAATCTACGTAGGCGCCGACTCAGTGGGGGTGTCGGGGCCCGTGCTCCCATGATTTAATGCAAATAGCAAAATTTTATAGCCAAAGCAGAGTCTTTTACATAACTAATTTTAACTGTTTTGCATATTAAGATGCCTCCAAAAAATAGATACCTACTGTTTTGCTTTACTAACGATATTCCAGTTTAAAGGAAAGAACGTTATTTACTTGTGCTCCCCATAAGGATCCTGAAAATACAGCGTCCGTGTAAGGTACCATAGTTACATAACTACCTATAAAAATAATAATAAAATCTCACGGAATTTTCAATAGGTAACGTATTTTCTGATTACTTCAAGAGGTACGAACAGTTTGTCCCTATTTTATCGTATTTACATCGCAACCACAATCATTACTCCTTTCAGTCCTTTCGGAGAACAATTTAATTTAATCATTATTTACTGCAATCCTACCAGACTATTTAAATTAAATGGAGAGCCATTAAATAGCTTTCTTTAATTTCCGCTCGCAATAATTGCAGCTGCATCAAATCAGTAACTTAGTCTCCATTTTACTAAAAACAATTTCCTAGTTCAATGTGTATTTGGATTAAATTCTACAGCTGCTATCAACCGTATAACAGAGACAAAATATTCCCAAGCATATAAAGGAGATTAATTCACCCTGGACAATCAAATAGATTTGCTTGGATTTGAGTGCAAGGCCAGATTATCAGGAAGTGCAATATTAGCATTCACTAACTTCTGTATTAAATTCTGTACGGGTTTTGGTTAGGTCAAAATTAGTATGTGGTTTTGGTTTGATGCTCGTCCTGCCACTTTGGTCCTGGTTTGTACACCTCGACTCAGAGATTACAGGATTTATGTAATTAATTAATTTGTTATTGTAGAGGCATTAGGTTAATGTAAACATAACATATTCGATAAGCTTTGGTCTTAGAATGTATCTGACTACTGAGGATATAAATTCTGAACGGAATTGCTATTTATATGTACAGAATTTAGTTGTAACACAAATACATATTAAAGTTTTTGTCATCGAAATTTATGAATATAATTATTCTTTTACCACATTTCGTTTCGTATTATATTATTTATTTGAAACTTGAACTTTCTGTTTACTGTAATTATAATTTTCCTCGTATATCAATGTGTAGGATAAAATGACGTATCGGTAAATGCATGAATGTATAGAAATAACTTCGAAAATCATTAATTTAATCCTTGGATGTAAATGATAGGCACTTACCACTTTGTAACGCGGCTTACTGGCGCCTCTTGCTATTCTAGCTGTACATATGTACAGGGCGAGTGTAAAGTCTGGAACTATCGAAATAAATCGTTTATTAAACGTTTTTGAAAAAAATCCTCGAACACGTCAATTTTTATCTTAAATGAGACATATCTTACTGTAATCGTCACTTAAAGATCGTCTTTTGTTTTTGAGTTATGACGTAAGCGATAATTTTCTTAAATGGAAACCCTAATTTTTTATGGTGAATTTGGAAAAAGCATGAAATTCTTAGACCAAATATGATAAAAAAGTGTGATATTGTATTTTTCTATTTGGAAGATATTGTACATAATAGTAATGAAAAATCGAAAACACGTAAAAAAGCCCACAATAAAAACAGATAAACAAACTGATAAAGAACTGTCATAATTTTAACGCTATCAATTGTTACATGGCTACTTGATTTTTTTATTAAAACTTGGAACTCTTGATTGTTATTAGATTTTTGTTTTAAAACTTTAACGGCAATTATCTCGAAAATTTCAAAATACAGTACCATACTTTTTTAGCATATTTGGTCTTGGAATTTCATTATCTTTCCAAATTCATCATAAAACATTAGGGTTTCCATTTAAAAAAATTATCGCTTACGTCATAACTCAAAAACAAAAGACGATCTTTAAGTGACGATTACAGTAAAATATGTCTCATTTAAGATAAAAATTGACGTGTTCGAGGATTTTTTTCAAAAACGTTTAATAAAAGATTTATTGCGATAGTTCCAGACTTTATACTCGCACTGTATATTTCGAAATAGGCGTAATACAAAGTGCCACGATACAATGATGTCCTGTAAAAACGTTACGAATATTGGGGTACTATTTGCCAAACAATATTAACAATAAATAAAATCAAGTTTAGTTTCCTAATTCTATACAGTACATATACCGGTATACTGACTGGTTCCTATGTTTGCTAAGCTTAACGCATTTTGATATCTGTTGTTAGTTTGTTGTAACATTAATAATAAATGATAATATAATTGTTACATACTGAAATGTCACGGTCTACTAATACTAAACTTACAGAAAAAACAATTGCAGATATTAATAAATTAGGTAATGTACAGTTATTTATTGACCTTGTAGCACTAATTGCTGGATTCGTTAGTCACTTAATTTAACCTGTCTCTCTCCTGAATTAAAAATCCAATCTCGAATAGGATTCGGACGTATTTTCTCTTAGTTACAAAGCTGATAGGTAATCCACTAGGCCTCCAAATTATCATTGCTGCTACTGTTGTTTTTGATAACATTATGTTACCAAATTAAAGCAAACCATTTAAACCGTGTATATTCTTTATTTTTAAAGAGACCTGCCGCAATTTCAACTCCCTAAACAATTTGTTCACGTTAAGGAATTTTCCTTATTATTTTTATATTATGGAACATGTTTTAACGACTGTAAGTTTACACATATAAAAGTCGTAAAAGGTTTAGTTATTCAGACAGTTTGAAATACCCAGCTTCAAATTTTAATATTTAGGTACTTATGTAACTTCCAAATCAGTTGTTAATTTTCCTTGAACTAATATTCATGTAACCTTTGTATATCAATAAATCATTGTTGATGTTTTCCCTACTAATTTCTCTATTAATTTTCCTGCCGCATAATGCGTATTCATCAGAGTAAATTTTCTTGCGGAAGTTACGCAAGTAATTAACGTAGTATAAGTCAGTGGCGGCTCGTGGGTCAAATAATAGGTGAAGTGCTATTGTGGTCAGGGGCGTCGTTAGCCCTTTTTTGCCCCCCCCCCCCCAATTGACGTTTGCGCCCCCCCCAATTGTAATGCAACAATAAATACCTAATAATATAAGGTATAATACATTAAAAAGTTTTTAGACTTTTTGGAATTTTTACTTTTTCTTTCAAGTCTTGTAACAGTAAAGGGGAACGCAGTATATATATTTTTCTATCCTCGACCGAATGATTGTAGAGCTGGTAAAACGTTTTTCCGACAAAAACATGGAGATTTTTAAATCAGATTTCAGTCATTCTTAAATGTTTATAATATAAAGCAGCAAGACTTATAGTCTGAATTCCTTGTTTGTCAAAATTATATTCAAAAATTGACGCCTAAACCAAGTGATATATCCTCACTATTTTCACATTTAGATGAAATAATGTTTCCTAATCTAACGAATACAGAAAATTGCATTATCAATTCCTGTAGTTGTGAAAGATCTTTTAGTGTACTAAGACGACTAAAAACGTATATTAGAGCAACAACGGGCCAGGATAGGTTATCAAATTTAGGTATAATTAATATTAATTTTCAGTTAGATGAAATTTCTGCGGAAACAATTAAATATCGTTTTGGTAATAGACGAAATGAACTTTTACTACCAAAAAATTTAAATTAATAAAGCGAGTTCGAAAAATTTCGTTATCAAAAGGGCGATATTAGATCTTATTTTACTATTACTACTTTTTGAGCCCACTTTATTATAAATGAATATTGTATCATTCTGAAAAATATACTAAATCTTATTGAATGAATAAGTAGGTACGATTAATTTCTTTTTCTTCTGCTATTTTTTAATTTAACAAACTAATTATTAGTTTATATAGTTATAAATAGATAGTGTAGTAGATAGTAGATTATTATTATCTCAGGAACAGTAGAAACAGTAATAATTTTTAATAAACATAATAAGTTAGTCTAGTTTTTCGTAATATACCTATGTTTTAGTATAAATATTTGTGCAATAAAATTTGATATTATTTTTCTGTACGTCTCTTTTATTTATCAAATTTCATTAAAAAATACTTTTTATTTGGACTTACCTAATTTTTTACACCAAGTCAATCCTTCTGTCTTTTAGGGTAGCAAATTTGTTGGTAATATCTTCGTAAAATGGTTGGTTTTTAATTAACCCTAGTAAGAGTTCTTTTTGAATTGAAATATTCGCCAAAGATGAGAGTCTATCGTGAGATATTGTATTCCTTAGTTAGGTATATAATTTCTATAGGACTTCTTGATAAAAATGCTGCTAAAAGTTCCATTACCCTTTAAGTCCTTTTTTGCAAAAATTGTTAAAGCCTTTGTTTCATGTTTAAAAACACACACTTATTGCAAAACAAACACATAAACAACAAACAGTACAAACACCAAAACAAGACATGAGTTTCAATTATTTGAAATCAGTGATAACCGACTATTCGATAATTAGGAACTTCAGATATTTAATAAAATCACAGATATTTTAATACGTCCTTTGTAGGTACGACACATATGTTTCGAGACTATATCTGGCATTGAACTGACTAATAATACTAGTAAATAAAAATAAGTAGGTTAGCGTCTCTCTCTTTATTGCCCAGACGTGAGGTTTATATAAACAAAAGGTTCACGTATCGATTCATTTTTATCCAACAATGAATTATAAAATAAACTAACACCCGACAAGCGAAACGTTGTGAATGTAGTGAATCATTCGCCGATAAAAAAACTAAATACTTCACTCTAGCGATTCAAGATGTGTCAACGAGCGGCCCGCCGGTATGCGTTACCATGGCAACGAGCAGAGTTGTTAAAGCAAGTCAATTCCAACTCTTCGCTTCAGGCGCGTTTTTCATTGGAATGCGGTGTAGACACGGACAAAATAGGCTAGTGGCCAGTGACGAATATTATGGTAAATAATATGCATTTATAATAAAAAAATCCTCTCAATACGCAATATTGAAGTGTCGAAAATAAAAAATAATTTGAATATAAAATAATTTGGATGCACAAATTTTAGGTGAAGAGGCTCTTCACCTACTTCACCTGGCGAGCCGCCACTGGTATAAGTTATTTATCAATTCGTTTATTACCATTAGCGGTATCAAATTTACAATCTACTATAGGTATACATATTGTAGTGTAATTACAATGATTACATCTTACAAAAATCTTTTAATAAAAAAAATTATCTTTGCTAAACACATAAATGTTGTGAAAACTAGCTTCGCGTTGGGCTAGCCAAAAAGGGTAGTGTAAATTGTATATGTGTTAAATTGTAATAAATTAATGTTGTTTGAAATTGTTACATGATTATATTACACAACAATATAGTGTTCATGCATTATGCATTGAAAATGAGACAAAATAAGCCCCCCGACAAATTCATTGTCCGTTAAAAACAAAGTGCTACGTCAACTTAAACCAACTTAAACTAATCCGAGATAATTTGAACAACGTAGTGGACAGACTGATACGTCATAAGAATTAACTTGCAATGGTATTTTTGTAAAATAATCCGTGAGGAGAAGCTCCTCTACTCTACTCGAATAAAATTACCTTTTAGAATTTTTTCCGTGTAAATAGTGTAAGTAATTCTGTAGTAACTGCCCTTTAGGTACAAGATGAAAAAGCCATTGGCAGTTTTCGAATGTCTATCGGTTCCAACTTATCTAAGAAAACTAAGTGATTTAGCTGTAGAAGCTTTGTATCAAATTGAAATTCACCAATAGACTTATCACGCTTGTATAGGTAGCAGAATTCATGCTGAGCATAAGAAACGGAAATTACGATGACCTAGTTCTGTCAGAAATCTTATATAAATAGTTTTCTTAAGATCTTCCCAAAGACAAATGAAAAGCTGTGATTATACAGTTATTTAAATTTTTAACTATGTATTTAGAAAAGTATTTACTATGTAAAAATCAATTATTAAGAAAAGAAATTGCAAAGATGATAGTAATCGACGTGATATCTTCGGCAGTATGTCTGGATTTTCAAGATGGCAGGTTAAATTGTTTTGAATTTGGAATATACATTAAACAACAACTAAAGGTTCTTTAAATTTAAATTCGATGGTTTATCGCAAACATGGTTAAAGTGATATTTATCGTCATCGTCAATTAAATGTTTCGTTCAACCTCATCCCAAATTTTGGAATCACTATTCAAAACGTGAACATTTCTTGAATAAACTGTGTGGTGTATTTACAGACAAAATTTTCTAGTAATAATTTATTATTCCTGTTTACAGTTACAATTAATAGTACATACATGGTTTCACTTTGGCGTATTCATCTTTGCATTTTATTCTGAATATAATTGTTTACCTATATTTTGAAAAAAAAATATCATACTATTTACTACACATTATTCGTACTAATTTGAATCAATTATCGTTTATATTAGAAATAAAATTATTTTCAAGAAAAATTAATGTCTTGGCAAAATTTGATAAACTGGTAGTAAATTTACAGAGCCCTGTCAGTAAAATATATATTAACAGCAGTTTGGTTCCCCACTAGAACAGGTTAACTTCTTTGTTATTTCCTTTCCTTCCTTCATTCTGTAATTTCTATTCTTCCTGTGTCCTTTCCACGTCCTTTTTGAACCTATTTTTTGAGACAGGCCTGTAACCACAATGTAGGCAAATATGGACAGTTAAACCAATGTAATTTCCTAGCCATTAACCATGGACCCAATAAATAAGGTATTTTTTAAGTTTAAAAAAGCGTATATTTGATAGTGTAATCGTATATGGGGTGTTCTATTTAAAATTTTCAAGAAAAATCGATGTGCGCCTTTTTCGAATGCCCTGTACGATAACAAACCTTAAAATTTTTTCGCCATCGTATTGATCTAAAAAAATATACTTTGAAAAACAGCTTACATTTCCACTTAGTTGAGCTGTGATTCAACCAACGTGAGGTTATTTTTATCACAAACTAGTGAATAACTACTAAACTATTAATTATCGACGCATATTATTTATAATGCTATATACCGGCTGTCAACGAAACATGGGGCACCCACATAATTTTTTTATTTTTTAAGATATCTATGAAATCTAGTATATGTAATACACTTTTTAAATGACTTTTGTTGACATAGGAAACAAGTTTCTGTCACTTCCGGTGTCGCCAGAATTGACATCAACTTTGTTATTTTAAATGGAACACCCTATATACCGGGTGTCAATGAAACCTGGGGCACCCCTATTTTTTTAATTATATTTTAAGATATCAAAATGAAATTTGGTATATGTGATATACTCTTTAAATGGCATTTTTTGACATAAAACACACGTTTCTGTCACCTCCAGTTTCGCCGGAAGTAAGATCAACTTTGTTATTTTAAATAGAACACCCTGTATATTTATACATTTTTGGAATTTCCATGTCATTCTACGTATGATATATCAAGTTTGAAACATTTTGATGACAAAGTAAATACTTGCAGAAGAGTTTATTTATTAATCTAGCACGCCATGACCTGCGTAAAATTGAAGTCGGGTGCTACGACAGTCTAAACAAATTATTTTGGAACTTCAGTTGTAACAAGTCTGTCAATTGTTTTGTGCATTTCATTTGTTTCAATTGTTTTGAAACCCAGTGTCTAGATTTAAATGTCCAAGATACGGTTTTTTTGAAGAGAGAGTGTTATTCTGAATTAAATTTTCATATTAATCCCGCATTATTGGTATCAATAAAATCCTTGAAAAACGCTCGTTTTTAATATCCTAGTGTCCCACCCTAGTGCCATTTGAAAAAATAGAGTTATTCTCGAAAAAGCATTTTTGCCAACTTTAGGTCATTCTAATACAGCAACTAAAATAGTTAAGGTTCTAAAACAGTTTGTCTCGAGTGTTGGGGCACCTTGACTTTCATTTTGCGTCAGTCATGGCACTCTAGATTAATTTCTGCAAAAATTTACTTTGTCATCAGAATGTTTCGAACTTGCTACTACCATATGTAGAATTGAATGGAGATTCCAAAAATGTATAAATATACAGGGTGTTCCATTTAAAATAACAAAGTTGATGTCAATTCCGGCAAAACCGGAAGTGACAGAAACTTGCTTCCTATGTCAACAAATGCCATTTAAGGAGTATATTACATATGCCAAATTTCATTTTGATATCTTAAAAAATAAAAAATTTATAGGGGTGCCCCAGGTTTCGTTGACACCCGGTATATTTACACATTTTTGGAACCTCCATTCAATTTTACGTATGGTAGTTTCAAGTTCGGAACATTTTGGTGACAAAGTAAATTTTTGCAGAAATTAATCTAGATCTAGTGTACCATGACTTACGCAAAATGAAAGTCAAAATTCAGTTTTGAAGTAATAATGGACCTACCGACTGCTGCTGGTGGTGCTAGTGCTGCTTTTGTCATAATAGCTGCCCATGTCCAAAAACGAAAAAGAAGGTGGTGGCAGATACAGTTTTTTAAATGAGACAAGCCATGGCGACTACTTAATGTCTAAATTGCTTTTGAACAATGGTAGCTCGTTCCGAAATTTCGCCAGACTAACAAAATCTGACTTCCAAGAACCTTTGTTTGGTAGCTCCTAAAATCTCCAAAAGGAATATAACTATCGTATCTAACTATTGTAAAATAATTTTGAGCGATGTTCTCCATTTGAAATGGAAAACACGGATGCAAGCAACCGGCAACAAATTTCTGTGATGTCATACCGCACGATGTTGATAAATTTCCATCTACTTGATGCTACGTGTACTTGTTGACAATACATTATCAACTTGTACCCCGGCGAATGTTGGCCGATCTGTACTAGGCTTAAGCAAAACGAGTGAATAAGTGAATCATTCAAGAACGAATCTTTGTGAACGGATCACTTGGGATGAATGAATAGATTTACCAAAAATATTCGAACTTCCCATTTCTATTACTATATTGTTTTTTATAACATACGACGTTTTGTTTCTTATAATGCGCTCAGTATAATTTGTGATTTTCGCCTTTTTCAGTATGTCTCAATTCGTATTTGTTCTTGTTTTATTCAACAATGGCCCATGTCTAAACTTTTTCTTAACTAACAAACGGCTCGTGAAATGTTTTACACCACTTACAAGATTTGAACCCTGTGTGAACTGGTTTTAAAAAGCGGATTTGTGTCCGTTCGTCTGCTTCTTTTACTGCGACCAATATTATTATATTAGCATTCTTAATTTGATTTTTTTTTGTTTCTCCTTATTCCTAACTATGAGGTACATTTTATCCTTTTACCTTGATTGGTGCTGCTTCGTATATTTTTCCAACTTACAACTCATTTCTATTTTAGTATGACTTTTACTTTTTTAATACTCTATACATTTTTAGGGTGATGTTTACGATACGTGTGTACGTATGCTTCTTATTTTATCTGTTAGCTAGTCGTAAGAACTACATCGTCCACCTACCTTAAAATTTGAATGCTGTTTGCTATTAATAGTCTTTTTTTTAATTACTAGAGCAATGGAGAGGAAAGAGTGGCAAAAAATAACTGAAAAAGCCAAGGGCCTTAAAGGCCTCTCGTACTGATATTATTATTATTATTTCTAATGAAATAAGCACGCTGATGAATAACCTTTTTGTTTAACACAGAAATGTACTTCAATATGCGAGCATTGTTTACGACTAATGGCTGATTAGCATTGTTAAAATTTGTAGTTGTTTTAGTTACTATATCATTTATTTCCTTTTAACCAAGTTAAACACCTGTAGGTCTATAAATATTAATTAGCTCTATAATTCTATATTATATTCTTTCGCTTATATGTATAATTATTAGTAGTCTTCTTTGTTGCATACAGATATGGTTACTGCTTTCTTTCGTTCCCCTTGCAGTTTTAATTTTATCCACATTTCTGTTATTAAAGGGAGTAGTTCAATAAAAAATATTTTCTTAATTGATATTAATTATTTCAGCAACTAATTCAGGACGTTTAAGCTGTTTTTCTAGATTTAAAAGCTCTTAACTTCCGGCGTCAGGTATACATGTTATTTTGGATAGCTTTATGTAGCACAGATACCATTACGTGAGAATTGTGCCCCCAAAGGTTAATAGCTCCAGTTCCTCTAAGTGTATACTAGATTTAATAAATACGTTCTCAAATCAGCTTTACACTATCCTTGGAGAGCCGTTTTGGTGATTTTGAATACCTACTACTCGGCAACTTCTTGATAAGTCATTGTCAAATAGAGTCGGTCAAGACGTACGTTTAGGAAATCCTTAGATATGTAAATAATCTCGGTATACATACAGCTGTTTAAATAAAAACCCCAGCTACTCCAGCTACTCGATAATTGTTCCTCTTCAAACATTAGTAGTGCTGGCTGTCTAGCTGTTTTGCAGCTTTGATCCCTAAGCTAATTAATAAATCTTGATCAGTTAAGGTAATATGGTTATCTTGCATTCTTTCATCATTTGTTAGGTATTTCTTTGCCATTACATTTGGATCCCGTTTTGAAGGCATACTAAACAGTACTTAAACAACGGGCATAATTATTAGGGTATAGCATTGATACACTGTCTAAGACAACCACGAATTAGGGTTCTAATTTTTTTTATTTGGCAACAAAAATATACAAGAGACCATATAGAATTATGAAACATGAAGAACAATAATTTATAGTGTATCAGTCGGAATTTCTAAAATCTGTGTGCGCAAAATTCTGTTAAACAAATACATGCGATTTTTAAAAGCATTTAAATTTGCACATTGCACATAAATATCAAAAAACACTAACATATTAAGCTGCAATGACGGGATAGACACCAGTTGACAGATTTAGGGCGGGTTGCACAAACATGATTTAACATCTTTGTTAAGTTAATCCTTTGTTAAAGTGAACAAACCTGTATGACAAATAATACTATAGTAAATAAAAAATGATACATTTTTGTCAACTTTGATCGTTTAAGCCTATTTATTTTACACAACCTAAGGCAAAATCCTGATAAGGTACTGATGACGATCGTGGCTGTTGACACAGGCCAATACATAACAGGAATAAACAAATTTATAAATTTCGATAATTTTTAAACACGTTTTTGTAACTAACTTGTAACAACAAATAGAGCGCGTTACACAAACATAATTCGTCAAATTAATCATTGGTCAAATCCAACAGAATCGCGTCACAATCCGAATTCATATGACAAATAATACATTAGCAAACAAAAACGAATGCTCTTTTGTATTTAATCATTCGTTAATTTAATAAAACTTTTGTGCTACCCACCGATAATGCATTGACGGGTAAATAGATAGTAAAAACTTGTTTGCTCTGTCACAATGTTTAAAATTAAATTTGTTAAAATTGCGCTTTCCTTAAATTTCCTTGCACGTGTTTATAAGAACTTCTCAAGAGTATATATACCTTTGGGGTATTTAATTTCCAACTTAATTAACTGAAATTTAATAAATTCGAAAGCATAATTTATCCAACAAGTAACTTTAATCAGAATTAGCAAACATCAAATTTTAAATCAACTCATAACCAGGATGTAAAACTTTTCATGAATAAATTCATATGCGAAGATTACAAGAATATAAATAAATTCGTTGTATACAGCTTCAATATCTGGAGACGGGCATTAAACATCAACAACTCTCCAGATTGTTGTAGGAATGGACAATTTACCCCTGAACCGCATGCCAGTATAACACAATTTGCAACGCTTTGTTATAAAGTAACTTCGGGGTAAAATTGGTGGTATTCTAACATAATTTTCCAGCTATTAGTTTGAATTCATTCCTCTGGGAAACGGAGAAACAACCAAATGTTCTGAAAACGCATTTGGGTTTAGATTGAGTCGATGTAACCTAACGATACGCCAATTTAGATAATAAACGGGAACGTAGCGAAGTTTTCGTAATTAATATTAGATTGTAACGGGGAATTTTCGCTGGCGCTAAAATATAAACTATTTTCGCGTTGTTTGTAGTTGGCCCTAGATATTTTCGTATCAGGTTTACGTATTATACAGAATATATTAAGCGAATATTAAACTAATCTCTATTTTAGAGGCCGATTCGATAAATAAATCTAACCGGAAGCTGTAATGCGGAAAGTTCTTGAAATTTGTCTATGGAAATTATTTTCGGTAGATTGGTGAAGCTAAATGAGTTTGTGCTAGCCTACTGTCACCAAGTTTTACGAATCAATATAATTTTAATTCAAAATGCAATTAGAGGAGTCTACGTAGCACCCATTTTAATTCCCCAATTTTTGTACGGTTTATTTGACCATTTTTAAGGCTCGTAAGACGGCAATAATTTTCTTTGAATGTGTATGCGTTACGGGATGTTTAGAAGAAAGGTCAGCACTTAAGTGGATTTATAAGCTTTTTCGATAATAAAAAATAACATAAAGTTAACTTTCAGTCAATTTATATACCGAAAAATTCCATGTTTCCTAAATATATTTGACAATAAATAACATGTAGCCATCCAAGCAATATGGAAGTTTCTATCGATGATATTCAATGTTCGAAAATGAAGCACTCAATTTAGGGTATCCGTTGTATATTTTCCTTTGATCAATATACTTCTTTTCATGGTTAATTTAGCATCACAATTTCCGAACATTCGCCGATTGTCGGTTACGGTTTTTGTGAACTAGAATTTTACGTCTACAGTTCTTTCCCTTTTCTTACTCGTACTTTTTATACTTATGAGCGAAAATAAAACCTTAAGCTGCTTTCGAGATTTAAGCCCAAAAATCTTTGTCGAAAACCTTAACATAATTTTCAAGCAATCGGGTATTTTAATTTACTGAATACGCAAGACAAATTTAAATTATTATAAATTAGCAGCAGTCGTTTCATACAATCACCTTTAACCTTGTTTTGTTCGGTGAGAATGTACTAAATTACTGTTGGAATCGAACAAGTCCAATTTATTATTTAAGTGTTTACCTCCAGCTTCCAAAGCATCTTAGAGGAGCTTACAGAGACTATCAGTGCAGAAATTCATACATCTGAAACAAGGAGGGTTTTCTATGCAAACAGATGTGTAAATTAGAGTATGTAAACTGTTTGTCTTAATGGAAAACAACACTTAGGGTTAAGTGGTGTAAAAGTGAGACAGTAGAAAAAGTTGGTAAAAAATAAGACAGTAGATGAAAAAATATTAATTTAACACATTCGTTAATAATTATTATTGTATTTAAAAAAGCAGAGCTTGTTTGTTACAAAACCATATAGCATTTTATCTTACAGTGATAGAAGTTCACTGAAAAAAATGTACAATAGAACACTGTAAAATGAATCCAGAAAACTTTCATTTGCGCCATTCAAACTTTGTAGAAAAGAGTGGTTCATTATGTAACCCATGTGCTATCAGTTGAAACAGATGACTTTGTAGTAACATATTTACAACGTAAAGGCAGCCGATTCATTTATCCTGAGAAAGAACAATTAGATGATGTACTTAAAGGTGATGTTGTACTAAAACCACCTCCTCCAAATTCTGTTGGTGGTACAGCAAGGGCGTCCCTGCAGTATGTTTCCAATAGATTTAAGTGAATTTCTAGTGCATTAATTAGAAGTACCCATTATTTTGTTCATGTGTTAGTGTTGTAAGTTCAGTTAACAAATTTCCTTTTAGTTTTTACTGATATTTTCAGAATTTTCTTGAGTTATTTAGTAAAACCATATTTAATGTCTTAGAAAATTAATTTATGGTGTGAAAAAAAAATTGAACATTTTTTTCTGGCTTATTTTTTTACTGCCATGTCTTATTTTTGCCCTCTATTCAGCCTAAATTCGTTTTAGATGGAGTTACATGGGTGTCTCATTTTTCAACAGAGCTGTCTCTTTTTTACCCTATTTTAGAGGCAAAAATGAGACAGAAGTTATACACTTTCACATGATAAAGTTGTATGCTACCTCAATTTAAATGAAGCTATACGAAAGAGCAACCTTTATTACATATGCTACCCTTTGTTTCAATTTATTTGGTCAATACTTTACACTCAAAAACTCAAAAGATTTAAAAATTGTCTCGTTATTACCCCACTTGACCCTACCAGTTTATTTTACTGGGCTGAAACGCAACATTTTAATACTTTTATGGCACTACAACTTAATTTATATTTATATAAACACCATACTTACGTACTTACTTTAATAACTTAACGTTTCCGTTTATCCATTTGCTAAAGGATATCACAATGAAAAAGTAGATTTTGACTCACTTTAATGGTATGAGTCATGTTTAGAGCTACATAAATAATCAAAATAGAAACAAACTAATAGCAGTAATCATAAATCTTCTTCAATAGGTTTTATCGTTTTATTAACGAAATTACTGTTTTGATGTGTTGAAAGGTAAGATCGAAGTTTACAGGAAATTATTATGAAATATTTATGAAAAATACTAAAAGCATGAACAGATAAGCAACTACCTTTCATAACAACAATCTATTTAGATGTTCCTGGTGTTTACACAGGCCGAACTTTTTTCCGATTACCGATTCAGATAGCTATCCGTTATTGTTTCTTATGCTAACATTTAACAAAGGAGTTCAATATTTGTTCCTTATAGTAAATAAAAGGAACTAATATCAACAGAATGAAATATTATAGGCAGAAAAAGTGGGTTTATTTAAAATTTTTCAGTAAATACATTTTCTTTTCGACTGTTTCGTTCTGTTATATTCAAAAGTGTAGTAAATCCTTAATCGTTGTGCAGTCACACAAACCTCATTTTGATTCCTGCGACTAATTTGTGTTATAGAAATCCTATAAGCTTTAGTTCGGTACAGTTACATGTTGCTTTAATTGAATATAGGTATAGGTTCTTGTATATGAGTACAAATTTCTGTCGGTAGTATAACCAACACGTTCTCTTTATTCTATTTCCGTATGAATTGTATGTACGTTGAATTTAAGTTGGTTGATTAATAATCAGTGGAAATGTTCATCTAAGTTTAGAAGGTAAATTTCGTTGCTTGGATTATTAAATACGTTTCATTGTGTGAAACCGAGACCTCATTTTCATGACAGACAGGAACACGAACTTGTTGTGAATTCAGAGCCATTCAAGAGAGATAAAAGTTACTGAAAGCAACACTTTTAAGTAGATACCTGCTCATTAACCATACAACACATTACAGAAGTTCAACGGAGCACTTTTCAAAAGTGGTGAAGTTGCAGGCCCCACTCTTTTGTCTGAAAGTTTGCATCCTGAAAAGCAGTAGATTGTCGCATTTCTAAGAACGGCAAACAAAGTATTCACATTGCAAAATGAAAGGCAAACATTTGTCGGCTATGGTGGCGCCGATATCGGAAGTGGGTGCGTCAACCACTCAATGGATTAGTTTGTCATCGGCCTGGACGACACATTTTGTCACGAGTATTTCTTTTGAGTGTTTGTACTTCTGTCATCATCTACAAAGAGTATTATATTACGAAACGATATTAGTTAGTTATCAGAAAAACCAACAATTTTATGTTATCTAAACCATCGTGACTTAGCTATATACATTCTGATAGGTAGGGTTACTTGCAAAAATTTGCTTTTATATTTCAAGTAATTAGGAAAGATTTCTTTGAAATTCAGGACGTCGAACATTTTCATATAGCAAAGCTTCAGGCTGACTACAAAAATTTTGAAAACTAAAAAACAAAATCGTAACAAAATGATACTTAGTTCTGCGCCTCCACCAAATGTATACACAACTTCTACAAAGTTTTTTTTATGTACGTAGGTTTTGGATAAACAAGTACTTACTTATTTTATTTTATAATTAATCAACTACCTAAGCCTTGTTAATTTTTGTCAAACAGCAAACGCAATTGATTTAGAATTTATCACATTCCGACTTTAGGTCACAATTTAAATTTTATCATACCTTCGGAATAAAAGGAGTTTTCTGAGAATCTAATATATGAATAAATGCCACTGCAACAAGTATTCCATAATTAAAAATCTTAAAGTTATGCATTTTTGTGTGTTTATGTCGGTTTAAATTAAAATTAAATTACACGCTTAATATTAAAAAATAGTCAAGTTACAATAACAATTTGTTTATAATGCAAACTTTTAATACAAGTATTGCGACGAAGGATGTAAAATCAAAAGGTTTTACGGTTAACAACTAAATAGTATTTATTAGGGTGGCCCATAAAAAATGTAATTTTTTTTGGAAAATTTTATTTATTAATAAAACAAGAAACATCAACTCGTATTCACCAAAGTATAGACCATTACGAAGCAATGTCTTTCGCCATCCATCTGCAAGTAATCTTTCGAGGTAAACATTCTCGGCATGCAGCTTCAACTTCTTCAACTCTTGTGCAATTTCTTCCACGCAGGAAGTGTACCATCAATCGGAATCAGCGGTAATCTGAAGGTGCAAGGTCTCGACTATAAGCCGGATGAGGTAGAAGCTCTAAATCCTGTCCAACTGCTGACTATAAAGGTTGGCGCCAATGGTTCTTCCATCAGGAACCAACTCAAAGTGAATAACGCCTTGAAAATTCCACCATACACACAACATGACCTTTGTCTGAAACCTTTCTCGTTTTGAGACAGGTCCCGCAGGTTGTCCGATGTTAATCCATTGATTTTCTTTGTTAGGATTACTCAAATATATTCATTTTTCGTCGCAAGTAACAATGTGTCTGGCATTGCTGGAACTTCTCTGCAGCATCCCTTGGCATTTCCAATTTGATGTAAATGACGCTGTATCATTTCTTTGGAATAACCAAGTTCTGCTGACAACTTACGAGTATTTGTAGATGGATTAACTCCAGAAGTGTCTCGCAGTTCGTTTTTACTCAACCAACTAAGGCGACCAGAACCTTGTTTCCTCTTGAGACTTGTATCTCCTTCTTTAAATTTTTTGAACCAACGTTGTGCCGAGCGAATGTTCATTACTCCGTCCCCTTCCACTTCACATATTTTTAAAACTGGGGCGGTTGCAGAATCGTTTTGTTTCCAATAATGACGAAAAATTATCAAAATTTCGTACTTTTCGTCTGCCATTATAACGTTTGTTGTAGCTTAGAAACAAAATAATACTTGACTAGTTTCTAATGGTGTATAACAATAGCACATTTAATGTTTTTCAAACGTGAGTAAAAGAGCAAAACAGAACTCTATAAAAAGCACATTTGTTATGGGCCACCCTAATAGTATTACAAAACTTGTGTGTATGACAGATAAAATATTTATGACAAATGTTTTTGCTTGCTTGCTTGTTATTGGAGAGAGATCTTTAGTTTAAAAATTTGCCTAGCCATGATTGCATTCTATCTTTGTTGGCTACCCATAGATATTGCTTATGTCTTCCTTGTTGCACTCATTAATTTTTGTATGTTTAGACTGGTTTTCGGACAATCTGTATATTGATGTTCTGTTCATAGCATTTGTTTTGTCGAGGAATACAGATCTGGTTTATTACGTATTTGTTGGCCCTGAGTTTGCACTGATACTTTCCTACTCTGATTTCCGTGTACTTATTGATTCTTGTCTTGATCATCCGAGTTAGTATTAGTGTACTCAGTATCCAATATAGCCAGCCCCTCTGGCTGTTGCATTGAGTTCTGTCTCCCTTCTTATATATGGATACTATTATCGACTGAGACTATTTAGTTGGCATTATTTCTCTTACGCAAATTGTTCTAATTAGGCTGAATATTCTTTTTGCCAAGGTTTTGCCTTTTATTCGCTTTTATTTTCTTAATTATCTCTTTTATTTACATTTGTATTAGTTACACTTCGTTCTTTTCCTGGTCATTGTCGTTACTTTGTTCCTCTATTTCTGTGTCGCTTTCTTCAGTTAGTGATTCCATAAAATATTCTTTCTATTTTTTTGTATTGTTTACTTCGTCCACTATAAATTGTACCAAGTGAAATTATTTAATTTTTCATATCATATGATGGTACAAACAACAATGAAAGTGACTATACTTATTCTACATTAACACAATAGTCTGAACAAGGGAAGAGAATTTAGATTAGACGCTTTAAATTTGGTTATTTTTGAAACTATAAATAACATATTACATACCTAAGTAGGTAGTGCAGTTTAAAAAATATGTTAAAAAGGAAAAACCATTAATGGGTAAACAGCTTAAACGTTTCCTTTACATAAGAAGTTATTTTAAAATCATTTAAATAAGAATATTGGTCATCATTTCTTACAAAAATTGATTTTATTCGTTTTAATTCTCAAGTTACGTAGATACATCGGTAAGAAGTATAAAATTGCACCGTAACAAAAATAACCTTTAACAGAATCTTGTATCGATGTACTCAATGGAATTAGTGTTTTGAGTTATAATGCAATCTACGGCGTAGCGATAATGGCAAAGTTTATGTTTTCTTTCGTGATCAAAAACTTGTATAGCATGGTTTAGATGTTTACATCTGCTGTTTTTTGTAGATTACACTTCCATTATGTTCGCATATTATAAGTATCAAACCAAACTAAGAAGCTTTGTTATACAAATTTTATTTTAATAACGAATTTCAACAACTAATCCTTCCATTTTTGGCAAGAAAAAAGATTCTCTTCTTCTCATAAATTCGCTTGTTTCCTGATTTTTCTAAATACTCACTAAACAAACGAAATATTAATGAAATCCATCACACAACTTGTGTATGCGAATAATAAAATCACATCACTGTTTAGTTTGTAGTAAAAAATTTAGCCTAAAATATCGATTCAGTTTCGTTACTTTCATATTTCAGGTTTATCCTCAGTGAAACACATGGATGCATAAAAGGTGAAAAAGCTAATTAATGAAGCTTAATTAAAACTGCGAGCCTATTTCCGGACTTAAAAATTCTATTAAATTAAACAAAACTTTTTCCTAAATTAATATACATTGTACTACTTTGTATAAAGTTATTAATTTAGGAGCAAAGTATCATGTCCTACTTTTTAACAGCGAACCTCATTAAGTGTTAAGCTGGAAGGAAGCCTCAAAATATTTATATTTTTTCCTACTAATTTAAAATACACAAACCATTAACCGCATTCTCTTTCCCTACAGAGCCCTTAAAATGTCCTTGGAAAAGTAAATAATAAAAATTAAAAAACACGTAGTCGCGACTTTTCCCTGTTAGATGTGATATTTAAACAGAAAATTTTATGAAAGTTGGCTTTAAAACTGCGCATGTGTAGGTATGGTTTTTTAGGGCCACAAGGGACTATCATCGTTTTGCTTTTCCGTCGGTGTTTACATGTTGTATTGAAACTCTAATCACAAACCTTACTGGACTTGTTTGCATGTAAAGTACCTATTTGATTACTTTTTGAGTAGCAACAAGAAGTTCTATAATTTTATTTAAACTTTTCTTTTGTTTAAATTATTGGTGGCGAAAATATAAAAAGTACCAATTTTCGGTTTTATTTGCTTGCATTGAATGAATTTGCCAACAAAAAACGACATGTAGTGGTGCGGTCACCCTTCAATGTTCGAATTTTCATTAAAATTTAAATTCGTATGAAATATCCATATTAATAACTAAATTGCTTCTACACATACGTTACAGCTATATGAGATTTCTGCCTTAAATTCAGCTTTCCCTTTTTTTTAAGCTACGGCCAAATCTTCTACTATGTTTTTTTTTTTTATTGACTGACGCTAAGGGTGTCGTACTCAAGGAGTAAAACTATAAATTCCCGATGACAATGGGTCTCGTGGGAAATACTGAAAATACCTTTGAAAGGTTTTCGAGAAATGTATGAATAATTACATCGACAACTTCGCAAAAGAAAAAAAGGTGATATTATTTAGCACATTGTTAGAACACCCCTAAGGTAATTTGCTTATAAATAAGTTTTTTTATTATGTTGTTCTTTTATTTTGTTCAGACATTGCCGAAAATCTCATAAGTAGCTTAAAATTTCGTAAACACAAATTTATTTTAGAAAAGTAATTTCGTCAGTAATCCGAAACCATCAACTTAATAAAGTTTTAGGCTTTTATAGAAAGCTTTTTCTCTGGTTGCACTAAACAGTGAAATGGGATATTTTAGGAGTATTTCAACAAATGCATAATTAAACTTTAAAGGAGCATACCAAGTAAATTCCTTAAATGAAGCCTATTACACATTTTATGCGTGTTAGTTCAAAGGAAAGGGAATAATAGAAACCCTCATCGTTAACGAATAAACTCGTGAAGAGATAAGTAATGTCAAGGTAGCTCCTTTATTATCCTGCCCTACAAAAGGTCAAAAATAGAACAGGTTTCATTTTTATTCGTTATTATTATACTCAAGATCGGTACTGCTTTTGTATAAATATTAAACATTCAGTATTTTATTGTAAATTACTTAGTACATATTTAAAGATCTTCAGATTGTGCGCATTTTCCAAAGCATTAACAATTAATGAGGAGCTCTATGCTTGTAACTAGCTACAGTAGCTGCTACCCTTCAGTTATTTATTTTAAACGTTGTATCACGGGAAGTTTGTAATCTTGCCAGAATTTTCTCAAAAGTATTCGTGTCGGAAAACTTAGAATCTATTTCAGTGCTAACGGTGTACAACATTCCCGGAATTGTTATGTGTTATATAAGAAACCTCATTCGTAGTCGTTTGCAATGTCTGAATTATAAATCTTGTCTCTCATTGAGGGCGGGTTTCTTTTGGCTGACTGCTTTATACAGAACAAAAAGTTAAATTGTTAGAAGTTTCTTTTAGAATTTTAAACAGTTGGTTAGAATATCGCTTGCGGTTTGAAATACTAAAAATTTATAGCTAATACAAACTGAGGAGTTTGTTGATGTAGAATTCAATGACTTCTAATTTTAAAATGTTTCTAACTAAATAATCGAAAATATAACATATAATTGAAAGATGAAATAGGTCTAATAACCATAGTTTTCTAAGTAACTGCAACGAACCTGACAACCAAGGCTAAAAATCAAATGAAACTAAACAAGAACATTTGTTGAATTATATAAATGTTTCTAAATTTTCAGCCTATTGACAACACACTTCAAACACAAAATTCCACACCACAATATTTCCTGGTCTGTTCTTCCTACAAATGTGTTAGGTAACTATGACTTTTTGATTTATTCCATCAAATAACCATTCACATTTAAGTACAATCTTTCTCACACTGCTTGTAATTTAGTCACAGTTTTTTAGTGCACAGTCGTATTTAGGCAATTTCATCGATGCAAACAAGACCTCTTGGTATAAAATATAAAATTACTGCCATTTAACCCCGCGCTGTGGTAAATGTTCTAATTATCACAATTACTGTGCATATAAGAAACCCCAAGAAGAAAAACCTGAATGCGTTAACTGTGGTGGGGAACACTCGGCTAATTATAGGGACTGTTCATATACTAGAAAACTTAATAACAAAACCCAACTAATCACAATAAGACCTACTCATCCTAACGACTTGTTAACAGGAAATATTACTGCTAAACCACTATACACCCAAACATTAACTAATAATTCCAACTCCTCCAATTTTCCTCATCCAAATAATACAAGTAAGCAAAGCACAGGTAATCCAAATAAGCTCATTACAAAAGTCATATACTTACTCCTTACCTGGACCAAATTAAAAAATTCCTAATGAACCTAATACCTATGATTCTCCTAAATGGCGGCAAGTAATAATAAACCTATGTATACATAAGCTAACACTCATAAATTGGAACGCCAATGGCCTGAAAACTCAACGGTCAACCTTCATCTCCTTCTTATCTAATACATAGGAAAGATAGAGAAACAGAATTAGGCTGAAGAGGATCAGCAATAATTTTCAAGCGGAATACAGTGGCAACCCCTCTTGATCTGGATAACATCCATCAACTGGAAGCTGTTGGCATTAAACTTACCCTGGAGAATCACTCTTCGTTCAGGATCATCTCTGCCGCCAAATAACAAACTAATTCTGAATGAATTTAAAAATATCTTTGGAGATCCTCTTCTCACTATTTTGTCAGGTAATCTGAATAGCAAACATTCTAACTGGGGCCCTAGAGAAAAAACCCTAATGGTGTTAAACTAGAAAATTTTACCTCCGAACTGGCAGTGCACATCTCTGCACCAGCAAAATATACATATTAACCATACAGGTGTAATCAATTGCCGGACAGTCTGGATATAGTTGTGCACAAAAAATTGCTTTTATCAAAAGGCCAAACTGTTTTTGTAGAAATGGACTCGGATCATCTGCATGTGGTATTCAGTCTACAGCACTCACCTTACGACTACCCCAAACTCCCAAAGTTAATAAACGGCCCTGTTAACTGGGAGCTATTTAGGATATTAATGAACAACCTGTTAACAGGTCATTCGAATTTGAATTCACAGGAAGACGTTTATGTAGCAATAAAAGATGTCAGGGAAGCAACTGCATTTGCAATTCAACATGCTACACTAGTATCCAACACACGTAGACCTCGGAATTATCAAACTGCTCTAACACATATTCTAAAACTTATTCGAGAGAAGCACACTGCACGTCTTAATAGCCCGATCAGGCTGGTCAAAAAGGAACTGACTGAATTCAAAATAACTTCCTACAACAGTATATCGAAACCTTGGAACCTGGAGACCCCAATATGTGAAGGGCCATCAAGAGGATACTAAAGCAACCCACTATAATAATTCCAACACTACAAATGAATGATAGCGAAGTCTATGCCGAACAATTAGAAAATTTATTTACAACTTCAACAGATAACAGTAACACAAATCAGGTACAACTTGTTGAATAAGAAGTAACTAGAATTAATACCCGCGATATAATACTAATTGAACCTATTTCTCCTGCAGAAGTTAAACAGTGCATAAATAAATTAAAAACAAAGAAGGCACCAGGAATTGACATGTTACCGATTGAACTCCTTACAAACCTATCACGCGAAACCATTGCTTATAAATATTACTGCAATATTCAACGCCTGTTTGAGAATAAATTATTTCGCAAATGCATGGAAGCAAGCGATATTCATAATGATTCCCAAGCCAGGATTTCATAAAAACCCAGCTAACTATAGACCTATCAACTTATTACCCTCCATCTCCAAGCACCTTGAACGAGCTATACTATTTCGCTTAAACCAATTCTTACAACATAATAATATCCTCCCCCAATTCCAGTTTGGATTTAAAAACTTTCATACCATTAATCATCAGATTCTAAGAATCACTGAAACAATAATTGAATAAGATTATGAAAACAAGAAACACACTCTGATCTTATTGACGCGACTCAGGCATTCCACCGAGTTTGGACAAAGGTTCTGATATATAAAACGGCTACCATGAATATCCCTCCATATTTTTTACACATAATCAAATCCTTCTTAACTGAAAGAACATTCCAGGTCAGAATAAATTCCGACCTTTCCTCAATGCGTACTATTTATGCTGGAGTTCCACAAGTTTTAGTATTGGGCTCTACGTTATTTAATATGTTTATGTTTGATGTCCCTGCAACTCCTGGAACTAGCCTCACGATATATGTATGATATTAACTTAGCAGCACACAAACTACAAGATAGTGTCAATCAACTAAGCATCTGGTTCAACAAATGGTACATAAAGATTAATCTCAATAAATCAAAAATCAAATCAAAAATATTTACCCTTCATCGGCCCCCAGAAGTACAGATCCGCCTAACATTATTATTAATAACATGTCTGTTCCTTGGAATCGGAAAGACAGCGCAGTGAAGTATCTTGGCATATTGTTACACAGTAGACTAACTTGGAGCTACCATATAAATAAGAAACTGACAGAATCATGTGCGAGATTAGCAATGTTGTATCTAATACTTAATAAAAACAATTTACCTTAATTTACCTTTTTCTAACACTAATATCTTATACTGTTTCTATGGTGCATAAGAGCTCACTTGTTATGTTTCCTATAAAATACGCTTTCTCTATAAAATACGCCGTCAATGACAACGTATTTTATAGGCCTTTAAATACGTCGTTGCCTAGCAATCTTCGCATTTTGTGTATTATGACACGTCTCAAATAATAATTTATTAAAATTTCTAATAATATATTAGTGAAAGAAAATGTCTGATATTAGTGTTAGAAAAAATCTTGAAGATAACTCGTGTTTTATAGTTTAAAAATCTCGGTCTATCAAATCCTCGGCTCACTTCGTTCGCTCGGATTTGAACTACGACCTTGATTTTTAAACCTTCTATAAAACACTTGTTGTCTTAATAGCTATAAAATATCAACCGGTACCCTCATATATGTGTACATATACGAGTATAATCAGACCAATACTTATTCATCTATGGTTGTAGTATATGGGGAGCCACTTCCAAAACTAACATCCACAAACTCTAGATCTTACAAAATAAAGTTCTGCGTATCATTACAAACGCACAATAGTTTGTAAGGAACACACAGCTTCACAGCGAAACTTATATCCCCACAATTCAATAATTTATAACTAAAAGTGTTTAAAAACTTTACGAAAACGTTAATCAATGTAGTGGAGCAGTGCATTATAATTTAGGTAGAAAATCAATATACAACAGACTAAAAAGAAAACTACCAATTGATATTATTGACAGTGATAGTGAATAATTTCGCCAACCACTTTAAGCCCCAAATAAAACTAGTGCAAATCATTATTAACTCATATTTTCAGTGATGGAGGACTTAACCTTCATAGTTATTATATGTTGAACTGTATACCAAACTGAAGAGCTGAACCGGCATAATCTGATGTAAAAAAAATGTGTAAACCTACATTACTAAGAAGATCTTTTATTTAATTTTAAAATTATGGTTCATTACAAAATAGAAGTTGCTAGTTCGATGTAATTGATTCATGTCTGAAAATTTGATTTGTTTTATGAAAACCTATTTTTTGTAAAAAATAAAGGTAAGATTATGGAGCTTTTACAACACGTCTTCATGATTCTTTTCTTCTTATTTCTTTAGATCTTTAACCCATTATTTCTAGTTTAATATTCCCAGGATTTTGCTTTCCTTTTTATATCTTATCTCTTGCAGTACTTGTGTATTCATGAAACGTGTACATTCTACATTTTCCATCTTTTCCATGTTAAGTTTCCTATATACTCCACCTTACATATGCTTTATCTTGCATATCCTCCAGGTATTATAATTGCGAATTCCATATCGTAATGCTTTTTTTTATGATCGCTCTAAATACTATAATTTCAATTACCAGTATTTGCTTGCTTTTATTGCTATCTTGTGCAGGATTCTCCGTCGCTGTATTATTACAGATTTAAAGAATGATGTATATTCTCGTTTTATTTTGTATATCTAGATATTTGTTTTGCCATACTACTATGTTCTTTAAGTGACTAGCTAAGTTAAGTTTGACATCGACCTACCCCACAAATTTTCAAGACTTTAAATGTTTACTACTAGATAGCGAAAGCTCACCATTTGTTCGATTATTTTATTGCTCACGTTTACCATAAGTTTGCATCGATAGGATTCTTAGGATAGAACAAGACCATTGATTTTATAGGTGGGTAATGCCATGCTCAATTCCTGTTTTAGTAAATAGTTTTTCTTTTCATTTGGATTTTGCTCGGCCACTTTAGACACCCCCCGGTAGGTAGTCACTCCCTTAGCCATTTGATCCTTGATCAAAACGTTGTAATCTGTATGCGTTATCCGATATTTATTACGGCGTCATCCGGGGAGGACAATACTTTTTGCTATTTCCTATTTTATTCTGTTTTTGGACTTAATTCAGTGGTAATTTTTTGAAAGCTTTATTATTCCATCCATAAGGACCTCGTTACTATATTTAAACAGAGATTTTGTAAACCAGCTCGTTTCTATTCTTTAGTTTTTTGATGGTCTTTCGAATCTGATTTTTTAGTTATTAGGTATAATCTGCCCATCCTTTTATTTGTTTTTAGTATTTTCTTGCTCTTCTTTTATATTTTCTTCATTGTTACTGTAAAAGGATTTATAATACCAACGTTTCTTTACTTACAGTGTTTGTTTTGATGTATTCATTAATATGACTTCCTTTTCTTCTAACTATTTTACAATATGTCATGTACATATAAATCGCTCTCTATATGTTTGATACCTATAGTACGAGTATATTTGATACTTATTATGAGTTTCTGTAATTTTGCACTCCTATAATGTACCTATCCTTTATTTTATTTGATATTGATATTTAATGAAAGTAATCCCTAACTCAGCAAGTATATTTTAACGTAAACTTTATTTTGCCAACCTCGATGGTGTTAGTGTTAGCATACTTTCCTTGTAGTTTCGAATACGAGGTAGGTCAATAACGCGATGTTTAACAGCATAAAGTTACTTTCCTAAGTAATTTGTTGATGCGCGTTGAGATGTTTAGCAATCGCACCCCTAAATATTACACATTATACAACAAATATAGTCACGCAGTACTTTCTTAAAAAATAAGTAGACAACATTCGATAACAATCCCTGCTTGATTAACATATGAACATATTGTTACAAAATGCTTCTATTTTAAATGTTAAGACAGCGGATTGCTTTAAAACAACTTCCCAATTACAGTTTTAAATTATGTTTTAAAATCTCGCTCTCCTTGATTTCTTGAAAATTTTAATTTGACCTAAGTTACTACGCGCCTTAGAACTGGAGCGAGATATGAAAAAATATAATTATGTATATTATACAAATGGCTAATTAAGAACGGTATCGAACGAGAAAACTAGCTATTAATTAAATACAATTAATAGTTAAAAGCAGAACTATTGAAGTGAGTTAATTAAAACCTTCGCAAGTAAAGGCCATATTACTTTGTAATTTGCGTTGATGTATATTAAAATGGTCATGCTCTTTTAAAAGATTTTATTTAAATTTAATTTATTTATTATTAAGCCCACATTCAATATTTACAATTATCCCTTGCTGTGCTCTTTAATTTTACTTAATTGTTTGCATTGCTCTTATCTCAGGTCGTTAATTAGGTTCCTTGTTTGTTATCTTTCTAAGTATATTTTTACCCAAATAAAATAAAATTACTCAAATACTTATAATGCAGATTTTTTTTTTTTATTATCGTTTTTTCCTATCAACCCTGCCTTAAACCTATCTTATAATTACGGTATTTACACTCACTATTTACACCGGTTCCTGGGTTTTGTTTTAAATTTCTATTTCACTCCCAAAATCCAAATTGCCTCTGTTTCAAATTTAATGCTCAATTTCCTCTGCTCGAATTTCGACTTTCAATTGCTTCTGCTTGAAATTCAAATTTTCAATTGCTTCTGCTTCTATTTCGCTTCCTTTCGATTCAATAAATGATTCTTATGATTATTAACTCTATTTAAAGTTAAATAATCGGTTGATATTTATTATTTTGGAACGTGCAATTGAGCAAACCTATTTGGTTGTTGCTCCTTTTAATGCAAAAATATCACTTATTTATTAAATTGTTTTTTTCTGTATCCAAGATATTTTCATCTAAATTGTTTTTCACTATAACAACTATTTACAAGGTTTCTAATAGTAACTTATTTTACATTTCTATAACTACCAATTTAGCTAATTATTACTAACAAACATTATAACAATAATTTATTTACATTTTCACATAACTTAAATCTAATCTAGCTATCTTAAAATTATATTGCAATTTTTAATAATTTAAAATCTGCATTACTTATATTTGGCAAATAACATTTTTCTTTTATAAATTAAACAAACAACTTAACCTTAATTATATACATCCAATTAAGTATCATCTCAAAAGCCCCTCGATTTTTTTTATTATATTTATTTTCAACCCTGTTCATTTCAAAATTTTTACTAATTTGCATTTTATTTTATAATAATATTCATTTTCACTTTATTGTTCAATATACGGATATATCATTGATACATGAAAAATCCCTCTGATTTTATCAGAATTTATTTCTTTTACTTCGTAGGAATTATCAAAAATTATTTTATTTATTTTAAATGGATTTCAATTAAAATTTTTCTTTTTACGCTTGTAATTAATTTTTAACAAATAACAATGTAACACATTTAACAAATTAACAAATTTAACACTAATAAACATTTTTAAAACTTAATTTTTCTTTCTGTATTTAAAATTCTTATTTATCAAAATCCAATAATTACAATTTTTAATTTGTACTAAATTCAGTTTCAATTTTAAAATAATCCCTATTAATTTGAACTCAATTTTATTATCATCGCGTATTGATTTTGGCATTTTAAACGGTTTAGAATTTATATTTTCGTTTGCTCGTTTTAATTGGTCGTATTCTTTCGTTGCCATTTCGTCTTCTTCTAATTTCACATTGTCACTTACAAATTCCCTATTTTGGCTGTTCAATTTTTCCTTTTCGCCCCTTGACAACCCCCAATCGTTTTCGATCCCTGCATTCGTCTCTTTCAGTTCTTCTCTGTGATCCTGCACGTTTTCCACGTTTTGCAATTTAATACTTTCGCCCTCTGTGTCTTCATTTCTTACCTGTTTTATAGTTTTATTCAATTCGGTCGTTTCGTCGATTACCTTTTCTGTTTGATTATTTAATTCTTCATAATCAGGATTGTTAACATTATAAACATCTTCCTGATCTTGAATTTCCTTCTGTGCCTCTGCACATTCTTCTGTAATTTCTTCGGTCATCTTCTTCTCAATTCCTACCACTTCTTTTCTGATTTCTTCCCTAATTTCTTGTTTATTTTTCTTCAATTCTTCCTTCAGTTCTTCAATTTGTTTATCTGATTTTTCATCTCGCTTTTTCATATCTTCTTTAATTTCTTCAAATTGTTTCTTAGTATCTTCTTTGATTTCATCTAATTTACTTAACTGTTTCTCTAAATTTTCATCTCGTTTCTTGGCTTCCTCATCTCTCTTCTTGGCATCTTCTCTGATTTCTTTTGAATCTTCTTTGATTTCTGTAAACTGCTTCTTGGAATCTTCTTTCATTTCTTTAAATTGTTGCATTATTATCTGCATAAAATTCCCATCAAATTGAGTTGGAGTTGTAATAATTGGTGAAGTTTGAACTTGTAATTGATCACCTATATCCAGTTCAATTACATCTCGCTCCTCCCCTAATTCATCTTGTTCCTCTTCAGTTTCTTCTTCATCCCTTCTTGAACTACTTCGTAACATCCTCCTATCTGCCATCTTTTATTTTTATCAAATTAAGTACAAAATTAAAAAAAAATTTATGTTATTTTTTTATTATAATAATTATTTTTCAGTTCTGAATTTCTCAGGTATTCAATATTCAATTTTTATTAATGTATTTTTCCTTTTAATCGTATTTAATTGAAAATAAATATTATCAAAATATCGAAAAATTTGACAAATGACATTGGCATTAGTTTTGACTTTTCTCCAAATGACAATTATAAATTATTTTTCTCGTTTTACCTTGCCCCACAGACCTTTTAATATTATTTTTGTATACTTCGCCCCTTTTACTTTATAAATCTTATAAATCACCCCACTTTGCTATCAACATTTATTGTTCGTCTCACGTTGCTGCACCAAATTATTAATAAGTATCTCTACTGTTACGCCCCACGTTGGGTTCGACAAATTATTGAAATTTATCTCAGATCGTTAATTAGGTTCCTGGGTTTTGTTTGAAATTTCTATTTCACTCCCAAAATCCAAATTGCCTCTGTTTCAAATTTAATGCTCAATTTCCTCTGCTCCAATTTCGACTTTCAATTGCTTCTGCTTGAAATTCAAATTTTCAATTGCTTCTGCTTCTATTTCGCTTCCTTTCGATTCAATAAATGATTCTTATGATTATTAACTCTATTTAAAGTTAAATAATCGGTTGATATTTATTATTTTGGAACGTGCAATTGAGCAAACCTATTTGGTTGTTGCTCCTTTTAATGCAAAAATATCACTTATTTATTAAATTGTTTTTTTCTGTATCCAAGATATTTTCATCTAAATTGTTTTTCACTATAACAACTATTTACAAGGTTTCTAATAGTAACTTATTTTACATTTCTATAACTACCAATTTAGCTAATTATTACTAACAAACATTATAACAATAATTTATTTACATTTTCACATAACTTAAATCTAATCTAGCTATCTTATAGCTATTAAGACAACAAGTGTTTTATAGAAGGTTTAAAAATCAAGGTCGTAGTTCAAATCCGAGCGAACGAAGTGAGCCGAGGATTTGATAGACCGAGATTTTTAAACTATAAAACACGAGTTATCTTCAAGATTTTTTCTAACACTAATATCAGACATTTTCTTTCACTAATATATTATTAGAAATTTTAATAAATTATTATTTGAGACGTGTCATAATACACAAAATGCGAAGATTGCTAGGCAACGACGTATTTAAAGGCCTATAAAATACGTTGTCATTGACGGCGTATTTTATAGAGAAAGCGTATTTTAAAGGAAACATAACAAGTGAGCTCTTATGCACCATAGAAACAGTATAAGATATTAGTGTTAGAAAAAAATTATATTACAATTTTTAATAATTTAAAATCTGCATTACTTATATTTGGCAAATAACATTTTTCTTTTATAAATTAAACAAACAACTTAACCTTAATTATATACATCCAATTAAGTATCATCTCAATATGTATCTCGTATAAATTATTTTATTAAAAAGGCACTGCAATTTTTAATTTTCTCTTTTCTTTAAATCAGGTATGACAATTATGCAGTGGCGGCTTGTCTATAGGGACCTTAGGGGCCGGGCCCCACCTATATTTGTATAACTAACCCAGTAATTGTAGTTTTAAAAAATATGCTTCTTGTAATTATTATTTCTGATTTATTTCCAACACGTTTTATTGTTTAATAAAAAAATTACTGTAGTATTTTGTGGCAATATTGTATAATGCGACTTAGTACGGTCTTTGAGGCCAGCCGTGTATTTTGTATGTGTAGAGCACGGGGCATGTATGACTGTATGAGGCGCGAGCATACCAATCGTGTTTGCTTACCGGGCGCAAAGCTTATCCTGGGGCCCGTTTAGTTTGGCTCGTCATTGCGTTTGTATGTATATAACTATAGTGCGCGATTCCTTCATTGCCTTATTATTTTTTCCTCGTTGTTGATCTGTTTTATTGTTTTTAGTGTATTTAATTATTGTTGTCGTTTTTTGTTATAATTTATTTTAAAGTTTCAATTTTTATTACGTCCATAAACGATGCATTTCAACTATGAACAAACTCGATAGTTTATCGGAAAAACGTTTCTCGTTATTAACTCTAGAAGAATAAAAAAATTGCGTTGTTTTTGTCCCCTGGCCCCACCTGTTTCTATTGTCACCAGCACCTGTTTCTATTGTCACCAGCCGCCACTGCAATTATGTATCTTCTTCTTAGAGTGGCATACCCTTTACAGGGCATTGCCGATCCTCTCTCCATATGCCTGTGGTGTGCGTGTCAAGTAGCCTACAGACATAGGGGACCTACAGCTTAACGTGGGTTCCGAACCACGGAAGTGCTTGCACTTCTACTCCAGAGAGGACTTTACTAGGCAGAATACACGTCGGTGGTTTACCATTGCCTTCCGAGGGAAGCGGCCGGGTATTTTCGGTGTATGTGTGACCCTGGGAATCGAACCCGGGCCATCTCAGTGGTCAGACGCACGCTGAACCAACTGAGCCACGACCGCCTGCAATTATGTATATTACACCTTATTTGAAGTTCTTTTAATACACACAAAGGAGCCTTATGAACTCAGTTGCTATAACCAAAACGGAAATTAAGGGACTTGCGATTTATGAAATAAATAAAATATATTCGTAGTGATTTATCACTTTACAAAAAAAATAGGAATTAAAAAATATGGACCAATATTCTTAAAAACTATTATGAGTTGTTAATCTTTTCCAACTTGTATCCGTTTTTTTTTTTCAGTAACAATTTATAAATTCATGACAAAGTATAAGGAAGTATTGTAAGAACAAATACATTTTTTTTAACCTTAAGTAGGTCCCAATTTCTGTTACATAGTTTGAGTTTGATATATAAAATTGTCGATATTTAACTTTGTTCAAAATGTTCGATCTGAAACACAACCTCACTTCAGATCTAAAACCATCTCATGTTGGGAATTTTGTAGCTTGCCCTTTCTTGACATCAGCTATCTAACTCAACCTACTTTAAATATTATAAATTTATCTGTTCTCACGATATTTTTTGCTCTGATATATGTGTTACTGTTTTCCTACAATGCGAACAAAGCTTACAGTGAACTTTAATAATAAATATATGAATGTTCCAAATTCCGATATATCTCAAGGTAAAGTAGAAAACAGAAAACAATAAAGTAAGTAACTTTTAAAACACACATGAATGGCTTTATCAGATAAATCAGTAATAAGTATAGGTTTGAAACTAGAACCAATACTTAATAGACGTTTATCTCATACTAATTTTATTTCTATTGGTGGGAAAGCCATACATGAACAAATGAAAAATGATTTTAGATTACGTAAAATGACAACAAATAAAAGCTTAAATAGTAACAATAGTAAGCAAAACCTGCTGTATTTCCAGAAAAGTGCCTTTGGATTAAAAACCTCTTCGTCCTTCAGCCTTAATACACATACTTATCCAACCTTTTTGGTATCATGTAACCGACATTACCGTCGCAACTTGTTTAGCCAATTCTCCGCACAAACACTAATCAGATAAATGAGGAAAATGAGCAACCATTACGTCCTAACTATCACAACACGGTTTCTGTTACCTCAATTGACATTTGTGCCCGACACTCAGGACAAGAAACAAGGAAATTCGGCAAAAACTTCAAGACATCTCAATTGTCGCTTAAATCGCAACAATTCTAATTTCTTGTCCTCCGTTATTCTGCCCTGAGCAAAAACCGTTAGAATATTGATCACTAAAAACTTCAGATTAAGATATCTCTCGGTTGCATGTTCAATTAACAGAAAACCGATAACAAACCCTTTATAACAAAGCGAAGGCAACCTAGTTTCTAAAGCACTTTTTTAATTTCCTTAGGAGTACACGATTAGTCACTTTGGAATTTAAGAAATTTAAAAACTTTTTGGGATGATAGTACATAATGATCTGAAAATTTTTAGGGAGTGATAGGGTATTCATACGTTAACGTTAAGTTTTCATAGTACTTACAGTAATAGGAAAATTTATCCAGGTGGGATAATAGTTCCTCGTTATATTGCAGCTAACGCAGCACGTTTTCGTTTCATATTACAAGGATTCGGGCAAAATTAAATTATACGTGCAGCGAAATTTATGCTAAACCAAATTATTATTAACGGAAATTACACGGTGCTGTTCTGGTGGGTGCATTCCCATTTCTACTAAAAGTAACGTAATAAACTTTACTGAATGATACGGTTTATACGTTTGTATACCTTAATTACAAACTTGAATGCAAATAAATATAAAACAAAAACGAGTTCTATACCCACACAAAAATCCCATTAAAGTTTGAAACGAATGTCAAAATAAGTGTTATAAGCACTAAAATATGTTTGTGGGAGGATAATATGTTTTTATATCCTTCCTTTTACAAATATCAAGTGTATTTTGAAGTAGGTACTACACAAAAATGCTTTCTAAATTTAATTTTTGTATTCGTAATCCACCAAATCTAGAAATGATGTTGTGTTAGCTTTGGTGTATGTAATGTAAATTAACGCCCTTCTATTGTTTGAAAACTGACAAGTTATTACTTTAAGGACTTCGTTATTTTATAAGTACTACTTGAAAATTAAAAACACGAATGTAGGTCGTTTCAGTTAAAAAAAATTGAATTCATTGTTCTAGAATTATTTTTGAAATATAGGTACTATTGAAATTATGATCCCGAAGAATGCTAATTTAAAAGTGAAACGTGCACAGTTATATTTTATAGAACTGGGCAAATAGTCTTTTTAAAACCTTTTTTTACATATATCCTTCTTTTATTATCTTAATTTTTCAATTTTAAACTGAAATTTTCGTTGAAGTATTGTTTTTGTAAGTATGGGAATCTTTAAAGCAAAATAGCAATTTTGAGATGAGAAGTCAGAAATTCACTCATTACAGAAAACTTTCAAATCTTCTACTAACACGAGCTTGTGTCAAGAGTTTTATTTCAAATTCCAAAGAATGCTCGTCTGATCGCTTGGTCTAACATGGATATCATCCTACATTTTTCCTTAAATGAATCTGCATAAGAATGCTTGTACACACTGTATTTTACATAACATTTGTTTTCCAGACTTAATAATACTAATGTAATCAAATCGTTGAAAGCTGCCAAAAGAAAGAATTTCCATTTCCTACTGCACATACTCGTACTTTGCTGAAATCTAACTCGTAGAATTTGAGAAGCCTGACAGATAAAACCACTTCATTTAGTATTCACTTTGTGTTATGATTTAATATTTTATAAACTCGAGAGCTACAGGAAACGTCTGTACTTGCTTGTTGAGAAAGATTTAATATTCATCTTATAATTAGCTTCTCTTAGAAGGATTATTTAAAAGATGTAGCTGCGATTTGTTTAGCACTTGCTAACTTACTAAACTTGAATAATCAGGTTAACTTTTTCATAACTTATAAATGTACAGAGTGATCAAGAAATACCCTTTATGTTAGCAATAAAAATGTTAGCTGAAATTTGCAGTTGTGTTAACTTTTATTTACTGATGTTGGAAGTTTAAATTTAATTTATAAATATGCAAAATAACTTCAGATTTTAGTCTTTTTCCGTATTTTCAGGAATACAACTGTTGTGTTATCTACCTGAATCCTTGTTATTTCTCAGATAACCTTATTAATTGATTATTTTTCAAATAAACTAAAACGTCTGATTAATAAATTAGGCCAATACATTCCCAAAACATCACCAGAATTTTATTGTCAGCTCTCATTGTATATCTTTGTTGTGATGCAGTTTCGAAGTAGTAAATTATATTAAATTCGTATGTCTATATTTCACTAACAATCAACATCGATCAATATTCGCACCAAAGTATTTGATCGAAATAAATCATTAAAGAAGGAAAAAGGTTGGAAATTAAAAACCACAACTACTTAGCCTGGTTTAAAATTAATATTGCTTTGATATTTTAAAGAAATTCGCGTAGAGGGAACTGCTTTAAAGTAGAATCAACTGGGCTCTTAACTCTCTTCAAATTTTAGCTAAAAATGGAATTATTTTGCAGCCTAAACATATCAATTACTAAAGAGTAATCGATATTCTGCTATTCTTCAATAAATTGAATGTTATTGTACTAAAGCTATCATAAAAGATAAAGGCACTTGGTATATTTCAAAAAATAACTTAAGATAAATGAAAGAAATAACAATAAAATTTTCAGATCATGCATATCTAGCTACGTGCTTTTCCTGCTGTTACCAGAAAATACCGTTACGACTTTATATTTTCATCTTCGTACATACTAAAATAGATACGACACGTTTTTACAAATTCAATAGATTCCATTATTATCAAGTCGCACTGGGAGACGAATATGTGATGGCATTCCCATTGGATGTTGAAATGCGTGCATGCATTCTTGAATAATATAGCTACCCCTTTTCGAACGAGAAAACACGGCTCTACCTGTCCATCCTTATGCTATTTCCAGAAGGTTTTTTTTTTTTCGTTAAACCAATAAGCACTAACTTGGAAACCTCGACATTTACGTCACTCAAGATTGTCCTGAATCTACTATCCGTACTCGTAAACCTCTTTCTGTTCCAATATTTCTTCCAGGTTAAGATAAAAACAAATTCAAACGCAATTTTTGGAACAGGAAATATGTAGTGATCTTTAAATTTCTTTTTACTTTAATTTAATAATTATTACGCATACTTGTGAGAGCTTTGTCACGATGAACGCAGCTTAGAATTCTTTTAATTCCAGTATTAAAAATGTATAAACAGTTTATATCAAATTGCTTGGATATTTTCGGTTGGTCAAACATAAATATAAATTAGAGTATATGCGAACTTTAACTAGAATAAGAGTGTAGAAGTCTGGAGCAGGCAAAATTAGATCAAGGTCCAGATAAGCTATAATGAATAAAAACAATTAAGGTTATTAAATTGTCTAAAGAGTTATTTATGAACTTGTATATTAACACTTGGAAGGCTCACAATATCTCAAATTGAATTCGACTTTAACCTGTAAACACTTCACGTCTCAAAAATGTTTTTGGCTTTATAAACTCGTATTATAATTTTGAAGAAAATTCGATACTTTAAATCAACTAGCTTAATTAAAAGTAAGAAAAAAAAGACCTCCAAATTAAAAACTACAATCTTAGCGAAGAAAAACATTAAAAATGCCGGTGTAAATAATGATCCTTGTGAAGTAAATTTACTGAAGTCAGTACTCAAGCGTCTAAATTTCAAAGCTTTTGTTGAATTGTAAAGCTTCTCATATAAATAGAAAATATCTCTTATCAAACGAATGCTGCTCTTTTTCACGAAATAAATTTTCAAGTAGGTTACAACGAGACATATCGCTGTAGCAATAAACATTCCAATAAAAGTCAGTCAACTGATAATAAATTGCAGCACATTATTTTTTCATTGTGTTATCTACTTCGCTAGCGTAACTTGGCCTTATGATTTATTTTCAAAGCAACCGTTAGGAATTTTACGTCCTAATATGTCACGCAATTTTAGAAATTTCGAAAGATAGTTTGATTGAAATTGTTGAATCTTAACTATTTAGTTCGATTATACAAAACAGTTATAGATACGAGTGTAATAGATAAATTAAGTTTACCTTCCGGTAAAGATTTGCACATACTTTTGTAATATATGACTAATAAGAGGTTATACATGCAAATAAATCTTAGACTCAATAAAATGTTAAGATGAAAATAAGAATAAAATTGTAAACAGCTCGAATACGCCTTGTAAGATTACCGCGATTTGTGTTAGTAATATGTACTTGTCGAAGTGGCTGTTATATTTATTAGAAAAGCACAATTGATTGACTTACCAAATACCGCTGCACTTACATTCAGTCAAACTCTTAACGCTGACCAAGCTTGGTTATTAGTGTTATTACCCAGCCTCGACACAGGCATCCCACGTCCATACTACCTTAACAATTAAAAACATCAGTAATACTGAAAGCGCCACTGATTTAACAGTAGATTCGAGCGTTGTTACTTAGAGCAGTGTTTCTCAACTTTTTTACGTACATAACAATTATTGTTACGCTACTCTTCCAATTTATTCGTCCATGTTAAAAGTTTCACAAATGATTATCTGTTTTTGTTGTTTTAATGAACACGTTTTCCTTTTCATAACTTACATTTCAACATTTTTACACATTTTGCGTTCATCGTAGGTGTTGCGCCCCCCCAAGTTGAGAATCATTGACGTACAAGCATCTTTCCTTTCTATATAATTATTCTGCCTTACATCCAATTCGTAAACTTCGATGAAGATGCATATAACCTTTGCAGATGGTTGTCGCCGATTTTGAACTATCCGTAAGCTGTAAACAGGCGGTTGTCTCGTCGGAGACCCGCTAACACAGAATAATGCGAAATTCTCTCATCTCAATACACGATCCGTGTTCGGTGAACAAAGCCGATGGTACAAAACTGCAGGAGACAAGTTAAAGTCCTAATAGCCATGTAGGACTCTTAGCTGCCTATTAAAGTCTAAACATTTCAATAACATCAAACAAATTCGAAATTCACAACTAAATAACATTTTCACGAATCACCAGGGTTTTTCATATAACAACGACAAACAATGGATGCTGTCTCATTTAAGTCTCTAATCATATCTGCCTGTTATTATGTTATTTAGGACATGCCCTACGCTAGTGAATTTGAAGATTTCCACGGCTAGTGTTAAAAGAACGTCTTCCCGGTTGGGACCGTGTCATTGTAGAGAAAGGAGAACTTAATATTTTGCCCTCCTTCTTGAAGGGCTTCATTAGGTGAAAACAGGGCGCTGAAACAGCAGGGTAACTCAATGTATCAACCACTCCAGAGGCAAAACTCTTTTAGCAACAGTAAGAAGGTTATGGTAATTCAACTTTTCGACCAAGCCAGAGGCGAAGATTTCCATAATATGCCCGACAGGATAACAAACACAACAATTGAAGTTGTTAGGGCTCTTGATGATTTCGATAGCCTCCCCGCGGATTTTACTGTTGAAACAATGAGGAGAAGAAGCAATGATCGATGATTTTTCAAACAAAATGTTGTGACAGAGTCGTGATGAGTGATGAGGTTCAACAACAGCTGAATGTGAGGGAAGACCTGATTTCAAACAACGTTTGTTGTGTGGCCAGAGCAATCCGTTCCTCCAATGTACATTAAATCACAAGAACAAGTAATGTTGTAGATGCTCTTGCTGACGGTGGTCACCTCGACCATAATGAATGATAGGCCTCCTATCATTTATTGAATGCATTATCTCTGACACTTTTGGAGGGGCTTTGTAATGGTTTTGATATTATGTTTTTTTGAGAATGCGATCATAAGTAACCTAGCAAATGATGGCAAGTAGTCAGTAGCCTGGGGTGTACAGGTGTTCTAAGAACTTCCAGAGCGTGAGGGGTGTATTGATGACCTTTAAAACGTCCCATTTGTTGTACATATTCTTGGCGAGATTGTCTTGAATCAGTATAAAGAACCTCGTGTTGGGCCACTGTGACAGCACAATGAACGATAGAATTGATTACGATGAATTTTGTACCGGATCATGATGTAAATTGGCATGAAGGTATCTATCCATATGGGCAAGGTTTACGATAAACCGAGTGTCCAAGATGACCATTCGGTTTGCGGGCTACCGGGACGCCGAGGAACGGGAGAGAACCAGTTGATTCTGTGCATTTCCATAGGGAACTCGATATCAGGGTGTTGATTGTTGAGATGTTCTGAGAAAGAAGCAAGGTTATGTCTTCCTTGGGGGCAAATAATAAAAGTCATCTAAATAACGGAACCAGACCTTGGGTTTTAAGTCAAAGGATTCTAGGGCTATTGCCTCAAAGGATTTCCTAAAGATGTTCGCAACCACCGGAGTAAGGGGAGAACCTATAGCAGCGCCTGTCACTTGCTTATAGCGTTAGTTGTTGAAAAGGGAATATGTGGAAAAAAGACAGTTTTTAACAAGAATGGCTAAATTTACAGGTTTGTCGTTTTGAACTAGTAACTGTTCGATGACAGCTAGTGAGTCAGGCGTGGGGACCTTGGTGAACAGAGCGGCAACGCTAAAATTAACAAGCAAGTCATTGGGGTCTACGGTGATATTGTTGATGAGGTTTACAGTCTAATAGATATGCCTAGCCTAGAATTATTCTTTAAAATATTCTATGAAAAAACTTGCGAATTAAGTTGTCTTAAGATCGATATGATCGCTGGATTGTTAAATTCTAAACTCAGTTATGTTGTATAATTTTATAAAATTACCCAATACAGAAGACTGACTCAAAACTTATTTTTATTTTTGTCGAGCTCGGAAGTTCTAATTCATAGGTTAGTTGTGATTTAAACTTTGAATTATATATTAACAACAAAATTATATCTATATCGTTGTAAGACTGTTCCTGAAAGTACTCTTGATCTAAACACCGGGTTGTAATCGTAAAAGTTCCAACATAACACGTTACCCGTAGCAAAAGGGCACATAAATAAAACCAGCATATAATTTAATTTCCTAAAGAGGATTGTTACAGTGCTAAATTTTAAATTTATAAATCAAACTTCATTACTGCACCAACCTTTAGCAGTAATCATCAATCTACAATACAACTAAATATCACAACAAAGCGTCCTACAATCGTGTAACACCTACTTAGTTATACAGTGTGTCCCAAACGGTTTTATACAAATCGAGAAAAAGTTTATCTTACATTAAAAAAAAAAAAATTCTTGATAAAAAGCTCTGCATGACTTGTAGACCCATAATACAAGTGGACATAATTTTTTGCTACTTAATAACAATTTCAATGCACATTTTGCTCTCCACTACAGTTTGAACGTATTTTACTCTCACTCCAAATCATGATTTTGAATTTCCCTGTATTCCAGCCAATATTTTAAAAATTTTGTACTTAATTATGGATCTACAAGTCATGCAGAGCTTTTTATCAAGAATATTGCTTTTGTGAAATGTAAGATAAACTTTTTCTCCATTTGTATAAAACTTTTTGGGGCACACTGTACTAGATGTACTTACTATTACAACATTAATCACATACAAGCCTAACGGCTAACTAATATTTTCAGGTCTGGTGCGATTATCAGCATCATAATGTTTGTTTGTTTATTTGGCCTGATCTAAGCTTTAAGCCATCAAGCATCCTAACTCTTAATTAGTCGCTCATTGGCACTGCCTGATTAGAATTTTATCTAACCTGCAGGGCTTCCACTTCTGGTAGGGATCTTTATTGTGCCAAACATCGCATTGGCACGGGATCTACTGTTTTACCTCGTATTTAAAAGAGGGGAGATTTTCAATTTCTATACTTTTAAAAATCTCACCTGACCTCAGCCGGGATACAAGCGGAGACATTCGGTTTACAACGTAAAGTTTCCCCCTACACCATCAACAACAGTTGATTTATTTATTTTTTCAGTAAAATCTAAGCACTACATATAAACTATCCCGTCAGATTTGAAAAGCCTAACATAGATATATTTAAAACATAGGAGCAAACTTTATTTTTATTAACATAACTCGAATATATATTTATTGATGAACCGCTAAAAAACTCAGTCTTTGTACACTATAACCACAGAATAAACTCTTAACAGAAGCGACAAGATCGCGCGACACTGATGTTTATGTTGCCAGCTCAAGGCGGAGCTACGTCGGTTCAGCAAGTAACTTATGCCCGTACTTATAGACAAAACTCGATCTCGCCCTTGAGACCGCCTCAGCCAAGAACAGCTCAAGTCGTGTGCTTTGCTTAGCCTGCTGTATATATTATAATCGCGACTTCGGGAAATTTCGGCGGAGTTCAGGAAAGCAGCGAATAATCTAGGGTTTTTTGTTACTTTTGTTGTACCGCGCTGATATAAACGTCAAAGAATATATTTATATTTTAGTATTTATAACCTCTTGTACGTTTTGTTGTTGAGGCACGTGCGAATTGTTAGTCCTAAAAATTTCTTAAGTTCTTTCTTAAGTTTCGTAAGTTCTTAAATTAAGTGGTGTTTATTAAAGTCAAAGTTTCCAGGTATCTCAAGCATACTAATAACTGTATAAGGGGAGCAAATGGTAAACCACGATTGTTCACAGTCATAAAGCGGTCTGCTATTAGCGGTAAAATTGTATAAAGAACAGTATCTTTGCTAAATCTGTATCTATTACGAAATTTCAAATCTCCATAAAATTCGAGAGGGTTTTCGGCTATATACCTTTATCTGCTGACATGTCAAAATGACATCGTTATGTCATTGTATTTTAGTGACGTAAGGAAGTTAATTATAATCCTAGACCCATAATGATAATGAAGTTCTAAACGTCCTAGTACCATAATGAAATTCAAAAAGTATTAAAGTTCAAAACGTCCTAGTATCATAATGAAATTCAAAAAGTACTATTACTTTAGCATGAATAAACTTTACTAAATTGATGACAGCAGATAACATTTTGTATGTAATTCGGATCATAAACGATCATTTATGGTAAATGCCGTGTTATCGGGCTCGGCTGACGCTTCCCCTCGATACTATTCACTGCTAACACCATAACGACCGTCATTATGATCCTTATTACAAAAATATCTTTTTTGACACTATTTCTGCATTTATGGCTTCTTCTACCATATCAAGGTACTCAAAAAACGCTTCACTTTCTTCGCGATCCATGATTTTCAAAATATATATTATTTTTATAACTTGTCACTACACAGCAAAACACGAAATGCGTAACGTCAAACAGTAAAGCACGCCTCAAGCCCGTCTCAAGGTAGGGTGTGACCAACCTTGAGTCAAGTACGCTCAAAGCAGGCTCGAAGTCGTTTTTACTTGGGAAGCAACGACTATAATAGCCATTTTGTTACTTGAGTAATGCTGAAGTTCAAGACCGAGCTGAGTATCGACTATAAGTATGGGCATTAGCTGTATGGTTTTCAATTTTAATCGTAATTTCTGCTTTCTGGGGGTGCAAGTGTTGCTGACTTCAGGCACAGCTCCAGGTGATGTTTAAGTACTAACGGAAATTTCTAAAACAAATAAACTTACAGAAGCTGACATAAAAATTGATACTAATTTATTATACAGGGTGTTTCTTAATAACATGCTAATATTTAAGGAGGTTATTCTTGGGTCCATTTTGAGAAAAAAACTTCATATGAACATATGTCCTAAAGGTCTTAACTTTTGAACTACAGGGTGCTAAAGTTTTAAGAAAAAAATCTTTTTTTTATGATAACTTTGGTGTGACCCTAGATATTTTTGTGAAACGTAGTACGCATCTTCTATGCATCAAAAGGCATTTTTTGCTGTACAACATAATTTTATGATTTTACCGTTTAAAAATTATTCTCTTAAATAAATTTTTGTTTAAAGTTACATATAGTTATTAGTATAACTAGGGAGGAAAGCCATGTATTCTCTCGCGCGGATGAAGTTTAATGCCCGACGCGATAGCGGAGGGCATTAATCATCCAAGGGAGAGAAGAAGGCTTTCCTCCAGTGTTATACATATAATTTTTTCTACGACTCACTTTTAAAATCATTTCGATGATTTATTATTTTAGATTTCCTTCTGAATTTCGTTTATCAAGATACAGTATGTTGTGCGTCGTTTCCAAGGTAGTGTTGCTATAATTCTTCTCCCTAGGGAGGACATTGCCTACTTTCGGCCCTAATTTCAGGGAACAAAAGCCTACTTTCGAAACAAGGAGTAGAAAAAATTGTTTTTCTTCAAACGTCAGAAAAACACGACTTTGTGTCCTTGGATACACACAGTTAAACATTCACTTTTACTCCTAGGAGTAAAAGTGACATAAACATTCACTTTTACTCCTAGGAGTAAAAGTGACACTTAATGAGCCAATGGCAACTCGTAATTTTTATTTTTTATAACAAAGCAATGACAGCTGGTATGACGTTCATTTTTGACTTTTTTAAAATTTTCTTGCTGAATTGCTTTTAATTTATGCGTTTGAAGAAAAAATAACATGTGTTATTCGGAGTAAAAGTGATTTTGTGTGCCTCGCATGAATGTCCGACTCGCTAGCGCTCGTCGTTCAAACGTCATGCTCGGCACACAAAATGACACTTTTACTCCTAATAACACAATATACTATTTTTCTCGTAAGTGGTCTAGCGAGATGCAAATGAATGAATTTTATTTTTTTATGCGAAAACCGTACGTCAAACGAAAAAAATCAAGAGACCAGATTTGCTCAGAAAGGAATGAGGATTTCAAAAATAATTTTTACTTTAAGAAAAAGCAGTGGCGTATCACTTTTCTCTTTAAAATGATTCAGTGCAAATCCCGCACGAACGCCACTGGCAAGAATAAAAAATTATGTTGTACAGCAAAAAATGCCTTTTGATGCATAGAAGATGCGTACTACGTTTCACAAAAATATCTAGCGTCATACCAAAGTTATCATAAAAAAAAGATTTTTTTCTTAAAACTTTAACACCCTGTAGCTCAAAAGTTAAGACCTTTAGGACATATGTTCATATGAAGTTTTTTTCTCAAAATGGACCCAAGAATAACCTCCTTAAATATTAGCATGTTATTAAGAAACACCCTGTATACTAATTTTATTATTTTTGCATTTTGGCATTGAACACCAATTACCACCTTTTTTGCTACTGAAATGGTACTGATTCAAAATTCTGCGCCATAATATAAAGGCATGCATTATTGAAAACATGTGCCGGTTTCTTTAGGCTTCGTCTAATCTTTCAAAGTATTTCTTTCTTTTTCTATGTATTTCCAACACAGCTAGCGTTACGTTTGTAGTTGATGCAGCAGCTTTGAGTGTTTTTAGATTTAGCTATCGGCAATAACGTCAATTATCGAGAGCAATTATTTGTATTCTGTTGGAAAGCCGTTCAGAAAGGAGTAATCGCCAGTGATTAAGCGATTGAAAACTGCAACTTCCCTTTTTCACAATGTAACAAAGAACAATACATGCTTCGACTACCCTCTTTTTAAATTCCAAGTTTAATTATGTAAAGCCTCGTTTCGCACAAAGATTCGTGGCTGTGGAATCAATATATCGTGCCCACTTGATATTCGCCTAAATTTTGAAGACAATCTGTTCTATTTTTATTCGGTATCTGTTTTATAAAATTAGTTCTTACACAGTTATATTGTCATTTTTGCTATTTCTGTTTCCTTATTTGGTGCTGTTCATAAAGTGTTGTCCCCATTCAAATACTTAAACTAGTGTAACAGTTACTTCGACACGCTTTAAATGCTTTTTTATAAATATAGTAAAATTGTCATATTTGTTGCTAAAGGTCTGACCACATAACGTATTTCCTCTCGGACGCAGCCTTGACGTCTGTTCATAAGAAACTACAAACTGCAAGATTTTAACAGTTTCATTCAAAAGTTAAATTTAAACATATAGTTTGTTAATATAGTATGCCTGTTTTATATTGTAATACCTCAAAATAAGTAATGAGCGAATTCTGGAACTCTAGCCTTTATGTGGCTGAAGGTGGTACCCGGGTACTTTTAGGGTATAGAATATGGAATATTTCATTTTTGAGATTTCCCCGTCGTCGTCGCTGTTGACCTCCACTTCTGTTTCGATAGGAACCCTTTCTCCAGTGCGAACATCTTCTACATTTGATTTTTTATCGTTTTCTGATGGTACATAATCCTCGTCGTTATCATCTTCAAACGGATCACTAAATTCCTCATCAGACATTTCACACAATCTTGCGAGATCTTCAGCCGTTATTCTATATCGAATAACATTCACTACCACATGAATATGTATAGCGCACACAGAAACAAAGCAACATAACTATCTAAGTCGAGATATCCTCTGGAATTATATGGTAGGTTATAAACAGGATACCGGCGGCTTCTACCATTTCCTAAAGCTCCGCTATTCGATGCTTCATTGCTTCCAGAAGCTTTACTACTACATTTTCCGCCACCAGACGCACCAGCAATATTACCATGAGTAGTAGACATACATTTTTCTCAATTCAATTAAACTAAGCACACTTCAATAAGATCACAACGTAGACTGGCCCATTCTAGAGGGATGACTGGACACAAAACAAATAGTCAACACTACTGTTAGGCTCGCACGGGTGCACAAACATACAACAACCCACGTAACACCATTGAAAATGCACAGTGGTACCCAGGTACCACCTCTCGCCATGTACGTTGTATTATTTATGCAGACACATAAGGGCTAGAGGTGCGTACACTGCGGGAAGTCCCTAGTACCGCGTTCGGGAATCTACTAGAAGCATATGATCGGCTATCAGCGGATTGGCACCAGTCTACTTATAGCCACAGTTATAAAGCGAACGAGTTCAAACCCAACACGCGTGGTTTTAAGATAGTGAAAAAACTATACATTTTCGTTGTGTATAAATTAGTCTAATTTAGTGTTAGTTTCGTTTCACCATTTTTATTAGTGTATAGGCCCATTGTTGTTTTGTTTTTAATTGTTAAATATTAAATAATTCACCCAGACTCCCTAAACTGTTTTTAAAATCCTAAGAATATAAAGTGTGGCCCAAAAAATCAAGGTTCGTCACCGAAAAAGGAAACGAAAATTAAGATTGTCAAATCCTAGTTTATAATACAAACCTTATTAGATTAAGTTGTCTGGGAAACCAATTCTTAGTTTACAAGTTTATTGTTTCATTATAATTTTCACATAAAAACATAATTAAGTATTTCCTGAAACATCTAGTAGAAAATCAAGGAAGTTAGTACAAGGGATCTTCGGCAACCAACGGAACAACAATTTAAAGAAATGATTAAAAATTCTGAAATGCTACAACATTTAATTTTTATTTAGTTTATGGGAAAATTCTAATTTTAATGAGGTAGGTAGGTACATTACAATTTAGTAATTCTAATGAACTAACCTGTATGGTTTCACTAAAGACATATTTAATTTATTCCACGGCGAACCTTGAAATGAAATTTTTAGGAACATAGGATATATTTCTTGTTATTATTTTTTTAAGATTACATACCGTGGACTGTAAGTAAATTATTATGATCGGGTTTGCGATTCTAGACCAGAAATTCAGAAAAGAAAAATTCAGAATAATTATCCTTAAAATCTCCAAGAATATGAATGTGTCGGCTACAATTTTTTTTTATTTTTTATATAAATTTACTATTGAAATAATTCGATATTTTACGGTTCTGCCTATCAACATAACTGATTATTATATAATCTAATCCAGTGGTCGAACCCCAGGGGTCGGTATAACATTGTTAGGGGTCGATTCGGACTCAGGGATCAATTGGGGGTCGATAGAAAAATATAAGAGATCATTGCAACACGTGTGCGGTTGCTTATTTACTTATACTTACACGTATTCGATTCCAGTCTGATTTTTGCATCGACATACAAGTGAGCGTTAATGTTCTAAAATTCATCAACATACATATGTATTATAATTCAATCGGAATTCATTCACGAATTAAACATTTCTATGGTGAAGAGTTGAGTATAAAATAAACAATCTAAAAACTCAAAGCGTCTTTTTTGCTTGTCCTATTATAATTGACGAGTGTAATAGTAAAATAGAAGGGGTCGATAGAAAGTCTAAAAACTCTTGAAGGGGTCGACGGCCAAAGAATTTGGCGACCCCTGATCTAATCTGACTTACCTAACATTGATGTTGAAGTGGTTGAATTACTAAGGTGCTCGACCATAATATGGATGCATTTGGGTTCCAACTCAAAGGGTGGCCTACCCTGTCACTGATAGTAATTGGGAATAGGAAAAATAGAACGTTATCGAAGGCACAATTCTTACCATATCATCTCTTATGAATTGAGTGCAAAGCTTACCGGACATGAAGGCGATTTGGGTGTCTTTAACCCTCCATATAACCGATCATACACCCTTACGAGTGTTGTAACTTTAACTTTGAATAATAATGTCCATCCATCATTTACTGAATTAAAAATTTGAACCTATACACTCTCGGTTGCCAAGAAATAGACTAATCTACTAGGCTACCAAGAAATTATAATCAACTCTGGTAATATTTTAGCTCCAAACATGCTTTTTATTTGTTGTAATTAAGATAAGTACTCGAAGTTGTAAATCTGTTTATATTTGCCTTTATTTTACTTAAGTAATGTTTTAACGCTGATAATTAATAATTTTCTATGAATAAGTGTTATGCAGAAAGCGACACTAATCAAATAGGCCATATTATATAGCATAATAAAATAATTTAAAATCCGTTTTAGATTAAAATCCCAGTTATGCAAATAACAAAAAGCAAAACCTTTTTAAAACTTTCCTGACCAGAACCTAATGAAATCAGGGTATACTTTATTAATGTACGAACTTTTCTCAGATCTCGCTAAATCCCAGTAATAATTACTTGGCGAGCCCTTAGGGATTCACGAACGCGTGGTTTAGAAATGCTCATGAAAAGGAGTAAAAGTAAAACGAAAGCAAAATATAAAGCTTGCAAAAACAGTTCATATACTTATACATTTATGGTGAATAGTAGAACGGGGAATGGCAAACGTGTTCATATTATTATGAACGAAGGTGGCAGTTACGAAAGTCACAACAAGAACGAGATGGTGGTTATTTATAAACGTATGTTAGATTCAACTGTAGGCGAATTCCATCAATCTTGTTGGGTTTGGTTGGCTGTTCCTATATTGAATTACTGCAGGAGTGTAACATTTTGTACAAAAATAGATTTTCTTATGTCTCTTCCTTTGAGTCTCATATTTTAGGTTGAAAACGAAAAAAACCAGGAGCTATCCGAGTCAAAATTAAAAACAAGGAAGCTGCTATAACATAACAAAGCTAAACTGTTGAATACATTGGCTTTGTTGATTAAATAAAATGTTTCTTTGTTCATGTCTTAAAGGGAAGGCTACTTTAGGTAGGTACCTTATTGAAAGTATTTTTTAGTATTCACTGTTCTTCTTTTAAACAATTTTATACATATATTTCCTGTTAGAAGTATGTATCATTCGTTTCGGTTTTGCATATAAAATTCATTAACCTGTCTAAATACTTACACATAATTAAAATTTACATTTTTGTAAATATCTGTTTTTCGTTTATCTATCTTTAGACAGCATTTTAATCTGGCGCTCGGCAAAAGCTAACTGCTATTATTAAATGGAATTTTGAGCAATAAACAGCTCTGAAATATGTAAAATGGAAGATCAAGAGGTGGAAATAAAAATTGATTGGGACTAGCATGTGCAGATGTTACATGAATATATCGGTATAAAAATAAATATTGTAACTGTTTACTTATAATTTTTGTTGAAAATATCTGGCACAGCACAAAACTAATGTATCATCACGAATAATACAGAAAATTAATGAATTCCATTTATAAGTCCAGACAACAGAACAGAAAAAGGGAACATTGTTAATAATCCAACAATGTGAAATATTGCTGACTTTGCAAGACTGAAATGGGCTAAATCTTTAATGCTGTAATTTCCTCCAACTTCGACAGTTTCGTTATAAATTTTTATGTTGAATAAAGGCCACAAAATTATTTTTATGTTGACTGGATGGTTTTCACCTTACTGAATTTTTAACAATATTTGCAACAGAATTTCGATAACCCGGGAACTATTTGTAGAACATTTATACAAGTCATATTCTCAGGCAATTACGCTCTAGAAAATAATGTAATCAGTAATCATAGTTAGTACCTGGTAAATGCATTTGTAACCAGAAACAAAGCAAAGTACAGTTTCATTTTCGTAGATACGGAAATCTTATATACAAGTAATAGTCCAGTCAATAAAGCGGAAAAATCGTCAAAACTTCTAAACCCGCAAAAACAGAACCGATTTTGATGAATTTTTTTTTTAAATGTTTGTTATACTAAATTATTCAAAATCAGAAACATTTCAGCTGGCGCTATCAATTATTAATATTGTTTAAATAATTTAAAAAAAAAATTGACAATTTTTTTTTCAATGAAATTTTAACAAAGTATAAGTGACTAATTTTGAAAATTTAGTTTAAAAAATAATTTTTGAATTAAAAAGTTTCAAAATTTCCATTAAAAACTGTTAATTATTTAATCATTAGGATGGAAGAATTGAATTCCAAATTTGAAATTTTTGAAAAAACTTTGTGTAATTTGTGTATCTGCACTCTCTTGTTTGTTGCAAATGCAACAGCAATTAACTGTAGAGTCTACAGTATCTTGTTGCTGTTCCTGTAACATATAAAAGAATGTTGGAAATGTTTTTAACACGTATGATTTTAAATATGAGGATTAAATTCAAAGGGAAATAGCTGTAAGACAGAAAATATATTTCTAATAATTTAAAAAGATTTCATTACATCCAAAGAATAATTTAACACAAATTGTTTTTGCAAATAATCTTAACGACGAGCATGACGCACGGAAAATTTCCTGAAAAAAGTACTGTAGAATTAAAAATATTACACTTAAAGGGCTAAAATTTTTAGAATCGTTAAATCAATACGTCCCAAATAAGCAAACAAAATTTAGTTAAGATTGAGTAATTGTTTATTAAACGGGAAACATTTTCTAACTTATAAGCAACGCAAGCGCTTTTGCTGTAATGATCAAAATTACAAAAAAATGTGATTTTACAGCATATAAATGTATCATAATAACTGTAATAATGTAATATAAATGTAACATAATAATAAGAATAATAACTCGATTCTTCAAAATGCATAAACAAACTTAAAAGCAAATATAATCCAATTATTTTCAATACAAACCAAGAATAAATGACATATAATTACTTTTTCCATCGTATTTTTACTTGTCTCTTTGAACTTTTTTCTAAATTTTAATCAATAATTAAGTTCTCTTCAACAATTTTCACTAATATTTTGAATATTTAGTGTTAAAAACTTATTTTAACAGAATAATAACCTCAAAACACACGCGTTCACTCCGAAAATCATGGTGAAACATCAGGAGTTTGACTTTGAATTCCTCTACCTGTGATACAAAAGGTCGATTTCTTGTGCGTGTTTAGATATTCTTATAAAGGTATTGATTTTTTCAGTTGAAAATATACATATGTCTATATATTTGTATATTATCTTCTTGCATCCGACTGATTGAATATTAACATTTTTAAATGGAAATTTTGAAACTTTTTTATTCAAAAATTATTTATTATACTAAATTTGCAAAATTAGTCACTTCTAGTTAAAATTCCATCGAAGAAAAAAATTTTTTAATAATTTTTTTTTTTAATTGTTAAAATAATATAAATACTTGATAGCGCCAGCTGAAATGTTTCTGATTTTGAATAATTTAATATAACAAACAATTTAAAAAAAAAATCATCAAAATCGGTTCTGTTTTGGTGGGTTTAGAAGTAAAAACCTTCATTGACTCGACTATAAGCACCTTATAATTTTTTGGGCAGACTACCAATCTGTTTTGGCATACTCGTAATAAATATGTCTCTCTAACTGATATGAGAATAAATAACTTCCGGACTCCTTTCTGGTTAGCAGACTGAGAAAGCGTTTTATTTATTTATTGCTGTTTTTATGTCTAAGATACAGCTTCGATTGCGTTAATAACAATATTTAGTAATAAACTTAGTAGGATAATTTTTGATTTTTAATTCTCAATTTTTATTAAGTAATCCGTTGTAGTATATTATTCTTTAAATATAGGTTAAAATGAATCAATGCAGCCCAAATAAAATGATCAATGGATAAACTTAAAACTATTTCTATTTTAACCATTGTTTAAACCAAAATTATCTTACATCTTACATATTATTATACTGTGGGTTAAATTGAAAATTGCAGGAATAAATCTGATTTGATAATAACTTAATTATCATGAATATTCGAAAGACAATACCGTCCAGCATTTTTTTGTATTATATCACTAATATAACCTTGTATTTATTGTTTCTCTTGTCATATGTGCGTTTTATCAGTGAGATACATTTAGACAACAAAGTTTCCAGTTCTACATAAGACAGTTGAGTGAGTGTTCATGTACCAAATAACCACAGTCAAACTTGATTAATGGACAACAAAAACTAAGTACTGCCAGTCCCTGGGGAGATAGCCGAATTAAGAAATTTAAAGAATATGTTTCAGTGGTGGTTTCAAGCGAAGCAAATGATGGAAGTTTTGGTAGTACTATTGTCACTTAAAAAATAATTTTATCCTAGTAACTGGGATGATCATTCTGAAAATGTATTTACCAGAGCTTCCGGCTAAATTTTACTATAATTACTCAGCTCTGAACATCGGAATTTTCCTTCCTATTAATTCAATTCAAAACTGGAAACTACTTAGTAGACAGTAAATTTTAAATTAAATCCTTATAGAACTGTGTTGCAGATATTATATAGAATAACAAAATATATTTGAGAAACTAAGCATTAGTTACTGTATTCCTTTAGTTTGGTTGTTATCCTGCTGAAAAGGGGTATTTGTTTTTAATACAAGGTTTCTTTATAAAATGATGGACAGAATTGGGTTATATATATGTTACGTACCAAGCCGGAAATTGTACAATTCGCGCACTGTACAGTAATTTTTGTACCGAGCGCGAAGTGTACAGACTACTTTGTACGAAGTGCGATTTATCGGACTTGGTATTATGAATTTTGTACTGTTCGGGTTCTGTACAACCTATCTGTACTGAGCTGTTAGTTTTAACCTTTCAATCAACTAGGTACAATTAATCTTGTACAAAGCCCGAAAGAGAAGTCGCCTGACTACCTGGAGGGTTTTTTATCGTCTTCAATATTATTATGAGCTACGTAACTACCATGAACAGCAGAAGAACAAAAATTGAAATAACAAGAAAAGAAAAATACATACCTATTTTGTAATACAGACTATTTTACTTAAAGTAAACATAATTTAGCTGCACATACATTATTTATTTATTGGTACAGCCCATTGAATTGTGGCAGCGAGAATTGCACAAAACTCCTTTTTTCCTGCATACACATCTCTTATTCAAACATCTTTTAGTGCATGTGTACCGCATAAATCCTTGACCGCCAACTACTGATGCATGTGAATTTGCAGCTCGTAAAAGATACTGATGCATCTGGCACTTCTTCAATTTCCAAAAAGGTACTATTGCATGGTGCAATTTGATTTCGATTGTATAACTGTGAGATAACTCCGTTCTTTGTTCCTATCTTGTAAAAGTTATCAGAAGTTACTTCCATAACTACACCTAAAACAAGAGCCTTTTCATGAAACCATCATTCGTGCTTTGTACAAAAACTGCTGTACAATATTGGCTGAAAGGTTAAAACTAACAGCTCGGTACAGATAGGTTGTACAGAACCCGAACAGTACAAAACTCGTAATACCAAGTCCGATAAATCGTACTTCGTACAAAGTAGTCTGTACACTTCGCGCTCGTTACAAAAATCACTGTACAGTGCGCGAATTGTACAATTTCCGGCTTGGTATGTAACATATATATACTTTAATATAAAATCACAGTTTAGAAATACATGGATCAATTCGTTTTCGCTTGTATTTGAAAAGGATGCAATAAATATAGTAAACAAGTAATAAATCTCTCTAATGCAATTTATTAAGTTTATTAGATCGAAATATACTGCCGTTAAATATTAATAACAGATAGTTTGCAGGAGCTTGTAAATAATCCAAGTCACGTCCTGCAGGCGTTGGCGTTCTCTGTCAGGATACAGAATAGTTTACGAGGAACCATAAGGATTATAGGATAAAACACGAGATTTATAACATTGGAAATTTATGGAGCACAGATAAAATCCACCACTTGAATTTTCAGAAATCTCTCACTACATCTATTTTAAGAAGTCTTATTGAAATTTCTCTATTCTCGCTATTGCACAAATATATTGCACAAGTATATACGAACGTATTTTCAATTTCCAGCAATTGTTTTAGCTTCAATAGTAATCCGGGAATGAAGTGCAGATGACAGTAAAATAAAAACTTGATTTATATAAAGCTTTACTCTCATCTGGATTTTATTTCCGACAGATTTATATGCTCAGGCGTTCTAAACGCATGAAATGTATAGAAAAGAAGATTTACTACCCATTTTTAAAAATTTCTATGTTCAATTCTTTCAGTATAAAAAACATCTAAAAAGTAATATTATAATATTAACTTCTACGGGCTACTTCTGTGTAAACATCATAAATACGATTTTTAAGAATTCCTGCTCAGTTTAACACGGCCACAAGAAAATGGTTACTGAAACATTTCTATAAAAATTTCACATAAAATTATAATCAACATTTTAACACCTCATATTTTATATCCATCGGTTTAAAAACGTTTAACTAAAACAACATATGTATGATTTGCGTTGATGGAGAACGAAATAGTCTTTTTGTGTGAAAATAAATTACAAGCTTTACAAAAAGGTCATAAACTGTTTATATTGTATCTCGTAAATAAACATAATCGCAAGAATTTTTCTTCTGCTTGGGTATAAATTTTCCTACATTTTACTTAAACACCTATAGTTAAAAACATGTATTCAAAAATGTGAGTTCCGTTGTTTTAGACCTACTTTAAATATTCTGCAGTAAATTCTGGCAGTTTTTATATTACTTAATAAACATACATTCAAAATTAATTAAATGCAAATATAATAAATTGCCGAGTTGGTTAAGGCATGTAGTCGACATCGCGCACGGCCTTGGGGTCAAACCCGAGTCGGATGCGCAGTGGTGGAGTTGTCGAAGGCGTGCTTACTACATCACCCCGTATGCATAGCGTGCGAGGCAACCGGGTATAAAAGCGACCCAGGCAGCTTAAACCTCCATGTTGCCGGTCATACTCCCTCACGGAGTGTAAGTGCTGATACCTTTACCATACTATAGAAATATAATAATTGCTTAATTTCATTACGGATCTACAATCTTCTTAAACCAAAGGAAGATGTGTTAGTGTAAACAATTGCTTTTGAGTATAAGTCAATTTTATCGATGGAAATTGTGCTTAACTAATTCTACTTAAGGTTAGGGCTTACAGTAAAAATAACATTATTACCTAAGTTTAATCGTGTTATTTCAGTTACAACAATTCAAGGTTGTCCGGATTTGGCACCATAGTATCCTTTACATACAAAATAGCAGGTTGCTTGATTTTTTTAAATTTATATTAAACTGAAAGCAGGGCCTACTACGGCCAAAAAGATCTCGAATGCATTATACTACTTCCGTTTGAAAATGTCCATTTACTTAATTATTTAACTTACATAAATTGAGTAGCATATAAAATACTGGTTTCGTACCTGGTAATAAAGTTCTCCTTGCGCGTATGTATGTATGTTTGTATAAGCTACGTTGTCATAGGAAAAGTAAAAACGATTACAGAGTATTAGTTCAATAGGTATTTGATGGATAAATGATGTCAAGCATAGGGGCTTAAAGTTAATATTTCCAAAATGATGCGTTCAGAATACAAAAAGAAAACTAATAATAAACTGATTTATTAAAAAATACGTCCTAATTTCTGAAACTTCTGTGAAAATGTTATAGTTTGTGGTTGTATTTTTGTTAATCTAACGGTTTACTTCCATGTTTAAAGAGCTTAACTAATCCTAGTACTTATTTAGACGAAATTTTAAATGAAACCATTCAGAATAGTATAACATAGGTATTTTTTGGCCAAAACGTGTAATCATCTGACATAAGTAGAAACGGTAAAAGCAGCAATTAAAACCTCACCCTTAAAAAAATTACATTTTGTCACCTAACCGAGCCTCAAAGTCAGATAATATTAAAAAACTGGCCCAATCAGGTTGGTGCAAAACAAATGTGAAGCTATTAGTTAGCCGTCTATTCATCTGAACTTTCCAAAGAGTTGTTTTGGCCTTAAAAAGCATTAAGGATAGATTGTTTTTGGAGAGTGGAGGATGGGATTTCCTCCAATGATGCCTTAGGGTCCCGTTTTTTGTCGTGTCGATTATAAAGAAACGACAGTTCTGAAAATGTCCAGTGACGGTTATAGGTGAAAATAATTTTCCATTAATTGCGTATTTGGAAGGTTTGTAGACGTACTTACTTAAAAGTACCAATGGCCCGATTTCAGAAGTGCTTAAATAATAATAGTAGATTAAATTCAAATAAATGACAGCAGTAGATACTGAAAATTAACGAGCAGATAATTTTTAACAGGTATTGTTTTTCCTATTAACTAACTCTGTTATGCTTTATAAGTATTTAACTTTATATTTCAAGAATTTAAAACAATAGAAGGATCATTGAAAGACTTAAAAACTTAGAAAGCTTAAGAAATTATGTCGCCTTTAACAATTATTAGGAGTATTATTTATGTTGTCTCAAAACTTCAGTTTTATCGAAACTGTTTTACCACATTGCTGTTAAAATATTAATTTAAGACGAATATCAGTTGGTGAATATAATTTATTTGCAACCTGATGGTTTTCTATTATAATTACATCAAAACTTAATTGTTGTAGCTGTATAATTACTTATAACAAAATGACATAACTATAAAAAGTATTCATTAAAGTAGTAGCAGTAAACTGTTTTTTTAATTAAAACTCCTGTTGGTGTTTAGCTATTACAACTAGTCTAGAAGACTAACCATTAATTTTTATGTAATACATTCTATACTAAGCACTTATCACCTAAAGTCCATCCACTGATGTCCTTTGGATTCTTCTAGTAATTATTTACATTTCACTCACATACTGTGCTCTGCTTTGACACACAACACATTACACAAGACCGGATGGTTTGGTTCTCTTCAGTCTTCGGACATGGTGTTGATTGTCCAGCAGTCGAAGAGCCTCTGCATTAACATGGAGGTGTAACCTGGCTTCATGCTTACCGGCAAACCTTTTAATTTCTTTTTTAACTGTTGGAATACCACGGAACATCTACTATGTTACGCAACACTTTGTTTTTTAATGTCTGTATGGACGTTTAATGTTAGTATCACTGGCGCAACCCCATAGCTGGATGCCGTATAGCCACACCGGTTTCAGGATCTGATTGTAGACCAGTAATTTATTGTGTATTGACAACTTGAAGTTTCTGCCTAGAAGCCAATAATGTTGTTTATATTTCAGACCAAGCTCAGCTCTTTTCTTCTTCACATGCGTTTTCCATCTAAGGTCTAATGCCATGCCGAGATAAGTAATAAGCAGAAAAATGTCCATACAATTTATTTGACATGCCTGTAATTATATCGCGAGTTCAAAAATTCTTTAGATAAGGGTTGGCCATGAGAAACAAAAATTATTGAGATTTGTAAACAGTATTATGAAAGCAACGCAGTGATGACAGCTAATAAATTCTAAATCTCGCAATAGACATTATCTTTGTTTCTCATAGCCAACCGTTAATTTTGCTTTTTTCCCTTCTTTGTGTAAAATCTGACCTTGTATTTTTATCGCTTGTATATTATTGTTTTATTTCAATGTATTGTATTTATTATCCAAAATTCAGAAAACTATAACAGTTATCTAAAGCTCCAGACAGTGTCCAATTACGGAAAGCTTTTACGCATGTTTAAGAAGATTAATTAATACACGTGTGCTACGAAAACACGTCATAATTTGTAGTTTGTTAGAAGGACAGAAATGTGTTTTAATGATATTTACATAATAACATTAGACATAATCGAGGTATTGTAAAACAAACAAAAATGACGTCACCTTAAAAGCGTAATATTAGGACCATATTCACTTCAAAGACAACAGAAGAACATGAATTCAGCGTTAACACATTACTACATTTGGCAATACATGCTGGGAAGTTATTACTTATAAGGAGAAATTCCCTTTCTGCAGTTTTTCACATTACATATATCTATTACACAACTCTTTGGGATGTTAGTAGATGGTGCAGGCGCAGCATATCCTATTGGATGCCTACTATGAGGAATATAGCCAACCAGTATGAAATTCACATAATATCATTGCGTTACTCACCCATAACAACTTTCGACCCGCAGGCCGTAAAAGACTGAAAGACACTCTTAGCTAGCTACCCTAGAATTTCGTCTGACGTCACTGGTCATGGAGGACTATCAGTTCCTCAGGCAGATATCAGGGTAACCGAATCTCATTTCAACATATCATCGACAAATCCACAAACCACGGTACTCGATACAAAAAAACATAGAAACAAAGTTTGCTAATAACTACATGAACCAAATAAACAATACCTAATTATTTAATGCTAACTAGGTACGTAAAATTGGGCGCATTCAGGGACGCTCAGCTGCTTAGCTAAGCGGTAATTTAGTCAGCTTATGCTAAATGTCAGCAAACGGCATTTCCCTGAATGAACAGCTGATAGTAAGCTGCTTTGACAGTTTGTTATTTTGCTTTGTAATGTTAGTTGTTACTTTCACTCAAGGTCTCAAGGAGAATAAACTAATTATCTTTGCTTTCACTATTGTGGATGTAATAATCTAATAATAGTTGTGCAGTGCAAGTATTAAAAATTTAAAAAAATTATGGCTAATGACATTCAAATTATGGACTATTTATTTAATGATGACAATAATGTTCAAATTTGACCTGTTTACTTATTCCTTACCTACCTACAATAGAAAACTTGCAAAAGGTTAATTAGTTGTATATAAATAAATTTACCTTTGTTTGTGTTGCTTTTATCTCGTTTAAGTAATAATTCATCGTTTCCAAAAATGTACAATACTTCATTAGTGTCATTCATTTTATAGGTTAAAGTGATTAAATTACAATTTCCGGTTCCTTTTTTTGGCACCGCTGACAAAGTCAGCTAAAAAATTATACGCTGAGCGAATTTCTCAGCGGCTTACTGCAAGCTTAATCACAGCGTGTCTATTCAGGGACTTTGCTAACTTAGCGCGTCAGCCGCTGAGCGTCCCTGAATGCGCCCATTTACTTTTAAAAGCATAAAGTATGGGCTAAAAGTATCCGGAAAAAGTTCAAGGTGTTATAAGAATAGTATGTAACTTACGTAAACTATATTTTATTGATGAAAAATACATATTTTTATTAACAAATATTTAAAATTATAATATTGAGAACGGCCCTCCTTCTTCTGTTGCTCATAGTTTTCCCTTTACACTACGCATCATTCCTTGGGCGAGAGTTACATCGACTTGCTCATTTTTTCCCCTTTATTCTAAGTTTCGGCCTTTGGACTGTTTTGGCTTCAATGTAAACTATTCTCGCCAAAATAGCCCAAACCTTCTCAATATGTTTTGCTTTCGGCACATTCGGCGATTTCCGATAAGGGAATTTCAGCTCCCATTATTAGGGATTCAACAGCTTGTGCCATTAATGCTGAGGTGTATCAACAATGCTGTCTCCCGATTCTAAAGCAATTTATTAACACTCACCACTTCGACAATGATTAAATGATTATGTATTTTGGCTTGATTTGGCCACTTCTCACTATGCCAGAACTACCCAAAATTGGCTGAGGTCGCAGAGCATCAAAGACCTTCATCCGCCGAATGTGCCGAAAGCAAGACCTATTGAGGAATTTTGGGCTATTTTGGCGAGAATGGTTTATAGTGAAGGCTGGAAAGCTAAAAAAGTCCAAGAGCTGAAACTTAGAATAAAGAAAAAAATAAGCAAGTCGGTGTAACTCTTGCCCAAGGAATGATGCGTAGTGTAAAGGGAAAACTACGAGCAACAGAAGCAGAAGGGCGGTTTTCAATATTATAGTTTTTCATATTTGTTAATAAAAATATGTACTTTTCCTCAATAAAATATAGTTTACGTAAGTTAGATATTATTCCTCTTATAACACCCTGAACTTTTTCCGGATACTTTTAGCCCATACTTTACTTCGTAGCTGCACCATTAATTAAGTCACCACTACTCTTTATCAGTAAAGGTGTATTGCAGTAAGTAACACAAAAATGATAGGTAGTGTTATAGCAATTTACATTTTTCTTCTTCTTCCTGTGGCAGTTCGTCCCTTGTGAAATAGGTCCTACAGTTACTTCCGAAACTTTTATTTGCTTCAGGGTTGTTCGTCCCGAGCAACTGAGTACTTATCTTCATTTCTATTTATTTAGACATAATTTTGCATGACGTTGTGCCTTGTCACAGATGCTTTCCAAGCTAATGCTTTTGTTTCTGTCGTACCATCCGGCCATCTTTTCTTCTTCCTTCCTTTTGGTGTTGCTGTTCTAGGTTGTCATTCGCATATTAATGTGGTAAATTTCGAACTTGATAGTCTGTCTACTTACATGTCTCCACCATTTTAGCCTCTGAGATATCTTCTACCTGAGTTTTATTTAGTAAGTATCTCATGATTTATAATTTGTCTATATTCTTCTTTAACCGGTCGCAGAAATCTTTTTAAAATTCTCTGAGCTCGCACGCTCGCTGTTATTCTTCTTCTAATCTGGACAAGATTTAATTGTTGGTCGAATTACAGTGTAATAGATTTTCAACTTTTTTGTACTTAAATGCTTGTTTTTAAGTATATGTTTGTATGTATGTATGTGTAAAAACTTTTGCACCTTATCTAAGTTTGTTCCCCATTTTTTATGTTGTCATCAGAGGTTAACACAGATAAGCAAACGCGTGAAGTTCTTCAGAAGCATAATTTAGTACTTAAAGGTGTTGCAAATGTAATACATTTTGTCCTACTTTCGTTTTCAACCAGCCCGTTTGTTCTGCAAAATCCCATAGCTTAATGAATTTTTCTTCAGTTTATCTTTTTGTTCTGCTTGTTGAGACTATATTTATTATTCGCACAAGATAATATTTACTTTAGTTTTGTATTACCCTACCAAGCCCATTCTGCTTGCTACTAAATACCATCGGTGACAAATTAAACAGCTGTGAAAAACATTCCATTGGCGTACACCCTTTATGAATTAATTGCATCTATTGTGCTACTGTTTCCTCTAAATTGATGATTTTATCTGTATAGGTCCGTAACCTATTACGCATATACATGCCATCATTTTATATTCAATTCAAGTAGAATAATACCTCGATAGTTTGAGTAATCTTGCTTCGTTCCTCCTAGAAATATGGATATCATAATACCCTTCCTCCAGTCATACTTTTTTGCAGAGTTCACCCATGAGACCACATATTTAATAATTTTTCATATTATACCGTCTTGCCCTACCGATTTATCATTCTTCATTTTATTTATGTGTTTCCTCTACTTCCTTATAATACTCGTATATATATCTTTCACCGTGTCAATATCCAGAGACGTCGTTTTCGGTAGCAAAGATGTATCTTTATCTTCATTTAATAAGCCCTCATAGGTGCCTTTCATTCTTGAATAATTTCAGCGTCTTCTTTAATTCTATCGTTTACTGCATTATTTGTCTGCTTTGCAAAGCCGTTTCCCTTTTCTCTTTTTTAAATCTTTTTTTAATTTCCTACTTCTGTTATGCCTGTGGTAGCTTCAAGTGTTACAGCTTAATTAATTGACCTTGTTGATCGTAACTACCCCATTTCATTTTCGTTTTCAAAAAGCATATCTTATTAAGGTTTCAAACAATGAATGTTTATTATAGAAAATTGCCAAAGATAAATAACAGCTGCACAAATTACGTTGAGAAAGTATTCCTAGAACTAAATATAATCTAAACTCAATCATTAAAAATTAAAATGAAGTTCCTGAAATTGCGGAAATCGCTAAACGATCTGTAAATAGCCACCACGTTTATTTGATTATAAAAGGTAACACACCGCAGCTACAGAATTTTCCTTAATGGGATAAAAGTTCGAAAAGTTTGTCCGCTGGCGTGTGATGTAAATCACCTCATCTACACTTTTTAATCCTAGCTTAAACTTTTTAATTACCTTAAGACCTCCCACAATAACACGGAATTCCTTTTACCGCTTGCAAATTACGCCTTCACCATTCATTAGCTTAAGCGTTCAGTATTTTATGGTTAATTCTGAATATTTTGTTTCAGATAAACTACCTGGAACTTGGACTAATTATGAGCTGCAGTGGGATAAGAGCAAAACAACAATGTAAGTTTTTATTAGTTTTTGCCACAGTTCGTTTAATTTTATATAAACTGGCTTTAGGTTTAAAATATGTAACAGTTTTCTTATCATTGACTCGAAAATTTAAGGATTGCTTCTTTCCACTTCATAAAATACCATAAACAAAGAATTTCAAGATATATCGAACGAAAGGAATACCTTTTGTTCCTTTCGTTGTTACAGTTACAGATGCGTTTCTCGAAATCTCTTTACCAAACACTTAACGTCTGTTCGGTTTTGTCGGTTTTCGTGCGTCCTCGAAACCCATGCGCTGCTTTGAAGTGACTGTAAATCAACAGCTACTACTGAAAACTCTTGACCAATAAATTTACCTTGATCTTAAGCGCAGATTGACCTAAATGTGTGACTTCTTTGTTACGTGCGGTATTATTCGCGTGCTAGAAAAAATTTAGTCTTTCTTCAAGGATGCTTGGTTGGCGAGATAGCACTGAAGGAATATATTTTTATTTCCTTACGATGATAAAACCAATTATTCTTAAAGATATGCTAAATAATAAACGTGGAAAATAATTAAATTCTAAAATACTCGAGATAAAAAACTGGTTTAAGGGCGCGCATAATTTTTCTAGATGTGAGAGCGAAATATCGTGTAGGTTTCCTTTTGTTAATGGTTATTGCATTCCCAACTGTATCTAACTAAAAGGATTTATACGTGTTATAAATTTCTAGTCTCCTTAGTATGTACGCTAGGACTAAGGAGTATAAATCAGAACGGAAATGATAAATTACATCCTTGGCTAATGACAATATTAGATTAAGTTTGATAGATGTTTGACCCAAGGTATAAAGCTTTCGTTGTTTCTATTAGTGTCATTAAAGTGTACCTGGGGAGTTTGTTTCGCCGATGAACTTTGAGTTTTCTGAATCCTTTTATTTACTTTTATAACTGTAACGAAAGTATCGATTCCGATGTTAGCAAAACTGGACGTAAATATGTTCGTTTGATTTGGACAAAAATGAAATTATTTTCCTTAAGAGGAAATTAAATTCCAATTCGTAATACGATTTCCCTTTCAATTGGTTGAGAAATTGGCAGAATAATTGGAGAAGTTTAAGATTGAACCGAACACGACGTTTCTATTAATTCATAAAATCGGCTTTAAGTAAAAATAAATTTAAAAAATTGCAAATTTTCTTAAAAGCATTACGCTGCAGGTATGTTACTGTAAGGTGAAAAATAAAGCTCCCAGAGAAACTTTTATTATTATTACGAATATTGGCACTTTAGCATTCGTGGTTTTATTGTGTTCGGTTTAGATCGCGTGGCAAAACTAATTAGGAACCTGCAATTTCTAATACAAAACGTTTCGAGTTAACTTGGCTAATACTATTATTAGAGATAGCACGTCAGTTACATTCTGTTAAACAGTTTGATATTTTACTTCGGCCTATATTTTAGCTTCAGTAGAAATACAATGGAATGAGTGGCAGAAATTCCCTTCGGGCACTGTTATAAATGCATTTGATATTTGAAAATATCATCCAATAAATGATAATTAATTTTGTAGTAAGCTGAAAGTGCATGCTTTATAAAGGCATATGCAATGATCCTTAGTATTCAAATAAATTGACAGTGCAATAAACTAAAGTCAGTATTTTGATAGAACCAACCAATAATTAGTGGCTATCTATGTGTATTTATATCTTCACATTTATACACACGTTACGGGACAAAACAAACACATGCATAATTTAACCAACCTATGGATTCAGACAAATTACAAAATGATCACAATCCTAAACAAAAGATTTTAACCTAAAACTTGGGACATCGAAGATCGAAGACACCAGAACGGAAGTTTAAATACCGACAAACCGACATAAACAAAATTGCGAAAATTTGGAAACAATACTGCCAAAACTTATTCAGTACAACACAGGATGACCTCCAATATGTTGACAGCGAAGATAAAGTGAGGTATAAGCAACAATTAAAAAACTTAAACAAAATACAGCAGCACGCTACCCAAGAATAGAATTATGGCACTACTTACGTGGTACATATATGTGTATACAAGAATATGACACACTAAACAATGGCCCAAAGAATGGGCGAGATCCATGATAACCGCAAACCATAAAAAAGGAAATACTGTAAAGTGTGATAGTTACAGAACTATTGCCCTCATATCGCATGCGAGCAAGGTGATGCTACAAACAATAAACGAAGACTTAAACCCTACATTGGAGAAGATTAGTCAACATGGAAACTAAAATGACAATGGTACAATTGGGCAATTTAGCAGAAAACAGGCAAAATTTGAGAGATTTTACCCAAAGCCATGTCCCACTCGGGAATAATGGGAGAATCATTATCATATCATCAATCATAAACTCTACATTCAACCAAATATATCCGCAGAACAGACAGGATTTACCATAGGAAGAGGAACGAGAGAGAGAGAATTGTCTTGTGACAAAAAGTCTCACGAATTGTACATATGTACATATGCTTTAATGATTGTAGCAGAGCTTTCGATAAAGTTAAGTGGAAATACCTGTGGAAATATTTATATGAAATGGGCGTTAGAGTACAAAGAGGGGCTTCCTGTTCATCAAACCACTTCCTAGTGAGGTAGTGAGAGCTAGACTATGTCTAAGATATAAATTAAGGAAATGTATAATCAAAACAAAACCAAATACAAAAGATGTCGAAGGGCCTAAATATAACTTAGAAAGCTTTCAGAATGAATCAACTGCATTCTTATACAAAGTAAGACTCGCTCAAAAGATGAGAGAAGTACCTAACGGAAACACCGAGCAAAGATAAGACATGCTAAAAATAGTATCCACCAGGCAGCTAAAGACGCAATAGGCCAAAAGGACAAAAGAGAATATAAAAGAAAAAAGGATGTTTGGTGGTCAGAAAATTTAGAAAATCTCGTAGGGGATAATAGTAATAGTAATAGTAATATAGTAATAGTTTATTTAATTCCAAAGACTGTACAAAAACAGTATAGGAAACGTCAAAAAATATATATATTGAAATGGTCTTGCTCTTTTAAAAGATTTTATTTAAATTTAATTTATTTATTATTAAGCCCACATTCAATATTTACAATTATCCCTTGCTTTGCTCTTTAATTTTACTTAATTGTTTGCATTGCTCTTATCTCAGGTCGTTAATTAGGTTCCTTGTTTGTTATCTTTCTAAGTATATTTTTACCCAAATAAAAATAAAATTACTCAAATACTTATAGGTAATGCAGATTTTTTTTTTATTATCGTTTTTTCCTATCAACCCTGCCTTAAACCTATCTTATAATTACGGTATTTACACTCACTATTTACACCGGTTCCTGGGTTTTGTTTGAAATTTCTATTTCACTCCCAAAATCCAAATTGCCTCTGTTTCAAATTTAATGCTCAATTTCCTCTGCTCCAATTTCGACTTTCAATTGCTTCTGCTTGAAATTCAAATTTTCAATTGCTTCTGCTTCTATTTCGCTTCCTTTCGATTCAATAAATGATTCTTATGATTATTAACTCTATTTAAAGTTAAATAATCGGTTGATATTTATTATTTTGGAACGTGCAATTGAGCAAACCTATTTGGTTGTTGCTCCTTTTAATGCAAAAATATCACTTATTTATTAAATTGTTTTCTTCTGTATCCAAGATATTTTTATCTAAATTGTTTTTCACTATAACAACTATTTACAAGGTTTCTAATAGTAACTTATTTTACATTTCTATAACTACCAATTTAGCTAATTATTACTAACAAACATTATAACAATAACTTATTTACATTTTCACATAACTTAAATCTAATCTAGCTATCTTAAAATTATATTACAATTTTTAATAATTTAAAATCTGCATTACTTATATTTGGCAAATAACATTTTTCTTTTATAAATTAAACAAACAACTTAACCTTAATTATATACATCCAATTAAGTATCATCTCAAAAGCCCCTCGATTTTTTTTATTATATTTATTTTCAACCCTGTTCATTTCAAAATTTTTACTAATTTGCATTTTATTTTATAATAATATTCATTTTCACTTTATTGTTCAATATACGGATATATCATTGATACATGAAAAATCCCTCTGATTTTATCAGAATTTATTTCTTTTACTTCGTAGGAATTATCAAAAATTATTTTATTTATTTTAAATGGACCTATATAAGGTAATTGTAATTTTGCACATTTATTCTCTTCTTTATTTGCTACCTTTAAATTTTTTATTATTACTAAATCACCTATCTTAAAACGTATTTTCTTCTTTATTTTGTTATTCTGTTTGATTTCATATCTTCTATTTATCTTTATAATTCTTTTTTTTGTTTGTTCTAATAATGAATCAATATCGGTTATTATATCTTGCGATCTCCATGGTCTTTTTGGTAAAATAGCTTTCATTCACATCACAGGTGAGATTTCAGTAACAGTATTTGGTACATCATTAATAAATTGTTCAATTTTCGACAAGTACTTTACCCAAGCATTGTGTTTATCAAAAGTGACTATTCTTAAATATTTAATGACTTCTTTTATATATCGGTCCGCTGGATTTCCTCTTGGATGACGAATACTACAATAAGAATACCGTATTTCTAATTTTCTTAACTGTTGTTTGAATCTATCATTATGGAAATACGTTGCGTTATCTGCTAAAATTCTGTTCGGTTTTCCAATTTCTAATGAATATTTTTTTATACAATAAATTACATGATTTGTATTACATTTTCTTGTTGGATATAATTTTACATATTTTGTAAATACATCTATCATGACTAAAATATGTTTGTTTCCGGCATGTCCAGGAATAAGGTTGCTTATATAATCAATAGCTACTAATTCTAACGGTCTTTCAACTTTTACGCTTGTTATTGTATTTGCATTTTTAAAATTTTTCTCTTTAACAAAAATACAAGTTTTACACTTATTTATAAAATTTTTAATTAGTTTGATGTCATTTTTTATATAAAAACATTCTCTAAACATTAACCATGTTTTTCTAATCCCAATATGTCCATAATTTAAATGTATTTCTTCTATGATTTTAAATGCTAAATTTTTATTTATTACAAAAAGTTCTTGTTCCCCAATTACTTTAATCAAAATATTATTTTTTTGTTTAAAACCCCTATTTTCCAAAATATTATTCAATTGTAAATCATCTTTTATTTTAACAATTTCCTCATGATTTTGTTGATCTCTAATTGTTTTCAAAGAAAATCTACCTGATTCTTGAATTAATTTATTTGCTATCATTATTTGATTTTTCTTTGGAAGTATATCTTTTCTACTTAAAAAAATCTGCAGAAATATTATCCTTACCAGGTTTATGTTTAATATCAAAATCGTATTCTTGCAAAAATAAAGCCCAACGATATAATCGATTACTTAAGAAATCTTTTTTCTTCATAAAAGTTATTCCTGAATTGTCAGTTTCAATAATAAATTTGTTACCTGTTAAATAAAATTTTAATTTGTTTATTGCAAAAATAATCGCAAGCATTTCTTTTTCCGATACTGTATATCTAACTTCATAACCTTTTAATATTCTTGATATAAAACATATTGGTACTTCATATTCATCTTGTATTTGAATTAATTCTGCTGAAATGGCAAAATTTGACGCATCTGTTCTTAAAATGAATGTTTGTTTAAAATTTGGAAAATATAACAATAGTTCATTGTAAAAATTTTCTTTAATTTTGATAAAAGCTTCTTCCCTTCTTTGATCCCATTTCCATTTTTCATTCTTCCGTAATAACTCAACTAATGATAAGGTAAGTTCTGAATATTTTGGAATAAATTTCTTATAATAATTTAAAACTCCTAAAAATCTTCTTAGAGATTTTAAATTAGTTGGCCTAGGAAAATTTTTAATTTCAATAATCCTATCTTCATTGATATGCACTCCTTGATCACTTATTTTATATCCTAAGTAAGTTACTTGATTTTTAAAAAATTCACATTTTTCTAAACTCAATTTTAATCCATTTGTTTCTAAGGTAACCAAAATGATTTCTAAATGTTTGACATGACTTTCTAGATCTTCACTAAAAACAAGCACGTCATCTACGTAATGCACACAAAATTCTTCAAAACAATTTAAAATCTTCTGCATTGCTCTAACTAATGGTAGCCATACACGTACCGGCTGGCCTGTCAGTTACGCCTGAACAGTCCGCCGGGAGACCGGCGGCAAGTTGAACTGAAAACCCCATACACCTTCAGTTGAAACCAGGCCGGCGAGCACTTCACATCCTGTGATCATGTTCCCCAGTGATGAAGATGCGCGAGCGATTCTCGCTTTAATAGTTGTATTAGAGGCTAATAATAAAAAACGGAGGAAAAAAGTATGGTGTAAAGAGTGGTTGCTGAGGAGATATGCGTTAATTTGCTTAATGAATTGAAACTGGCTCCAAAAGATTGGCACAATTACCTAAGAATGGACGAAAATACGTATTTACAACTTTTGTCATTGGTTGCCCAATTAATTGCGAGAAAAAATACGGTGATGAGAAATGCGATCTCCCCACATGAACGACTAATGGCAACGCTGAGGTTCCTAGCTAAGTAACTACTGGGAGAAGTTTGGAGGACCTGAAGTTTTCTACGATCATATCACCCCGTGCACTTGGCAGAATTATACCTGAAACCTGTGAAGCAATTTACAAGGTTCTACATAGGGATCGTGGTAATTAGGTGATTACACTTTTCAAAGACACGTTTCACTCCGGTATAAACTGATGAATTCCTCCAAACAGTAGTTTTCTTTTTCACGTGACATTTTTTAACTATGAACAGACGAGGTTAAACAGGACTCGCAATATATTCTGAGTATATAGGTACTATCTAACAGTCTCACTGACTGACGGCCTGTCGCCTCACCCCACTCACGAACCGGTACGCCTGCGCTCTCGTCAGTTCAGCCGGATGGACGAACGTGTTTTCGTTCGTTCTCCGGCCTCCGGTTCAGTCGGATCTGACAGGCCAGCCGGAACCCACTCACATTCCGGCCGCCGGTCACCCGGCGGACTGTTCAGGCGTAACTGACAGGCCGGCCGGTACGTGTATGGCTACCATAATGCAGCACATGAAGTAGATAATCCAAATGGTACAACTTTAAATTGGAAAATTTCTCCATCTACACTAAATCCTGTATATTTCCTACTATCTTTATGGAGTGGAATCAACCAAAATGAATTCTTAAGATCTAACTTTGAAAATATATTTTTATTACAAATTCTACCTAATAAAGAATCGATAGGTTGAGGAGCCTCAAATTGTGGTTTTGTGATTGAATTAATCTTTCTAGCATCAAGACAAATTCGTATTGAATTATTTTTCTTTTTAACAATTACTAATGGGTTTATGTAACTTGTAATTGCAGGTTCAATAATTTGATTTTTTATCATATTTTCAATTTCCTTTTTGACTTCAGTTCGATATTTAAATGGAATTGGATAATTTTTAACATTAAAAGATGCTTCGTTATCAACTTTTAACTGATGAATGTAACCTTTTGCTAAACCAGGTTCATTATCAACCAGTTTTATTCTTTTACGTAATAACATTAATAATTCATTTTTTATAAATAAATATTCTTCTCCTATTTGGTTATCATCAATTAAGTTTTCAATTGAACAATTATTTATTATTATATTTTCGTTTATAAACTCAATATTATTTACCCAGGGTATTTTAATTTCATTAATAAAAACACACCTTTCTTTTGCGTCAATAATCATCTTTACTTGTTCAATTATGTCAATTCCTATTATGAAATCAAATTGTAAATTAGGTACAATAAAAAATCTCATTGGATATTCAATTTCACCTATTTTCACCTTTGCATTAAGAGCTTTTTCAATATGAGTTAATTTTCGTTTAGTAGCAGCTAATAATTCTAATTTCGCAATTTTATAAATGTTTTTGATTAAGACATTTCCATACGAATTAACTAATTCTTCCTTAATTAATGAAACTTGTGCCCCTGTATCTATTAATGCGATATTGTTATTTTCAAGAAAACTTATTTTAATAAAAGGTAAATTTTGAATTTCAGCTTCTTCATCATCTTCAAATAAAAATTCCCTTGGATGCATATAACTAGTATTTAAAATTGAACTTTTTAACAACATTTTAGAATTTATGTTTTTTTTTTTATATCCGGAGGACCGTGTATTTCAGCTATTTCGATTTTATTGAAATCATCTTTGTTTTTCTTCACATAAATCTGACTGATAACTTTTTCATTATTTTTTTCTTGTATCATTTGGTCATACGGTTTTCGTTCTTGATAATTGTTATTATTATAATAAGGACGTTTATAATTTCCGTCATATCTGTTATTATAATTTTGATTATAATTCGGTTTCTGATAATTGTTCGATCTGTTATCATGATATTTTCGGTCTTTATAATTTTCCCATTTCGTATTTGGATTCGGTCTATTATTATTTGATGTTTTCTCTTCTTCTGAATTATTGTTTTTATAATTGGATTTCTTATCATTGCTTGTAGCTGAGTCGTAATTTCTTAACGTTTCTAAGAAATCCTTTAATTTTTTTATGTTTTGTAAAGCTACGGACCTTGTTATCTCATTCTCAAGATGTCTTGACAAATGAATTATGAGTTCTTCTTCTGTCATTGGTGGTTTAAGAAATCTAGCCTTGTTATATAAACCCATTATGTAATTTTCCCTTGTAATTTCCTTTTTGTTGTCATACTTACCCATAGTTAACTTAATTCTTACATCCATTTGATGTGTGTTGCTCCAAAATTGTTCCATGAAGTTTGTTCGAAAATCTTCATAATTGTTACAATTTTCTTTTATCAAATTGTACCAGATTTCTGCGTGTCCTTTTAAACACATTCCTACCAGGTTTAATTTCTTCTTTTCGTCCATCATACTTTCTACTAAGCTGTCAATTTTCGACAAAAATACCATCGGAAATTGATTTCTAAATCCTTCAAATTTTGGCATCATTTCTGAGTTTAAAATTTTACAAGAAGAAAATATGTCAGAAGACCCGTTTGATGTTGAACCCATATTTTTCTTAATAATGGTTATTTGTTCTTGGTTCTTCTTGACTTCACTATTAGTATTCTGAATTTTATCTTCAATTTGTATAATACTTACGCTGTTTTGTGTCGATTTGTTTTGTAACTGTTCTAAATTCTTTAAGGAATCTTCTCTAACTTTCTGAACTTGTATTCTGATGGATTTATTTTCTTCGGTCATCTTGTTCTCAATTCCTACCACTTCTTTTCTGATTTCTTCCCTAATTTCTTGTTTATTTTTCTTCAATTCTTCCTTCAGTTCTTCAATTTGTTTATCTGATTTTTCATCTCGCTTTTTCATATCTTCTTTAATTTCTTCAAATTGTTTCTTAGTATCTTCTTTGATTTCATCTAATTTACTTAACTGTTTCTCTAATTTTTCATCTCGTTTCTTGGCTTCCTCATCTCTCTTCTTGGCATCTTCTCTGATTTCTTTTGAATCTTCTTTGATTTCTGTAAACTGCTTCTTGGAATCTTCTTTCATTTCTTTAAATTGTTGCATTATTATCTGCATAAAATTCCCATCAAATTGAGTTGGAGTTGTAATAATTGGTGAAGTTTGAACTTGTAATTGATCACCTATATCCAGTTCAATTACATCTCGCTCCTCCCCTAATTCATCTTGTTCCTCTTCAGTTTCTTCTTCATCCCTTCTTGAACTACTTCGTAACATCCTCCTATCTGCCATCTTTTATTTTTATCAAATTAAGTACAAAATTAAAAAAAAATTTATGTTATTTTTTTATTATAATAATTATTTTTCAGTTCTGAATTTCTCAGGTATTCAATATTCAATTTTTATTAATGTATTTTTCCTTTTAATCGTATTTAATTGAAAATAAATATTATCAAAAAATCGAAAAATTTGACAAATGACATTGGCATTAGTTTTGACTTTTCTCCAAATGACAATTATAAATTATTTTTCTCGTTTTACCTTGCCCCACAAACCTTTTAATATTATTTTTGTATACTTCGCCCCTTTTACTTTATAAATCTTATAAATCACCCCACTTTGCTATCAACATTTATTGTTCGTCTCACGTTGCTGCACCAAATTATTAATAAGTATCTCTACTGTTACGCCCCACGTTGGGTTCGACAAATTATTGAAATGGTCTTGCTCTTTTAAAAGATTTTATTTAAATTTAATTTATTTATTATTAAGCCCACATTCAATATTTACAATTATCCCTTGCTTTGCTCTTTAATTTTACTTAATTGTTTGCATTGCTCTTATCTCAGGTCGTTAATTAGGTTCCTTGTTTGTTATCTTTCTAAGTATATTTTTACCCAAATAAAAATAAAATTACTCAAATACTTATAATGCAGATTTTTTTTTATTATCGTTTTTTCCTATCAACCCTGCCTTAAACCTATCTTATAATTACGGTATTTACACTCACTATTTACACTGGTTCCTGGGTTTTGTTTGAAATTTCTATTTCACTCCCAAAATCCAAATTGCCTCTGTTTCAAATTTAATGCTCAATTTCCTCTGCTCCAATTTCGACTTTCAATTGCTTCTGCTTGAAATTCAAATTTTCAATTGCTTCTGCTTCTATTTCGCTTCCTTTCGATTCAATAAATGATTCTTATGATTATTAACTCTATTTAAAGTTAAATAATCGGTTGATATTTATTATTTTGGAACGTGCAATTGAGCAAACCTATTTGGTTGTTGCTCCTTTTAATGCAAAAATATCACTTATTTATTAAATTGTTTTCTTCTGTATCCAAGATATTTTTATCTAAATTGTTTTTCACTATAACAACTATTTATAAGGTTTCTAATAGTAACTTATTTTACATATCTATAACTACCAATTTAGCTAATTATTACTAACAAACATTATAACAATAACTTATTTACATTTTCACATAACTTAAATCTAATCTAGCTATCTTAAAATTATATTACAATTTTTAATAATTTAAAATCTGCATTACTTATATTTGGCAAATAACATTTTTCTTTTATAAATTAAACAAACAACTTAACCTTAATTATATACATCCAATTAAGTATCATCTCAATATATACATATACAAACATAAGGTATATACGTTGCATTATAATAATAAACATACAAATAAACATACAAGTTAAAAACTCCTATCCATAAATACACGTATAATCAAAGATCACTAATTTAAAATTAAAATTCAAATGTAAAAGAGCCGATAGAATTCCTCCAAAGTATAAAAAGTGTTTTGAAGAAGATAGGCTTTTAAAGTGCTCTTAAAACACCCTACAGAAGTACAGTTTTTAATTGAGAGTGGTAAGTGGTTGAAAATCCTAATTCCTAAGGAGTTAGGCGAATTCATAGAAATTTTATATCGATAATATGGTATTCTAAAGTCCTCTCTGGATCTTGTGTTTACGCAATGTACAGTTGTGGACAGAAAAAAATAGGACAACTCGAAAAATCAAGTAAACTTTATTCTATAAAATTTAGTTACTTGATTTTGGCTTTATAATTATGATATTTGTCACATTGACTTGCAATCAAATTACAACACAGGGGCCATTTTAAACTAGAAAAAAAACACTGTCCTATTTTTTTCTGTCCACAACTGTACATCATAGTTTTTCTTAAATTTGCTTTTATTTATAAATACATAGACAGATAGTTCAAAGACAAATAAAGCTTTAAGAGTAAGGATTGAGTACTTTTTAAACAACGTTCTACATGAATACATGCCATGAACCCCCGCAATGCATCGTAAAATTCGTTTTTGCGCGACAACATCATCTGCAGTAGCAGATGCCCCCCAAAGAGTTATCCCATATCTTATTCGTGACTCAACCAACGCATAATACATCATAATAAGTTGTTCAGTTGAAAGAACGGTTTTTAGATTCCTAAACAAGAAGGAAGTAGAAATTAATTTACTAGTTAATTCGTGACAATGTTTCGACCAACAAAGATTTTCGTCGAACCAAACACCCAAAAACTTAATACTATTTACATTGGGTAGAGGTAGAGAATTTACCATAACTTTAATGTTGCTACATTCTTTTTGTGGATTGTGAAAACGAATAACTGCACTTTTAGAGGTATTTAAGTATAATAAATTTGAAGAAAACCAGGAACTTAGTTTATTTGCTGCCCTGTTACATTTCAAAGAGAGGATTTCGTCGTCTTTATCCGATACGCATATCGAAGTATCATCTGCATAAAGAATTAAAGATGCATCCAGTTCTATATTATTCAAGTTGTTAATAAACATAACGAATAAAATAGGCCCCAAAACGGACCCTTGCGGGACACCTATATCAGTGTTCAAGGAATCAGAGTTAGCAGTATTGATAACACCATTGTTTAAATATCGTAGGGAGACGTATTGTTTTCGATTTTTCAAAAATGCCTCAATCCAATCAAGAGGTATTCCTCGAATACCACAATTATAAAGCGCCTGCAGTAACAAAGGATGGTTGACACTGTCGAAAGCCTTCGACAGGTCAAAAAAGATTCCCACTGGACATTCACCACACTCAACTTTATCAACTAGCTTGGAGAATAGATCCATCATAGCAGTAAAAGTAGACTTACCCGTAGAAAAGCCATGCTGATTCTGATTTAAAATGTTAAAACACGTTAAAAATTTTAGTAGACGATCTAGGTAACAGTATTCAAATATTTTAGAAAAAACACTACAAAGTGTTACTGGTCTATAGTTATCTGGATTGAAAACGTTTCCTTTTTTATAGACGGGGATCACTTTTCCCAATTTAAGCAAAGACGGGAAATTACCTGTTACGAACGATAAGTTTACTAGATATGTTAGTTGTTCAACAATATCCGCCAATATTTGCTTTAAAAACGAACTAGGGACACCATCTGGACCCGACGAAGGTTTATTTTTTAATGAGGTTTGTAATAGCTTTGCCAATTCCTCAGATGTAAACGGATAAAGAAACAGGGAATGTGTTTGAGCTGAGACAGTCATATCAACATTTACAACGGGATTTGAAATCTTGTTACGAATCCTAATGGGCGAGTTCTGAAAGAAATCATTTAAATAAGAAGATACCACAAAAGGATTCTCTTGAATTACACCATTGATTTCTAAATTAATATTATTAACGGATTGTCGTTTATTTGATAATTGATTAGCAACTGCCCACGCTGCGCGAGTTGGATTATTAGAAGCTAATATATGATTCTGAAAAAACTGTTGTTTTGTTGTCTTTATTAGCAAGTTTTGTTTTTTTGCTTTCCGGTATAAGGGTTCAAAATTATGAAATCGATAAGAAGAAAGCATATCAGAAATGGTTATCAACGGGAGATACAGAAGATAGAAAGGGGTACATGAGGTACAATTATTCAGTGAAGAAAGCAGTAAAAACGCAAAAAATGAATACTGGGAAAGAAGATGCACCGAAATAGATAACTTGATGGGAAGTTCAAAATCAAGAGAAGCATGGAAGACAATAAGATCATTAAAAAATAACAGACAAGAAAGAACAATAATAGACCCAATTGGCATAGATTCAGGGAAGGAACACTATAAAGAACTGTTAACGGAAGAAAAAGGGAGGTACAAGGAGATATCATATACAACGGATACCGTAGAAAATGATATAAAAGTAACAGTAACTGAAGTTAAGACCGCAATGAAAAATATGAAGAATAATCGATCACCTGGTCCTGGAGGAATACCTATAGAGTTGATAAAATATGCTCCATTAATAGCATTTGAAGCACTAGCAGAATTATTTACACTCTGTATCAGAGGAGAAGAAGTTCCAGACGAATTGAAGAAAGCATATATTAGCCCTATTTATAAGAAAGGAAATAGGAAAGATTGGCAATAACTATAGAGGAATTAGTGTAACACCAACTCTCAGTAGACTGTATGGGCAGGTCTTAAAAACAAGAATAGAAGCGCAAATAACGGAAACAGAAATACAAAGCGGGTTTAGACCGGGTGGGTCATGTATTGACAATATCTTCTGCTTAAAGCAGTTAATGGAGAAAACAATAGCATACGGTAGACAGTTACATATAATGTTTATAGACTTAAAGAAAGTATACGCTAGTGTACCAGTGAATAAGTTGTGGAGAGCACTAAAATATAACGGAGTGGAGAAATGCTATGTAAATGCAGTTAAAACCCTCTACAAAAATAGTAAAAGTATAGTAAAAATTGGACAAAACTACTCAAGTGATTTTATAGTGAATAAGGGACTGAGACAGGGTTGATGCATCTCTCCCACATTGTTTAAAGTATATATTAGTGAAGCGTTAAAGCAGTGGTCTAGAAAGTGCAGCAAAATGGGAGTCAAAATATTAGAAGGAAATTTATATAGCTCATTATTTGCCGATGATCAAGTAATATTAGCGGAAGATGAGGACGACATAGACTATATGTTTAGGAAGTTATTAGAGGAGTATGAAAAGTGGGGACTGGAAATAAATTATGACAAGACAAAATACATGGTTATTGGAGCTCCAGGACAGGACTTACATACAGAAAACTGTACATTGCACAATTGAAAAAACGGATGAATATCAGTACCTTGGAGTTACACTAACATCGGATGGGAGGGACGAGACAGATATTAAAAAGAAAACCTCAAAAGGAAAAGTGATTATCAAACACCTTCATTCCGTACTATGGAGTAAAAGTATTTCCAATAAAACAAAGAACCACATGTTCAAATCTATTGTACCACCTATGGAGCAGAAATATGGGCCTTAAACTAAAATGCAAAAAATAAACTTAGTTCAACGGAGATGATGTACTGGAGAAGATGCTGTGGATTTACATTGCAAGACCACATTAGAAATGACAGAATAAGAGATTATGCAAGTATAAACATCATTGATAGATCAAATAGAAACTAAACAATTAAAATGGTACGGCCACATGAGGCGGATGGAAGAAGGAAAGTTACCACGAAAAATTTGGGAATGGAAGCCTACACAAAGAAGGAAGAAAAAAAGACCAAGGAGAAGCTGGAATCTAGGAATAAAGGAAGCAATGCAGAGGCGAGAATTAGAGGAAAATGATTATATGGATAGACAAACCTGGATATTAGGTTGCGGGAGACGGCCAAAGAGGCTCTAAAAAGCCGCTTTGATAGATAGAAATGTGCGTTACAAATCATTTAATATCGCACATAAACTATACACCTAGTGTATAGCACCAGCAAATCAAAGTTAGTTAAATTTATTCCACCGAATTTTATCCTGAATGCGGAAAGGACAGGGTTGCATCTTATCAGCACAATTATTTAAAACATCTATGGAGAGTACATTATGAGGAAAGCCCTTAAAAATTGTGATGACGGTGTTTCTATAAATGGTAAAAAATAAACAATCTACGATTTTGTGACGACGTAGCTATTAGCAACTAATGGAGAGAACATTATGACATTCGTCGAAGTCAAAGGGAAAGATTATGTCTAAAACTAAATACATCAAAGTCCAAATTAATGCTAAGGTAGTCGAACGGATGAATGATAGTATGCCGCATTTAAGATAAATTAACAGATTTTAAGTATTTGATCGCTATATACATACATGTATCGGGGGCCCTTTATCACCAACTCGGACAATACAAAAGCCGAAGTAGCAAGAAGATGCGAATTAATAAAGATAGCAATGGTAGTACTAGCAAGACTTTAGAAAGATCAACGTATATCGAAAAACTTAAAAATAAGATTATTTAACTGCCGGTGTTTCTAATATTAACTTCTGGGCGAAATTTTGGAGGCTAAGACAAAGCGAAAGAAAAACGGTCGGTGCAACAGAAATGATCTGCTGGCGAAAAATGTTGAAGGTATCGTGGGTCGAATATCGTTCAAATAATTCTATTTTGGCAACCTTCTCAAATAATTTTTTTCGATATCTTGTCATGTAACCCAACTTTTTGCAACTTCACAGTGATTTTTGTAAATTTCCCGCCATACCAGTAGTCACGTGACATATATCAAATACGATTATTAGGTTTTCGGATATGCAGAATCGATCCCACAGAAAAGTTTTTTCGATGATTTAGTAATAAAAATGTTTCCCATAATATGTTGTTAATATTTTGCAGGTTACTGTATAGCGTATATGATTAGCACATGTAAAAGGTGGCATTTATTAGCAGAGATAATACCTCTAGAAAGTATTGATTGATTATACAACACATTTATACTAGTTTGGTATTCAACTATTACGAACTGTTAAAACGCTGCACTCGCTCCAATCAGATGATCCATGCTAGGAGACTAGTGTGGCCAGTATTAGCAGCATCCCTCTGGCAAGTATCCTCATGTCCATTTAAAGGTTAGGATAGCTTGAGTGATGCGCCTAAGGCGAGGATGTTGCAATGGAGGCAGCACAATGGGCCCATCTGAGGCCTAAGTGCACGTGACACAGTTACCCTCCATCCAAAATCCAAAATTCAACTGTTAAAACAAAAGTTAGGCCATTAGACTAGATATTTCAGTACAAGTTTAAACAAAACATTAAGCTACGTTTCCACCGAAGCAACATAAAGGAACTTTTTGTTGCTTTATATTATTTCTCCTCGTTGCCATAAATAAGAAACTTTCAGAAACATATATAAACTTATCATTTCCACTGAACCAACTAAAGTCGGCACTAGTCGCACATTATTTCTAGTAACATAAAAAAATGCAACTCAGTGTTTCCACTGATGTCGAATGTATTTTCGTGTGTCCTAGAAAACAAAGCACCTCAAGATACTGAAAAACTGAACGAAACAAAGTTCTGCTCCTAGTTACTATATTCGTTTCCACTACGGCGGCGACAAGCAGCAACTTGTTTTTGTTTCCTTGTGTTGCCGATTTTCTTTTGAAGTTTACCGCTTGAAATGGAAACCGGAGACAAGGAGAAACAGTCGGTATTTGTTACAGAAACAGTGAGAAACATTTAGGAATTCTGTGGAACATTTTCGGAAACAAGCAACAGAAACGTAAAAGTTGCTCAAAGTTGCTACAGTGGAAACGCCGCTTTAGCTTAAGCCAGCCAAAACCACCGCTTGCTTAAATCCAGATCGAAAGACGCAAATGACAAAATACTTGACTAGATTCTTTCGTAGAACCCACTGGTTTTACCTAACATGTTTCGTTTCGTTAAACTATTCTCTGAAATCTGGATCCATAGATGAATTTCATAATATGCCACCAGTGAAATAATTTTAATCTTCCAAAGGGCTAATTTCTCTCAAAATATTAAACCTGGATAATTGGATATATCATACTTTTCCTTAATGATTTGGTATTTCTCTGTAATTTCGATATTCTTGCATACATGAATATAAGTACACTTTCTAAACCTTAAATCAAATTTAGACACACACTTCAACTAAAAGAAATTTAAAAAAAAGATGTAACTAATAACTACGCACATCACCAAACGTTTTAAATGAGAAACAATGATAACCTGTACAAAAATGCAAACAACGGATTATCTCTATCTCGTGAAAATCTGCATTTAATATGCAGGATGCGTGATTTTTTTCTGTGAAATTTGTCCTTCTTTTTCCCACATGTGCAACTCGAGGACTTTTATACGCAGTAAAAGGTATTCAGTGCTTGTAAAGAATATACTTGGATAGAAACGTGAGCGGGACGTTTATGATTTAAAATTTACATTTTTCTGTAGTTTATGTCGTTGTTTATTGTACATAAAACATATTCAGCAACATAAAGATTCGTACCATATAATATGTTACATCTACATCAATATAAAGGACGCCATATTGTGTACAATATTGAAATTTTCTATTTTAGTGTTAGTATTTGTATTGTTGTGCTGTTCTTTCCTTACAAGAATCTTATATATTAAGGTAAATTTTAACTTGCAATATGGGTTCGTCGTTTCATAACAATTTTGACAACAGCAACTATTACCTACTTTTATGTTAAGCAGGGATGGAAGAAACATTATGTAATTTTACTGAAAAATAAAGCACGAGAAATAATAACTAACTACATTTACAATTAAAAACGTTAAAAATATTTGACCATTAATATATCCTAATTTGTGATAATAGTGTACTAAAACACAAGTTACAGAAGGCATCGTTTTCGCGCACGAGTCCGAAATTTGGACACGAGCGCGTAGCGGCGAGTGACCGAACGGGCGACTGCTAAAATTGCCTTCTGTAACGAGTCTTTTATACTATTTTCTCTGTTTCGGCTTCCATTTACATTATTTCTTTTACTGAAAATACTTGACAATTTCGAGTTGGGGAAATTTGATTAAATAGTTAGGTTGGTAATAGTGATTTTTGCTTGGCAGTTGACAGAAGTTTGACATTTGATGTTTTTGGTCCCTAGCAACTGACTGGTTGCCTAGCAATTGAATGGTTGCCTAGGTATTTTGTGTATTATTTGATACAGTATCACCAATTTCTGAAAACAAAATATCACCAAAAATCGCTTAATAATGAAGCTCATTAAAGCATCAAAATGCGTGCTAGAATGATGTCATTCTAATGCCGAAACAGAGAAAAGCTATTTGAATGCTATTTATTTGTTGAGATCTTTACATTTGGAAACATTTCTAAGTATACCGAATCTCTCGTGATGATGTATTTTTTTTCTAAGTATCAATAACACTTGAAATTAGTTATCTTGTAAATATTCTCAAGAAAAAGTAATGTAGTAATTATTACTATTGTTGATATTTAAAAAGTAATGTAGTAATTATTACTATTGTTGATATTTAAAAAGTAAAGTACATGAAAATTGTATGTTGAAGAAGCCTAGTGGCAATTATTTTCTACAACTTACATAATCTAGATTCTAGATGGCCTTCTGTTTGTGTTACTCATCAGCTCATCACATTACTTTCTGTAAGATGGCTGTCTTCAAAGTTACAGAATTATAGAAAAATAATTTCTAACACCTCATAGACTGCTGCTATACCAAAAAAATTTTTGTTCATAACCCAAATGGTAAGCACAAAATGTGTTAGTATGGTATTTGTAAAATTCCACCTCACAAAAATTGTTTTGTAATATTTAACAATAAATAAAATATAAGTACGTTAACGTAATGGACGATATGTCTGTAATTGCCATATATTTATTTAATTTCTCTACAGTTTTAACAATTGATTGCATTACGTGTGTGAATTAAGATTTACGTTTAAATTCTCATGTCATGACAAACGCTGATAACAAACAATTTTATTAGAAATTATTGTTAGATGCGTCATAGTTGCAATTACGAATTCTGAATGCTTTCATAGTGCAGAAAAGCTTTAAATAAAAGTGAAAACTAACTATAACGTATAACCATAATACTGTAATATAAAAGTACTATAAGTATATGTATTTATTTTAGGCTGATTTACAGAGATGCTGCTGACAAAACTGTTTTTTGTTCAACTCCCTTGTGTAGCATATGAAATAATAGGAAATATAATACGTACGAGTGGCAGGAGTAGAATTACTTCGCATTCGAAGATTGATCGTTGCTGATGAAAACTGTTTCTATTAATATTAAGATTCGTTGCGTTGCATATTCGTGTTGTAGGTAGTAGGTACCTACCTGTTAGGGATAGTTTTACACTTAAGCTTTCTATTAATAGTTCAATATATTATTTAAAATTTATGTACATTGACATGCAACTTTATGTTTACTTTATTTACAGTGTATTTCAGAAGAAAATAATAAATAACTATTCTATACATACGTTAGTGCGCTGTGATAAAACTTTATAGACCTTAAAAAGGAATTAATTCTACGACTTCCACGGTCAGTGTCAGTGTTAACAGAACGTCTGCCAGGTTGAAGCCGTGTCATTGTTGAGATAGAAGAACTGGTTTAGTGTACATTGGAGAAACTGGTCGCTCAGTACACACACGTATCTGTGAACACAAATGTTACTTGAAATCTGATCTTCTCTCACACTCAGCTGTTACTGAACATCATCGATACTGGATTTTGTTCGAAAAATCTTCGAACATCGCCAGTGTCCCTTATTTTTTCAACAGAAAAATCGTGACACTGGTTATCACTTATCACTTATCAGAAGACATAATGTAATCCCTACTGGCTTCGCCCCCTTCACTTCTGACCAATCGTTGTCTTCATTCGATACGCTTAGCCAGTCACAGCCGGTAGAAATTCACTGCATTTTTCTTTTTTTTTTCAGAAGGGTTTCATCTCTGGCTGGGTTAACAAGGTGTGAGTTACCGTTCCCCTTTTTCTCTTACTAAAAGACTGGTTGGCACGTTGAATTACTGTGTTCTTTTAGTGCTCCCCTTTTACTCCTGAAGAAGACCCTTAAAAAACTGGGGGAAACGTTCTTTTGTCTCAACCATGCCACGGTTTCAACTCGGAAGACGTTCTCTTAAAAAGGGGTAGCTTCAATATGTGTATCTATGTTTATATTTCTAAAACGTCTAAAAGATGCTTACCAAGAACTTTAAAATTTGTAGTTGTAAACTTATTATTTATTCAAATCAAAAAGGGACATTTTACAGTATGAGTTTTTTCTTACGATCATAGCTCTAAACTTAATGCACATGGTATAAAAAGCATCGACTTTAAAAGTTTAATTGTCCGTAATATGCAAAATATCGTTAATTCTTCATTTATTCACATGCATAGGTAAATTCTTGCTTCAGTACAATATTCCAACAAAAACGCACATACATAATTATGCCAGTGCCGTGCTACGTCTGATAATTTGAATTTTTATATGATGATGGTATTTTTTAGCAGTGACCATCCACTTAAGTGAAAATCATGCGCAACAGAGTATTATTTATATACGGCAAAGACAGAACATCCAGACATAATATGCCAAACGGTCTCTTCTTGGGTTTTACAGAATCTACATGTGCTGTCATGCCTACTATGCGATATATATCGTTCTTGGTACTTACTTCTTATTAGAGCTTGATCCTGGTCTGCAATAATCAAACTTTCAGTTTCACCTTTGACATCTCCAGAAACAAGCCATGCGTAAGATAACTTTTCGTCGGTCGGTAGATTCGCCATTGTCCTTGCCAGTTGGCCGTGCATCAGTTTCTCTTTCTATTTTTATATAGTTTCCGTTTTTAGGTACAAGCTCTTTTACAATTCTATTTGCTGTTTTAATAATAAATTGAGGAGTGAGTTCCTTTAGCGATGTCATTTGTGTTGCCTGGATAAAGGTATTGTCTTCACTATTCGAATTTATGTATTAGCTTATAGTACATAGGCTATTTTTGTGCGCAGTTTCAAGTTGAATTAACCCCCTTCCTCCAATTGCCTTTTCATGTATAGTCCATCTACGTCTTCACGATGATGTAGTAAGCCGTGTATTGTGAGTAACTTTCTTGTTTTCCTATCAAGTCTGTATTACAGGTACTGCCAACACGCCTATTGCAGTTATTTTATTTTTCGAATGAAGTTCAGTTTTAAGAATTTTACGAACTCTGCTAATATATTCGGTTATTAGTTTACTATTAATGGTGAGGCGTTTGATGCCGTCACGCTCCTGGATGCCAATGTACAGCGCGCCGAAGCAAACATGAGAGTCGGAAAATATGCGAACTACAAGAATTTTATTTAAAATATTTCAAGCGGCAAGATATTCAACCAATCACGCAAGAATATTTAGTTCGGTACATCCACAATCAAAATTACGAGTTGTCAAATTTGTATCGTACTTGACAGCTGTATTTCTATTTCATAATAATTCGTTTTACAATACATCATTCAATATTTTATCAAATTATCAATCATTTATTTTATCTCCACGATCTTATTTTCTTATATAGTTAGAACTGCCGCCGAAATCCTTTTTAACCTGAATGTACGCTGACAACGACTGCAGCGCTCGCTACGCCTCCTCAACTCTCTTGTTTGCTTCGTTCAGCTGTATTTATAGTATTGGCCGTGCTTCAATGATCTTATAACATCACCGTTGTGGAGTCTGATATTTTCTGTTTGTTATATCCGACTGTTATTAAAGCTTGCTATTGCACATTTTTATAACCCAAAGCGCATACGAATATCATTAGAAAAAGGCTTCACTATCCCCAACAAAGCTTTAAGTTGTACATATATTGTCGGTTGTCTCGAGCTATCAGCTTTAGATCGTCCATGTAGACTAGATATGAGATTTGTTTGTTACATCCATCTTATAGCATATCCTATATTTAGTTCTTTCAACATATAAGACAGTGGAGCTATTGCAATGCAGAACAGTAGATGAGATATCGTAACACCCTCGTATATACCTTTCCTGATTTTAATGGTGTCTCTAATAATACGTTCATCTTTGTTGTTTAAGATCATTTTAGTTTGCCAATTTTCCATTAGTTCTTCGCAGGTTTTTATTACTTTTTCAGGAATCGCGATTAATGACCTAGATTTTAACAACCAGGAGTGAGGGTACTCTGTCATATTACATATTATTATTATTATTAAATTTACTTTACTTTACTCATGCATTGAATATAAGATTTTTTCTGTAATAGTAATGGTATTTTTTAAAAATAAGTATGACAGTTGTCATTTAACTGTTCGTACATTGTATCACTCTGCTTTGAAAACAAAACAGCAAAACCAAAAATACCATAACAGTGTTAATAAAGTAAGCCCAGTTAAGGTTCGTTTTCACGTGGCATCAAAGTCATGGCATTTGAAGTCATGGCGGTGTGACACTTTATGTCACGACTGTTTTCATGTAAACTGGTGTCGCGGCATTTCTAGGATAATATCAAAAGCGACACTGGGCTACGTTTTTCATATTTGTTTAATAATAATCACAGAACAATCTATAATAATGATAATAATCTCAAACAACACTGTTTACATCAACACACGTGGTACACACTGTCGTGGCAATGCGGCACTATCGTTTTCGCCAGGTAAAGCACGTGACACTGGCTTTAAAATGTCACCCAAAATCAAAGCGGTTTTGATTTCGTGACACTGATGTCGCGACAGTAATTCAATGTCATGACAATATGACTTTTAAAGTTTTCATGAAGGAAAATGTCGTGACATTAGTGTCATGGCGATACAAATCATGACTTTGATGTCACGTGAAAGCGAACCTTTAATTCAGTGAGGGAAGTCAGGTAGGTCAGTTGTAAGAGGGCTCGAATCCCTACGTTGCGTTGGTAGAGATTTTTTCTTAGGCCTCGGGGATCGGTACTAGGCCTGGTGAGATCATTCACAGTTGGGCTTAATTAACTGTGCTCTACTCAGAAGACTGGTCCATGAGATAGAGTAACAAGACCACTACGTACGTAGTAACACACACATGACACAGCCATCTGGCTTGAAGTAATGCCTAAAAAAGGCGATTCCGAGCACTTTGGCTGTACGGTGTACACGCATAAAAGACACAGACAAAAAGAAAGAAAGTTACTTCTGTAAGAAAATACCATAACTAAAGTTGAACTGTATTCACCGTTAAAAAACATTTAAGCGTAATCTGAAAGTACGATGAATAAATCAAGTAAAAAACTATCTGAAAACATAAAACAACGAATTGGAACAGAAAGACTGTAGATTGGGTATGCAGACGAATTGTTATAAATACAAAAACCCGCGAGAAAATGTGACCCTGTAAAGAATAAGTCATTGGGTTAATCCACAGAAATCACATCAGAAGAGTTCCTAAAAACTTGCCGTATCATTTTAAGAACGTTGGCGAGGGGGCCAAGGCCACATTTTTAAACGACTTGGGGTCCTGAACTTTTATGCAGTAGTTCCCCGTTGCCTTTGACAAAGTTTGTGACCGTGTATTAAGTGTATAGTGTATGTACGTGTCTTGTTACTATCTGCAGTCGACCACTCCGCAGACAGGATCATTAGTGTTATAACCAAACGATTAAATTGCTGCATTCGGATACGAGTATGAACGACCTCGAACAGTGGGGAATTTTTGTAGAAATCCTTACCACTGCATGGGATTCGAAACCAAGACTCTTAACTAGGAACCTAAACGTTCTTACTACTGCGCCAATGAGCTTCTAAAAAATTGCTAAAATCCTATAGAAAAGGAATACAAGGTCCTAGGTAAATGTGGGCATTGCGGTGCATGCCGTGCATGCGATGCCGTGCGTGAAATGCAGCCAACGTTTATTATAAAATTGCATACACTAAACGAATAATATGTCCAAATTGAATACGGTATACGTGCGTTTAGTACGATGTTGCGTTTCCCGTCCCACGGATGGTTTGAATGTTTAAAACGGTTTGATTTTTCACCGCACTTGTCGCCCGATTATAGCAATGAAAGGGTTAATTTCTGAAGTACAATGACTGAAGATACTAGATAAATTATATGAATCTTTTCTAGATTACGTTTACTTAAAATTACTTTAATATTTTAAGTTTTAGTAAACTGTTTTCCATTAGTAAAATGAAACGTATTAAATTCGAAGTCATAGTTCAAGTTGAAATACTTTCCACTACTATAAAACGCTATTTAAAACGTAGTGACATATATTGTATTAATTGGGCGCATCCGCTTTTGTCGCAAATGTTTGCGATACGTGCGTTAAACCCAATACTCGCATCTCACGCACCCGCATTTACCTAGAACATGGCCTATTCAGTGGCGTATCAGAATACTCCACCCCCCCCCCCTGCTAGAACATACCAGGGACCCTTCATAAAATTAAATAATAAATTTATATTTAAATATTTTGACTATTTAGCTTTTTAAAGTCTTTTTGTGTTACGAAAATGGCCCCCAAAAGGCCTGACCCCCCCCCGCCGTACGGGGTTTGCCGGGGTGAGATTACGCCACTGGGCCTATTATACACAATAGGTAGTTGCCAGTGGCGGCTCGTAAGTTTTTAGGGGTAAGGGCTGCAGAAAAAATTACTCTAAATCAGTGGCTGCTCGTGGGTCAAATAATAGGTGAAGTGCTATTGTGGTCAGGGGCGTCGTTAGCCCTTTTTTGCCCCCCCCCCCCAATTGATGTTTGCGCCCCCCCCCCCCAATCGTAATGCAAGAATAAATACCTAATAATATAAGGTATAATACATTAAAAAGTTTTTAGAATTTTTGGAATTTTTACTTTTTCTTTCAAGTGTTGTAACAGTAAAGGGGAACGCAGTATATATTTTTTTCTATCCTTGACCGAATGATTGTAGAGCTGGTAAAACGTTTTTCCGACAAAAACATGGAGATTTTTAAATCAGATTTCAGTCATTCTTAAATGTTTATAATATAAAGACTTATAGTCTGAATTCCTTGTTTGTCAAAATTATATTCAAAAATTAACGCCTAAACCAAGTGATATATCCTCACTATTTTCACATTTAGCTGAAGCAATGTTTCCTAATCTAACGAATACAGAAAATTGCATTATGAATTCCGGTAGTTGTGAAAGATCTTGTGTACTAAGATGACTAAAAACGTATATTATAGCAACAACGGGCCAAGATAGGTTATCAAATTTAGGTATAATTAATATTAATTTTCAGTTAGATGAAATTTCTACGGAAACAATTAAATATCGTTTTGCGCAAATTGTTAATAGACGAAATGAACTTTTACCACCAAAAAAATTTAAATTAATAAAGTGAGTTCGAAAAATTTCGCTTTCAAAAGGGCGATATTAGATTTTAATTTACTATTACTACTTTTTTGAACCCACTTTATTATAAATGAATATTGTATCATTCTGAAAAACATAAATCTTATTGAATGAATAAGTAGGTACGATTAATTTCTTTTTCTTCTGTTATTTTTTAATATAACAAACTAATTATTAGTTTATATAGTTATAAATAGATAGTGTAGTAGATTTGTGCAATAAAATTTGATATTATTTTTCTGTACGTTTCTTTTATCTATCAAATTTCATTCAAAAAAACTTTTTATTTGGACTTACCTAATTTTTGTACACCAAGTCACTTCTGTCTTTTACAGTAGCAAATTTGTTGGTAATATCTTCGTAAAATGGTTGGTTTTTAATTAACCCTAGTAAGAGTTCTTTTTGAATTGAAATATTCGCCAAAGAAGAGAGTCTATCGTGAGATATTGTATTCCTTAGCTATATAATTTATATAGGACTTCTTGATAAAAATGCTGCTAAAAGTTCCGCTACCCTTTAAGTCCTTTTTTGCAAAAATTGTTAAAGCCTTTGTTTCATGTTTAAAAACACACACTTATTGCAAAACAAACACACAAACAATAAACACCAAAACAAGACATGAGTTTCAATTATTTGAAATCAGTGATAACCAACTATTGGATAATTAGGAGCCTGCAGGTATTTAATAAAAGATATATAAGATATTTGATTTACTATTTTTAATACGTCCTTTGTACGACACATATGCTTCAATACTATATCTAGCATTTAACTGACTAATAATACTAATAAAGAAAAATAAGTAGGTTAGCGTCTCTCTCCTTATTGCAGGGACATGATATTTTATATAAACAAGTACACAAAAAGGTTCACTTGTCGATTCATTTTTGTCCAGTAATGAATTATAAAATAAACCAACACCGACACGCGACACGATGTGGATGTAGTGAAATGGTTCGCCGATACAAAACTAAATACTTCACTCTAGCGATTCAACATGTGTCAACGAGCCGCTCGCAGGTATGCCTTATCATGGCAACGAGGCAGCGTTAAAGCCAGTCAATTCCAACTCTTCCCTTCAGTCGCGTTCGTTTCATTGGAATGCGGTGCAGACAGGGACAAAATAGGCTAGTGGCCAGTGGCGTATATTATGGTAAATAATATGCATTTATAATAAAAAAAATCCTCTCAATACGTAATATTGAAGTGTCGATAAATAAAAAATAATTTGAATATAAAATAATTTGGATGCCACAGTTTTAGGTGAAGAGGCACTTCACCTGACGAGCCGCCACTGCTCTAAATGAAGGAGAAAATCTTATCTTTCCTCAATAATGGCGGAAAATAAACTCCATGCGACGGTTTTTGTAATTCAAAAACTTGTCTATAACCTTAGAATTAAAATTTTTAATATTTCGAACCAAATCCTTTTCTATTGATAACATAGCTAAAGCATTTAACAGTTCTTGGGACATAGTGTTTCTTAAGAATGTTTTTATTCTTTTTAACGTAGAAAAACACCGTTCTGCTTCGGCACTGGACATTGGTGTTGTAACTAAAATTCGTAAAAGTTTGGCAACTTCTTCAAAGGTATTTTGGATATTACTGCGATGTATAAAATCTAACAAAGGCAACGCACCATCATTTTTCCGTAGATTAGGCCTGTCGATCGTCTAATGCTGTCAATTCAGTTTTTGATCTGTTTTTGTTTAATATATCGATTAATTTTGCGATGTTAAAATGTTCCGCAGAACTAAATCTGTCTTGAACTTGTGATATTATCAGATCACATACCGTTTTTGCTTTTCCCACTTTAATTTAAAGTTAATTTAGGCGTAGGCCATCCCAATGATTTAATTTCAAGTTTTTCTTCAAAACTCAGTCTTGAAAAGGGGATTTGTAAAAGTTCTTCAACGGAATTCATATTGAATTTAGGTAATTCTACAACGATAAACAAAACACACAGCTTCCGTGCATTATTAGAAGTAAAAATAGTATATGTACATAATTATGTAGTAAATCTGTAATTGAATAGCAACTCGTTTGCTAAATAAACGTTTATATTATTATTATTATTATTATCACCACTACGTAAAAACAGAATGCGTAACACATAAACCGTTCTCTCTAACCAGCAGCGCCTGACTAATTGAGCGCCAGTTTTTGGCTGCTTCCATCCAAAATTAAATCTGTATGCTTTTAACTATAATCTACCCGATTTGGGCACGTTGTTCGGTGTGTTACGCTCGGAAGTTTTAAATTCATGTATTATGATGTGCGCGATCTCTTCGGAAGCGATTTGTCTAAGTTGAAAATTCAATGTAATGCTGTTTTAAGTAATACATAAACGAAATTTAATTTTTGATTACTGCTAATAACTTTTGTAAAATTTAGGTCACATCTGAATCCCTTATATACCAGCCGCTACTGGTAGATTCCCTGACGGAAGTGTTAACCTTAAACGAATCGTCCATCGTTAAAATGATCATAAAGCAATGTAAATGACTTGCATTTTGTAAAACTCAAAACAACCGACTGCAAAGCTTGGCCTTGAAAATAATAGAAACCAACGCAATTATAACACATTCATCGTGGTATATTTATTTAAACCCCCATATTCTAACAAAATCGATAATAAAACTGGAACTTCGTATTTTCTGGAGAATGTTGTACTTCTGAAATATTACCGTAATAATAACGACAATAACTAAATGATAAAATGATGATAATAGGAGCAATTCACATATTGTGTTGTATTGATTATTATTTATTATTAGGAAATAGCTACAAGACTACCCAATCAGTACCCATTATGTTTATAACTGCATGCATTAGTTTGGGATTTCTATACCAACTTAATTTAAGACAGAATTCCCATTCATGGAAATATTGCAAAATCGGAAAATTTTTAATATGAGTCGGTCATAATCTTTTTTCCATGGTTGGTGTCAGTGAAGGACAAGCGTCACAACTGTCACAATGCAAAGCACATTATATGTAATGAATGAGGTAAGGTTTGCGTGTTGGTTCATTGTGGAGCAAATTTGACAATCAAATTTAATGTATTAGTATTGTACTAAGCAATGTTACCAATTATGCGGCAGAAATCGCAGCCTTAAAATTAAAAAACAAATGGCAAACCAGCTGCTTATTTTGATAGAGAAATGTAAAAACTATTCTTACAGAAACAGTTATTTGTCTAGCCTATTGGTATAATATTAACTTTTGAAATAAGATTCACCAATTTTTGTCAAATTGTCTTATTACATAGTATGAGATTTAATCGGCCGAGCAGAAGACATACAGTGCAGAATAAATTGCTCTTAACTTCTAAGGTAATATACAATATTTCTTTGATTACCAGTATAAACCCTCACTAAAAGTTAAAATAGTTGTTGATATAATAACGTAACATTGTGAGTGAGTTAATGTATCATAAGGATAATTTATAAATAATGAAAAAATTAACCTCCTTCATATAGGTAAGTACGTATTATCAAATGTCTCATGGCGAATGCAGTTTACCAAATCAGCCGTGGAAAAATGTTTATTTTCTTCATTTATTATTGCTAGCACTAGTATTTGTAAAACTAAAATATTGTTTCGTGGTACATTCGTTTCATAGTTTTATGGTTTCATTTTATTTCACGCTTGCTTTATCGCCTATCGATATCTGTTCCATTACTCTATTGGATCCGCAGTACTGAATGCGAGTTTATTTTAAGGCAATTTAGTTAACTTCATTTTCATTTTACGACATGCTTTCGTTTGAATTAGATTCAGACCTAAAACTTTAACCCAATAGTATTTAAAGGTTTTTTTAGCATAAAATGCGGAGTACTTCCGGACCTTATGAGTAAAGCTGTGAATTTACTTTATTTTTCGTTTCAATTCAGATTACAATTTTTAGCACAAATAAAAGTCCAGTAATTCATAATATTTTTGAAGTCTCTTAATTGGTTGCAGAAACTGTAAAATGCGCATTTTCTGTGCTGAAGAACAAATGTTTTCAACTTTTGCGAATTTCTGGAAGTGTCATTAATTAAAATTTAGACAGCTTTTATTCGGAGATGAACACAAAAGGGATCACTCAGTGAAAATGCTTAATTCAATTATTTTTCATTTTGAAATGTTGAGAACAGAAACTAATTACAAGCGATCGCGAATTTATTTTCAGAAGTACAATAAAGATACATTTCTAACAGTATCTGTGCAGTTGCCTCACGCAAATTTGCCATTAAGGAAATGATTTAAAGCGGTGCTCTTTGGAAATTAGTACCTATTAATACCGATTAATATCACGGGTGAAATTAAAACCGGCGATAAAAATGCAAATAAATTATGAATCGGTTATTCCAATTCGTTTTCTATTTTACGTCAAGAACTGAACTTTATAGGTCCCCCGAACGCATGCCCCATTAATTTTCATCAACAGAGGGGAATTTATTCGAAGGAGTTGACGAAGCTTTAACGAAATTTTAAAGTTGGAAAGGAGAAGTTATGCATTTATATGTGCCATTAAATCTTCTAAAATGCTGTAGATCGTGGATATGACCGAGATTATTCGAGGTCGGTCGCAGGTTTCATTTCAATGCTATCTAGTTATTCAAACCTTTGCGTGCAGTCTACTAAAACATGACACATTAAGTTTATGAGCTTTCAGGACAAAAACACGCGTGCAAACACGGGATTTTCCTTTCGGTTAAAACTGTTAATATCGTTAATGAAATAGTTTTGCGCAACACCAGTTCAAGGATAAGAAATTTTTCGCATTTGCATAAACAAGGTGAGAGTTTTCAAATTACTTCCTTCCTTGACATGTATCCTTATTCCAAATATGAATTTTAAACAACGCTTTCTACAATTTTACAGTTCGCTTGTTAAACGTTAAACGAGTTTATTAGCTATTAGCTAACTTTATTTGAAGTGTTAATCTACTTAACAGGCAGTTGGATTAAAGTCCGTTTTACCAGAGGAACAGGACCAAACGGTGAACCGCACTTAACGCTTAACCCTCAAAATACATTATCTCGTTGATTTGTACCGTGCTTAGTTGTGCGTTTCACCATACTAATGTAGTTCGTTATTTACTCTCGGGTATTCCTTGTTTATTTTGCTTTGGGGTTAATAGAAAACGCTAAATTTCCTTACATATATTCGACCTATTAAGTTCGTTCAACAAATATAATAATTTCTTTAAGTTTATTGTTGATTAAAATGATAGATGAAATACTTTTTAAACCCGAATTACTATTATCGCATATCTTATATTATAAAACATAATTAAAAATTTTAGTATTCATTTCAAATTTGACAAGGTCGAGCTGAACCATTGTGTTTGTTGCAGACAACGAATTTTAATTTGTCTGCCTGTTTGTCCCTCTCCTACCTATAACGCTGGCAAGTTGCGACATACTGAGTTATAAATTTAGAATTCTAGAATAGTCGAATCGAAAGCTTAAAATTATAATTCCAGATTTTGAGGTTTAAAGATTCGGATCTTCGAATCCATATTTCAGATTCAATTGCTGAATCTCCAGTTCTGATTTAAAAATTCGGATATTCAGTTTCAATAATTTTAGTTTTACACTTTACATGACTATCGGCGGAGTGGTCGAGTGGTTAAGTACAGCGCGACGGTCTCGGAGTCAAACCCGAGTCGGATGCTCGGCGGGTGGCCTACCCAGCCAATCAAAATAATTAAGAACCGAAACACAGAGCTGCTCTGTTGGCACTGAACAACTGCAAAGTTGTATTAGGAATGATACTCCAATGTCGCAGCACTCTGGAGCAAGTCGCTATTGACAATGCCCTAAAACTCGTTTGGGTCAAAGGGCATTCTGGACTATATGGTAATGAGCGAGCGGATGGTTTGGCAAGGCAAGGCTCGGAACAACCCTTTTATGGTCCCGAACCTGCAGTCTCACTATCCCCAATTGCGCTCAATACCTTAATCGAAAAGGAAACCCGCAATCGCCACCGCGAAAGATGAGTCAACATGAACAAATGCCACCATGCCAGGATGGCGATCAGAATCCCCTCATTGAAGATGGCAAACTTTTGTATACAGCTGTCAAGAGACAAACTACGACTTGTTGTAGGAATATTGTCAGGACACTGTAAACTAAATAAGCACATGCACAGGATGGGAGTAAGTGAGGACCCACACATTCTGTGCGAATGCCCTGCACTCGCTCCAGTCAGAGAATCCATGCTAGGGGACTTGTGGCCTAGTATGGCCAGTATTAGCAGTATCCTCAGGTTCATCCAAAAGTTAGGATGGCTTGAGTGATGCACCCAGAAGAGGATGTTGCAATGGAGGCAACACAATGGGCCCATAAGAGGCCTAAGTGCATGTGACGGAAGTCACCCTCCACCCACAATCCAGAATCCAGAACAGTGGTGGAGTAGGGAAGATAGGCGGCTGTCGAAGGCGTGATGCTTACCACGTCACCCCGCGCTTTCGAGATAATCTGGTCTGTAAAGCGACTTAGGAGGCCTTAACCCTCCATGTTGCCGGCCATACTCCCTCGCTGGGTTTACTTTACATGACTGTATGACAGTATATCATTTACTATAGCTATGTGCCCTTATTCTCAGCTCATATTTAATTACCAAGGCAGTATTGTATATTTCGGTTCTATAGATTTAAAATTATATAAATATGTAAAAACTATACTGTTTTATGTTTACTTTTTTAACGAACTTAACTTAAGAATATTAACTCAAGTGAAGTAATAATAACCATTAGAATCTTTAGAATTCCTGATTTAAAAATCAAGGTGGACTACAGTTTTTCACGTTGTGCATAAATTGAATTTCATGATTTAGTAATGTTAGCTAAATGTGGTAGTTCTATTTATTGTTGTTATCGACATATTTTGATGAAACACCTTTTATACAGGGTGTAACATAACTTATCCGAAAAATTTTAACCATACATGCACCTTTAAATAAGAAGTCGATTTGTGAAAAAAAATTAATAAAAGTCCAACACAAAAAGAGATAAAAATTGTACGCTAATACAATGTCCATCACTCGCTACTGTACACATGTGCCATTTTTATTTAAAAAATAACTATCACTTTACTACTAACAATTCGCACACAAGCTGACAGATTACTACACTGTACATCTTTTTTGTTTTTGGTAGTTGTTTTATGCAGTGTTCGACAAATTACCATTTTTGTCATGTTAATTAATTTGTAACTTTAACAATTTTTATCTCGTTTTGTGTTGGACTTTTATTACATTTTTTTTTAAATCGGCTTCTTATTTAAGGGTGCATGTATGGTTAAAAATTTTCGGATAAGTTGTGTTACAGCCTGTATAAAGGAGTTAGATGTTGTGACAAGTGCTAACTTACTAGTTCATTATTTACTATTTAGCTGCAAATTGTAAATTTAAAAGTACTAAGCTGCCTGACGATGTATAACGTGCCTTCAGTTGCTATTTAAAAACGTCGAGGTTGTTGGTCAACCAGGGGGATTATACAGGAAAAATGTATCCTCTGTCTTTTAAATCTGTCCAGCAATGTCGCACTACACCATGTAAAATTTCAAATATATACCTCTAAAGTTCTCATTACAAACTTTTTTCCGCCCTGTATAGTGCTGTATCTTTAGAAACCAGTGTATAAACACTTATTATGGTCACAATCGCTGTGTAATTGATGAATTCGTCTCGCATGTTAAAATAAAAACCACAGTCATGAATGGCATGCTTTATAAAATTCACTTTGTGTTTACCCCTTTAAAAAGTATGATTTATATACAGGGTGTATTAAAAATGGCACAGAATATTTATATCGCGCGATTCTACGTCAAAATCCAAGCAAAAAACTCCAGTACCAATTTGCTGCTAACTTAAGGAGTTATTAGCAGCCTTAAGTCGTATTCTGGTTTGCTTGGCGTGTCATATTTTTATGAAATAATGCTTTTAGCTGTAGTTTAATCAACAAAAGAATTATTAACGTCGAAGTATTTTAAATTGATATCCAGTGGTGGATGATAATAATCAGGCATTACCATCTTCATCTGAGATCTATCAACACTCAAAATATTCGTTGGAGAGTACCAAATCCAACATTCTTCCATCGTTATTACGTATAGAGATAAATTGTAATAGATTATTACAAAACGCAAGAGTGCCCACAAAGTCTACATAGTTTAAAACTTTTAAACAGCCACCTCCAGCAGGCCCCCAATTAATCTTTGGCTGGTTGAAATCTCCAACTACTAAAATTAAGTCATTTTGATTATTTGCAACAATAGATGATAATTTCTCACAAAAATGTTTAACTATTATGTTATCATCAGGCGGTAAGTACACACAACACACAGCATAAAAGCAAATTACGGCCGCTTTAGGTAGATAATTTCACCCACACATCTTCGGCGTTACTACAATGTTCGGGAACGACGATGGAGTTAAAAGAATTCTTTACAGATATAAGAAAACCACCATGATCCAGCAAGGAACCAGTTGCTTCTCTATCGCGTCGGAAGACTGCGTAATTGCTGTTGAACAGTTCACCATCAGATATAGCACCGTTTAAATAAGTTTAAATTAAACACAAAATATCATATTCCGAGTCTATTGTGTTATTATATAAAGTAGTGGTTTTTGTCCAAAGGCCACGAACGTTCTGGTAGTAGATTAATAGATCCATTAAAGTAGAAAAAGGTATCTACGCTTTTTACAAACAGCAAGAAACTGCGAGATTACGTTTTCTGCAGATCCACCTCAGTTTTAATAGAACGAGTTTTAGACCGGTCGTCTTTTCGAACATAAATGATACAGTATTTGGGCTAGACATATTTCTAACTTTTTTCTTTCGCAGTAGACCTAGCAGGCTTGAATAAGAGCTTGTTTTTAAGAGTAAGGTGCTCATTAACGAACATTTTATCGCAAACATTATCAATTTTAACGCCAACCGAATTATTCCTATTACGATGGTTTTTAGCAGCCGCCAGTAATTAATCATTTTTTCATCTATTAGTTAATTTAAGGATGATGTTTTTAGGAATGGAATAATTATTGCTATTTGCTGGATTAAAAGCAACACCACGATGCACATCAGTGTCGATTTCGGCCCCTTTTATCGAAGTGCCAAGAACAGTAAAAATGTTTTCAACTAAATATACGACATTTTCGTTAGGTTTTTCAGGTACTCCCTGAATTTCTAAATTACTAAATCGTGAATATTGTTCAAGTTCATCTAATCGGGCATTAGTTTCTATGAACTTGTTCCTAGGATCTTGGTTTTCAATCGACAATTTGTTAATTTTTTTTTACCTTGACGCTAAAGTCTCTCAAAGTTTTTTCAAAATATGATATTTTGTTGCTATGAAATTCAGACACCGTTATAGATCATCATATGTATTATGAATTAATTTTAGGCGATCTAAGTCGATAAACTATTATCACTTACTTGCACGTGTGTTAGATTTATTCGTCGGGAGAAACGAGGGGATCTTACAACTGGATAATCTGAACTATTGGCTTTATGACCTCTCAAAACAGGACCTACGCATCTACCTTTCAGAAACCGAAAGTGAAATGGCCGCACATGAGACAATATTGTTTTAAAAATGTAGCAAGGTGCTCTTCTCAATATTCAAAACATGCACTACAATAATTCCCAAAGGCACAGTTTCCATAAACGAACCAGGAAGAGCAATTGAACTCGTTAATAACCAGAAGAACCTTATGCGAATTAACATATAGGACTGAGTGTCGAAAGAAACATATTACTTATTCTTTATACGACAATTAGACCGAAAGTAAACTATGTAAACAAAAACCAAACCGAATTGAGAAGAAATGTGCGTGTATTCGCCGCAGTTTGAGAACAGAGGAAAGTTACTTAAAAAAAAAAAACAAAGTTAGAAATGTAAAACACGAATACGATAAACAAGCAAAACCACTCCTAATACAAAATAATAAAATAAATCCACTTTGAAAGAAAACATAATTTCATACTAATAGCAACTAACTGGAGCTGCAAAATACTCATAAAGCGAAAATTTAATAGACAATCTTTAATCTTGTGTGAATATCACGATAATCATAATATGGTACGCTTAAAACTTTAAGTCGTGGAGTTTTACCATATCTCCTATTTTGTTTGTTTGTATTTTGTATTATTTTCTCTACATCTTTATTATGTGGTTTTTAAATCACTCTGAGTATCTGTCTAGTTTTTCACATTTTTGCCTTGCCTATACTTCTCAGCATTACCATTATAGTTGGGTAATCATTCAATGTTTACTTATCACGTCCATCCGAAAAGTATCGAAATGATAATAACCTGTGAACTTTCACGCTATTATTTAACATTTCAACCTTGTAAGCCTATGAAATAAACTTTCTGGGTCTCCAGTTCTGGAACACTTAACAGTTTACATTTTAATTTGACCCCAATGTACAAATTAACAAAGTTATTTCAAGTTTACTAAACATGAATTAAACTTTGATTCAGTATTTCCCCCTTAAATTCGGTAAAAACCAAAAATTCAGTCTTACAGCTTCAACTTAAAATACGGAGTTTTACTTTCTACATTAACGGAATACATTTGATTCATTAATCAAAGCTTGGTTACTCTATAAAACTTCTTCCGTACTTTTAGGAAGAAGCAACTTCTGAGCAGTCAAGTTGTTTTAATTGAAATTTAATAACTAAATTTGCCGAAGGGAATTCAAGAAAGCTAAATAATATGAAATGTAAAATTAACTTAGGAACTGACAAAAAAGTATCGAAACCAGGCTTGAAATTCTAACGAATACGGGAAAATTAGGGCAGTGAAAGCTCAACTCATATTATGTGGCCTGGCCTGTATTCGGAGAATCCATTTACAAAAACAATTTTGCTGAAAATGAACTTGAAACTACACGTTTGTCTTTGTGTCTGAAGTACATGATATTATACATATTGTTCTGTTGAGTAATACAGGTGTCATGTAAAATTTAGGTATTACACAATAGCGAAAGTAGGGATACGTATAACCGCTGAAACATTAATTATAATACGTTTTATATCCTTTTAAGGATTGAAACAGCCAAAAGAATATTTAGGAAAACGGGGTAACAGAATATTCGTTGTGGTATGACGCATGCATTCTCTTTAAATGAATAGATAATACTTGAACCTTTAAAAACCTTTGCAAACCTTTCAGTAAAGGTCTTTAATTCATTTTTATTTATTGAGTATACTATAAGAACTACTTAATATTTATTTATGTATTTAAATGACAATTTCGTAAGGATTTTACTTAAACCTTTCTAGTTAAAAGTTAAAGCATAAAAATTGTATGCCAAGATAATATTTTCGATTTGTTATTTTTTAATTTCCATTCAAGAGCTTACAAGAAAACCTTAGGAAATAGGATGTTAAACCTTTTACCTTAAAATTTTAGCCAAACGCAATTAACGATCCATAATAAAGATTTGCATAAAGGGCTTAGCCTTTGTAGACTTTACGAGTAAGGTTTACTAATAAAATTATTTCGTTACATCCGCCGCATGGTTAACTTTTTTATGTAAATATGTAAATATCGCCGGTAACATCACGACATCACCTTAAACGGTACATAAGTTAGTAAAATTATAATTTCCTTTAACAGCAAAGTAAATGACAGAGCAGCTGCAGGCCATTTATTAGAAATTATTCCACTCTACTTAGTGGTCGCTGATAACCCATTACCGATTTTAGAGTTCAATGGATTTGTTAGAAAATCTTATGCTAGATTTAACTGTTAAAATTGCATTTATCAAAAAACTAAATGAATTATCTATTTTAAAGGAACTTAAACGTAAATTAGCTTGGTAAATATCGTAGTACTAAAAGCAAGTCCCTTTCCTTTTAGTAAATTTCTTTTACATAAAAAGAATTAATTAACTTCTTCTTCAACCTTTGATCTTGAGCAAAAACTTAATTTGTTTTGACATATCGTGAGTAAAGAGACAATTTCAACAAAAACTTTACATGTCGTAGGTCTAATGCAGAACTATCCAATTTTGTCATATTTTACTTTTTCTATCCTATCTGTAGCTTAAATCTGTGCGCTTTTAATGCAGAAACCGTCAATTTCTTTATAGTGTAATTTTAATTTGAGAATCCGTAAGTAGCCTTTCTTTACTGCGTTAAAAATTATAATATTCGTTCACCTTGATCCTGGACTTAGGATAGTGTTGGGAGTTAGGATAGTAGTATAATTAACTAAACTTGTGTATTGAGTGAACATAGGATACTTTTCACGTGCTTAAATTTTTGTGTTTTTTTTTCTGCTTAAATGAAAGGAAGAGGACCAAAACTTTTTCGTTTGTGCATTGAAGCTGCAGCAAACAATAACGAAGGTTCTTACAGTAATGCAGGTTAGTCAAGTGGTTTTATAAGAGTAATACATAATTACATAAACTATAGTAGCATAAAGAAATTATTGAGGTTATGTTTTTATCAAAAACTGGTAATTATAATAATTATTATATATTATAATAAGTATATTAATTATTCATTATACCTTAAGACGATCATCGTCGTGTACAATGGTATATTTATACATCTTTTATAGAGCAATAGCATAATAAGTCGAGCACCTTAGTTTTATCTCAAAAAATGTATTTAAATACTATAACGATATTTAAATCCGTTGTATAATGCAGAATCTATAGTAATTTCGTATTACAGGGGTATCCTCATCCTCGTCAGGCAGCAAATTTGATAAAAATACGGAACAACCTTGCTATGACGGGATTCCTGGTGACAAACTTATTATTTAGGTGGGGAATGAACCAACCATTTTGTTGGATAATAATTATTATTGTTTAGGAAATTCTGAAAATTGTTATAGTTAATAATGGTAATACAAAAAATACCGATACCTTAGATGGACCTGTAGACCCATGTGCAACAGATGATGGTGGCTCTGATTATGACCCGACTGATGATTTATTAGATCTTGCAGAAGCACATGGAACAGATGAAGAACTACAACCAGAAGAAGACCAACCCGTTGAAAACATGGAAGAAAACAACAATACAACTGGGGCAAAAAATAGTGACGTTGGTAATAAAGAGACAAGAAAAGCTTTAACCAGAAAGAAAGTACTTAGCGTTTCAAGCTGGAGAAGAAATGTTATACAGAAGTCAAGAAATGCGAGCCAACCATACAAAAGCTGGCAGGGGAAGGATGTAGCAGAAAGAAAATTAAAAGCTCCTTGCGGAGAAAAGTGTAGGTTGAAATGTTCATCTATGTAAGTTAAATGAAGAAACGAGAATGGTAATTTTTTAAAGACTATTGGAAATTACAGGATGTAAATAGGCAAAGAGATTTCATTTTTCGCTATGTCGATTTTAAGAAAAAAGCTACTGAGCGCAGAAGAGTTGAAAAGCAGGAGCCGATGATAACAAATTTAAAAGCAGAAGAAGACTAACATTTTCTTATCATATGCCAGGTGCAGAAAGCTCAGAAAAAATCAAAGTCTAGTTACCAAACTTTTTTTTTTATCTTTATCTATTAGTCACCAGGTTGTGAAAACAGTGGCCAACAAAATTCAAAGCAGCAATTCTACTATACAGTCCGATATGAGTGTAATTCGAGGTTGTCAGAAGAAGTAAAGCAGTCTGTACGCAATCACGTTGCTTTATTTCAACCAACTGAAAGTCATTACTGCAGAGAAGACACTTCGAAAATTTACCTACCTTCATCGTTAAATGTAAAAAGTATGTATGATTTATACAATACATACTGCTCTGATAATAATCTTAAATTGGCGACGGAAAGCATTTACAGGCAAGCTTTTTGCCAAGCATTAGTTTCTTGGTTCCCAAGAAAGACCAGTGCGGGGTCTGTACCAGGTACACGAATTGTAATGTCATTGAGAAATTAGAAAAACTACCTCAAATTGATTTACACCTGCTAAATAAGAATTTAGCAAGCGAAAGCAAGAACAAGGATAAAGAGAGAGCTAAGGTAGATGAAACGTTTTGTGCTGCAGTCTTTGACTTACACCAAGTTTTGCCTTGTCCTAAAAGTTGGCTAAGCAGACTACAAAAGAAAACTGTCATCATATAATTTTACAGTTTACGATCTTGGTAAAAACGAATGCTTTTGCTATATTATGTGGCATGAGGTGATAGCAAGTAGAGGAGCATGCGAAATAGGAAATTGCCTCTATTTATTTTTTACCAATAAAATCAACAGTGGTGTTACCGAATTTTCTTTGTATTCAGACAATTGCGCGGGACAAAATCATAATAGATTTGTATATTGTTTGTATGTCTACTTTGTCCAAAAAATTCAATATAAAAATCCGACGCAATTTTTTTGAAGCTGGGCTCACACAGAATGACGGTGACAGTGTGCACAGCGTAATAGAAGGAGTCTCAAAAAATATCCCATTGTATACACTACCTCAATGATGTACCTTGGTAAGAATTGCATCGAAGAAAAAACCATACAGGGTAACGGAGGTTTCACAGGAAGATGTATTCGATTTAAAGGATTTATTACAATCTAATAGGTACAGTAAATTGGGACAAAGACACTGAACATAAAAAGGTATCGTGGCAGCACGTTAAAATTGTATATACAGATCCAAAATCACCTACTACATTAAATTTTAGGTACAATTTCTCAGAAGACAGTTTTTCAACCATCAATTTACAAGAGAGGGGAGTAGAAACAAACAATTTTCAAAAAATTATGACCTGGAGGTTTTACGCTCATCGCCAATACCACTAACAAAGGAGAAATATGATCAATTGTTTTTTTGCAATAAGAAAAGCATACCAACGGAGTACCATGACTATTTTCGGCAATTGCCACATTCAACAAAGAATACCACTGACGCCTGCTCCGATGATGAAAACAGTGAATAATTTTAAGACTTGTATTAGACTATTAGACTTTTGAATGTCATTTTATAACATTTTGTAAGATTAAATTTGATTTACTTTTGAAAATAAAACTTATTTCATTTGAAAATTTGAATAATTTTATTATTAAACACAAGACTACGGTAATTTTGTTAGAATCCTAATGTCAATACAATTTTTATACCCTAAACGATTTCGTTTTGTAAAATACTCAGTGGTCTCCAATGGTCCTTATTTAGTGCTTTGATAATTAAGCAAAGTATAAAAATTACTAAAACCAGAACTTTTATTTAATTCATATCATAAACGTAAAAGGAAGATGGCTACTGAGTAATGCTGATTTGCTGAATTTTATAAATAGACTACTGCAAATAGGTCTCTTACAGTAAAATGTGAAGTATTTTGTTAGCAAATGATTTTCTTTCTTTTGTGTTATTTACACGCCGGAGAACATTTTTCTTTTTGCCATATATTCTAGTAAGAGAAGCAAAGGAAAATGTAAGAGAATAGTCGTGAGTACTCGTAGACTTAACCCAGCCACCATTAACGTAATCCACTGTGAATAATTGCTACTTCCAAGTTCTTTACAAGGATTGCAATTTCCTTACCCGGCCTACTAAAAATACTAATTATAAATAAGGGATATAAAGCTAAGGTTAAGACGGACGGTCTCTCTATTAAGCTTTATTCTACTAATTTAAAATGACTGTTATGATTTCCTGCATAATTCAATTTGTTTAAGTATTTATTTTAATCTTAAGGCTGTTTGGTACCTGTTCAATTAAAATAAATCCGCTACGGGGCGCTAGTTGTACTAGGTATTCCCATCTTCAGTTTACCTACCACCTCCCTTTTACTCTCGTCGCAGGTTTGCCACACGTAATTTGTACGAAAATATAAATGCATCTGTTAATTGCCAAAAATTCATTTATATTTTTTTAATATAAATTAGTATATTCTCGGATGTTATTGCTAATTGCATATTTCTGTTGGTGGTCCATAATTCCCTTTATATAAAATACCTAATCTTTTCGAGATTTTGGGTTTTAAATTAATAATAATAATAATTAATTATAATAAATTGTAAGACCTCAGAGGTGTCTTAATTAAATTTAAATGATTAAATTAATTTTTTGTCAACATTTTATCGAAAGAGAAACTGCGATTCTTCAATATATAATTCATTTATTTTGCCTAACATGTACAGAATGCATATTAAGCATATTAAGCTACTTTAGAGGTTAAATTAAGAAAGTTATGCAGAATTACGATCGAAAAATATTGAATTCTCCAAAAAATTATCAATAAGAAAGTCTATTGCCATTAGCTATAAATTAAACGGCTATGAAAATAAATAAAATTGACAAAACTGGTAATTTCTTGTTAATCGTTTCTGAAGTACCACAAAAACTTTACGAGCACAACTTTGTTAATTTAATCTTTAAAAAATTAACAATTGGCATCCCGTTTAATGTAGATTATGATTATTGAAACTTAGTGTAGTCTTTACACATTGAATAGGTAGGAATTTGTGCATATAAATAAATGGGTAGATTTTATTTTAATCTGAGTGAAATCATATTGAGTTTTAAGTTACTAAGCATACAAATGCATACTTAATAAAATCTACCACAAATATAACGAAATTGGTATATAAGTATCTATGCATAAATACGTTCCCACTTTTCCATCTGGCATGTCCATTTAAATACACTGTAAAAATAAAAATCTAATTTATTTTTTCTCAATTTCGCTGGAACTTTTCTGAATAATCACTCCTCAGATTTTACATTATCGGTGCTTTTGACAACAGTTAATATTTCTACTATTCCTTCGGTGTGTAAAATTGACTTTCTGCAATATAGGTACATGCTAATAGAACTTATCGATCCTTTAGGAATTGAATTATTAAATGGTCTAGGCTTCAGAAAAACAATACGAAATTTCTGCTAGTCGACTTCTTTTTGTTTTTGGCAGATTATACAAATTCTTGATGATTGTTTCCTAATCTGGTAAATAAACAAAAATATATACTTTTATCCCGTAACTATCATGATCATCAACACTATTACAATTTTATCCCAGATCTAGAGGATTTCTACCCTTTGCAAAGATATTTGTCATACCAAATATCGCTTTTGCAAGAGATTTACTGTTTTGCCTTGTCTGAAAGAGGGAATGTTTTTATTGCCTTTCTGCAATAACAATTGCTCAGACCAAGACTGAAAATCGCATCCAAAACCGTTGATTTACAAATTCTATTTTTTCATCAAATGGTGCGTGGTTAATTCTAATTCGGTGAAGTCACTACTTATATTTTATAACGTGTGTCAATTTATTAAATTGTCACAATTTTGAATTTTCTTTTTGACATTATAAGTTATCGCAGATGCCAAGTATTCCCCTACATCTATTAATAGGCAGGGGTAATTAAAGTGAATAAGAGCTAATGAAGGATGACAAGTGTTAATTGCAAGACTCTACCATTTCCAATTATTCTTGGTTAATACAACACCGATTTTGATGGAAAAAGGATTATCAGCAAGTAGACATCTTGGACAAGAGGATGAATATAATTTCAATTCGATCGACGCATTGGAAGTCATATCAAAATAATAATATTCATGGAGTAAAATTCGCTGCTGTTTTGAATTCTTTTAAAATAATTATTTTACGCGAAATGGTTTTTGTAACAACAATTAAAATTATGTCATCCCAAAATAAACCATAAAAGCTATCATTTACCAAATGAAACTTGCTAATCCGATATTTGGATGCTTTAATCAATTGGAAATAAGATCGACTCTAAAAGACGTGATAACGGGTAAACTAACAAACTTTTTATATATTTTTATTCCACATATCTTAATCTGATACTGTGATCTAACAATTTAATAAAAATATTTTGCAAAAAATTACAAAATTTTTTATGTACCAAACAGCCTTAAGAAATTTGGGATTGTGTTTTCCTTACCTGAAGCCTATGATCTAAGTGTGAAATGGACCACGTTTTTTTTTGGTTATGCAAACAAGGTATCTCGCGCTATTTAAAGATAACGATTATAAGAGGACAAACTTTTGGTGTTTATATGAAATTGTGAATGTTAGTCTGAATACCTCGGTCATTGTGTTATCGCTGAAATGAAAGAACTGCAACACCAAAATATTAGGTACTTTGTCGAAGAAAATTCAATATTTATACAATACTCGGGAACCATTCTTCCGCTATAACATATTTATTCTGATTTATAATTTATAGTACAGGGAACCGCTTTTAAAATGTCGAGTCTGAAAAGCTTAACATAGGCAACACACATGACATTTCACAAGCGACTATGTTTTTATTATTACATATTAACTAATTTTAAAGGAGATTTATTAAATATACATTTATTTTTAGCAAAAGTAATAATAGAAGACAAGATATTTTCTATGTGCAAAATGAATTTTAATTTAGTGAAAATACATATTAGCCCATGTTTCATTTGTTTGATTTGAATGCGATGTCATGCGTGTCGCCGTTTTACTTTCAGGATTGACACAAATGAGCAGTCCATATAATAATTAAATTTGTACAACATTCTAAAGAAAGCTAAGCTACTTCAAGAGCTAATTAGCTTCTAAATGTCAGAAGCATCGGCTGAAAAAGTAAAATAAACATAACAACAGAAAACTGTGCGACCTGAATTTTAATAAGAAGTTTAATTAACTCGTTGACCCTTTACATTTTTACAGAACCATTACAGCAGTTGTTCGTATCTACAATTAAAGAGAACAAGAAATATAACACTTACAGTCAGTAGCATTAATTTAATAGTCACATAATGTTAAAGAGGCGTATTTACGTTTTTATCCGCAACCATACACCCTTCTTCGACTTTAAATATCTTAAATATTATTTATAATCACTAAAGTAAATTTGACAACACTGTTGTAATTGCAAATAAATGTTTATTTTTAACTATACAAAAACAGTTATTTGTACAGCATGGGAGGTAGTGAGATTTACTGTGTAGAGCACAGAAGACGGCAGCTCAAGTGCAACAAACGGCTGGATCCATGCGACGCAGAGTAAATCACTTAACCCTCATAGAATGAACAATATTTTTCCACTGCCAATCTAAGCTACCACTAAAACTTAAATAACCTTTGATATAATAATATGACATTCATTTGCACTAAATTAATTAGTTTGCTTGCTTCCCTATTGAGGTAAACTCATATTTACTTCCTTACTGTCTTGGTACAAAGGCAATTTTAAGCTTTAGTTTGATAAGTTCTTGGAATAAAATTTTCGAATTTCCTTTGTATTGAAATTTTGTAAAATTCAGAGGTTATTTTAGAAATCTAATTCTCAAAAAGATAATATTTCAGTCTATGTGTAGGTTAATTTTCTAGCCAAGAATATTTTTAATGTATTTTAGGAAACATAATTTATAGTAAGGGACGTGATTTTGTAATTGACTAGACACGTGTGACTGTATTTAAACAATAAATATAGTTTATAAGCGACGCAGAATTATTTAATAGGCCAAAATTAATTCTGTTAAATAAACTCGGCATGGTTTAAACGCTGGAAAATCCGTTTAAAGTCTCGTTTACATTTCACTTGGGGAAAACACTTTTGAAGTAAATTAAAAGGGTAAATTCCTCGTAATTAATTCCGTTGCTTCTATAGGTCTTCACAGAATGCTTATTTTGTGTTATTTGTAACGGAAACTAATCACCTTAAAAGTATTTCTTTTCCTATTAAATGACGTACTTCTATAACTTCCTTAAGTATTTTCTACAAAGGTTGTAATAAATTTCGTTTTTACATTTATTGAATGCGCCTAATTTCTGTAAGTATAAGTAGCAAGGAATGGTTATTTATTTCCCTTTTAATGGAAATTTGATCAATTCCACTTTACCACGAGCGAATATTGTTTAAAGGAAAGCTATTAATTTAAGTTGATGTGTACGAGGCCACACTTTTCCCAGAACTTTCTGAAGTAGTTTAGTTTTAGTTTCAACAATGCACTGGGATCAAAGCTGGACCTAACTTTGGAACATAGGACGTGAATAACGTGGGATGATTAACCGTAGTTTGTGTAGTTTCTAAAGTAACAAAAAGCACACATTATCAACCTCTATTTTATTTCTTTTACGTAATGGAAATAATCCATTAAACACTATAGGTTAGCATATCTAACGTTAAGGTTATCATTATTTATTCCTGTCCCAGTTAAAACAGATAGTATTAGTAGTTCCTGTGGTCATTTATACTCTAGTGCAGTAGTGCTTTACTTCTCATAGCTGACTAAATTACCATTCATTAAGAAGAGACTGTCCGCACTTAGTTTACATCAACACGTACACCATTAACGGTCCAAGGCATCTTCTTAGGGTGGTCGTCCGGGAATACCAAATTCATCTACATCCAAATCAGTCGTCACCTACCGTAACCACAAACTATCTCGACTTCAATCGCATGTTGATTAGCACATAAAGCCATAAATGGTAATTTCAGAGCTCGTTTTCCGGAAATGTATGAAAGTGCAATTTGGCTCTGCATTAAATAAGTTTAAACATCTGAAAATATGCCAGGTAAGTGTTTCAATTATCACGAATGACAATATTAATTTTAAACAAAATTTGAATATATCTATATTGCCCAAGGAACTCGATAAATTTTTAACGATGGTAAAGGTGACAAGAGCAATAGCTGTAGTAAATAAACTCCAGAGCAAAAACACATCGTAACTTTGTAGTGACAAAGTTATCGTTTCAAAACGTCTTGGAGTAGGAAATCAAGTGAAATTTATTATTTCAACCCCAAGTGTTAGATTAAAATATACAGGGTGTCATCGATAGTGTAGCTTTAATTTTAAAGAGAGGTAGTTCACAGGACAATATTAAAGCAGCCAAAGGGCGTTCATCGGAAACCATTGCTTTTCTCTTTAAAAATAAGTAGGCGGTAAAATATTTTACTAATCAGCTGTGCTTTCGACGAATGAAATTTGGTTTTCATATTCCAAAATAAATATGATTTGTTTGAAATATATAACTATTAACGGTGCTTTAATAAACCATATTAATAATAAATTAGACATAAAATCCAAATTTATTGGTGTAACTGTTATACAACAACAACAAGATAATGGCAGCTGTATAAGTTCGAAATACCCTTTGATCACTACTTTCTGCTTAGTAGAAGTAAACATTTGGGAATACCTTGTTAGGCAACTTACACGCTTTCCCAAAGTTCGTCTGTAGTGTTTACTTCAGTGGCATAAATAGCGTTTTTAATTATTGTTCCTCAAATGAAGAAGTCAGTTATGTTCAGATATGGCGAACTTGGGCTCCATCCAACCGGCCCACCTCTTCTTACACGTTTACTACCTCTTCTTACACGTTTACTACCTCTTCTTACACGTTTACTACGATGATTCCTATCTAACCAGTTTTTTACTGCTACAATGAAGTGTGCTAGGCCGCCACCCATAGGTATGACACCTAGCAAGAGGAAAATCTTCAAGAAGTTTAGACAAAGCCTTTTCCAGAAATAATTCTCACCAGATAATCTGGCAGGTAAAAAGTGAGGGCCATTTAAAAACAGCTGCCCAAACATTAACTGAATGTTTTCTTTTGAAATGAGCATTTCTTGTTATATGAGAATTTTCCCCAAGCGTGTTCATTACAATAGTTTTTAATTCTTTCCAAAAGCAGTTCACAAGACTTCACCCTTTTAACAATATCAGCAGCCTTCAAAACTTGCATATGTTGTGGTAAAGATACAATAACTTTTAATGTAATGTGCACCAAATCTTGTATCGAGACACGCTAGTAATCCTAGCAATACTTTTTGTGCTAACAGAAGAATTTTATTCAATTAACTTAGGAATATCGACTGCAGCATTAACTACTCGATTTGTTCTTTGCCTACCTCAGCCTGTAAACTGAGATTGAAGAGGACGGTTGAGGTGAAGCCTTGAAGGTATCTACCGAAAGTTGACGACAGTTGGGATACATTTCTAGCCACCTTTTTGCGGCTTCTTTTGCATTTACTTTACTTTGGACGTAAACAAAATACTTGTATAGAGCGTACATATTGACCCTTTTCAGTTTTCCTCTCATGTTCCTGATATAAAATTTACTTTGCCAAAATAATTTCTTGATAAGTGCTAAAACTTATTATTTACTTCGTTAAAAAAACAGCGGCATTCCAACTTGAGGACTGGTCCAAAGAAGGCTTAGAACCACATTTTAATGCACTGAAGCCAAAAATTCTGCTTGATTTGATTTGTTTTCTTTTTTGAAAACTCTCAAACGTTAAAATTAGCTTCATACGTTTGATAATACCCTGTTTACTATTGTTGCTAATAAAACGTGAGAAAAACCTTATGCCGTACTCTAGTCTAGACTAGAGTACGGTTGTCGTTTATTGAGCTTAATGAGAATTAAAAAGCGATAAATCGAATTGTTAATAATTTCAGGTGTTTTCTTAATATTTTGTATCTGCAAATGAAAATATTAGGAAAAGAGTTTTCGAAAATGAAGCGGCAGCCTCATTAATAATTAGGGCGTCAAGAGTCTAAAGCACCTATAATTCTAATCCCGAATGCTAAAAGAACTGAATCCCTAAGATTCAAACTTATATCTTTGGAGTTTTTGCTTTGGATCTCCAATTGGAATTCCAAAATTCGTATTTTTGAGTTCAATTCTAGATTTATGTATAGTTATGACAGTTTATTGTTCATTACAATTCTGATATTTAATATTGTTGAATTTATTTAAAAGGTAATTCGTTGAGCTAGAAAATGCTTACGCAAAAAAACATGTTTTTCAACTGCAAAAAGACTTATTGGCGAAAATTTTTAAATTCGAAAATCCAGTTTGTATTTAAAATTTAAACATATAAAACCAGCCCTCTAAAATTGGAAGTTTCAATCTGCATTTGGGAGACAAACTGGTAATTGTAACCTAAGTTTAATATTAAAAATTCAGACTCGGAATTTTAATTCAAATTAGGAATTTAAAATTTCAATCCAGGTTCTAATTTCATTGTAGTAGAAATTCGAATCTGAAGCGCAAAGATTCGAACCCTAGATTTGGATCCAGATTTGATTGATAATCCTTTATTAAGCTGATTGAGGGTATGCTCCTGTAATTTCTAGATTTTTCGGATTTTATTTTAAATAAAGGTTTTCAGGGAATCTTAGAACTTTTAGAATTCCAAAAAATGTAAGAAGGCTGCTGAATTAAAAATTCAATTCAAAATTCAGGTATAAAATAAGAGACTCATAAAATTAGTTGTTTAACTGAAATTTTAGAATATATTGTTATGCTCTTACTAATTGAGATAAGCGCATACAATTTTATTTTTAAAAAAATTTAGCTAGTTCAGTTTGTCAAATAATTTCTAATATATTTTCAAAGATCTCTTAACTCAAGGTCGCCAAAGGGATCGCATTCATGAACTTTAATCTTTTATAAAAGTTAAATTTCAAACACCTTCAAAATTATATAAATCTTAACAAACAAAAACAATAAATTCTAATAATTAAATAACACTTTCTAAAATTAAATATTTACAACTATCTTTTGAAAAACACGTAGAAAAACACTTCCTGTCTCGATTTCCAATTTATCAAACGCTGCTCCAACCTCTTTCCAACAATACACCTTGCCCCCTGACTCCAACTCCACCAAAATCTGCCTTAACCTCCAACCAACAACACACTTTCCTTCTTTATTAAATTAATACTTCACTAATATCCAAATTTATAAAAACTTCTCCAAAAATAACTTTTTTTTCATAAAATTTTATTTATTCACAATCCAAATTATATTTTCATATAATAATAACCCACTTCACACAATATTTCAATTAATTATATTTTAATTCACTGTTAAGAATATTAATTTATGGTATTTAATTAAGTTTTTGAGAATTTTCAAAAACCAACTTTCATTTACCAAAATTATATATTCAACTATTTTATTTATTGTATATTACCCTGGTTATTTTCTAACAATAATAAATTAACACTTCGCAAAATTTTATATGACATATTTTTAAAACTAACTATCTAGTATCTAGATATTCTATCCTACTTATATACAATAGTACTAAATCTTTAACTTAACAACTATTTATTTTTTTTAACATTAAATTTATATAATTTAAAAGTGTTTATAACTCACTTCATTAAAATATCATCCAAAATATATCATATCAATATTTAATGACATACATTCTACCGTAAATGCATATTTTTTATTATTTATGTTTGTGTAATACATTTCAAAACCCTAGATTATCCACAGTATATCCAGTTGCATTATTTGAAAAAGTTACCCTTACTTGTAAGAAATACTAATTTATCTTAATCCTAAACATTCAAAGAGTACAGTTCCATAATCAATATAGACACTCAAACACTACTGTATTTTATTGACTATTTTGTATGTATGGGCGGAAAGCTTCTATTCTTAGAGAAAAATCTTAGAAAATGACCCTACAAGAACTCCTACTGTATCTAAATAAAATTTGTGGAGTGAAAAATCTATCGAAACTACACAATGGTACATTTTCCCGAGGCTTAAGAGTTTTCACAAAGGACAATTTCCAGAAAAGAACGAAATAACTACACTTATATAAAATGGCTTTAGATACCTGGAAATGCTTTAAAAATACGTCAATACCACTTGAATTACAAGTGCCACATAAAAAACAGTTTCTTTTCTTTATTTAGCCAACTTGTCTTTTTAAACTTTTCTTCATCAAAATTATAAAATCTTTTTAGTATAAAAACACATAGCTAAAACTTTAAAGTACAGTAGATCGGTAAACTGCAGTTTGCCTAATAAATAATTGGAAGTAGATAAATGGGTTAAACGAAAACAGATATGCATACAAACGACTAAATGGAATATTTAATTAGATGTGACGGGATTTTGCAGGTTTTAATGCCCACAATTAAAATTGAAGTAATCATCGGTTTATAATGCATCGTATTGAGATTTACAAGTCTTAAGGTGTATTAAGGGTAAAAAATTTAATTTAAGCGTGAAGTTATATGCGAATAACCGGATATATAAATATACAGTATTCCCCGAATTTACAGAAACCATAACTTTTTAGACAATTTTATCTAACGTTTATACGCAATAAATTCTAAATGAATTTCCAATAAATTTGTCTTGTAATGAAAATAAATTATATTGGCATTTAATTCGAATAAAACTTTGGAAGTATAAAGCGATTTTCATGTAATTAGCTCAACAATGTCTTATACAACTTCAACTTTGTGGGCGAGAACTTCTGTATAATTTATACGAGCCACATTTACTTCGTCCTTTAGTCTTAAGAGTCCTCATAGTAAACAAAGTGTATTCAAAAGCCCAATAATGAAGTTGAAACTGTGATGCAAATAAATTTCACTCTGAAAAGCCAATTGAAAGTAAATACCGTACTTATTGTGTTGAAAGTGCGTTCTGAATTTTAAATGTTAGAGTGCTTCTCCTTTTAGCTTTTGCATTGATGAACAGCTTTAATTTAACAACTAGTTAGGTTCGTAGCAAGAAAGTAGTCGGTTTTGCCTTATAAGTATACGAGTAGTTAGTTCTCCTTTAATTAAAATTTTATATTAAAATTCGATATTCTCATCAGATAAAACCATTAGTTGTCAGCAAATCAATTTAAATTATTTTTTGAAGTAGTAAATAATAAACTGTTGCACCCTGCTTTCCGTTTTAAAATGATTACAAATTTTCCACAACGTTAAGTGATTTATGATACAAATTGATGCCGCAGCTTAAAAGGGAGCTCTATTTTAAATTTCCAGTTAAATTTATTATAAGATTTTATATAGCTCATATAACTGTCAATTTACCTGAATGAGTTACGATCGTATAGTTTATCAAATATGGAGTTCCGCATCGTAAAATGTATTGACTGCATTCAAGTTAATGTGCGATTTTATTACATGCATGAAATACTGAATGGTTCCAGAAAGTTTAATCCCTAATTTTCAATAGACTTATTTCTTAGTTTTCACTTTTTTACTCTTAACTTAATCTAAAGCAAATCTCCGTTACCAAATAGGACGATTAACGTTTTTTGTGGATTATTTCAGCACCAGCCAATGTCTTTCTAGGCGGCATATGAATAAATTTGGTAAGGAAAGTGGCTTAACATGCTTACAAACTTTAGTATTAAATTTTGCATACATTTACCCCTGGAACTGGCATAACGGATTACGTAAGGCAGATTATGGTTGAAAATTATATGAATAAGACTAATTCGCATTCAGAACATCTTTTGGAGTGATAGAGCAGGATTTAACACGTTTTCAGCCCAGACCCGAATATATTAGCGGCTCAATTCAGAGTTCAAATGAGAACATTAATCAGACTGTTCCATCTTGTATTAAAAAACTTCTAGGTCTTTGAAGCTTCCAAACATAATTTGTGCTACCAGGTTATCTCTAGTTAAGTTAAAACTTTGCGATTAATTACGATAAATTACCGTATACTTTGAATAAGTTTGGGAGCACTAAAAGCTAGTACTTTCTGAAGTTTAAATACTGGCAAAAGTGATGGCTTTGCATACATAATTTAAAGTATCACCCGAAAATGGAATAAGATTCCTAAGCATCGTGTCTCCCCTTTATAACTTTATAGTTTCGGGACTTTCGTAACGAAAGACTTCGACTAAATATCTGCTGTGAAAATTATAAAGCTAGAAGACAATTTTCGTAAGTATTTCGTCTTACATGCTCACATTTATATAATTTGAATAAGTTTCTAAACTTTAATTAAATATCGGAAGGAAATAGCAATTTCATAAAAGAAAACTGCACCTTCTCACGAATGTTAGACATTAAAAAAATCGGTACTATTGTTGTGTTATCACGTGAATTTATTCCAATTTATTCCCGGGGGATAATGATTGACAAGCCCAAATTGAATTTCTTTTCGTTTAATTTTCAGGGCAAAGTTTTAGTGAATGCAATTTCTGCAAATGTTTACTTCTTTAAATACTGCTGTAAGGTAATGGAATCTGTAGATCTTTAATTATAGGTTAATTCTTAAAATTTTGATTTAATGAAATCTACGACTTAATATGAATCTAATCAATTTATCAATTACTCCCTCCGTCCGAAAATATGGTATACATTTGAAATTTTTTTGAAAATTAATGAGACAATTAAATATACTTATTTGGCAATTCTTATGCTAGGCAAACAACTAATACATAGTTGGCTGATGTCCGATTTTGTTTGTGTCAAAAACGTCAATAGATTTAAAACATCATTTCATGAAAAATTACTTTACACATGCCCTCTTCACAAAATGGCAGATATTGTTATAAATAATGAAGTAAGCTTATTGAAAAGGATTTCCAAGTTCAAGCAATTAACCGGTGAGCAACGTCATGGTATATTGCAAAAATTGTTGCAGTTGAAAGAAGGCCAGAAGCTATAGGATTCCCCACATCAATAAGGCCAATCTTCGGCGTGAAGGACGCTTACCATCTAGTTTAGTGTGTTCCCAAGAAGCCCTAGACAAAGCTGGAACCCTCATCAATTAAATGTTATTTGTAATTATGTATAATACTCTAGTACTTAATTAAAATTGTAAATGTATACCATAAATTCGAACAAAAATAAATTACAAATGTATACCATATTTTCGGACGGAGGGAGTATATGTTTTTACTTGTGTGATTTTACCGGCCACAGTTGAGAGTAACGAAATTCAAAGTGGGTTTCAAAAATCTTTGGCAACAACGCAGAACAGGAATGGGAAAAGTAGTCGTAATTGCCTTTGATGTGAATTTTGAATTTGAAATTAACAAAAGCAGCTGCCGGTCTTGCTTTTGAATAATACTTTATTTCAATATTTGATTTTATTCAGTACTTGGTTTTACAGAAGAAAAATAAAAGAATTAATTTTTCTTCAGAATAATATATAGTTTGGCATGTAATAAAAGTAATAAAATTTAATATGACTAAATAGGCAAGATATATATATGATAACTTAGCTTAAGGGATTAAATATCTAATTTGTACCTAAGAAAATACAAGTTTGAATCCCGGTAATGGTCGTATTCTTCAATTCAAAGTTCAAATAGCATTTAAGTTGGATAAATTAGCTTAATGTATATTGTTAATGATCCTCGCCGTCAACGTCTAAAGATAAAATAAAAAAAGCTTTCTATTTATTTAAAAAGCCCCGAGTGTTCAAAATAGTAACATATACTCATGAAATTTATCTGTGCTAACCCTAGGCTCCCTTAATAACTTAGCCTCATTAATTAAACTCCTAAATATTTGCCAGGTTACAAAGGTATTAACATTCAAGTTATATTGCAATAAACCTTTAAGGATACCAAGACATTAAATTACTACTTGGTTCGAATGCCCCGACTGGAAATAAAATTCGCTCAATAAGTGGTAAAGTTTAATGTAACAAGTCGGATATTCCCATATCTTTAAACTGTGCCGTTAGTTTTTATTAGGTTGGTGCAGATATTATTTGACATAAAATTTATTAGGATGGATAGACTTAAAACCCAAAGCCCTGCGAACATCAGTTACGTCAGCGAAGGGTTGGGGATGAAAGCAGATCATGTTCTCATATATTATTTTTTCAAAGTTGCTAGTGATGTAAAAGGAAAAGTATAAAACAAACTATAAATTTTAATTTTTGTGTCAAAATTACTGTAAAAGAAATTTTTGACATTCATTAAGATACATTTACAGATACACTTTTATAAATTACAATTAAATATGCAGCCTGTTAATACCAAAATTGGTTTTGAAATACCATAAAATTACGATAATGTTGATGTTAATTACTCTTGTAGTAAAAAGCATCCACCAATCACAAAACGTCTTCGCGACACAGGTTTGTTTTTATAAACCTTGTGCCTTTTTATTGAATTACTTAGAGAACGAGTAAATGACTCAACCAAAGCTCGTGTTATTTTAATTAGCAACATAATTATGCAGCATGACGAATTATAATCTAAATAAGGAAAGATCAGTATACAATAGTTATACGTATAACATTTAGTACTTTGAGCTGCCCAAACACAAACAAACCAGAAGAGAAAATTAACAACTATAATTGGAATTTAAGTAACTTTAAGAATGAATTAAGAAGAAGGATAATAAAGGTATGATAAATATAGTTCACTACCGATTGCTGCTGTTAGTTCGTTCTTTCAAAAGCTTTGAATAATTGTTATATAAAAAGTGTACAGATAATATAAAATAAATTCATTGAAGTATCGCATTTAAACAGCTCAGTGTGGCTTACTGCAAAACCTATATACTTGGCGTCGCCGATCCAATTTCAGACAGGCATCACTGGAAATTGTTTTTATATTCTCTTGGAAGTCACCACATGTAAACAAGAAGATAAAAATAAACTTATGCCTATCATAATGTCAGTCTTGGTAGGGAATATATTTCTACATTTGGAATAGAGATCAGACATGCTTAAATTGCTTAAGCCAGAAAATATTCATAACATAAAAGAATAAAATTCTGAAAGAGTTGCTAAATTATACTATCGTGACGACACTTTCAAACCAATTTCAATGAAAAACTTCCACAAATATAATGAGCAACGAGCAATTAATTGATGATTTTAAAGTTTTCAACTTGATTGGAAATAGGTCAACTTTTAAAATTCCCAATTAACAACGTCTTGTAACGTAGTTAGGGAAAATAATAGAACGTTTGAATTGTTCGAGCAAATACATTGCTTTGTTCTGATTTAACAGACTTTATGTCTCCTGCCACTTCCGAGATTCTGGTAGTGAATCTGAAATTTATGACGTCCTGTATAAATGCCTAAGGATAGGATGAATTTCACATTACTCAATAAAACTGTTATTAGTTAACTTTACAAATATAATACCAAAGGATTATTTATACGATCTACGATACTTGCATAGCTTTCTGCATTTAATTATATCCTTGAGTAACCCACTTTATATTTTAAATAATTTGGTGCATCCTTTTTAGAAAATTGGTTTAGAAATTCGATAATTAACTTGAATTATGTCATTAACTGCATTTGTCTGACCTACTAGAACTAAACAGAATTCATTCGGTAGCTTACGAAAGATTTTAAAGCCCAGATTTGAACCCAATTTTAAATTTTTAATTGGCTTTTTCACCACCAGTTGCCAAAGAATTAAATTAATTAACTAATAACACCGAACGCAACTTTTCGGGGACAAGTCTATCTCCGTTTTCAAACTCGCCACAACAAACCTTTAGAAAATATTTGAATCCAATTGGACCTATTTTATATAAAGGAAGGTGTATGAACAGTTTTAGCAAAATTGAGTTTCCGACGCCATAATTAATCCTTGGCGCATCTTTTCGCACTATATCTTATTTTCAACAAAAACCTTATCTCTCATCTGCATAAAACGTTTTCATACATTTCGTATGATTAGTAAGAAATACTAGGTGATTCCATATAAGTTTGGTTGTGTGTATAAGCAAATGTGTCTAGCTAATTATAAATTTATTGTTGTCGTTTAACAGATTAATAATTCTAGCATGTCAAAATACAAAGCGTAGAATATGATGTTACTACGTTGTTACATTATTAACAATGGAAGGTATTCGAAAATCGGGAAATTTCGTACCGCATCCGCAACTTAATATCAAATCCCCATGCTCCAATAAATCCATTCATTGATTAACAGAATGCAGGTTGCAGAAGCTCTGACTTGTTTGCACTTAACTATATTGAAATTTCGCACATTTAGTAGTAGGTAACTGCCTTTAATAGGCTAAACAGATTACGAAACTTTGTCGGTTGTTGTGCAAATGGGAAGGCTTCGATGAGTCGTCATCAAAGTGAGAAAGTTTGAACAACATCCTCTGATCTGCTATTGGAAAACTTACCGTGCCATCCGAGAAGCGCTTGTAAAACAGCAGAGAAAGCTTTTAGGAAAAAATGCGAAATTATGTTTGTTCGCTTTATCTTTAGCTCGGGAAAAGTACATAAAAATCACATTTGTTTTAATACCCCAACATTGTATGCAAATTTACGATAGAACGTCCTGCCGAAGAAGCGATTTTCCACTTGGAAAACCGTAAGCAAGTTAATGTGATTTTACGGCTATTACGTACATTATGTGTTGCTTGGACGATAGAGATATTATGGCCTGGAGATGTTTTATGTTACTTTTGTATTCAAAGAGATAGCCATGCATTAAATTCGCCCAAATTAATTTTACACTGAAATGTTTTTAAATGTGCGTATTACTACAAAAAAACAGTCCCTATGGACACATTACAATTATTAAATTGTATCATATTTTGTATTCAAAGCGTTAATCCTACGCACATTCTCTTAAAATTAGAAAACCAGCGAAACAGATACACATTCTGCACATTCACAAAGTACTTTTTACAGTATCATAAACATACACGTATACCTAGTAAAATTCTTGCTTGCCGATGTTATCATGTAAGCATTACACTGGAGTCGAAATGATCATAGAAATTTTTAACTCAATTTTAACTGAATTGAATCTACCTGCTTCAGTTACAATCAAGAGATCTTGTTTGTTTTTAGTTCTATTTTCGTTACTTATTTAGTTACTAGGAATACAATTAGTAACTATTATGCAATTAAAATTCTCCCATATTGTGGGAATTTTATTTTACTTTCTGATAGTGTCCCAAAAACAAAGTAAAGAATATTATAAAACGGTCAAGATTTTACTAAACTATTATAATTGTACTGGACCACAAAATTTAATTTTAACATTAGACAGAGCATGAGGCTCATTTCAAATTTAACAAAATTCAACACGCTAGTCCGATTTATTTGCGAATCATATTTAAAGGCACTCTCAGTACCAAAGTAGTTAAATTCCTTAAGATTAAGTTTAATCTAATTCTAGTCAGATAGTGCTAAATGACCATAGTACATACATTACGATCACTGGCACTTGTTAGTACAGATCTCGCTCAAATAATAAATAAATAAAACAAACCAAACAGCAACATTTTCAGTAAGGACCTTGGACTAATATTATATTCCAAATTATAGCTTTTCATAAACATAAGACATGTCTACCCAACGATATGCCCACCTGGGCACGTATAATGTACTCGGAAACGAGCTTACCCTTTTTTGGTTGTTATTTTTCAAGTTAAAAAATCAAATTTAGAGAGTTGAATATAGTAGAAGACTTTCACGATCAGTATCAGTATTAAAAGAACGTCTTCAAAGTTGGGACCGTGCCATTGTTGTGAAAGAAAAACTCAAGGTACCGCCCGCTTTCTTAAGGGGCTTCGTCAGAAGGAAAGGGGGCACTACAAGGGAATGAGGTGAAACTCTCTGATATCAAGTTCACCATGAAAATAGAATCAAGTCGTTTTCTCCCTTTCCTCGATGTCCTGGTAAAACGCAAATCGAGTCATCTTGGACATTCAGTTTATCGTAAACCTACGCACACCGTTAAGTATCCTCATACCAATTCACATCGTTATCCCGCACAAAAACTCCCCATAATTAATTTTCTCCTTCATTGTGCTATCAGTGAAAGTGGAGAAATTGATCGCTCTGTGCACACACGTATCTGTGAACACAAACGTTGCTTGAAATCAGGTCTTCTCTCACATTCAGCTGTTGCTGAACTTCATTACGATACTGGCCATAAGATCTTGTTTGAAAAATCATCAATCATTGTCACTTGTCTTCATTTTTTCAATAGAAAGCCTCCGTGAGGCTACTGAAATCAGCAAGACCCCAAACAACTTGCATCGTGATGCTGATTATCATCTGTCAGACATACGGAAGTACGTGGCCGCTAACACAACACCAATCGTCATCTTCGACTTATACAAGCGGTATACAATCTTTGCTTTCTTTTGTCTTCTTCTGAAGGTTTTTGCCTCTAGTGTGGTTGACACGTTGAGTTACCATGCTCTTTTAGTGCCCCCTTTTTCTTCCGATGAAGATCCTTAAGTAAGCGGACGAAACGTTGAGTTCTTTCTCAATAATGACACAGTCCCAACGCGGAAGATGTTCTTTTAACAATTTCGAAACAGTTTCGATTTTAAGAAAGCATCCCAACTCTCGGTTTTTAAATTGAGTGCCCTATATATTTTTACATTTTTGAAATCCAACGCCGTGAGGCAAAAGGGATTCGTTGAAGAAGAAGAAGAAGAAGAAATCCGGAGAAAATTCAATGTTCGAATACTAGCATTTGCTGACATTTAGTTTGCAGTGGTTATTTTTTGAGAAAAATCTAACTAACCGAACATGGTAAATAAACCATCGCGCAGCAACCACGAGATATATTTATTTAATTACTTAAATAATGTTTAACAAAGAAGCTACTACCTAATCTATATAGTGAACCATTTCAAATATAAATGTGATGAAATTGTGTTATGAATATTTTAACATAGGTACCTTTCCAACCAATCAGTTTGTGAAGTCAATATTTGAAGTTTGTACTCTGAATTCTGTAACCTGATTTTGAAAGACGATATTTACCTTTACACGAGTACACAGGATTCCCATTTTATGTGTAAGTAGGGCACATTTAACAAGCTCATTTTCACAGATAATTCTTCAATTTAAAAATATATATTTTTGAATACGGAAAATGGATAGCGGAAAGGTAAATGACAGACATGTTAAATGTGGGTGAGTGTAGAGGTCATGTAGATTTAACGGTTTAGCGAATACCATTATCCTGCTAGAGAAAGTCCATCCCATATACCTTGGGCGAACACGCCCAAAGTAAGGATGCAACAAGCCACTGGCAAAGAAAATGAAACAGTCGTGCTTGAATTAGTCCAAGAAAATCGAGTGAATGACCTTGTACTATTTTCCGCCCAAGCTACTTTTAATAATAAAGGCATTGTTAAGAGACACGACTATCACTATTTCGCTAAAAAAAACCTGAATTGGGGAAAATCATTTTCAAGGAATCTTTACTGCTAACGTTTGATGTGGTATATTGGAAACTTTGTCATTGAAGGTCATTTAACCGGTGCGATGTACTTAAAAAAAACACTTGCTTGTACTTTCAGAAGAAATTCTACTGAATAAATAATGTGCCTCCTGTACACTGCCAAAGAAATGTGAGAGCCTACTTCAATACAATATTTAACAAAAATGTGATCGGAAAAGAATCAATCCATGCTTGGCCTCCTCGTAACATGAATCTTACCCTAATAAGAATAGGCTTGTTTGTGTGGCTAAAGTGGAAAACTACGTGTACTAGCAACACGCTGAAAATGAACTTCCATACGAAAAAGAATTCATCGTTACCAATAAGAAGGTGGAACTGCAATATGTGTTGTCTACCTAGTTATTACGCAATAAAATGGACTGAGTTGAGGTCGTAGAAAAAGTATAGTGCGCAACACATACATGAAGCCTTTTTTATACTCGTGTGCCTGTGACACTCGCCTTTCGGCTCGTGTAGCAAACTGCACACTCGTATCAAAAGGTCAGCTTCACGTACTTGTTACACAATATACTATTATGCACGATCGAATATTCTAAAACTGAAATAAAGGGAATAAATTAATTTTCTACCCACATTGAGTACTTGCTCAAATTGTGTTTTCTACTAACTTCTGTCAAATGGTTGAAGCAGTGGCGCCGAGGAATATTCACATGAATAATTGTGTTAACTATATTGTTAATATAAATTACCCCAAATAGAGTTTCAATATATTTTAGATTTTAATTTAAAAAAATATTCTTTGCAAGACTGTTGAACTGTAATGCGATCGTGCATAAAATTAATTTATGCACGATTACATTATAATGTGACAATTATGTCTGAATTTTTTTGACATAAACGTCTCTTTATAGCCCGTGGGCGTCTTTATAGCCCGCTGGGCTATAATGATACGTCAAAAATTGATAAACAGTTTAATAGTCTTATAAAGAATTTTTTTTAATTAAAATCGAAAGTATGCTCTTTATTAAGACTCTATTTTACCTGACTTATAATGTAAAATACGATACTCTATGTCTATCTTCACAAGCCTTCCAATGTTTTCATCTAGAAATGCTCTAAATATAGTGTCCAAATACAGCTTACTGCACGTATTGCTAAAATTACAATCAGGGGAAATACATTTTCGATTAACTAGACTAGATTTCTGACATAAAAAAAACTCAATTAGGTACCATGTTTTTTGTTGTACTGTTAAAAATGTAAGGGTATTTAATATTTACAAACTTATAAGTTAAAACAAGTTGCAAGTGGTGGGTACCCAACTGTTTTCAAAAGAGGTATTCTGTGGTACTTTTAAGAGGTGGATGAGGCACTGATATTAATATCTACTCTTCCAAGGTTTGACGGGTTTCTTGACTTAAGTTAAATAAATAAGTAATTGCGATATCTTTTTTAGACTGGAACCCTTCCATATCACCTGGTATTTATGTAGGGACGCGATGGTTCTTTTCATCATAGATATTCATTAACGTACTTTCTATCTTAAAAAGGTTCTTAGTAGAATGACTTACGGACAATAAATATTGTGAAAACCTATTTCGCTGACTACATGCTTGAGAAACAAATATCTCTGCAATATGTCGAGACCTAATCTAATTAAAAATATATATCATTCACTAATCTCAACAGCGTACGCGACGTGATTGGAAACGACGTTTTCTCACGTACCTAACCTTGTATCATCATGATTCTCAAGTTAATTGGATGCTACAGTAGCATGAGTGTAGTGTACTCATTGATCTACCGTATGCAGCCATAATTAAGCTTTGAAATGACTGACAATAACTTATGAAGGTCCTTCAATATGCTTTATTTAGTTTCAAATTTAACTGATATCTCATTTGCAATAAATTTTAGTTATTGATGAAGCCTGATAGGGTTGCAAACTCGGATTAACAAAAGTGAAACTAATTTAAATCTTTGGTAAGTTATTATTTACGTTCTAGTTTATAATTCTTCTTCAGTTTTCTGCTCGGCCAACCAAAGAATTATACCAGTTTTTCTTCGCTATTATAACTAAGTATTTCTGTTTACATAAATATGAAATACAGGGTTCGTCAGTGAAGCGGGAAAATTTAAAATTCCTGTATCTACATAAGTTTTTATTTGAGTATTAATGTTTTTACAGTTTTCTGTTAAGTTAGACTTGCCATTTAATTTTTTTAAATTAACGCTTGACAGGTGGGCACCATTACGATCTACGCACTCTTGTAGTCTTACATGAGAAACCGTTGCATAGTTCGAAGGTGACAGTATGGTGTGCACTTTTATCATCTGGCATTATTGGACCATTATTTTTTCAAGACGATCGAGGAAACGTTACAACCGTTAGCGCAGTTCGTTCCACAAACGTGGTCACAACATTTTTGATGTCAGAGGTAACCACAGATGGTTCCAGCAAGACGGTGCTATCAGTCATACTGCTTTCAGGGAACTCTTTCCGAACCATATCATATCAAAAAATGCAGACATTGTTTGGCCTGCTAGATCTCCTGATTTGTCCGCATGCGACTTTTTTCTTTGGGGTTGGCTCAAGAGCAAGGTGTATGTCGAGCGACCGCAAACGTTACCGGAACTAAAACTAAAAATTCAAGAAGAAGTTGAACGTATTACACCGGAAACGTTGCGGCGAGTAATGGAAAATTTTCGAGTAATACTACAAGAGTGCGTAGATCGTAATGGTGCCCATCTGTCAAGCGTTATTTTGAAAACATAAAATGGCAAGTCTAACTTAACAGAAAACTGTAAAAACATTAATGTTAAAATAAAAACTTATGTAGATACAGGAGTTTTAAATTTTCCCGCTTCACTGACGAACCCTGTATAATATGTTTCCTTCAAATATCACCGGATTAAGGTACATTATCATTCAGAATTTGAGATGAAACACGTAATTTTAAACTTATTTAAAGTAAAATGAGGTCAAAGTCAAAAAATCAGGCAGGATGATGTAATGCTATAATTAAATATCGGATCATTGGGGTAATCGCGTCATGTTTGTTGAAGTTCAGCTACACTGCCCGTATGGGAGGTGAATGCGGAAAGTCGGTTTACATCCTTTTCGTACTAAGAATTCAGATCTTAATCGCAGTTGCAGACGAAGTTTTTTAATTCAAAATTGTTGAAATATGAATCTTGCTAGGTAGGTTAGCATAAATTAGGAGGCCCATGATCGCGGTAGCCGAAGTTGTAAGATAACTTCAAAAAATTAACTTTAACCCTTAACCGCCGTGGTGATGTGGTATCAGAGATCGCAGCGAATTCTGATTATTGTTTATTTTCCGCAATTTTCGAGATATCGCCTATAGCGGCTTAGTATCTTCAATCTACTTGTTTCTGAGTATAATCTATTCGCGTCAATGGTTAATCAATCTGGACAATCCAAAAGGGAAAAATTGAAGAAAGGGTAGATATTTTTGGTCTAAAATTTGAAGAACAGTACTTAAAACGGTGCTTTGAGTGTGAAATAGTAATTAGCATCACAAGTCAGAGAACTCATATTTTACAGTACGAGTGAGATGTTTAAAGACGAGGCGACGAAAGGAGCCAATAAGTCTTGAAACTCGAACACTGGCAACACTTTCCGGCTCTGATACCGTAATAACTCATTTTCCAGACTCAAAATGGCGCCGGAAAACTGAATTTACCAGACAGTATGACATAAATGATTTTACTAATGAAAATGACACTCTTAAAGAAACTCATGAAATTCCAATCTGGTCTAATAAAAAAAAAACATAAGGCATGTTATCTAATATATCCTTCCGTCTTCTAAAATTAAAAGAAAGACCTTCGGACTTTATTTTATGTGCAACAAAGCGATATATGCTTAGGGTATAGCATAAAATAGTTGACAAACCGTAGGCAAAAAATTTAACTTTTGAACCCTTGCAATTTTTGTGATTTCATGGTTTTTTCTTTAAATTTGGTTTTTATATTATAATTTTTAATCTGCTAAGTTTAGAAATTTACTATTAGAATTTTGGAAATTTTATCATTTTCAAAAATAAAATACATTTTTAGGTAGTTATGTATGATATGCCTACACGCAGTCAACTTCGGAAATTATATTTTTTGTTATTTGTTTATTTACTTCTTTGATTTTCATTTTTTTTTTTCAACTTACTATATAAAGTATCAATTTCGTCACACAATGCATCAGAAGAAAGATCAGTGGGGAAATTTGTGAATTAACTAGAAACGACGGTGACAATGTAATAAATATTTAACGTCGGTGGTTAAGGGTTAAATATATGTTTCCTTCTGACTAAATTTGGTATTCTCAAATCTCTAAAAGGGGCCATTCGGGTTAAAAATTCCATTTTCTGTTATATGCAAAAATAAAGCATCGCATTTTTTTAAGAATTGTAGTTTTTGTCAATATCAGTTAACGCATTCGTAACGGTGTCACCTCATCATATGGTTACACTGCAGCATTGTACACATGAGAAGGGGCAGGCCTCCCAGAAGTTCAGACTTGACTCCAGCGGATTTCTTTTTGGGGGTTATTCGAAAAGTCGAGTGTACATTGTCACGTGCTAATTCCGCACTACGACGAAGTCCTGTGGCTTGCGGTTAACAAGCAGTCGAAGAAGGGGGGTTCGAAACGCTAAACCCTTCAAATAGGGGAGGTCGTAATCGGGAGGAAAATGGGCGCCACTACGGGAATCACCCTAGATAGTATCGAGGAACGCACCGTAGATTACTCCTTTTGGACTCGAAGGGGGTTGGTTCGGCTGCACCCTACTTCTGGATGTTACTTACACTTTACTTACTGAAAGAAATACTGGTACTAGTAGCCAGGCTCACAGGGCTATACACAAATATTTTAAAATAAACCCAAAACGGAAATAAAAGGCAATAATGAATTAACAATCAAATTTAATGAATGTAAGAAATATTTAAAATATGACACAAAATGAATTCACAAGTTCTATCCTAAATTACGTGAAAGGAGGATTGAGGGATGCCACATTTACTCAAGTTACGGCAAAGATAATTAACAGTCAGGCTTCCTTAATCGCAATCAAAAGAATGGTGATGACAAAACTTAAGCTAAAAATCTGTTTACAAATAATTTCACACGTGCAACATAAAATGGGCAATCATCGCCACAGGTCGCACTGTTTCTGAATTGTTAACGCTAAAGCAAAAAATAATACGCACTGATTGAAGATTTAAACACTTCGCCCAAACAGATCAAACAAAAGGGGCGCTTGATGTACTTAAATTACAGACAATGATTGCCTGTCTACGAGTAATCGGTAATACACGGTACTGAATGGGGTTGAAGCGGGTATTACTGCAGCCGGCACGTAAAGGGGCAGCCTTAAATATTGTTACCTGGGAAAAGCTTTTTTGAGGGTAGCCCAGAAGAAGCGATGGATGGCTTCGAATCCCAGGGAGAGATAGTAGCGGTCGGCAAAGAAAGGGATGGCCGGAAACAGGTGTGAAGACAACGGGTTGTCCTTAAACTGGTAGATTATTTGATCCGAAACGAAACTCTGTGAAACGGTACTCCACCAAACATCAAACTTAAACGGAACTTTCACACAGAACTTATATTTCCCCTATACGATAAGACAGTCTCTGGGATAATCCGACAATATGTCGTAAGATAGTTTCTCCAAAACTAAACGAGAACGAGAGGCTGACAAACTACCAAAGTCGTAATTCAAACTTGCACGACCGATGGTGTTGAAAGCTAGCTAAACTCTGATCTGTTTCTCTATTTTTTTTGTCAAGCGAATAGGATGTTAGAAGAAGATGGACAAACGCGACTTTGTACGCAGGGGGAACCTTAAATGACGCTACTCTTAGTGTGGCCTCGTGATCGGGTTGGTGGTTCACCGGATTCTTAACAAAGAGCAAATATTAATTACATCATCGTCTTTGGTCATTATATTTGGGATTTCTCCGAAATATTCCGCAACAACAAAAATATGTCGATTTCGCATTATTTTCGCAAATTCTGCAACTTCAAGCGAGCTTAAACTTCGAACAACAGGACCATATTATACTTAATTTACGCAAAATTTCAAAAGCCGTGACAACATCAGGAAATCCACGATACTCTCCCAATTAAAAGAGAATATTCGAGAAAAGATGGCTGGAATCTCATAAGTACTGTATCGAAAATTTGCGGGCACGAATAGAAGAATGTCAAAGGCGACATGGTGGGCAGCTGGGAGGCATTATTTTTAAAAAGTCCTTTTTAAAAATTCCTATCCAATATTTTTTTATTTTATACACATTACTTGTTTGAATAACTCTTTTAGTTTTTTTATTTTTATTTCGTGTTTAAAAGTGAACACATTCCTGGATCATTTGTAATAAGTAATAAGTTTATCATGCGTAAGTATAGAGACAAGTATAAGTTCAGATAAGTATGCAAATTTAGCTAAATATTTATCTGAACATGTATTGTTGATATTTAATATTTTGCTGGCTTTCATAAGCCAGAACTTTAACTTACGAAGCTGTTGCAAGCTTTCCAAGCTGACGAAAATAGCCAACAAATGAATCTTCTTATGCGAATTTTCACGATAAAGGTGACAATTTGGAATGTTGCAAACACAAGCACTGCAAAACCCTGACACACACTTGAGAGATTGTTTGTGTTGTTATGAAAGCGAAGTTAGTTCTAATTTACAATGAAGTAACAAATGTATAACTTGTCATCACAATTTTGAAGTTTTGTTTAATTTTAGACACTGTTAATACGACTAGATTTTTTCTGATAACGCATGTAGCAAATAAAGAAATAAAACAAGGAAAACAATGCAATGTGGCACCACGTAGAACATAACGAAGACGTTTCAAAATCTACCACAAAATTTTAATATTTTGAAAGATTTGGTGCAACTAAGAAATATCAAAATAATCGTTGCTTGCTTACTGTATATTTGTTACCCGTAGTTACACCCCACATGACACTTCTTTGATTTATAAGTTTTATGCCTGTATAATCAACATCTTGTACCTTAAAGGATTGTAAGTTAAAAAAAATATTTTCTAAAAAGATTTTATTTATTTAAAGTAATAGACTACCAAAACTAAACCACACCTGCAAATGTTTTACCTTTGTTCATATTTACTGTGGTAAAGGGTGTGAGGCCGTCTATGACGTCAAAAATTCACCATTCGTTCTCACTTGTGTTTGGTGCGACGTAGCCCTAAACAAAAAAAATCAACCCGAACTGTTCCTTTGAGACAGAAAAACAGGCAAAATAAATAAATCGAAATTATTTGAATTGCTCCACAATTTCTTGCCGTTGATATAAGAATTAATGGCTCAATACAACAAGCAAACAAAAAAATCCCAATGAATATTAAATATTAACTTCTGAAAGGTAGAGTTTCTTTGAAAAAGCTAAAAATAGGTATTTCAATGCATTTCGTCGGTATCCTAATTAATCTTAATTATAGAAATTAATTAAGGTCTTTCAGTTTATTGGCCAGTTTTCTTATTACTTAATAAGTAAAGCGAATTACATTTAAAATCGAAATCATTGGTTTGCAGGTTTTATAATCAAATAGTAACAAAAATATGTTGGGAAAGAATATAGAATAATTTGATAATATCTTAACACTGACGATCTGTTTTTATGAGAGAATGGAATAAAACTTAAAATTTATTTAAATCTAATTTAAGAATATTTTTCCCCTAATGACGTCTGAAAACAAAACAGAACACCTCTGCTATATTTTCCAGCAGGAATGTATATAGCTCGGGGTTTTAAACTTTTGCTCTACAGAAATTTATATTTCTACGATATGTAAAATTTTGGTGGATTACTGAAGTCTGTAAATAACAAAAACGCTGACATATGTTTACAACCAAATATTTTCTCAGCGTAGCAGCACGATGAGAATTTCCGTTGAGAATTTAAACTGAAAAAAGTAGAATACGGATAGAAAACTCTTCGTATACATTTTAGACCCAATATTCGATGCGAGACTGAAAAAGTTTTATTTTCTCTACTTTCACTGTTATTCAGCTTTAGTGGGCTTCAATTTTAAATCCTTACAAAACTTTTAAATTCGCGATCTAAATCTATTTGTTACGGTTTTCCAACTTTCCCTGAAACGTTTTCTATCAACTAGCCTGAACTTTTAGAAGTTGTAAACAACAATCCTTAGATTTTAATTTTTCGCGTAAAAACATATGTAAAGGTTTGTACGTAGAACGAATTCCCTTTCGCCCACATATTGACGCGGTTTGGCCAGGTTCCCGTAGGTCAAACTGTACTTTATTAGATAAACATCCATCAGCAGATCAGTTTTATTTTCGTCTTGCTCTTTCATGCGAACTTATCTTTCGAGATGTTTATAAATAATTTATAGAATCGAAAGTAACAAATTGTTTATTTTGGAGTCCTTTATATGCAGCACACACGCTATATCGGTATACTATAATACAATAAAACTTCATTAGCTGAGAAAAATGGAATTAGGGAAGCTTCTTATACAAGTAGCAACGTTTAATAATGTATTTATACATTGATAAGTAGCTCTCCTGAATAATATTTTAACTTTAATTGAAAACAACTACCCAATTTCACGCTGCAGTTACTGTACCGTGTAATCACAAAGTAAATTGATTCTTGTTTTCGAAAGCTTAGAATATTTTGATATTGGAAGTATAAAACCATGTCGCCTGGAAAATAAAATGTGAACTGGAAATCCTGTGGATTTTGGAGGAAGGAAGAACAAGAGATATTTAACAACCTCATCAAATTAATTCGTTCCAAGTAATACTGCATTAGCAATTTACAGGATATTTTAACTAAACTATCGTTCTTTATATTCTAACATAGTATTTTATATGAATGTTGGATTTTAATTGTGTTAATTTATAAAACTCATGATCTAAGATTTATCGACTTTTGAACATCCAGAGTTAGGACATTTTTAGTTATTAATTTTTAAAAAATTAACATACATTAATGTGTCTTGATATTCTTCTGTACTGTAATATTAATATTACCAAATTTTATTTGTGATTTTTGAGAAGAAAGTAGAAGCGGGATATTCACCTATAATTGAAAATATTTCAAAATCGGCACGTATCTACGCTTCAGAAAAAATATATTTCTGAGAAGCTTTGGTATCCTGTTATGCTTGGGGTGCATAAATAGAAAGCGGTGAATTGAAATCCCATTCGGGCTTCAAAATATCGATAACTTACTGTCTATTTTAGGCACAATGCGGGCCCTTTTATTATCAGACAAAGAGCAAAAAATTTTTTGGAAATAAGTTTCCTTTTATAGTTGCCACGCTTGCAATTTGCTGTTATAATGGATACATTTCGTTACAAGTTTCTTTGTTTAAGTTGTAATTTTCGTAAAACTTAAGAAAAACTAATATATATCAGAAACTTCGTAAAAGAATGCATGCCTCGTCTTTTGTAAATTATAATTATGAATTGAGAACATTGGGCTAAAAACATCGTTGACTTAATAAGTATTTACAAATTCAATGCTGTTAGTCAGAAAAAGTTTAATATTTATAACGTATTTTTATGCAACTTAAGTACAAAAAACGTAAATACAAAGAACATTCTGTATCTTCAGTTTTTACATCGCAAGGGAGCTTGAACTTTCTACAATTTTAAATTTTATCTTCACAAACTACTTCAATTATTCATATAATAAAACGTTAATGTACCAGAATATCTCTACTACTTTTGGCGTCGGAATTGTACTTTAACAAAAGTTTTAGACTTCTTTCAGATGAAGTAACTATTCGATAAACCAAAAATTTAAATCATGACCTCGCCCATCTAAGTACTGGTAAAAGTGTGTTGGTGTGCGTGTTTAAAAAAGGAATATTATATTCCCACTGAAATTCTCAGTAATTATTATAATCAAATTTAATTAAAGAGGTTGATGAACGCTGGGTAGTTTAATATAACCGTATACCAGACATCCGACACAGGTTTTCCAAACTGTGTGTTTTATGGAAACTTGGGGGTTAAAATGAAATTCCCCGACGTTGCATAATGTTTAAAACCGCCTAATTAATAAGCAACAACGTTAACGTGTGACGATGAAACATCTCTCGAAATCCCAAAGCACAGAAGTTGTCATGTCTACGAGGCCCCGAGAGGATTTTAGGCACTTATCGGAGGTTAAAGTTAACAAGCAATTTAATGTTCTAAACGTATTATTCAATTAAATTCACTTCCCGACAAAATCAATAAATCTATAATCGTTTTATCTTAGGTGTGGCCCGACTGCAATTCAATTTTATTACGACATTACTGCCATTGTGTCGGTTACACTATTTACATTAACGGTAGCCGTAACGGAAATTAGAATACCGGAGAGAGCAAAGAAAGAATAGGGTAGTGGAGTAGGTAAAGAAAGGCATTCCTTTACAATATGAAAACTTCTTGGAAGCAATCTCAATTCAGTATTTTTAATCCAATTTCCAGAATAGCTGATGTTTTATCGATCGTATCGGTAACAAAAGACTTATAATTTTATCATCCTGTAACATAATTATTCTAATCAGGGTCCGTAAAACTTAAAAAGTTCTGTCTGCTAGCGTAGGATTTTATTGGCACTTCTTTTCAATAAATTCGCCGTTATTCAAACTCAAACCAAAAAGATCAAAAAAATTCTTTTGAAGGCAAATTGCAATTTATACCACGAGATCAAACAAATTTATAATTAGAATAAGTTACAATTTTGATTGGGAATTTGAATGGAAACCCTAACCCCAAACGGCACATATTTGACATGTTTCATGTTAGTAGTTTTTGACTTATTTTCCAACCAGACAACACGAAAAGCTTTCTGTAACCATACATTTATTATATCTTACAGCACTACTATTTGTCCGAGATAACTTGAACGAAGTAAAAAAAAAACATTTGACAGATCACGTGAACTGTATTGCGTCTTCAAATGTTCTCCAAAATATTTATCTTCACACTTTTAAGTACAGATTTATAACCTGTTATTATAACTGTAATTTGTCTTTTTCTTTAACAGTCGCCCATTCGATGAAAATTATTTATATCAAGTTATTTCTAAACTTCTGCATTCGTTTTTTTCTTTAAATTCAGTTTACTGAGTTTTAATAATCGTTTTAAAAATGGGCTAAAATTTCTGGATCAGCCTTTTTCTGAAAGCCAACTAATAGGATTGCATCAAACAACTTAAGACTTCAGATGTGAGATATATTTGAACAAGTTCTAAATTTTTTTATAGGTAACCATTTTAATTAAACCTTTCACCTTACTGGTTGCTTTTACGGCTCACAGATTGCTGGGGAAAAAACTCTAAACGTGAAATGTACAAGCATTTTAAATATTGTATCTTAATTTTTGGTGCATTTTTTTATAAAGTACCTAGGTATCCATTAAGAATTTGCATCTCGTACGCCCTTTTGAAATTTCATCCACGTTACACTTTCTAAAGGATTATTATAAAAATGTTAATTTTTTAAATGTTCATAAACCTGTGGTACCCCAAGAATTCCCCTTTTAAATTTTTCTTGGATTAATTAGGAAAACTTTGCTTTAAAAAATTATAAATTAACTACAACCATAAGGTTCTCTGTCCAACGCCTTTTTCGTTAGTCTCAACCGTATATTGTTGCGAAACAGCTCTGGAATGTTGCTTACACTTCAAGACTGGTAAGTGAGTGAGTCAACAGTGAATAACGTATTATTTTGTATTACTCTTAAAATCCTTCCAAGCAGTTCTTGGAATCACTTTTCTAACAGCAAAATAGCAAATTTGCTTTTTGACGCTGTATATTTTTTAGCTAGTGCCAAGAATGATGGATGCCGTACGTGCTTAGTAGCTTACAGTGCAGCAAGGAAGGGTATTACAAGTGAATTAAATAGAATTTTATCTCATAACATATAAATAAAGCTAGCATCCTAACGCTTTGTGCGGATGGCATAAGACGTTCTTTTTTTACAGAAATCAATGCTGTTGTATTGGTTGCCTGCTTTTGTATGTATAGGAATATTCGTTCCGTACTATTATAAGCTCAGCAACAACAGCTAGCTATGTAGCAGTATTTATTTAACAAACAAATATTACAATCCCAATTATATCCATTTCATAAATTCCCATTTGCATTGTAATGATATTAATTCATTTGAGAAGAATTTTATATTGCAGTAGTATTTCTCTATGAACCGAGGGATCGTTTCATTTACAGAGAAAAACTTTTAAACTAAGTTTGAAAAAGTCCATAAATAGCTTCTATTTGTTGGGTTTATCTTCCCTTCCTAAGGCGCCAAATAGTGAAAACTCTTCTGAATAAAAGATGAAGTGCACATACTATAGTACAGCGTTTTTCAACCTTTCTGCCACGTGACCCAACATCATTGTTTATAAGGGTACCGCGACTCAAATATAAGATTTTTAATAACCGAGTAGACTAGAATCGCTGTATATCGGAGATTCATTTGAAAATTCACCAGGCCCAGCAATTCTCTAAAAACAAGGACAAATCAAAAGGGTATTGTTGAGGAAGTCGTTTGCTTCATCCTAAAAACATTAAATGGAAATAGGGACGAGTGATGATACTTCATTTTAAAGACCCTGTTTTTGCTTACATTTTGCCACCTTGTTCGTTAAAATTGAGTTAAATTGAGTGTCCCTTATCGAGGAGTGCTTATTTGAATATTCAAACTTTGGGGTGTTTATTTTAAAAATACTGCCACAGTTTTACCTCATTTATTTAATTTTTAAAATGTTGAGTCAATAAATTTTATTTTATATGAACATCTCATTTGGTAGAATTACAAGTTTCCAGTCCCTCAGGATTTTAAAATAAAAATAATGGTATTCGTTTTTGTAAGTTTTTACTATTGTCAGTGTGTTTGCAGATGGAATGGAATTATCATCAAAAATTTTGGAAATTCATATTTTTTAGCCAAAGAAAACAAATTGAGTCAAACTGTGGGAGTATTCTTAAAATGAACACACTAAAGTTTGAATATACAAATGGGCACTGTTCTAAATCGTTACGCTATAATTTAATGAATTAGGTGGTAAACTGCAGATAATAAAATTGCTTTTAAAATGAAGTACCACTTACCCCCCTCTCCCTTTTGATTTAACATTTTTGACGATGTCGCTTTGGAGGGTTAGGTGATGAAATAAAAAATTCACGATTTGTGTAAGAATAGGTTCGTCTCAACGATATCATTGGCATGACTCGTGATTTTCTTTAGAGAAGTCTATACACCGAAATATTAAGAGTAGTAATTTTAAAATGAACACCAGGTACCATATACATAAATAAAAAACACCATTTCAACTCAGTTTTAAATTTTTAGGTTAGAAAATTAATTTGTCTTTTCGGTACAACATACAGTATCTAAGGATAAAGTGAATGGATGATCCTCTGGCGGTTTTCGGTTTTTCGTATAGTAGTCTTTCATTTCGCAACCCATTAAAAATGTAACGCGACCTATAGGTTAAAAAAACTGTAGCAACCACGATTAGAAACAAAACATAACACTCAAAAAAGTTAATTGTGCTTATAATAGATAATTAATAAATTGCATTAAGGATTTGTTTTCTCGTTTGTCGCATTTTAAGAGGTGATATCTATCTTCAGGTTTGTTGTTATGCATTCATCTGTTAGTTGATAGTAGTTGGTATTATTACAGATTAGGTGATGATATCCAAGTTGTGTCGTGCACGTTTAGTTACGGTGTGTCGTTCTTTTTGATTAGTTCCTTTCCAAGTGTGTCCTGTGAATGCTGGTCCATCTGTGTATCTTTCTACTACAAAGTTCATGTTCTTTTCTTCTCTCTTTTCTTTATTATGTATTTATTGTTTGAACTGCTATCCCTTCAAATTTTTCTATTATTTTTTCTCCCATCGTTACTGTGCCTGCTAGATGGAAAGTAAAGGGGTTTGAGACATTTCTGGGTAGACCTAAAGCTTTTATTTTATCAATTTCTCGTAGGTGTTGCACGGTAAATAATGAGCATAAGGATTTAAAACCGTAAGTTACTGCTGGCCAAATCTGTATGCTGTATATTTTCATTACTGTGTTTTAACGATCCTATAAGTTGGGCAATCTTTTACTTTTTACATTGATATATTTGCTTAAAGTTAATGTTGTTTGGAGTCTGGTAGTCGTATTCATTAACAAACTTGATTTCTTCTGAACCAACGTGAGTTTCATCGTTTCCTTTTAGTCTTCCCCCTTTTCTAAACTTAATAATAATAATAATAATAATAATATATTTATTAGCCAGTTATGTACATAAACGACACATTAGCACGTCACACAAAGATTACAATATTGGTATACATAACAAAGTTTAACAATGTTTACGTAGTCATAAAAAATTGGGAGGCTTTAGCTTTCATTTAATGCATTAGTAAATTCTGCTATTGTATAATAACAGGCATTGAGTAGTACTTTTTTTAGTTTCTTTTTAAAAATAAGAGGCGTTGGCGATTGCTTTACATCGTTAGGGAGCATATTGTATATGTGGCTACCTACATAATGGGGAGATTTTTTGGTTGATTCAAGCTGACATTTAAAAGAATATAAGTGGTGTTTATTCCTGGTATCATGGTTGTGTATATTGAGGTGTCGGGTAAACAGTTTCATACGGGAATGTATAGAAAGCAATAATTTGAATAAATAGATTGAGGCAACCGTAAGTATTTTATTGTCCTTGAAGGTTTCCCGGCACGAACTATTATAAGGAAGGTCGAAGATAAGTCGTATAATTCGCTTTTGCAGCACAAAGACTCTACTGATATCGGTTGCTTGACCCCATACGGTTATACTGTAGGCGATAGTTGGATATATTGAGGCATAATAGACAGATAATAAGACATTCCTATTAACAGAGTTTTTTAGGGAGTAAATAGAAAAGAAGCCCTTACTAAGTCTGGAGCATACCCAGTTGATTTGGTTACACCAGGAAAGATGCGAATCTAAGAGAGTGCCTAGGAATTTAACTGGAGTGGTACTTTTTATATCGAAAGCCTTGTAGCGTAAATGCAGGTTATATGATTGTTTGCGTCTACTATTAAATTCGATGCAAGCTGTTTTTGTGTTTTCGGTTAAGCACCAATTTTCAAATTCTTCAAGGATTATAAGGACTTTTTGTTCTAGGCGAATTGGGTCACAATCTGTCACCACTATTGTGGTATCATCCGCGTATAAATAAACAACACCATGACTGATGTGGTCAGGAAGGTCATTTATAAATAGTAAGAAAAGTAAAGGTCCTAGTACACCTCCTTGTGGCGTGCCGAGGGTTAGATCGGTACGGTTGGAGTAAGAGTTTTTAACCTTTACCTTGATTTGTCTATTGCTTAGATAGGAGATTAGCCAGGAGTTAATCGGACCACGGATCCCAAGGTTGCAAAGTTTGTCCAGCATTAGGGTTTTGTCAATAGAGTCAAAAGCTTTAGAAAGGTCGAATAACAAAGCTACTACATGTTCTGCCTTATCAACTGCATTGTAAATCTGCTGTGTAAGTTCTATGGTTGCAGTTTCAGTTGACTGGCCTGGTCTAAAACCATGCTGGCAATCTGACAAAAGATGTTGGTTATTTAAGAAAAGAAGTATTCTGTTATATATGACTTTTTCAATGATTTTAGAGAAGACGCTTAATAATGCTATAGGTCTGTAATTTTCTATGTCGTTGAAATCGCCTTTTTTAAAAATCGGGCGAATAGCTGCGGTTTTTAGGGATTCCGGGAATACTCCATTAGTAACAGACTTGCTAATTAACTCTGCTAAGATTGGGGATAAGTCGCTACAACAAGTTTTGATCAAGAACATTGGAATTTCGTCGGTTCCAGTAGATTTTTTGTTTGGCATTGCATTTATTACCGCTTCGACCTCAGACGAGCAAACTGGGTAGAAGTACATGGAAGCAAGTTGTTTAGTTTTTGATACACTACGAGGCAAGTGATTACTATTAAGGTGATTTTTTATTTTTGCAGGAACGGACGTCGAGAAGTGATGAGCGAAAGCGTCAGCCACGGCTTTAGGATTGGTTATTAGATTAGAGTTATAATGGATAGAAATCGTTTCCTCTTTGTTAAAGGTTTTCCCATTTAAAGTATTTACTAAGTTCCAGATGGTCTTGGGTTTATTATTAGACGAAACAATCAGGGAATTATAGTATTCCATCTTTTCTTTTTTGATGTCCTTGTTAATCAGATATTTTAAAGTTTTATATTTCTCGTCAAGTTTTGGGCTTCGAAGATTTTTTTTGGGCCAGGCGAGTTTTTCTAGCTCCAGGAGTTTACACTGTAAGGCAGTGGAAAAGACTATCTTTTTTAATTATTTTACTTTTCGCTAAATTAATATTTATTTTATTTATTTCACACCATGAATTTAGGTGATTTAAACTTCTCTGGAGCTGTTATAAATTCTTTGAGTATATGACAAGGTCATCAGCATGCATTATACAATTCATTTCTGGGGCTACAATACTGTTTGGCAGATCATATACAAATATTAGAAATAAGGTGTGGCTTAGTGAATCCCCTTGTAGCACCCCTCGTTCTTGAGTTATTACACTGGATATTTCTTTTTTATTGTCCACCTTAATGTAGTTTTTGTTTATGATTTCGCATATGACGTTAAATACTCTTCCTTTAAAATCCAATTGTAACAGTTTTTCGCGAAGAATCCTCTGTCCACCGAATCAAACACCTTCTGGAAATCTATAAAGGCAGCATATAATTTACGTCTGGGCTTTGATGTTGCTTGTTTTATTACGTCGATTAGTTGATTGGTTGCACTTTCACAGCTTCTATTTTTACGAAAACCATATTGTTCCGGCGGTAGTATGTCCTCTAGATGCTTACTAATTCTACTGTTAATGACTTTCGTGAATAATTTGAATTGAGTTAAGAGTATTGCTATACCTCTATATGAATTAACACAAAAGCTACTACGAAAACAGCGGTATTTTTTTGGTAACAATTTGAAAATATAAACACGAACTGCCAATTCGTATCAGCTAATTTATGAGTTACATGCTCTCTTCTTTTAATACCATAGATGAATCTGAGACAGGAGTTTTGAACTCGTTATATTCTGTCCATATCTATCCATAACCTAATTTTCAAATTTCTGTCCAGAAGATATCTGTTGAAGAAAAGAATTTTAAGACTAGCGTAAGCTTTTTGGATAAGTTTAGTAATATGATCTTTAAAACGTAGATTAGTATCAATATGAAGTCCTAAATTTCTAGCTGTAACAACGCAACTTAACCGTATTCCATCAATTAGAACCTCGAGCCCCGAAGCAATTTCTTTCCGCAATTTACGACTGCCAAACACTAATACACTGGATTTACTGGCATTTATTTTTAGACAATGATTTTTAGAAAATGATATTAAGTTTGAGAGGTCTTCGTTGATTCGATCAGAAGCTGTTTGTATACCACCAGGTTCAAATGAATAATAAAGTTGCGTATCATCAGCATAGAAGTGGAATTTACAATTTTTGATAGAAGAAGAAAAGACAGACGTGTAAATTGCATAGAGCGTGGGACCGAGGATAGACCCTTGAGGGTTTTACTCTTTGAGTTCTGTGACTAAGATAATTTTTGAAAAGTGATTGTACAGTATTGTCAACTCCAATATTATGCAATATGGCTATTAAAAGTTGATGATCTATCATGTCAAAAGCTTTGGAGTAATCTAACAAAACCAAAGCAACCATATTATTATCGTCTAAAGATCCAAAGATGTCGTCAGAAATGTTAAGTAGAGCTGTAGTGCAACTGTGGCCAGCTCTAAATCCAGATTGAAGCGGTGGGAATACATTTTTAAGTTTTAAGTGATTAAGAAGTTGAATATTAACTATTTTTTCTAAGACTTTGGATAAGGTATCGCCTTTTTTGACTATATCGCCTTAGGCTATATCGCCCTAGGCGGCTTACCTTTTTATACGAGTATTTTAGATTATGCAGTACAACACATTAAACCTCTTGTGTTTATTAACACCTAAACCTGTCCTAATTTTTTCAAAATTACAATGCTTTTTATTTATAAAAGCATTACATTTTTGCCATTAATTACTTTAACCCTGAAATACTTAATAATAAAAAGTTTTTAACAATGCTGATAATAATTAGAATACCCATTTCTCTTCGTTTTTATATTCATGGTATTTAATAACGCAATGAAAAGACTGACAAATATTTCCAAGCTTAATTGAGGTTTACACTTTTAAATTTTCCCTTCAATTTTTAAATTCAGTTGGGCTTTTATTAATTTATTTTTGTATCCAGCCTATTAATATTGTTTACTCGTTTTAATTAAAATTTTAATCCAAAAACGCAGATAGGAGAATCGGAAAACGTAATTCCGGTCAACAAAATTGCGTATTTTTATGTTAACTAAAATACAATGCTATGTGTATACGTATGGTCCAATAATAAAAATAAAGAATCTTTGGAATTTTTGATATAAATATAGTATGTATATAAAATATATCATCTACTTTCAAAGCCAGGTTGTTCCATCATACATGATATTGTATAAATAATATCAAATTTTATTCTAACTATTCATAATTTAATTTGCTTTAGTTAATATAAACTTCAAAAGGCTGCTTACGAATTGAAATTTGAAACTAATGTAAGCCTTTGTTGTGAATTAACCTTTAATATCCAACCCATAAGCACCATCTTTGTCATTGAAATGTTGTGTTTGAAATAAATTAATTTAAATAAACTATTATTTAGAGACTAAAAAGACTATACACGGTGCCCTCTTTCTTGAACATTATAATTATGGTTAAATAGTAAATTTTATATACGAGAGGCGGTTAAAAGTTATCGGCGAAAACCTTGCGTACCTACCGTTCATTTATTTTTACAACTGGCAAAATATGCTCAGAATACATTTTGAACGCCCTTCTTTGTAGAATATTGTAGGTTAAAAATATCTTTGCTAACTGTTATGTTTTCGAGTAATTGGTCAAAATTGTTTTTTTGTTTTTTTTTTTTCGTGGAAACCATAGTAGATATGACTTGGTTGAAACGATTCTGTTTTCTCTTTTCAACCATGGAAAACTAGGAAAAATGGAAAAATAACGATTTGTGAGATTTTTATTACTAAAGGAAGATGAAACAAAACACAAATCATATATCAGCAATATGAGAAAAATTTAAGGCCATAATAATTGAATTATAGCAAAGAGAATCCCAATATCTACTAAGCAAAACCTCATTTATTACACATTTATAGAACTTCTGAATTCATACATCTAATACGTTGATTAATAATCGATGTTCACTTTCAATAGAAATTACGTAGATGTTATAACAATATTATATGTGACTTACGAAAATACAATCGTTTCCAATTTGAGGTTTCCATTAATTTTCAGAAATAAATTATAATATAATTTGATTTACAACCAGAATTTGCTTTGGAAAGTGGTGTACGTCAAGAATTGTTATGTTATATATGATTCGGCGTACGACTTAGATTAATCAGAAGTAAAATGACAACCTCCATTTAGAAATTAGATCAGACAAATTTATCTTATATATAGATTTCTATCTGGGCGGGTTTGCGATTTAGATTTAATCCATTCGCAACTGCCTTTTGCATCAATGGAAACAAATTGGCGGCCTGTTTTAAAAACTCCATTGTAATTAGAAAAACAAAGGGGCAGTTGAAGTACAAGTCATTAAAGCTTCGTGCACGGTTCCACTAGCAAAAAATCGAATGACCGGAAAATTGCAGCTTTTGAAGAGTGAGTAGTTAAGTACGGGAACGTTAACCCAGTCAGTCACTTTTTACAATAACGTACAGATTTAATGGAATTTTTTAAACGAAAAGTTGTAATTAAGGCCACAATAAATTCCTTAATTAATTCGGGGTTAATTGCCCGAGTTCTAATAAAAAGCTGCCAACCCCGTTTTAAATCTCTTTATTAAAATTTTATATGCTTCTATCGAATTTGTTTTAGGTAATCTATAATTTACTTTATATGCCATGAAAGAGCTATGTCGAAGCATTAAAGACACATATTAACGTAATTTCACTTTAAATATATTTATAAATCTTCCGGCAATTTTATCTCTATTCTCATTCCTAATTTTAGAGTTTTTGTGTAGTTCACACTTAGAAGTATTTAAAACAGCAATTTACTTTATTATAATTAGAGCGGCTTTTACAGGTTGTAACGTAAACTGTTAGTGGAATTTTACTAAAACACCTTAATTATACAGAGGTTATCGTAAAATTGATTTACTGTTTTATTATGCCATTACACTGATTTAAATAACAAGGGAAGTAAGTGAGATAGAAGGTTGCCTAGCGTGGGTCTGTAACCGTGGAGCCAGTAAATCACCAAGTACCATGGTACTGTAGTACAGTAGTACTCTTCCCATTGCCGATATAAACTGTTACCAAAAATTGAAGTAATTTTTGGTATAATAACTGTCACTCTGAATAAATCACATTCGCTTCTGTGCTTCCTTGGGAGATAAATTCAGACTACTTTATTACCGTCATAATAATCTGTCAATAAAAGGTAAAATCTTCTTCTATGTTATAAATGTTAAATGCAAATTACAACAGTGGTAATGGGAAAAATAAATTTAGTGTCTCAGTGACCTGGTGTATTTGGTATTTATTTTGCAACGAACTAAACAGAGGTTAGAGTCCTTGTCATAGTCATTCCGAACATTCAGAAGCTTTGATTGAAAACTTTCTATTTTTAATTGCCAATAAGTAATCAAGGCCAAGCTGCAACCACTTATATCATATATGACAAAAACTGTGGTATTTTGCCTCATTTTTCTGTGGGAGAGCTTTAGCTTAAAACAAAATAAGAATAATTACGTTTGTCTCTTAATAGTGCAATTAATACAAACTTAGCAAGTTAGTTTTTCAATTAGTTATGTATCTTGTTTCTTTCATCCCGAAATCCTGAATTGATAGTCACAGCTAGAAGGTCGATTAGTTCTTCGATTTCAGGCGATATTCTTCCAGGAAAGGTTGCAATGCACCATTTAGTTGCTTTTCGAACATTTATTTTCTTCAGTATTATTATTTATACATTACCGGCTTCTTCAACTATTTCACCACCTTCTATAGGGTTTTGGTTGAACGCAACATGAATGACGTAATGCCGCTATAATATAAGCTCCTGAAAAGATATGTGCTTAATGCTTAGGCTAGCATCACCCTGAGGTTTGCCTCGCTTATGTCTTTAGGTTGCCAAGAACTACTTTCTAGATATTTGTATGTATGAGTATGTAAGTACTTCTTCAGACTTCCATGACCTATGTACAAACTAACGATGATTCTGATACTTTTTCTACTTACAAGTAAAATATTTTGTTTGTCAGGCTCAATGCATTCCATGTTCCAATACTCTTTCGTCGATTTCGTAGATTAGTTCATTTTCTACTTCGACCAGCATTTTGGGCGTTTTCATAGAGTCTTTAACGGTTAAAAGAATTTTCCGAGAAACGAAGTGTAGGTTCGCGCTCAACCGCCAACCTAGTAGTTAAACCTTTTTAGTGATCAAATCCAAGGGATACTTCACAAAATATTACTGTTATTTTTAATGTTAAAAAAAGGTCTTACGAAACGTACTACCTAAAATGTCTTTTAGTTCAGTTTATAATAATATGGCCACATCTGTAAAATCTCTATTTGAAATCTTAGGGCAACTTTTTAGGCTATACGTAATAAGTGATATGTGTATAAATGGGTCTTCGCGTCATTAAATAGAACTTTCTTTCCTGATTTGAGGCGTCTATGATATGCCTGGTTTGAAACAATATTTATTTTTATTATTTTTATTTGTTTTGGTGGTGACATTTTCTTGGAATAAATCAATATGATCAGATTAAATTAATTGGGAGGTTAAGAACAATCATTAGCAGTTCCTTAACAACCCGATTATTTTTATAAGAATATGAGGCCAAGTCGGAAACTTACCGGAAAACTGATACAACATCGCGGTTTATCAAGAAAATTCGGAAGATAAATACTTATAACCACCAAAAAAACTTTTCTGGTTGGCTTCTGAGCAACTTGTGCACCGTAAACTGGAGATCTACATCAGAGTTTAAGTTTTGGCCTCGCAATATTTCTTTCATAGGCAAAAAAATTAAAACTAGATAGTGTCAGGTCTGGGGAATAAGAAGGGTTTGGCAGGACCTTAAACTTCATGTCTTGAAAACATCATCATCGTCGTGGCATCTGCTGTTTGAAGCCTGGCATTGTCTTGCTAGAGACGGACGTCTTTGTATAATAAGGGATCCCAAAACTTGCTGCGCATAGCTGGCCTCAATGGTTTTGCAAAAAGTTCCGCTGTTCACAGTTTGACACTCAATACTCGTTTCAGCGGCAGACGCCAAACATCTCCTATGATACCCACTAAATAGGAGCAGCGCGCGCTCTGAAAACTATTCACACTGGTTGTTTTCTACCATGAGATCAAAAAAAAGATGATTCTGAGCAGGCCTTGACTAACATTCTAGAACCAGTGTAGCCAATCGTGTTGTACTAGTCAAGGCCTGCTCAGAATCTTTTTTTTTCGATCTCATGGTAGTAAAATGTATAACACTTCCGGTTATTTCTTATCTATACAATCATCATAATCTACTTCACGTATTAGGCCTGTTACGACACTATGTTTACTGTTCATTCCATTGTTTCATTGGACGGCCTAAGTTTCTTTTCCCTATATTTGGTTTGTATTTGTATAGAACTTTAGGTTTTCGGTAATCTTGTATCCCTGCAAGGCAACCGTGCCATTGGGACCCCCACAGGGTGAACTAAACCCTAGTTTTTTAAGGAAGTGTTACTTCTCTATCCTTTACCATATTGCAATTTGCTTAAGGACAGGCTTTGGGGGTACAATAGGTACAGCCAGGTACTTAGGTAGAAACTCACTTAATTAGAAATTTGGATTGCTTCAGCTCATTTATATGTTTATTCACTGTTATACGAAACAAAAGTGGACCTAAAACCTAACACTGAATTTAATCGAATGTTAACTTTGGACAGTTTTTAGAGGTGAAAAATGGGTGATATGGAATTTTTACTACTTCCATTTGATTGGCATATTGTCACTTAAAAATTATTCAGCACTTTTAACATATCCCCCTATAGGGTTACTATTGCACCAGTGTCTGCAACAGTAGGGTCTCTTTGAAGCTTTGCTTGCTTTGCACTCTACCTTCCAGTAACGAAAAGCTTAGAATGATTTCAAGTGCAGTTATAGCTGTGTCCCACAAGAACTCTAGCACTGGGAGTAATTTGTTTCGTCTATGACTGAAAAATTATTCAGGTATTTTCTCTTTCATTGTTGTTTGTTCTTTAACTCAGAATTATGTTTATTTGTTTGAGAGCTATAGTTCATTTGTCACTGGAGGTGAGGGGTCATCTTCTTATGTTTTTCCTCTTTTCTTCCAATAATTTTCCTGATAAATCGAAGACACCTGCAATTTCCATGTGCATCTAAAGTAACTTCCCAGTTTACAGAAGATTGCTGTTTTTCTATTAATAATTTTTAAAAAATATTGCAGCTTGTGGTTACGTTTATCTTTTATAGTTTTGATTTAGGGTAAGTGTACCAATGAATGACCACTTTAGAAAATTATTATTAATATATTGTGCAGAAGTGCTACAGAAATCACAAAAATAGGTTAAACTATGTATCAGCGTGTTCTCCAGGGAGTGTACTATTGGGTAGGTGTAATGGTTTTCTAGAATGAATAACATATCGGTCTTTGACAAAATTTAAAGAAAAAAGTTGTCAAATCACCAATAAATGACCTACTGATTTTAGTGATTGACTGACTTTCCACTAGTAAATGACCATCGAAATTTGTTGAACTAATTTTATTGTATTTTCCTGTAATAAATACATTTCAGACATTAACAAAAGGAAAAGAAACTTTCACTATTGATTCTACATATTAATATTCTTTTCAAAGGTACTTGAATAACATAACATAACAAATTATGAGAATGAAACATGTTAAAAGTATTTCTCAAGTACGGCAACTTGATAGACATTGCCGTCAAGGCTATCAGATGATTCCATTTTAGGAGCACATATACGTTCCACAACGTCCTTGTGTTGGTACCAACACCTATCAATTTTTTTGGCCATTTCCATAAATGTAATCCACAAACTGCCATAACTTTCACTTCAGATTTACTATCTGCTTTATATAATACGTAGGTACTATTCCAGGATAGTAATCACCTTTGTAATTCACTATTACATAATCGTTAACATTATGGGTTACTGTTTGTGTCTCATTGTCTTGTAGTGGTACAGTATTCGTGCCAAAAAAATCATCTATTTCTTTCTCAGAAAAACCTCAAATGTCATCATCAGATGCGAAAGAAAACGCTTCTGAGTCGGTTTCCGTTTCGCTGTCTTCTATCTTTTTTTCTTTACATTTTTTTTTTGGTTTTTGCTTCTCACTTTCTTTTTTCTTCTTCTTTACTTCTCACTCTTCCTTACGCATTTTTTTCGGCTTTTCCTCATCCTCTTTTTTTTAATTTTCTTGTCATTACGTATTTTTTTCTGCTTTTCCTCTTCCTCTTTTTGTTGTATTTTCTGATCATGTAATTCTTTCTACCTCTTAGCAGTAAGCGCAAAAGGAACTTGTTCTAATTTCCGTTTCCTTTTGCCTTTAGCTTCTACTTTAAGCCAGTGCAGCTGAGTTTTCCAAATATCTTCTGCAGTAGCAGTTTTCTGTAATAATTCGATAGAATTGTGTTCAGTACTAGTGCTAGCAACTGGACTTTGATGCTGTTGATCGTTTCCTACCATAACTACATTAGTAACATTACCTGAAAAAGGTTCTACAAGAGACTGTGTACATAGATTCTGAGTTTCTGAATTATGAGAATGATTAAAACTGTTGTTGAGAAATACTGGTAGTGTCAGTGTGTGTGAGAGTACTCTTTGGTACCTCTTTAACAATATCAAACGTATCATTATTAACAGTTTCTTCTTCCTCAAATCGTAGCATGGCATTATGCGCTACATCATCACCTATTTCATTTTGAGAAATATTTTCATTCAAGTCATCGTCTGTTTCACTGGTTGCTTGTTGTGCAACTGCCTTCATTTTCATTTTCTTCTTCTTCTTAATTCGTTTTATTTTCCTGAAGTTCTTTACGTCTAGTGCTTATACATTTTGAATAATCAACTCTGTCTGGGTTCAACGGATACAAACCACACGCTTCAAAACCCCTCCTTATTGTTTCTTCTTTAAGAGCTTTTTTATAAGCTTTGGAAAATACAGAAGCAAAATTAATTTTGGTGATAGATTTCGAAGTTGATTGTTTATGAAGTCGCACTGGTTTTTTCCACTCGCATTTCAGAGGACGAAAAATCGCTACGTCATATGGTTGCAGTATATGTGTCGCGTTATGTAGTAGACAAAAGATTAAAATTTGTTTTCTACGCAATTGTGAAGTTCTTAATTGATGTGCGATTTGTGTCCATGAAGTAATAACGATACAGGAAATTTAATTTCTTTAGAGAGAAGCCATGGATAGAATATATTCGCGATATATTAAAAACAAATTGGCACTGACCATCCAACCTGATTCACTCCTTCCAATGGCAATCTCGTCTGGTACAGATTCTGCTACATCTCGAGGGAATCTTTGATATGGGTAAACTATCATAGTATCAACAGACCTGCCATCAGCTGAAAAGTTGCAAAGGACGGTAACGCATTGCTTTTCAGGCCCAAGAGATATATCATAAATTTTTTATAGCTTCTGGGACCAAACGGTTTACCAGTTTTTAGACAAGTGCTCATACCCGTATCATCTAAGATAAAAATGCGTCTAGGATCTTTCATTATATGGCTTGCTTCTACTTCTTCCAAATACTGGCTATCAAACCATTCTTTTATGTCTGACTCAGTAACTGCTGCGCTGGCTTTGGAAATGATCTCTGTATTCCTTGCTGCTACCACAGGATGCCTCTTCATAAACAATTCCATCCATTTCCTCCCAGGCCGAGAATCTTTAAAAGGATTTTCTCTATTACAGGCTTTTGGAATTTTTTGCGCAGCATCCTTTACATGCATGGGGAACCCCAATTTTACTTTCAAGACAATGTAGATGCTGGGCCCATTCTGCTTTCTATTGGAACTTTTTCATTTAGTTTGTTAATGAACGTACCTTTCGGAATTTTAAATTCTTTAGAGGCTTTGTTTGCACTAATAAATTGTGCCTTCCCTTACAGCATTCATCGCTGCCCGCAGGTCTTCTTCGGTATAGCGAAAGCGCTGGTAGGATTTCTCCATCTTGAGCAACTAAGCAAGTAGGGTAAACCTATTAGAATTTGTTACCATTACTCAAAGAAAGCGTGAAATGCAAGCCAAACCAACCAATCACAGCTTGCAAATTTAAAATAAAGGTATCTTATCTTATCTACCTCTTTTATACCCAAAAAACTTGTAGTTGACAGTTTTAATATTAGAAACTTCTCAGAAATATATGTCTGAAGACCCGCGTTGGTTATTCGTTAATCTGTTTTTCTTATCAAAAAATACCGCAACGGTATTTACATGAGTAAGAGTGAAACATCGTTCTATGCTGTACGCTCAGCGAATTTTATAGTAAATATGTGGATGCCATTATTGTCGCCACTACGGTAAGCGATTTCTGAGTCATAGTCGTATCCAGGCATAGACGAAGCTTTGAGCGGTGTTGTTCCTACGACCTACGAGTCTTGCGGTAGAACACGAGAGATGTTTCTCTTTTAATTATGTAAATATCGTTGTAGAACCAGAAATACTACGGATATCTGGAAAAAACCGCCATCTAGAAAGCTCAATTACTTTACCTTTGTAAAATAGACCCAACACGACAATACACTGCGAATTTTCTATTGCCACAGTAGTAAGTAGCTTGAAGTGGTTTAATGTTTATGTTAATAGCAAAAAGAGTATCACCACTAGTCTTACATCCTGAATGTTTTATTTTTGTGTATGCTCTAATCAAGAATTCGAAACTAGCTCAGTTGTGCTATTTGTAGTTCATATTCCTGCTTTAATTATTACATTACAATATTCTCTACATTAACTTTGCATTTGTGGAATTAAGAGATAGAACTATTTATCGGTTGTTGGCCCAGAGAAACCGGTTCTCTATTTCTATTTATTTATGTGCAACCTTTATAAATTGGTAATTTGCTCATGATGTGGGTTTTCGATTTGTTACTTTATAAAATTCTGAATAACTGTTTCGTGAATGTAATGTACGAAGACCTTAAAGAATCCTTTTTATTGAATGCGATATGTACGAAACTGAAAGGTTTTATCGTAAAATATGTGAATAACAATTGGTTAGTAGTCTGTTGTTAGTGACTGATTTTTTCTCTGATCATTATGTATACATTTCAACATGTGTCATTTCGTCATATAGAACTACATCTACTTTAAATAGATAAAAAATGTTCACCATTACCATCTCTTGCGTTGTATATAATAAACATTAAACCTTCCCACGCAAATTACATTTTAAAACATTCAAGAAATTGATTAGGATAATTACGCCCTAAAACACATGCACGTTAACAGTTAATAATACAAATGTACCTTACTGTCAAGAAACACGCGCGTAAGCCCACCTTCTGGTTGAATGAAAATTTTTACAAACGAGGGTGTGATTTAACATGCGTTCGCACATTTACCTAATTGGTAATTCTCATAATTACATACAACATGCAAATGTGGGTTTCATGCAAAAAGAAAAAAGACGCCCAGAACTTCATACAAAGTCGGTAGCGTTTCTCGATTACTTACATAAAATTGTACGAGTAGTACTTTTCCTCTTAGACTTCTGAACTCGCTGTCAGTTCTAAGAAGCCTGTTAATCTGTTTAATGAGCTCAACTAAACTAATAAACACTCGTAGTAGAGTCATACTAATATAAGAACTTTAATTAATTCTAGTCGGTATCTTTACTAATTAGTACAACTACTTTTCAATGTTGTTAGCTTTAGAACTATATAATTAGTAGTCAAATGATGCAATTACTAAGCTTTATCTTATAAAGAAGTATATGTTAAATAGAAGAATGGAAAACAGAACCTCTTTGGCTATTTTCTAGAGTTATTTTAACTTTGCAGGTCTTGTATCAATTTAATTCGGGAAAGTTCGTTTATTCCAAGAATTTAAAGTAGAAATTGCAGTTTGCTATTCTTTCCAGTAAATTGGATCGCTTGCATTCTTGAATGCAGAATAACGCAGAAAAATCTTATGCTAGACAACGAAATCGAAAGAGCTGAAGCTGAGCTTCTGCTATAATTTTAATAAAATGCAAAAGCAACTTAAACTTAAACCATGAACTTTTTCTATGTAGATTTATTACATTACTGCTATAACAGAGGTTTTACAGATTGCTGATTTTTAAAATGTGTAATGATCAGAGTGGGATTTTCTAAAGTTTAAAGTGCATTATTAAATGTTCTAAGATTATAAATTCTTAAATTCTTACAAATTTAACTTTCAGTTATGATGCTCCATAACCTTTGTTTCCATGAACAGTTAAATTTGCCAATATAGTTAGGCTAAATTGTACCTAATTCGTTTAATTACTGAGGTAAGAAACATGATCTGATTCTTATACTTATACCCAAACGAACTTCTTAAAAAATATAAACCAAATTTTTGTAATTAAATGCGTCTCAATATTTCTAAAAAGAATTGGTTTAGATTTTCAGGAGCTTAATGTTTCAGTAAATTTAATGTCAACAGCGAACTATTAGAAAATTGACTTCTATTTATTTATTACCTACTATCATTATTTAGAGGGTCAGCATTATAGTTTCCTTATAATTTTGTATGGTTGTACTATTTAACCCTACATGACCAACCATATCTTCCCTTCCTTTTTGTTTTTCAAACTAATTAGTATATTTCATCTTATGATAAACAAGTCATTTTTTAGATGAGACAGACGAAATTAACATTTTTTAATACTTCTGAATCCACAATTACTGAAAAACTTTAATTAACTTCAGTAGGCAGTTCCAACAACCCTCAAAGTTGGGTTGTTTATTAAGAGAAGAAACTTAATTTTGAAGTTTATACTGTTGCGTGTTAATTATAAAACAAGGCCCCTTCTTTTTTTTATGTAACAAGGACACTTTAACCTTTTTTTGTTTACCGTTAGCAGAAACGAAGCATAAACGAAAATAGAACTGTTACAACTGCCAATAAAGCCGTACTCGGAAAACTCGTAAGTACAAGATCATTCATGAAGGTTTGACCCTTAAAAGAAACTCCACGTTTCGTGCGGAATTTCTAAGTTTAATCTTGTTTTCTCTCGTCCATTCACGTAACAGTTTGGGTAGTGTTTCATGTCTTTGTATTTGCTTTATTATCCCCACTTTAATAAAATTTGCATGAGAGTACGAGTTTTGCTTTTCGATTTTCTACAAATTTTAATTAAACTCGCTAATGTCTGTTTAACCTATGCAGAACTCAAAATATCTCATTAATTATGAAGATAAATTAGTTCTGTCTTTACTGTTGGTGCATTACAAACCACAAAATTATAAGTTCATTTGTAACTCGTAGTACATTTGTACTTTATACTTCAACATAATAATACTGTAATTTGTAAAGTTAGTAGTAGTTTACATCAGCATATTTCAGAAAATTTGTTAGCTACGTAAATCACAAAGGCTTTTAGTTTTAAAATCGTATTACGGTACAAACACTTATTCAGAATTCTAATCATGTAACATCAAAGGTCCGTAGTTCTGCAGACTTAAAAATTAAACAGTTACGGTTAGATTTAAAGCCTCGTATAACTTAACATTTTTAATAGATTTTGCTTGGAAAGCTTAAAGTATTTAATCTTGGAATACCTTAGCAAATCGTACACATTTCTTAAATTTAGAGTTACGAAACTAAGTCTTTGTACAGGAACGTCTGTTACGGAACCAGTGGGAATTATAACCATTAAGTTTTATAAATTAACATGAATGTAATACATTCTAATAAATTTTCCTTTTCTTTCTTTCAGAAAATCAAAAATGGCTGCAGCAGTTCATGACATCACCTTGAAGTTAGTCCAGATTCATCAAAACCAATTGATGGAAAGAGGACAGAGACGTTTTGGAAGACAATTTTATGAAATCACAAACTGTTCGAAGTATAGTGACGTTTTAATTTAGTCTGGTCTACATTCTTACAAATAATGAATTCTACCCCAACAATAACGTTAACCTCGACTTCAACGGCTTCGTTTTATTCCTATGATTATGAAACATCAAATTACAATCTCTCAACTTATGGTTTTGGAAATTACGCATCTCCAACAAATTATTCATTTATAGGTAAGTAGATACAATTAACACTACTTAGTATTATTAGGGGCGAACCTTAAAAAATTCAGCGTTAGTTACACGTGGGTCGTTTGAAAGGTATGGTAAACCACGCCGGGATGGCAGCACCATGATCAAAACCGATGCACCGTCGATAGTTTTGATCCTTCAAACGAGCCTTGGCCGAGTTTCAGCTAAGTGCATTATGAGGTTAGTGTATGGTCACGCGAATTGCCCGAACGTGCAAGCATTTTCAAAACTAATGAACAAAAAGAAGATTTGTGCCGTAATAAAATTTTATTTCTTGAATGAGAAAACGGCGATCCAAATAAAAAGTAGCCTAGATCGTGTCTTTGGCGGGCCTTCCCCTTCGTTTAAGACCATACATTTGTGGATTGTTGACTTTAAACGTGGCCGAATGAGTACCGAAGATGAACCGCGCAGACCGAAATTGAAGATCAGGGAGCTAGCAGACATGGTAGGGATCTCAACCGAAGGAGTACATAATATTTTATATGGATATTTGGACATGCAAAAGCTTTCATGCTTTCATCAGGCCAATGCCCCTGTTCCCACGTCAACGGTTTGCATGGCTAAAATCTATGAACTCAGGTTCGAATTGTTGAATCATCTATCCTACTCACTGATTTAGCCCCGCCTGACTTTCATTTGTTCCCGAACCTTAAAAGATTTTCCGACAAGAATGAAGTTGTTCATGCCAAGAGAAATTATTTTATAAAAACGGTATAATGGCTTTGGAACATAGTTCGGCAAATGAATCGAGCTCGATGGAGATTATGTTGAAAATTAAGTACAAGTTGGTCAAATTTATTCGCATTTTCTTCAAAGGACCCACGTAGTTTAGTAATTGCAGGCATTATAAATCTCTTTGAATTTTTTTGTAAGCCTTCCAACTATTGTCCAAATAAACGAACAGTGTGTATGCAATACATGTAAACTAACATATTATTTGGGGGTGTGATATACGAAAGAACACAATTGGCCATAAATACGGAGGGAGAATGATGCATAACAAAGAATCTCTCGGGAAATCCGGAGAAAATATCACTTCTCATAATAACGAGAAGGAATAACTATACACATGTAGGGACCTCAAACTATATGACAAAACAATTCAAAAAGCACAAAACGTAAAATATCTGGGAGTTGTATTAGATACCAGACTAACCTCGTACCATATCGAACATATAACAATCAAAGCGTACAAAGCCTTCTGGACTGGACGTGCAAAATGATGTTTGGCAAATCATGCTAATTACAATCATCTACGGTCCACTGGTTGTACAGAAAAATAATTGTGCCCCTAATCACATTCTCGGCCTCAGTACGGTGGCACAAAGCAAATAGCACAATCAATAAAAGCATATTGAATAAACTACAGCGAATGACCATGGTAGAATTAATGAGGACGATGACTACGATCTCAACGGCTGTTCTTGAAACCCTATGCAATATGCAACAGTATTTCAGATTGAAATTATAGCAATACAGACTTGCGTATAGATAATGATACAGAGGACCTATAAAGACAAAGAATCTGCATCATTTCAGATAGCCAGGCAGAACTTAAATTACTAATGGCAAACCAGTTCAATTCTAGACTGGTGCTAGATTGCCATAAGAAACTGGGCAGCTAGATGAACACAACAGACTTGGGTCCGTACCAGGCCACCAAAGCAAATATAAATACATAGGATGTTTTCTTTCCGCTGAGCCTAGTAAAGTAATACCCAATTTATTGATAAAAAACATTTATTTATAATTTTTCAAAGTATTCCCCTCCGTGAAAACCGAAAAAAAAACTCAATCATTCGAGCAGTTGTGTGTGGCCGAGCATTATCCAACGGAAACAAAGCTTACGTACCTTCAAATGTTTGTGTAAAATGGTGTTAATTGCTTTCACACCAATCTCTAGAGTTGCTTGAATACTCCTTACAGTAACATGCCGGTCTTCTTCAATCATGTTCCAAACAAGCCCAATATTCTTTTCGGTAACGGCTGTTTTTGGCTTAGGAGCTCGAAAACTGTCATTTAAGGAGAGTTGACCATGTTGAAATTTATTGTACCACCGCTTTATGGTAGCTAAAGAACACGACTTGTCACCAAATACCCCATTGATTTCGTCAAAACATTGTTTACGGCTTAAGCCACGTTTGAAGTTGTAAGAAATCACAGCTCGATAATGTTCTCTGCTTAATTCCATGATTTCTTGCGAAAAGGATTACTTTAACACTCATAATACCAGGTTTTTTTCATAACACATAATACCAGTGGGGTCGTTGTTAACCCCATATATTTATTATCATTTAGAGAAGTTCCTCTAAGCTTAGTTTTAGTATTTGGACGACTTATGGTAGTATCAAATAAAATCAGAAATATGTATTAATAGTTTATTTCAAATAATAATAACGAGATAGCGACAATAAAAAAACGTACCTAACTATTCTAATGGTATGTTACGTTTACATGCCAAACAGGTAACTGTCTTGTGATTAGTACACAGCAAATGATTGGAAATGTTGCATCTGTTTGAACGTTTTCTATCGAAATTTCTTTCACATTCCAGGAATCCCCCACGTTTCAGTTTTTGAGATTCTTGTAACTATCTCTGTGAAGTTGATGGTGGTTGTAGCTCTGTTTCAGAAGCCACTGGTTGTTTTCGTAGTTTCAGAAGAAACTGTCGTCGTTTGTAACCCTTTTTTGGTTGCCGATCTTTATTTAGATGACACCATTATAATGTAGGCATCGAAGGTACTAATATCTATATTACAAAAAACTGTTACAGGTCATCTTCGCGTTTGTCTCTTCACGGTACATGTTCGAACCAGCTTATCCATGGTAATTATGCCTGACTTTGTTTTATTGCAGTCGATTATTATTTGAGGTTTTATCTTATCGCCTTCAGAAATTTCACCAGTTTCGTGTATAGTTGATAGTAGCGTAACAAGTTTTCGTTCTTTTGGACAGTAAGACACTAATATAGCAAATTTAGTTGAATATAAGTCTCTTCTACCCGTATTTACTAATTCCGTAGGGAGCTCTGGTATACTTTTTCGCATCGTACCAAACAATGTTAGGTTTTCCTCTTTCTAGTCTCTTGCAAATTCGAGACTTGTCAAAAAATTATCGGTGGTAACATTCCTCCCTGATCTCTCTAACCCATTTATCAGTTCTCAAACGACTGGTTTGCATTGGCGTTCACCCTGGTCACCTGTTTTACCACTGTATATCTGGCCATTGTAAACGTATGATGTTCTGCTATCGCAGGCTGCCCAAACCTTTATACCATATTTTCTTGGTTTAGATGGTGTGTATTGTTTGAAGGGGCATTTACCTCAGAAAGTTAGCAGCTGTTCGTCAACCGTGATGCTCTCATGCGGCATGTATGCATCTTGAACTGTAGGTAGCCATAACTCAAAAAGTGTTCAAATCGGTGATAGTAAATCTTTGTTTCTTTGCCCTTGAAAGTAAAAGTTGATTACTTACAAGTAATAGCTGTGTTGCAGATTGTTTTCCTCACAAGGGCTAGATTCTAGATCAGATACGTTTTCGGAGTCGTATTCTGAATGCACTTCAGTGAAATCGACTTCAGCATCATCATCTGAATTATTAGTACTGTTCCCGTAACCCACATTATCACACTCAGATTCTTCAATCCACTTTAGTAACTTTTCTTCAGCACCTTTATTATCTATTATGCGTACCAAACTTCCTCCGGCCGTGATTACCGTGATTGAGAATAACACTCAAACACCGAATTTACTGAATTCCCAATAGACGCAAAGAAAAAGGGGAAACACCGAGATAATAACAAACATCAGTAAGAAACTAAAGAAATCTCTACATTCAAATTACAAGGCTGCTGAGTTCCCAATACGCGCACAGAAATAAGGGAGGCACCGAGGTAAAAGCAGATGTAACTGAGGAACCAGGGTAACCCCTTCAGTCCTAGTGAGTAACGAGCAACCAAAAAGATAAATTTGGACTTCATAAGTAGTATAAAACAACATTCACAAATTAATGCAGCATGCTTAGTATATAGGGCACCGGTGACCCCAGCGGTATTACGTATAACTTATTTAATTTTCTCGAAAACGGCACATGCTACAAAAATTATACCATGAGGTCAAAAAAAAAATGATTCTGAGCAGGCCTTGACTAGTACAACACGATTGGCTACACTGGTTCTAGAATGCCTATGAATTATAATGTGACAGTGACATTTCAAATGTAAGTCAGTTTTGCAATCTTGTTTCCAGAATTATTTAAGTTTATCGTTGTAATACTAGTGAAGGATCACATTTTGAACACCTACTCTAACATGTATTCATCTTAGTTTTCAGTTTGTTCCCTAAATAAATACTGTTTTGTGTTTTAATTTATTTGACATTTATTAACCTCTAACCTGCTGCCACATTTTGAAATCAGTCTTGCCAATCGTGTTGTACTAGTCAAGGCCTGCTCAGAATCATCTTTTTTTCGATCTCATGGTACCTTGGCAAAGCATATAACCTACTGCCATGCACAAAGTCAATTTTTTTCAAAATTTTAGGGAAAACTATTCCAAAGATATACCCCTCCAAAGAGCGTGTGGTGTCTTCAGTCACCCCATGGTATTATGAGGGTTAAGCTTATGTATTTTAAAATATTCAAGTATATTTGTCAACCGTCACTGTCACTAAACTTGTAAAGAACTAGCTTCCACTGTCAAACAAAATTTGTTGCAAATTTGAATGGCACTAATAGATAGGCAATAAAAATACCGACAAGTTACCAAGAAATTCTAGATCCAAACAAATGATAGGGCCAAAACCTATGTATTCTGTGATTATAACACATATCGATATATGGTTAAAACAAAACCAATGGTCACAATGGGCAGAATGCTCTAAAACAAAACATTTTAAAGTCTTTATGGGGGAGCCGACAAAACTGACGAGACAAACACTTCTTACTTATGGAAGACAAAAAATAAGGTGCATAACAAAGATCCATACAAGAAATTGTTTGCACAGTATTGAATACTCAGACACACCATTATGCAGGTTCTGCGAAGACGAGGACGAAACTCCAATGCAAGACCTATGTCACTGTGAGGAACTTACAACTCCTCTCAGGCAGAAACAGTTCGGGGAAGAAGAGCTAGAACCAGAAATGCTTAAAGATATTAATATAGTTAGACAGTATCTTGGAATTCTTTGAAGAAACAGAGTGCAACTTTACGGCATCTATAACGGGTAGGGTAGCTTTTAAATCGTGCTGAAGGAAATGCCAAGAATTGTAACTTCAATTCACTGAAATATCAAAAAAGAAACCATAAAATATAAATGTGCTTTAGAGGTGTAATGTTTACGGATTTATTCCACTCTCGTGCATGTACGTGGCGAAGCAGCGCAAACTTTATTGCAGTGAACATGAAGTATATCGTAGTTTTGTGACATTTTTTTAAATTATTTGTTAACAATATTATATATTTACCAAACAGAATTTTTTAACTCTATAATAAAAACTTTTGTCCTTATTTCTTTGCGAAAACAAACAATTATAACTAAAAATATGGCTGAAGAATTGTTTCGTTTTATTTTATCAGTTAATATTTTAAATTAACCCTACTTTTTTTAAATGGAAATATTACCACAGACACGTATTTTCATAAATTTAAAAGAATCTTAATCCCCTTGTCTTCTTTCATCTTGAAGGTTATTATTGATTTTACATTTACTTCGCGTGCGTACTCTGATTAGAGAGCTTAAGGAACCATAATAGCTTTGATATAAAAATTGCGCGGCATGAATAGTAGATATCAAGTATCCTCCACAAAGATTTTCAACAACTTAGCTTATCTCTTAATTAAATTTTAATCGAATAAGCCAAAAATTTGTAAGGAAAATTTTTAAAGATTAATTACGTTTTTTTTAATAGTAAATCCAGTAGTTGGCAAAGTAATTCCTGATTAAAATACAGCTCAACTTCAACCAAAAAATTTTTAACTTTTGTTTTATCAATTATTTTACAAAAATATTTCAATGCAAGCACTAACAATATGCTTGTAAAATTGGAATGTTTGGGAGAATATTAACATTCTACCTGTTTGTTGTAATCTGTTTTATATACGAGGGGAGTTTTTTTATGTTATCTACTTAGCTATGAAAACAACGAGTTAGAGCAACCAAAATTTTATTTTTCAACGTAAGAACCATTAACACTAACACACTTATTCCAACGTTTTCCTAAAAATGATATGCCTTCGAAAAAAAAATCTTTTGGCAATTCTGCAAAACACGACTCCACAGCGTTTTCCAAGTCGCCATTGCATGGAAAGCGACGCCCTTTCAAGTGTTTTTTGAGTTTTCTAAAGAGATAATAGTCACAGGGGGCGCAGTCGGGCTGTAAGGTGGATGTTGTAATTCCTCAAAGCCGTATTCATTTACTACTGCTTGAACAATTTGTGCTTTATGCACTCTGCAATTGTCGTGCAGAAGCAGATCACAGTCATTATTACACCTTTTTGGAATAACTATACATATACTCAACGTGGAAGTTTGAAAATTTAATCGTTTGTTATCCTTGTGAATATCTAACTTACAGCCAAATTTCGTTCCAATATATTTATGCACTATAGGTGTTGCATTTTCATTTATCCGCAGTGTATATTATCATCTAAGTTTTTTATAAATAAGAATAATAACTTTATAATATTATGTTGGTTATTGCTGGGTTCCTAACTAGAAGTCTTGGGTTCTAATTTCAGGCAGTGGCAAAGATTTTCATAAAAATCGCCCACTGTTCGAGGTCGGTACTTGAACAAGTGAGTAGTTTAAACATGTGGCTTTGGCCCTCTCCCCAATGTCCGTAATGGGCACGTAAAGAAAAGTTCAGTAATTTTCGTATTATTTAAACCAAATGTCAAATCAAAAATGTTAAATGTGAAGTTAAATGTTCGGCCATATGATTTAATGCTCGACATAGGTTGAACAATTGCAAGGGAAATTATCAAATTAGACCACAAGTTCAATTGACCACCTATCATTTATACTCTTAAAATGTTGTAATTCATATTATAAATTTACCTTTTGTTTTTGATTTTTCGCTAGTTAGAATCGTAATTAAACTAAACTTAAAACGATATACTTTTACGTGTGTAGAAAAGAGACACGATGTAGCTAAGGTAATTAGATATGATGTAAGATACGAACGCGGGCCAGTATTTTTAGTGAAATTGGTTACTTTAATAAATGAAATCGTAATCCAGCTGATCATTCAATAAAATGTTTTCGAAACTAAAGTATCATCAAAATTTCGATTTTATTGATAGTTTCCTTATAAATATAATAATTACAACAATAATTTTGTAAGATAAAAATCATTATTAATGTCCTTAAATTATTATGGTACGAACAAGTACCTTCTGTTGATTTTGCCTTGTTTGTTCCAAGGTATAGAAATGTTTTAGTGAACGGACTTTAGCTCTCCGAAACTTAGTGGAAAATTATATATTAATGCAGTTTCAACCGGGAAACTGACTGAAACTTCTAATTACGAAGACACAAAGACAGCGTAGCTGAAGTCGCTTGGAAATCTCATAAAGATTGTTCCGAAGTAACTTGTAAACACTTTGTGTGTCACAAGCACAACAGACTATTATGATTTTCTCGTTTTGTTTAGTATTAACGCGACATACTACTGCAGTGTCTATATTCCTTCATCTATTTTATTTTTAGAAATATACATGGTAAATACATATTTTTTGCTTGTCGGTGTACGTTTGAGATGTTTTACGAAACACTAAGGTAACCTACTTATTTGAATTAAGTCGTCAACACTTTTTTCAAATTTCATTAGTACCTATAAATTGGCATTTGCATCAAATTTTTGCATGTACTGCACTAATTAGTTTGACAATAGTTAATTTCAGTTTATCCTCTGGGCACTGAAATGTTGGCAGCTTCGCATTTCTACTTTCAGGTTATAATTCTGTACAGTGTCTAATTGTTAAAACTATTAAAATTTCTATAAATTAATAAAGGAGATGTCTTTACACAGAACGGATTGTTTCCCTAACCTACTGAGGTCTAAAAAGATCGTAACTAAATGTCTGTGTGTGTATTTAATACTTTATTAAAGCATATAAAGTGAATATTTTATGTTATACTTAATGTACCTAACTAAGAATCTAAATGTTCTTGTTTGTTTCCTATGAAATATATCGGCCATCTTTTATATCCAAACGACCAAACTTTAGCTTATTGTACACGTTCAATAGCAAGGAAAATACAAATAAAAGGCGAGTTGCTAAGGCTCTCTAACGTAATGTGAGGAAAATTGCTTTTTGACTTTGAATTACTTATGGAACCGTTGTTAGTGCTTTAGTTATGTAAATATACCAATTATTAAGAACTATCTGCATACAGGATTACATGGAACAAATAGGAACAGGCACGGTATTTGAATCAAACTTATTTTAAAAGTGCAAAATTGACTAAGTACGTCATTAGGGAACTTCATTATTTTTATAAATCTATCGCAAACGAACTTTTTCTCTTACATAACATTCTGCAGAAAATAAATTGTGTTGTGAAGTACCTACCTTGTTCCATTGTTACGCACAATTTAGAATATTAAATAAGCTAAAAATAAGAAAAAAAGAGCCAAATGTTTGAGGATAAATTCAGCAATTCGCAAAATGGAGAACCTACGAAAATGGCCCCAAGAGGTGGTAAATAGGCAGTATGAAATATAAAACGAAAGCATCAAAGACAACCCGAGTTTCTTAAAAATTCTTATATTGGAAAAGTTTACGTTGTAAAAGGCGCTTAAGTGAAGTAAAACGTTTACAGTTTCAGGAAGTGGAATCACTGACTGAATTTTTGCTAGGTAATGGATATCTTCGTATAAAATTTTAAATAGTTAAGAGGTTGAATTTTTTATTTTGATTGCCAAGTTTAGAAACGTTTTGGCGATATATTTTGTGAAACTCCGATATCTAAGAAGGAAAAAATGACTTTTTGCTTTATTGCTTCATATTTATATTTTAACGAAAGTTTAAGATTTAACTGCAAAAGAAAATGGAAATCAATTTATTTTAGTATAAATATAAAATAATAGACAGGTCTAGACCTTAGGTATCATTAATCTTTAATAACTCATTCAAATGCGATTTTTCCAAAATGTAAGGTAAATGGGTTTTTCCTGTCATCAAGTTTATCATAATCAGAATGATCTTAAAAGCTCATGTTTTAACATTAAAATCAATTTCTTCTTTTTCAGATGACGCAAACAAATTCATTTTACCAGTATGGAGACAAATTTTGTGGAGTATCCTCTATGCTGGGATGGTGTTGGTGGCGACAGGTGGAAACTTGATTGTAATCTGGATCGTTCTTGCACACAAGAGAATGCGCACAGTTACCAATTATTTCCTGTGTAAGTACTTTTGCTGTTTCTTTTATATTGAAAATTAAAAGAATTAAATGCTCACCACAAATTCGGTTTTTTTATAGCGTATTATCGAAGCTTTTCCCTTAAATTTAATTTCCTTTATCATCGGCTTTATCACTGGCGCCTACCAATTCCTTCGAACAAGATTGACATTATCACTTTATTCCTCAATTTCCAGAGAAAGTAACAAATTTAAGCTGATTGATAAAAAAATCTCTGTCCAGTTCAGAAAGATTAACATTGTTTGTGTGATTTGAAACGGAAATCTAGGTTTTAATAGTCGACATGTACTATCACGTGCAAAAGTAATGACACCCCTAAGCTTTGTTATTGTATGATAAACAGCCTTTGCAGCAGTCGATGAGCAACTTTCTTATTTTAACTTGTTAACCCGGCGTCGGTCAGGTGGGGTAAATATAACCCCACGCGATTTACAAAGACAATATTTATGAATTGATTATACTTCTTGGATCATGCACTTCAGTACCTTTTCAGTATTGTATTAGGATGCTGTTGTGGTGTTATTTCATTTGAGTCTTACATGCGTGCAGCGCAGTATATTTCTAAAGTGCCTTGGGGTTATATTTACCCCACCTAGCCAAAAAAGTTACAATATTTCTGCATTTAAAGGCACGCTATTCTGAGACATTTTACATTACAAAAAATTATAAATAAGCATTTTTTATTAACTGAAGGAAAGACAATCCTAGATTGAGCAGAGAATTCCGAAGAAAAATTACTGAAGCTGTTGGAGAACCTTCTGTTGAGCCACCTTTCAAAAAACAAAATACTCAGGGACGATGCTATATTTGTCCAAGGACACGTGACAAAAAATCTAGACATATATGTTTGGAATGTCAAAAATATGTGTGTCTGGATCATGCAGCAATTACACGTAAAAATTGCATATTTCCAAAAGACGATTGACTCATTTTGTCATTAGTAAATTGTTATTCTTGTTTAAGACAATTTCACTCTACGTTCCAATCTTCTTTGCTTTCCTTGATATTTCAACCCCTAAATAGATAACTGAAAAATCGTATCTTTTATGTCTTTTGTAGCACTTTACTTTTAAATTTATTGTTTCTTTCTTCTTTGTCTACTAAATACTATGTACTATGATTAAGTATTGTCACATTTATGTCTAGATCTAGACCACCGTTTTTCTTCTTCCTCTGTGGATCTTTTGATCATCTTTTTGAAAATTTTCCTGTGCCTGTGTCCTAATCATAACATGGTCTGCATGTACCATCAGAGTTAGTAAGGTTATTTGAAGATGAAGTTATCCGTTTTAATGTCACTTCTTATATGTTTTCTAGAAATATATTTAGTAGTGAGATTGAGAGGAGGCCTGGTCGCAAACATACAACTTGTATTAAGAATTCTATATATTATGTTCTGCCAAATACTTTTACTTAATTTTTCGCACTTTTTAACGTCATCTAGCTATTAATCTCTGAATGAATTTTAAATCAGACGTTGCCTAAAACTCCGACTGTCTTGTTGTTTCATCATTTACTTTCCTTATGTCAGCCTGTTTAAGCTTTCATTTATCCATTTAGTTACTGTTTTATAAGTTGTTGAAATGTTAAAATACGTTTAGAATTACTGCAGCCCAAAATAATTATCTGTTGCCATTGTTCTAGCATTTCATTATCCTGGATACATCACGTTTATAGATGCGCCCTTTCAGTGTATCACCTTCATTTTGTTTTATTACAATAGTTTTTCTTTTATTGATAGTTTCAAAAGTTTACCTCTTTATTCTTCTGAGAGCACCTTTTTTGTTTCTTTTGTTCTTTTCTTATTTATTTCCTTTTCATGGTATTTTGCTCATCGAGCACCTGAATCTTCCCCCCTCTCAGACTCCCCTTATTATATTTTAACACTATTGTATGCAGCCAAAATTTGCGGTTAAATGTAGATTCCCTTTTATATAACTTCTGTTTTTCATATTTATGATTATTTGATTCTAAATCGTCTCTCGATTTGCTGTAACTGGTAATTATGTTTGTTATTTCTCCAAATAATGTTTGTTAGTCTTCTTATTTATTTAAGTGTTTAGGTCTTAAAAATTATTTAGCTGTGGTTTTATGCTTGCTGGGTTTCACTTAAAATCCTCCTCTTCATCAAACAAATTTTCTTATGCTATTTTCTAGCTTTAATGTATTTTCAGCTGACTTATGAGTTAAAATAGTATCTCAGTTCTATCTTTTCTTACTCCTTACTAGTAATACCATGAGATCGAAAAAAAGATGATTCTGAGCAGGCCTTGACTAGTACAACACGATTGGCAAGACTAATTTCAAAATGTGGCAGCAGGTTAGAGGTTAATAAATGTCAAATAAATTAAAACACAAAACAGTATTTATTTAGGGAACAAACTGAAAACTAAGATGAATACATGTTAGAGTAGGTGTTCAAAATGTGATCCTTCACTAGTATTACAACGATAAACTTAAATAATTCTGGAAACAAGATTGCAAAACTGACTTACATTTGAAATGTCACTGTCACATTATAATTCATAGGCATTCTGGAACCAGTGTAGCCAATCGTGTTGTACTAGTCAAGGCCTGCTCAGAATCATTTTTTTTTTACCTCATGGTATCATAAAACATCAAAAATTGTTTACAAGAAAAAAGTGTGATTTCTCAAGTTCCTCAAACTTTACTATATGATCATATTAGAATAAGTTTTTTTAAATTTAATGTATACATGCTTTAAGAATACATATACTTGTTGTTTATGTCACTTTTCGAATTGTGATTTTTTTTTTATATATTTTTATGCTTGAGAGTGTTTTTTCATTTTTTTTAGTGTATATTTTATGTTTATTTAATTTTCTTTTATCCATTTAAAACTGGTGTTAATAAGTAACAAATAAAGTAAAGGATATATAAAATTCATTAAAACACAAATAGTTATTTGTACAACTAGTAATGAAAGCAATACTTTTTTTCATGAGTTTGAAGTTGATCAAACGAGTGAAAAAAAGATGCTTTTATACGAGTTGTACACAATATTTTTTGCATCTTGACATCTTAAATCTCTCAGAATAGGATAAAAAGGATTTGAGAATTTACAGTTGTCAAACTGACAATTCACAATATTTTATTTAAAGCATACTTACTTAATGCAAAATGTAAAATTATATATTTAAAAAAAGTGTTGCTTTCTTTATGATTTTTTAATAAAAAAAGTCCACTTTTTTTGTCAAAATGCAAAAAAATATGTTTAATGTTACTTTTTTTAAACAAAAAAAAATTGGGGTTATATTTACCCCACCTAGCCGCTTTTGTTCCGAAATTCCACCTGACCGACGCCGGGTTAATCCTACCTACAAGGTCTTATGGTTATGCCCAAGGTACTCATCGACTGCTGCAAGGCAGTTTATCATACAGTAACAAATCTTAGGGGGTGTCATTACTTTTGCACGTGACAGTTCATATTAAGTAAAAATCCATTGTCCTAAAATATAATCAAGAAGGCAAACAATTATTAGAGAATTCGAAACAGAAAACCTGTCAACATTTTTTTGTGCAGCCGGACGCGAAGTGGTCATTTCGCGTACGCAATACAGGACGCGAGATCCGATTTCGCGGCCTGTATTGCGTTACCCTTAGTAACGGCTGCGAAACGCGTTTTTGTTTATGTTGTTTGCATAGAAACATTGTGACGTGAAAGCCGACTCTATTTACATTCATTTATGATAAAAATTTGTAATTATGTATTTTTTACAGCTGCACAAAAAATGTTGTGTATACTTCGTCCGCGAAACACTTTAGCGCCCTCAAGATTGTCCTACCTTGGCCGCAAGCGGCCTCGGCAACAATTTTTCTCTCGGTACGCTAAAATGTAATTTCGCGGCCTTAGTATACAAATAACTATTTTAAGATTGTAAGTTATTATTGTCCACGCATAAGTACTTCAGTTACAGATTTATTTCGAATTGTATCGACCTAATTTCTTTAAAATCCTTCAATTTAAAATTAAGTTGGCAGATTCGAGCTGTACTAAGCGGATTGTGTTAGCTGCGCGTCCTTCTCTCGGTATTTGGAGATTTTTAATTTTACCGTCAATCTTTGGAATCTTTCTTAATCCTCTTAGTACCTAGATATCTGAATAATCCTAAAATTAAAGTAACTTAAAAAATAACGTAGCAACCTTGTTAATCCTAAATTTATATTTATTGAAATTTCAAGTTACATTAAGATAATCTAATTATCTAATATATTAGAATTGCTTAGTTTAATAAATTTAGTAAAATGCATCGTCGAAAATTAATATTGCAAGTTAACGTTGATAAGCACTTTAAAATTTATCATGACGTTCCGTTCCGAAACTTCGTTACGGTATTCAGATCTGCTTGCCATAATTTAAAGTCTGACAACTCCCGCAAAACCGGACATGAGAATAATTAAATTTTTAAATTAGAAACAATCAAGCGGTTGTTATAAAAATATAATTGAAATTATTATTAGTAATATTAGGTAATCATTACTGCTGCGTTATTACGCCTTTGCATAATTAATATTCATGTATTGTCATATTAATCTCGTATTTCCTTAATTGCAAAAATATAGTGAGACCTTTATAATTTAGGGCCCGTCGGTCTGTTCATCTGATAAAATTAACTTTCAGATTTTTACTATGGAAATAATTCTGCTAATAATGATTACTAAAGGAAATTTGGCAGTTAAATTTGTCAGAAAAAAAAGACCGGGCCTTAGCATATAATAACTAAAGCTCGGATTTATAGGCAGAAAAAAGGGCCAAATAGGCGCCTATAAAGGCAGGATTTTTTGATAAATAGGCAGTTAAAATTCGAAATAGGCAAAAATATATGTAAAAAGGCGAATTTTAAAAAAACTTTTTTAAAGTAATTTAGTTGTTCTAACTTGCAGAATAACGGTTACAAAATTTATTCTTTTATGTATCAGCATAATAAAACTTTTATTTTGGGTTTATTATTTTATTTTTCAAAGCTCAGGATGAGAAGGTATCCACGCACAAAGTTTTGAAGACATCTCGAAGGCAACTCTTACTCTTTTCACTACTTAAATGCAAATGAAGTGCACTTTTCGTTCATGAACTTTTTCGACCACCTCCCGCACAATTACCACAAATATGAAATAGAAATACGTAGAAATATTACAACGTAAATACACAAATTTCTATTCATCCTCCGACAATAAGGGGATTAAGGAAGTTCCCCACCATTAATAAATTCCAGAAAGTACAGATGGACGAGTCGTAAAACAGTCTACCTGTTCATTTATTGCTGAAACCCTTGAGAGATTATAATCTATAATCTCTCAAGGCTTACTTACGGCTTACTACACCCCACCCTGCGATTGTGGGTAGTGTCTCTTAAAAAAAATCTGATTCTCAGAAACGGAAAATAAGCCATTTTTGCTAAAATTTATAAAATATGGCGTGGGATTTAATAAAAAGGCAACAATAGGCGTCCAATGTAAAAAAAGGCAAAATAGGGCAGAAAACAGGTAAATAAGCAAAATAGGTAAAAAACGGCATTTTGCCTAAAATCCGAGCTTTAATAATAACTACATTCAAAACTTATAAAAAGTCTTACATATCGAGCTCCCTCTGTGCTAAATTTTAACAGTAAATGTTCACGAACGTCCTGCTACAGCTTAACTTTCTTCACTGATTAAATATCTCCAATAAGACACACGTTTAATACTAACAAATTACTTTTTGATAAAATAAATGCGTTTGTAAATTAAACAATCGACGCAAGCTGATTTATGCATCCCTAGAATAACAGGTTGTAATTGATTTGAAGTGAAAACCTTGGCAAAATTGAATGAACAATATTGTATGACGTGAAATTTCGTAATTAACTGTAGAAGTGTTAATTAGCGAAACCAATTACCAAATAATCGGGTAAATACTTATTCCTTTTGTTTTAACCGCCCCATACTTTCTGCATTAATCCTACGTGTTTTAAGAAATTTAATAAGCATTAACTAAGTATTATTTATTTAATTAGCTAAAAATAGTTGGATATTTACAAACGCATCAGCTAAAAATTTAGACATGTCTGTCTGTTACTAACATTATATTTTTTCCGTATCCATGGCATGTAATTGACAGATTATTTATCTCATTTGAGGTTAACAATGGCGGATGGCGGGTAAATATGAAAAAGCGGGACGATATGAACATTTGCGGGTTTTTACCGTGCATGCTATCGACGTGACATCTACCGATAGAATTTAGAATCAAAATTATTATTTGATTATACAAAAATCTTCATTTAAGTGATTGATAAGTCTAATTATTTTTTAAAATTCAAGCAAATACGATTATTTTTTACATAAATTCATTACAGAAGTTATTTTTAATACGAAAATTTGACATGTGTAATTTGAGGTTATATGTCAAAAACGTAGGTACGTATTAAATTATAACTATTTTTATTTAATACGAACTTCTCATGGATGCGAAAAAATAACTTGTGCCCTACGGGAATCTAACGGCATATTTCATCCCTTGGCTTTTGCTGCCCTCGCTCACTTCGTTCGCTCGTGCATCAGAAATCTTCGGGATGAAATATGCCTATATCTTCCCTTATGACGCAATATACTATTACAGTCATTCAGAATCGGTTAATTTCATGTGATTTATGTACTTCTAAATAGGCAAAAATATTAATAACTGAAAGACAATTTTAAAGGTTAATTGTTTAATGCTTAATTGATATGGTATTTTATATTGTTCTACTCTTTCATTCTTTGCTATGTTAAATTCAAAAACATTCGATCTTTTGGTTAGGATTTACATGAAGATCAATACACAGCTCAACAAAATAAAATTTTTGTCTTGGTGCCGGAAAAGTAAGAACTGATTTTGGATATTTTTGATGTGCTGATTCGAAAAATACCTGGCTTTTTTTCGTAGCAGCTCTAGTTCTTGAGATGCAGGCTAATTGATTTTAGTTCTGATAAAAGGCAAAAAGTTTACTATTGAGTTTTCGTAGGTGAAGTTGTGCCATCATTTTGTATAAATTTTTGGCATTCTATAGTAATGAAACATTTAATTAAAACCATGGCATCCAGAAATAGACGTAGCTGTGTGAATCATCCAGACGTTTTTTATTATGTATGTGCCGAATACATTTTGCAAGAAAGTAGAAAACTAGTTTCTGACTTTGTGATGAGGGCTTATCTGGCCTATTTTTGCGTTCATTTGGGAGACCAGGACAAATCTTGGGCTCCACATTTCGTATGTAAAACATGCGTTGAACACTTGCGGCAGTGGACAATCGGAAAGAGGAAGTGCTTAAAGTTTGGAGTACCAATGGTTTGGAGGGAACCAAGAAACCATCACGATGACTGCTATTTTTGCCTCGTAAATATCAAAGGCATCAATCGGAACAATAGACACAAATGGACATATCCTGCTCTAGATTCAGCTAAGAGACCTGTACTGCATTCTGAAGAAATACCCATTCCATCATTCAGCAATCTGCCTAGACTCCCGAAAAATGATACACAACCATCAACGTCTGATGAAGTTCAATATATGTAATCAGAAAACGACAGTGATTTTGAAGCAGATTTAGCAAGTTCCCGACGTTTCAATCAACAAGAACTGAATGATCTCATTAGAGACCTGAACCTCTCAAAGGAGTCTTCAGAATTACTTGCCTCCAGATTAAATGAAAAGAATTTACTTTATCCAGGTACTAATATTACATTTTATCGTAAAAGAGATAAGGATCTGCTGCCTTTTTTTTTCTCAGGACAATAACCTGGTATTCTGTAACGATATAAGAGGACTCTTAGAAAAAATGGATTTGTCAGAATACACACCAGACGAATGGCGCCTTTTTATTGACAGTTCAAAACGTAGTTTAAAATGTGTCCTTTTACACAACGGTAACAAATATGGCTCAATACCCATTGGTCATTCTACCAGCATGAAAGAGGAATATAAGACAATATCCTGTCCTGAAAAAAATTAAGTATGAAGAACATCAGTGGGTGATTTGTGTCGATCTAAAAATGGTAAATTTCCTCCTTAGACAGCAAAGTGGATATACAAAATATCCTTGTTTTTTATATCTTTGGGACAGCAGAGCTAAGGATCAGCACTGGGTTAAAAGAAATTGGCCTTTAAAAAATGTCATGATTCAAGGAAAACAAAACGTAATCTACGGTTGGTTGTAAGAGATAAAATCATACTTCCACCCTTGCATATCAAGTTGGGGCTTCTGAAGCAATTTTTAAAGGCTTTAAATCGAGATGGACTTTATTTTGGCTACTTGACACGTCAATTTCCTGGGATTAGCACGGAGTAATTGAAAGCCGGAATATTTGATGGTCCTCAGATAAGGCAGCTTATTAAAGATCCACAATTTACCGCATCAATGAACGAGATTGAATCTAATGCTTGGTGTTCACTTGTTCGAGTTGTACAAAATTTTCTTGGAAATCATAAGGCACGGAATAAACATAGAATGAGTGGTAAATATGCTTTCCAACTTTAATATTCTCAGTTGTAACATAAGCATAAAAGTTCACTACCTCCACAACCACTTAGATCGGTTTCCAGAAAACCTAGGTGATTTTAGTTAAGAGCAGGGGGAAAGATTCCATCAGAACATTAAAACTATGGAAGATCGATATCAAGGAAGATGGAATAGCAACATGATGGCCGACTACTGTTGGAGTCTTCAGCGAGACTGTCCTGGTAAAATCCATGCTAAAAAGTCGTATAAAAGAAAATTTTTAAGTGATAAGTGATGAATGTATATTTATCTACTTTGCGAAATAAATACAATGTGATTTTTAGCATATCTCAAAAGCTAGATCTGACAGACAAAATCTGACGGCTATTTTGGATTCTACACACAAAAATTACCTAGAAACAGTTAAAAAATTGCAGGCACCAAAATGTCTGTTGGGCTGTGTAATGATTCTGATCACTATTTATACTTACAAGCCACATTGACCCATCGCTTGTACAATCCTCTTTCATTTGTGATTATGCTGTGCTAGCTCTCTTCAATTTTTATACTTTCTAGATGTTTTTTGACATCAAGCCGCGCTCTTCTGCGTCTTTCTACAGCCTCGAAGTCATCAATTTATACACAGTATGTCCCTTTTAAAAAGGAAACTACAGTCCAAATTTCGGTTTATACCTCTATTGTGGGTATTATAAAATAAAAATATTATTATAAATAATCAGATAAAACTTCGTTATTTTATAGTTAGACAATTTTTCACTATAATTTTATTCATGTTTTTTTTGTGTAGGTAATAAAATTTCAATATGTTATTAAATCATCAGGTGGTGAAATATTATTTATGATAATGGGTTTAAGATTTACGTTTCAGCTCAATAATTAAACTGATAACAGAATGCAGTTCTGTAATTACTACAAATTAAAATAAGGAAGTGCAAATGCGCTATTAATAATAAATATTTTTCGATACAAAATTCGATTTTAATTAAAGTTCTCGACTATTAATAAATACGCGACACTTGCAGGTTAACAATGTCTCTTGTTTAATCTCAAGGCTTTATAAAAGATATAAATGGAGCGTAACACTGAAGCGAGGCATACGTTTTACTCGCTTTGATCTTACAGACATTAAACCCTGTTTACATTTCAAAGTAATACATATCCTATTGTACAAGAATATAACGAAAACTGTATAAGCATGCATCGAAATACTAAACGTAATTTAATGAAAGTAATTAGCACCGAATCAAAGTAAAATTAAACGTAAATAAAAACGTCAAAATTTCGCCGTTTAACGTTTTCGCAATTACTTTTTTACATCCGTCTGTATTCAAACCTGAACGGTTATAATTACAATGTAAATGAATTTGTGTATCAATGCGTATTTTAAATTCTCATTTGCATGAACACTTTTAAAATGCATGAGGGTGAAAATTACAAAATTACAGAAATGAAGTAACCACTCGCATATTAAGCGAATATTCTGAACCTAAAAATAAAATAAGTAGCAGATGGTTTCATATTCTAGTTTTTACTTGCTTTAGATTTAAAATTTCAAAGTTTTCCTTTTTCGTTTTAATTAAGTTTGTATCTGCTTAATTAGCGTCCCTGACGATTGTCTTTTAAAATAAAGGATTCTTGGTATGGGTTCCTAAATTAAATGATAATCGATACAATATCCTTAACAATTAACAACTTTGTTAAAGTTATTATGCCTTTATTCAATTAAAAAGGCTGTCGTGAGTTTGGCAGTGATAATCAGAGCTTTATTTTAAAAGCACAGCATGGCTTCTTTCGGAATTTTAAATCCCCTATTAATCGTTCTTAATCTTACTAATATAAATGTAAGGTAAATGAAACTTAATATGAAACTGAAATTATAATGATGAAGAGCAGTGAACCTTTCTCTTACTTTCGCTAAAAAATATTCTAAAAGATAAAATAAATATTGGTAAATTTTTAAAGTTCTTTGCCTTAAGGTTTAAAACTATTTTGTTTCTTTTCGTGAATCATATCATCTATTTTATCCAGATTTTATATTTAAACACTTCATTTGCATGTTTTTAAATAAGCAGATTTGTATAATTTATAGGATAAAATAATATGAGCTTAAAAATGCCAATAAAATTAATAAGTCTAGCAAAATTTACATAATACTAACTAATTATATTTAATAAGCAGTTTTTATTCCCAAAGTTCTTCCTAATTTAGGAATGTTTAATTAATATTATCGAACAATTAAACTTAAAAAATAAACAAACTTCAAAAGAGCAAGTCCCTGACACTTCCGCGTAAATCAGTGTTTGTTTCCGACAAAATTATTTTCTGATGGAACAATAAAGATAATTAGTTTATAAAAGAAATCGTTATATTGAATATGAATCATTTTTATTGTCTGGTATAATTTAATGGTGTGTCATATATCTTTCATCTTTTGATTATTTCGTGTAATTTATTATTTCATTTCTACAAGTTCTGAATGAAGTTACACTTTAGAATGCGTGTTATGATATAATAAACAAAATATAAAATATTTGCCTATACACACTATACAGGGTGTGTTTTTTCAATTTTTACTATGGGGATCTCGGAAACTATGGCAGATAGAAAAACGGTCAAATATCGAAAGTAGTGCAGTATTATTTCCAAACTAAATGACGTTTTCAAAATTTGGAAAAAAGTCAAGGCCTACTAGATATATTGAAAAATGTAGTTTTCGTCATTCTCTCATTCTCAAACCGGTTTTTCTTAGTTGTCATAAATGATAGAAACAAAACTTTAAATAGGAAAGTGTTAGATAATTTCAAGCTGAATAAGCAGAATTAAGCAGATTTTATCTAGCGACTTTCGTTTCTGAGATATAACACAAACCTGCTTTTTTTAAATAGGCAACGTAGTAGTATAGTGGAGGCTATTTAAGGAAGTCACAGCCAACTACGGTTTCTATTTTAAAAAAAAAGTAGTTTTGTGTTATATCTCAGAAACGAAAGTCGCTAGATAAAATCTCCTTGATTCTGCTTATTCAGCTTGAAATTATCTAAAACTTTCCTATTTAAAGCTTTTTTCTATCATTTGTAACAACTAAGATAAATCGATCTGAAGAAAATGACCAAAACTACATTTTTCAAAATATCTAGTAGGTCTCGACTTTTTTCCAAATTTTGAAAACGTCATTTAGTTCGGCTAATAATTCTGCACTACTTTCCCTATTTGACCGTTTTTCTAACTGCCATAGTTTCCGAGATCCGCATGTTAAAAATCGAAAAAAAACTCACCCTGCATATTTAGTTTTCCCTTTATACATTGAAGATGGATAAAAACTGAGCACACATGTTTTTTTGTGCAGTGGACGATAAAAGTAATTAAATAGTTAAAATAGTTATCTTTAAGTTAAAAGGATTTGAAATAAAATCATCGATTTGTAGCAAAAGAGACAATTATAGAAAACGTACTATGTACTTATTTTGTTTCATTTTCAATTTTTTGTTTTGAAAATAATGTAAAATTATCCAAGCACATCGGGGCTGACCCTACCTCACATTAAAAAAAAAAACATTCTACGTCTACGAAGTCACTTGAACACAATTGTATTACAAACTTAATGTATTCCCATTGAACGCATTTACATTGACACGTAATTATTGTGACTATTCAACTCATATGTCATCTGTCAAAAATCGACCAATCAAAATGCAAGATTTGACGTTTTTGGGCCAATCAAAATGAATTGTATCGACAATTTTTATTAGAGAAAATGGTCGATAAAATTCCACTAGTGATACGAAGCGACAATTTTTCGAAAACAGTTTATTGCTAGTTATATCCAACAGAGAACAATTTTCATGTAAACAAACTTGAATGTGGACTAATTTATGAAAAATGATGCGATGGAAATGATTTTTTTGTCGTTGAATAGTACCTCAAATACCATTCGTGGTCAAAGAATTGAAGATTATTTTTGCTGTAAAATCACTCATGTTCCTTGTGATTGCGAATACCACTCGTGCTGCGCACTCGTGATATTCATATGCAAGCACAAGGAACATTCGTGATGTTACAGCAAAAAAATAATCGACAATTCTTTGACCACTCGTGGTATTGTAAAGAATAAAGGTGAACAACTAGAAGTCTTTCCCACTTGATATATTTAAATTTACAAAGTCAGCAAACCAGGTTTCATCTCATAGAGACATTATCAATGCTAAAAATAAAGTACATTTACAAACTCAAAAGGAGCTAAACAACGCAATCTTACCAAAGCAAAAAACAGGTAAAACATAGCAGGATCAGACAATTAACCAATCAAGGTACCGAGTTCTCTAAAAAACACGAAAAAACGATATTAAAATTGTCTGATCCCGCTATGGAAATTGAAGTCCTAACATCTGGACATTCAAAAGGCAAAAGTAACGTCTGAAGGAAATACAAAAAGGAGTAACAAAATGGATACCATATGCTAAAAGCAAAAGATAAAATCAAACATAGTAACTAAATATAAGAAAGCCAACAAAGTTGGACCACAATAAAGTACTTACTAGGAAAGAAAAACTTTATAATAACATAAATAAAGTAAAAGGCTCTTCAAAAAGAGAAAACTACAAAGTAGTAAAAATTTACAACGACATCAGGAGTGCACTCGGCTGACATTTAAAAGATACTGGCGAGACAGCGTCATGCCACCAAAAATGCAACGTAAGAATAAAGCTTTTCCCCTAGAAGTAACTAGACGCTAATACTAAACGCGGCAAAATCAAAATGTTAAATGTAAATCTCAAACAATAAACTGTAACAGAAAGAGGGCTAATCAAAAGAACTAATGTAATATGGTAACATGCGATCGAAAAAATTTCACCTCAAGTTGGCTATGAAACATGAAAACACAAAATTAGGCATGTCGACTTTTAAGCCATACAAATGTCAGCTGTTGTTTTATAGGTTATGTGAGGTGTGTGAGGTTATGTCTGTTTTGCTGTCAGACATATAAAAAGTCACTAATTCTACTAAACACAGAATTAAAATCTGCCACCAAGAAAATGGAGGTCACACAACTCAACTACTTTAAAATAATTTTCCGTTAATAACATTTTTCTGTTCAATTTGTATTTAATTTTAGTTTTTAGAATAATTTAATGTGCTCTAATTTTTATCAGTTAGGCGTGGTTTTAGATTTAGTAGTTCTAATGGCTTATGTTGTATGACTTTAGCAAAGACATGCTTTACATTTTTCATGGCAAACTTTGAGGTGAAATTTTTTCGATCACACGTTATCTAAAACACTAAAATTATTATTTTCATAACCCAACTCATTCAAACAATTATCCCGATTGTTCTTGGAATATTTTCTTATCTCCAAGATTTCAAGTATATTAAGTTTAATACCTTTGTTCTCAAAATGTAAAATTCTTGTATGTAAATACGGATTAAAGTCATGTGAAGAGGACATTAAGTGTAAAGAAAAAGGAGATTTAAGTAACTTAGAGTTAGGAACATCTAATAAATTGGGGTTGAGTAATGAGAGGTGTTCATTAACGCGTGAACGAAAATTTCTACCCGTTTGGCCTACATAAAATTTTGAACAGCTACCACAACTCAAGAGGTAAACTCCTGATCTGTCGAAACGATCTGTACTGTCTTTGTTGTGAACAAAAAGGCTCTTAACGTTAGAGTCAACTTTATATGACACTCGGATATTAATACTCTTAAAGAGATTCCCAAACTTATAAGTGCATGTTCCAATGAACGGTAAAGCAACATAATTAAACTGTTGAGTAGAGGGTGGCAAAGACAATAAACCCTTATGGGGATCCTGAGAGTGTTGCGAACACAAATATTTAAACTTGATTTTATTATACAAATTCATAATAAGGTCATGGGGATAATCATTCGCCCGAGCAATATGAAGAATAATGTTAAATTCTTTTTGGAAATTAGTTTGGTTGAGCGGATATAAGAAAAGCCGGTTGAAAAAATACCTGAAAGCAGCAAGTTTGTGTGAAATAGGATGAAATGAATAGAACGGGATGACCTGGTCCGTGGTGGTAGGTTTCCTATAAATATCTACTACTAATTTATTGTTGTATCTAGAAATCCAAAGATCAAGAAAAGCGAGAGAATTATTGTATTCGTATTCTACGGTAAATTTGATGTTGGGGTGGATATCATTCATAAAATCAAGTAATTCCGAGACCAAAGTGGTGGGTCCCTTGAAAATACATAGGATGTCATCCACATAACGACGCCAAAGGATAATGTTGGTAGCTAAATGATGTTTAAAAATGGAGGATTCTAATTTTGACATAAAGATTTCAGCAAGTAAAGGTGATAAATTGGATCCCATGGCGAGTCCAGTCTTTTGTTTGAAAAAACTATTGTTAAATTGAAAGAAGTTTTGGGTAAGGGAAAGATCCAATAATTTCAAAATACAGTCCACTATATCTGTCTCCAGATCGGAAGAGGTAAGTAATTCCTTAAAGCACTTGGATGCCTCACAAGAGGGTACACTGGGAAACAAATTAGTAACATCAAAGGAGACCAAAAGGCAATCGGGATCGATCGAAATAATTTTCAAAAGTTCCACCAGTTGAACGGAATTAGTAATGGAATAAACATTGTTATAATTCAGGTTGGAATGAAAAAAGTTATTGATAAACCGCGCAATCCTTGAAACCGGAGTATTGGTGAACGAACAAACAGGTCTAATAGGGATATCTTTCTTATGGATTTTTGGAAGACTATAAAGTTTGGGGGAAACCGGATTCATAACTAATAAAGAAAGGTAATTAATATTCAAAGAGCTAAGAGGTTGTCTGAGACTATAAACTACATTACGGACTGTCTGACAAAACTTGGGGAAAGGATCCGACCTCAACTCTTCAAAATCAACCGAACTCAAGAAAGTAAGGGTCTTGTTTACGTATTCAGTGGAATCCATAATTACAAGGCAATTGCCCTTATCGGCTTTATTGAAAACTAAGTTATTAGTTTTAATTTTAAGAGAAATAGATTTAGAAATTTTGTTGTATTTTTTAGAAAAGAAATCTTGACAATTACCAGATGAGTTGTGTTTAAACTGATTTTTTATGCTGTAAATGAGAGTTCTGTTATGATTAACAAAATCAGGGTCACAATTATGAAGATCTAATCTTTGGATGATGGATTCCAGATCTACTAGAAAATTCTCTAGTGATTTAATGTTATCACACTTAATGTGGTTAAACTTCAAGCCCTTATCTAAGAACTCAAGTTCGTCCTTAGAAAACACAGTGTCTGTAAGGTTAAGCGTTCTGGGGTGGAAAGTAAAGGTTGGTCTTGAAGAGGTGGTATTCAAATTAGAGGTTTAAAGAGGCGAGTTGGCAGAAAAGGAAGAAGGCTCATGACTATCATAAACAGAATATCTTGGTTGAGTGGTTGGGTGATGAGTACAATTAACATTAAGTTCATTAACTAAATTCTTATTAACCAAATTAGAGCCATTGAAATGATCAAGTCCCTGGTTCAAAGTCGAAAGTTCAACCCGGTTAGAACTCAAGTTAGCAAAACTATTATGATTATTTTGGTGAGGCCGTTTATTATTGTAACTGTCATGAATGGAATTATTGTTATTAAACTGGAAATGCATAGAACGAAATTTTAATCTCAAATTGTTAAGTTTCTTGTTTAAATTTTTGAAAATTTTAATACTAAAGACATTGACCTGTTCCCGAACTTTATTTTGAATGTGATCAAGCTCAATACCATGAACCAAAGACATGAGATTGCAATGACTGTCAAACAACCTAAAAGTTAAAACATCCCGAGTCCTGTACCAGTATTTAATTTCTTGCTTCAGCCAGACTAGCTTAGCTGCCTTGATGGATTTGGCTGCACGTTGAGACGTAGACGTCGATCTGATGTTATAATCAATGTAGTTAGGAATCAAATGTTCTTTCATACATCTACTGTTGAAATAAATATTGAGATTAGCTCTCTTAAGTTTGAAAGATAGTTTCGTAAAGTTACGGATCTCTTCTGCTCGACGGGCATAATTGTAACCAAAAGAATTGAGATCATCCATGTTTTCCGGATACTTGTAGTGGGTTAGGTAATAAAGAATAAAGGTGAACAACTAGAAGTCTTTCCCACTTGATATATTTAAATTTACAAAGTCAGCAAACTTTATAATAACATAATATTATGTTATTATAAAGTTTTTCTTTCCTAGTAAGTACTTTATTGTGGTCCAACTTTGTTGGCTTTCTTATATTTAGTTACTATGTTTGATTTTATCTTTTGCTTTTAGCATATGGTATCCATTTTGTTACTCCTTTTTGTATTTCCTTCAGACGTTACTTTTGCCTTTTGAATGTCCAGATGTTAGGACTTCAATTTCCATAGCGGGATCAGACAATTTTAATATCGTTTTTTCGTGTTTTTTAGAGAACTCGGTACCTTGATTGGTTAATTGTCTGATCCTGCTATGTTTTACCTGTTTTTTGCTTTGGTAAGATTGCGTTGTTTAGCTCCTTTTGAGTTTGTAAATGTACTTTATTTTTAGCATTGATCATGTCTCTATGAGATGAAACCTGGTTTGCTGACTTTGTAAATTTAAATATATCAAGTGGGAAAGACTTCTAGTTGTTCACCTTTATTCTTTATTACCTAACCCACTACAAGTATCCGGAAAACATGGATGATCTCAATTCTTTTGGTTACGTGGTATTGTAAGTGATTATTTTTTAAACGGTCCTGTCAGCCAATCATAATGAGAAAAAATTTCAAATCGACCAATAGCATCAAAATTACACTGACAATTTGCTGGTAGCTGATTACAGCGACAATTTTTTAGTTGTTAAGGTAGCGCAGCCATTTGTCGCAATACAAACATTAAGGCTAAAAACACACTAGGCGGTTTTCGCCGAGTCGGCCGCCGAACCGGCCACCGCCTGTTACAACACACACGAAGCGGTTTAACCAGTTGAGAAACATGAAATTTGGTTTCAATGCAATGCACAAAACCGCTAGAAAAATGCGTACGTGTAAACAGATCCATTTAAAACTAAAGAAACATGCACCGCTCGAAGCAATAAAAACGCTTCGGTTCATCAGACGAACGAGGGTACGCGCGGTGGTGGATGCCGCTTTCTCGCCGCACGTTGTAGTGTGAACAGCTCCATTTAGTTACATTATAGCATCTGTCGAGGCGGTGGCCGATTCGGCGGCCGACTCGGCGAAAACCGCCTAGTGTGTGTTTACCACAAAAATTCAGCTTTGTCATCATTGTGTAGTAGTTTAAAAAATAATCACGCCGAATTACATTCGTGGTAATAATTTTAACTAGATTAGCACTCATCTTTATTGCTACTAGGAAATTCCATAGCAATAAAGGTTCGTGAATCTAGTTAAAATTATCAAAGGATTATCGCCACTTATAATTACTGTTGAATACAACTTAGGATCAAATGCTTTTTTAGAAAATTTTTGCATAAATTGGGACCTCCCTCTTTTAAAACTATGGAAAATATTTTGCACGCACAAATGAAACATTATAGTAATAAATATGTAGATTAAGATAATCCACAAGCACATATTATTTAGATAGATTTTGCTCGGATAAACCAGAACTCGGATAATCCAAACTCTGCGATACAGAATTTTAATGCTTCTCAAGCCCTTTTCCTCAGAAGCTTGCATCTTTTATTTTTTACCTTTATTTTTCTTCTTCATCTTCGTTTTTCCGTTTCTTTTTTTCTCATTCATTTTTCTTTCTTCTTCTTTTTCTGTTTTCATCTATCACGTGTTTTACTTATGAGATTTGTACGTTGGACATGTACCACCCTAAATGATTTCTTTGCTACTATCTAGCTATTGTCATATTTTTAGTTGTAGAGCGAAAATGGGCTAGCTTTATTGATATAACCATTGGGCACTATTTTTCTACTTTACTATTAGGATTTTTTTTATTTTGTTACCTTAAATCTCGCTTTTTATTAAATGTATTTTAACAAATTATTATGATGAATGACGAATATATATGACTTTCGGTATTTATTAAAAGTTTTCTTCAATTTTATCTGGTTTATATTTCTTATTTTCGCCTTCTAATGTCTTTTATATAGAAGTAGTATTTCAATCGTTCTGTTTGCTTCACTGTTCTATTTAGATGTCTTATCATACTGTAGTTACTTTTTATTCTTCTTCTACGTTTTGTAGATCAGTGATTTGTTTTTAAATCAATTTAGTTTTCTTGAGAACTCGATTTCTAGCTCTGCATCCATCTATTCGGTGGTCTGCCCGGGAGTCGAGGGTTTACTGATTTTTCTTCCATTGCTAACCGTGCACTTTATTATGTTCTTTATTTTACACATTTTTCTGAAGTCATTGTTTCGAATTCTATCTCTCAAAATTTGCCTATTATTGCTATTAAAGCTTTCATCTCTGCTGTTCTTAGAATGTGTTTGGTTTTCTGTGTCTCAGTCCTGGATTCTATACCATATGTCATTAAATGCCTTATACATGTCCTATATATTTTGGTCTTGCTTTCGATGTTCATGTGTTTGTTTGTTCATATTACGTCCCTTAGGCAGCCTGATAACACCATTGCCTTGTTTGTTTGTTCTCGGACTTCTCTGGCTGGGTCATTGTAGCTGAGTATCTCCACTCCTAGGTATTTGAATTTCAGCACTTGTTCTACGGGCTTATCGTCAATTAATAGCTTACATCTAGATAGGTCACTTTGTTTTATTTATTGAGATGTTCATATTAAATTGTTTGGTGAAGAGGTAGAATTTGTGTATCTGCCGCTGCAAGTCGTCTTCTGTCTCTGCAGTAATCGCGGCATCGCCTGCATAGCATATCATGCTAACATTTTTGGTACCCAATTTATAACGCAGGTTCAGCGATTTTACTTCTTCTATAAGTTTGTCCATTAAAAGATTAAAAAGGAACGGACTTAAACTGTCACATTGTCTTACTCCATTGGATCACTCATGTTAAAGCTTACCTTCAGGATTTTGTCACTAACATAATCAATATATGGGCCATATTTTTCATGTAATAGGAGACCTACTCTTGATTGTGTTATAATATAATATAATTTCCATAGTGAGATGTGCCACATCCTTTCCTTTTAGTCTCCGAGAGTCCGCATATGTCAATCTTATATGTATTCAATTCTGATTTAACTTCTTGATCTTTTCTGTTCCACGAGGTTATATTCTAACAGACAATTCTTGAGATATACTGTCTTTGTGTTTGTTTCCAAATTCTTTTCCGTTTTTTTGCATGAGTCGTCATCCGGGTAGTCCGTCCGACATCCGAGGCTATAACTTCGATTCTTTAAGCTTGATTGACTTTTTACCCCCAGGTAGGCTGCTAACCTTGTCCACTTTTATTTTTGTTTTGCTATCCGTTCTACCACATCTTCAGCTTTAGTGCTTCTTGTAATTCACTGATTTAAATTTCAATTTGTGAGTCGAATTCCTAGCATTGCTCCTTTCAGCTTCCTTTGTGTTACTTTCAACTTCTCGGTGTTAGTGCTTGTGGGAACCCGAGTTTCAGATGCATATATGTAAGTACGAGTAAGATACAATGGTTAAAAGCGTTCGTTTTCTAGACCTGTTTAAATGGCCTCTTAAATACGCTCCTTAATTTGCCAAAAGCTGTCCAAGCAAGTTGTATTCGCCTGTTCCCTTTTGCCGATTGTGTTGTTTCGTTCAGTATGAGTTTTTGTCCTAAGTATGTTTTCTGTTGTTAATTTTATACGTTTATCTTCGCATTGCATATGTCTTTCATTATTTCTATTCCACATCTTTTCGTTTTCAGGAGCTTCATGTTTATCCCTATTTTTTGGATTGCTGTTTTTAGGTATCTCATCATAATTTCCAGTTGATCCATGTTATTGGAAAGCAGCACGATATCTTCAGCAAATCTTAAGTTTGTAAGGTGTTCGCCGTTTATACTTACATATATCTTTGTTTTGCCAATGAAGCATCTTAAAATCTCCGAACAAGTTTGTAAAACGCTTAGGGGAAAGGAAGTCTCGAGTCTTACGCTTCTTTCGATCTTAACAGGTTTTGTAACTTCAAATAGTTTAAAAGTAGCACTGGAATTGTACATATCTGATATGGTTTGAATATATCAATAGTCGATCCTGCTTCTTTTTAAAGCATTTATTAACGTACAAATCTCGACTGATCAAATTTCTTCTCAAAATCTATAAAGGCCATATAAAGAGAGTTGTATTAATACCACTTTTCCAGTACTTATGGTATTGTGTGTATGTGATCTAGCGTGCTGAATCCCTTTCAGAAACCAGCCTGATCTAAGGTTTAGAAGGCGTCGAGTTTGATTGTTGTTCTGTTGGTTATGACGCGGGTAAACAATGTAAACAATTTGCAAATGTGGAAGATTAGTGATATAGGCCTCTAATTTCTGAGGTATTTTTTATCTCATTTTTTGAAAATCAAGATGACCGATGCGCTTTTCCAGGCGTTTGGAACGTGACCTTAATGCATGTATTGAAGAGCTTTACGATATGATTGATTATCTCACTTCTTCCTGTTTTGATCATTTCAATAATTATGTCATCCGGTCCAAGCACTTTATTATTAGCCATTTGTCGTAGCGCTTGTTCTATCTCCATTTTGGTTATTTCTGGTATCTCTTCTGTGTAATGCCTGGTTGGGGGCGCTCTTATTTCATCTTTCGGAGATAATTGTGGTTCTTTTATACTGGTTGAGTATAACTTTTCGTAAAACTTTTCTACTATTTATTCTAATATATCATTTCTGTTCTACGTCCTAGTGTCCTTACGGCCAAGTGTCCCTGGGTCCAAGTACATCTGTGTGTAAACGGCCGCGTCTGAATGGCCGCGGCTAAATGTCCGGATCTGAACTATATTAGGCATTAAATGCTGTTACCCACGGTAGAACAACATATGAGTAATTACTGCCGTTATCGTTACTAAATATATAAATAACTTGTTCAATAAAATAGAGAAACAATAATTACTGAATATAGTTATTTGATATGGCTTATCAAAAAGTTTTCAGCATTCTTAATGAGTGACAGCTGTATTCTTTCTATATTCAATAAAACCTTATTGCTCCCGATTATGAAGTTAGAATAATATATTTCAGATGGTTGCTCAGAAAAATTCTAGGCAACTCAAATTTTCCAATAAACAATATATTTTAAGGATCAATTTACGTTTACTTTGCGAAGTTAGATCTACATATTTTTTCGGCTAATATTAAAGATCACTTAAATCACACTTACAACAAGCAGCAGGTAAGATAAGGCAATCCAATTGGGTGGCCTTCTTGATCCCTTCATCTAACCTTTTTTGCTTGGAGATATTTTGTAACTTTTGTGTACTCGGGGTCAGCGAAAATAATTTAGCCGAACTGATAAAATATAAAGTTGTATAATCTGTAAAATTGTAAACCATATTGATTTATTACATAACATAATTCTTTAATTTATGTGAGTTAAGACAAATAAATAATTATCTAAAAAGAAGGATTTTTAAATAAGCATTTTGTAAATTTAAATTTCGATTCATTCTTTTCGCGGTTTCTTCGCTATCTTCTTCATGAGATTTTTGGCACTATTCTTCGTAACAGTTTTGGCTACTTCCGCCATTTTTCTGGTACTTATCGTCCTTATCGATATGTCTTCGGTCTGTCCTATGGTTTTCAATTTACTTTTTATCAGAATTTAATATCTTTGTACTGGTTGACACAATTGCACATTTGAAGAATTTATATCTTAGGATAATATTAGGCCTTCGTGCTTGTTCAGAAACGGAAGCAAGCGTTTCTGATGGTTAACTCATTGCATGTTCGATATTGTTCAGAGTCTACACTGGCAAATCAAGTAGCATATAAGAAATTTGGAGCTAAATCTTTCTACGGTAACTAAGGTTTCAGAGTCAGCAAGAATCTCACTTTTAAAAGCTATAAAGGACTTAAAGCACAGAAAAGTCTGATCGAATGTAGTCTTTGTCATGTAAAACCAAAGCCTTTTTTTCCGGATTAGGTATTACAGTATATCTAAGATATCGTTTTGATGGCTTTTAACTATTTTTCCTCTTTACAGCTCTACATACTTGGCATATTTTTTTAGGATATACCTGGGCCAAGCTGCATTTATTGAGAATAAAAATCACGGTTAATATTTTCTAGGATTTTATTTTAAATATGCTCACAGTAATTCTCTTCAGCAATGATACACTTGGCCATTCTTTCTTTCCACTGTTTAAAAGCTCCCAAGCAATCTTCTTTCGGAATACCTTCAAAATAAGCGTGAACTGCGGTATCAATCTCTTCTACCTTCCTTTTAAGCTCAAAAAACAGCCAAAAGTCGCACATTGCTAAATCAGATGAGTACGGCGGATGTTCTATTACTTTTATATTTTTGCGAACCAAAAACTGGAGCGTTAAAGCTGCCGTATGGAACGATGAATTATCATGGTGGACCATAATTCCCTTGTCTGGAACTCTACTGAACACTTCAGGCAAACATTTTTCAGTATACCATTTAGCTGTAACTGTCTTTTGTCCATCTAGCTAATTGCATTTACTAGGCCCGTACTTCTGAAGAATACCGCATATAGCTCGCTGCTTCTTGGTCATTGTTGGAGTTTCCTCGTCCTCGTAAATCCATGCACGACCCTCTTGGCGGGTAGGTACGTCGAAAAAGGGAATATAAGTTTCGGCACCTGTCACTATTTTGGAAAATCATAAAATGGTTTCGTTAGATGTAACATCTTTGTTTACCTGCATTCCTAGTGATTTGGTCATAAACAGTATCAAAAAGCGTTGAGATGTTATCAGTGATCAATGTAATATTCCTTGGGATGAAATGTTAATTGCTATTAATTTAATTCTTAATTCGACTTTCTTTCAATTTAACAATAAATTTTATCATCAAGTTAATGGGTCACCTATGGGTTCACCTCTATCACCCTTCTTTGCTGAAATTGTTATGCGTGATTTGGAAAATCATTGCATAGGCAATCTTAAATTTAAATTACTTTTTTATTCTAGGTACCTTGATGACATTTTTTGCATATTACCTTCTAATGAAATTAACAATATTATTAACGTCTTTAATAATTTTCATCCCAGCATTAAGTTTACTTATGAAATGGAGAATAACAACAAAATTCCTTTTTTAGATATTCTAGTTATTAAATGTCAAGATCATATTATCACCGATTGGTATCAAAAACCTACTTACTCTGGTCGCGTTTTACATTTTCATTCTAATCATCCTATTAGCCAAAAAAGGCCATTATTTTTCAATCTAGTTGATAAAGCTGTTTTATTGTCACACCAAAAATGTCATTACAAGAACATTCAATTTGTTAAAAAAAATATTGTTAGCTAATTATTATCCTCCTGATTTTATTGATAAGTAGGTATACAAATATTAGATTGAAAAAAATTAAACATCCCACCATTAATAATAACCAAATTTCAATTGATAAAACTTTTGTTACTATCCCTTACCTGATCACTTTTTATCTAACCAAATTAAAAATGTTTCCTGTTGTTAATAAAATTTTTAATAAATTAAAGTTTTTTGTCAAACGTGGTAAAGATAAAGTTGATAAATTTGATCTTCTTAATTGTGTTTACAAAATTGATTGTAAAAATTGTCCTATGACTTACATTGGTCAATCCAAACGTAATATACGTACTAGAATTACTGAACATCAAAAAAATGTTTCTCATAATTTCCCCAATGTCATTTCGTCACACCGTATTAACAATTCGCATGATATGAACTGGGACAATTTTCACATTTTAGATATTGATCCCAATCTTTCAAAAAGACTTATCGCTGAAATGCTACATATTAAAAATAATAATTTTACCCTTAACACTCAAAGGGACACCCTTAAACTTGATACTGTTTATGATTCCGTTCTTCACTTAAAATAGATTCTCTTTTTAAATTTTTAAATTTTCTTTCTTTTGATTACCAAATTTTTGGTGTGAGTGATAACCTAACGTACGTGACTTTACTTCGCTTCACGATCATTATAAATGTAGTCGTCTTTTGATTTTAATATGTTGTTTGTTGCTTCATAATCGATTCTCATTATTATATTTAATTAATCCATTTAAATCCAAAGATGTGATTGTTATTAGTTTTACTATATTAGTTTTAAATTTAGTTGACTTAAACTGTGTATTTTCAGGTAATTATTATTATAAATTTATACATTCAATTTTTTGTAATTTCTAATTTATGTTTTTAGATATTTATATTTGATAATGATCTAATTTAAGATCGAAACGTAATATTTTCAATAAATACATGTTTCAAGAGTAATTATTGAAGTTTGCTGTATGTCTGAAGCTTTGAGATCGTAAAGAACTACTTCTGCTATTGTACCAGACGTTAATCTCTACATTAGAATATTTCTTCTTCTCCCTCTTATCCCTGTTATCGACGAGTTCTGTGAGCCCTCTTTGCACGTATTCCATGCAGGAGAAATAGGCGAAAAGATCGGCCTGCAGGGTTGCGAGTTTAACGGTTATCAAAGGTGTTAGAGTATGATAAACGTGATCACCGACTAACGTGCCCTCCGAAGCACGGAAAAGCGTACGACCTATAAATTTCGGCGGAGATATCGCTAGTCTGGGGGATCGAACCCGAGATGCCTACGTGAGAGACAGAGGCCTTTTACACGTGACAATCTGCTTCTCGAGGAAGAACATTAAAGTACTGTAAATATTTTCTGTTAAAACATCAACTTAGTTCCTATACCTTTTGTTTTATTGTGAAAAACCTTAATATATTCATTTCCTTTGTGGGAAAACCATGGAAGCATGTTGTGTTCTTTTGGGAACATGGTAAACCAGTAGATTCATATCAAAATCATATTTAGCACAAGGAGAGTTACTGTGAAGGGTGGAACGTCTCTTGATTCAATATACATATGTAGTTCTGATAAGTAGAGTTAAATAACTACGATAGTGAAAGCGTTTTGTGACCACTAGCACTTACTGAGTACATTTCGTCCGCTAAACAAAACAAACAATTAAGATGTTTATTTGCCAAAACACAAGGTCGCCTCTATCTCTAAAATAGTCAAATTTTAAACCTATGCTTAACTCTTTTTTGACTTCGTTTTTGTAGCGTCCTGTGTATTCCTTTTCGTCCTTCTATTTACTTATAAGTATTTATATTTATACGTTTTATTGTAGACTATACGGCAATGTAATTTTTCAAGTTGTATGTGCTTGTATTGTACTGTACCCCTTACTTTGGGTTCGACAAAATTTTGTACTGTACTGAATTTACTTTGCTCTTTAATTTATTTGATTTCGGAGATCTCACCTCACGGGTCGTTAAGTAGGTAACCGTTGTATTTTTAATTTATATTTAATTAACAAAAATAAAAATTTACACAAATTTTCAATGCAAATTTTTTTATTTTATTGTTTTTCGCCATATCAGCCCTACCTTAAAATTATCTTAAAATTACGGTTTATTAACACTCACTATCTACACTTGAATTCCCCTTTTTTTCCAAAATTTCTTTATTCCAACACCAACATCCAATTTGCATCTGCTTGAAAGTGCTTCTATTTGAAGTACCTCTGTTTTGAAGTGCTTTTACTTGAAGTTCAATTTTCAATTGAATTTTCTTCTATTTCACTTCCTTTTTGATTTAATACTGATTCTAATGATCGTTAACTTTATTTAAGTTTAAATATTCGTTTGATATTTATTTATTTTGCAACGAGCAAACCTATCTGGTTGTTGTCCCTTTGAATGCAAAATATCAATTAATTTATAAAATTGTTTCTTTTCTGTACCTATCTAAGATATTTGATGTTCAATTTGTTTTTCACTATAAAAACTATTTAGAAGGTTTCTAAAGTAACTAATTTTATGTTTCTATGACTACTGAATTTAGCTAATTATTCTCTAACTATGATTATAACATTAACTTATTTACATTAATAACTTAAATTTAATCTGGCTACCTAAAATTTATGCTACAATTTTTTTGTAATTTAAAAATCTGCATTTACAATCTTTGTAAAAATAATTTTCGTTAACAAATCAACAAATAACATAATCTTTAATTATAAGCATCCAAATTAAGTATCATCTCAATATAAACAAATACGTATTTCGGCAACTAACTTGTTGAGTACTTTATACCGGGTGTGGCCTGACATGTGAGGCATAGGTTAAATGCATGGGAAATTGAACATATGTGAATATTATCTTCTTGGCTAACTGTTGCTTACGTTGTAGCTATTCATCGAAAAGTACTTTTTTTTGAGTCGATTATAGTATAAAATGTATCTGAAATGAAGGAGAAATGGCATTTTTTTGCTGATTATTAGACTGCTATTAATTCTACAAAAATGTGATCGCCTAGACTTGTTCTGATGAGCTGCAGCATCACTGTGGAAATTTCAGAATTTAGTACGAACAAATGATGCGCAGCAGCCTTTAATCAAGATGTCATAAGGTGCATGAGTGACTTTTTATTTAAAATATTTAGGTACTTTATTTTACGTTGAGGAGCTAAATTTTCCTTATTAGTTAAGAATTAATTGCTTAATAGCTTACTCATCCAAACAAGGGCGTTCAAAAACTAAACGGTTCAGTTGGAGAGATAAAACTAAGCAATTACCAAAATCGCATGTATTTCTCCTATGTCTCACATGTCAGGCCACACACGGTATATTTTGATTTCAAGAAATTCTTGCAGCTTTTTTATTTTATATGCTATCGGATGAACATTCTTGTTACAACAATCGTATGCTCCAATCGTTATTCCTCTTTTCGTTTGTAAATGTCGTCGTTAATATTTATTGTATCCATGGGTCTTTGTAAGAGCTTATGTCTTTTTGGTTGGCTGCACAATGTGTATTTACGTTGTCCATTACGAACTATTCTAACTACTGCAGGAGGAATTACACACATATTGAAAACGTTAGTTTGTGAAAATAAAAATTACACATCCTCATTTTAAATATGTAATTAGATTATTTGAATCGATTTTTCTATAGTATTGTGGGTGTTCCACTTAGTAAATAATAACTTATTTTCGGTTATTTCAATTTAATTCTGATGATTAATTTACAGTTTGATTTTTTATGACTTATCTATTATTTTTCTAAACAAAAACTGAAAAACTAACTAAACCATGACTACCACTATTTAATGTTAAACGCAGTAGTCGCCACAGTACCCCCCTGCTAGTGTAAAAGTTAACCAGCTTGTAGTCGGTCCGGGAAGCGAACGTGTCTGCCTGACCTCGTTAAATGGTGGTGCGGTGTTTGAACGCTTGTAGAAGGGTAGTCTTTCGTGGCGCCTGGAACATTCTGGTCCTCGCTGGTATTCTGTGAAGTGGATGGGGTGGCATCTGGAATAGTTGCTGAGTCCTCATTCATAATGTAAGCCGGCTTAAGGCGATCGATGGAAATCGTAATATCGCGACCCTTAATGTGAATGACGAATGTCTTTTGTGATCGTCGAATCACTTTATAGGGACCATCATATGGCTGCTGTAGCGGCTGCTTTGGGCTGTCACGACGGACGAAGACATGGTCCGTGGTGGATAAGTCCCTGAAAACAAAGGTTTTCTTGTTCCCATGGCGAGAACCTCCAGAGGGTTTCAGGTTTCTCAGGCAGTTTCGAAGCTCCTTCACGAAGTCCGCAGCTTTGTCATCGTCATTCTCATACTGCGGTGTGCCTAGAAATTCACCAGGAAGACGGAGCGATTGACCATAAACTATGTCAGCCGTTGTGGCTTTGAGATCGTCCTTCCAGGCTGCACGTATACCTAACAGTACGGTGGAGAGGGCTTCTGTCCAGCGGTTGTGCTGGTGGCACATTAACGCTGCCTTTAACTGACGGTGGAGTCGTTCCACCATGCCATTAGCTGCAGGATGGTAGGCTGTTGTTCGAAGATGTGTAGCTCCTAATAAACGATTTAATTGTTTAAATAGGTGCGACTCAAATTGCCTACCTTGATCGGTAGTGATCCTTAGTGGTGTTCCAAAACGGGAGATCCAGGTATCATAGAACGTCCGTGCCACGGTTACGGCTTCTTGATCGTACATAGGGACTGCTTCCGGCCAACGAGTGTATCTATCAACCATCGTAAGGCAATACCTGAATCCTTCGGATGATGGCATGATGATGATGTCCAGGTGGACGTGCTCGAAACGAGCGGAAGGCGGTGCAAAGTTACCTACTGGGGTTGAAACATGTTTTGAGATTTTGGACTGTTGGCATTGAATACAGCTGCGGGCCCATTTTCGGCAGTCGGCTTTAATTGACGGCCATACGTAACGCTGTGTTACGAGTTTGATCGTAGCGTTAGCTCCAGGATGTGAAAGCCGATGGACAGTGTTGAACGCAGCTCTGCGGAACTCTTGGGTAATGAAGGGACGAGCTGTTCCCGTGGAGATGTCGCAGAAGATCGAAGCTTCGGTACCTGGAATGTGCACGAGCTTGAGTTGCAGGACAGAGTCTTCTTCGAGGTGTTTTCGGAGTTCAACATTCCTATGTTGGGCTGTTGCCAGCGCCTCAAAATCGAGAGAAGTTTTGACCTCATCGATGCGCGACAGAGCATCGGCAACGACGTTATCCTCTCCTGAAATGTGACGGATGTCAGTGGTGAATTGACTTATGAAATCCAAGTGGCGGAATTGACGCGGCGAACACTGGTGGTCTTTCTTTTGAAATGCGTAGGTGATGGGTTTATGGTCGGTGTATATAATAAAAGATCGACCTTCTACCATGTGTCTAAAATGTTTGACCGCTAGGTATATTGCGAGTAATTCGCGATCGTAGGCTCCGTACTTGGATTCAGCTGGGCTTAATTTTTTTGAAAAGAAGTCCAATGGTTGCCAGCTGTTGTCGACCAATTGCTTAAGTGAGGCTCCTACGGCAAAATCTGAGGCGTCTGTGAATACTGCCAGCGGCGCGTTATGCTCTGGGTGAGCCAGGAGCGTCGCTTCGGCAAGGCTCTCCTTGGTTGCCTCAAATGCTTGAATGGCCTCCGGAGTCCAGTTGACGGGGGTTTTCCCTTTTGTGTTACCCTGAAGAAGGTTGTTCAGCGGCGCTTGTACCTTAGCAGCTTTAGGTAAGAACCTCCTGAAGAAGTTAATCATACCCAAAAACTGACGTAGCCCTTTGATGGTGACTGGGCGTGGATAAGCACGGATGGCGTTGACCTTGTCTGGCAGGGGATGAGTACCAGCACTTGAAACCAGGTAGCCGAGGAATTTAACTTCTGGCTGTCCGAAAACGCACTTCGAGGTATTAATGACGACGCTGTATCTTTTTAAGCGTTGAAACAGAATCTCAAGGTGTTGTAAATGCTCCTCGAGCGACGTTGAAGCTATAAGAATATCGTCGATGTAGGCGTAGCAGAAATCAAGTCCCTGGAGTACCTCATCGATGAAACGCTGAAATGTTTGCGCTGCGTTTCGCAGTCCAAAGGTCATAAAGGTAAATTCGAAGAGTCCAAACGGTGTCGTAATGGCTGTCTTCGGAATGTCTTCCTCGGCGACAGGAATTTGATTAAAGGCACGGACAAGATCTACCGTGGAGAAGACTGTTTTGCCACATAGTGATTGGGCGAAGTCTTGAATGTGCCTCACCGGATACCTGTCAGGGCAGGTTCTCGCGTTGAGGGCACGGTAATCACCGCATGGTCTCCATTCGTCTCCTTTCTTGGGTACCATATGTAATGGCGAAGACCACGAGCTCTGTGATGGTCGGGCTATGCCCGGGCTATGCCCGTAACATCGCGTCGAATTCCTTTTTAGCAGCCTTCAATTTGTCCGGCGCTAGTCTTCGCGGTTTCTGCGCGATGGGTGGTCCGGGTGTCGTGACAATGTGGTGCTTAGTAGAATGGCTGGTGGACTTTGGAGCACCGTCTGGTCGAGTCACCTCCGGGTACCGTTGAAGAAGATCGTGAAACAGAGATGAGCCCGAGATGGTTTTAATGTTCGGTACTTCACACTCGATCACCTCTCCATGGGAAGTGCACTGAGTAAGTTGGTCCAAAAGCCGATGATGTTTTATATCTATAAGGAGTCCATAGTGCGCCAGGAAGTCAGCACCGATTATAGGCTTGGAGACGTCGGCGACGACGAATCTCCAGGTGAATTGTCGACGTAGCCCCAAGTTGAGCGTTAACGTGATCGTCCCGTACGTTGGAATGACACTGCCGTTCGCCGCAAAAAGTTCATAGTTTGTTTTAACTCGCGGTTTCGGCACTTGCAGATACGGGTATACGCACAGATCGGCACCTGTGTCAACGAGGAACTTTATCTTAGAGTATGCATCGGTTACAAACAAACGGCGTGAGGTTACCGGGCTGGAGTCGTTGGCCGCCATCAACGACTGCCCTCGTCGTTTCCCGAGGCGTCAACGGCGAATTTACACGGCGCGTAACACTTTTTAGCTTGGTTCCCATGCTTCCTATGGTACCAGCAGATATCGCTTTTCCTGGATGCACGGCTTTGAGATCGCGGACGCGAGTTAGCACGCGAACGCGAGGTTGAACGCGGACGGTGTTGCGGTTGTGTAACTTGGTTTACCTCCAGCAATTCCAATTTCTGGAGCACTTTTGACAGGGAGTGCTCAATGCTGTCTATTCTCGTATTCAGGGACGATTGGTGAGATGGTGCACCAGTGGATGACGCTGCCTCCACGTTATTGCCTAGTGGACCATATACTTCTGCTACGGAGTCTGCAATCTCTGCTCTTTTATTGAGCGTGAGATCTTTGTGTGCCGCTAGCATTGCTTGTATGTGTTTCGGTAAGCGACCTAACCAGAGTGTCTGCATAACTTCTTCTGGGAAGCCAACTCCTGCCAGGTTACGCAAATGCCGGAGAAATTGACTAGGCTTCCGGTCACCAAGTGGCTCATTTTCTAAGAGACGTCGAGTGTTCTGCTCTTGAGAAGCTCCCATCCGTTTAATGAGCTCGGATTTGAGAAGCTCGTATGACCTCTCGCTTTTAGGTTTTAGAAGGACGTCACGAACCTCCACGGCGTATCGTTGTTCTAGAGCTCCCAGGGTGTGGCCTAATTTTGTGCTGTCTTGCGTAATTCCAGCAGCCTCGAAGCTGCTGTCCAACAGAAGGAACCACAACTCTGGGTCCGCAGGCATGAACGGTGGTATTTTAACGGCAATGCGATTCACCGAGGGTATATACTCTACTTCGATATTATCGTGCGACATTTCAATTTAATTCTGATGATTAATTTACAGTTTGATTTTTTATGACTTATCTATTATTTTTCTAAACAAAAACTGAAAAACTAACTAAACCATGACTACCACTATTTAATGTTAAACGCAGTAGTCGCCACAGTATAAACATTTGTAACCATTTTAAATCTCAATTTTTGCGTTGCTAACTATTTCTAATGCTTTTTTTCCTTCATAGTGAAATTAATTAGTAATGGTTCAGAATAAAAACTTTCTCTCCTTAATTTGTCTTAAGCCACAGCGGATTTCTTTATTACACTTCTACAACTTGTAGTTTTTCTAAAATTAGCATTTTTAATAAAACTTTTATATCTTTAAAACTGGGTCTCCGGGGTGTAATTTGTTGAACAATCTGGCACAAAACACTGTCGAATTTAGTAAGTACGTTTCTGGAACTAAAAATCATAAAATTTTTAGAATTACTACCTACTTATTAAATTAATTGATTAACGGTATGCGTACTACCGACTTATGATTTAAATTAAAGTTTGTTACGAAATAGGTATTTGAAAATTATTTCCTTAACATCGTAATAATTTGTCAATAAACAAACAAAGTACATAACTAAATTATGTATAATAAACACCGTAATAATTAGAAGTCGAATTTAATTTTAAAAAGTGATCGGACAAACGATAGCCTTTTAGGGAGGATACATATTTAACTCATAAATATTTATGCGTTAAATTTCAAACCGGAATATTTATGATTGTTAAGCAAATCGATCTCACATATTACGACAGTTTTATGTTTGCGAATTGTTACGGCTTAAATTGAGATTCATGTATGTTGACGGTATGCCACATAAAATCAATATTGCCGGAAGTTCTCGGGTATAGCAATCAGCGTTTGAAATTAATGTTGATCATGCTTAAGTACTTTTTACTGTGTAGATCTTACTATTATTACAGTGGAAAAATAGTTTATTTTAGGGAATCGCTCCAAGAAAATTGATTTATTTCGTACTATCTTCGTTTCTAATTATTAAATACATAACCCATTCAGTGAAAGTGGATTCCGATTTATTCAATCAAGTAGTATTAGCTTTATCGGTAATGTACACAAGATAATTATGTTGAAATGATCACTGCTGTTAATGAAAATTTAAAAGATTAAAGTTGTCTATAAAATTCAGGTAACCCCGATTCACCAAGCAGCTAAATCCAAATTGATGCAAACCAAAATGAATGTTTGACTAAAGTCAGTTCTAATGGTACCATAAGCATTTAAAGAGCCACATTACATTGAGAAATAGAACACGAAAGGAGAACGAATATACGCTGCAAAAATTTAGCACGGAAACGCATAAGGAAACGCCTGGAATAATAGAAGACAAGGATTATTGGTTGCGTGTTATCAAATGTTATACTTATACCTTACATTTAGAGAAACGTGCGGTGTTTCGACAGTATGTAATGGATTTCTATACACCCCGGAGAGTTTAGTCTATAACGGGAAATCCTGACGTAGATAATAAGATCATTAAAATGTACAACGTAATACCTGTCCTTTGAATTCACTGTTTATCGAGCCGTATAACTACAGAAAAGGGTTATTAATCAATAAAACAGTTTAACAATTCCTTTAAATGTTTGCACATAATTCACTCTTGCGTCTTGGAGGAATAACATAATGAAAGAAAATTTAATAAAATTTGAAAGTAATTATTACTTAAACACCACGTTTCCATTGGTATGTCATTATTATATAGTATTGTATTCCATTTTTTTTTTAGTTCAACAAAAAGGGCACCGTCCATAAAAAATCTAAAGCCGGAACTGTTTATTCTGTTAAATTCCGCCCGCATATTGCAAGCAAATAATTCTCCATTATTTCACGATTCAGTTAGCTGGTATGACTAATTATGAATTAATTTAAAATATGTGTCTGATAGCATTTAAATCTCAAATTTATCTAGGTATAATTTACACTAATTTTAAGGTGAAAGAAATGAAATAGTTGCTTTTATGTATTTACACCTATTAAAAGTGGCCTCTAAATTATCATAAATAGCGATGTGATTATCTAAAGTTTGTGGGTTTCTGAATATATGGAGCATTGAGTTTTCTTTGGTTTTATTGTGTTATACAATAAATAATTTCAATCATCATCTTGTTATCATTAAGGTATTTGAAGGTTACTTATAATACGAGTATAATTTTGGATGTATAAAAATCATAATAACGATAAAAAACATTTCGGCCTTTACAAAATAAAAAAGCACGAATTTGACATCAATTTAATATTTTTGTGTCTCATTTCATTACAACGAAAATATCTTTAACTTTTAAACTAAAACATATGTAAGTTCTGCAATCTTTTCTACCAAAAGAACAAACAACACTGCCACCCACGTCTTACAATCCTGATCCTAGCATTAAATTTTCGTGTTTCTAATCCATCAGATTGTAGTATCTAAGAAAACACCTAGTAGCAATTTATCACTCGAGAAAATTGGGCTTTTATTATCAAAGACAATAACCTTCCAGCTAAAACGGTCAAGCCGTTTTCAGATATTTAGTAGCAG